>CM069863.1:104649522-107049522 GCA_036172795.1 Pelodytes ibericus | reverse complement strand
CGAGACAAGCTCAGGAGGCCCATATTACAGTGATCCCCAAAGAGGGCAAAGACCCGGAGCTATGCTCTAGTTACAGGCCAATCTCATTACTAAATGTAGATATCAAATTGTTTGCAAAAAGTTTAAGTAATCGTATAAAAGATGCCCTCCCCAGTATTATACATAGAGACCAGGTCGGGTTCACGCCGCAACGTGAAGCCAGGGACAACACGACTAAAGTGGTAAACCTTATTCACACAGCGCTCGCCAATCAGACCCCTATGATGTTTTTATCAACAGACGCCGAAAAGGCGTTTGACAGGGTGAACTTGTCCTATCTGAGGGCAGTCTTGGAGCACATTGGGCTTGGCACATCTATGCTTAACTGGATTGCAGCCTTATATCACACACCATCAGCCCGTATACGGATCAATGGCATCCTCTCTGGACCAGTCACCCTGTCAAACGTCACACGACAGTGATGCCCATTATCCCCCCTTCTGTTTGAACTGTCACTAGAGCCTTTTATTAATGCACTCCGTAACAACCCATCTATACATGGATTAGAAGTGGGCCCTCATCACCACAAAGTTGCAGCATATGCTGATGACCTGTTGATGGTGGTCACTCAACCCCAAATAACACTACCCAGTATTTTGAAAAAGCTGGATATTTTCGGCCAAATATCTAACTTTAAAATCAACATGACTAAGTCGGAGGCCCTTAATATCTCGCTGCCAACACAAACGGTAGACTCACTGCGTACATCGTTTCCTTTTAAATGGGCACAACACACTATTAGGTATTTGGGAATCTATCTTTCTGCGAAGCTAGGCGACCTGTTTGACCTCAATTTTACCAGACTTCTAAGACTGATTAAGCATGATGTGGAATAACGAAAATGAATATATTGCCCCGTATTCTCTATATTATTCAAGCATTACCGATAACTATCCCTTAGACATTTTTTCGAGACATGAAATGAATAATCACTAAGTTTGTCTGGAATTCGAGACCCCCGAGGTTAAGATACCAATACTTGATCAGGCATAAAGATCATGGAGGGTTAGGCCTACCTGATCTCGAAACATATTATGGAGCCACAGCCTACGGATAAACTGTGGATTTCGTTGGAGCAACAAGCTCTAAGTGTCCCTATCCCTACTGCAGTCTGGCGACCACCCTCGCACAAGATTTTTATCGACTCAAACCACCCAACAGTGGCACCAACTATTAAAATTTGGAAATCAGTAACGACTCGTCTAGACCTGGTGGGCTCACCCACCCCCATGCTCTCACTGATTGCAAATGAGGACTTCCCACCAGGCCTAGATTGTGCCAAGTTACAGCAATTATTTGAAAATGAACAACGCTACCCTAGACTTGGACATATCCTACAAGGACAGGACATCAAACCCTTGACTGATATTACGGGCAAAGCATTTCACCTCAGTATCTGAATGTTTCCTACATCTACAACTGACCCACTACCTACACTCTCTCTTTATGAAAGGTTCCCCACCTGAATCCCTCACCCCATTTGAAAACCTCTGTGCAACACATGACCAACCACAACACCTGATTACTACAATACACAAGATCCTGATAGAAACACAACATGCAAACAAACCATATTTTATAAGATATTGGGAGGTAGATTGTGACACCACCCTGACAGAAGCCCAGTGGCACAAGATTGCCACTCTCACCCACAAATGCTCAGTGGCAACTGAAATACAAGAAAATTCTTATAAAATATTCACAAGGTGGTATAAAGTACCCTCCCTCCTACACTCAATATTCCCAAATACGACAGATAAAAGCTGGAGGTGTTTAACACAGAAAGGTGATTTCTACCACATATGGTGGCAATGTGGACGCATACGCCCTCTATGGGAAATTGTAGTTGCCATTATTAGAGAGCTGGATAATAAAGACTTCCTGAATACTGCCCTGGCATGTTTGCTGCACCACACACCCCAACCCATACACAAATATAAGAAGTCCCTCACAGTCCACCTTCTAAGCGCAACTAAAACCCTAATACCAAAATTTTGGAAACAACAACATACTCCGACATTTAGAGAATGGATAAACGCTGTGGAAGCGATTAGAAAAGCGGAAGATCTTCACCTTGCAGCACAAGGAAAAAGTAATCAATACATGACACAATGGTTTTATTGGTTAGAGTTCACTACAGGTGAGGCAGGGCTGGAGGCTATGAAAAAATATGATCCCCCATCCACTTAAATGATGATTTAAATGTTTTAGGCCTCATTTATTTATACTTTATTTGACATGTATACATATTCTTGATGACCAGAGAAACCTTCTCCCCCCCCCCCACCCCGTTATATGTGGACCCCCCCACACTTCTGCACCCCCCGTCTTTATATATCATTTTTACTTAAATTGGTTTTTGTTTTTGTTTTTGTCCCTATTTTTAGTATTTTTATTATTTATTATTTACCTATTTACAGATGACATGTACACCAAATGTTATATCAACCACCACCATTAACACATATTAAAATTGTCTGTATTTTTATTATATTTTTATGCACCACTTGTATAATTATGTATTAACATGGACAATAGTATATTTTTGTATTCAATTTGTTTTCCTAATGTCCCTGTCCTTTCTTTTTCTGTACCCCTCCCCCCTCCCCTATTTACCAAAAGTCAATAAAAATATATTAAACAAAATGTACTACACACATTACTGTTTGAATATATACATGAAGCCCCTCAGGAATTTCTGGGTTCATTCTGCCTTGTTTTCTGAGCTGGCCCCTTGTTATGTCTTCGGCATGCTTGTGTGAGCAGACAGTCCTTTATCCTATGATGCAGTCAGGATTTTCTAGAATGTTCAGAGCCCCAAATTATATAATAGTAATATACTGTCTGTCTCTGTATAATAAAGTTCAATGTGTGTTGATGTATACTTCCCGCTAACTGGAGCTAGAGGGCAGTCAAGATCAAATTCAAAGTCAAGTTGTAGGGCTAGGGCACAACTGCCTCCTTGACTGAGTTAGCTAAATGTACTCTCATTTACTCTTCTCTATGAAGATGAAGAGTCCATCATGGAGTTAGTGGTTCCAGGACCCGCTGCCTTCAGTACTGAAGATTCCGTATATGTTACATGTCTTTCAGTATTATTGCTGTTGAGGATCATGATTCGGGAGTGCCTGTATATTAATGAGATGCTACTGGCAGGACAGGCCAAAGTGATACCACTGACATCTCTAAGAGCAAAGAGCCCACTAAGAGCTGACCAGGCCCAGGACTTATCTGGAGTTCTAAAAGTACTTCTGAGGCCTGGAATGGTTGGGGCAGAGACAAGGTACTGAAGTTGATTTACTAATGAGAACAAACACCTGCTAGGTTTATATATATTTACAAAAGTATAAATTCATGAAAATGCACAATGTTGGTTATGTATAAAAAGTCTCACACACAACAGTATTCGTCACCGTCACGTGACCTTCCGGTGATCAATCAGAGCGTGAGAGAGGTGGCATGGAAGGCTGCTGTCTTTCACACAAGAGGAAAGTACTGGGGAAGGGGAGAGGAGGTGGGGGATTGTCTATGGAATTTTAATGGACATACAGTCTGAGGTATATTAATAGGCATACTGGCTGTGGCATTTTAATTGACATTCTGACTGTGGTATATTACTGAGCACACTGGCTGTGGCATATTAATGACCATACTGGCTATGACATATTAATGGGCACACTGGCTGTGGAACATTCATGGTCATACTGGCTGTGGCATATTAATGGGCATTCTTTCTGTGGTATATTAATGAGCATACTGGCTGTGGCATATTAGTTAGCATACTGACTATGGCATACTAATGGACATACTATCTGTGGCATATTAATGGACATACTTGCTGTGGCATTTTCTGTGACATATTAATGGGCATACTGTCTGTGTGCATATTAATGGGCATACTGACTGTGGCATATTAATCAGCATACTGTCTGTGGTATATTAACGAGCATAATGGCTGGGAGGCTAGGGGGCGAGAGGGAGATATGGGGGGGGGCAGAATTTTTTTCAGTAAAGGGCTGTGAAATTTCTGAGGAAGGCCCTGATGCCAGCCATAGATGTTTGAGCTAACATGGCAAGAAACACAGAATATCAGTGACAATTATGTATTACCTTTATATCACTGCAAGAACTGTACCGCTAAAGAAAATATTGATAGCTTCAATCAAAAAAATACCAATGAAGAGTCATATAAAATATCACTATTACCAAAATATATAACAGATTCATTAAAAATGACAGCTTTAATTTGGTACAAGTAATGAAAACCATTATGTTAACATTTAAGTGTGGTGTATCACCAAACTGTATGAATTATGTATGCATACACATATAAACTCTGGTCCCTCTACTTTAACAAAATTCATGCCGTAATGGAATGTGTACAACAAACATACCATGTGAAGTTTAAGAAAATAGAAAATACACAGATAACAGGATAGCTCCTCCTGTAGAAGGCATTTGGCCGAAACGTTGGGAGGCTATTTAGTTTGTGTATACACACACGCCTGGTCTCAGCTATTTTGTTTTTGCAGATATTTGCAATTTTGCTCCCGTTATCTGTGTATTTTCTTAAACATCATATTGTATGTTTGTTGTACACATTCTATTACGGCTTGGGTTTTGCCATGGTATTAATGGTGTTGTATCCATTATATGTGTATGTATTGTATATTTTAATAGATTTATTAAAATATATTTTTTATATTTGCTTAACTCAGTGTGCAGATTTTTTGTACATATTGATTTGATCTGGGTAGTTTGAAGACTACCTCCTTGCTTGCACCCTATTATATATTTATTCATTTATATGTATTACCATTTCTCTATATTTCCAGTTGTCCTACCTCACTGTGTGTTCCGTCTACTTTAACAAACATTTATTAATTGACAAAACAACAACAACATACAAATAATGACACAATATCTAAATAACTAGAAATACAACAATTACAGCTAAACAACAATAACAACTATACCTTATAAGTAAAAATCATCAGTTCTCATCCACACTTCACCATGATAAAACCTAACCCATGTCTGCTCACATGCACAGCCAGGAAAGAGAGAGAAATGAGAGATGAGAGGGAGTGGTGGTCTCTTCCTAACTTGTAAAAGCATAGAATTACTTAATTACCATGTCAAAGGGCAAATATTTACATGAGCTTGGTCACATGACCCCTGGTCACCATTAGTTTGATGACAGCATGTCACCACATTAAGAGTATGTGTTTTATTTTTATTTATTTTTTGGTAAAGCTCCTTTTATTAAAGGTTTTCAACCAAGTAACATAACTATTCATTCACAGAGTGAGAAGATAGAGAGTGTAAAAAAAGAGAAGGAAAGAGATAAAGGGAGAAAGAAGAGAAGAGAGAAAAAAAATTATTATATTATTTAGAACTTTCAGTGTTCAACCGTTTTTAGGAAAGCAACAATATGAGATGTTTTGTCACCCCAACACAGAGGACCTGTTCAAAGTGATCCAGGGGCTGTGTATCTTTAATTGGTACGGGGAGTGAGCAGCTCATCTTATCTATTAGCTTGAACTCCTCCGCCCCAGTCGCCCATTCCTGGCAAGAGGACACTTTTTTTGGATTTCCTGTGCAAGTTTTTTCTCATATGACTATTAGTTTATTACAAACGTGTATGTTAAATTACTGTTATTAGTAAGCGGTAATGGAAATCTACCAATATATTTGGATTTTTGATTCCCTCATAATGAAATTCATTTTATCTGTAAACCTTGAAACCTTTCTATACCTTCCTAAAAAAATAAAAAAAAACACAATCCTCACTAATTAGATAATTAATAAATTAATCTCCTAATATGTACATTTTTATAATCCAATTATCAACTAATAAAATTTGCCATTGGACAATTTAGCATGGTATTAAGCAGAATATGCACCTTTATACGTTTTTTAATATCCGAAAGCTTTATTTTCAGGTTTATAGGGTTGACTTGAATTTTCTCTCTTCTTTTTTTAATTTTTTATGTTTTATACTGAGTTTTCTGCATAAGTTACCAGAGATTTATGAGAACTCAGAGAGCACATCCTTGACTTGACCAGGTTTTGCCTTTGGTCAATAAAATGGCAGTGGCTATCTTTTTTTGACTAGAAGGCGTCTGTGATGTCAATGAAGGATCATGACCCGTATGCTGACATTCCTGCAACACACTGAACATATGCAGCAAGGCCTCAGACTTTAATGTGGGACCCAGTTGCTTTCATACAAAAGGAAAGATGATGAGGTACATTTGTGCCAAGAAGGGGAATGTAACAGGGGGTGATAAGGTTACCGGGAACGGGGGACTAATAAAAGTATTCAAAAAAAAAAAAAATTGGGCAGACTAGATGGACCGAATGGTTCTTATCTGTCGACACATTCTATGTTTCTAAGGTGATTGCCTGGAAGAATGGAAAGGAGATATGCTGAATTGAGTGAATCCTATAAGGGCTAAGTGTGTAGTACAGGATCTTCTGGGAACAAACAGAACAATATTAGAGAATAAAGTTACCACCCCTTTGCTGTGCCATATGCATTCAATGATACTTGGAAGGGTACCTGAACATAAAGATGAATTGGAAAATGTTACCAGTTCTATTATTTGTCCTAATTTATGCAACTTTGTCCTCAGTTGGCCACAGATATTTTTCAAGCAAATCAATCCTGCATATACTTCATAGTGCTTATTTTTACTGTAACACAATTTATAATTCTACTGTAGCTTTACGTGGAAAATAATTCCAGCAGGGTCCCTACATTCAGTGACATCAAATAAGAAGGACTAGAGGTCAGAGAGATAGGTAGTTTCTGTTTCTGTGGCAATTTCTTTTACATTTTTAGGAGATCTGTTATTTTTTTTTCTTTCGGTTTACAACAACAGTTTGGTTGCCATCTTACCTTGGTTTATTGCTTAGTTAACAGACTCCAAATTGTTAACCATCAAAGATTACACGACAGCTACATGTACATGTACGGTGAGCATAAACGGCAAAGCATATCAGCTGTTACTAAGGAAATATATTCCCTCAAAGCATCTGTTTCTGTGTCATAATGAAGCTTTATATAATGTTGTGGAAAATGACAAATTATGAAAATGTATTCTAATCAGGTAGAATTAGGTTAATTAATTCATAGTGACAGTGAAGTATGACTGGGAAAAAAATGATACAAGACTTGCGCTGACCTTTTCAGAATTGCCTATAATGCATTGGAATGATGGGGATTTAATCATTACAGTAAACAGTCATGATTATTGGTCTCTATTAGTATCTGCATATACTGAATTAAACCCTTTATTTTGACAGATTACACCTCAGGGATTAAATGATGAATTGAACTGAATCATTACTGCCCAACGAAATCCATTTAGTTGAAGATAGTTTTGTCATGGCATCGGTCCATGTTTTTTCTATAACAGGAAACCCTTTGTCAGGCCTGAACCCATTGGCAGACTCACTCAGGTTGTATCCAGTTATTTTGCATATCCTTTCTCTCGCTCTCGCTTTGCTTTCTTGCTTGCTTATGACTTCTACTCAATTCTACTATTTGTTTATATCTTTGTTTCTTGCTCCTTGTCCTAGCTTAGTCACAGTGTGGAGCCCCCTCCTTGCACGACCACATAGTGTATCTCCCACAGAGTGGCGTCTTTCCCTGTTCAGCCATGTAGCGCCACTTGATCTTTTCGGTCATAGAATGGTACCTGCTTAAGCCTAGCCACAAACTGGCACCTACTAAGTCTGGCACCTGTCTATGCTTAGCTTTGTTCAGCTCCTGCCTAATCTTGAAGCCCTGTTATTGAGGGATGGGACGGTTCTTTGCGGCTCCTTAAACAATGGCTAGTACCCGTGACCTCTCGCGCTATGCCAGTTAATCTATCTCAATCCAATTGAGCATTTGTGTGGTGGGCTGCACAAGTAAGTCCGATCCATGGATGCCTCACCTTTCAACTTACAATGCTTAAACAATCTGCTGCTAACATCTTTGTGTCAGCTACCACAGCACACCTTCAGAGGTCCGGTCAAGTCAGGGCCGATTATGGGCGGGTGCACGGGGTGTAGAGGCGCTGAAAACAAAGAGACACGATGTTGGCGGAGCGCCTGTGGTAACTGCACCTCCTTGTCACACCAAGCAGAGTTCGGCGGGTGCAAGCTCCGCCCCCATCGTGATTGGCTGCAGGAAAGAGGATGGTGTCTGCAGAAGTAGAACACCAGCATCTAATTTTTTCTGCTGGATGTCTCTGCAGACACCATCGAGAATGTCCTCCTCCATGCACATAAAGGTAATTAATCAGGGAGGGGGACAGCATATGTTTGGGGGGTTAAAAAAAGAAAAGAAAGAAAAGAAATGTGTGTAAGTGTTTGTGTGTGTGTACAGCGTGGGTGTGTGTGTCAATGTGTATAAGTATGTGTGTGTCTTACTGTGTGTACATGAGTGTCTGTGTAAGTGCATCCTGTGTCTAAGTATGTAAAGGTGGCTGTGTGTATTTATGTGTGTGTGTGAGTGTGACAGTGTGTGTAAGGGTGGTTGTGTGTGTGACAGTGTTTAAGGGGGGTTGTGTGTGTGACAGTGTGTGTAAAGGTGGCTGTGTGTGACAGTGTGTATAAGGGTGTCTGTAAATGTATGTGTGTATGGGTGACTCAGTGTGTAACTGTGTGTGTGTGACTGTGTGTATTTATGTGTGACTGTGTGTAAGTGTGCTCTTGCCCAGGGCTTACTGGTTAACTGGTCCCGCTGCACACGTCACTGTCTCACATGGAGGGCAGCAGTCTGCATACAGTTGGCATCTATTTCCTGCTGTAAATGGGAAAACTGCCTGTGGCATATCAATGGGAAAACTGCCTGTGGCATATCAATGGGCAAATTGGCTGTGGCATAACAATAGGCAAACTAACAGTGGTGTATTAATAGGCAAACTGTGGCATTTTTAAAGGGCACACTAGCTGTTGCAAATGTAAATGGTAAAGTGACTGTGGCATGTTAATGGGTACCTGACGGTGGCTCATTTTAATTGGCAAAGTGATGCTGTGGGATCTTTTGTAGGGCAAAATAACATGTACTATGGGGCAAAGTGATACTGTAGCATGTGTTAGAGACCCTAGGTACACCTCTGCAAATGGGCTGCCCATGTGCTTCTTTGCTGCCTTTTAGAGCCAGCTCTGTCAGTGCCATGTTTCCCCTTAGACCTCAGTCAGCGCTTTCTGCTCTTTATGTGTACAGTGATGACTCAGAGATTCGGAACATAACGGTCAGAGTCATCACGTGCAGGGAGATCAAGGCAGCGCTAATTGAGTTCTGAGATGAGGCCAGTAGGAGGTATGGAAAAGGGACATGGGAAGAGACAAATACATGGTAGGTAGGAGGTATAGGAGTAAGATATGGGGAAGAGACAGACATGTTAACGGCACAGAGGAGACAGGCAGACATGGGGGTTATGAGGAGTGAGAGAGACGTGCGGGAGATATACATGGGGATATAGGAGGAGAAACAGAGATTTGAAGAACAAGAGATATATATCGTTAAAATAAAAGTTTGTGTTGGTCCTTTACATCAAAATAAAGTTTGTGCCCTCCTCCCACTCTCCCCATTAATGAAATGGGCATATCTGGAACAGACAAGTGTAAAGGGGAGGAGTTCATAATATAGGCACGCCCACCTTTGGGCACCAAAAAGAAAACCCGCACCCAGAGTGACCCTAGAATCAGCCCTGAGTGGAGTCCATGCCTCGACGAGTCAGGGCTGTTTTGGCATAATACGAGGACTTGCACAATATTATCTAGCTGGTCATAGTGTTATGGCTAATTTGTGTATATCATAGCATGCATCATAGGATTCTTTGTGAAAGGATGTGCTTTGATTATTGTACATTCCAAAGACATAACAAGCAGCTCATATTGAAGTAATATTAGTTTTATTACTTGGAGATGGAAGTCATAGGCTATCTCCGATATGCATTCAGCCTTGTTTATTTCCTTTTGAGCCTTGACAAAGTGCCTAATTTTGTCGCGAAACGCATAGGCAATTACTGATTCACCGGGTGGGTGAGCACATTACTGCATACCTGGATTATAATATCTGCACGTTACTGTATATTGCCCTGGATTATAATATCCTTTACATCCAACTATTTTGTCTGGAGTCTGTTACTTTTTGCCGCTGCCGCCAACTGTTCCTCAAGTTCTCATTTCCTCACAGTAATTTACTTTGGGACAGGCTCATTACAGGTCTGACAATGCTGGACATAGCTGATCATGAAAACATCTCACCTGTGCTCTCATCATTGGTCTCCTTATACAGATTACCATTCTCACAGCTGTGAAGGACTTCTTGACTTACTGGAGAACTATATGTATAGACAGTTGAAATGAACTTTGAGGTGTTACAGTTCTAACTTTCTATAACTGTATTACTTGTTCCTTTCACTTAAAGGGTGTTTTGCAGGAAACATGCTTTATTTAGCCCAAGTCACATGTAGATTTCTTCATCTCCACAATGTTTGTGTATAGATTTTGTTTGATGGATGAGACACCACTGAGGATTCTTTTGAGGAAACCCCTCACATATGTGTTTTCTTAATAATACTCTGAAAGCCCACACCTAAATGGAACAGGAGAACCATAAGCCTCTGGAGACTGCATTCCCTAGTGAGAAAACTATGTTCACTAAAAGAGTTGAGACACATTTGGGGTCATGTATAAAAACTCCTGGACTGTAAAGTGATGTTTGTTATGTATAATGTTGATGGCGTCATTTTATTAACCCCAACACTTTTTAGTATAATGTAAAGACCTCCGCCAAACACTGTTTCACTTTCTTCAATTAACCAAGAGCTTTTCAGCACTTGATTTTTTTTTACATTGACTGCACCCAGAGGCGTAACTCGAAACCACCGGGCCCTGGTGCAAAAATTTCCCCGGGGCCCCCCGACCCCACCATGCAACACCACCCCAGAAATGCCACTTACATGCCTCCCAACTGTTCTGCTTTGTGCCTGGCCTTGTCTTATATCTAGGATAGCCTTATACCTATCCCATGCATGCTTAAACTCCTTCACTGTATTAACCACTACCACTTCTGCTGGCAAACTATTCCATGTATCCACTACCCCCTCAGTAAAGTAATATTTTTTTATTAGTCCCTGACCTTATCTTATATCTAGGATAGCTTTATGCCTATCCCATGCATGCTTAAACTCCTTCACTATATTAAATTTTACCACTTCTGCTGGAAGACCATTCCATACATCCACTACCCTCTCAGTAACGTAATACTTTTATTAGTCCCTGGCCTTGTCTTATATGTAGAATAGCCTTATACCTATCCCATGCATGCTTAAACTCCTTCACTATATTAACCTCTACCACTTCTACTGGAAGACTATTCCATGCATCCACTACCTTCTCAGTAAAGTAATACAAAGTTTCTGACCTTCACTGTATTACCCTCTACCATTTCTGCTGGAAGACTATTCCATGCATCCACTACCCTCTCAGAAAGTAATACTTCCATTAATCCCATCTTATATCTATAATAGCCTTATGCTTACACAGTCATATTTTGCCCATTTGCCAGTGTTATTTTGCCCATAATTTGCCACTTATTTTGCAAATTTGCCAGTCATATTTTGCCCATTTGCCAGTGTTATTTTGCCCATATTTTGCCAGTTATTTTGCCCATTTGCCAGTGTTATTTTGCCCATTTGTCAGTTATTTGTCCATGTTATTTGCCCATTTGCCAGTGTTATTTGCCCATTTGCCAGTGTTATTTTGCCCGTGTTATTTTGCCCATTTGCCCGTGCTATGTGCCCATTTGCCAGTGTTACTTGCCCATTTGCCAGTTATGTGCCCATTTGCCAGTGTTGTGTGCCCATTTGCCAGTGTTACTTGCCCATTTGCCAGTGTTACTTGCCCATTTGCCAGTTATGTGCCCATTTGCCAGTGTTATTTGCCAATTTGCCGGTTATGTGCCAAATTGCCTGTTATGTTCCCATTTTCCAGTGTTATTTTCCCATTTGCCAGTATTGTTTGCCCATTTGCTAGTGTTGCATGCCCATTTGCCAGTTATGTGCCCGTTATGTGCCCATTTGCCAGCGTTATGTGCCCATTTGACAGTGTTATGTGCCCATGTGCCATTGTTATGTGCCCATTTGCCACTTATGTGCCAAGTTGCCCCTTATGTGCCCCTTTGCCCCTAATGTGACCATCCCCCCCCCCCCCCCCGTACTTACCTGGATGCTGCTCGGCGTCTCCGTAGAAAAGATACAGCCACCGGAAGTGATGCGGATCACACTGGGCAGAGGGGGCCCACGGGGCAGCTGCTTTGGGCCCCAAGAATGAATGGGCCCTGGGCAGCTGCCCCGTTTGTCCACACTTTTTTTTTTTTTACATTATTTTTTTTTTGTGCAGGGGTATTTTGCCCATTTGCCAGTGTTATTTTGCCCATAATTTGCCACTTATTTTGCAAATTTGCCAGTCATATTTTGCCCATTTGCCAGTGTTATTTTGCCCATATTTTGCCAGTTATTTTGCCCATTTGCCAGTGTTATTTTGCCCATTTGTCAGTTATTTGTCCATGTTATTTGCCCATTTGCCAGTGTTATTTGCCCATTTGCCAGTGTTATTTGCCCATTTGCCAGTGTTATTTTGCCCATTTGCCCGTGCTATGTGCCCATTTGCCAGTGTTACTTGCCCATTTGCCAGTTATGTGCCCATTTGCCAGTGTTATGTGCCCATTTGCCAGTGTTACTTGCCCATTTGCCAGTGTTACTTGCCCATTTGCCAGTTATGTGCCCATTTGCCAGTGTTATTTGCCAATTTGCCCGTTATGTGCCAAATTGCCTGTTATGTTCCCATTTTCCAGTGTTATTTTCCCATTTGCCAGTATTGTTTGCCCATTTGCTAGTGTTGCATGCCCATTTGCCAGTTATGTGCCCGTTATGTGCCCATTTGCCAGCGTTATGTGCCCATTTGCCAGTGTTATGTGCCCATGTGCCATTGTTATGTGCCCATTTGCCACTTATGTGCCAAGTTGCCCCTTATGTGCCCCTTTGCCCCTAATGTGACCATCCCCCCCCCCCCCGTACTTACCTGGATGCTGCTCGGCGTCTCCGTAGAAAAGATACAGCCACCGGAAGTGATGCGGATCACACTGGGCAGAGGGGGCCCACGGGGCAGCTGCTTTGGGCCCCAAGAATGAATGGGCCCTGGGCAGCTGCCCCGTTTGTCCACACTTTTTTTTTTTTTACATTATTTTTTTTTTGTGCAGGGGTCGTAGGGCGGCCGGGCCCATGCAGCTGCGACCCCTGCACCAGTGGTAGGTACACCACTGACTGCACCGGTTCAATGAATGCCGGCACAACCAAAAAGTATGTAACCAGGGGAAGCAGCGCCGCAGAATTTGTCGGGTGTCTGTTTTATACATAGTAATAATACGCAGCAGCCGAGACTCACGGTGATATAATTATTTCCAAACACTAGCAACGTTTCAGTCCAACAGGATCTTTATCGAGCTCAATAACGATCCTGTTGGATTGAAACTTTGCTTTTGTTTGAAATAAATCCTAACACTGTGAGTGCCGGCTGCTGATTACTGATGATTTGGGGATCAAGGTGGAGATCCCTGGCCTGGCACCCCCTCAAAAGTGCGCACCCTCATTATTGTTCTTTTATGTTTTATACATAGGCACACACCGATAGTAGCATTATTTGGCGTTATCTGCATGGGAGCTACGTTTATACACAAAGTCTTTATCTCACCTCAACTTATTTCAACTCACCTTTTAGTGACTCTACATGTACTTTTTAGTGTTTGCAATGGTAATTGGTTTCTGTGAATGTACAGTGCATTTTATGGACTCCTAATTGTTTCTTACAGTTCTCTTACTAGTTGTAAAACTATCATTCTTTCTGTGTCTAAGTTTTGAGGCATACTGAAAAAGTGTCATAGCACTGAATAAAAAAATGAAACTTTAAAATCATTTTTGTCTCTAAGACAGCACTCAAGAAAAAATGGTGTACAGTGGCATTTTTATCCACATTATATTTATATTTCAATCGCCAAAGACCTTTTGGAAACCCATTACTTCCTCCTTTTCAGTGTTTCTTTAATAAAAAATATTGTTTTCACATTTTGTCAGCATTCTCATTTGCAATGTATCAGGGAACATAAAAATGCTTTTCCCCATATACTCTCCATCATAAAAGCTGCCGTATAGTACAAGATTGTGACTGTTATGTTATTGCACTCTGTAACAGTACAGATCAGATTTATCACGTGATGGTCTACCGTTAACTCTTTGAGCATTACGATAGAATCCTTCACAGTGGAAAAAAACAACTGCACATCCAAACATCAAAAGAATAATTACTCCCCCCCCCCCCCCCCTTTTTATTAGCATTTTCCAGGGCAATACAGAATTAGGAATATATCACGTTTTGCATTACAATTGAAGACAATAAGAAGGCAGAAGGGATGACAATCTGAAACAATATGGAATCACAGTTCAATAAAACACTTTCACATCAGCCGTACCAAATTTGTGTTATGTCTATTTTAACACAATGTTATCTCCTATTCTGGAAACAGGTCTAAATGCAATAGCATAAACACCTCGTATTTATAATAAGAGAGTTATTCTACAAAAAACTCAACATGTATCTCATCATGTTGATGGATCTTAACATGTATCCCATTGCTATACCTTGGCCCGAGAGAATATACAACAGTGTCAGTCCATTACTGTCAAATCGTCCTTGAAATAAAAGTATTTCTCTCAAACGTGCGACACTCCCATTCAGGCGGTACCCTCCAGGCATGAACCCCATCAGTGTGCAAGAATGTATGAAGAATGAATGGTACGATGCAGGTGGGGTTTTTATTTTTTTTTCTCTTCCTTTTCTCTCTCTCTCTTTTTTCTTCTGTCTATTCCCCACTTTGGCATCTAATGCTTGATTCAGCGCATGACCTGTACCTTTGCAATTTGCAATTTGTATGTTTTTCTGTGTGTCGTATTGTTATTTATAATATATGAAAATTTCAATAAAGAAAGATTTAAAAAAAAGAAAAGAAATAAAAGTATTCAAGCAGCATCTGTTTTACGTGATCTATCTACCCTCTCTCCACCGAGAAAAATTGAGTATCTACAAAGTGATTGGGTTATGATTAATGGTGAATTAGGCTTTTTCGTTTCTGGGTTCACCAAGTTAATGTATGGGCTCCATTTGGAGAAGAAGGTTTTTGTACGGCCAGCCTTATCTTGGTATGCGTTCAACCATTCCATTCTAAATACACATAACCTTTGTCATGGCCATCCTACTCGTGCCGTTTGCTCTCCCTACACTCACTCACTCTCCTCGGCACAGTAACTTGCGGAGATTGTGTGGCCCTCAATTCAGATCACCTCGAGCAGCTCCTCCAACATCCTTCCTTGCTCTGAAGTGCGCAAGAGTAGTAAATGTACAATAGACACGGAAATGTTGCTAAGGCAATGGATGCTACAACTTCGCCCCCAAACATCATAACAAGATGGCGTTAGGAGTTAAAGGGGGATCCTATTGAATTCTACAAAGTAGGAATCATACGTGGTTTATTCTCCATTATTATTATATATGGGTGCAATGTGGGTGCTGAGACAGTGCAATGTACTGGGTGCAGTGTGGGTGCTGGGGAAGTCGTCCTTAGTGCAATATGGATCCTGGGGCAAATCCTTGATGCAATGATGGTGCTGGAGTATGTCCTTTGAGTGCAATGTGGGTGTTGGGGAAAGTCTGGTGTGCATTGTGGGTGCTGGGGCAAGACACGGGTGCAATGTGGGTACTGAAGAAAGTCCTGGTTGCAATATGGGTGTGGGCGAAAGTTCCAGGTGCTGTGGTTAGTCCTGTGAGTACAATGTGGGCACTTTGGCAAGCCCCTGGGTGCTTGAAGGTGGTGCTGTGGCAGTTTATATGGGTGCAATCAGGTCCTGTGGGTGCAATGGCAATGGATGTGGGTGCAATAAAGGAAGGAGAAATTGAGTAACTGAGAGCAAGGAAAATGTCCATCCTTTGGGGAGCAATGCCCTCACCATCCCTCTTTTTGCATGGGTGGATGTCTGTGCACTGCCTTTCACTCCCCTCACAAATCATGAGTGAAATGTGGGTGCAGGGACCTGTCCTGTGAGTGCCATATGGATGCTAGTGCAGTCCTGAGTGCTAAGGTAAGTCCCACATCTTGTGAATTACATTTTGGTGCTGGGGCAATTCCTGGGTGCAATGTGGGTGCTGGGACAAGTCCGATGAGTGGAATGTGTGTGTACGAGTAACTTCTAGGTGCAATGTGGTTGTTGGGGCAAGTTCTGGGTGTAGTTTGGGTGATAGGGAAGTCCTTTGTGCAATGTGTATGCTGGGGCAAATCCTGGAAGCAATGTGTGTTCTGGGTTAAGTCATAACAGTGAAATTTGCTGGAGTAACTTCTAAGAGCAATGTGGGTGTTGGGGCAAGTTCTCGTGCATTCTGGTTGCTTGGAAAGACCTGAGCACAATGTGAGTGCTGCTGCCCCATTACCCACATTGCACATCCAAGACTTAATATGTCACAGCCAGTGTTAGATTATCCATTTATATACCACGGATATTTTGACCATTAATATGCCACTGATAATTTGTTCATTAATATGCCACTGACAATTTGACCATTATCATTCCACTGACAATTTGACCATTAATATGCCACTAACAATTTGACCATTAATATGCCAATGACAATTTGACCATTAATATGCCACTGATAAAGTGTCCATTATTATGTCACTGATAATTGCCCCCTGTACTTACCTGGATGCTGCTCGTCCCCGGCCAACTCCTCTACAGAGTTTCCTGCATGTTGAAGCGGGTAATACAGCCGCCGGATATGACTTGCCATCATTTCCGGTGGCTGTGACAGAAGGCTGATCGTGACTGTCTCTCCGTGTGCAGCTGCTTTGGGCCCCCAGGAATGAATGGGCCACAGGCAGCTGCCCCGTTTGCCCATGCTTTTTTTTGTATTGCCCATTACCCCTGATGGCAGCCCTGCAGATCATATTGCCACTTCATAACCTAAATAAAATGTAAAGTTATGCATTATGGGAAAAATAATAACAAAGCAACATATACGTTAAATGGTATTTCCCTGGGAAAAACTACTAACGAAAAGGATTTAGGAATCATTGTAGATCACAAACTTGGCAACAGTGCCCAATGCCAGTCAGCAGCTGCAAGGGCCAATAAGATATTGCCATGTATAAAACGAGGTATAGATTCATGGGAGGAGGACATCATCTTGCCTCTTTACAAATCAATGGTAAGACCTCACCTTGAATATGCAGTACAATTCTGGGCACCAGTCCTTAAAAAGGATATTAAGGAACTAGAAAAAGTGCAAAGGAGAGCTCCAAAATTAATAAGGGGATTGGAGGATCTTAGTTATGAAGGAAGACTTAAAAAATTGCATTTATTTACTTTAGAAAAAAGGCGTCTTAGAGGGGATATGATAAAATTATATAAATATGTGCAGGGCCAATATAAGGAGCTCTCCAGGGACCTGTTCATTAACAGAAATGTACAAAGAACAAGAGGTCACCCCCTGAGACTGGAAGAGCAAAGATTTCATAGACAGCAAAGGAAGGGATTCTTTACGGTAAGGACAATAAAGTTATGGAACTCACTGCCAAGAGAGGTAGTGCTATCAACCACCATAGATGCATTTAAAAATGGTCTGGATGTTTTTTTTTTATAAAAGCAGAACATACAGGGGTATTAATAATATAATAAGTATTAATAATAGAGCGTATTGATCCAAGGAGAAATCTGATTGCCCTTTTGGAGTCAAGAAGGAATTTTTCCCCCTGGGAGGCAAAATTCGAAATAGCTTCCTTAGGGGTTTTTGCCTTCTTTTGGATCAAAACGCTGGAATGATAGGTAGATGGGTTGAACTTGATGGACTTGTGTCTTTTTTTCAACCTAAATTACTATGTTACAAGGAACAGACAGCATTTGTCTATTCGAGTGATGATCTATCTAGTTGAATGCTGCGCGGGTGAATCAGCAGAACCTATAGCTGGGAGGAGTCTCAATACACACTGATAGCTATGTTAGTCTTCTTAGGTAAGGGAAACAGCACAGGAGAAGTATTCTTGTGTCTGAGGACTAAACCAGAAAAGTGTTAAACACACGCTAATGGAAGAGGGATCCACCCCATCTCTTCCATCTGTATTTTGTCAACTCTCTCAGTGAGGCTAGTTTTTGGAGTTATTCTCCACTGTATCCTTATTAGTTTTTCTGTTGCAGCATGAGGAACGCCTGCATTTTTAAGGCAAAATAAAGGGTGCCAGGAGTCAGATTTATTAATTTATGATTTCCTTTCCTTAAGCAATGCCAATAGTAACACCATATTGGAGGCAGTTCTTCACCCATTTGTGGTAAGCACTCAAATTATCCTGCCTAGTAACCCTCTAGTATTATGTTTAAGCACAGAGTAAAAAAATTGGACAGTTGGGCATTCTGGACGTTCTATAGTAGTTTATTTAGAATACCAAGATCATGGCTTCTGTCAAATTAAAACTAACTGTAATGCTTAAGGTCCAATTTTTTTTAAAATGTGAAGGAGAATTTAATAAAATCACTGAAGCACCCCAAGATAGATGAGATGAAAGTAAAATAGATCAAGTGATGTAGGTAAAATGAAAACATATTAAAAAATACCCCATAAATCCGTTCCTTTATGGGCAAAGGAGATCAAATTGGGGTTCCATCATCAATAATAGCCAACACACCATAACGAACAATGAGTTGGGGATATTTTTCACCTCGCCTATCTTTCCAACTTGCAGTTCACTTTCAATTCACCATAGTTTTACTTTTCAGTGTAGAGCGTTGTGTTATGAGAAATCTGATTAATAAACAGTATATCATAACAATAATTGCGATAGTTACAGTTCTGAACACTAAAAATACGCAACACTGTTTCTTTGTACATTTAACACTTTATTTAATTAAATCAGCCATTGTACACATTGCAGCTATGTTTTGTTAGTGTTGATTTTATTGTTGCCATTTTAACTAAGACATGCCCTCATAGATATATTAAATTAGTGTTATCACCATGGGAACAAGATGCTGAATTATCAACTTAAAATGTCACTTCTCACAGTAGTAAAGTTTTTTGATAACACAGCAGAGAGAAGAAAAAAAAAAAGATTGTAACCCATATAGTGATTAACAATTCATGTTTTACACAGACATCATCTGCACCGCAAATAGCACAACAGAAATGTTTTTGTCGTAGTTTTCCTCCAAATTTAGCTAAATACCTGCCATGGCTGTCCTAGGTACAGTACTGAGGGCTGAAAAATACCTGTGTGCTTTGCAGAGCACACTGGAATTCAAACAGGCTAACACATTCCATACCTGATTCTGTGGTAAATAAAGTGTAAATTACCTCACCTTGGCTACTGAGAAAGTAATTTAGCAATGTTTCTGCCAGAAAAAAAATGAAGCTACACAGTAGGTCATTTTAGTCAAATAAATCCCAGGACACTTTCAATTACATTTTTTTGGGGTATTCATTTACATAACTGACATTCATAGCACTGGGTGGCTTTTTCCTAAACTAGGAACAAAAGGCCTAATTTATTTGTTTGATTTTTTAACATTTTTATTTATAAATTAGCAACTTCTAGACTAACGCAATGTTTTGTTCTTTTTTTTGTTGTTGTTGTGTTTTCACTGATTTCCAAACTATACTTACATTAAATAAATGGGTTTAAAATGTATAGTGCTTATATGTATTTATATATATATATTTATATTTGTACGTTAAAAGGCTACAGAATTCAAACCACAAGAAGAATAAGGTACAGAAGACAAAAAATATTTCCTTTTTTTTTTATAATCCCTTCTTTAAAAAAAAGTGCATAAATGCTATAATAATTTCCAGAGGATTAGTTCAGATGTAAAAACGTAAAAAAAAAAAAAAAAGCAAAACAGAAACCTACATTGTGTCCTTAGCTTTTCACAAAAAAAAAATTTGAAATGCACAATTAGGAGAGGAGACATGAGACATTTGTGAAAACTGCTTGCTCAGTGCTAAGAGAGTTTATAAGTTCCACACATGATTACAAGAGTTTAATTTAATCTTGTTTTAATGCCACATGCATGTGCCAGAGGAAATCCTGATAAACAAGGTGACTTCTTATTTTTTAGTTTACTAGGGAAATCACTCTCCCAATACATTATTTACAGTCAGGAGACATGTGCACTAGTAGTGAGACATGGTCCGCTAAAGCATTGATGTGAACAAAGAACTGCTGCTATCATGGTAGAGTATTTGCTGACTAGACAATACCAAATGTCCAGTCCAGAATATCTTGACAATGCTTAGATATTTCCTGATAAGCAGCTAGCAAATGAGTTACCTAATTGTTTTCATCCATTTTATTCCAGGTAATCTCAGAGTAGTTTAATCACTTTTGAAACTCTTGGACTCTAGAGTCTCCCACAGCATCTTTATGTGGTTAACCACACTTTTATTTTTTGATGATTTGACCAACTCTAGAATGCTGGAACTTTTTAAACAATCTCATTTGTCTGCTACTTTGCCTTAGTAATGTTCTGAAATCTCTGAACTTCAAGCACATTTGCTATAGGAACATGTCGCTAGATTATAAGTTTGCCCTTGCAGACACTATGAAGAGGCCTGTGGATGAAGCTGATGTTAAGAGAAAAGAAGATCATTTGTGTAGGGGTCTAAATAAAAAACAAAGTAGCGGAGATAATGGATATACCATCCAAAAAAAGGATGCTATCTTTGGTCACAAATTATCTTTGCATTTACAAACAAGACACACAGAACTGATCATTATTAGTACATTTGAATCAGCGTCACCCAATGCGTGCTCATGGCTCTTCTGCATGGAGGAGTATGTAACTTTTGCATATTGGCTATGGATATGTGCTGTAAGTAACATGTGGTAACCACTTATTAGGCCTCTTTCTTCCAGTCGTCTCCACAGAAGTGGTTGAGAAGTTGCTGTAGGTCGCTCTGGAGGTCATCCTTGCTAAGCATTTCAGGAATATCCTCCAGCTGCTCAACTGAAACATGTTTTCCATGCTGGTCCTTCACCACGGTCCTCTTCTCTGTGCTGGCTTTATTCATCGTCGTTCTAAGTGAATTCAATAAGAAACTATGAATTATTCGTTGGACATAAAGACAAGCCCACATTTGGGGTCAAGAGAAACATTGGGTTTGAGCTAACAAAAGCAAGGCTTATGCTATAGAAGACAGCAGCTATTGAACACTATGGAGGACACAAAAAGTGGAAAGGAGCAATTGTTTTTTGTTACATAAAACGGAAAGTGCATCTTTTTTATACATCCCAACAAATCTGTGTGCTGGAATGGAACCGGTGCAACATTTGGCAGATTCTCCAACATTTATGCATTGAAAAGCACTTGATTTTTTTTATGCATGGATTGTGCTTGATACATAGGGCTGCAGCAACCAAGATATTAATGGCACGCACGCAAAAAGCCTTACAGTTGGGAGATGTATACAAATTGAGAGCTTTTTAAAAAAAATGGCCAACTAATGATGTTTTATAAATTTCAAATTCATTAAAGTGGTGTATTAATCATACACGCCTTAGCAAATCAGTTTATTTTAATATTTAATAATGGAAGAAAAAAGCCTGCAGTATTATTGGCAGAACCAGGGTTGGCATGCAGTGTGCTAATGAAGACAGCATCTTCTGCACATATAATATATAATTTGGCATGTGCTATGAGTCATATGCTAGAGGTTAACTGTGCACAAGCCATCTGCTTAAAACTATTTCAGTATTTCTGATTTAAGAATCATTTTCGTGGTGCCAATTATTTGCAACATTGCACTTTAAACAACATTTACATGACAATACACAGCTGGGCACATTACAGGTTTTTCAAGACAAACTATTTGCTCTGCTACACAGTCTCCCTCTCTACCATGTAATAATACTGCAGGAAAAGAGGATTTATATATCTCTAACAGTAACATGTATGACCAGATGGCAGAGTTTATGTTAGTTGTGTTTTTGCCCTTAGTGTATCTCCTGACAGGAGATCCGAGTAAGGCACAATAAACATTAGCTATAATATTAGCTATATGGTACTTTCAGCAATGTATACACTGGGCATGCTTGATTAGAACTAGCTAAGCTACGGTAAAGCACTCATTTAAGAAGTGAAATCTGTAGCGCTGAGAGTGTTTGAAGCCTGCACATATCTGGAATGAGAAAAGTTCTACACCTGTGATGAATAACACTGGACCTACATGTGTTAGAGAACAGTATATCTCATGATGCTCAGTCAGTATAAGGGTGACACAATATACAAACAAGGACGACAAGAAAAAACAAAGAAATATACTCTCCTATAGGAAAGTCGAGATCTGCAAGGACTCCTCCAATCCCAGGTAGAAATCGAAATAAAAACAGAAATCGAAGATGATATCAAATCTTCCGACTGGATGGCTCCACGGAGACATGGGTGGACATATGGAATACAGGAAAATAGAGGGATATGCAATAGTGTAAAACTGTTTGATAAAGTATAAAAATACAATTTATTAGAATCGAACTCACAATGGAAATGGCACTGAGGACCAGCTCAAGTGCAATAACCGCATAAAAAGTCAGAAAGGTTACCCCCTCCAGGTGGAGTGTTGAACTCTGTGATAACTGCTAGATCTGGAAGTTCTGAATGTGACAGCTTTCTTCGGGTGACCTTCTCGTTAATAAGTGAAAATAACCAGTAAAAACAATTAAATACACTCTCTCACTCCCCGCTCTACGCGTTTCGTCTGAAAAAGACTTTCTCAGGAGCAAAGTGGAGTGTAATGAAACAAACAAACAATACATCTATATATATCCCCCTCCCATTCCATTGTCCAATCCCATCCAGAGAATCGTAATTTAGGTAAACAGTTCCACCTTGCACTAAAATGTCCATTATTCACTACTGCGCATGAGTTCCAATGTGCGTTCCACTTTGAAATTTCCATATATTTCCGTATTTTGCTCTGCGCATGCGTATAATGTCCACTTTCGTATCAATGAAAACTTTCGTATATAATTACATTCGTATTACCATTTCATATTCACTTAGAACCGAATTCTATTCATATGAATGGAGACTTTTGTATATACGTTTAAAGTTCCATTTGTATCACCATTTCGTATAAGCGTTTCGTATTACTGTAAAACCAAATTATTATCCCATTTCGTATTAACTTAAAACCGAGTTCTATTGAACTCATGTTAGTATTTACACATTTCGTATAGTCTTAGATGTTTCCATTCGTATTACTAGTTTGTGTTAACTTAGGACCGAATTCTATTCATATGAATGGAGACTTTCATATATACGTTTACAGATCCATTCATAACCCCATTTTGTATTAACATAGAGCCGAATTCCCATTCATAACCCCATTTCGTATTAACATAGTAACCCCATTTCGTATTAACATTTTGTATTAACATAGATTTATAGGGTTATGAATGGGAATTCAGCTCTATGTTAATACGGCTCGATGATAATACGAAATGTTAATACGAAATGGGGTTATGAATGGATCTGTAAACGTATATACGAAAGTCTCCATTCATATGAATAGAATTCGGTCCTAAGTTAACACGAACTAGTAATACGAATGGAAACATCTAAGACTATACGAAATGTGTAAATACTAACATGAGATAGTAATTTGGTTTTACAGTAATACGAAACGCTAATACGAAATGGTGATACGAATGGAACTTTAAACGTATATACGAAAGTCTCCATTCATATGAATAGAATTCGGTTCTAAGTGAATATGAAATGGTAATACGAATGTAATTATATACGAAAGTTTTCATTGATACGAAACTGGACATTATACGCATGCGCAGAGCAAAATACGGAAATATATGGAAATTTCAAAGTGGAACGCACATTGGAATGCATGCGCAGTAGTGAATAATGGACATTTTAGTGCAAGGTAGAACTGTTTACCTAAATTACGATTCTCTGGATGGGATTGGACAATTGAATGGGAGGGGGATATATATAGATGTATTGTTTGTTTGTTTCATTACACTCCACTTTGCTCCTGAGGAAGTCTTTTTCAGACGAAACGCGTAGAGCGGGGAGTGAGAGAGTGTATTTAATTGTTTTTACTGGTTATTTTCACTTATTAACGAGAAGGTCACCCGAAGAAAGCTGTCACATTCAGAACTTCCAGATCTAGCAGTTATCACAGAGTTCAACACTCCACCTGGAGGGGGTAACCTTTCTGACTTTTTATGCGGTTATTGCACTTGAGCTGGTCCTCAGTGCCATTGCCATTGTGAGTTCGATTCTAATAAATTGTATTTTTATACTTTATCAAACAGTTTTACACTATTGCATATCCCTCTATTTTCCTGTATTCCATATGTCCACCAATGTCTCCGAGGAGACATCCAGTCGGAAGATTTGATATCATCTTCAATTTCTGATTTTATTTCAGTATAAGGGTGACTTAGCATCATGGGATATGTAGTCCTGGGGCATATCATGCACTGAGTGACAGGAGTGCTGGCAGTCCGGAGCATACCTGTCACTCAGGGGCACGACGTATCTTGTGTATTTCTGAGGGTTTGTGTGCTGCGAACAGCGCAATAGCCAACAAATCAGCTCCTAACAAAGCAGTTACTAAAAAAAACTTTACCATTCTTAGGGTTGCCATTGAGCTGGTAATTTACCTACAGGCTGGTAATAAAGTTGCCACCTGGCAGGTAAAAAAGTGGCTTTATGGCTTTAAGTCTATGGAGGCAGTAGCATGGCCAGTATTTTTTTGATGAAAAGGTGGCAACCCTAGCTGGTAAAAAAACTAAATTGGCTTGGAAGTCTATGGATATTTTTTTTGAAGAAGAAGAAGAAAAGGTGGCAGCCCTAAAAATTCTCTCTCTTCTCTCTGACTTCATCTATTGCATTGCACAATGTCTTACTGATTTTCTGATGTAGCTTTCAATTATCTCAACCTTACTTTTGCTCGTATTCAAAAAGCAGGGGAGTGCTCAATTTAATGTGAGCTGAATTTACTACTGGGGAGTTGACACTTTACACTTAATGGCCCTGATTCATTGCCCCGATATGTGGATTGATTCAATGCCCTCTAGTAATTCAGTTTTTGGATGGGGCTTTTTTTAATGGGCGCGATATTGATTTTACTGCACCTGTAAAGAAAGCCCTATCCAAACACTGAATTGTGTTGTGATTACCGCACAAAATACTCTTCAATGACCCCCGTCAACCATTAACAGAAAAACAAATGAGACATTTTTGTCCGTTAACATAACAGGCAAAATACAAAAGCTTTTAAATGTTCTTAAAGCAGTCAATGTTTGCACATTAACCCTGTCAGTACTGTAGGGAACACAAACCTTACTCTCTATATAACTGAAAGGGTTTAACACTAGACAAAAAAAAAACCAGCTGGGGAGTGTCAGAGGTATTGATCAGTAATCTCGAGACTGGTATATATGAATAAAGGAGAAGCAAAGTATAACAAGATGGATGCCAGCAGCCTCCATTTTGTGACAGTTTTGTGATATCCTTCTCTGTGTTAAAATCGTATTCTGTGTCCCTGAGGATAAAAGGAATGTCTTCCACATTCCTAACTCTGTTATCTGTAACCAAATATTTTACTGATAAGTTCATAGTATCACTGGAACAGATAAGGGGGCCATTGTTGTGCAAGGTTTATTACATCTCATTGTACTGATGCAGACACAGCTGTGTACATACTAGAGGAGAAGGGGGGCTTCTCTGCAACTTGCTAGCCCACCCAAACTGGCAGAAACTGACAGACACAGACACACTGAGATTATTGGGATTTTTGATTTCATTAGGAATCTAATAAGGGTTATTATAAATAGACCTAGTTGATTCAAATCACCCAATAAAATATATACTTATATCACACCTTCACTAATACAAATGTAAAGTATAATTAATCCTACATATTAATTAGAATATTGTTTTTATTGTTTTATTAGTGTGGTATATATTTTATTATACATTTTATTTAATGTGCAATGATAAGAATATGATACATATTTACTCTAATTTCAAATTGTATTAACACTTTTAGACATTTAAACATATATTGTCTTATATTATACTCACAATCCAGGTGTAGCTATAAACCATGACATCATCTCATTTAAATTAAATACACCCATCCATTCAATTGGCTAGAAGTTACAGAAACAGGGTGTGAGTCTGAGATAAGGTTTGGTTGATAAGTTGGTACTGGAGGGGTAGAAGAAAGGAGGACCGGAGATACCTGAAAGACCCGGGGAGACTGATATTGGGAGAGATGCGACTAGTGGGGTGAGAGATGGGAATGTTTTAGAAACGGGCTGAGTCTCTCTCCTTCTGAGGAGAACTCAGGAATATGAGGCTTTTAATAGCACATGTTCACTATAACAATAGAAATCTCCATACCCATAGTATTGAGCTAAGTCCCAGGAGTAACTCCCATCACTCAATTCTTCAATGGAAGGAGTCTCAACTGCAAACCAACCTCTACCGGTAATGTATAAATGTGGTAATTTGTTTCTAGCATAATCTCAATTTTTATGGATGTCATTAGCATATATATTTGGGTAAATTAAACTTAAATCCCACAAATATGTAATATCTAATCTCCAGAGATTATCTAAGATTCTCATTCTTAAAGTCTGAGCTAGGATACATACATTATCATTTACCGAGCAGATTAAGAAATAGCCACCATGAATAGTTATATGATTTAGTAATATTACCTTACCTAAGCAGAGTATATGTTGGTAATTTGTAGGTAATTATGGTGTACTATCATTAACCATTTTAAATACTAATCATTGTAGGTTGTATCTAAATAAAATGCATGGCCATTTTACGGTCAGAAACGTACTGCATAATAAAGTATTCTACATGTATGTTGATATAGGAACAGAGCTGCATAATTAATGTTTTGTCCTACTTATGTTATAAGTAATACATGTGAATTATGATTAACATCTATTGATATTGTATTTTGTTGTTATGCTATTTTGCTTACCATTTGATCTTTATTCTATATTCAATAAATTAATTATTATTTTATTAATAATTGTTGCATTGTATTTACTTTTGTAAAAACGTCATCCAAACTCTCACATACATAACGAATTCTTGACATGGGCATTTTTAGTCGGACCCATGTATATGAATCATTAATTTTCATATTTTTTATGATTCATAATTAATAACTCATATTCATATTTTTATGGTTATTAACAATCCGACAGGAGACAGCAGGGACCCTCCACTGACCCTCCCTTGTGCCAAATTGTGGGTTCTATTTATAATTGGGGCTGACAACTAGGCTACCAAAAGGAGCCATGGGGATTATATGCACCCCCTGGCCTCATGGATTAAAACAGACCAGAGACATTTTGTCCCCTGGTTTATCAGTGGGGAAAATGCTAGGGGACAAGGGGTGGTTGTTACACCCCTGGTAACCTAGCATTAAATTAATGTGTTTTGGGAATAACAGCATTTAAAAAAAAAAAAAAAAGAATTAACATTGTCTCCTGATTGGCTCAGTCCCTCCTTCACATGGAGCTCAAAAGCTACAGCTTTGAGAGACTGTTTCTGTGACTGTGTGAGTGAGAGACTGTTTATGTGACTGTGTGTATGGGTATAATGGATAGTAATATGGGTTAATTCTCTGAAACTGCCTATTTGCTAATACAGGGGTCAAATCTCTAAAACGGTATGTCTGCTAAGGCAGGTTTCGATTCTCTAAAACTGTATGTCTGCTAACACAGGTTTCGATTCTCTAAAACTGCCTGTCTGCTAATACAGGAGTTAGTTCTCTAAAACTGCCGGTTTGCTAATACAGGGGTCAATTGTGCGAACCTGCCTATTTGCCAACACGTGTTAATTCTCAAAAACTGCCTGTCTGGTAATGACTGTACCTATATTACAAACATAATATTAAATCTAAAATCTAAATGGTTCCCTAATAATTTCTATACTATAAAATGTGTATCTAAATGGAAGAAATAAAATGCGGTCACGGAACCCTGTGTTCAAGTGTATTATATGGTGTGATATGCATGCACTGAGGTATGACATATGGTATGATGTTTATGATAAATATGTGGGCATAAATATTTATTTATTTGATGTTACGCTGATTACAAAGATTCATCAAAGCAAACCCTCTCATTGGTCATCACTGGGAAAACATTGTATATGAAGCTTTTTGTTCCACGTGCACCAGCATAGGATGACAAGAGGGAGGAGTTGTAGTTCTCTTTGCGGTGACATCACAGAGAGAGGAGGAGTTGATATGGCTGGCATTACTGGGAAACTAAATGTTTTTTTTCCACTTGTGCTTCTAATATAGAAGCACAAGTGAAATGTCCATTGTTCCTAGTATGAGGATGAACTGGCGTGTACTTTTGATAGTACACGCCAGTTTATCCTCTGACAGACAGCTGCCATGCTTCCATAGGAAACAGGCAGCCGTCTGGTCGGCGACTGGCTCTCTGTGCTAGCGCAGAGAGAGACCCTTGTGTATTGCATGGGATCAGCAGGGGGACCTTAACTTGACCCTCGCATTCGGCATGCGTTAAAAATGTTAGAATGTCCCTTTAAGAAACCAATGGAACTTCCAATATTTTTGTATTCATTTATTATGCGAAACAAAATAAAATGGTAGACCTGTTTACATGATGCAGCACTTGTATGGAGAATTTCTAAGTGGAAAAGGCACCTTTAATGGCTGGAACTGAACTTAAGCTAATGTCTACAATGTGCAAATTTATTTGTTTATGGAAACATTGTTTTCTGGATGGCTACTCTTTTTTTATTTCTCTGGATATATAATCATATTTCAGAAGAAATAGATTTTGAAGTGAATAGCACAAATTAGCCCTTAAAAGCTGAGTTGGAAATGTTTCTAGGTCAGTTATTTTGGCCTGATTTTTGCAGTTCACCACCCTGCTGAGTGAAAAGATCACAGTAAGTGTGTTGGCCAGAATTGTCCAAAGTTTGTATCATAAAATAAGGTGCATGATGATTACAATAAAACATACACAAATTGTCCTTGATGCAGCTGCCTCTAGATTAATCCTGCCCCCCCTCCCCCACTATATATTTTGATCCTTCCCACAAAAAGATGCAAGTAGCTACAACTCCCAATTTTTTATTGATTCTGTCACAGATAACTAGACCTTTCCTTCATGTGGATTACAGCAAATATACAGAAAACAAATTATGTGTTGCTATACAAGTAAAAGTGTCTAGATAATTAATCAGCCGATGGTTAAACAACTCTTTTGTTTATGATGTGGGCATCATTGGCATTCCAGATGGCTCCCATCGAGCAGGGTTTAAATATGAATTTTAAACAGAATCTTTATTGGGCTGTCGGTCTGTTGTGTGAATCATTGAAAACAAGCTCCATTATGTTGCTTTCGCTGACAGTTCTACATCTTACACAGATTTAACAGTTACAAAATGCATGTATCTTTGTTATGACAGTCAAAAATATTTTGATTATTAAGGTTTTCTTTCTTTTGTTTCCCTGTAGTTTTAATTAAAAGAAAAAAAGCATTGTTTTCATATTACATTTCAGAATGCAAATTAAAATATGAAAAGAATTGATTAAAATAATGATATACTGTCAATGAACACTTCATTAGTGTTTCCCACCTTACATTTTACACATGTTATAGTTTTCTCAAACACCTATCTACATGATGGATTAGCTTGCCTATACCTGACATAACTAACTCACAACATCACTTAGTTATCTATGATTTTTAAGAAAATAATAGATCTAGGAGTCGCCCTGAATGCCCTTCTTCTGTTTGCATATAAACTTTAAATAGATTGGCCTTAAGTAATTTCTAATCACTGTAGCCCTGCCATCCCTTAGAAAAAACACTACACTTGAGGACATGCATCATCACACTGTCATGCAGTGACAAATTAGTTGTTAATTTTAACCATACCTTCGAGGAGCTATTAAAATATCATTATGCTAGATGGTGTTGTCATTAGATTGGAAGCTTACTTCATAAGGGTTTTAACCTTTTCATTGTTTCCTTAAAACTGACTTCTTGTTAAAATTTTCAGATGCCAAGACAATTCATTTTAAGATCAGCATGGCTGGCTCCATGGCAAGTTGAGTCAGATGGTATGCCATAAGCATTGAGTGACTGGCACTATGTGAAATACACATTCATTGGCTTAGTTAGGTGTTGGCTAAACCAACGGAGTGCTACACCAATCTACACAATGATTCCATCCCTCTTACACAAGGTAATAATCTTACACAAGCTCCTGGACTTAAAAGTAGTGTGTTGTAGTGTAAACAAAGGACTGCCTCACTGCTCTTCGAAATGTTGGTATCTTTCTGTATTTTAGTCTACAATTACGGCTAGTTCTCAGTGTGACAGTGGATATTGAAACAGATCTTTGGAGTCGCACTCAAATGAAAGGGGTGCAAAGGCAAGGTGACACCCACACATTCAAAAGCAATAAAGAAAAAGACCCAGCACTCTGTAAATGCTGATTTATTCCAACATCAAGCAACAATGTTTCAACTCAAAGTGATTTTTTTTTTTCAAAAGTTGAAAACATTGTTGAAATGTCAGAATAAATCAGCATTCACAGAGTGCTGGGTCTTCTCATTTTTCTTTAGTGCAAATAAGTAAACACAACTGTGTGCAAATACATTTTATTTTTGATCAACAGTTGTTTATCAGCAGAATTTCAGGTCTGCTTGGTTCTGGCCCTTGATCGGTATTAAGTTAAAAGCAGCACAACTCTATGTCAGGAACGGAAAAGGACCTGCAGAAAAGCTCAAAGCTCTGAGTACCTTTTTGGTACACATGTAGTTAAGAAAGGTTATTTGTTCAAAATGTGTTATATGAACGATAAAATGGAACTCAAAATTCTATTAGTTAACTTTAGTCCAGTGCCATGCTGACCCAAACCTTTTTATAACTGATCCATCCTCCTTGACAATATCTGTTTCCATTAAATTAGACAGGTGAACTCTCACATCACCACCTGCATAGCTTAAAGCCTAAAATTAAACATAAGAAATCGTGCTAAGACATATGGAAGACATATATTGTATGTTCGTAAACACTTTAACCAAATTACATAAGGCTATAAGAGAAAAATATTAAAAATAAAACGGATATACATAAAATGTAAGAAAGGCAGCATACATTTTTACAGAGTTTTAAAAGTTGTAAAATAGCAGTTGAAATTTACATTTTTTAGTTCAGCAGATCCACCCAGTATATAGAGTTGAGGCAAATTACCTTGCAGCAAGTCACGAAAGCATTATTACAGCATGCTGTTACACAATGCTAACGTTTCACAGATACTTCCTCAGATGAAGAATTTTGTCAAAACTGTGCTCTCCAAAGCCAGACTTCTCAACATGACATAGAGGTCAATGTGGGCTATTCACTAAAACATAAACACTTCAACTCACCAATTTAGCTATTTGTTGTGCAGGGACAAATCTGATGAGATTCCTCTGTAAAGCAAACTTACCAGGTTTGTTCCAGTACAATGTATAGCTAGAATAGGTGAGGTGAAATGAATAATGTATATTGTTTTTGCACTGACAACTCGCACCAGAATATCTGGTATCGACAAAAGTAGAAAGCTCAATTCTCCCTATAAACTGTTTTCACATACTTACAGGTATAAAGCTCAGATTTAGACCTACACAAGTGTAAGATAAAAATATCTCAATTTACCATGGTCTCTGATGGCAAAACACAGATCACTGGGCCAAAGACTGATCCACTGACGCTTGCTTCAACAACAGGCCACTCAGAAATGTATGGACAAAGCAATGCTTAAAAGCATTTATAGAGATTCTTTCAGCTATCTTTACTCTCTTGGTGACAGTATGTAAGATCCACCAATGGTAGGAAGGGAATAAACCCTTAATTGTGCATCATTCAAAGGATATTTAGCACTAAGCTTTGCAAAACCAAATTACACAAGGCTTCCATGTAACAGAGCAGTCTGTCTGATGGCAGATTCTGTCCCTCATTGGCCTGTGCGCACATCAATCTTGGAGCACAGAGCCAATCGTGGTGTGAGGATATTGTTGTCTCTAACCCCTGGATTTGGCATGATAGACTTATATAAGTGTTTGACTGCAGAAGAAATGTGTATACCCTCTATCTGGTTAAAAGATGGTTAGATGGGTATAATCTCTTTTTTTAATGAAGGAACGTTCATGGCATTTCTTGACAGTCATAGTACTACAAGACATGTGGATGTCTCCAAGCAAATAGCTGATTCATTTTGTTGTATTTATTTTATTGTTTTTAAACTCATTTCCTGGCAGATAGCTAAGGACTGTATTTAAATGACATTGCAGTACAGTAGATTGGATCAAGCTCTTGCATACGTCTATATTACTCTTTATACTTCAGACTCATAAACTGACATCTGCAAAAACGTTTTAAACGTTTCCTGTGGTATTTCAATACTAAAACTCTCATCATGCCTTTAAAAATCATACACTGATGATAAGAAAATCTTATGTAATGTTCTTTTTTCAATGATATCTTGCCCTACATTAAATAGATGTTCTACTTAATACAGCTATAATTATGCCGCTCCATGAAAGGACACAGAAATCAAACTTAGAATGATAAAAAAATAAATTATGATAGTCTTCTCTATCATAAATCTCTAAAGTCTAGCATATCTCATAATTACATATTGCACAGTGATTAAACTTCAGATAAAGATTACGGGCAATGGCATATATTACAATGAAGTAGCTACACTAGTCAAACTTTAGTAACTGCACAATAAAGTCATACTTAAGTACAGATATGAGTGCAAGATTTTATGGTTCATAATCCTATCTGCAAGTAAAGTAATGTCATTTAAAAAACGTTTAAGACAACGACTTAAGAAATAAGATAGTCTGCACTACTCACCCTTATTATGTTTGGAATGGGCTACATAGTGTATAGAAAACAATGCTCTTCTTAAACTTTTATACTATTCATATGCAGTTAATTTCACTTCCCATATAGTATGTACACACCTGTTTGGTAAGCAACCTATTTTATATGTGCTTTATTTGAGCATAGTCAAGCTTAGCACACCATGTTTTCTTGAACAAAAACTGTAATGTATATCCTGTAAAGGATTCAAAGATGCTCTGCGTGTAAACGATCCCAAATAGAAGATAGTCAGCACTTAAAATTTCCCAGGGGATGGGGTCGATTTACTTTGATTACGTTATTCGGTCTGTTAAATGATAGTTTGTGTTTTAAGTATCAAATAGTAGATGGATACTCACCACTCAAACTTTTCTTATCCAAACCATTTATTTTCAAGATACAATTACAAAATTACAGCATACCGTCTGGATACATAAGTGCATCGCTTCCCCACAGCATGGTGCAATTTTTTGATTGTGTCTTTCAAATAAATGGTTTAGAAAATAAAAATCTATTTATCTATTATTTGATATTTAAAACACCTTCCATAATTTTACAGGAGTGCCTGATAAAGAGTAGAAACGTATATTTAACGTTTTCTAATCCTAAAATAGTTTCAAGATTTCTCCTTAAACGATCACACACGTCTGAAAGTTACTGGAACTCGCCAAATATATGGATATTAAAATTGACACTAAATTCTGCATCTATTTGTTCTTTTCTTTTCATCGCTTCCCCACAGCATGGTGCAATTTTTTGATTGTGTCTTTCAAATAAATGGTTTAGAAAATAAAAATCTATTTATCTATTATTTGATATTTAAAACACCTTCCATAATTTAACAAACCAAATACAGTAATAAAAATCAATCAACCTGATCCCCTGTGAAATGATGTCCCAATATAATTCATTATTACATACTACAAGTACTGAAGATACTGTATATTGTTTTTAGATATCGCCCCTCTAAGTCTTGTCTGAGTGTACTGACATATGTACATACATAATCCTGGGAAGAAAGAATTGCTTACCCAACATCACGCCTTATTACTCTACTTTAACCATTACATACAATGTAACATTTGATAAATACAATTTTTGGTACACTGGCTGATAATGATGAGAACACAGACAATGTAATAACGCTTGTTTTAATGTAACAATGAGAATGAGAAATTATCTGGGGAACTATTGCCAAATGGTAATCTTACAGGAGTGCCTGATAAAGAGTAGAAACGTATATTTAACGTTTTCTAATCCTAAAATAGTTTCAAGATTTCTCCTTAAACGATCACACACGTCTGAAAGTTACTGGAACTCGCCAAATATATGGATATTAAAATTGACACTAAATTCTGCATCTATTTGTTCTTTTCTTTTTTTTTACTATTTTTAGTTTTTGCAATATTTTACTTGAACACCTTTTCTCCTGGGGATTGATCCTTCCCTATTTGAAATTCCCAGCATCTCCTGTGAGCCATTGAAATGCCTCTCAGAGAGATACCTGGGGATGCCCACTCCACAGGTGAAGGATGTAGGATGACATCACACAACTGACTAGCCTTTCAAAATATTGCTCTAAAAGAAAAATGAAAACAGGGAGGCAGTTATCAGCTTCTGAATGAAACTGATACCGCAAATGCTAAATGCGAGAGTTCCCCTTGAAACATAAACAAAAGCAAATCTATAAAGGGTTTACAAGGGCTTACACATTATAAAAGGGTTTGTAAAAGAAACACCTGGAGTGTCCCTTTATTTTGACACCTGCAGTCATTATTGAAAAAGTAGATTGTTTTAATTGCATTAAGCAGCATTGTTAATGATTTCCTGACCAACTAAGTGTTCATTTTCCTCTCACACACTGGTGATCAAAGGCCAACAATCCACTAGTCTACTTATAATTCATAGAGATGTTTTTTGAAAATAAGTTTGGATATTTCTATGTATAGATGAAATGTTATTATCTTTAAAGTGATACTATATCTTGTTTTAATGGCATTTTAAAGTCAGGAGTGTCTGTGCTACTCAAGAACTGGAACTACATAGCCATGCTCTGAGGTGTACTGTACTTTCATGAATCTTTATTCCATATTGATAAAAAGCAGTTAATTAACTGTATTTTTTTTTTTAAAGAAGCATTTTCAGACAAGAATCAAGTTATATACAGAATATTTGCATGTTTCTACTCTCATTGAATGTATCTAACAGGCTTAATCAATTTGTCTGCCCTCTGCTGGTGAATCCATATTATTAGAATTCTGTTTATGTTGCATGCTGAGGGGACCTTTGCATTTACCCATGTTTTTATAAGGAGGGATAGATGCCTTGGCTCATTAATAAGCAGATTATGAAAGATGCTTTGCTTATCTTCAGTTCTTTGTTTTTTTAATTTTCATGCACGAAATAACTTTATTTCTGCAATTATAAATGCTTCTGGGAATAATGGTATGTATATATTGCCTGATTTTAGAGATAAGTAGGGAACTGGACGATCGACCAATATGTTTCATCTTCTAGTGTTTCTAGTTGAACAATCTGTAATAGTTATGTAAACTGTTCTGTTGGTTCTTTATCTGATCCCAATATATTTTAAAGGGTGGTTTCAAGAATGGCATCCAATACAGACATACACCAAGTGCAACATCACTAGGTGTCAATATGTTCAGTAATGCACAGATCCTTGCCCCTCAGGGTTAACATCATCGTGTGTAGGGATGTGTCCCCTAACTGAGAGAAGACGGTTATGAAATTATGCTCTACTTGTTAACATTTTTCTGAGGGCCTCTTATAACCTAAAGGTCTAGAGCAGGGGTCCTCAAACTAAGGCCCGCGGGCCACATGCGGCCCGCTGAGGACAATTATACGGCCCGCGGGGGGTGCTCCCGGCACCCACCCCCGTTTACCTTTTTCTTTTTTTTTTATGGTAGCCGCAGCAGATGCGGCTGCATGAAGATGGGGAAAAAAATTTAAAAAATCACCGCGACCGCCGGCCGGGGACACAGCAGCTGGAGGTAAGTGATGGGGACGGGGGGAGGAGGGAGCTTCATAACAAGCACTGGAATGGCACAATATTCCTGGGCACCTGACTGGCACACTATTCTTGGGCATCTGACTGGCACACTATTCTTGGGCATCTGACTGGCACACTATTCTTGGGCATCTGACTGGCATAATATTACTGGGCATCTGAATGGCAAAATATTCCTAAGCTCTGACTGGCATAATATTATTGGGCATCTGACTGGCAAAATATTCCTGGGCTCTGACTGGCATAATATTACTGGGCATCTGACTGGCACAATATTACTGGGCTCTGACTGGCATAATATTACTGGGCATCTGACTGGCATAATATTTCTGGGCATCTGACTGGCATAATATTACTGGGCATCTATATTCCTGGGAATCTGACTGGTACAATATTCCTGGGCTCTGACTGGCACACTATTATTGGGCATCTGAATGGCACAATATTCCTGGGCATCTGAATGGCATAATATTCCTGGGCTCTGACTGGCAAAATATTCCTGGCCTCTGACTGGCATAATATTCCTGGGCTCTGACTGGCAAAATATTCTTGGGCTCTGACTGGCATAATATTCCTGGGCATCTGAATGGCATAATATTCCTGGGCTCTGATTGGCATAATATTCCTGGGCATCTGAATGGCATAATATTCCTGGGCATCTGAATGGCATAATATTCCTGGGCATCTGAATGGTATAATATTACTGGGCTCTGACTGTTATAATATTACTGGGCATCTTACTGGCATAATATTACTGGGCTCTGACTGGCATAATATTCCTGGGCATCTGAATGACATAATATTCCTGGGCATCTGACTGGCAAAATATTCCTGGGCATCTGACTGGCATAATATTACTGGGCTCTGACTGGCACACTATTCCCATTTACTTAATTTTAAATATTGTATTTGTTCCCGTTTTGTTTCTTCACTTCAAAATAAGATATATGCAGTGTGCATAGGAATTTGTTCATAGTTTTTGTTTTTACTATAGTCCGCCCTCCAACGGTCTGAGGGACCTTGAACTGGCCCCCTGTTTAAAAAGTTTGAGGACCCCTGGTCTAGAGAATTGCGGCGGGGATTTCAAACTCAGGCCAAAGTGGCCTAAAGTTGAAAAGATTCTCCCATTCAGCTGATTGGAGATTTTTTCCAACTCGGCTACATAGGCCTAAAGTTTGACATTCCCACTCAATACCCTGCAATTCTCTCTTTATTGAGTAGACTCTTGTACAATCTTATGAAATCTTATCTATACAGGTACAGACACTTTACCTGTTCAAAGTCATCTTTGGCCGATGGCAGATCAGATGCTATGCTAGGGTCACCAAGATATTTTTCTGTCCTTTCTCCATGAACCATGGTGGTCTTCACAACTTTGCTGACCTTTCGTCCTTCCACAGGTTCAGATTGAAACTCTGATAATACGCTGGGCTCAGAGAACGTGATCTGTGACAATTTAATTGGTGTTCTTAGTTTGGTTTTACTGCCCTAGGAACTGTATTATAACTGGGCATTACTACGCATCAAAACATATGGTGGCATAATGCCCAAATACTTATTGTGCATATAAAAATTCTTAGGACTTGAAAAGTCTGGGGCATGTGGAAACGTGTCGTCCATTTGGATCTAGGTTTTAAATGGTCTGAAATGTACACATACACATAGAACACACAGATCTGAAAATGGCTACCTGTGTAGGTGACACACATTGTGAGAGATTCACAAAAAAGTAAAGTGCAGGCGAGTTGAACACTTCATGTAACCAACTCACATCACACATTGAGCAGGGACAAATCTGGTGAGTTTCAATTATCCCAGCATAATGCAAATCAATCATTAAACATTCAGCAGGACCAACTGTGCTTTTTAATTTATATACATTTACTTCAACTTACCTGCGACTCCCCTACACCTTATGTTTTATGAACAGTTAACACTATTTCAATGATATCACTTATAGAATGCAATAAACAATGAATACATTTTCATCAAAATGATTAAAGAGACTGTATCACCTAGACATTTTTTTTTACTGTACATGTAAAGGATTACATATACATTGTGTTAACAGAACAACAAGTAAATGCCTATATTACAATTAAAAAAATATTTTAAATGAATCTGTGGAGTCTCCTGTGTAAAAAATCAGCTGTGGCTTGATATGCAAAGTGCCAGAGGAGTGACTTGCCTACCGGCACCTCCTCATGCCAGCAGGAAGTAAAATATATTTTTAAAAAAAGTATCTCTATTGGCATGAGACCTGCTGTTGTCAATCATTACAGGGCCAATCAGAGGGGAGCATGGGGATATGACTCACCATAGCCCCGCTCCCAACACTGAATGTGAAGAGCCAGCCACGGCAGAGACCAAATGCTCCCTCCACACCACTGATGGCCTGGAGGGTGCCCCCCAGACTACCAGGGACTAGTCGTGTCTCCCCCCAGGCCAAAGGTAGGATCCTGGGAGAGAGGCTAATGCTAGAATTTGTAGGTTGGGGGGGGGGGGGGGGGGTTTGATTGAAAAAAATATCTCTGCTGCTGTGGACTACAACTCCCATGGCTAACTGAACATCATGGGAATTGTAGTTCAGAGCTCTCATCTGCAGCCTTAGCTACTATTGACTGCACTTTCCATTAAGCTCGTCCAGCATCATGGAAACGGTATGTCTGGCTGAGCCTTATGGGAAATGTAGTTGACAGCAGATGGTGTGACAGATGTTAGTTGTGGACTACAACTCCCATGAGGTCAAGACATGGTGGACACCTGGCTGGATGAGCATCAAGGCAATTGTAGTTCACAGCTGTCATTTTCAGCTTTAGCTACTATTGACTGCACTTATTTCTGGCTAAGCCTTATGGGAAATGTAGTTAACAACAGATGGTGTGACAGGTGTCAGTTGTGGACTACAACTCCCATGATGCCTAGTCATGATGGATACCTGGCTGTCTGAGCATAATGGGAATTGTAGTTCACAACTATCTCCTGATAGGGCAATGGCAAGGGATGTGGGGGTAATAATGGGGAGCAGAGGAATTAAATAATAACCAGCAATGTATTTTTTTGAATATACATTTTATTATATGTTAACTATAACTTACCAGTACCTGTGACTAACAGGGGGAGGGGAGGGCGCCAGAGGCATTGCCCGCACGGGGCGCCTAGACACCTAAGGCTGGCCCTGCATGCAAACTGCTTTTTCATAAATAATAAAAATTATGACAGAAAAAAATGCATTTCTTGTCTTTATTTCCATTTATTTGCCACTCTGCTCCCCAGACTTAATCAATGCATTCCCCACACAGCCATTTGCCACCCAGACTTAATCAGTGCATCCCCCACACAGCCATATGCCCCCCAGACTTAGCCAATGCATCTCCTGACACAGCCATCTGCCCCCCAGACATAGCCAATGCATCCCCAACCCAGCCACCTGCCCCCCAGGCTTAGCCAATTATGCCCCCTAGCCTTTGCCCATGCTGCTCACCCAGACTCTGCCTATGCTGCTCCACCAGACTTTGCTGCTCCCCCCAGACTTTGCCCATGCTGGTCCCCCAGACTTTCCTGCTCCCCCAGACGATGCTGCTATCCTAGACCATGCTACCCCCCCAAGACTTAAACCTCCATGTTGTGCAGTCTCCCTGGTGTCCAGTGGGGGCAGCCGGAATATGTCTGCACACATCGCGCAGGCACACAACCTCCTGGCTTCCGTCATAGAAGTCCCTGCGGACGTGTCGGGCAGCAGCGGAGGATGTCAGCGTGCATCGCGCAGACATCTATTGGCTGCCTGTGAGGGGGATCCAGGTCCCCGTCCTGGATCCCAGTCTTATAGTCAAACCTCTATTTGAGGTCTGATTATAAGATGAACCTTGAATATAAGACATTTGCTTTGAAAAAAACCTTGTCTTATATAATCGAGCAAATACGTTATTTAGTTTTAGAACCCAGTTATCACTTCACAACAGTCCACTGTTACTTGTGAAAAGGCTTAATAAATTCAGAACTTTTTTGCTGAATCATTTTACTGTTCCTTGCCATGAAATCTCTGTGAAGCGTGGCAGTATTAAATCTATAAAAGCTTCAGTACTCTAGACACATATAAAATGTAACTGACTGTACCATAAACCTATGTGTGCAGAACACTAACTAAGTCTTACATAAAATACGGATTTACATAAAAATGTAACACTAAACCTAAGGCGTACTATTTCCCTATCATTGATAACTGAAATGTATGTGCAAATAATGCCAAGTATAATATGTAGTAATTAACTTGTATATGGTCTTGGAAGAATGAAAAGGATTTCTAAATGTAAAACTGCTACTTGAGAAAGAAATGTTATTAAGTCTCATGAATATGTTTGTAATGTTAACAGCCCAAGGTTGTACTTGTATCCTCCACAGGATTTACTGGAGAATGTATATTTTAGACATGTGCATTCGTTTTCGGACGAATGCATTTTCGTCCGAAAATAGCATTTTCGTCCATTCGTCCAAAAAACGAAGAACGAAAATGCTAAGCTAACGAAAGACGAATGAACGAATGGTTAATAAACGAAAATCATTCGTTCATTTGTCCATTCGTAGTACTATTGCATTCTATAAGCCGAAATAGAGTCGGTTTATAGAATACAATAGCATTTAACTATACGGAGACAGAGTCTACATTCATAAAATTATGAACGTTCGGTTTATAGAATAGCAATAGGATTACATGTATTCCATAAGCCAAAAGTCTATAAACCGAACGTTCGGTTTATAGACTTTCGGCTTATAGAAAACATGTAGTACTAGTGCCTTTCTATGAACAGAACGAGAGCCCCTTTCATAAGAATTTCTTATGAATGGGGCTCTCGTTCGGTTTATAGAAAGCCAATAGTATTACATTGTATTCTATAAAACGAACAAATAAAAATTAACGAAACGAAAATAATGAACGAATATCGTCTGAAACGAATGCAGTAATGAACGAAATTCGTTTTAGACGAAATAAATAACATTTTTGTCCGAATGGACGAAAACGAAACGAAAATTTTAGTTTTGCACATGTCTAGTATATTTATCCCTGTAAAATAGTTTGTTTATATTATTATTATTATAGAAGATGTACACAATAGTTTTATAGCATATTATATCTCTTGCACTCCTGAAAGTGTTCAGTATTTAATCCAGTTTACCTCAGACTGTTCACTGTTACTTTTGAGTACGGTACGTTTCACGACTTTAGAGACTGTGTCGCCCTCTTCTATTGTAACTTTTTCTTGTGGTCCTCCATGCACTACGACCTCTTCTTTTTCAGTTCCATCAGGTAATACAAACCTTCTGATAATTTTTCTAGTGACCTGAAGATCAAAACAGACGACATAAAACGTTAAAAAAAGGTTAAAGCATTGAAAGAACATAGCTGTACACTTGTTTTGGAGTACTTCATGAGAGTTACAGGGAAAGAGGCATGTAAAATAAAGCTTGAAGACAATATTCAGCATCCCCGATCTGAGACACAGGATGCTAAACACTACAATAGTATCTAATAGTGCTGTGTCAGGTAATTGTAAAACGGTATATATCTACAGTTTTATTAGTTTCAAATAAAAAAACAAAAGCTTTATATTATCTATAAGTCAGTACTTATATAAACAAACTGTCAATCAACACAGGACCGTTTTTTTAATAATAACTGAGGGAAAATAAATTTGATTCATTTGTTAATTTATCCTAAATTTTATTTGGTACAGTCACAATAATATCGAAACAAACATTGTAAAGGGTTGAGAAGAACCAACTGGCACCACATGTATTCTCATCTAATCGTTCCACAGTGAAATCCCAAACGTATTTTATTTATTTGTTCTTCAGCATATCATTAATTTTGTTTAGTATATTTTAAGTATATTTTTTCACAGTTATTGGCCTCAAACATTCTGGCACAAAGGCCTGATGTAAATGTGATTACACAATTAATTGTGTATAGTATTGCTAAAAACGTAGCATTATATATTTAAAACACTGTACGCCATAGTGTGTTCCTACGTCTACAGTCTTGAATTTTACCTTCTTGACCACAGTACGACCATCTTCATCTGTATACTGCTCCTCAGTCACTGTTTCTGGAAGGATGTCAGGCATATTGTCTGCCTAAAAAACAAATTAAGACCAACAATCACAACTTCAAACATCTGTGAGCAAAACCACATAATTTTCTAATTAATAGGGGTGTGTAATACCACAATAAATATTTAGTATAATCAGGCAAAACTCTGAAGACAGTTCTGCAAAGAAAAGTGTTAAGTGCATGCAATAAAACCACAAACAAAAGTACAGCAGAGGACCTTGTGTTGCAAAAAGTAGCAGAATTTAGTCTGAGTACGGTCTTCCAGCTGGCCTTTGGAGGGTGGTACATCTACGTTTCTCTACTGACATTGGTATTAGGTACTCACAGTTAAAGTGGACATGCATTAGTCAAGGGAAGCATGCAGGCAGCCATGTTGCTTGGTAAGTAGTTGCCCTGCATGGTCCTCAGGGACTCCCTGCAGGTGTAGCCAGGACGTAGCAGCCACTGGCGCAGGGACGTGCAATAATTAAACACTCTGTACCTGAATAATCACACGGCGGCGAACGACCCTGGTAGTTACCATCTCGTCCTCATCTGAGTTGGTCTCTAGCTCACCTAGCTCCTCAGCTATCTCCTGGTGGAAGCATGGAAGCAGTACTCTATTTACGATTCTATATCTTTGGCTGCCTTTAATACTAAGTTGCAAGCTAACTTATTGATCAATAAAGAGTTAGAGGTGGAAAAAAAAGGAATTCCCATTATATGATAAGTATCCATCTGTGTTGACATGTTACCAATCTAAATCTTAGATAATGATTACCAAAAACGTGCGTTACTGGTCTCACAGAAAGACTGCACTGGAACTAAAATCCAAAACATATGGTAGTTGTCTGTTAACATAATACATTTTAGACAATGATTACAAACAATGGTGAACAGACAACCTTCCAAAACTTTGAATTTTAGTTCTAATACAGGTTGGCTGTTGCACCAGTATTTGCCTATTGTAATTTATTAATTAGTTCTGGTGGTAATCATGAGCTAAATATGTACATCTAATAAACAGGAAATGAGGCATAGGGGTAAGCAACTTTGTTAACTTAGTTATTTGAAAAAGAGGCCCACAAACTGGAAATAATGCACTTTCCCCTATTGCAAGAGATACATGGACCAAATTATTATTCTTATTATAAGAACAAAAATACAAACCAAAATTATGGTTAGGTAAATAGTGTTGTTTTATGGAAAGGGACAGATTAGGCTAGGGGAAGGTTCAGCATTTGTCTAATCCATACACAGCTAATTATTAGAATCCTCTATTATGTGGAAAGCATGGACACACTGTTTCCTCAAAAAAATAATACCTTTTTGAATAAAAGTTCTAAAATGTTCTACTTGGTTGTCAAACTTTAAGTGCCTTTATCACACAATGCTCTGTTGTATGACATGAAGTTGTATCAACTGTTATGGACAAACTATAGTTTTCTAGTAAGTACTGTGTTATACACTACAACCCAACACTAGCATTGTGGACAATTTGGGGTCTTTTCACTAACGTCCGAGATTTAGAGTTTGAAATGAGTGCTCATGTCGAACTTCAATCTCAGATGCCTCATAAGATGCCTTATCTTGATGTTGCAAAATGGTATTGCAAAATCTGTCAACCATAAAAAGAATCCAAAATAATAACCCAGTCTTCATATAAAACTGGTCCAGGGGCCTCCCACCATTAGTAGGGCTGGAACAGGCAGACCTTCTTCTGCCAATTTATTTTGCCTTCTTTTGCTAATTTGAAATCCCACCCCTGCTGGGCAATGATCTAAGTGTGCATTCTTCCTCTGCTGAGGTCGGATGCTTAGGAATAGGTCTGCATTTTTTTAAAATGATTATTTAATTTTTATTTTTGAATTGCACCTTTCCCTGGCTGAAGATGAGGAGTATGGACGTCGCTGAGCATCAGTGGACATTTCAATAGTTTATAATTTCATTCACGGCACCCTTTGTGTGCTATGGGGGTGGTCAGTGATTTTCACTGCCCACCCTCATGGCACTCAAAGGGTGTTTATTTTTATTTTTTTTTAACTTTTATTAGACTCACCTCCCTTCCCCACCAGGGCGGGGTAGGGTTAATTCATTTTTTATTAATTAATTTGTTTATTATTTTTTCCAGGGGCCTTGGGGGAGCCCACTAGACAGCAGGGAAAAGGGTTACTATAATTGCCCCCCCCCCCTCCAAACTTTGGATATTAATTTAGGGGGGGGGGGGGAGAGAGAAAAATCCTGACTATAAGACTATCATATAAACAGTTTTATTTGTATATATTAATTCACATTTTTCTTATGTGACACTTCTGCCTGGGTGTCTAAGACAAAAGCCCCTGGCCCATATTTTAAATGTTGGGGGGGGGGGGGGGATGGCAGGCCATGAGTCCTGGGCAAGTCCCTGACTCATTCCTACACTGGGGCTGGGAGCTATTTGGCAGGCTCCTAGCCTTTGCCCCCATATGTGTTAGCGTGTTCCCCTGGACCCATTTATTTATTTATCTTTTTTTTATGCAACTTGCCACCTAAAGTTGCGGGAGGGGGGAAATCAAAGTTCAACATGCCTCCCAATTCGTTTATGAGTGAATAGCAATTCTCATAGTTGACTAAAGGGTCAGAATGGCAATAGAGTCAGTTAGATCTCCAGCAATGTTTACACTGATTTCAAAGGGCTTATATTTAAAAGAACATTCAGTAAAACCTATAGCCAAACGGAAAGCTTGTCCACATATTTGTTATTGAATATGGCAGGGTTTATACTCCTATTTGCATTCAATGAATACCAGAGTTCCTAAAGGGTTGAAGTGCTATTATTATTTCAGATCAGACAAATCTAGCCACATTTAGTCCCATTGCATTTTCTCCCATCGCATTCTTTCCCTGCCTTTTCCAACACTGTGTATATGTGTCTTTCACCACTCCGTCTAGATTGTGTCACAATGCATTGTAGAATGCTAAGTAATGAGGGGAGTAACTCACCTAAGTAAATTTATTTTCCAGAATTTAACTCCCTTGTTGGATATAACTTGGAGAAGCAGACCATGGAAATAAAGTATTTCACAAATGAATATAGGGACCAGTACAGGAGCAGATGGAAGATTAGGTAAGGGAATACAATGGACAATCTTGGAAAAATGGTTCACCGTCACAAAGATAATAGCATGAACATTGGAAGAAGGATGAACAATAACATCCATTGCCAGAGGGTACCAATGATGGGTGGTTACTGGGAGGGACAGAAGCAGACCAGAAGGACCACCATAAGATGGTTTGCAGGAAGCAAAAGTGGAACAAGAGGCCACAAAGTTTCTGCAAGCTATAAGGATTGAACAATAACCAAAGTATGTTTGCGACTAAGATGACCGGTAACAAATGAAGTGTCCCAGGATAGATCACTTCTACAGGTTTATGGAACTAAGAGTACCTATAGGCCAAGCACTATGAACTGGGGCATAAATATGAGAAGGAAAAATCTGGGGAAACAAGAGGAGATGACAGTTGAGTAGAAACAGAGGCAATGATTTGAGAAGCAGCAAAACATTTAGCCTTAGTCATAGATTCAAGATAGAATGGTAATAGAGTTCCTGGCTCCATTAAGTAAACAACACCATTCTTGGAAACCCAGAATGATTCCTTGAGGTTCTAGGTTACAAACATCATAATTACAGGGGAACGTTTCTTGAAGAAGAAAACACAAGGGTGTAACCTGGAGTAGAATTTATTCCTATGTGACAGAACAACCCCTTGAAGCATCAAACTCTGCTACAAATGGTTTAGGAACCATCTAGATGATTCAAAGCTGGAGTAGAAAGAAAGCAAAAATGTTGCAGAGGTTTGAAAGCAGTAGGTAGAGGACATTTGAGAATAGCAGAAAGTTTGGTAGGATTCATTTCAAAGCAAACATCAGAAACAATATAGCCAAGGGAAGAGACTAAAATGGACAATTTTAACATGTTCTTGGAGACACTCAATATGAGGAAACCGAATCAATAGGATGTCCAGATAGATAATAACAAATGGAAAGAAACATCAAAGAAGATTGCCAAATTCCTGAAAGACTCCTGGGGAGTTACAGATCTCAAAGTTATTATTGTATATTCATAGTGGCACCTAAAAGTAGTAAAAGTTGTATATTTTCATTCATGATTTTGTATATTTTATTCATGATCTTGTTTAATGCATATAGGCTCCTCTCAAATGTAGTATGGAGAAAATGTTATAATAGCAGAAAGGGTCAAAAAATCATTCTTTAAGGAGGAATAGTGACAGGCAATAGATCAATCGGACAAACATAGGTACGATGACAAGGAAGGGTTTTGGCCTGTTTTTTTGGCAATCTTTAATTATACAGAATTAAAGGTGGATATTGCTGTGTTGAGCAGCAGAATTGTAAAATGAGCAGAGACCAGCTTGGGGTAGTCCTCTCTTTCTTCTGGTGAACATTTGTTAATGTAAGGACAGGATTTACTACAAGTGGAAATTATCCAATCTATACAAAGTTATTATTGTGACAGTGACTCACAGTACTGATTTGTAGCACCAAAAATAGAAAACGGGAGTTGTAAATACTCTTGATCTATAGCTAATTAACTAAATGGTAGCAGTTTATTTTTTTCTACAAACAACAATCTCTGTTTCATGTGTAAGTTGTAAAGCACAATGGACTATATTTAGAATTTTATGTACTACACCAGTTCCTCTTTTATTCTACATATCCTATGCTCCAAAAGATGAGGTGGTTTAGGCACATTAGTAAGTAGATTCCACAGAATAACATACATTTCTCTTACTACAGTGATTGTCCAATTGTACCTTACTAACTATTCGTCTCTTTGGAACAAATTGCATTAGTATCTACACTATGTCAGTGTCTATACTAACGTTATTTAATCAGATAAAAGCAGCATTCAGAAGAAATGCAATCTGAATTGTCTAATACTTATCATAGAATCAAGAGAATGTTTTATTGAAGTAATGGCCCAGTTAAGGCTTGAGGGGAATAGGAAAGACAATGCATCAATGAAATTACTTTTTACTTTGAGCACAATAAATCCAAGAACATAACGAGGAAATAATAACTATGGAGTAAGAAATGTTTTTCTAGGCACTTTAGTGTATTTTGAGCACTTTAGGGGTGCATTTTATTAGTTTGAGGCAACAGAGTCGATTCTTGTCTGCCACTGCTAGCGTAGGATCACAGGACTTGTTCTTGTCTGGTGTCTATCCTTTCCCCTGTGTATTTTGTAGTGTCTAAGATAGGGATCGACCGATTATCGGATTAACCGATATTATCGGCCGATATTCACAGTTTCCTAAATTATCGGTATCGGCATCTAACTTTACCGATAATGCCGATAATATTTGAATGAAGCCGTTTTCGCGATCAACGATCGCGAAAACCGCTTTAACAGTGCTGGTCTATTGCCTCGACATCGAGGCAATAGCCAGCACCGATATTTCTATTTTGGGACCCCCACGATCGCCCCACGGAGCGATCGTGGGGAGCCATATTGACGGAGCATGCTGCTCCGTCAATATGGCTAAGTCCTCTGCCGGTCTGAGCTTCGGAAGTGAAAGTAACTTCACTTCCGTCGCTCTGAATATGCTACTTGACTACCCCTAGTGGTAGTTTAGTAGCATTGCAATGGAAAATAATTAAAATACATATTTAATTAAATAAAAATAGGTTATTTAGCTATATTAGCCTATAGGGTTAAAATTAAATATTTTTTAGCATAAGGGATAGGGTTAAAATTAAATTAAAGTTAAAAAATATTAAGGGATATAATAAGGATTAGAGTTGGGGTTAAATTTAGTGTTAGGGTTAAATTTTGGGTTCGGGTTGGGGTCAAAAGATCAATATAGGAAAAAACCAAAAAACACTATTTTTGGTTTTTGACCCATAACTCGCAAAAAAATACCGAAAAATATGGAAACATGCATATTTTTGAACTCGGGACAACATTTAGAAACTATTTAGCCGGGGTCTTTTTTAATGATTTTATTTGTGTAAATTATATTTTAGGTCAAAGTTAGAAAAAGTGGGTTTTTTGAAATTTTTCATCATATTTTATGATTTTTTTTGTAGTAAATTATAAGATATGATGAACATAATGGTATCTAATGAAAGCCCTTCTTATGACGATAAAAACAACATATAATTTGTGTGGGTACTGTATGTGAGAAAGCAAAAAATTACAGCTAAACACAAACACCCTAGAAATGTCAAAACAGCCATTGTCACCAAGGGAAAGTCAAGGTGAAAATGTCTTGTCACTAAGGGGTTAATTAAGCTGTTTTGATGCCTTGCTTATATTTACTGTAGTGTCCCTTTGATATAATTGCCTATGTCATTGCTGCTCATTTTACTAAGATTTAATCTAAGTATGGACTATGTGCAATTGAACATTGTTGTTCTTGTTACCTTTTGACTGATATTTATTTAAAAAAAAAAAAAAAAGTGGTCCAATTTGTTGTATTTGACCATATCACCATTGTTTTGCTGCATTATTTATTTTTATTTAGCAATGAAAAAGATTTACAAAAAAAAGCTAAACGTTAACAATAAACATGTTCATTTAACAGCAGATTTGTGTAGAAATTGTTTTTTTTCCCAAAAAATTAAAATGCACAAAATATCGGTATAAGTTATCGGCTATCGGCCTGAAAGTTCACAGGTTATCGGTATCGGTATCGGCTCTAAAAAATCAATATCGGTCGATCCCTAGTCTAAGATCATTTTAGTGGAGACCTTATTATTTGTTTTATCAAAATTCCTGGTAAATACAAATTTTCCTTCATTTACGTTAACTATAGAAACATAATTTGCCCAACACTGGTTTCTAATGTGTCCACACCAGCATTGCCTGATCCAAGTCCAAGGAAACTGATAAATCCTCATCATAATGTCATTACAGTGTATCACTGCTTACCTTCTCGAATGATTCAAAAGACTCGTATTCCGAGCATCTCTCTAATTTTTCTGGCTGCTCGTCAGATGACTCCACAATGAAAAGGTCACTCCCAGCAGCATCATGATCTTCCTGTTCTGATTCTTCTGGTTCTTGAACGATGGGAGAATTGCTGTGTTGGTCAGACACTGGGGTTTGGAGGCACTCTCTGTCATATGTTTCATATGTCTCCTTTGGAGACTGGGGGATTTCCTTGCAAGACATATAATCTTGAACTGCTTCCGATTTTTCAATCTCTGGTGATGTCACACTAAACACCAAAACATAAAACGTCTGAACTTAACACAAGTTTCTAAATTTAGCCTCAAATCACAATAGTGTTGTTATGAAGTTATGATAATTTTTAATAAGTTAAATGATACTGGACATTGAGAAGGACCTTCTAAGCATTTGCTGCACAACATCTTTCTTTCTGAGAAAGTTGGCTAATTTATCATCGTCTAGTGCCTTTTACAACTGTAGTCAATGTAAAGAAAAGCCACCAAAGCATAAGGGATGAGGCATACGGATGACTACCCAGCCACCAATTATTTTGTATATAACTTTCCTATTAGTGCCACACACAGTCTCCTCTGGGCATACACAAGGGTAGACTATCAACAAAGCTATCAACAATATTTGAAGGTATTTAACACTTATTAAACTTTAGCAGAGAATATTGAACAGTTCGCTGTTTTAATAAACTGAAATTTGTTAAGCAAAAAGGGTATTTATTTTGCCCTCGAGTCCTCATCTTCAACCCAGGGAAAAGGGGCCACCCAAAAATTAAAATGAATCTACCAATCTAAAAAAAACTATAAAAATCTCTGGCATTAAAAAAAAAAAAAAGCGCAAGAGCCCCTCTCCTAAACATCTATCCTTAGTGCAGTATGGATGCAGGATGAAATCACTGCTCTGATGTAGGGGATTTCATTCTAAGAAAAGAACAGATGCTTAGGAGAGCGATTTAGGCAACTTTTTGTTATGCCTAGGCATCTCATTTTTTAGCGATAGGTGGATTAAAGAGGAGTACTCGAGGGAGTTGAGGCTCAGTGTTGAACTTTAGAAACAGGTAATTATTCTTTTCACTGGGCAGCCTTTGGCTGCCACGGAGATGGGCAGTGATTTTAACTGTCCATCCCCTGGCACCCAAAGGGTGTTTTGTTTTGTTTAATCGTCCCACCTACCTGGGCAACAACCAAAATGTGTTATTTTTTCAGGTAAATTGTTCCACTACCTGGGCAAGGTAGAATGTCCAGGGGTGATTAGGGCATATTGAGTAGTCAAAAATCTGTGGTTTTTATGTCGAAAATGTCCATATCTGAACATCACCAATGCTTTGGTTTCTAAGCGGCCTAAACTGCTGATTCTGGCCCGAAATCAGGCATATTCAATAGCAGCTTGTTAAATTTGGCTATTATAGCCGATCTGTATCCAATTTGGAACAGATCGGAGCATACTGCATAGACCTTTAAATGTTGACAAATAACTAACATTTCTATATATTTTTCCATTCAAACTCTAGTATAACAGAACACAAACATAATTCTCAACAGCTTATTTACAGGAGTGAAATCTTACAAATATTCTTGCTCTGAAGATAATCCCCTTGATATTTCTTGTGGCTCCCTTGAGACCTCTGCTTCTACTTTCTCCTTCTGTAGCTGTCTGAGCATGTCTGCAACAGACCTGTCATCTTCAACTCTGGTAGAGCTTTCATGGAAGGATGAGTAACTGATTGAAATGTCCTCCTCAGATACCAAGGGAGGGTGCCTGGCAGTCTCTCTATCATTGGAATTTGAGGGATCAACATTTGCCTTCTTTTGGGGACTGCAGAACTCATCCTGCAGAGCAGAAAATCCTGAAAAACAAACAAAGGGGTTTCTTTCTCCAACTTTTAATGTTGTATAAAGTGAGCATTTGAAATCCACCAGGAAATGCCACTTTTGAAACAGATGCAGTATTTCACCTGTTTATATACATCTATATATCTATTCATCTATAAATATAACTGTAGAGATTAAGAGAGTGATCAATAGTTCCATAGATAATTGATAGATAGTGCCATATGTATATAGACAGAGTGACAGTCTCATAAATTATTAATAGATACTCCACAGATCAGGGGTGTCCAAGTTTGTCCTGCAGTGGGCAACTTCACCGCAAATGTTGTTGTGCATTTATGTTACATTGAAGAACAAAAAAAAAAATATATATATATATATACATACATATGTGTGTGTATATATCTAGATACATACATACACACATACATATATACAATTCACAGTATTGTGTATCACAGATTCTCCAGCAATAAAACTCATAAAAAACACCTCACATTAAAAGCACACACATTCATACACATTCACACATGTATTCACATGCATACACACAGTAACACTTACACACACACACACACACAGTTACACTTACATACACACTCACTCTCAAATAAACACTCACACTTACACACACAGTCACTCTCACATACCCACAGTCACACTCATACACACTCTCACATGCACACAGTATCACACTTACACATACACAAGCACTCTCACATGCACACATAGTCACCCTCTCACAAACACACACACATAGTCACACTTCACACACAGACTCACACACACAGAGTCACACTTACGCACACACACTTTCACATACACACGTAGAGTCACACTTCATACACACACACACACACACACACACAGTCACACTTACACACACACAGTCACCTAGACTGCTTAATGAAAAACAAAATCGTTATTTTGTTTGTCCCCCTCCCTGCTAATTTACCTTTTATCTGCAGGGAGGGGGACTGTGGCCCCTACTGCTGCTGCAGTGTCACTGACATCCGGTACTCCAACAAGGTCAGAGTGCGAAGGGGCGGAGCTTCCTCCCGAAGCACTGCCCAAGTGGTTGGCTCAGCCTGCGACTAATCTAAGCGGGGCTCAGGTGTGGCTACCGCTGACAAACTTGATCGGACCGCACCTGACCCGCAAGCCGCATGTTGGACACCCTGGCCATAAATGATTGATAGTAGATACAAGATAGACTGGTGTATTATTAAATGGTGAGTGACATGTATAAAAATACATATGCATTTGTGACTATGATTATTAAATACTCTCTATAAGAACTATTGCTTTTATTGTATTAGTGTCCAATCTATAATTTACATATAACATGCGTTATAGTCTAGCCAATGATTTTATTCAGCATGCTGATTTACATGTAGTCATCCTATGAATAGCATGATGAAATGCCACAATTGATACATGAGGAATGACAACTTTTCAGATATGAAATGTAAGACATAACTTTTATTAATTATCAATAAGAGCATACATTATTGATTTTGCTTGCACAAAAAAAAAACTTTACTTCAAACACGTGTAGCGAAGCCGAGCTCTGTGTGTTAAAAACATATGTATTTAAACATATAGGTAAATAGTGGTTTCACAGATTTGATTCACCACTCAGAAATTAAAAGTTGTCGTCTGTATGCATCTCTACTGTCACGAACACAGGCTATTGGCCCGGCTGAGACACTGGGTGGAGTGTGGGAGTGAAAGGGTTAACAACACCAGATCCATGGTTACCTGTTGCTAGTCCAAGCAACCACTAAATTAACCCCTGCAATGTCTCCTACACTATCTCCCTAGAACACAATTTGCTGCCACCACCAAGACTTTATACACGGGCATCTTATGTTACCCCAAACACAGTACAATATAGTAACACAACCTTACTTTACTGATCAGACACATATATAATTAACCCTTTGGTAACGTGTTATACCTGAGCTATTCTCAGAAGAGTGAGTTCATTTCAGAGAACAAAGACAATAGCTGATTAAGTAAACATTTAATCTGAAAAAGGCTTCACAGTGCGGTGTACAAAAATACAGAAATAAATGACAAGTTACAAAACAGTCCATAAAATAAAATAGGAGAAAACACAAGAAATCCTTACATATAATTACCGGTATATACAATCCTTGTGTGAGATTCAGATGTTAAAGTTCTCCAAGCATTTGTTAAAAAGAAATCTCCCTTTAGATAATCCAACATTCTGATTATATATATGCCTAGTGATTTTCTAAGAGATCAGACCCCCCTGGCTGGATCAGAGGGACTTGGCCTGACAGTTTATGGCCCACTCCATCATACCTGTTCAGGGCACTAGTTTGGATATTTACCTATAAACACACTAATCTTACCAAAATGTGTCATGTATAACGCCATAATTTTGTTAGGATCACATTCCTTACATTTTTGGGAGTATTTAAACTGCATCTACTACTTACATGTTATTGCTTAGACCTGGTATTAGATCAAAGCCTGCAATAAAGGCTATCATAGCAAATTATATGAATGCCAACTCATGCTTTGGCCTGACAGCTACCCTTTATTATCATATGAGAGAAAAAAGTTTACATACATCACCTAGAATGTTAACATCCCACAGTAAAGACAACGTTTTCTATGTGATGCATCAACTCTGTAAAACCACTATTAACATGTCCTATATGTTTACATACATTTGTTTTTAACACAGAGAGCTCATCTTCACGACACGTGTTTGAAGTATATGTTTTTTGTTCTTGTGAAATAGTTATTAGTGTTCTTATTGATTATTAATAAAAGTTATGTCTAAACTCTTCTTTTTGCCATACCTCATTCTTTTTAGTTTCTATTCTATTTATGGGTTATCCCCTCCCTATACCTTTCGCAATATATGTGGCCAGGAGAGTAATGACAATTCTTTTGTTATAGTATGCTTTTGGTTTTATGCTATTATGCTGTTTCACTTAGCAATGTATCTGATTTAAGTGGGTTGTATTATAGTGCTGTAGTGTTATTTTACATCCAACAGGATGCCAGTTTCAAAGCATAAACAAATGAGTAAACTACAAATATCTTCGCATGGTAAAGAATATTATTTTACACGTACATACCATCTCCCACTTTCTACCAGCATATACCAGCTCTCACAGACCCAGTCTCCAGTGCATATAAATACACTGGTATATCTACCAACAGCACATACCAATACACAGAACCCCTTCCCATGCCACTAGCACATTTACTTCATTTCCAGAGATGCTCTTGCTGGAGATATGTCATGACTACTTTTAAATTATTAGCAACTTTTGCATATTGTGTTATCCTTGATGGTCAACCAACCATCTGGCTCACTGAGGATTATGGGAAATGCAGTCTATAGTCCCTGGAGTATCTAAAGATAGCAATCACTATCACCTCAATCTCTGTCACTGGCTTAGTGGGGACTAAAAACCTTCAAGAGCCGGAGCAGGGAATATCATGCATGCAAGACCTCCACACTCCACTCATATAAAAGCAGATTAACAGTAGGAGTCTATTAACATCATTATGTTCTACAATTGTGAATGGGTTATATGTAATATGTGAGGCCTCACCCACTTTGTAGACTCATCCAAGCTGTTCCAGGAATTTCCTTTTGCTTTGCTTGCTTGTTTCTCTTCTATGTTCGCTCCTGCTTTTGCTTTCCTCTCTGGTTTTGTTTATTGCCTATGCTCGTTTCTGCCTTTGTTTTGCTTACCTATACCTTGTTCGCTACTTGCTCGGCCACACAATGGTATCCACCACAGAGTGGCATCCCTCTCTAGCTCTGCACACAGTGATATCCCCCACAGAGTAGCATCCCTCTCTAGCTCGGACACAGAGTAGAATCCCTCTCTAGCTCGGCCACAGAGTGGCATCCACCTCTAGCTCGGCCACAGAGTGGCATCCACCTCTAGCTCGGCCACAGAGTGGTATTCCTCTCTAGCTTGGCCACACAGTACTCTTCCCTTGCTTGGCCACAGACTGGTACTCCCCCAGAGTGGCACCTGCCCAATCTGGCTACAGTCTGGATCCTGCCCTTTAGAGAGTAGCCCCTACCTGTGATCACTTCATGATAAATGACCAGGGAATCTGTACGTGTGACGACTTCTGTTCCCTTTAAATAAGTTATCCAGCAAAGCAGTAGTGTTGGTTGCCTCCGGAGGTTGCTCATGTAACTGTAGGCTATGTCTGCTCTTTTGCCCTGTATCCCGATTCCCTGTATTTTCTCAGCCATGCTGTTGTTCCTGTCCTGTTCAAGTTACTTTCTTGTTTATAGTTCAGACCTGTATTATCTCAGTGTTTCAGAACTCTGTTAAACTCTCATGTTCCTGTTAGTTTAGTCTCTGCTCTGATCCATTTCTGGTTTTCCTGCTCTCTGTTATTATATTGCTCCATTCCAGGTTTTCTTAGTTCCTCTATAAATGCAACCACACCAGTTTTCTCTGTTTGCTTTCTTCAGCTCTGCAGGTATTTGTATGTCAGTGTATTTGTATTACTTTGTTATTCAATTTTAGCATAGGGACTTGCCTAATTGTGATTTACCTTGACGTGGTTGTCAAGCTTCATGTTATGGCATTAATTTAACCAAATCCTCACTGTTTCATCTAACAGTGTTATGTCAGTTCCTGCATGTTTGTCTGTATTTATATGTTCCCTTATCCTCTCTCCATGAAGCACCTGAGACTCTCAGCTCCTCTCACCTATCCCCACGTCCAGCTTGGTTTCCTTTATGAAGCATCCAAGGATCACGGCTCCTCACTCCATTCCTTGTGTTCCTTTAGCCCTTACCCTTTCCTCTGTATGTTTTTCTGTGTTATATATGTATCTTTGTATGTCTCCTTAGTTATGTACTTATGTCTTATGCTTTGCCCTTCCTTGTATGCTTTAGTTCTTCCCTTGCTTCTTGCTCTGTCCTGCAGACCTGCACTCTGTATTCCTGCTCTGCCTCAGTTCCTTTGAACTCTCTTTGCTCTGATTGGCTCCTCTTTGCTTTAGCCTGCTACATCCTGATAACCTGTTTGAGTTATACTCCATGCTTGCTCAAGGATCTTTGGAGGATCACTTCAATTATCCTCTAGGCTTCAGTGAATTCCATGGCTGCTCCACAGGGCATGGGAATGTGGCTGAATGAACTTGGGATCGCAGTTACCCAGCACCAGATCCTGTGTCTCCATTTCCAGTGCACTGAACTCCTGCATCGGGTGCTCAGGGTCAAATAACATCCTGGGCCCATCCCTGACATATGGCTATAGGCTATAGTCAAGAGTCTGACATAATCTTAATCCGACTGTACAGTGGGGGAAAAGAGTTATCCTTGTTGTTGGAAGGTCTAATACCACATAAATGGGCTTTGGTAAATACTGACCAGTCTAACCAACGTAGCATACCTTCACTATGATCAAGATTTATGGTCTGTTCCATATCAGCATATGTGCGGTTGGCATGACCTAGCAAAGGCTCTTTGATGCATGTCTCCATAAGATGCACTATATCCATGCGGTTAATCTTGGTGAGGCACTGGTTTAAGTTGGTGTCTGATTGGGAAGAAAAAAAGTTTAACTGTAAAATGACAGCTATTAACATTTTAAGAAAATGCACCAAGAGGCAGATTAATAAGTAAGGATCAGACATGGCATTGTTATTTTTTCAGTCCAGCCTCCCTTTTATTTCACAGAAATCATGTGAAATTAAATCATGATCCGCCCTCAGCCATGTACACTAATCCTGCGTAGTTCTATATTTTGCACGTTAATACTGTACAAGGTTAAATACTGATTTCTTACCTAGTGTAAGAGTAATCTTGCTGTTGACCATCACATCTTTATATCAATATTTAGTTAACATATACAAGGCAATTCTTTGTATATACCAAATTTTGTATATCATCCTCAATACATCACAAAATAACAAGCAAAGTAAAAACTATGTTCAGACAAATTATGGCATAGCCTAAATAAGAGTTAAAACACTAATTTGTTAACATGCAAATAAACGTTTTCATTGTCTTTTATCCTATTTGATTCATTTTATGAAAGTCCACCAATAGTATTTACAATTACCAGGAAAGTAACACACAAACATTCATTATGTGTGCTGGATAGTAACTTACCTGTTGCACTCTGTCCATCTCTTTCAAGCCAATATTTTAGTAGTGCATGACTCTGGTCTTGCAATGAGTTTGGGTTTTCAACACGTATTTGGTGTACTTGTTCTTCTGTGAAATCCAGTTCACTTGCTAGTTCTGTGAAGATGAATTTAGAGTTGTAACAATATATTATGGAGATCCTTTCTGGTCTCCTATGTTGAGCATATATTTTTATTGGTAATGTCAAAATCATCTGTATATAAATATTTCTAAATTGAAACTTTCAGGTGTGTAAAATGTGTCATTGATATATCCCCAAACCCTGCACAGTGTCCAAATTCTGTATGCAAATCCTCATTATGTGAAGTTGACAACATTTTAATTCAATTTTAATGGGTCACATCATTCCCAATGGGCCCGATGCAATGAGGACAAACCTTTTCTATTGCACATTATTCAGCAGTGAATAACGTGCGATTCAGTGAAAACGTTACCAAGGCATAATGGCAGAGGTAGCAGCACACTGCTGCTTTATGCTGGTAGTGCAAATGTTAACAGAAATCTCCAGTTTTCACATACCTATTTAGAAGTCTCTCGATGATCCATGATGCCCTGAAATCCTCCTCTTTGGGCCATGGAAAAGGACCATTCCAATAATAATCAACCCAAAATATCCAGATGGAAAAATAAAACAAATCCTAAAACCAGCTACAAGCATCCATCCTGCACTGTAAATGGGCACAGATTCCATCCATCAGGAGTATGTTCAATCAGAAGTACTATTCTTTTCTTCAGTGGAGGATGGATAATTGTAGCTGGTGTCAAGGTATTATTTTTTAGGTGGATAATTTGTACTGAAGTGTAAATTTAAAGGACATTTAAACTTTTAATAACCAATATGGAAGCACAAATCAAAAATGTAATGTATATACTGTATTGTACTGTGGATAGCAACATGCCATCCTCTGACCGGCAGTTGGCATGCTTCCTATGAGGATACAAGATTTTTTTAAAAATGTTTTAGTTGTCCTTTAAGGGACATTGGGACAAAGAAAGTATCTTTTTTTGCCTAAGTTTGCATGCTGCAGATAGTTTTTTTTAACGGGTGCGATAACTATTTAACAGGTGCGATAACTACGTTAAAGCATTTACTGGAGGGTATGGAATCAATTTTAACTGTTAATGTAATGCAATTTGCTCATTAATGGGCATTGTTGAATCTACTCCAATGAATTTCAGTTGAACATGGGTGATGGCAAATAATACTTATCAAAGATACATACAGAGTCCCACAAGAATCATCCATATAATCCATTTTTGTTCAACATCTGCGTTAAACCATTAGTAGATGTTATCAGATTAACGATTTTGCATTTTCACCTGTATGCAGACACAAATACATCTAGAAGCATCAGAAAAACACAGTGAACAAGCCAACACTAAAAATTTGATATGATTGATCTGCTGCTTACAAAAGCCACATCTCACCACATTCATACAAGCAGAAAGCCTTTTTTTTTCTACGATAGGCAGCCATTTCACACGTCTTATCTACTAATCCATAGATAACAAACTAACCAAAATCCGAAAATGAGAAACCATAAAAATGCACTGAAAACTCCATATATGCTACACAGAATAGCAGAGGCCTTGAAAAGAGTAATACACTCATGAGACTTATCATGTCTGCTCTACAATGCCCTTTGTCTGAGCATTCCAGGCTACCTGTTTTCCTTTAACTAATAAATATAGATTTCCAAGATTTACCCATTCTTTTCCACCCATCTTTTATCTCCTCCACAATACCCTTCTAACTGCTTACAATAATGCTCCATAAAGGTTGTGAGCGCCATACACTCTTAAGACAGACCATTAGATAATAATATGTCACGGTACCTGTCATGTAGTGAATCATGACAGTGTACGTGACTGGGGTTCTTGGATGGCCCGGAGGGCCAAACACCTCCCTGTGGTCTATAGACCCTCTGTGGGTCAAGAACCAGTCCCTCCTGAAGGAGCTATGTGTCACTGAAGCCTGCTCTAGACTCCACTGGCATGGAAGGAGTTATAGCATTCTCTCGAGCACAAATCACTGCCCCGCTTGTTCCTCATTGTTACCTGTCCCCTGGATTTATTATTGACTTGCTCTATGGGGGCCCATGGTGTCCCCTGTTCCCAAAGTCCCAAGAGCCTGTCACTAAACAGGGCCTTTGCCCTATACAGAGGCAGCCATTCAATGCAGTAATACTTTCTTCCCAGGCAGAGCTTTCCAGGTAGTGTGTGCAATGTTATAATATGTTATTAATAGATAAGTACACATTTCAACACTAGAGTTTACTGTCCTGTGTTTGTTGTCTCTTGCAGTTTGTATCAGAAGGTGCCATGGTTAATTAGATTATGTCTTACTGTATTTAAATTACCTGTTTAAGTAAGGTCGTCTATTGTTTGAGGCTTACCATAATATAATTAGTTTATCCTGTGCCTCCCCCCTAGTTGATGTCATGTTTGTGTGTTTATAATTCTGTGCTGTTGGACAAATAAAGGTTGTTCATTCTTTTTGTACCTAACTGTTAGTGGTCCTGTCTGCTATTTGGGTACAAAGAGCAAGGTACCAGGAAAGACCTGCTGGGTGGATGCTGAGCTTTAATCGGGGGATGAGGAGGTGATTTCCTACAACGGGAAGAGGCGCTACCGGCCTTGGGTAGTCGTCCCGTTACAAACATTTATATTCATTTCACAATCGAGTTAGGAAACACATATTAATCCTGCAATCTCTCTAGTTAACTTATCTATTTATTTTGTCAGCTCTAATACAGCCAGACTAATTAGCCCCTTAGTCCCATCTCAGGGTGCACTAACCTAAAAGTCTATGCAACAATTTCATTACTATAGTATTTAAGAAATTAACCAACATTTATATGTACATTTCCAGCAACAGATTTAAGAACTAAATACAATTAAGTATGTATTCAAACTTGCTAGGGTGACTCAGAGTTGGCCTTAATCGAAGTGGGATGTGGCACGTACTACAACAAGAACATCAGTCTGGGGGGCATGCACCAGATCTCTTCTTAAAAGAATCAAAAGCACTGTTAACACCGGACCCAATCTAAAAATCAAAACAACTTGCAACCCAAGGTTATAATTATGGGCTGTTGTAGGTAAAGCATGAAGAATACATATTAATAATTGGTTATAATGACAATATTGGATGTTACAGGTTTATGATGATCCCTTGAGGAGATACCTGTCCAGCTGAAGCCAAGGTGATCAGCAATATAAGCCAGTCTTTGCTCTGTCCTCTCTTGATCTTCCTCCAGATCTAAACATTGTCAAGACAAGAACATCCAAAATACCATGAATGGAAGAATCATCAGGTAGTAGGGTTTTATATACAAATGTATAGACCACTGGATATTTATTATTACATAAATCATGTAATAAGAGTAGGCTTTAATCCTATCAAATAATTACAGTTGCTTATGGCCTTTAAACAACTCTTGGTAATCTAGACTGTACGCTTGTGAGTTGGGCTCTACCTCATCTTCATCACCTCTGTCTCTGTTCATCTAGTATAGCATGTAGTTCCCTTCTTTGCTGTGTACCAAGCACTACATAAATTGTTGGCGCCATATAAATAAATGTAATTAGATATATTTATGATGTATAAGAACTGATAATGTTTCTGAAAACCAGAGTCTGTGTATATAAGAATTGGAGCACAGTCAGAAGCCTCTATGAATGTATAATGTGTAGGCTTCATAAAAACAATTTGTAATGATAGATTTCCTTTAATAGGAGTTGGTTGAGTTACATTTTGTAGGAGTGCTAGCAATTACAGTGTTGAACAATACACTCTACAGTGTGTATTTTGACTTGATGTAAGGTATAAATGCTACCATTATAGGTACTAAAAGAGAGTAATAAAGCAGAATGCCCATATCAAGTTATTAGGAGGCCTGCAGAAAGTGAATTTCATGGAATGCCAATCAGTTTGCATGCCTCACAACATTTTCTTCCACCAAATCAAGATGCTGAGGGGGCAGGCCCTCAGAGAGGGTATGTCAATAAAGCTGAGCATGCTCCACTTCAAAGACATCCGGATTACCAACTGTCATTGCACATGCACATAATGTTTTATACCTTCATTATACCAGAGAACAGGTGCACTGAAGTAACAGGTGCATAAAGCAGGACAATTGACAGGTAAGGCCAAAACGTTGGTTGACCGGTATGGCCAAAATAATGGATACTAATAATCAATTTTTGGTTGGTTATATTATTATGGAAACCAGTTGTTCAGCTAAAAGCTTGCCTACTTGTATATGATTAGTACCAGAATCTTCATTAAATTACTAATATTTGTGTGCATCTCTTTAGTTAAATTAACATATATTTTGCAGGTCTTTGTCTAACTTTATACTCTAATAAATGCACAATGATGAAAGATAATGAAGTTCCAGTGTCTTAAAAATAAATCATTTTTAGAATGAGAAGCATATAAATAGAAAGATAGATAGATACAGATATATCTATATATGCACTATAAATACAAGTATAAATATGTATATTTATGCATGTGATTACAAATTATAGTGTGCAACCCAAAACTCATATAGTAATAGTAACACATCTGAATATATGATCTGTGTTCTCTTTTTTTTTTTAAATGGCTACAAGTGTTGCTAACTGCTTTGTCATTTAGAGCAAGCTCCCCATTCTGCAAACATTAAATATTTTGTGCATTATTAAAATGAAATTTATATAGATGTTAAACATTTTTGAGCATTCAAAAACAAAATCATATTTCTGCAGGCCTCCATGAGTTATTTGGTAAACTTGTATTGTTAATGCTGTGTAAAGCATTCACAATATCCAATCTTGAGATTTTTCACAAACAATAACTACATGTATAACATAAAAACAGACACAACTTTCACAAACACAACCCCAATCACAAAATAAAAACAAATAAAAAAAATAAAATGTTTCACGAATCACAAAATCTATGACATGCATAGCACAGGGAATCCCCCTGTTTATGGGAAATACCTTGAGTATTTTCATGGCTATGTTCATCTGGAATACGTTGCATTTGGGTTTCAATTGAGTCATCCCATATTGGTCTTGTGTCAAAGATATCTTCAGGCATAGACTGCTGCTGGGATTCAATTACAGGAACATTTTCAATTACTGAAATGTCAAAGGCACTACTTTCATCATCAGATAACGGTTCTTGCTCCTTTTCAGCCTGCGTGAGTCTGTCCACCAGCTTTGATGCTTCATCACTGATCTCCTCAAAGAAATCAATGGAGTTTTTATACATTTCAAAAAAGCGTTCTTGTTCATCACTTATCGAGGTGGATGTTGCTTGAGCAGGTGGTAAACTCTTTGCTTTAACTGGTAATCGTGAAGAATGCAACTTTGGTTTAGTTACCTCACCTATTTCTCCTTCAGAGCTAGGGGCTGACCGTTCTGTAACTTCATACTGGGTCTCTGCATAGCTTCTTGTTTTAGCTGTGCGTTTAGATTTGGCATCTGCAGATGAATGGGCATCAGATTCAGATTTACTTCTGGTATCCTGTTTTATTGGTAACTTACTAGTTACTTCTAAAAATTTAGACTCAGCTGTTTCTGCAAATGTTAAATGTTGTTCAGACTTTGCTATTGATGTTTTGACAGGAATTTTTGACTTTGGCTTTTCATCACTAGAAATAAGGCCATCGGCTGGTATACTACCTTCAGAATAAGTAGGCGATGATTTGGAGTGTTCTTCAGATGCTGAAGAAATGGATCTTACAGGAATTTTGGACTTAATTTCAGTATTAGAACCAGATTCCATGGATGCAGTTGGGATTTCAATGACAGACTTCTGATCTTCTGGTGAAGAATCAGGAGATTCATCTCGATCTATACACTCAGACTTTTCCAAACTTGTGAAATCTAACTCCATTTCTGATGAATATTTCTCAGAAGATGAAGACCATGAATCTTGGGAGTTACCATAGCCTACTTGTGTCTCTAATACTCCTGTTGAGATTACTTTAGGTGCAGGCACCTCGGAAGCATCTTTTTTGGAAGATTTTCCAGATGAAGAAATGCCCATTTTAATGGGAATTCTTGACTTCTTTTCTGATTTTGCTAATTCTGTATCTATGTCATCTTCTGTGCCAAAATCCATGTCCTCTTCAATTACCTGAGAATCACACAAAGCGTCTGCTGTTCCCTGTAGTTCATTTGTTGATATATCGCTTTGAGCAGCAGAGAATGGGTCAGACAAGTAATCAGGAATTGGCGATTCCTCTTCACCACTCTCTTCCTTGATATCCTCTGTCAAGGCCTCTTCTCCACACTGCTGACCTATTTGAAAAAAATGAAAGCTTTCATCTGCATAATTACGCTTGGTCATATCAATTGCTCCACTGCGGGTCATTTCAAAAAGTTTTCCTTCCTGAAACAAGAATGGATTTTGCTCGCTGGTTGGTGTACCCTCTTCTGTTGGTGTCCGTGCAGGTGTGGTATCAGGAGTTGTTCCCTGTGACTGTTGGGCGACCATCAATCCAAATATTTTTTGTTCTTCTTCTTTAACCCTTGCTTCAAAAGCTTCATCATCTTCTCTAATAGAGCTCCAGTCAGGGTCACCATCTGACTTAGTTATTATCACTTTGCTGCATTGGTTGTCACTTGCATCTGTTGATAAGGCATCACTTAAAAAACTATCATCTATTTCATTACTTGTTGATGAGCACCTAGGTGTTATGTTGGAGGCTGATTTGAAATTATCCAGCGCTTCTGCTCTGTATTTCTGGCTATCTTCTAAGTCATGCTCCCTACCAAAGGGGTCCTCAGCTAAACATCTATTACCATTTAGTAAAACATTTTCTGTATCCTCTATCTCTGGCACAGTATCATGGCTGGCAATAAACTGTTCAAACGGAACATTTTCATATGGACTTGTTACCTCTGGAACATAATCCCTACTTTCAAGTGATTCCCTGTCTGCTATTTCAGGGCCTGTAAAGGCCAAATGATCTACCTGTTCAGTTGAGGAAGAGATTGTTCTACAATCACTCTGAATTTCAATTTTTGACATGTCAGGCATCCTTTCATTTTCTATTAAATTATCCACTGCAGTGGATATTACAGTTGAATCACCACTTTGCATTACATATTCTACATTGTCATCTGAATTAAGTTCTAGGCACTGAGAGGTATAATGTTCTTGGATATGTTCTCCATGGGAATATGACATTGTTTCAGATGTAAATCCAGAAGAAAATCTATTTTCTAGGTCACAGCAATCTTCAGAAGTCTCTAGTTCTCTTTTTTCTCCTTCCTTATCACCACATAAATGAGCAAGACTGAAAGTTACTGGTCCATTGGGACTCATTGGCTCAACTGTGTCTGTATTCTGCAACAATGGTTCGTCCATACCAACCACAGTGCTATCAGACTGAATGGTCATTTCTTCCATCTGATGTTTGGTGCTTCCATACTCTGTAGGCTCTTTGTCTTCTGGTTTTGGCAATTCTTCAAACTGTTGTTGATTCTCATCTATTTGATAAGAATCTTGAGCTCTGGTAATTGGCTGGAAAGCTGTATCTTCTGGACTTGAGCTAGAATCTAGGCTAGGGGGTAGTGGCGAGGGAGGTTGAACTCTAATGACAGGATCCATTAGTAAACCAGATTCAGCTTCTTTTTTTAACTGTGTTAATTCAGGTTCACTTTCTGAAGAAGAAGAACTTTTCCTGCTCTCTACGGACATTACTACAATTTGTACATCCTCAACTTGTACTAATTTGATATCACCCTCGCCTAAATCATCATCATTTAAGTTCTTTGGATCATTTAAGATAGAAAATTCTTCCTGTTTGCACTCTTTTTTGTATTCTCTTTTTTGCTTTGCTTCTTGCTCAAGTTCATCAAACATTTTAATTTTTGTAACCATCTTGAACATTTCTTCCTCAGGTGTAAATCGTCTCATTGGTTCAGATTCAGAATCATCATCTGCTTCTTCAGCAACTTCTGGAATTACACCTGGTTTTGGAAGCATGGAAAATGACTGCAAATCTTGGGTTTTGGGTGTAACCTCATAACTTATTTCTTCAGAACTGGGAGTATCTGGAGAAAGCGGACTCTTCCCTGAGCTCTCCATGAGAGATGTCTGCTCGATACTGTCATCCTCAGCACTTCCATCTGGATCTCTGAGTATTCTAGAGCGCAGTGTGAGTTCTGTTGTAAGATCTGATTTAAGACTTGTGTGAAGGGGAGCGGATCCTACTGGAATGCCAAATTTGATTTTATTTTCTACTGGACTACTCTCCAAAGAATCACGGCAAGGTGATTCTTTACTTGGACTTGGCTCTAAAGAATCTGGAGTTTTGTGAGAAGAGTTGTCTTCTACAATTGGACTCGCTTCCAATGAATCTCTGTGACTAATTGCTATTGATTCATCAGCTACTGGGCTACTTGCCTCCTCATCACGGGATGGAAATTTAAGCTCCAATCCTTGAGGGCTTTTCATAGTAATTGGAAATTCATGCGTTACTGGTGAATGCTCAGTTGCTTCAGTGCATTCAGATTGCTTCACACTTATTGATTGCTCAGTACACTCAAATTCCTGTACACTGAAACTTTCAGTAGCAAACTGCCTTTTTTCACGTACTTCTGATACATGGTCACTCTGTGGTGACAAACTTTTACTTTCAACAGAATAACCGCCCACTTTAGACTGTGTATCATTGTTATTTGCTTTTGTCTTACATGTTATGCTTGGAGACGTTTTTAATTCTTCGCCAGGTTGTTGGTCAGACTTCTTGGGTGAAAGAGATAGGCTTTCAGGGCTTGTTCCTGGGGTCTCTGCAAGACCCTCATGTTTGTAACTGTCCTCTGAGCTCATGTGGGGAGTACCATCCAATAAGCTGCCACTTGGAGAATCAGCAACTCCCTCATGTTTAAGACTGTCAGAACTGTCATCATATGCTCCACTTTGTAAATGTAAAGCTGGCAAAAACCCATCAGTACCATAGTCAGAAGGAAATGCAACATTAAATGGGCTGATCAGAACCTGATCTAAATTTAGCTGTGCCCCTTCCGCTTCTGGAAGGTGTTTGAACTGTAAATATTTGTCATTATCCTCAAGTTCTGCCTTTATCACATCTGAAAAGTCTGTTGAAGTTTTCCTATCAGGACTAATCTGTGGATCCCCATCTTGATCACTAATGCTTACTCTTAATTTTACAGTGGATCGCTTTTTGGAACTATCTGCAATAAACCCTGGTGGTGAGGAAGATCCAATTAATGTAGGAGCCTCACTCTCTCCTTGCATAATAGCAACAGAAGGGGAAACTGAGACTTCCTTGTATTCTGTTGCACGGTCAGAATCTATTTTTAGTTGACCCTTTTCTTTTGGTGCTTTCTGTACACTATCGCTTTGTGTTAACTTTTCTTTGTCTAAATAATGTTCTGGTAAGTCAGTTTGATCAAGTGTGGTATGTTTAACATCTCTAAGTACACAACTTTCTACTGAATTGCTTTCAAGAGAGGTTTGTTTTTGTACTGTAGTTTTTACTGATTTGTACTCAAACAAACCTGATTTTTCCTTTGATGGGTCATGGCCTGACTGGAAAGCCCTCATTAATTCCCGAACTGACATGGTTTCTTCCAGTTTTTCTGTTTTCACAGAGGGGGAAATAGGTGGTTGGGCTACCTCAACTAACGTTTGTGGCTTAACAGGTTCGCTAACAGCATTCTTAAGTTGTGATTTACTGGATATGCTTGGAACACTCTTTTGCTCTTCTTCTACTCGCTTTTGAAGAGCCTTTACCTTATCTTTAATTGATCCAATTGGAGTTTCCTCGATCACCGGTGAAACCTCCTTAGCAATTGCTACAGATGTTGTAGTAAGGCCTACTTCCTCATCTAGTGATTCCTCAGAACTAAACTTTTTCAGTCCAGATTGGTCAGTGGTGCCTAGCAACTCTTCCTCTCTCAGTCTTTCCTTTAATTTTCTTCGAATTGGCTTTTTAATTTCTAATGGTATTTTACGTTGTTCTTTTCTTTGTATTTCACCATCATGAGTGACTTCACATGAGTAACCATTTAGGTCATTGACAAGATAACTCACCATTTCTGTCATGTCTGATTTTACTCTGGGTTTTTCCCCTTTATCTAGTCTTACTTCTACACATGGTGTGTCTTCAAGGAGTGCACTTAGTTTGGCTTCCTCAATTTCATCTTCACCTACGACAACCCATTCTTCTTCTTTGCTGTAGGGTCTCATAGCATGGGCTCCTTCAATGGAAGATTCTTCTCTAGTGTAGGTTCCAGTTCTCAGAATTTTACTCACTTTCTCTAGATCTTCTTTTACCTGTTCAACTATTTCAAAAGGTTCTCCAGGGTCCTCATCAGCTTTTACAATGTCCTTCTGTTTGATAGAACCTGTCTTCTGAGATGAGTCAGGTGTTAGAATTGCCGTCATTTTAATCAGATCTTGCTTCATCTCACATACTTCAGATAGCAAATCTGGACTTGCTAATACTGGTACATCATTAACAAGATGGCTTTTCAGGATGGATGTTTCTGTTGATTCTGTCTCTTCATCATCTTTGAGGTGAACGAGAGATATTAAAATAAAATGGCAATCAAAACAGAGATTGAATAATGTAATCATGATGGAAATAATTACGGCTTTGTCTGAGGTAGGAGAGGGATGGATGCAATGGATTGGTATGGCTTGTGGATCCAAACGGTCTCGAATACCATGCTAAAGGAAAAGGAAACTGGGAAGGAAAATGGGCAGGAAATAACTTGCTTAAAGTGCACGCTAGGCCACATTCACCCATACGACAAAAGCAATAACAATTTTGAGACAATACAACAAATGAATAAATTAATAAATAGGATTAAAAAAACATTGTGAAATAATACAGGCATCTCAAGATTGTCCAGATGCTATACATCAAAAGAAAATAAATATAGAAAAAAGCATTCTAATCCTGAGTTATTGATTGCCTCTAAGAGAAAGCCAGTGGTAGCAAACTGTCAGAAAACAGGTTACGTCTATTGGTGTCTGCTGAAGAGATTTCTTATTAGGTCATCAAAAAGAGAGGAATGAATGGATCTGTGTGCCTTAATACTGCCAGTAAGTCATTTGCTGCCACAGAGGCTTATACGGAAATCTAAAAATTATAGATGTCTAATGAGTGGTATATTTGATAGTATATGGAAATGCTGTGTTTTTCTAGTATGTTTCTTATCAGTGCAAAATGTTAGTTGCCTTGTGACTTAAATGCGAAACATTTCCCTTTTCTTTCAGATGACCTAATCTAAATGAAAGGAATATATCCATAAAAAACATGGACAAGATATAGTGTGGACACATTTAATCATGCCTTTATTGTTACTAATCACCTACTTTGTAAACCTATCTTTAAGCAAAGAGGACCCGGTGACAAAATGACTATCTGAGTCAGCTGCAGACCGGCATTTCATCTAGGAAGGAATCTTGTGAACAAGGTTTTTTTTTGTCTTGTTTGTGTTTTGTTTTTTTTTAAGCTAGGAGGCATGATCCTTTCCTTGGAGCATCCTCACACTATGTGAACACATAAGGTTTGATACAGACAATCAAAGGAAAGAAAGGAGTAATTATGGGTCAACAAAAAATGATCTGAAGTGCAAGATGTTATGCACAGCAACCAAAGAATCATAAACATCCACTCAAGACACACACACACACACACACACGGTATATGTAAGTCAAGTTATTTCCATGCAAAGCAAAAAGTACTATAAAAGCACAGGTTTTATGGGTTTCAACCTGACACTTATGGCATAAAAATTATCTGCAACGTACTGTGGTGAAGTATCATTATGATATTTATGTGTAAACATTATTTATACAGCAAAACCAAGAATGTATGCATACTGTGTCTCTAGTTCTCTAGTCAGCTAGCTTACAAATATCCAAAGTCAAACTTGCTAATTAAACTCAGCAATACATTGAAATACTATTAATTACAGGATGCCAGCACTATCTACTGGAGATTCTGGCATTAGTGAAAGTGCAGGGTCTAAACGCAATTTCTTCATCTGGCTGTTTATGGGTAAAAACACATCTTTTTCAGAATAAATTATTATTTGATTATAGAAGGATGCAAACCTTATAGTGCATGGCTCACTAATTAAAGACTGCATAATTTGATAGTTAGATGTAATATGCTGCAATGACCAATATATAGAAAGGTAGAACTAATTGAAGTTATTGATCACGTTTAACATTTTGATGGCCAGTATTCAGGGGTCTAATCATTATGAAGCTACGCTCTACATTTAGGATATTATTGTGTTGTAATTAGCACTTTCGAACTGTGTATATAAACTATATTGTGCTGTTCAACAAGTAAATCACATAAAACAACATTGACCTACAATCCTAATGCATTACTGGCAGATAGCAGGTCATCCTTTAGTACATCACTGACGTGTAATCAACAAGAAACATTTAATGATATTATGAAACCACAGAAACTTCACCACAGTAATGTTGACTGGCATTTAAACGCATTAAGACAGTATCTTTTCTTTTTCTGAGCATCAATGCACTGAGGATGATAGTAGGTTAATGGAATTTGGGGTGCGGCGGGTCAGTGATGCTAGTAAAATTGATACTGCCAATTAGCTGATAATGGGATGACAATGTCATGTCAACAGATGCAGAGCAAAACATAAAAATGGAATGGGCTTAGTAGCAGGAATAATGGGAAAGGGTAAGTCAGTACTAGGGGAGGTAGGGTTCTGTTAAGTATTTAGCAATCGACTATTACAATTTGTATTCTTTATAACTTCATTAGAAGAATGTTAGCAGAGTAAGTGTGTCAACTTTACAATAGCAGCATGTTAGTTAAATTAGTTAATGCAAAATTAATAGTCTGCATGCTTTAATTCACTATCTCATTCAAAAGCAATAATTAAAATATATATTTTTTAAATAACTTTTTTTTTAAAAATAAAAAAATAAGGAAATCTTACTTTTTTCTGATGTTAGATTTTCCTGAAAGAAAAATAAAATAGTTCAGTTATGACACCGCATGCAATACATGTGCAACACATTGAAATTCTCACTTACAATAATACATACATGTATATTTAATAAATAAAGAAAACAGTTATGTGGCTACAGAGAGAGGTTTATGTTCTCTATATAAGACTATCTTATAAAATTAATTCTGGAAACATTGTTTATTAAAAAAGAGTGTGCTGTAGAGGGTAAATTGGACTTTTCACTAGGAATTAACTTTTTGCAGACATCAGAGAAACTACCGTATTTATCGGCGTATAACACGCGCCGGCGTATAACACGCACCTAATTTTAAGAAGGAAATTTCAGGAAAAAAAACTTAAGAACTTAAATTAAGAACTTTGAAGCCCAATATGCCATTTTAATATGCCAGGATATTGCCCCCAATATGCCATTTTAATATGCCAGGATATTGCCCCCAATATGCCATTTAATATGCAGGATATTGCCCCCAATATGCCATTTAATATGCAGGATATTGCCCCTAATATGCCATTTTAATATGCCAGATATTGCCCCCAATATGCAATTTAATATGCAGGATATTGCCCCCAATATGCCATTTAATATGCAGGATATTGCTCCCAATATGCCATTTAATATGCAGGATATTGCCCCCAATATGCCATTTTATATGCAGGATATTGCCCCCAATATGCCATTTTAATATGCCAGATATTGCCCCAATATGCCATTTAATATGCAGTATATTGCCCCCAATATGCCATTTAATATGCAGGATATTGCCCCCAATATGCCATTTTAATATGCCGGATATTGCCCCAATATGCCATTTAATATGCAGGATATTGCCCCCAATATGCCATTTTAATATGCCAGATATTGCCCCAATATGCCATTTAATATGCAGGATATTGCCCCCAATATGCCATTTTAATATGCCAGATATTGCCCCAATATGCCATTTAATATGCAGGATATTGCCCCCAATATGCCATTTATTATGCCAGGATATTGCCCCCAATATGCCATTTAATATGCCATGATATTGCCCCCAATATGCCAGGATATTTCCCCTTAGTATGCTCGTTATGCCACCCTCCTCCCCCCCCCCCTCCCCCAGACCCCAGCACTTACCTCTTTGCTGCTCTGTCCCCCGGTGCTCTGAAGCTGCGTGGCTGTGAGGGAAGCGTTGTGAGCTTCCCTCCAGCCGCGCGGTCAATAAAGTTTGTTTTAAAAAAAAAAAACAGACTTTATTGACCGCGCGACCGGAGGGAAGCTCACAATGCTTCCCTCACAGCCACGCAGCTTCAGAGCACCGGGGGACAGAGCAGGAACGAGTTAAGTTTTAGATTTATTTTTTTTTCGGCGTATAACACGCACACATCTTTTTCTCCCTATTTTCAGGGAGAAAAAGTGCGTGTTATACGCCGATAAATACGGTATCTGCTCCTTACATAACCTAAAACTCTATCAAATATAGAGGCGCATTTAAAAATTGCAGTTAGTTCCGATATCTAGAATTAGGCACATAGCAGCGGACATAATGTTAGACTTCCTAGATTATCCTGTGTCCATGTGCCTTAGGTTGGTACTGCAGATACCACAATTTTAATTTGTGCAGTACAGTGGTTACTGTCATGTATATGTTGCAAAGACACCACAATCTATTTCTGTAGTTCTAATCCCACCCCAATGGGTAGAAGGTACCACAATGTCCTGGTGAAAACCAATGTACCATATGAATGTGTATACATATATGTATGTACATGGTATATTCAGAGCTAAAGAGGGACTAAGCTCTAAAGCCCCTTATAGTAGGTTATTTCTACTTGATTAAATGTGAGCTTTCGTCTGCACTTTGATTGTGCAAAAGCAGACTGAAGGGCTGTCATTGTACCTGTTTCACTGCTTCAATGGAGAGTGGACATGTCAAGTGCTAAACAAAAAAAAGTGCCAACTTTTTGTGGAGCAGTAGCTAAAACTTTCATTGAAATACAAAGTACTTTCCGAATGGTGCACTTTGAGAGCACTGTTCAAAACGAGTTTTAATCATACAGATGTGAGCTTCTGTCTGATTGAAAGTTGTTTGGCAGTGTGTAGTCCTTCTTTATGTTGATCTGGCGGCATGGCCTATTAATATAATGTGCATCAAGGCTTACATATATTTCCCTCCTCTTACAATTACCTGCATTCTTGATAGCTCTGTAAAGAAATGTAATCTTATTGTTATACAAAATATCTTAGTTACAGTTTCAAAACATTGTTGCATTTAACTATACTGGGGGTGTCCAAGTTTTTTTTCTAAAGTGGTGATCAGAAATGCATGTGTAATTGTTTATTTACAGAAATGGGGAATTGTACTATGGTAGCCATAAAAAAATGTAAATGTAAATAAAAAAAAGTTCAAAACAAGTTAAAAATAACTTTATTCAAACAAAAGTATACATTCATGTCAAATGGACCTCATGTTGGATGCCCCTGAACTATAGTATCCAAAATCATACAATTGTACAACCTACATAGGAAACTCTGTTGTGAGATTAGGAAGACAGAGAGGGTGCTGTTACTCAGTGATGTGAAGGTGGATGTGCAAATCAGATACATGTCCAAAATGGCATTGTGTCCATTGGTACTTCTGGTGCCTCTGCGTGTTATCTTAAAGACTGTTTAGCACAGTGAGAAACTGAACATGCAAGTACATAGGCTTTAAAGAAACTTGAGAGGCTTCTCATTGTGGATTTAATGTTTCCATCCTTGTCACACCTAACACATTTCCCCCAGTGCATTTAAAAGTATTATATTTTTATGGTCATCTGTTACCAATTTTAAATTCTGAAACAGCAGCTAATTTTTCATAGTTACCTCATCCTCGAGCTCTTGATCTGATTCAGATTCCTTTCAATCAAAAGATGCCAGGCAAAGATGTAAAAAGAGAACAGACAGAAGACAATTGTTTATCTGGAGATTAGGTTACTGCACAAGGTTCCTACCAATAATGGTATGTGGTTCTTAAATTAAATCTTAGATCTGTAATCTTAGATTAAAAGATTAGGCGCTAAGAAGCCGAATGGTGTTTGAAAATGTATTAAAGTGCATACATCTCTGTGGATGACTTATTAATGTTTAAATATCATTACTCTAAGTGTATTCTTTTTTCCGTTTTGGATTGTGCATATAGCTGCTCTGTTCTTAATATTTTATCACAATCTTATTGTGTTGTTCTAAATCGTGCACACTACATTAAGTGTTTGTGTGTACTTCCTATTTATGTGCCAAGCATTGCTTCTTTTTGGATATATAAACATTGGCAAGAATGCAATCAAGGGAGTACAGCTAATACTCAAGTGAGAGGCCCCTAGATGACAAAGAGGAGGCAAATTATGGAACACTCTAGAGGCAGGATTGGGTAATGTAGGGAGGAGAGAAGAATTATGGTGGACAGTGAAAGTACATTATTTTATAATGAAAAAGGAGGAAAAAGGGTATAGAATTGGGAAGGACAAAGAAACATTTTGTGGACATTTTGGTGCATATGGCAGGTGGGGAGCATAAAATTGGCTGTAACTAACAAAGAAGAGACATATGGGGGAGGGGCATGCTGTTGATTTAGTACTGACCCCAAAATGATGTTGGCCCTGACTGAAAGGTACCCGAAACCTTCGAAAACTAACACTGACCTATTAGAATTAAGTTTTTATCGCTAAATTTACATTTGGTTAGCTTTTAATATTTTAATAATATTTGCAGCTATGTTATTAACAGTGCTTCATGAAGACATGATAACATAAATATCACTAGTACCCCAGACCTCATATAACACCTTTCAATAAGTACAATATAACAACTTACTTTATTGTACTGTGGCAATGTGATATTCAGGTTGCAAATGGCTTGATGTACAAGGCCTCGTGAAGATTTTGGCTCCTTCATAAAAGATAGGCGTCCACAAGGTTCCTGAGTGGTATCTCGTACCTGATATAAATATATAGAGGAAGAAAACATTTTTGGTGTTAAACTGCCCTCTTATGGTTAAATTAATGAATGACTATTCTGTAAAATGTAAACATGTCAAATGCCAAAATTACAAACATACGAGTGTTGAAATACTAGCGTTGTCATACATACTGTGACAAAAACATACCACTTATTTCTCCCGAATCCTGCGTATATGTGGTATATTTAGTGATTTAATTTATTTCTTAGGTATAACACTGTCCACAGTTTGTGTATGTATGTAACACAAATTCAATTGATATAAATTAATGTCTAGAATTATACTAAACTGACATATAAAAATCACAATTACAGTTATTTAGGAACAAAATATAGTTGTACAACAGTAAAATCTGTCCTCATTCAAATCTTGGTAGGAAAAGATGTATAAACCACACAGTATGAGCAATGTTAAACCTTGAAATGTTCTCTTGTACATATGCTTTTACAAGAAATCCAAAACCTATGCAAACTCCAACTTTTACTGATGTCCTGTTTATAAAATTCTTGCACTAGAATTGTGTTACATATTTGGACACATCTCACTCCTCATTTAATTGAAAAGGAGAAAAAAACACATTTTAGTGTGAGTACACAACATAAATAGTATATAACAATTACCTTGACAAACAGTGGCAGTCTGTTTTCTTTAAACGCATAGAAACTGAATATGTGATGTTGACCACTCTTTATTAATGGCACCAAATTACCAAAGCAGTCTACATAGATTGGTTTTCCTTCCAATACCTTAAAGGAATAAAGAAGAGGTAAATAAATTGTTCATACCAATGACATCATTTACTCAATAACAAAAGATATATATTTTTTTTAACAAATTTTCTAAGCAGTAAAAACGTATGAAAGTTTTTCTTGCACTGGTACTCATAAATAGATTAACCCCTAAGTGACATGACATGGGAAATTGGCTCTGTGGCGCAATGGATAGCGCATTGGACTTCAAGGATAATGAAGACATTCAAAGGTTGTGGGTTTGAGTCCCAACAGAGTCGCAGTTCCTTTAGTATAGAATGTTATGTTTTTTCACAATATCTATCTTCCAGTATCATAGCCGGGAACGTGGGACAAATAAAAGTATTCAAAAAAATTGGGCAGACTAGATGGACCGAATGGTTCTTATCTGCCGACACATTCTATGTTTCTATGACCTTTTGACCTTGTCTTTCCCTTGGTGACCCCATCTAAATAGTTTCTAAATTTTGTAACAAGTTTAGAAATTTACTTGTTTCCATTTTTTTCGTGACTTATAGGGCAGTAACCCAAATAGTGTTTTTTTGTTATATAACAATTTTCACCTACAGTGAGCTTTTGACCCCAACCAGAACCCTCAATTTAACCCTAACCCTTATGCTAATCCTTAGTTTTTTTAAATGTTAATTTACCCTAACCCTACATGTTTAGCTAAATAAGTCTTTCTTCTTTTTTTTTTTTCATTGTAATTTTGCTGACTGCCTCTGGGGGCAGTCTAGTAACAGCATCAGAGCAACAGAAGATACATTTTTTTCACTTCTGACGCTCTTTCCATTAGAGGGCACAGCCTGCTGCTCCTCAAATATGTCAGCAATAGTCCGATAGTCTGCCATATGTCGGCAAGGGGTTAATAATTGCAAATTATTATGATTCATATTTCTAAATTGTTACATGCAGCATTGTACAGTGGGCAAACATCATACAACAAATGTGAAGGGTCTACTTAATAAACAGTTCCTTACAGGGAATTAGAGGAACCTATGGGCACAGTTCCATCCTGTACTGCACATTTATAAAGCTGTCCAATATACACAATACTTATTTGGGACACCATCACCTAAAAACTGTTTATACTTTATATTCTGAATATAGAAAATAAAGTCAAGATCAAAACGATCTATACATGTGTTAGCAGAATTGCAAGTTAATGCATACATTTAAAAATGTGTTTTAAATGTGTTTGCCAGGTCATCTGTTTCACACTGCGGTTTGATATGCAAATTGCACACTTTCCATATAAAGTAGTTAATTTGAAAATCAAGCCATAGGAGATCTGATAATAACGTGTTATTATCTATATTCACATTTTAAACAATGTTGCGATAAAAGAGTCCCTATAAATATTATTTTGTTTAGGACTTAAGACTTTACTGATGATTTTTTTTTATACCTCTACATCTCTGCTTCTAGCAACTTCAGCAAAGTTTTCCTGCTGCTCCAGTGTCTTATCCACTTTGTCGTCAGTCATGCAGAAGCATCGCAGTCGTGCTTCTATGGGGTCATGGGATTTGGCAAACACCACAAATTTGGCCATGTAGGGTACACATATAATTTCTCTATAAACTTGGCTGGCAAACGTAACAGAATCTTGGATTTGTCGACAGTCTATTAACCAGAACCTGCAAAAAAAAATGTGGACAAAACATCAAATATATTTATATAGATTATAAAATTGGGTTCTTTAATATTACAAGGACAGAGATGAGAGGGGTATTGGCACTAGGGCATGATAAATAATTGTAGTCATTAGGAGCCAAACAGACTCATTCAGAAGCCAGAGTAGTTATTTTTAGGAGCCAGGAACATGGTGCTTCAATGGAGGTCAGTGTAAAACAGAAATGTTAGGAGTAGACAGTAAAGGCTTTTGGAGGCCTAGCTCCTACGGTTTGTTGAGCCCTGTTTGGAACAATCCTTCAATTACCTTTTTCTTTTAGCGTACATTCAACTTGTTCAGCCAACATGTTAAATATAACAAGACTAATCAATAGGTCTTAGTATAGGGCAAATAATAATTTTATTTCAAATATGTTTCTATCACTTTACCTGGCAGATACATTAGTGGTAAAAGAAACACATTCATTAACGAATGTAAGGGGTGTGGTCCCAGTGATATCCTCCCACTGCGCAGGAGTTGTACCACCTGAAATGATATAGATGTGTCTGTGAGCATTTATTAGTAAGGAAACAAATATCCAATTCTTCACAACACTGGATGTAATGTAATTCTGTTTTCATTTTCTATATTCAAAGTAAAATATATTCTAAAGGTCTTTAATTTATGAATGACGGTTGATGGATTGAGACTATCATAACAATCTGGTCTTTAAATAAATATTCTGACAAGTGCTTCACATTTTCGAATTATGGAAGAAGTAAAATAAGGAAAACAACACTATGATTATTAGAAATAATAAAACAAACATAAAGTATCTATCCTGTTCTGGTGAAAGAAGAATGTATACCGCTATTTCCCTATCACTTGATCAGCACATCAAGCTCGCAATAATTATTTGAATCCACTAGAGGTCACGTGTGCTTCACATGCACCACATTTAAACATTGCTACGAATATTTATGTGAAAAAAATATGTCTATGCTTAAACAGCTTTTTTTTTTTCAGTTGTATAAATCTTTTATTTTTGCATATAAAAAAGACAAACAATACATTCCAACATACACTAAACATGAAATACAGTAAAACTAACATTATACCATTGCCAGTGGGGGTGGAGACCATCAGTAGAATATAGTATATGGAGGGTATGTAGGCAGGTAGACGTTAGGTGGGATAGTATCCCCTCCCAACCAAATCTTCCTCTGTTTCCTTCCTCCCCTTACCTATCCCTCTCTTTCCCTCCTCATCGAACCGTTTTCTCATCTATAAGTTGTCATTGGGGACCCGGTAAGTCTGCCTTACCATATCCTCTCTATTACTCTTTAATATATCTCCCCACTCGCCCACTAACAAAACCATTCTCTCCAGGTAACGCGGGGGAACTACTACTCGTGTTCCCCCGCATCACCCATCCTCACACACTGTTCAGAGGCGCAATCCCCAAGGGTTCCGGTCCAGGCCCACCAAAAATCGCACACAGAGTCCGCACTAATGCCTATAGGGAGACCAACTGAATCCACTTGTCCCAGTTTTCATTTTTTTCCGGGGCGCTTGACTGATATTTTTTAATACCTTTTTCCATTTTCATCTGGTACAATAACTGAGCTTTAATTTGGTTCCATGTGGGTAAGGAGGTGGATCTCCATTTCCTAGTTAAGGATAGCTTAGCTGCTAACAGAAGGTGTATAATGAAATCCAGCTCTTGGCTTTTCATTTTTGCGAAAGTTAAATGAAGTAAAAAAACTTCAGGTTTAAAAGGAAGCTTCACCCCGCTTATCTCGGTAATTTTCTGACTAACCATTTTCCAGTACTTCTGTATTGGTTCGCACGTCCACCATATATGGGGCATATTGCCGGGGTGAACTTCACATCTCCAACATTCCTTAGGTTGATCCGGGTACATTTTATTTAGGTATATTGGTACTAAGTACCACCAGTTTATAAGTTTAAACTGTAAGTTCAAGCAGCTCACTCTCTTATACACCTTCTGGAAAGCATTTGTCCACTCTTCCGGATCAATATCCGTATGTAATACTTTATTCCACTTTTCTATAGTTGTAGGTGGAGGCTCCACCTCTTTAGTTCTCCTTAAGTCCATACAAAGAGTAATCAGCCCTTTAGTTTTTCCTTTTGTTAAGATTTTTTTTAGCTTATTAACTATAATTCTCGGGTCCCTATTTAGATGTGCTTGGAGGAGTCCTTTTATGCGTAAATATGTAAAGACTTCTTTGTTTAGAGAGGGGTATGCTTCTGTTATATTTGGAAATGACCTAATTACCCCATCTTTTATCAGGTCCTCGATTTTAAGGATGCCACAGTCTATCCAGCTCCTCAAACTTAAATGTTCACTATAGTAAGCCAGGGTCTCTAGAGGGAGGCAAGTTACAAGCTTATCTCCCAACCCGAATTCCCTTTTGTACTTGGTCCAGCTATCTAGAAGGGTTTCCAATACAATACTGCCATAAGTCATTTTGGGTTTAGTTTTATTTTTTAAACTCCAAAAAAGGTTATTTAAATTGCTCGTACCAACAATATCTTGTTCAACACCGTACCACTTCTCTGCGCTGGCATTGCCTCTTTGGGTAAGCAGGGCATGAGAAAGGAGACTAGCGTTATGCAGCTCATAAATATCTGGAAGGGAAATCCCACCTTGTTTAGGTTTCTTTCTAAGACGTTCCAAGCTCATTCGGGGTCTTTTCCCTTTCCAGATAAATATGTTTAATGCTGATTGTATTAAAGCGAGCCAGCTTTTAGGTATCGCCAGGGGGATCATGCGGAACAGGTAAAGCCATTTTGGCAGCATATATGCTTTAATTATATTAACTCGTCCCCACCAAGAGAAGAACATCTTATTCCAATCTTTTAATTGCTTGCTGGTTTTTGTTAACAACAGTAAGAAATTGTCTCCCACTATTTCTGAGGGATCGGGAACTATTTTAATGCCCAAATATTCAATGTTCGTCACCCATTTAAACTTGTACTGTTTTCTCAAGATGTCTTCCATTGGTGGTAGAACATTGCACATTAAAGCCAAGGATTTCTCCTCGTTAAGCTTATATCCGGAGACTTCAGAGAAGCTTGTTAGCTCCAGTAACAGTTCTCTCAGCGAGTTCACTGGGTCTTCTAAAGTCAGTATCACGTCATCTGCGTACATATTGACCTTTAGATCCCCTTTTGAGGATCCAAAGCCCCTTATGCGTGCATTCTGACGTATATGAAAGAGAAAACCAATCTGAGACAAATCCCCCTCCCAGTACCCTTGCAGCGGGCGAGGAATATAGTGCTATGATTGAACCCAGGATTCTACCCGAAAATCCAAAGGCTCTCAGAGACTCCCTCAAGTATCCCCATCTGAACCTGTCAAACGCCTTCTCCGCATCCAAAGACAGGGCCAGATGGGGTACCTCTCTCTGTTGGACCGCATCCAGAACGTCAATAAGTCTTCTTATGTTATTACTCAATGATCTACCCGATATAAAGCCCACCTGGTCCGTATGGATCAGAGAGGGAACAACCAACTTAAGTCTGTTAGCCAAAATAGAGCTATACATTTTTATGTCTGTATTTAATAGAGAAATGGGGCGATAGTTCGTTATTAATTCTGGATCTTTGCCTTCTTTAAGTATTGTTATTATATTTGCTTGCAGCATTTCTGGAGGTACATTAGAATTATCCATTATCTCATTAAATGTTTTAGTTAACTCAACTTTTAAGTCATCTCTGAAAATTCTGTAAAACAGGTTATTAAAACCGTCCGGACCAGGTGTCTTATTTAGTTTTAAGCCATCTATCGCCCTAGCCACTTCATCCTCCCTAATATTTTCATTAAGTATAGAGAGTTGTATTTCATCCATCTGGGGGCATGCAATCTGGGAAAAATAATCTGATAATTGGGCTTCCGAGGGTCCTCCCGGTAAATTGTAAAGTGATTCATAGAAGTCCCTAAAGGCCCCTCCTATCTTTTCTGGGGATAATAAAGTCTCGGTATGGGTTCTGATGGTCTCTACGTTCATTTTGGCCTTAAGCTTCTTCAGTCTGTTTGTCATCCTGGCATTAACTTTATTTCCTTCATAATACGCTTAAACAGCTTGATGCAATAAAGATGGTTTCTTCAAAAAACAAAATCAGGTTATTATGCACACAACAGATGAATGTGCATGCAATTATAAAAGTAGTTCTCATCCACAGACATGTTCTTGTTATATTAGCCCAAAGGAAAACCTGCAGGCCAGGTTGACCCATTCTGATTTGGCTGGTCTTACAGTGACCAGGGTCTGCACAGAATCCAGAATAGGAAATCTGAATTTAACAATGTTTGATCAAGCACGTTCAGACACATTAATAAATAAAGAGGGTAAGTAGTGTAAGAAATTTCTAATACAATATTGTAATAGTCATTCCTGTTATCATTAACAGAAAAGGTGAACTGATGACAGAGGTTATCTTAACTTTGGTGTAGGATGAATGTTTAAAAGGTAGTCAAGTGCTATTATTGATTCTGGAAAGTTTCCCTGCAAATATTAATACACTTTACGATAAGTCAGAAGACAGAAAAAATACATAGAGGGTTATTTATTAAAATTCAGTTCAGGGTCTAAACAGCAGGAACACTTCAATGATTGTTCCATTTTGCCCCAGAATTGACTTTCATCTATAACTCCCTTGTATGAGCAGATTTCCCCTCTTCTGAGATGACACATCTTATCTGATGGTTTAATAAACATTCTCTGACTCATGTAAAACCCAAGAAACCTTTGGACTCACCAGTTATACTGCATAGTAGTCTTAATGTAGGGGTTTCACCACCATATCCATTCAGCATTGCCTCACTGGAGGCTTTGGGGACAGGGATAGTCATTGTTATTGGCTTGTGGAATTTCCGTCTCCTAGGTTCCAACGTTACAATAGGACTGAAAGTGGCCTTGTTGCCCAGTATCTTCTTTACCAGTTCACCATGCATCGGCTGAGCCTTAGTTTGTAAAAGAAAAAATACAAAGTATTGCAGATCTTAAAGTGTATAGTTACTAAAGTACCTACAGCTCATGTGGTTATTTCAGTCTCACAGTGGATACAGTGTAGTATATTTAATACATGTCAAGTTAAGTTGCACAGGGTGTAAAACACCATGTTTCCATAACACCGATACTCAACTTTGCAGAATCTGACGCCTTTACAGACCCTTGTTTGAGAATGCATGTATATGTGTTACAAGGGAGTCCAGACGCGTGCTAAGAGGGGTGGTGGAGATGCACTTGGGTAATGCAACCTACATGGCATTTCTCTGTCTGGTTGTCATTCTCAACAGGCACAGAGTAAGCAAGATGACCACACTTCCTAAAACTGTTGGGAGTCGCCATGACTGCCCACCAGGTGAAGTGTGCCTGTGCAATGAAAACCTGGGAGAAGATAAAGATAGATAGGCACATGGTTTGGGTATCTGCAAGGCGGGGGGGGGGGGGGGGGGGCGCAAATGCATGCTTATGGAGTCCCAGGAACATGGTGATGGAGTGATAACTTAACATATGTTTGTTACAGGCACAGTGAGCACACCACTGAGCACAGATTCCTTCCCCTGCTGCCAAATGCTATTGATGCCTACATGAATCAGAGTGGCTGGTCTCACATGATATTGCTGAGGGATGCGGGAAGAGTGTACACTCCCGTTTGTGACATTGTTAGGAATGGGAAGTGTGTGCAAAATGTCTACAGATGCCTATGTGTATTTTGGAGAGTCACATTGGGATGTTTACTGTAACAGAGTGAGAGGAAGAGGACAAGGAAAGAGAAAGGCACATGAGATGTACCTCACACAGCCTGTAGCACTACCTTTAGCCAGCAATAATTACGTGACACATGTATAACCTCACATCCCGCCATGATAATGTCACTGGAATGCTGCACATCATGTGCCCACTGCTGCCAAACGCATAGGAGACCAGATATTATAGAAAGGGTTTTGCACTGCCGCTGTACAATCAGCATATAGTATATACACTTCTTATTCACTGGTTCCTACCTGAAGGCCAACACGTATCCTTTTAGTGAGAGCTCCTTCAGGAAAAACTGCTTGGACTTGAGGCACCACGGTACTGCTCAAAATCCCTCCCTCTGGTCCAATCAGGTTGTTGTCCTGCTTAACACGGGACACAACTGCGAAATACTGAGGGAAATCACGAGTGATGATACGGCAGATTCGCTTCCTTTCTAATTCCTCAGGAGTATCAAGTACTATTAGAAACAACACAAATGACAAGCTTTATTTATAGAAAAATATATTTCACTGGTATTCAAAGTTCAAATAAGCAGCTAGATGCTGAAATATACCATACCCTCGTCCATTCCATTCAGTATCTCATTGAGTTCGTCCTCAGTGAAGTCACAGAAGTGTTCTTTCCAGTTATCACCAGTCTCGCTACGCAGTATCACTAGCTCTCGCTCTTTCCCTCGCAGAGCCGCAAAATGAGGGATTTCCACAATCACTGGTCTAAAGTAGCAATGTGTCACATTAAGGGATTAGGAAAACATTTAATTTAGATCTGGGGCAAAGTAACCTGGAGCCTATCTAGTAGAGGTTAAGGACCAATAACAGATGGAGGAGATTCGCTGTTGGAGAAGACTAAAGGAGGCGTTATGTCAAACTGAGCAATCCGCAGGAACATTCCCCTGGTTTCCATGGTTTATTGCAATACTTTTAGGACTTTACCCCAGGACTGGTCTTTATACATAACCCCTTGGATTTTAGAGCAGCAGCTGTGTAATTATTAGGTGAAATGGAAGAATCATACACAGATGTAGCTTATATTGTTTTACCATCAATATAAAACTCATTGGAGGAATTAGGTAGAGACTTAAGAATGCTCCCAATTCATAACTCTGACATCTTGTTTTTTAGTTTTAAGATCCAGGTTGCTCTGTCACAGACTTATTGAACATTAATACATATAAAAAAAAAATCACATGCTCAAGCAAAAATTAACTCCAATGAACAATACATAGAGGCAGAAAAACACATAAATTGTACCACTAAAACAAAAAGGGAAAATCACAAGGATTACAATACTTCATCAGACTACATCCACTATCAAAAGTTTCAAAAGAAAACACATGGACAAGATCATGGGTACAGTTGTCGACACAAAAAATAAATAGTGAAGAACAAGGGGACGAATGGGGAAGCCGGCATCCATCAACTTGATCTTAATTCTCTCCTACCCAAGGAATTTGGTCCCAGGAGGTCCCAGTTGAAGGATTCGGCTGACCAAGCTTTCTCCCTCGTTTAGAGGGGGAGGAGCCGTAGGTAGGTGAAGTTTACTGAGTACATCCAAAGCAGCAGTGGAAGAAAGAACATAGGTCAGAGTAAATTTAGCTTGTTTTAGAGGTGACCAGATTGTGGGAGTCAGTTTAGAAAATGTATCTGCAGCATTTTAGAAAAGGTAAATATCAGAACATAAAACAAGTGATACTGATAACATAGATTACAGTGGGATTTTGGAGTATGTCCATCCAGTTTTTGGTGGACCAAGTCATTTTCCCCTGGATGTAGTTGGCAGCACAATGTAACTCTACCAATTTAAAACTCTTTTATACAAAAATATACGATTTTATAAAAATATGGGCAGACTTTATGGGCCAAATGGTTATATGTTTCTATTAGAGGGTAACTGAAAATATCCTTCCCTAGAGTAAAAGTAAAAATGATACTTTTACAATGCAGAAAAAATATAAATAAAAAGTATTAAAAAATGAAATTTTCCTTCCACCATCGCAGAAAATTCAAGAGTGACAATGTTTATGGTATTAACTTTTACAAGTAAAAAATATGCATGATTAAGCAGTTCACCTAATACATACCTATTTTCCTGATCCAATATGCTGGAACAAACAATTTTCAGTATGTTTTTTGATCCCACTTCTACTCCAACACCAACGTCTTTTGTAACTCCTCAGAAGCTCTGGCTCCCCTGCTCTATTCACTGTCTGCCTGCTCTGTTCTGCATCACTATCATCCTTCCTAACTGATCACATTGGAATTCGCATTTGCAGTTGCGTAGGCATTGGGGTTTGTATCTACTCTGCTCAACGCAGTCATCGACAAAAAAAAATTTCACATTTGCATTCATTGCATTTTCTACTTAACAAGCTCATTGACAAATACTCTTCTCCCTTCCTTGCAGGACTGACCAGCAGACACACCAGTAGGAGCAAATGACGGTCACTCGACCAGCTCGCGAAATAATGTCACCCACATGCGTTATTTAAGATACAAATACTATGGGATAACTTTTGAATAGTATTTTGTAGAAGTACCATTCAAAAATGATGTAAAACAGCTAGAAATGGTTTTAACATGTAAAAAAATGTTTCAGTTTAGTCCCTCTTTAAGGCTAATTCATAGCATCTTTTCAGGGTTAATTCAGAGCATTTAGTTTACATAGAAGATTGGCATGATGTAAATGATATTAGAATGTCTTGCTAAAAAGTTAGATTAAATTCTTTTTACAAAAACACTCCAGTCAATCAAATTTTCAGACATCCTTCAACAATCCTGGAAAAAATCTACCAAGTGAAATACTGTGATGGCTTTAAAGACTGATTTCACACAGTACATTCATTAATATATTTAGTGCCAGTATGCAGTATGCAGTGCTGCTAGGCATGTGACATCACACGTATAACATTATTCCTTCCGTCATTTAATTTTGGTTGCTTAGTGTTAAGGATGTCAAAGAAAGCTACTGATTTGTTGTTTTCTCTCCATAGGATAAATGTATTTACGCCTCTATTCATACACAGTATGATGTATCATGTGTGTGGGCTGATTTATAAATATGTAATATTATGTGCAAAAAAAAAAAAACAACAACCCGGAATATTATATATAATACGGAGTACCTATGTATTATATATAGATATATGTGGATCAACAATGTTTGCTATTGTGTCCTTTGATGAAAGTAATTTATTTATAAAAAATGTTTTGTTGAGTTAGAGTGGCAACTAAAGCTACTTACCCAAGAAACTGAGCACCAGAAGGTCCAACTTCAATGAGACGACTGGACAGACCTTCTCCTTCCACCATAGGTGGCATTGTGGCTAATCTGTGGCGCTTGACCAAACGACAAGTTACTCGTGTTGGGGCACTGCATTTACGTGGTGGAATTATTATTCTCAGTCCATTGTGTCGACAGCCCTTCATGGCTCCTCCACGGGCATCTACCATGAAACTAACCAGGAAACTGGGAAGAGGGTACAACACAGATGTCAACGCATTTCAATACAGCATATTCACAAGTAAAGGACAGGATGCATTAGCAGTTTTCTTGCTTAGTGCTTATTATTACATTGCATTTATGTTACCTTTTATTTTTAGTAGGGTGTAACAAACAAAAATGCAGAAGCTGTCTCCTGAGAATGTTTATTTCTTGCATTGTATTTCAACCAATCAATAATGGATGGTTACTTCGCTCACATACAGATGTAACCAGCATCATATCTGGGAAGTTGATGGTCAGATTCATGTAAATTAACACACAAAACTACATTTGGCTGCATCTGTATGCTGAAAATTATTTATTTATAAAATGCCTTACCAGGAAAGCATTTCATGAGATTCCTCTGGATTTCATGTATATTCTGGACAGGCCTGTTACTGTTGTCTAAATTGTCATTTATATTTTATTACAATGGGACAGAATAAACACAACATTGGCAATTGCAATCCGTTGAATTCGTTGCATCTTGTTTCCAGTTCTGATCACAGTCAAATGAAGTTTCTCAGAAGCAAAGAGTTAACATGATTGCATAAGACTTTAAAGTCCATTGCCTTGTATATCAGAAAACACTGCTTAAAAATAGCAATACAAATAAATACAAACAAACATTCATTAGCGAACACAAGCTGAAATTCATTCCACATGCTGTTAATCAGAAAAAGAGCATACACCAGTCAATAGATAACATATGGAAAATACAAAAAAAGGTATTTAATCCCATATATTTTCCTGTAGGACGGACTTGCATGCAAAGTACATACAAAATGATGCAGGTTTTTGGAACATGCATATAGTATCCTACTCAATATCACTAATAGCAGGATAGTCACAATATATAGAATAATGTTTGGGCTTCACGCTTAATCATACAATCATGAGTAGGATTTGGTTTGCAGCATGTATTCAAAATACAAGAATACACCATCAAAAGAATAAACCAATCATGTAAAACCATTAGCTGAATTAACAGAACTAACCATTCAGGTGGCTAACATCAGAAGTCTGTCTATGGTAGATAAATTAGGAAATGGGAGACCTACATGATCTATAAACAAGCTACGTCGCTAAACAAGCTAAACCAAGGGTACACTATGGACAGAATAGCTATAAGAAGCTAATACACACAAGATAGGTAGTAAAACTGTAAGATTACTGACATAAAGGCATAACACAATAAATGTGCTTACACAATGATCTAAATGTACTATATTATATAACATGGGCAATTTAACAAAGAAACATAGAATGTGTCGGCAGATAAGAACCAGTCGGTCCATCTAGTCTGCCCAATTTTCTAAATACTTTTATTAGGCCTTATGCCTATCCCACGCATGCTTAAAATTCTTGACTGTGTATACCTCTACCACTTCCGCTGGAAACCTATTCCATACATCCACTACTCTCTCAGTAAAGTAATACTTCCTGATATTACTTTTAAATCGTTGCCCCTCTAATTTTAGACTATTTCCTCTGTTTTTTGTTTTTTTTTGCCTTCTTTTAGATCAAAAGTAGGAATGGTAGGTAGAAGGGTTGAACTTGAGGGACTTGTCTTTTTTCAACCTAAATTACTATGTTACTATGTTACAACTTTTGCAGTATATCAACTTCCATCCTTCCTGAGATGTCTACCTACCACTATTTGATAAATTGGTGGAAAATATAACAGTGGATAATAACAATTGTATAGTATGTATTATCAATAATTTAAGCCAAGAACCTATGTAAAAACAAAAACAAAATGGAGTTGTGATCAATAGAGTGTAAGCAACTTGCACATTTTTTTTCTGTCAGTATCCCACATAATTAGATTTATAAACTGTAGTTCACCAGTTTGGCTTTACTGTCAGAGGTCAACAAGCTGGTTAGCACCGTAGGAAATATTCAGTTGCTCTAGCAACTGTCCTTTCAGGCTGGCCATCAAGAAGGAATATCATAAAAATGCTATTTGGTAAACTAAGGGTGAGAAAGGATGCATAATCGATAAAATGGGAGTAGTAGGACAAAATGGTTCAACTTGAATTAAGAAAGTATAGGATACTGTTGCACCTTTTGTTAAATAATAATATTAATACCAGTCATGCTATTGGTACCATGGACCACTGCATCTTAAAAATGTCCTCAAGGACCCATAACGATCCATGATCTAGGGATTACAGATTTGTGTTTAAATATGGTGGGGATCCCTCACCATACCAGGTGTTATACATATTCTTTTTTTTTTATATTTATAATTCTTTATGGATTATATCAAAAGACTAACAACATTAAAACATACATGACTAACAATAATAAAACATTCAATACTTCACATACAGTTCAAGAGATATTAGACAGAGTATATATCTCTGTTTCTTAAAATACTCAAAGCTATTTTTAAACATAAAGAGATAGATAGGAAATATCAGTTCCAATTAGCGGGTTCAAGGGGGGCATATATCCTAACCTCAACGCACAGGGGCTACAACTCTCCACGCTTGCATTTCAGGTCCCAGTCAGACCATATCTCTTCCCATGTGAGCTTATTTGATCCATAGAAAACTCTCTCCTTTCTTGCCTGGAATTGTATCTGAGCACAGATTTCTACCCATGTGGGGGTGGATGAGCTTTTCCACACCCTCGCTATGCATAGCTTGGTTGCCAAAAAAATATTTATTAATAGAGATTTTTGATGGTTTTTTAACTCCGTAAACCCAATATGCAATAGAAAGATTTGGGCCGACAAAGATGTATTTCTACCTACTATTGTTTGATAGATATCTGTAATACGATTTTTAATTGGGGTTAGTAGTATACATTGCCACCATATGTGTATTTGTGTACCTATCTCTTGATGACATCGCCAGCAGATATTGTCGCTGTTTACAGTATTGTTCCTGTAATTTAACACAGTATACTGCCTTCCTAGTGATCCTCCATGCAAAGGACCATGATTGATTAGGATAGCTGATCTCCAGATCACTCTCCCACTGCTTTATTGGCTTTACTTTCTCATCTGATGAATGTACTAATAGTAGTGTTTTTTTTATTTTAGATGATACGTTCTTAGATGTTATAGAATTAAGGAGCTCATCCCAATGGTCGGCCTTATCTGGGGGATTTGATTATAGAAAATGTCTAACTCTATTGTAATTAAAAATCTCTACAGTTATACATATTCTTATTTAAACACAACTGGGTAATCCCTAAACCCTGGAACCATTGGGGGTCCTTGAGGACAGGTTTAAGAAGAACTGCCACAGAGTTAACATTGCCTGCAAGATCATTTTTTTACTGGCCTGCTAGTAAAATACTGGCTAGGTGGCAATCCTAGTAGAAGACTGAGGAAAAATGCGAGAAAAGGACAGCAACATTAAGTTCCGCATTAAAGAACCAATAAGTAAAATAAAGCTGATATTTTACTAAGGGAAAGTGGGAAAAGTCAGCCATCAAAATTTAAGTTTCTATAGCACTGGACATAATACAGAAATAAGGAGATGGTGTTTATAAAATAAGTTTATATATTCATTAACAAATGCCATTGTATCTGCTCATTTTCAGATACCTTGCACATGATCTACTTGGTAATTAAAACACTGACTACTGACTTCACAGGGGAAAGGCTTTTTCTGTAACCTCAGCAGGTCCAAATATACTAACACGCCCAAGTTGATTTTAAATTTTAAATACCAGAGGTTTTAACCCATTTCACAATGGAGTCAAACCATGTAGGATGATTCTATTCAGAAAAATGAAACACAATTTGATGGAACTGCATGAATATACCCAAGCAAAATTACAAGGTTTATGTACAACAGCATTCCAGCACACTCACGCTCATCAAATCGGCAGATATGAGCATGAGTAAAGGTATATTCAAACCTATCAGGGTGCTTCAGTGTTCAACATTGAGTAATAAAAACCAAATTAACTGAATCAATTTAATTTCCATAGATTCTGCAGCATAACATTACTAAAGTGTCTACTCAATAAAGAGAGAATTGCAATGAACTGACATGGGAATTTCAAACTGCATTGGAGACTTTTTCCAACTTTGTCTTAAAGTTTGAAATAATATTTTTGTAAATATGGCCCTCTGGAAAAAAACTCATTTTATCCTAATATACATTTATCAGGTTTGTGTCAGAATGCAATGCATTCATATTAATATGCTATAATAGATGTGAAGATGTAAAGTCAAACAGGATTGTTTGTGTATAGCATGACACTGGTGTCTTAAAAATATATACTACATTTGTGCACTTCCTGAGTTACCGATAGTGCTCTTACCAAGTTATTCTCAATTTCATAGCACCTGCAGATATTTTCTACTAGATATATTGATGGGTCTCAGAGCAAAATGATTATAAGCATGTTCTGCATTTTCCTGTAACGCATATACGTATGATAAAACTATACCTTCATTCTAATTTAAGTGAAAGAGCGTACTAGTCAACCTATTTGGGACATTTTTCACACAACTTTACCTTTTTATCCATTTTCTAGGGCATGGCCGTGCTCCACCACTGTGGAGAGTTAAAATATTTAGACACTCCTTAATTCTTTCTAAGCCATAGTTCTGTGGCCATGTTGTGTCATTGCACCCAAACCGGTTTGACTTACATGTTGTACTTGAGTTAAAACAATTCCAAAGGAATTATAAATTTAATATGTAAAATAAGTTTACTGGGTCAAATTAAGTAGTGTAATATTAATGTTGATTACCCATTGCTCCGTTTTATTAAAAGACAACTAAGCTTTAATTTTCACAAAATTAGTGGCCCCTAGTGTGAGGATAAACTGGCCTATACTTTTGACAGTATATGCCCGTTTATCCTTTGACTGGCAGTTTCCATGCTTACATGGGAAGCAGGCAGTCTGGTCTGTCAGCAACTGTCTCCATCTGCTAGCACATACAGAGACCCCCTCACACTGTAGACCCTTATCAGACAGAGAGTGCCAGCCTCCAGACATGATTTGCCTCAGCTGTGAGACAACGCTGAGAGTAAACCCGTACGTATCTATTAGAAGATGGTTAAAAACAAGTTTAATTGTCTTTTAAAGTTAAACATAGTTGTGATATGCTTAGTGCGAATAAAAAGAATAAGGCATGGTATAGCTCACCTATCTGAAGTGAGGGAGAATGTAGATATTAAAAGACACGATTTACTATATAAAATATAGTTAATCCAGTCAAGAGCCATACATATGCTTCTGCAATTGTTTTATTTCTTTGTAAGAGAGGGGTGTTTGACTAATTTATGTGTGTGATCCCCAATATCTGTATTTCTAGGTTATGTTTGCTGCTGCTTGTTTTGTGTGGGGTTTTTTGGGGGTGGGGGTGGGGTTGTTGTTAATAATTAGCATTGGGCAATAGAAGCACACTAAAGCATCCTGATGTGAGTTACATCTATGGAGGTGGAAACGAGGCAATAACATACTGAACAAAAAACTCAGTTCACCTGCTGTTGTCTCGGTCAAGACATGGGGATAAATGGCTGTAACACAATAGATCATTAAGAATTGAGAAAACAGTAAAAACAGAATAAAGCAGCAGAAATATCATAATCACAATGATATAGTGCCCAACAGTAATGCCAAGATGAAACATTCATAGTATAGTCCAGTACGTACACTGTAAAGTTATAAATTAGATGTTATGTTTGATATTTAGGTTTTTTTATGGTATATACCTTTACAAACGTATTACCTGTATACTATGTATTTATGTTGAAAGATATGGTTATAGATATATTAAACTAATTACAGTTAAAGTTCACATATGCTTCATCTTTCCATTCACTATGGGGGCTATTCACTAGACAAACTGACCAAGGTTGTCCCTGCCCAATGTATAGCTAAACAGGCAAGGTGGAATGTTCATTTCACCACAACTCACCTGCACCTCAAGTTTAGTGAATAGCTCCCTTTGTCTTAGGCCTATTCCTTTAGGTGTAGCAATTCAATAAAACAAAATTGTAAAATGAAGGCATTTTTTGCAGTTTGCCTTTGGTGAACAGCCCCTCACTCATCTTCAATGAGTGTTCTTCCATTCGTTTACGTTCTCCGTAGGAGAAAGGGTGATTAATGAGGAGGGCCGGCAAAGTAACCGATGAAAATAGATGCTCCAATGAGATCCAAGGCACTTGGATCGTGCAAACCTTGGCATCTTGCCACAGAGAAGTCAAAAAAAGACATGCTAGAAAGCCTTAAAGTGAACCTGCCATGTACTAATTGTAAGGATGATAGTTTCACTTGCAAGTAGGTGGAAACATTTAATCTATATAGATGCTTCCAGAATCGCCATGAAAAAAATATTGCTTCATGCAGGACTTTCTAAATAACAGTTTGCAAGGACTAAATGTTTGAGACCAAAAGAACATTCCAGAAACTAAACATGTGACTTGTATTAGTACTGATGTTTAAAAGTAACCAAACACTGATTAGAATAATCATGCTATTAATTAACCAATTTGCATATTCTGCTTAATTGCACTGTATTCTGCACCATTAACTATTAAACCGTGCCAAATGGATCTCATATAAATGGAAACATTCCTTCCATACCGTCTCTTGACATGTGCTGCAATACCAGATGAAATGGCAGACAAGAAGAGCTAATGCTACACTGCACTGCAGAAATGATTGACCTCTGTACAAGGTCACAACTCTCACTTGGAAGACTGGGTAATTGTCAAGTTGGTGAATCCTGACATTAGTTCAACTGACTACCAATTAACCTTGCCAACACCACACCCAAAAATCACACCCTTTCCATTGTTCTTCTGTCCATAGTGTTTGTTTGTTTTCTGAGAACAGCAGGATGATTTCAGTCTTTGGATCCAAGGGTGGCTGAGATGTAAATAAGGCTTTACCCTTCCTGTAGCATTAGTATGTTATTTTCCCCATTTGTGTATGCTGTGTGTTTGACTTGTATACTATGACCGCAGAACCACCGACATTACAAATGTCACCATTTTGTATGCCTTATTGTATAAGATACATTACAGAAACTTTGATTGTGTAAACATAAGTGTGCTCAGTGGTAGACAGAGAGTATGGTGCCCTTTGACTGGTAAACTTGCTGGAAAAGAAGACTAGATCCACAAACAGAATGTCTGCATGAACAGCACATTGTTGGGACAGATAAACAGATTCTGCCCATAAATGCATAATTACTTCTTTTAATTCTTTGGACACATTGGAACATTCTTAGTTTTGCTATAAATAATCAAATCTTGTAGAAAATAAAATATTATACATTTTATTGTTTGAACGCTATACTCACCCAGAATGAATAGGACTGGAAGAAAGTGCCACGTTATCTAGATTGTCTGTTCCCCAGCTAAGGCGGTATGCATTCTGATCGGTGTGCTTGGTCAGATATGTCACCTAAAACATCACCAAGTTTACATTCAGTTTGGCGCATAATTAATAGAGCCCCACCAAGAATAAAAAAATAGTAACTATATTCTTCTGTCAATTAATACCGACTTAATCTCATGCGTCTGTCAAACTTGTTTAATAAAACTGTTTATGTCATCTATCAATCCATTTATTTGTCAATCGAAATTATCAATCGGTAGAGCCACCCAGTTAATGATTCTACATGTCTTATTTAACCTACTGTGATAAATAACTGCACAGCAAGAAACACTGGAATCGGATGAACATTATAATGACTCCTAGGTGGATCAAGTCAATGATAAGTAGCTTTAATGATGTCTGGTGGTAAGCAGGAAATAAAAAGTAATAAGGCTTTAGAGAGTGAAAGAAGATGAGGATGAGGAGTAAAGTTGGAAGAGGTATTGAACTATGGGCAGCAAACGACATGGGTTTTAAAAGTAAATTGTAAGGGTTGGAGCTGACACAATGTGAATTATTTTAATACAAAACAAAAAATGAGTTGAACAAGACAGAAGAACAGGGAAACTACAGTACATTATCTTGAAGTTTTTGACACAGTTGTAGATCAACCAAATACATTTTATGATTAATTGTGTGATTCACATTTTGTAATATATATCATCAAAACAAAAAAGACAATATCATTTTGGGATAACCACTGTAAATAACAAATTGGAAAATCTACTGACCTGTTCATGAGGCATCATTACGGTGTCATCTATCATGGCACTTCCTCTAAGATATGATGCATGGCTCATCGAGTGTGACCTGTCTGAACTGAACGATCGCAGGCTGTCGGTTGACACATTTATACACCAGTAGCAGTGTTTGTGAAGGTGAGATGGAGGAATAAGCCAAGGAATGAAAAAAGTGAGCTATTAGCATTAAATGCAACTTCCAGGGGAGCAAGCCAACAAGGCCACTTTAAGACCACAATAGTGTACAAATTAGGATTTCATGAACAGAAAAAAAAACCATATAGAATAAAATTTTAAAAGAGACCTATTTTTTCAATTTTGATTTGTGGTCTTATCAGTCTGACAGAGGCCTGCAATAAGTTGCTGACATGTTAAGAGTGGGGTTTGCATTATCTAAATGGAAGTGTAGAAGGTTTACTAACAAACAGTAGAGAAGATCATCCCCTGGAAGATACAGCCTTCCTTGACTTATGGTCAGCTACATGTGAGCACAGCCACTACTAGCCTGGCCTACTACTGTCACGTACAAGTTTGAAAAATAAAAAGAGTGTATAGTTTATACTTTTGGTACGTGACACCATGCACACAAGCACACTGCAAGATAGCAAGCTGGTTGCTTTAGCAAAAAAAATAACACAATTACAGAGCATTAGATTCAACAACAATGCTATTATGAAAAGCGTTCTTCTATACAATTCTCTCTGTCAACTTTTATCAACACCTTCGTTCTAAAATGTATTCTAATGTAAGAAGGAATAACTGCATTGCCATATCCAACCATACTTTATATGCGAGTTATATATAAGTACAGATAAGATGACAGTTATGATGGCTCTATGATGGCTCTATGGATGTGCAGCATCTTTTAAGGAAGCATATTGAAATGTAGATTTATAACTGGATATTAGGCATTGTAGAGGTCAGAAATGATTGACAGTTAATCAACCAACACACTTCTGTCATAAGATCTAACTGGAGTGTATATTCTACCCTCCAAGATCCATAATCCAAGACTGACCATGTGTCTACTTCGCACAAATGGTGGCGCAAACAAGTCAATAACAAGAGAACTGGCAGACAGTTCTAATGAATGAATAATTTGTGTTGTTTTTATTTTGTGCATTAAAGAATTTGTCTTCACAGAGTTGTACATAATTCACTATTTAACTTAAAACGTATCATTACAGATATGCCAGAGGCATCCTCTTAATAGGATTTTTGAAATTGCCCATCTCCCAAACAGTTTGTTTTCAAATCACAGGGATAAGGACTGTTCAAAGACATTTGTCACTTTTCTCTTCCAAGTCCTAATCACCATTAAGTGAATGCTGAGTGTAGGGCAGTAAGTAATGAAACGATAATATGGAAAAATAATAGACTCACTTTCCCCCAAAAAACTACCCTGAGGAACAAATAAGTGAAATAAATCTTAGCTTTCATTGCAGGGTGAATAAATTGGACATTTCAGTCTAATCTGCCATCACAATCTATGTTACTATAACTGAGGGAGTAAGAGAATAAAGGAATACTACCACAATACACAGTCTCTTCACCCCTAATAATGGTGCTATCACAAGAATCACTAGGGTATACTACATGTATAAAGAGCATTATTGGGACAAATACTGAAAAGTGGAAGAGTGAGCAAATATAAACCACTGGCTTCTGGGGTAACTGACTCAGAATTGCTCTTTATAAATAACCCCTATTATATAGAGTGCATGCTGACAGTGTGCTTGGCTTAGCATGTACGTTTGTATATATAATTTATATCTCAGTATATATATATATGTGCAAGTTATATTTATTCCATGGTAAGGGTACTTGCTGACCTTTTCTCTGTGGTTAATAAGTATTTGATGGCCTGCAGACTGCTCAGGCAAAAAAATACCAAAATTCACAGGAATTGGCCTTACGTTTGAAATACCCGTGGCGATTTCCTCTTTCCTAAATAAGTTTGTTTTTTTACTTTGAGCAAGTGAATCTGTGGATGCTAATGGTTGTATGATCTATTTTTGCTATTACAGTATTAATTATTTGTTTTCTAATTTTCACAATTGCACTATGCTTCCAAAGCGACGTTTATTAAGGTGCATGGAGTTAGAAATGAAATCGTATGACAACATGTATGATTTTTAGAACATACTAAAAGTCTGAAGCATGTTTAAATGGGTAAGGCAGGTGGTTAGCTATGGAGATGATGGGACCATGCAATGTAATACCTACCTAGGCATAATGCTGTGGAAATCATCCACACAAGGAGCAAAAGAAAAACAAAGGAAAGCAATAAATCATGACAGATCACAGTTAGGAAATGAGTTGCAACTGTGTTATTAGTATAAAAAAATATTGCCTTCATCTGTGCCAAATAAAGTACTGTTTTGCTGTACCATTAGAGAGTGGAATGTATGCTGTTATTACATGACATGCAGTGTGGAATCATTCCCTAAAGATACTGAAGATGTTTCAATGCATTACCATCACCTCTTTGGTAACTATAGTATGGTTCTTATAGAAATCTCTCCACTTAACAGATAATTACCCAAAGTAATCCAATGACAGTTTCCTGAATTCTTGATTCCACCCTAACATAGAAACCCACTGCTTTAACTGAATTTTTGATAACTTAGTTACTCAAATATTGTGTGGGTGCCATAGAATATATTGCCACTTTCAATTGTAAAAACTTCACTCAACTGTTAAAACACAACTTTTATTAATGTTTATTAAGATTTAAACATATAAAACACAAATATAATGAGTGACATGTGCTCTAGAGTGCAACATATGTGAAATAAAAACAATATGGTAAAACCAATTATGGTTATGGCTAGCAATCTAATATCTAAAAATATCTATGTAATATCTGAAGCAGTAAATGGGGATGCAATTATTATCTGTAAAGCAGCTAACTTTGTGTCAATTGACCCTAAATTAGTAAAGCGCTAGCTTGACTAGATTGGGTGTGAGAAAAAATCCTTTCAATAGATAAATCTGGTATTTAAATTATTCCAGATACATTGTTAGATTTGCTGAGGTTACTATCCATAACTGGTTTCAGTATATGGATTTTATTTTATATATTTTGCCCTATAGAGCACTTCAACACTTGCCACTTATTACATTTGTGTTTTTTTTTTATCTGACATCTTAATAAACATTAATAAAAGTAATGTTGTAAATGTTGGGTGGAAGTCTCAGCAATTTTGAGGTTCCCACCTAATTTCTTGGGTTACCCCCAAGTAGATGCTTCCACAAGTGGAAGCTTGTTTTTCGTACACTTTCAATTGAAGTAGGAAAATGTGGTTACAATGAGGGGATCAATAACATTTTAATTGTGCTGAAACTCTGACAAGCTAGAAAACCCCTCACCTGCAAAGAAAGAGTGCTTAGTTAATTCACTATGTCTAATCCACAAGATGTCAGTGGTGGCCTGGCTCAGTAGCTCAGCTATATTGAAACTCATTGTATCCAACGTATTCCACTTTTTAATATAGCAATCATTGAACACGCCAAGGTTCAGAAATGTGAGCGCCACCTGTTCATTATTTTATTTAGATGGTCCTGACGTAGATATAATTTCTCCAAAATAATCCCCTGAATTATGTCTTTCCTTTCTTTGGGCATAATATTTTCTCGCAAAAATGCTAACATTTTAAAAATATAACAATCTCAAAAATCAAATAGTAATCCAAGTTAGAAAAAAATACTCTAAACTACAGAATGAGGCTAGGGTTGCCACCTGGCCAGTAAAAAATTGTCATCAGGCCAATGTTAAGTCTATGGAGACAGTACCAAGGCCTGTATTTTTTTTTTTTTTTTGAAGAAAAGGGGGCAACCCTAAATGAGGCCCTTTTTTGCCAAAAGCATAAACCAAATCTAAAACGTAAGTTTCTATGATTTATTTTTTACTGTACACTAGAAAGTCACATAAATAATTAAAACGCTATGTCACACCACTACTTCTCAAACCTGCACGCAAGATATTTAAAACATTCCCACACACTATATTTGCTGCATAATTTATATTACATCAGAGATTAATTATTTAGTTGTTCCTACTATCTCAGATTCCTCAGATTCGTCAAATAAAAGATACTAGAAAAATTGAGATAAAAGATAGGTCCACAACGTAAACTATGGTAATCCAACTTTAATACACACAGTATTAAGGCCTGAAAACTTCAGTTAGAAACATTGTTATGCCTTATACAGGGAAAAGAAATATGAGTATGTTAAAATCATCTTGTAGGTCTTGTACATCCTATGAGAGAGCTCTAGGATGCCAAGTATTATGGTATATGCAGGTCATCAACAGCTGGAAGGCCGCAGTTTGATACAGGCTTTTTTTGTTGACCTATCCATGACTGCAATGGCTTAGTTAGCAACAAATATTGTTTTTGAAGGACCCTCAACATATTTGCCTGTTATATATTAACAAGAGGTAATCTACGCCATTTCTCTTCTTTGCAGATATAAACAGTGATACTTGTAGTTTGGTAACAACTAATGGAGCTGTAACAATTGAGTGAATGAGATGTTTAATTAAACTGCTATGACAATACATTGCTTTTGAGATAGGTGTGATTTCTTCCAGCAGTTATTACCACTGTTACACATAATCTTTCTGCGGTGTGATTACTATAACATGTCAATTTCTTTGATTTACTTTTATTAGAAAGGCAGAGGACAGCATTGCTGTTAAAATCTACTAGAAAGAAGATATGAGACAAGATAGATTTCCAGTTCTCATACCTGTCTGAGCGTCCACCATCCAGGCCATATCCAAGATAGTTCATTCCATCCAGAAAATGACTGCCTGGCAGAGAATCGTCTCCGAGTTCTTTCAGGTCCTCAGGTCGAAGGTACTCTCCTCCGTCCCCTGTCATTGTATCATCTTCTTGGGGGAAAAAATGAAATAGTTTTTATAGTCTTACACTAACCTAACATAATTATGTTGCTCCACCACATTAAGCAATAGTTAGTATGCATATTATATACACACGTATCCCTTTTACATGTCACTACTTGGAATCCGATGTAAAACAATGCACAGCTATAGCACATAGATTTAGATATATATACAAGATACAGACCATTAAAAATACAAGCTTAGTGATTTTGGAGTTTTGCCATATCAGCTCAGGCAGCAGTATTCCTTTACTATACAATCTGGTGCAATAATTTACAGAACCCACATGATAAATATTCAAAAGTATGAGAGATGGAATAAAAGATTTTTAATTGTATGACAGCTATGAGTAATTGGGTCTTAACCGATGGTGTACACAGTAAGAATTAGTGTATAACAATTGTGCAACTTCTTAGTGTGTGATAACATCATATCAAAACATATTCTATCCGCTCTCTGTAATTCCCCATTGTGCTAAGATTCCAGATAAGATCCATCTATTTTCATTCATGGTTTACATGTTCTTACATGAAAGCATATGTTGAGTAGAAAGTCTGACTGTATATATTTTAAACATAAGGGTTAACAGGCATGTAAATCGCACATTCATTAATATGAATATGAGACACTGACACTGAGACAGCAAACATACAGCAACCAAATGCAGTTATCATAACCATACAAAGAATGCTTATGATTAAATATGGTCACTGTAGCCCCTCTACAATGTAATGTTAAGTCATTCAGGTGTTCATCTCTCCTAAACTCACATGCAACTCACCCTTTAGTGACTAACTTCCTAAATGTCTGTATTTACCGTCTGATTGTACATAAAACTACAAGTATAAAGTTGAGTGACTCCTCCTTTTAAGAGAATGTGTTTGTAGCATTACAGGCAGTAAACTGTTATAAGGAATATCCACTAAATTAAAGTAGAACTAACTCAGTAAATGTGATCAGTTACCATATACCAAGCGGAAATATGTGAAACTCAGGGATCCAAAATATGAAAAAACACATACAGCATTGCAGAACATAACATTCAACACATTACTCTCTATAATCACTGCTGCAACATGAGGGTTACATTTAGATGGTTTCACAAATGTGCTTGATATATGGGATGTCACACACGTCACATCCTGCATTTTGACAGTTAATATGTTTCAAATCCATACTCCATGTTAAGAATCCAGCAGAGCCAAGCACGTAGATCTGTAACAAGCACACGGCAAATCAGGAACACGTTTAATTCACATGGAAACTCCACACCGTGATACCTTGTATACCGAGAAGACTGCCTTCAGAAAAGTGTTCACCATCAAAGAGTTTAAAGGCTGCATGAAGCATATTTCAGTTTGACAATGTAATGGAAGGGATCAAAGAGTTAGTCTAACACTCTGCAGGGGAAGGACAGGACTGTCTTTATATCACTTATTTGGTGTCCAAGATGTTGCTATGCAAAAGTGGACAGGAATCCAGCAATGCAACATTGGCAGTAAAAGATGAAGTCAAAGAGGGTAATAAAAGCAATGCTGCAAATAACCCCTTGCCGAGTTTTACTTTGCTCAACCAAGCATTATGCTTACTTAATGAAAATGCCAAATGGGATTCCACACAGACCACCAGTGGTCCATTGTTAAATGGATGTAGTCGGCAAAACTTTAAAGACATGGACAGTCTTCATAATGAAGACATAAAGCAATGGAGGTGAGACAGATTTCCCATCAAAATTGTATGTCTGAAAATGGGGAGCCTTTAGTGGGACATTGTTTGTTAAGATTTCATTTTATGAGCTCTATAAATAGTTGGGAGTAAATGAGTGACCGTTTTGGTTGTTTCTTTAAATAAATAAAGTTAGAGGGTGAATGCTGATGTGCTGTAAAGATTAGTAGTCAGCCTGTACTAATGTTGTTCATTGTACCATATTATATCTGCCAACATCTTGGGACAGTGTCCCATTACTTAACAGGGGAGCTTAAAATTGGCAGGGTTAGATGGCCCCCAGACTGAGCTCCATCCTACGTCTTATATGCATATATAGTTTAAGCCTCTGTGTATCACACGGTTGCAGTGAAAAGAAAAAAACAAGAGTATACTTACATTTCATAACAACTCAAAACCACCAAAAACTACAAGAGTCAAGTTGTTATGAAATTTGCCATCGAATTTTATTTATTTAAAGAAACAACCAAAACAGTCACTCATTTACTCCCTGCTATTTTCAGTTGTTATAGCTCATAAAAATGACATCTTAGCCAACGATGTCCTATTAAAGGCTCCCCATTTCCAAACATAAATATTTGATGGGCAAAGCCTCTCACCTCCATTACTTTATGTCCTCATTATAATTAAACAATTCATTTGGCCAGTTCATTATGTTGGTATACTGATAGGTTGAACAATGGAGGCATTTTTACTCTGCACTTAGACAATTCTATACACAGAGGTGTACACAATATTATATGCAGGGACTTGTGGATAGTGTGTTGCAGTTGCTGCAATACTTACATTTCACTTGCTAAAGGCTTTGAATCACTCTTGTTTCACAGTATAAATAGTTTAAACACAACGCTACTTGTGCATAGGTGACATGCAAGCTGGGACAGAGCCACATTTCCCTGTACAGAACACAAAAATGGGTGTGTCTGTCCTGGAAATACATGTTGGCAACTATGCCAAGTGTCACCTTTCAGTACATTTAATTGCATTGGATCAGTACAGTTTGCTACATCATGCTTTATGTCGTAGAGGAAACAGTTTGCTTTTAAAATAACAACAACTAAAACTGGAACCTGCAAACTGCAAGTCACTCTGCCAAAACGTACCTTCCTCATCAGAAACATCAAGCACTTCTGTCATTGTTTCAGGCACATTCAGTTTGTGTTTCTCCGTGACGGTCTGCTAAAAAAACAGAACAACAATCCAAGATGAAGAGCTTTCACGCTGTAAGCTCTATTTGCTTGTGAGAACAGTATCACTTTTTTTAAAGGCCACTGCAGAAATGGACAGTCTCAAATCTTATTTTTAGCTCAGATTAAAATCAAACACCACATTTCTGATTATTTGTGTTTATTTGTTAGGTTAATAATGTCACGGATAATCTTTAGATAGTTATCCAGCTATTGTGAAACTGCAATTTTCATGAGGATTTGCCACAGTTACCATGCCTCCCAATATGTCCCACTGACCACGCGGGAAGCAGGGGGCGTCGCTGGGAAGGGAAGCATTCGTAGTAGAGCTGTCATTCCCCATGGAAGCCTAACCTGTGTTTCTCTAGATCTTGAGCATCACCTCTAAACGTCTCCTTTAAAGCTGAAAGAGAAGGCTGATCGGGAGCCACACCATATGCTATATATAACGCTTAGTATTATAACGTGGTTTTACTGGTACAAGGTTTATTAACACTAGGGATTTGAAAGCATTACGTGGACAGATCTAAAAAAAAAAAAGCTATCAAAATTAGAAAAAAAATGTTTACTAAAGGTCTTTAAAAGATACTTTCTTGACTTGCTGTTTCTTTATGGTTTCTTCATTAAAGATGCTATCATTTTCTTAGCTCTTCCTTGTGAGTATAACTTTATTTTTGAACACACCGTTCTTCTAAAACAAATGTTGTATCAAATATATGGCAAAGATGTCTCCCTCCCTAATACTGTCTAACGCTATGTAAGCTTCTTTACCATGCAAGCGCACAGTGTTTTCTATATTCATTTAGCATCTAAGCAGCATTTTGATTGGCTTCATGGAAATCTGATTAATGCTTCAAATCACAGAAATGGGCAGATGAAAATTAGCTGATGGCTTCCCCCGGGTCTGCTATAAAAAAGCAGTGAAAATAAAATAGGTAACATTTACATATATATTTTATATATCTGCCTTTTTTAACTTTTAAATAAGAATATGTTCTGTCGTTAACCAGTGAAAGTATTAATACAAATTGAAACCTTGTGTTCAGTGAAATGTTTTTCTATTTCCTTAACAGATTTTCATAGTCAAAGATAGAATAGTAAGTAACAGACGGCAGGTGGGCAGCTTTGCCGTGGGTGGAGGGAGAGAGACCAAGCATACATATGGAGCAATGATCAAGCAACAACCTCACGTGACAGCTAATAGTAAGGCCTTGTACTTCTAGGGATTAGGCCCTAACAAGATACAAGACAATATATCTTTATATAGTTATATATATTTACACACACATATATGTATATATATATATTATATACATACAATATATATATATATATATATATATATATATATATATATATATATATATATATATATATATATATATATATATAATTAAATAACTAATAATAATAAAGAGAAATCTTTAGGATACAGGGAATATTTGTTGCCTTGTTTTTCCAACTAATGTTGGCAGGTCTGCCTTATCCAAAGGGCAGTGTGGGGATTTGTCCCCAAAGCCAGTTTCCATTTCCCCTCAATAGAAGAGCTAAATGGATACAGAAAGGTGTGAAATAGACCTTTGGATGTTCTTCCACCGATGGTAAGATACAAGGAAGGATGACCATGTGTAGAGAGAGGTGGGCACTATTGAAGGGATCCCACTACTGAGAGCTTTTCCCAGTTCCAGCTGTGACTTGAAGTGACCCTGGGTGTGTACATCTCACTTTGGCAGTGATTTAAATGTCGAGTGTTTAAGAGTTTTTAGATTTAGTCAAAGCATGTAAAGAGTAGAATGGTATAATATAGTTATGTTAAATCAAACAGTAGAATTACATATTTGTGACATTACACATGTTTATCTGCTGATTCTGACTATCATTTAATTCGGAAGTATAAGGGCAGCAATTTCAACTACCGACAGACTTGTCATTTCGTTTGCCTCACTGGTCAAAAGAAATACCACTCCATTGATAATGAACAACACCATCTAAAACAAGCTGAGGCAGCCATGCACACTCCAGTTGTTAAACTAAAACTCCTATTATCTTAGTCATTAGCAATGAAAGTTGTAATTCAGCCTCATAGGGAGGGCATTATAGTGAGGTTAACCTGCAAAAATTATAAAGCCATTTTTTCATTAAATTAAACCATATGCTACGTCAATTTTTTTATCATTTGAACCATGTCTTTTATCATTTGTATTATGATGTGCGTTGTAGCAAGGTGTGGATCAAAGTGTTGGTAAGTTTGCTACTATTGAGGAGTGGTGATATTCACTAACTTCTCCCAAGCTGAGTAAACATTAAATTCAATTTACACATGGCACAAGAACTCAGCCCATGGTAAGCTTGCAGCATCTATATTAACTCATTGAAACATTTAATGCAATGTACATTGAATCAAAGGAGATGACTGCTAGATGCCTGTAATTCTTTGTAAATATCTCAAAATAAAAAGATGTATAATCATAACAGGTATGTCTTATATAAAGCTCAGCTTTTGCAAAAGCAGGATCGGAATTTGCTACCAAAATATGTGGAAACACTGGCGGGTGCTTGTTGCACCTCCTCATTATGACTTCTAAATTAAATAGGAGCTCTCCTCACATAGTTTATATTAGCGTTAGTATCTGAGGAACATGCATGTTACAAAGCGACCCCACCCAAAAAAATAATAAGTCTTTATTATTTGCTCAAAGTGGGGGAAGTGGAGTGAGATTTTATTATGGCTCCACCTCTGGCCATGCGGGAACATAGAGGAAACAGGTAGGAACAGAGTGGGGCTCACATCACAGGTGAAAAGGGTACCGCACAAATTAAACAGAATTGTTGACTTTTTAGTAATAAATGATAATGAGACAATAGTTATATATATATGAATACATTAAGGTATAGAGATAGACATGTATTGAACATGCTAATAATTAATATGTTGTGTGGGTAATTAATGACAGGAAACAAGATTTCTTGTTTGAAAGCTGCAATGGCTGTTTCCCAAATTTGTCCCTGTACCTGTCACTTAAACCTGGCACACCTCTGCATGTGGCGTATCTCTGTACTCAGGGGAAGTTGTGGAACATGTATTGGACTTTTGTTTGTCAGCAGCACATAACAAACCATGAAAAGTCATACCTGAAATACATTGGGGGCTATGTATAAAGATGGTACACAGGCCCATAGCGCCAGATAGTGGCGCTATCGCCATGTGTGCCAATGCAAAAAGCAGACTCCCAAAAAATTGTCTTCCCTCTCTGTGACACAAAGGTGTTTCTGGGTTGTGATGGTGCTCAGTGTGCCATCATTGCCAATGTAAAAAAAATCAGGAGCTAAAAAGCGCCTGAAAAGTGTCTGAGAATAAAGTGTCGGGAGTTATAAAAAAGGCGCAATCACCGTTATACATAACAAACGGCGATTACACCATGAAACGCTTGACAATTTGCAGAGCAGGAGGTTTTTTTACATAACCTTAATGGCTCCATGAAAAGTACTTAAATACCTCACGTTACATTCCCTGGGTGTTCTACTTTTGGAAAAACATGTGGAGGGTGATTCTGGGTTTCATTACAGATATCAATTTTACAATGTCACTATTGGTAATTTTGAAAAGAAATGGTTTGAAAATAGCAATGCACTACTTGTACTAATTGCCTTATAATTTCCCAAAATAAGTGAAGAACCTAGAAATGGGAGTTACTCCAAAACTCAAGACAAATATTTGAACCTATTTTGCAGATTTTTTCATTAGTCGTTATAGATGAGTAAAAGTTTTGGAACAGTTGGAAAAAGTGTTTGTTTTTTTCCCCCCACCATATTTAAAAAAAAAAAATCATCTGGTATATTCCAAATGATATATATATGTAGTTTGTGCGGGTACAGTAAATGAAGGGGTTAAAAGTTATTTTAATCAGACAGAGGTTACCTCATTAAGAGATCATCTTGAGGGTCTCACCCCTCTTGAAACTGTAAACCTACTATGTATTAAATGCAACGTTACTTACTACATGCAGCAGTATCCAATGGTTATAGTAATGTGTCTGATATGTTTTCTAGAGATATGCCGCCTACACATGTAACAGACTGTTCATTATCTGCAAACCCTCTGGCATTACGAGAGCCAGTTTTATGCTGGGCTTACTGGAGCTGCCACAACCGATGACATCATATCGCTTTAACCCTTTACTGGGGAAATAATGTATTCCAGTCCCACAAATGCTTTTTCTTTGTTAGTTCATTATGTTAGAATCAAAACACTTAGGGCTTTATTCATGAAAGGGGGCAATACAGGGAATCTCATGTTTAAGGCCAAAGTAGCCGAGTTGGATTTTTTTTTTATTCAGCTGAATTGGAGAAGGTTTACATTTTTTACATGCAGTTGCTATGGAAAATTAAGGGTTGTATTTAGGTATTGCAGGGAACTGACAAGGGAATTTCAAACTAAAGGCCAAAGTAGCCAAGTTGTAAAAATTTTCCACATTTTGCTTTAATTTGAAATTCCCTTGTCAATTCCCTCCAAATCCTTCTTACATGAATAAAGCCCATAAGTTTACTTAGAAACCCAACTGCATGTAAATAACGTTATTTTCATGTCTGCCAGCAGACAAACAGTCCCTACATCGTCTGAACCGTTATCCTGCTGACCAAAATGTTAGATTCAAAAGGCCAGACAAATACTTAAAGTTGTTTAATGCAAGTGGTTTATCACATTATTTTAAGCTTTGAATTCGTTGTAAGGAATTATTTATCTGAGATAATATTTGCTGAAAGATTTTTAGTTCACCAAATGCAGCAATGTCCACACCTGCAGACCTGTTGCAATGTGAAAACTGCATAGTGGCAGAGTGGTCATTGATGAAAGCTGGCACAACAGCGTACTTCCGCTACCCATTTATGGAAAAAGAGGGGCAGATATGCACTTTTAAATGGTGCTTAAATTCTCAGACAAATCACCACCTGATAAAGTATCAAGATGTAAAAAAAAGGTACATTCTCTGTTATACATAAGTCTTCAGCAATTGCATGTTTATCACTACCACTGTGTCATTAGGGAATACCTAAATATATTAGAAAGTCCTTTTTTCTAAAAACAGTTATAGACAAGCAGTAATAACTTATAAAATGTACTAATGCCTATGGATTTGAACACAACTCAGCATACCATTAATGTACAATTATTGCATTACCAATTTGAAGACTAAGCACAGTTTAATTCAGTTGGAAATCAAACATTCAACCAATGAAATGATAACTATATATTTATCAAATGCACACATTTTACATATAACAAGCTAGTTCAGAAAAAGTATGAGGTAAATTAACCCCCAAAATGCATGCTCTATAACAGTCTATGACATCACTATTAGCACTAAAACTGATTACTGTACTCACTATACAGAAAACTATGGTGAACTGATATTAACACAAATCAGGCTGATTTCTAAAAATTCTCTAACTTTTTACAATTGCCTTCTCACTTCATCACAGTTCACTGTTTAGTGAATAAAGCCCCACAGACCCTCATGATACACTGGACACACGGGCAATACTTACAGTTGTTGTTGTGACGATTTCTTCAGTGACGACCTTCAGTGTATCCACTACAGAGATGTATCCCAGACGCCTAGCAATTGCAAGGGCTGTATTGCCATTCTGCATGGAAAAGTGGAGTAGAAATGAGAATTAGACACTTGGACCCAGTGAGATCACACAGACTAGACTGAATGAGCCAGCCTTTCCATGTACAACACAGCACCAAGCACAGGGAAAAAAAAAAAAAGAAAAGACACCCGTTTCTACCAATAATCGGTAGTCAACTTCAGAATTACTTTCCCTAAGCTCTTATCCCCATGGCAACACAACATACCGACATCTGCCAGTGTTTCTGTACAAAACCCTACTGCCTGCTTTAAGGCTGTCACACAGGCAAACGCATTTGCCTTCTATGCAAAGCATTGGAAGCTATTTCCAAATGCAGGATGCGCTATTGTAACTGAATATTCCGAGAGATATTAAAAGGTTCAAATACGGTACATTTAGAAATAAACTGCTCAGCTGCGGAATGGAGCTCCAACATCCACTTAGTCTAAGGAAGTACAATGATTATAAAGATTGAATTCATCTGGACTCAGTGCTCCCTTAAGAAAAATAAAAGCTACATGCACACATCTGACAGTCATTTACTCCAAGTACATGTTATTTCCACAGAGGAAATTCTGACTGGAGCATCAAAAAAAATAACTTCAACTATATGTCAGTAACATATATCACCCGCAAACACCTGACTTTGTTTCTTTTTTTCTCATGCCTAAATAAATTAAATAACAGATGTAGACCTTCTAATGAGACTGTGTACAACAGGAAAGGATGTAACACAATTATATATCACATTTCACTCAACCAGTGGATACAACAATAACTGAAACAATGGGTGCAGATTTGTTGGGTGTTACATCTATACATCTATGTATATTTTTTTCTACATCAAGCTATAAAGTTGCAATACCCGTATGAAACCTAGCTGCGAAAAAATGACAATGAGAGTTAGATAAATTATCTGGATTATTTTAATTACAGTTTCATAGTTGCCAACATTGGCCATGTTTCCAGGGACATATATGTGTTCCACATGCTGCAGACAGAACATGCAAAGTGCAGCCTGGCAGTTTGTATGTTGGATATACACACAGATACAATCCAATTAATTGGATGGTGTCTGTGTGTATATCCAACCTACATACTGCTGGGTTGCACTTTGCATGTTCTGCCTGCAGCATGTGGAACACATATGTGTCCCTGGAAACATGGCCAATGTTGGCAACTATGCAGTTTTTCAACTTTGCCCCATCATATAAATATATTTAATATATTCATGTCAGAGAACTTGTGGAGTTGTATTCAGTGGCTCAGGGTGGAGTGTGGATTATATTTTGCCTGTTAAGGTTTAAACGGCGTTATTGTATAAGGTTAGTGTGTTATTTTCTGACCATTTTCATGTATTTGATAGGCCTTTGTTACACATGAATTATTATTATTATAAACTAACTCTAACTTTAGTGCACTGACTTTAAAAATAAAGTAGCAGCTAGGAAGCAGAGTGCTCTATAACCTTTCACATGGTTCTCCTCTCCTCGGATTACAAGCAAAAAGATATAATAAAGGATGTGGTCCGGAAGCTGCTTTGTTTATATTACACAGATACACTAATAGGAAAAATCAGCACGCAAGGATTCCCAATATTTGACTGCATCACAAAGAATAAATTTGACCCAATATATACTTTAATGCTAGACTACATTCCACTCCCATAATTTAAGCAGCCAAAAATAAATAAAGCATTGAGTCTATTCACTAAACAGTGAATGATACTGAACTGACTTAGGCCACTTGTCTATGTTTCCAACTCAACTTTTAATGCCAAATGATTGCAATTTCTGTGACAGTTTTCCACAGTTCATTGTTTAGTAAAGAGACTTCTTTCTTTTTTTTGTGTGTGTATATTTGTTTTTGTTACAAATATAAATATATGAATATTTATTTAGGATAAAATGATACTGTTATCAATTAATAATTGAAGAAAAAAACCTTGCATACTGGGGATTATTTATAAAGTGTAACAGTGGGGAAAACTTCTTAAAGAGTAGTAGTCACCGTGGTAATCATGGACTGTGTGTTCCTACTGTTAGCACTTTGCACCAGAATTGACTTTCATAAATAACCATCTTTCTGACTATTTTGCCTCAACCAAACCTGTTTGTTGCCCCAAATTCTAAGGGGTCATCAATCCTAAGTATTGTTTTATATATTTTTTTATTGCAGTAGTAAATCATATATATTTATTTGGTCCTGTCTGTTGTCTCTAACCTTTTAGCGCTGTCACACCTACCATTTTCCAAGTTGTGCAAGGACAGGTCAATTTGGTAGTTATTTCTGCCTGTCTCAATGAGATACCTGCTAAAATAAGTTGAGGCCTCACTTGGATGAATTTCAAAGAGCCTTGAGAGAATCAGCAAACTCAGCTCAACGGCATCAAATCCAAGTTTGAGTAACCGTACTCATTAGAAAAAATTGAATTTTAATGAACAGGGCTCCAAAGTGAACTTCTGTTGTGAGAATTCAATATTCAATATTTCAGTATGTGTCACTAGAAGCACAGTGATACACACCAGCAATCAATCTTCATGCTCTCGGATTTGACTCCAACTCCTAGTCTGATTAAATGCACTCTTGTAAATTTGCAGCAGGGCTCTCCCAACCCAATGTATTGGTTTGCTTCTATCATAATGTTTAGTGATATTGTGCCAAGTTTGGTGGTGCTATATAAATAAATAATTCCTGCTTGTAGAATTGGATGAGTCATATAGTAGAGCATCAATGTACACTTAGATTAGGTTACAGAAAAGGGGGGGGGGGAGTCAGCAATATAAACTAGAGCAGATCAACAGAAATATGCGAGTACCACACTTTCTTTGGTTAACCGCAGAGCTACATAACAGGAAGTTTTATTTGGGATGTTATATACTAGTAAGAATTGACTGTGTTGCCAAAAGCTCACATATGAGATGGGACAATTAATGTAGCCATGTTTAGTGCCCAATGTATTCTTCTTGACCGCTCTATTGACTCTAATTGGATTTTAGCAAGTTAGTTATTAAAAATGGTCAGTAAGTCAAAGTCTTTTAGGGATAGCTATATTTGTAGCAATATTAGCTATCCTAAGCCGTGCTTAGTTTTCAGTCTCTATGATATTTCAGGAGGTGTTTGTAAGCTTTCTAATACATGTGATAAATATCTATTGGCGTTCGCTACCAATTGTTTTCGGTGAGTAACCAAAAAAATGTCTTTTGGATCAAATTCTACTAGTGAAACATGTAACTTACCGAAGTTGTAGCATTTGGTTTGGCACCATGCTGGAGTAAGACATTTATGATGTGTGTATGTCCTTGTTGAGCAGCTTGATGTAATGGTGTATAGCCATTCTGCATGAAAGAAAAAAGATTAATGCAACATCAAAAGTAAATCACAAAACTGATATTTTGGTCTAGAATAGTTTTATTAGTATGTCATTATCCATTCTTAAATTTACAAGGACAATATCCACAAAAATCAGGTTAAATTAAGTTTATGAGACCTGTCACCTGTCTTTTTAATATTTGCAAAAGTAATATTAAGGTAAATATGAGAGGATCCTACATGCATGTTGCCATTCAGGGATACCTCATGGGAACATACAAATTAAACACAAATCTTGTCCGGCTTCCTGAATATTGTGGCACATTTATTCAAATTGTGTTTCCCAACCTATCTAGCATGTGCCATCCCACTCCCATTTCTCTCATGGGAAATTAGTGTTGAAAAGCTGGGATTCCAAAGGATAGTTATAAATCACCAAACGATTGGTATTCCAGCCAAGTCTAAAATATGTCCGGATAAGCATCATAGGAAAATGTGGAGTAATTAAAGTAATTACACAAGCATTGCTTTTTCAGTGGTTCTGGGTTACACCTCGCAGTCAGACATATGGCTGGCTGAGCACAGTGGGATATGTAGTTCTGCAATACGGCATGGAAGCTTCCGATGTGTTTCCTTGGGACTGGTTAAAATCTGCAATGCTAGGCTGGAACAAAATGCTGGTTTAAACAGTGCCACCACTGTCCAGAACTTGTGTTTCTTTTACAGGTGAGTACTCGTCTGGGGAATGCACACCTGCTGGTAAAATAGGTGATTCATTCTGCAAACAACCTGTTCCTGGTGAAGGAACACCTGGGAAACTTTCCAGAACTTGTGTTCCTGGTCTGGGAACAGGTAAGTACTGGCTTTCAGAATGCATTCCTGCTGGTAAAATAGGTGATTCATTGTGCAAACAACTGGTTCCTGGTGTAGGAAGTGTGGAAGACAGTACAGAACTTGTGTCCCTGGTCCCGCAGAGTACCTGTTGTGTAAAAACCTGCACCGTGTTCTGTATGGCTGTGACTGGATGAGCATGATGAACAAAATAATTTGAGAACAGGTTCTTATTGAGTTAGACTATGGCGGAGTATAATGGGAGTTTTGATGCAGAGCAGCGGTTGTGTAAAAACCTGCACTGTCTACGACTGGCTGAGCATGATGATCACGTAAAATAGGAGTTTTTGTGCAGAGCAACTATTGTGTAAAACAACACAAAAACATTTCTGTGATGTGAATTATTGTGAGAAAGGGACCATATTTGTGATGCCTTATAGCTCAATTATTTTAAGTTGTTTACTATATTTCATTCCACCTTTACATGACAATGATCACATTTTTAGCATCTGCTGTCAGACTTTTAACCTCCAAAGTCACTCCCGCAAACAAACCCCTGGAGAAGGTGGATCAACTTTGCTTTCAATACAGGGGTATAAACAGTGGAAGCACTGTTTAAAACAGCAGTGATCGTGTTCCCTTCCGGCATTCCAGATTTCATCCAATCCCTGATTTCTGCCCCTGCATCCATTTCTGTGATGTTTCTCAACATGGGAAAGAACTGCTGGCTGCCCCCTCTGTGCAGGTGGTGACATAGATGTAAACAGACAGATGCAGTTCTTCCTCCTTTGTCCAGAATAAGGTTGCCCGGCACTTCATATTTACAGCAGGGGAAAATGGCCGACTAGACAGTGATTCTTCTCTGCTGTCAGACTGCAAGGTTTTATATCATGAAAACAATCTGCTTTATAAAAATGATCTTAGAAAAGCTGATTTACTTAAACACTTTGCCTTAGTTTGCACTTTTAATAATATACTTGACATACCGTAACCTTTTGTTGATCGTTTGCCTTTATGTCATAAAACCAAAGCTCGATGTTTATGTCTTCCAATCAGGGTTGCCAATGCCAACCAGTTGGTATTTTATTGGCAGGACAGTATAAAAGCAAAATTGGCTTGAGGTTCAATGTTCCTTTTTTGGGGGCAATAGCATAGCTAATATATTTTTGAAAACATAGGTGGCAACCTTAGTTACAATAAGTGAAATGAATGAAGCAAATAACACGTTTTAAAAGAATAGTTTGTTTATGTGGCATGGAGCCACGGTATACTAAAAAGGACACATTGTTTTTGGACCTCCAAAGAGTTTGGCAGATTAGGATAGAAGCCAAATTTAGCTAAAGGAACGCAGCCTATTTTTTGGATGATATCATGTGCAAGGAATACTAATTACATTCCAGCTGAACTAAACATTGCTTTTAATTTCAACCACATGGATTGTGTGCTCTTTACAGAGTAAAGGACTGTGTCACTGTATTTCAAAGAAACATATTAATGGTTTCCCATGCAATGAACAGTAATACATGTCTGTACTTTATATGCCAGATGATCTTAATTTCCTCTAATTTAGGAGAAAAAAATCATTGTAAACATATATTTACATTCATTATTGGATGGTCATTACTAAGTAGTATACATTTTAAACATGTATGGGAGTATTACAGACACATTTTATAACTATAAATGCATTTGTCTTTTGTGACACATTTCCTACACAGTGGATTAGAAAGCAAGCTTTCTGGGGCTATTCATTGACAGGTGAGTTGCGGTGAGATAAATATGTAGTCTAACCTGGGAGCCGCAGGCAGCATGAGTAAGTGCTGCTCGCGCTCCCCACACACAGTGATAATGCAGGGTATCAGATTATCACTAAGCATGGGGAACGTGAGCAGCACTTACTCCAGTGCCTCTACCGGCAAACTGTTTTGTTTTTTTTGGGCAGCCAGGCGGGCGCCCCGAGTCGTTGTGCCCTGTGCGATCGCACAGGTCACACACCCCTAAGGCCGGCTCTGAGTCCAACCAATTTAAATATTGTGCAGGGATAGTCCTGGTGAATCTGCTTAGCAGGGAAAACTCACAAGGTTCATACCTGCCCAATGTATAGATAATAATGGTGAGATGAAATGTTCATCTTATCTCATCACAACTCACTTTTTAGTGAATAGACTCCTCTCACACTTTTCTCCAATGTCTGCATGTGGGAGTGAAGGTTTATTCAAAACGCAGGAGACGTTTTAACCCAGGCTTGAAAAAAACCCGCGAGGGTTGAAACGTCGCCTACGTTTTGAATAAACCTCCACTTGATATTGAGTGCTGGGTCTCGCATTTTCTTTATGGATCTTGGAGAGTTGGGTGACATCTCTGTACCTCGGCACCTACTTCTTCCCTTGGTTCGGATCTGAATCGATTACGTTGTTTTTGAATGTGGGAGTGGCCTGTGAGACTGACACTTTGCAAGACCAATAGAGGCAACAGCAAAGGATAATCTGCCAGATTGACAGTTTGATAGAGCCAGGGGCGTAGCGTGGGGGGTGCAGGGGGGGGCGGCCGCACCGGGCGCAATATCTGGGGGGGCGCACTAGCCCTATGCGGCCGCGCGGCCGCAGCCACAACCGCGCGATACTTCCTGTCAGCCGCCGGATGTGAGCGGCAAATGACGGCGTGACGTCACATCCGGCGGCTGCGCGGTGCGGCGGAGGCTCTTCTGAAACTGCATCGCAGCCTTTCTTCCCTGAGCTGTTGGAAGTCGAATTTGTAAAGGTAAGAATAAAGGTCATTAATGTATTGGAGAGGGGGAGGGGGGGTCATTAATGTATGGGGGAGGGGGATCATTAATGTATGGGGAGGGAGGTCATTAATGTATGGGGGAGGGGAGGGGGGTCATTAATGTATGGGGGAGGGGAGGGGGGTTCATTAATGTATGGGGAGGGGGGTCATTAATGTATGGGGGAGGGGAGGGGGGTCAATAATGTATGGGGAGGGGAGGGGGGGGGTCATTAATGTATGGGGGAGGGGAGGGGGGTTCATTAATGTATGGGGAGGGGGGTCATTAATGTATGGGGGAGGGGAGGGGGGTCAATAATGTATGGTGAGGGGAGGGGGGTTCATTAATGTATGGGGGAGGGGAGGGGGGTTTATTAAATGTATGGGGGAGGGGGGTTTATTAAATGTATGGGGGAGGGGGGTTCATTTAATGTATGGGGAGGGGAGGGGGGTTCATTAATGTATGGGGGAGGGAGGTCATTAATGTATGGGGGAGGGGGGGTCATTAATGTATGGGGGAGGGGAGGGGGGTTCATTAATGTATGGGGAGGGGGGTCATTAATGTATGGGGGAGGGGAGGGGAGGGGGGTCAATAATGTATGGGGAGGGGAGGGGGGTTCATTAATGTATGGGGGAGGGGAGGGGGGTTTATTAAATGTATGGGGGAGGGGGGTTTATTAAATGTATGGGGGAGGGGGGTTCATTTAATGTATGGGGGAGGGGAGGGGGTCATTTAATGTATGGGGAGGGGAGGGGGTCATTTGATGTATGGGGGAGGGGAGGGGGGTCATTTAATGTATGGGGGAGGGGAGGGGGTCATTTAATGTATGGGGGAGGGGAGGGTCAGTAATGTATGGGGAGGGGGGGAAGTAATGTATGGGGGAGGGGGGGAAGTAATGTATGGGGGAGGGAGGGAAGTAATGTATTGGGGGAGGGGGGCAGTAATGTATTGGGGACGGGGGGCAGTAATGTATTGGGGAAGGGAAGAAGGGGGGCAGTAATGTATTGGGGAAGGGAAGAAGGGAGGCAGTAATGTATTGGGGAAGGGAAGAAGGGAGGCAGTAATGTATTGGGGAAGGGAAGAAGGGGGGCAGTAATGTATTGGGGAAGGGAAGAAGGGGGGCAGTAATGTATTGGGGAAGGGAAGAAGGGGGGATGTAATGTATTGGGGAAGGGAAGAAGGGGGGATGTAATGTATTGGGGAAGGGAAGAAGGGGGGCAGTAATGTATTGGGGAAGGGAAGAAGGGGGGCAGTAATGTATTGGGGAAGGGAAGAAGGGGGCAGTTATGTATTAGGGGATGGGGGTCAACTGTGTATTAGGGGAGGGAGGGGTCAGCAGTGTATTAGGGGGAGGGGGGTCAGCAGTGTATTAGGGGAAGAGGGGGGGGGGTGGGAAAGATCTGACTTGGGAATTTGAGATGAGGCAATGATTATATTTTTTACATTTGTGGCCTAATGAATAATCTATATATATGTGTGTATGTAGAAGGAAATGTAAATAGGTGGGGCTACAGGGGTGAGGGAATTATATTTGTAATATATTTATTAGGAACTGTGGAGGGAAGGGGGTTGGATGAGAGCATTAAATATCATAGCATTAAATATTATATTTATGGGGTAGGAACTGTATTATATATTTTTGGTTTAGTGCAGGGGTAGGTAACCTTTGACACTCCCTTTGTTCTTTGACTAAATCTCCATTAAGGCTTGCAAAGCATCATGGGAGGTGTAGTCCACAACATCTGGAGTGGCAAAGGATGTCTACTCCTGGTTTAAAGCATAGGTGTATAACCATTTGGCTTCCCCAGGCCAAAATAACCCCTTAAACTCTTAAAGGATCACTATAGTGTCAGGAAAACAAAGCGGTTTTCCTGACACTTTAGTACCCTGAGGGTGCCCACACCCTCAGGGTCCCACTCCCGTGGCGCTGAAGGGGTTAAATTCCCTTCAGTTACTTACCTTAATCCAGTGCCAGGCTCCCTCGGTGCTGGTGACCTCTCCTCCCTGTCTGACGTCAGCTCCCCGTCCGACGTCACTGGAGCTGAATGCGCATGGCTGCGCGCGCATTCAAAGTGTCCATAGGAAAGCATTTCTCAATGCTTTCCTATGGACACTCTGCGCGATGGAGGCGAAATGTGCCTCCAGGCTCCAGCGTCGCAGATGCGCCTCTAGTGTCTGTCCGGAAGACAGCCACTAGAGGCTGCCTTAACCGCAAATGTAAACGTAGCAGTTTCTACATGTGCTTGTGGGGTAAGGGTTTCTTTAACTAATCTAGTAGAAGAGACTCGAGTGCTAAAATCCACGGGTTAGGGGGCGCAAATTACTTGCCTTGCCCCGGGTGCTGACAACCCACGCTACGCCACTGGATAGAGCAACAAGGCCAGTCAGTGACAGACCACAACCTTTGAAGAATACAGGAAGCACATTTCCTAGTGCTTTGGGGTTTTTTTCTACATAAGCACTGCTATCTTTTAAACACAGATAATTTAAAATCAGCAGAACAGGGCCTATTTTTAAAAAGTTTTTAGACTTTGACATTACACCCTATTTAATCAATGAACTCAGTAGCTGAGTTAGAAAAATTCTCTGCTCCATTGGACTAAAGTTTAAAATTACTATCTCAATTCCCTGCAACTCTCTTTTTATGGAGTAGACCTTTATATAATATTCCAAGTTCAATTGCATCCATTGAAAGCAGAGAGGATGATTCCTGCACACATAGACAGGAAATGGACCTAAGTCCACAAGTAGCCAACCAATTGATTTCCAGTTATTGCTGCAAAATGGTGCTGATCCCATGATGGTCAGCCAATGACATCTGGAGGCCTTCAGATTAGTTCACATATTAGTAATTGAAGTCTGCACATACACATAGCTGTAGTGGTAATGTACAAAAATGAGTTTCATATAGAGGTAATGGAACAAATAAAGTTACCTTTGTTTTAGCACAGACTCCAGCTCCGTGTGTTAGAAGGAAGTTAACCGTTTTGATGTTTCCATAGTGACAGGCTACAATCAGTGGTGTGTAACCGAGCTGAAATAAAGTACATTGATAAAGCCAAAATTAGTGGTAGGTTTGTCTCTTTTTGCCATATTCATGTTGTCATTTAAATACCTTATTTTTGCATCAATTACAAAAATAAAATATGTTTTAAATGTTTCTGCAGTGTCTCCTGTTCATGACATCACTGTTGAAAGTAGTTAATTTGCATTTCAAGCCACATGTTATGTCATAAACAGTAGACAAGATAGGCACAATAAAAACACATTATGCATTTGCTTGTAATTCTGCTAACACAATAATATTTTTCTTCTAATTTGGCTTTTTAAAGTTTAATAGTAAGTTAAATCCAGTTATATTGGAAAGGTAGAATATTTATTTATGTAATTAATTTATAATGTGTTAAACCATTCATTATGCAGGAAAAATACATTGAGGTTTTTCTCATTTTCAAGTATGTCCTGGTGAGTTTTCCAATACAATGTAAAACATTTCAGTTTAAAAAAAATATGTTCATATCGCTATAAAAATAAGTTGCTGAGAAAGCAAACAGGATATGGATACACAGGTAAACAAATAAATATATAAAAGGTTGTATCACATTCGTGTGACGGCACAAAACAAAAAAATAAAACAATAAATCAAATTCCAAGAACATTAAACTGTTTATAAGACACACTAAACATATATTTATATATCCTTTTGGATCATTATTTTTTGGATGAATACAGTAAGTGTCCACTAGGTGTCAGGAATATACACCTTATGTATCTATAGCCTATAAATGCTAAAAAGTATGTTGAAGATAGAGAGATCTTTCCCTACTCATGTGTGAAATTGTGCACAGATTACATAGGGATAGAGCAATGGATGGACCCAGCTATAGGAGACCAGAGTCACAGTGTCTCCCTTGGCTATTATTAGGGAAAGAACAGACGTAAAGTAAGACTTTCTTTATGATCATCTGTACATTGATTAATTTTGCTTTATGCTCCAATACTGTAACTGAACTGATTGTACCGGAGGCACAGAATAAAGAAATATGGTCGGGCTAGCGACCTTAATGGTGACAAGTGAATAATCAACAAGGTAAAAAGAAACAGTAAACAAGTGATATCCTTATCAGCCGGACATTTTCATATTCACCTTGGTCTGAGCATCCAGGTTTGCCCCATTCTTTTCTAGTATGGTCTCCACATTCACCTTGTCTTCCTGGGCAGCAAGGTGCAAGGGTGTCAGTCCATTCTGTCAAACAAAACAAAGAAAGAAAAGATAATAAAAAATATTCCAGCTGGCAGTTAATGCGAATGGAGAAGGGGTGTGTAACTCATTTATTTTGCTGTGTCGTTTGCTAAGCACTCTCTGGTGGAAACAAAAATGGTAGGATATTTGATTTACTTATGGGTCTATTTTCAAACTTTGGGCCAATGCTGCGGAGTTGGAAAACAAATCTTTGTACTTAAGTGTGAAATTCTTATTACAGTTCACTGCAATTCTGTCTTTATAGAGTAGACTCTTATATAAAAGTCCTGGGTGTTCTCATGAAGATGAACTGGAGGATCTTACCATTCACTCAGTCAGAGAGCTCAGCTAAACACATGTGGAACTTGACATTACCACTGTGCTCCACCTTGAACGAAGCACTTCACCATAAACGTAAACTGAACACGGCTGAGTTATCCTGCCAAGATCAATTTCACAGTCCAGGAAAGGGCTGAGTTGGCTGGATGGACAGTGTGTAATTGTTGTCCAGTTAGCAGTTCTTCACATTATGAATAGATCATATATATTTTGAGGTGGAGGAACCTTAGTTCCCACAGAAAGGCCCTGCACGCCCATTGTGGGGGGTTATCCATTAACAAATTATTTGTAAAACTTTAACCCTGGTTTTTTATTATTTGTTTTGTCTAGGTTGTGTGCCATTTTGTCATCTGAGACACAACAATTGTCTATGGAGCAATAAAAAAACCCCATAATAAAAACATATAATAAATTATGGATGTCACTAAAGTTCTCACCTTGGTTCCTACATGGATGTTGGCTTTTTTATTCAGTAGTAGTGTTACCATGTCAGCATGCCCTTCCTGCGATGCCAAATGCAGTGGGGTCACTCCCTGTTTGGTGAGAATGTTGGTATCCGCTCCATAGTTGAGTAAAGTGGTAGCAATTTGCATCTGATTCTTCTTGGCAGCAATGTGCAAAGGTGTGTAACCATTCTAGAACAGACAACAAAATACAGACACAATTTTTATGATAGACTCTAGAACACCAAAGACTTTGAGTAAATATTTCTTGAAATGTTAGAAAAAATACCCTAGTATATCAGTTTTAAGATCATGTGAAGACCTCTAGCCATTGTTGCAATTAGTGTGAAAGGACAATCTCCCTACACCTGATAGTGAAGTTACTATTTATTTTACTAGTATATATATCTTCCCATAAGGCAAACCAAACATTTCTCAAATAAACCTGCAGATGAAAATTTCTGGATTTAATTTTTTTTTTTAAAAAATGAATTTTTCATAAAAAAGGAACCAATTAATACAAATTAATTATTACGAAAATTGATTTGTATATTGCCATAACATATAGCTTGGTAAACAAACGAAAAGTCAGAAAAACATGCTGTGAGAACTTCCACTTGTTATCAATGCAAACTAACAGCATGGGAAACCAATACGCTGAAACTACCCAAGGCCCACGTTTCCATTATTGCCAAATGTCACTTTAACTACACAGTTTGCTGACTGGTGATGAAAGAATGTGATCACCATGATCCTGGCTATTACAGAATTTATTACAATGACATTAAACCGCTCCTCATAAAACTCCTTGCCCAGCTCTGGTCTTAGCCATACTGTTGGCATATACCTAGTTTGGTCAGTAACTTCAGCAGCATTGACTGCAACTGATCCTAGAGGTCCAGCTTTGTATATGCAGAATACCGTATTTGCTCGATTATAAGACGACCCTGATTATAAGACGACCCCCCAAACTTTGGATATTCATTTAGGAAAAAAACTAAAAGCCTGAATATAAGACTACTCTATAGGAAAAAAGTTAAATTTGTATATATTCACATGTAAATTGCTTTTTTAATAAAAAAAATTATATCAACAAATGCATTTCTTGTTTTTATTTCCTTTTTATGTGCCAATGCTGCCTCTCTCTTTCCTTTGCCCCCAGCTTTGTCTCTCTCCCCCTCCCTTTGACTCCCCTTCGCCTCTGTCTATCCCCCCCTTGTTTCTCTCTGCCCCCTCCCCTTGTTGCTCTGTCCCCCCCTCCCTCTGTCTCTCCCCCCCTTTTTGCTCTGTCTCTTCCCCCCTCCCCTTGTTGCTCTGTCTCTTCCCCCCTCCCTCCTCTTGTTGTTCTGCCCCCCTCCCTCCCCCTGTCTCTCTGCCCCCCTCCCTCCCCGTCTCTCTGCCCCCCATCCCTCCCCCTGTCACCCTGCCCCCTCCCTCCCCCTGTCTCCCTTCCCCCTCCCTCCCCCTTACATGTAAAAAGATCCCTGGTGGCTAGTGGGGGCAGCCGGGGGATGTCTGCACGATACGTGCAGACATCCTCCATGCTGCCCGACACCTCCGTCTATTATGACGGACAGCTGGTCCGTCATAATAGAGGGAGGTGTTGGGCAGCATGGAGGATGTCTGCACGTATTGTGCAGACATCCCCCAGCTGCCCGATTCACCCTGGTGGCTAGTGGGGCAGCAGAGCGATGAGCGCAGACTCCCATGCTGCCGCCCGGCACGACCGCCGGGACTTCTGTGACGAAAGCGGAAGTACCCGGCTTCATCATAGAAGCCCCGGCGGACGTGCCGGGCGGCAGCAGGGGAGTCTGCACTCATCGCGCAGACATCCTCTACTGCTAGAGAGGGGGATCCAGGTCCCCTGCAGCTCTGCTGGGGACCTGGATCCATGTCTTATAGTCTGACCTCAATTTGAGGTCAGATTATAAGAAGACCTCGATTATAAGACGAGGGGAAATTTTCAGAAAAAAAATTCTGAAAAAAACCTTGTCTTATAATCGAGCAAATACGGTACTACAAATATTATTAATAGTAATATACTTCATTGGTTCAATGTGGTTGAAACCTTCATGTACACAGATGTCATAATATAAACAGAGAATCTCCACTATGGATCTGAAATGGGATACTTTTGTAAAAAAACAACAACAACAAAAAAACCCTTTCAGGCCATCTCAAGTGATATATTCTCTGTTGGGGTCTGAAAAAAAACCATTGACAGCTCCAACACGTAGCTAAATATTTACCTCCTAAATTCACTGTTGTCTGAGCACTGCTTTACATAATATGAGGATACAAATGTAAGATACAAGGTCCAGTACACAGTTTTAGTTTATTTATTTTAATGTGCATGTTATGAATAGTAGTTACATTATGTAAAATATTGGCCATGATTCAATGACACAAAACATCACTGATTACTGTTTTTTAACTACATTTTTTCTATTGCAGTCTATGGGATTCAATGACATGAGATCAATTAACTCTGGTCATTAAATAGACCCCATTGTGTGTTATTTGCAATTGTAGATTGTATTGATCTTAATGCCTCAATGTGACTCAGTGAATGACAGAACAATGTGAACCCTTAAACTATAAAAAAAGACGATTTGATTCTCCCTCACTTACATCATTATTTCTATAATTAACAATAAAAAATGGTTTTCAACAGGAACAATGTACGATGAATATATAATAAAATTCTATTTACAGAAATAAAAAGTCTAATGGATTCTGTGAATAAGGCTGATCTCACCTTGGCTGTGACATGGGGAGAAGCACCTTTTTCTAGTAACAGCAGCGCCACCTTCTGGTTGTCATAATGAGCGGCAACATGGAGTGGTGTGAGCCCGTTCTGCAAAGGGCGTGTTTGTTATGGGGTTAAAACAGTTAGTTAATTAAGCTATGAAAGAAATGATAGACATTTACTGGTTAAGGAATAGATTATCAAACAGAAAATGATGATAATGTGCTTAATGTACCATAAATCTGTTTACATTTAAACCATTTTTTTCTGCCTTTTCTTATAATAACAGATAGTATGGCATTCATTTGTTCTTATAATTTGAGAGAAAACCCAGTGACTTCCCAGGTATGGTGATTTTGTATTACCTTGCCTGCAAAATCCGGAGGTGCTCGGCGTTGTAATAGGAGCTTGGCCACATCTAGACTCCCATATTTTGCTGCAACATGCATTGGCGTGAATCCCTTCTGGAAAGGAAAGACAAAAGACTAATGTAAAAGATATGACCCTTAAATATGCTATAACAAAAACAAAGTGCGTAGTTTGGAAAAACCTAAGCTAGGCAGGGGCATGCAGCACTACTTTTGAAAAGGTGGTGTGTTACAGGGATGGCTAGCAATTGCCCTCGGGTTGCTCTCTAGCCTTACCCAGTGGGCTGGGGCTGCACCACTTTTCAGGGCATAGTACGTTGAATTTTACTATTCAATTGTCTTGTCTGTCAGACTTTGCACATTATCTATTGACATATTTGTCTTGTATGTCTCTCTGATGTTACCGAGTGGGATGATGAAGTTTCACTACGGACCATTAAATTAGTTTTGTCCTCTGGACTAAAAATTGCCATCCCTCCCCTGGTGTGGTGGGTAAAAGGGGTTAATAAGGCTGTTGAACTATCCACTGTATTGATACCCTACTCACATCTAACAAATTTGTCTTATTATTAATCACATTCTGCCACCAGTTAAATGAGGATTGTCATCAAAACCTTAAAAAATTAAAAAATAAACATATATTTTCCATTAAAAAGAGCCATCAGCTCCCCTGACCTGGAAGACATCAGCCATGGGCTCAGTAGTTTATTCAGATATAGATTCGGAAAAGCCACTAATCTGCCACACCTTGGGCTAAAATTTACATGGACAGCTGCAAAGAATCCTTGGGCATTTACTGATAATAGGCCTTGCTGCATGTTTATAAGGTAATATATTTACATCACAAGGCCAGTAGTAGTTTGTAGCATCTCCTATTGAGCTCTGTAGTCTGCGTAACTAGGGATGCAAAAGGATGTTGTAAACATTGTAGCAGTTTGGTTTTGAGAGCGTTTAAAATAAAATTACTGTAAAAGTCCACACCACATGATTTTATCCTTCCACATGCCAAAGCTATTCAAACTACACACACATTTGGACCTTATGTTCATGTTAATTTAGTTTTTCTTTACATAATCTACTATAATTTAGTATCCGTGCTCTGCTGTGGATTAAAATAGTAAGTGTTTAATGTTGATAGGGTTAATCTTCCTAGATTATCTCTTGTATCTTTTGGCTGTTTGTGTGTGAACATTATGAAAGAATAATAATAAATGAATCTGTAGAGTGACAATCGGTATAGCCACAAATGTTGTATAACATAGAATAGTAACAGTTTAGCTTCAACAATTGTGTCCACTGGTAGCAGAGATGTGAAAGATGAAGCATTATCATTACATACAATGTGCTTTGTGAAAAATGTGAAAAATAGATTTTTATGATGATCGGGGGATTATGTTTTATGTGTTAAATGATAGGTAATCAGGATGATAAGAATCCTATGTTCATCAAAAGTAATGCTTTAAATTAGAACATAAGAATGTGCCGGCAGATAAGAACCCTTCAGTCCATCTAGTCTGCCCCGAAATTAAATATATATTTGTTTATTTCAATTTATTTGTCACTGGTCATATCTAATATCTAGGATAGACCTATATAATATACCATGCATGTTTAAATCCCTCCACTGTATTAACCTCTAACACCACCTCTGGAAGGATATTCCATGCATCCACTACCCTTTCAATAGTAAGTAGTAATACCTCCTGATGTTACTCTTAAACTTTTGCCCCTATAATTTAAGACTGTTTCTGTCCTCTTGTTGTTATAGCTTTTCCTCCTTTAAATATAATCTCCTCCTTTACCATGTTGATTCCCTTTATGAATTTAAAGGTTTCTATTGTCTCTGTCTATCTGTCTCTTCTTTGTCCCATGTTATACATGTCAAGATCCTTTAAAAACGCTTGGTAGGTTTTGTTCTGCAATCCATGGACCAGTTTTATGGCCTTTCTTGGAACTCTCTCCAAATAATCTATATCTTTCTTCTTACAATACTCCAAGTCAGATCTCACCAGAGCTCTGTACAATGAGCATACGTTCTTCCTTCTTTCTACTGCTAATACATGCTCCCTATGCACCCATGCATTCTGCTCTCTTACATTGTCTACTTACGTTTAAGTCCTCTGAATTAACTACCCCTACATCCTTTTTGGAACAAGAACAGAATCCAGAGGCTCAGGAAGTAACAAGACCTTGCTTCGAGTGTGCTCCACTGACTAAAACCGTCTGTTTATTGTCATTCAGTCACTTCTACAATACTGGAATCCAAGCCCAAATATTGCAGTTTTTTTATTTATAAGTCTTCTACGTTGGACAGTGTCAAACACCTTACTGAAATCCAGATAAGAACTACACCACCTTGATCTATGGTTTTGGTCAGCCAGTCAAAAAAATCAATATGATTTGTTTGGCATGATCTCCCTGAAGTGAAGCCATGTTGTTACTGGTCTTCCATATGCTTCCAGATACATAATAATCCAATCTTTTAACATTGTTTCCATTACTTTCAGTTACGTTACCATAGTTCTTGACATAAATATAGAGAGACATTGCAACATTTCTAGCTTTTTCCCAAAGGTAAAAACAGAATCCTTTCAGACTCCAAAAGCAGAAGTATACAAAAGATACATTTGCAGTGATACAACAAATACATATTGTGGTAAAAAGGAAAGGAGCACATCTCACAAGTGATGTCTACCAACTGATTGTGATAATTAGATGTCTAATTAATTTGGGGTTACATACTGAACTCTGCTAACTTATCTAAAAAATAATGACACAAGATGTGGCACATTATTGAGATATCTCACCTTGGTAGGCAATGAGTGAGCAGCACCAGCCTCCAGCAAGACTGATGCTACATCCACTTGTCCTTCCCTTGCAGAAATGTGAAGGGGAGTATAACCGTTTGTGGTAGCAGCATCTGGGTGAGCCATGTGCTGCAGTAACAGCTGGACAATCTCTGTCTTACCCAAACGGGAGGCAATGTGAAGAGGCGTCTGCTCCTCCTAGAAGGAAGGCAAATATTGGAGTTCCAGTAAAAAGCCAATGAACTTACAATGTGTAAAACAGTCTGCGTTCCAAATCTCTAAAGAACCATGAGGTAAAAACAAACAGGGACACCTCCAGCATGTAGTATCTGTGCTCCCTACAATTGTGTCAAACAATTACAGTTATGAAGAAAGATATGGATATAAAATATTATGTTGCTGGAAAAATAATAATGTCATTACTTCTAAATGTGTAATTTGTTTATTGGTATCACATCTTATGGAGAATGTTTCTTTTTTTTTTTTTCCCGGGACATATGTATGTTTTTAGTAAACCGATTATAGTACAGTAAGTCACAATTACTCAATATAAAATGTATCTACATTCAAAGATAACCTAAGACTAAGGGAACAATAACATTTCTTTATAAATACACTATTCCAGAGTGTGTGGCACTTCTTGGACAGCATTTTGCATAGAAAATTTAATGTGTGCTGTTTTTTTTTATGATTCAATGCGTCATAAAAAAGAAATAATAAAACATGTTAACCCACAGGCATTGTGATAAGCAGGTTTGTCACTTGAAAACAAAAAATTTGCAATTGTTGAATCGAATTAGTATAAAAACTGCATATATCTTTAACAACACATCCCCAGTTTTTAAAATGTTATCCAGTCTGATTGCGGCCAGGTGTATGCTGGGAAATATCTTCTCGGCTAAAGAGACAAGACGTAACTCAACCTGTTAAACATAGTGTATTTGTCATGTAACTCATGTTGAACTCAACTTACCCTGGCTCTGGCATCTACAAGGGCTCCATTTCTTAGAAGGCAACGCACTACTTCCACCTGCCCAGCACGTGCGGCCATGTGCAGCGCTGTTTCTCCTCGCTGTTACATGGCAATGAAACAATAAAGGATTAGGAACATTAAAACACATTCTCCAAACTTGCTGCTGTCCATTTTATGGATTGAGAACCTATCCCATATATTACATGATAGTTAATGTCATGTATACTGCACTTGTTAGCACATGGACTGTGTGCCGTAAAGAGGACAGATTGATGTCATTTTACTGACACCAAACGAAGAATAAAAAATAAGTTTTCATGTGGATTAACTGCAACAGACTAATCATCACATATTAACTCAGGATTCTAGTAAGGTCAGATAAACTGGAAACATATAACTCCAGGCAGAGATATATTCTTACAAACTGTCTGTCTTGTCACAGGGATACACCCGGTGAGTTTCCTCTGCAAGAAGAAAGTTGGTCCTGCATAATGCATTATTAGACAATTAAATGGATTTAAAAATGTAACTGTGCATTATTCATGGCCATCTGAGCTCTTTCATCAAAAGTTTGGCTCTGCACAATTTATAGGTGAGTCAGTGAGACAAAATATTCTCATCTCATCTTTTAAACAAAAGACCCCATGATTGTTTAATACATCCATACGAACTGTTAATAAAATGAATTACTTCTTCATCCCATCGTTATTCTGCACTGCATAAACTGAAACCATTTTCATCCAAAGAATATGATTTATTCTAGAAAATACTTATAAATGTCTCTAGTCTATGCATAAATAAACACAATCCTTTAACATGTACACTAAACAAGATATAAATTGGAAATGTATTTTCACTCTGCGAGTATTTAAGCAATATAGTGGCATTACTTACTGTAAACCCACGCTGAAATTGTATAACAATTTAAAAACAGTGCTCTCTGAAATTATGCCTAACACAAGCAGCACCTTGAATCATATACTCATTTCTGAATACAGAATTTATGATACGTCTAACTGACTATTTCAAAGGACCTGCAGAGAAAACATAAATGTAAGAGATGCAGTGGACATATTTACCATCTTCAATTGTAATAATAAAGCTCATTTGAATCACTTAGCATATATACATTCTTAAATAAAAATAACAACAACAAAATAACAACTAAGGGCCTACAAGGCCTCCTTCTGCTGAACACCAATAAGAAAGACTCTTGCATTTGCTTTCCATGGAACTTACAACTATTATGTTTTGATTAAATTAACAAATAATGTGATATGTATGCCTCAAATATGTCAAAATCAAAGAATAATAATATTAAAATGATATAAGAATACTGATGAGTCCTAAATGCTAAGCACAGTCAGGCTTGCTATGATCAGTCCTATACCTGTGTCAGTTAAAATTATAGTTATTGCAAACTCCACAAGTGTTGATCCGATTTAAAAAAAAATGTAATTATAGTCGATTCACTAAAGGGTGACATTCTAGAGATGTAATTTAACAACTTGAGGCACCTTCACACAGTTTCATCACTTTCTCCCCATTGATACAAGTGTTTTATTATGCAAAGGGGATGGACAAAGAAAACAGAAACACCTTCAATAAGTTAATATTAGTAGCCAAACAATATCAAGGACATTTAATGGAGCACCTTTTGCCTTCAGAACAGCTATAATCCTTGAACTGCTGCCACACAAGTCCTGAACTGTGTTTAATGGACATGGTTTCTCAAGAAGAAAAGGATGGAAATCTACTTTTCTGTCTGCTCTCAAGAACATCCTATAAAAAGTTACATACTGTTTCAATAATGTGCTGCCTCAGTATTGAGCAACTCTACTGTTATGTATCCATATAACTTTGTCAGTGAGCACTGACTTGCTACCACTGTTCTTCTTGACCGTGTTATTTATCATGATTTCGAGACTGTTCCTTTTGATGCATTTAATAATTTCTGCAATTCAGACACTACCTGCCTGGCTTATTTGGACCTCTGTAAACTCACATATTAAAATGATGATTGTCAGACCAATGTGTAATGTGGTGTTGAATTTAGATATAATTCTTATGAGTTTGTTGGCACTTAACATTAGAAAAATTAGGTAACACTATTAGCCAAATTAATCTTACATTATGGCAACCAGTGAACTACAGGCCTCTCCAGTAACACAGCTAGTTTCAATGGATTATCAAAAGCACACAGACAGCATACACAAAATACATTTTAAACAGCTGGCTCTTTACAACATAAGACAATGGCATATTACTTTTGGTCTTGAAAACATTAATCTTATAACAAATTACATGCACATTAAGACGTTAGGCAGTTTCAACAATGTGGACAACTATACTGATTTATTGGAATGCCAATACAGGCTCCAACTTGTACATTGAATTAGGTTACTTGCAAGACATACTCACAATGTTAGTGACATCTGGAGAGGCTCCATTTTGCAGCAGAAGGAGGACTATGTTCAAGTGGCCCATGAATGCAGCCACATGTATTGGCGTGAGACCAGACTGTGAAACAAACCGACAGTCATTTTACTCCCCTGCACACGACCACTTGGGCTTCTAACAACTAGAACTCAGCAGAGGTTTGAAAGGATGGAGAGAGAGGACAGTAAATATTGCAAGAAAAATATAATAGAGGAGAAGCAGAGTAGATATGAGGCGGAAGAGAAGAAGGACAGGAGCATAACTATGCTTTGTAAGCAACAAAAACCTTCTCTACCTCTGTTATAGCTTGGATTGAAGCCCCATATTTCACTAGCAGTTCCATTACTTTGATACGGTTTTTCTTGCAGGCAATGTGCAATGGAGTAAAACCATTCTGTACAGAGAAACAACTGGTTAGCAAAACTCATGCACACAACACGCTCAAACACTCAAGCCAACCACATGAGAAAGCAGCCTACTCACAAAATGGAAACTGAAGCATGAAAATGCATGGGATCACAGGCCGATATTCACTAAGTGAAACATTATGTTTCCTCACCAAACAAGACTATAAGCGACCAAAAGCAATGTAGGTTCCACCACTCGACTACATATGCTATTGGCCACAAAACCACATCACTTAGTGAATTTCTTCCACTATCTACTTTAGCAAATTAGCACTTACCAGAACAATTGACCATATTTGAAGCTCTACATGTAAATGTTATGGTTACTTATTAGTAACAGTGGCCTCTGTAGGCCAAAGAGTTAGAAGTAAATATGTAAAGTTATCGAAGACCACACAACAAATCGTAACTGCTAATACCTAATTTACATATCCATACAATTTCACACGTGTTTTTAGAAATGTATGTTTCTTACTACCCCACGGAATACTCATATTAAATATAACGTCTCTCTCTTGGGTAAGCATTGAAATAACATACACATGCTTTCTGCTTTGTTTTATAAAAGGGTTTTATATGCCTTTCTAAAACAAAATACTGAATAACAGATTTTAGGATTGAACACAGGTGTTCTATTATGTCTTGTCTGTAACATGCTGAGCCCAGTTTTATTGGAACATGCCAGCAGATTTTGAGAATTGTTAATGTCTTCTCAGTTGCACTAAGCCAGACTACTACATGATGGTCAGAGCCTACTAGAAAAATGAGAAATGCAATATCCATTCTTGTAGAAAACCTCTTTCTTGTACTAGAGTTCTAACATATAACTGCACAGTGTTGTGTGATGTTTATCTTGAAAAAAGGTCTTGGTTAGAACCTGAAATGTCAAGTGTTTCTTCAACCTCCATTAAAGGGGATTATCAGCGACAAGTCCCGTGAGTACATCTTCATTTTGGTCCATATATTTGTCTGGATTCATCTGGATTTTTGCTGATTTCAAGACGCTGTGTGCAGGACTATATACACATACTAGTCTGGCAGTCATATAAATTTGTTCATACAGGATTAACAATTAACATACTAGGCTACTGCAAATTGGAAAGTGTGTTTTTGCAATGAAGACAGACGCTAATTTGGTATCATGTTTTCAAGGCCCCATGAACTTTTAATCTAAGTCGTAACTATTTTCAAATTCAAGAAAAACATACTATCCGATGCAAAATTTTCTTTTGAGACTAAGATTGTATTCTTGCCTATAGTCATCTTACATACAAAGTACTGTAATAGAATTTTACCAGGGCACGGGCATTTGGATTTGCCCTCTTGTCGAGAAGAAGTTTGGTAACGCGATAATGACCACAGTGAGCTGCGACATGCAGGGCTGTCAGGTAATCCAGAGTGACATCATCAACAGGGGCCTTATGCTGCAGCAGGTGTTTTACACATTCAACATGATCTCCTTGTGCTGCCATGTGTAAAGGAGAGAGTCCATTCTGTGTCAACAGAAAATAAGTGTTAATACTATTTATGGCCAACTTGATTAATACGATTATCAAGAGTTCCATTTTTCTGTTGGCCTGCACATTAATTATGTCAAGTGATAATGTTGCACTATCTGTATTATGACGGTAAAACAAGAATGGCTATTTAAGTTAATAAGACTCAAAAAAATAACAAATACGAATAATGAAAATTCCAGTTGAATCATCATTTTTAACTCTATGTGCATCATTATACATTTGATGAATGCTCTCCAAATATCTGCAAATACAGTACAAGACAAGGTGAGAATAAGGTTTTGAGGGAAAGACAATAGTACAAACTGAACGAAGGAGAGCCAGTGTGTATAATGACATCACTAGTCAAGAAAGGTGCATTCCAGCAAATCCTGCTAACCGAGTCTTCATTAGATCATATCAATTGATGCCAATTGTTAGGAATGCAGATACATTTATATTGATAAACTATTAATATGTGCTATAATCTTAGTAGTCAGTAAAGTATAAATATTATTATTGCCAATTTTTGATACTGCAGGGTGTGTTTTTGCTTTAACAAGTATCCCTAGTTAGATAAAAGAAGCGATGTGATCAGTAGAGAGTAGAGATGAAAGCATGGATTTCTTTGCTGAGTAAGCCTGACACGCTGCTAGCAGGGAATATCATAAGATATACCCCCATTACTGCTTTTAACCACACTACAACATGTGCAAGAACAAACTGGCTTTTACCTATTCCTGAATGGTGGTCTCTGGACTGGCAGGAAACGACAGATGTGCACAATACAAATGTAACACTGCTTTTATCCAGTGGGAAGATAAAATGGTACTGGCTTACTGCAACAGCGAATTGCAAAAAATCAGGAATTAATAGGGAATAATAGGCGAGTGGGGTCTTTTGCTTTATCTTATTTTTCATTGCATATATTTTGGCAATTCCATTTTCATTTAAAAATTATTGTTATGGTGTCCTTCTATATATCTTTTCACTGGAAGAACCTCTGCTAATTACAGACAGTGTCTGAGCTAAAGAACCACACCCAGGAAAATTCCAGTTTTTCTAGCCACTCCTCAACCCACTGCAAAGGCTTAGTGTAGCAGTGTGACCAGCAGGTGGCGATATGAGTCCATTATATGTTTTTACTTTATGCTTTATGAGCCACTCCAACTTTAAAATCAAGTACCTTCTTTTCATTCATATTAAAGATTTTTTTGTTAAATATTATGCATATATTAAAATATGCCAATTCTAAATAGGTTTATTTTATTTAAATACATTATATTTGCAGCTTCTTATTATAATCCCACATACCAATGCTGATTTGATTTTTATCACACAATACTCCCAATCAGAATATTTCACATGCTTTTCAAAGAAAATAACTGAAAAGAGCACTGCATACGTATGTACAGCTGTGTAATGTGTAGTTCTTATTCAACCAGTGGAAGAATGGTGAATCAACAAAATTGTACTGATTTGTAACTTTAAATTAAGAAGAATAGTTGGTGTGGTATAACAGTCAGAAAACTAGAAACATGTTTGCCAAAGGTGGACCTTTAACATGTATTCCTGTGTATAACAGATTTCTCTCCACCTGCAGACTTTCCCTTGCCTTTTGCTTTCCCTTCAACACTTGAGGGTCTATTAACTAAAGTTCAAGCTCATCTCGAACCACAAGCCCTTGACCACACTCGACCCCGCCCCAACTTGACCTTGAAAAGTGCTATTCACAAAGAATTGTTTTGCAGTTGAAATGAGATGTAGGCAGTAGAGATGGAAAGAGGGTGTGGTATAGTTAGGAAGTTGAGTTCAGACTAAGTCTCAAAAACCACAAGATTAATTTCTTTCCCCACTGTAAATAATGTAATATACCACCCCCAGAGGTTCCCAACTCGACCGCCAAAGTGAAGTGACTCACTGTTAGTGAATATACATTTTCCATGTATTCTATGGGAGGTCAAGATCGAGTTGAAAGTTGGGAAGGGGAGTCGAGATGGAGGTCAAGATGCGTTTAATGAATAGCTCAAGGAGGTCGAGATGCGTACTCGAGTTTACTGTGAAGACTAAGTCCAACTCGACCACCTTTTTTCAAACTTGAAATTTAGTAAATAGACCCTCTTAAATATAAATAAAAGTTACCTATATCTTTTCTTCCCCTGCCATTGCTCGCTTAGTGGTTAGCAGCCATTTTGTGATTTTTAATAAGCCAGAATGGTTGTCACCCCTAACCAGTCCAGCAATCCTAACACTACAAGTGGAAGGTGCAGGACCATGTAGAGGCAGAAGAGCCATAGTCTGAGACTTGAGAGACCAGTGGACAATAAGAGCAAAAAAAAGGTTGGTAATTGTGAGTATAACTATTGCATATACTTTTTATAGTGCATGGGAAGCTGTACGTCATTTTACCCATATCCCCATAAAAAGTTTTTGCAGTCACTCATCAGTGTCTGTGACCACCACCTAAATGTTAAATTGCCTAAAATGTAGTAGATGCAATTTCAGGTGCTACTCATTTGTTATACACATGAAAAAGATTGAAAAATACACAGTGTAAAACTGAAATTGCATCTACTACTTTTAAGGCAATTTAACGTTTGCAATTACTGTGCCAGTGCTTATCAAACACTGAAATAGTTGACTTATTAGCTACAAAACTTGCCTTGGTCCTTGCTAGAAGTGGTGCTCCTCTTTCCAGAAGAAGCTCCACAGCTTGGTCATGTCCACTTCGTGCCGCACAATGTAAAGGAGTAAGTCCATCCTAAAAAAAAAAAAAAAAGTTTCCCAATCAGGTTACTGTTACTTTTTGGACAATAGATATTCTAGGTTTAAGGTTCTCTAAAAATCTTTTGTTCGTCATACATTTTATATATTTTTACCACCACTATGTACCAGTAGACCCTAAAAAAATCATTAATTCGTGGTCCTGCTCCTTCAACTTTAGGGTGGATATGGCATGTATAGACATGAGAACGGTCGAATCACTGGAAAATTTAAATCTTATGAGTTCCAAGTGCCCTGTTAATAATGCCTCTAAGAAAATAATGCTATGTCAGGTTTGTGGGTTATCCAAGGTAAAGAGAAATACATTACTGCATTAGAAAACTCATTGGTTCAGACTGATCTGAAAAAAAGGCATGTGAGCCAAGTATTACCCAGCTGTTCTCAGTATGAAACTGAATATGATATAGTAAAACACAATGCCTAATAGCGTTAAACATTTCTAGTAACGTAATGCCTTAACTAAACTGAATAGGAATGTCACAATTAATGCCAACCGGACATTCCAGTTGCTAGCCAGAGCTACTAAAATGCTCCGGGAAATTCTGCTTGTATGTTAAATACACACCATAAGGGCAAATGGTGAACGTTTTAACAGCACAAATAAATACAGCATTAAAATCACCTTGTGGGCTACATCTATTTTAAACTGCAATAAACAAAAAAATTGTATTTAATAAAAAAAAAAAAAACACTCATATTTATCTTATAGAAGACAAGATTCTAAATTACTAGTAAAATTAGAACCTTATTTAATTCACAGATCTCCATATATTAAATTTCCAAGCAAAAAGTATAATATAAAAGGAAATATTATGTTAGTGACTTACACACAAGGGTATGGATATATTTCAAGTCATACATGATTCATACAGGTCACTTTGCTATTTGTGGGTGTGTCTTTCTTTTTAAGCAAGTATAATGATTTATATTCCATCCCTAAAAGTAAACTTTCAATATGAAAACAGATGTATGTCTTTTTTGCCCCTCAGACGTTTCCTCCCAAATAGAAGGTTGGAGATACATCCAGGAGATAAAGTCTATTCTTAAACCTGATCCTATCTTCTATGAAATGAGTATTTATTGAGGAGCAGTGGAGACACTCATAGATTTGCCAAGTCATATTTCCAAAAATAAGCAAGAACCCATTCTGTCTTATCTCCACGACGTTCATATTGTTATAGACTTTTGTCTCTTCATACAAATGTTGATAGCCATACATGTAAAGAAGCATAGTTATGCTTACTCAATAATGTAAATAAAAACTGTGTTTTCCAATCCAGTTCTCAAGGACCGGATCAAGTTTTGGGTATTTCCCAATTGAACACAATTCTGTAATCCCTGAAAACAGTTAGGTTATTCAGAGATTGTATATTGTTGGTGATCTTTTTTTTTGAATGTGGGACTTAACTTGTAATGTTAAAAAATGTATACGTTGTGACTTCAATGACATGCATACGTTAAGGATGCTTAAGGTACTGAATCAACTAATAATGCAATAATGTTAAATGAGGGACTAAATGGCCTCACATTTTTTTATATACAAAAGTCCATATCTCCCTGGTTTATATTGCCTTTAAAAGGTACTTCTGTACCATCTGTGAATGGTAATGGAAACAAGATTGCTTAGGAAAATAAGACTGTGAATAGTTAGAAAGGATCACAGTGAAGTAGGAGTGAATGTGAATGCTATGTGAATATGAATGCTAATGTTAAAAGATATGCAGAATGCCTCTGAAGTAGGAGGGAGTACTTAGATAGTGAGAAGAGAAGCAAGCCAGAGTCTTAGATGAGTTACACAAGATGTCAGTGCTAGAGTAGGACATTGGATGAGGACAAAATGTATTATGTGGAATGTAAAATGGCACATTTTTATTATAGATTGTTAATCCCTTCTGGTTAGATGAGTGGAAAAGTTTGGCAAGTTAGAGAAGTTTCCAGGCTTGGCTTTTAATGTCTGATTGTTACAGTTCACTTGTGACTAGACCCTTCTCTCTCTAACCACTTGGTAAATACAACATTAGAGTCACAAATCCGTTTTATCTTATAGAAGACAAAATTATAAATTAATAATACAATTAAAGCCTTATTTAATTAACAAACTTCCATGTATTAAAAACAAATACTGTTTTAATTTAAAGACCACATTTTAAGTAGACATGCAGGTCCAAACTTATAACTAAATTATTTATAGACCTTTCTTTTTCAAGAGACTGAATGTTACTTTACCATTTATAATTAATTTCTTAACAGATTTATATCATCATTATGTGCTGAATTATTGAAATGGGTCTGAAACACTGCATGCTTTAAAAAGATTATTCATTCTCCATTATGTTTGGAATAAAGTCATCTGTGCTCATTCAAAAGTCATCCGTGTTCATTCAGAAGTCATCCAAGGCTTTTACTGAGCTCTGGATGTAGCTGGACCAGATGTGTTAAACTGCAGTAATCTGGATGCCAACAGTATGGTGCAGTGATTAAAAAAATGGTAACTAAGAAGGCAGACAACAGAAAAGATGTGAATGCTAACAGAACAGGATTTGCCAAGTACAAATGTACCCAATTTACTAGCTGGACCTATTGTGAAACTCTAGTTCTGTGATTCTCAAACCTGTCCTCAGGTCCAGGATTTACGGATTACCCAGTTGTGTTTAACCCCTTAGTGACCGAGTGCTTTGTTGCATTTGACGTGCCTTGAAGACCAGAATTCCATTATTTTTGTCATACGTTTACTGAACTGTGAATTTTTTTCTTTGTGTTCACCCACACAAATTATATATAATTTTTTAAAGGACGGATAGGGCTTTCATTTGATACTATTATTTTCATCATATGATATCATTTACTATTAAAAAAAATATAAAATATGATGAAAATATGCCATAAAAAACACTTTTTCCAACTTTGACCTGATTTTTTTTTTTTACACAATTACAAATGGTTAAAAAGACCCCGTCTATATATTTCTACTATTTGTCCTGAGTTTAGTAATATCAACGTTTCCTTGTTTTCTAACCATTTTCTTCTACAGTGATTTTTTTAACCCGAACCCTAAATTTACCCCAACTCTAAATTTAATCTAACCCTAAATTGACCCCCACCCCTTAATCTAACCCCTGTAATCATCCGAACCCCCGTTTAACCCTAATTATGACCCTATTTGTGACCCTAACCCTAGATCTAGGTTCAGTAGATCAAGGGTTAGCTTTTTCCATTTATTTATTTATTTTATTTTATTTATTTATTTAATTAATTTTCTATTTTTTTAACTGTAATACCGTCTAACTGCCTGTAGGGGCAGTCAAGTAGCGGTTTCAGAGCGACGGAAGAGATTTTTTTTTTTTTCTCTTCCGTCGCTCTCCTCTGGGTACGCTGTATCGGAGGAGCATGCTCCTCCGAAACAGCACACACCCGCGATCACTGGGTGATCACGGTGCCCAGGGGGGCACAGAATGTTGCATGATTCCTCCATCGAGGCATCATTGCAACACTTTACACACATAGGCAGTGATGAGCATTCACTGCCTATGTGTGTTAACGCGCATACGATCACATTCGCGGTGATCGTATGCGCGCGGGGGGGTCGAGGGGGGGCTGAAAGCCCTCTCAGAGGCTGCTTCGGATCCGAAGCAGCCTCTGAGAGTAGCTACAGACATGTAGTGTTGCGCTAAAGAGCGCAACACTACATGGAAACGGAGGACGTATATATACGTCCTCATGGTCCTTAAGGACCATGCTTTTCAGGACGTATATATACGTCCATATGCGTTAAGGGGTTAAATAAGAATATGTAGAACACCTGGTGTGGTCCCCTAATCGTTAAGCAGCCACACCAGGTGTTCTACATATTCTTATTTAAACACAACTGCGTAATCCCTAAATCCTGGACTGTTGGGTGGGGGGGAGGGGGGGGCCCTGAGGACAGGTTTGAGAATCACTGCTCTAGTTCCCACTATACTCTGTGTAAAAATGCATCTTATAAGAATTGTTTTGGTCAGAACTATAATAATTCAGCCCAATGCGCATAGAGTTGTCACCTGGCTGGTATTTTACCGGCAGGCCAGTAGAAAATTGGCTGAAGGCCAATGTTAAGTCTATGGAGGCAGTAGCATGTCCTGTATTTTTTTGTAGAAAATGTGGCAACCCTAAGTACGCATCCTCACCTTAAGTAATGTGCAAATAGTATCTTGCACATGACAGTAACTTCTCTTTGAAGTCTGTGAAGTGCTGCCAATCATTGCATGGTTAAATGCCCTGGAGTTGTCTTCTGTTTAAACAGACTCCACCACTTGAACATTATTTATAGTGTGAATTTAAAATTACTTCTACATTGTGTTAGCGAAATTGCATGCGACTGCATAAATTAAGAGAAGAATGTGTTACAAATGTAACTATGGTGTCTCCTGTTTATGACATCACCTTGTAGCTTGATATGCAAATAAACTACTTTCAATGGGAAATATGCAGATTTCACATCAAGCCACATAATGAACACATTTATATCCATTTCTCTTAATCAATGCATTTGTTTGGAATTTTGCTAACAAAAAAATAGACCACGTTTTTATTCACTACATTCACAAAAAAGCAATGTTTATGTGATGCAGTGACTTTAAAAATATCATGTCATCTCTCCAGATGCACATCAATTATTTTCACTAGAAAGTAAGCAACTCACATTTCAGCTCGCCAATTTAGCTATACATTGTGCAAGAACAAACCTATTGAGTTTCCCCTCCATAGCAAACTCACCAGATTTGTACCTGTACAATGTATATCTAAACTAGTAAGATAACATGTTCCTCTCACCTCATCTCACCTACAACTCACCTTTTAATGAATAGCTCCTATAGAGATTACTATATCCATATGAATCCTATTCAACATATTGACACCAAGGCACAATCCCTTATTGCACCAGGCCGAGCTAAGCATGTAGGAAATGTGGTTAATAACAGTTGGCATGGTTGCTTTATCCAATGGGTAATGTGGGCATTTGCTCAGGGTCCACTATTAAAGGGGGCCCACAGCCAGGATCAATTCTTCCCACTACTGGTGAAACTGAATGGACAAAAAAGGCTGGTGAAGTGAGTGTGAAAACGGCTTCCTATGTGTGTAGGGCAGAATTATTTCTAAACTTTTTGTCTAACCACTGGCCTGCCCTGGTTATAAGATGGAGCAGACAACTGCCCATGGGTCCATTTAGAGGGAAACTTATGTTTGTTCAATCAATAACAAATAATAATACATTAATATTTTTCTAAAGGTGGAGTAAGGTGGCCCACTTTTGAGAGCTTTGTCCAGGGGCCACCAGTACCTTAAAGCGGCCCTGACAGCTGAAGTGCCAAAACATAATCGTTATGCTAAATAAGATTGTCAGGATATGTATTTCTCCATCTTATCACATATTAGTGAATTTCCTCAAATCTACATCTTAAAAGCACATGTTTATTAAAATCTTACCCTGGTTTTGGCATCAATTTGCCCGCCACGATCTACTAATAATTTCACCATATTAGTATTTCCCCTTTTGGATGCCACGTGTAGAGGAGTGATTCCATTCTGTACAAGACAAAATCAGTTTCCTGTCAGCACAGTAAAATCAGAGGTGTGGACAACACATTTATACAGGAATTCTAAATAGAACCTAGAATATAAGAATACTTATTTTTGAGATTTGTTGTTTATTCTTCTGTAGCTGTTTATAATAAGAGTAGTTGCAATGATCTACATAATAGGAAAATATACATAATAACAACATCAGCGGAATAAGGATGTTGAGGGCAGCCATCTTGTTTTTTTGCATACTGCTGATGAAGAAGCTAAAGTGCTATTATTACTAGTTAGAATAAAACAACTGAATACACCATTAAAAACCCTGCATTGCTTGGAAACTTCTTTTTTAAAACCACGATCTTAACTTTTTGATATTAATGATTTCTAAATATATAAATCCTATACATACAATATTACCACAATTGCAGCCCCTTTTAAAATGTATGCCAAAAAGTTTAGTTTTTTCCCCCAGTTTCACGCACACACAAAATAAGAGCTGACATGCTTCTTAATGTCTTATTTATGAGGGCAGTACATGAAAACAACATACATTTTATCATGTTTAACTGTTTGTTTAAGAATGCCCAGGTGTATACAGCTACTGCATTGTTACTAGGGTTGCCACCTTGCCGGTATTTTACCGGCAGGCCGGTAAAACATTGGCTTGAGTTCAATGTTAAGTCTATGGAAGCACCAGCAAGGCCGGTATTTTTTTGTAGAAAAGGTGGCAAACCTAATTGTTACAGGGGGTGAGACCTTTAAGTGTGTGTTTATGGCTTCTTTGATCTGTCCCCATGATAAACAGCACTGTCATCGATCTTTACTTAAAAAGGTATGTTTGCCCTGCTTTTAGGGTATCGATATAAACAGAACAGGTTTTAAACAAAATGTTGCTCATTGAGGATAACCAAAGTATACAAATTCTTACCCTGGCTGTGAAATCCACGGCAGCACCTCTGTTGAGTAAAAGTGTAGCCACATTTACATTTCCGTAGTGAGCTGCTATGTGTAAAGGGGTAAAGCCACTCTGTAAAAAATATTTAAAAAAAAAGATATGTAGTGGGTGTAGATTCCCAAATAACGCATTCTGTATCTTGCAAGTCTTGCATTGAAGTGGATCATGGAGAATGTTAATCAGAAATCGGCCAAATTTAATTTGCGGAGAATGGAGGAATGAGAGCGAAGATTAACATTCCTTTCTTTAAAAAAGTAAATACAAATAAACTTATTATTATTGTAGAACCTGTTTGTATTCCATGAAAAGCGAGCCAAGAGGTATCCCTATCACCTCCATATATACCTCTACACATGTAGTTCGAAATATATAAGCTACATGCCAATGCCAAAATCAAAAAACTGCAAATGTTAGCAGTGAAAGACAGCATGAACTAGATTTACCAAGAAATTAAACTCTTATAGGCTTTAATTACTCGATCGTGCGTCTTAGCTCTTGAACATCCAAATGTAGAAGAGGTTAATGTACAAGCAGCAAAAACACAAGAAAAAAGAATTTGAAATAATGACCAATACTATCTCAGGGGTTTCCAGTAGTGGAAAACTAAAAGATATTGCATTGAATGAGGGACGGTTACAACTGGTAATGAACACTGAATTTACTTAGAATATCAATGTGAAGAGGTAGATCCTGAGGGTCCGCAACTGACTCCATCATGTTATACACTAGAGGGTCTACTCAATAATGAGAACAGACACTAGCAAAAGCCTGATCAAGGTGAAACGCGTTGTGTATGGGAGAGGAGCACTTTACATGAACACTCTGCACTTTACAAGCCTGGGACTTCATGCACTTCAAAGCTGGATGCTGCCTGTTTTTATGTAAGATTTTAAATATCCGTGTTATGCACAATAAAAAAGTGTTTTACTGAAAAGTATATCTCCTTCCTCCCCTGTCCTATTATTTCATATCTATTGGAGCTTAGAAACATAGAAACATAGAATATGTCGGCAGATAAGAACCATTCGGTCCATCTAGTCTGCCCAATTTTTTTGGGAGTTCCCGGTCTTATAGCTAGGATAGCCTTGTGTCTATCCCACGCATGCTTAAAATCCTTGACTGTGTTTACCTCTACCACTTCTGCTGGCAGGCTATTCCATACATCCACTACCCTCTCAGTAAAGTAATACTTCCTGATATTACTTTTAAATCGTTGCCCCTCTAATTTAAGACTATGTCCTCTAGTTGTGGTAGTTTTTCTTCTTTTAAATATACTCTCTTCCTTTACTGTGTTGATTCCCTTTATGTATTTAAATGTTTCTATCATATCCCCCCTGTTACGTCTTTCCTCCAAGCAATACATGTTAAGATGCTTTAACCTTTCCTGGTAAGTTTTATCCTTCAACCCATGAACCAGTTTAGTAGCCCTTCTCTGAACTCTCTCCAAAGTATCAATATCCTTCTGGAGATACGGTCTCCAGTACTGCGTACAATACTCCAAGTGAGGTCTCACCAGTGCTCTGTACAATGGCATGAGCACTTCCCTCTTCCTACTGCTAATACCTCTCCCTATGCAACCAAGCATTCGGCTAGCATTTCCTGCTGCTCTATTGCATTGCCTACCTACCTTCAAGTCCTCTGAAATTATTACTCCTAAATCCCTTTCCTCAGATGTTGAGGTTAGGACTGTACCAAATAGTCTATATTCTGCTTTGGGGTTTTTACGCCAAAGGTGCATAATCTTGCACTTGTCCACATTAAATGTCAGTTGCCACTGCTCTGACCATTTTTCTAGTTTAGCTAAATCATTTGCCATTTGGCTTATCCCTCCATGAATCTCAAACCTGCTGCAAATCTTTGTATCATCAGCAAAAAGACATACTTTGCCAACAAGACCTTCTGCAATATCGCTAATAAAAATATTAAAGAGAAAGTACAGATCCCTGAGGTACCCCACTAGTAACAAGACCTTGCATCGAATATACCCCATTGACTACAACCCTCTGTTGCCTGTCACTCAGCCATTGTCTAATCCATTCAACAATATTGAAATCCAAACTCAAAGATTTCAGTTTATTGATAAGCCTTCTATGTGCGACAGTGTCAAAAGCCTTACTGAAATCTAGGTAAGCAATGTCTACTGCACCACCCTGATCTATTATTTTAGTCACCCAATCCAAAAAATCAATAAGATTAGTTTGGCATGATCTCCCTGAAGTAAACCCATGCTGTTTCTGATCTTGAAATCCAAGCGACTTTAGATGTTCAACAATCCTATTCTTTAACAGGGTTTCCATTATTTTCCCAACTACTGAAGTAAGACTTACTGGTCTATGGTTGCCCGACTCCTCCCTACTACCTTTCTTGTGAATGGGCACAACATTAGCTAATTTCCAATCTTCTGGAACTACTCCCGTTAACAATGATTGGTTAAATAAATCTGTTAACGGTTTTGCTAGTACACCACTAAGTTCTTTTAATAACTTTGGATGTATCCCATCAGGTCCCATCGACTTATTTGTCTTTACTTTAGACAGCCTAAAAGTAAAACCTCTTCCTCTGTAAACTTACATGCATCAAAAGACTCATTAGTCTTTTTCCCTAAATGAGGTCCCTTACCCTCATTTTCATTTGTAAAAACTGAACAAAAATATTCATTAAGGCAGTCTGCTAAGCCTTTATCCTCTTCTACATAGCATCCTTCTTTTGTTTTTAATCTAACTAATCCTTGTTTTACTTTCCTTTTCTCATTTATGTATCTAAAAAATGTTTTATCCCTCTTTTTCACTGACTGGGCTATAGTCTCTTCTGTGTGTGCTTTGGAAGCTCTTATAGCTTGGTTTGCCTCTTTCTGCCTACTCTTATAGAGTATCTTCCTCACTCTGAGTATTTTTAGAATTACTAAATGCTAGCTTTTTATTTTTTACTATTTTAGCCACCTCTGCAGAGTACCACAGTGGTTTCTTAAATTTTTTGCTCTTACTGACAAGCCTTATGCAATTTTCTGTTGCCTTCAGTAATGCAACTTTTAGATAATCCCATTTCTCCTGGACTCCATTTAAATTGCTCCAATCTGATAATGACTCCTTTACACCTAATCTAATTTTAGAAAAGTATGTTTTTCTAAAATCTAAAACTTTTGTTTTTGTGTGGTCTGACTGCGTCACTGTTCTTATATTAAACCACACTGTCTGGTGATCACTAGATCCTAAACTTTCCCCTACAGTAATATCTGATAACAAATCTCCATTTGTGAACTTCTGGAAGACCATCAAATCCAAGACCTCACGAGGGGCTCCCGGATGCCCATCATACTGAGCAGAGTACTGCTCAGTAAGATGTGAGTGAATCCACATATATATTTATACCAATAATTATTTTAATAATACTACACTATATTTTTATATATTTTTTCTTCCCTTTGTATATTACGGAGAGGATTGCCTCTACATAAAGGGTAACTACTAGTGTGTAGTGTTTTGGGAAGCGCACAAATTCTCATTTTTGTATTGTGTTTGTATTTGTACCAGGAGTGAAGCACTGGTTGTGTTTTGGTGGTGCTACTTGTTGTTTGTTGTTTGTTGTTTAAGTCTGTTAAGGTCGGTATGATTTAAAAGGAAAGGTGGCAACCAAATTTATATTTTACAACAGTCAAGAACTACCTGTCCCATGATGCTCAGTCAGCCTTATGACTGAATGAGCAGCATGGGATAAGTAGTTGACATATAACTGCAGTGCCAAGGTTACCCGCCTCTGTATGACAACATTATAGGAATGCACATAGTATGGCTGTGATAGAGCCTCAAAAAAAGCTCAAAAGCCTTTCTGGTATTGTTTACACTTGCCATTTTCTACAATAAAAAACATTTTGGCAAGACACTCTGATTTATTAATATTTCATTGATAACATACAAGAAAGAAAAGAATAAAAGGCAGCAGGGGATTATCTATTTCTATCCAGTTGTTCATTGCCTGAGATCTGCCTGCTGATGTCAGCTCTGCTTTTGTTTGAATCTGCAGTTCTACGGTTTGCAAGCGTAGGCTAACGCCTGGAAAAGCTGGATGTGCGTCGGACTCCTGCTCCCCCAGCTTCTCTGCAATGCAGCACCAGACATACACTGCATCTGTCTCAAAGGTCCTTATTACTGAACCAAGCAGCAGTTTAAGCTCTAATCTGCACACTTAGGGGTGGTAGATATACTTAGATTTCTCCATTAAAAAATCTCTTGATTCCAAATGATCACAGCAGTGAAAAAGACATACTCCGTATACGCAACCATTAAAAGATATCTTAAAATATGTATACCTTATGTGTTTTGAATTTCAGGCATGTTAATACAAGTGTCTAGTTTAGTAAATTCTGAGAGCATTAACAGCATTGATATATGTTTTATACTTATCGGATCTGCTAAAAAGCATAATGAAACAGGTTTTTATAAATCCCTATACTGTACCTTAGCATATTACTCACTGACACATCTGATATTAACCCACTATTTGGAAATGAAGATGCTCTAAGAAAACAAGGGGAGCTTTACCTTTCTGACATTTATAAAGGGCATCCTCGAATGCCCAATCATATATGGGTTATCACTGGATGTCTTTGTGCTTTTAGCGGATAAAGTACTATCATTTGTGGAAGACTGTATTTATAGATATGGTATTTTAATAATTTTGCTACATGTAAAACATTGTCCAAACAAGAAATATAGTTGTTTTTTCAAACACTGGAGGAGGTTGTTCACCCCTTCCTATGGCACCATGTACCATTCCATGTCCCTTAGGTAATTTCTCAGATCTGTCAATCTCTATTACCGAAATTCTGCTCCTTACTTTTGTTGCTTCCATCATCCTTGTTTCCAAGAGACCCACTCCCTCCTCCCACAGTCCATCTGTCACTTAAAGTTGGCACAATAATAAATTATTACATAATCTTCAAATTTCGCCTAAGCAGTAGACAATGATCGGTATACTTCTTTAGAGAAATCAACCTTTCTTCCAGATCAGCAAGCAAACAGTTTTTAAAATGCACTTTTTGTTGGGATCTGACATCTAGCAGTCAAAGGGGTAGCTTCTTATTAACAAAACATTGCATGGAAACATTTTGCTTAACAGACAATATAAGCCAAAAATTCAAAATGGATGTATATGGAAAGGAATGCATGCAACAAAGCAGCGGAATATAAAATGGTATGTTTGTACCTCAGTCGTCCTATTCACCATCATCTGACGTAGCATAAGTTGAAAAAAGAGCACATATTAGTATGACTTGGTAAAAATATATAATTATATATAACGGTTTGGTGATATGTACAAAGGAGTGCTAAGTTGGAGAGTTTTCAGTCCATATATTAAAAACCTGTTAGATTATTTTTTTTAAATGTAGTCTTTATTTGATTTGCAACCCATAACACAACACGTTATTTCCTAGAAGTTAAACAAACGGCAATAAACAAAAACAAATATTCTATAAAAATAAAAAAAATAAAATATGTTTTTGTTCTATGCCATGTTTTTTCTGTGGTGGGTCACTTCACCAAAAATGTATGCGTGCATGGGCCGCATTCATTTTTCATTCAGATACTCCACAGCAATAGAACTCACCGTAAAACCCCACTTTATACGTGCCTGACTGCATTGTGCCAACTGTAAAGTTTGGTGGAGAAGGGATAATGCTATGGAGCTGTTTTTCAGAGGCTGGGCTAGGTCTCTTACTTCCAGAAGGGAAATCGTAATGTTCAGCTTACCAAGACATTTTAGACAATTCTAGCTTCCAACATTGTGGGAACAGTTTGTCATGCTACCTGTGTGGTAAGGAACAAAGCCTCTGGCTCGGGCATGTTACCATTCTGCTGTGCTGCTTCAACAACATGTAGCAGTATAGAATATTCAGGTTGGTTCTAGTATCCGGTCTTTCTGTGTTTCCCTTCTTGTTTTGCTCTTTCTTTGGCTTTCCTTGTTTTCTCTGCTGTTATTTATAAGAGCCCCACCCATTTGTTCTCTCTGTTTAAATTCCCAGTCTGTCCAGTCTCAGGTATTGGCACAAATCAACCTGTGTGTAGGCTCATCCAGACTGTATCTACTTATTCCTATATTCTTTTTGCCTTGATCTCTTGTTCATTATTTATGCTGACATGTCTTTTCTTTGTATTCTTGTATCCTCTATCTCCTTCCCTAGTTCATCTACAGAGTGACACCTGCCCAAGTCTAGCCATAGACCGGTACCTGCCCAAGTCTATCCACAGACTGGCACCTGCCCAAGCCTAGCCACAGACCAGCACCTGCCCAAGTCTAGTTATAGTCTGGCATCTTTCTGTCTGCCTTTTCCTGAATCCTGTTAAGGGGCAGTCCTGTCCAAGAGCCCTGTTAATGGTCTGCTCTGAGCCCTGTCAAGGGGCTGTCTGAACCTCTTTTAAGTGGTCTTAGAGTCCAGTTAGAAGCCTTTCCTGTTAATGGGTTCCCCTGTCCCATGCTTCCTTGTTCTGAACTATTTCTGATTTTCCTGTTGTTTGTTTTTCTGTTCCATTCTGGGTTTTCTTTGTATCCTGTTACCTTGTTTCTCTGTTCCTCTATTTACATATTGCCACACCTGTTTAGTTTTTTCCAAGATTTTAGTCTGTGCACTACAGCTACAGGTTTGTTTTGCATCTTGGTGTCTGTGTGTTTATTTAGTTTTTGTTATTAGATTTAGCTACTAGTTTATTATTGGTTTTAGTGCTAGGATCTTGCCTATGGCAAGCTTATCATCTTATGGCTATCAGGTTTAACTAAATATATATGCTTGTGTATGCCTTTAAGTTCTGTAGCTATGCCCTTTGTCTGTTCCCTGTCTGTCTCTTCACTGTTATTTGTGTCTTTGTCTTTAGCCCTGTATTTTTTATCCTTAGTTTGGTTTCTGATTTTTCCTTCTCATGTTTGTTGCCTGCCTCAGCCTGCAGCATCCTGTTTATACTGTTAGAGTTGCTGTGTCCCATGGCTGCTACCACAGAGCACTGGAATGTGGCATTACCAATCTGAGGCCTCAAGCTTCCGATGGAGTGTGGTTACCCTGCACCAGGTGCTGTCCCTCCATATGTGTACAGTAACTCGCTAGTGACAGGTATGTTCTGTGTGTTTTTTTTTTATCTACTAGCCTAATCTTAACGTTTTGTAGGCAGGTTTTTATTGATAGGACTTCCTGATGTGAGGTATCTTGACAGCAGGTGTCACTGAGCCCCCACCATTACCCTCCTTCTGATTGTTGGTTAGTCCTTTGTCTGTGCCCTGTAGCCTGTATTCTGTATCTGCCTTTTTTTTCTGTCCAGCCTTGCCAGTTCCTGCCTGCAGCATCCTGAAATTTACATCTTTGGCATTTCCTCCTAAGTTTGGCTCTCTTGGTGTCTGCAGGGCATTGCCAGATCCTGTTTTGTCTTAGCGGATACCAGCCACTGCTAACTCTGGTCCCTCGTTTGTGACTGTATCAACCTCAGGGGTCAAGTCCCTGGGGGAGTGCAGTCACCCTTCACCAGAATCTGTTATTCCACACCCACAATGTTACTCCAGAATGCCATCATTGCCATTGGGGGCTCAGGTTCCCCTGTCATATGAACCTTGTGGTGACACAATTTGGAGAAGGTCCTTTTCTCTTCTAGTATGACTATGCCCAAGTGCAAAAAACAAGGTTGGATAAATTTGGTATGGAATTACTTGACTGGCCTACACAGAACAATTAGCTCAAACCCAGTGAACACTTTGGGATAAACTGGAATGGAGATTGTGAGCCAGGCTTTCTCATCCAACATCAGTCCCTGACCTCACAAATGCTCTACTAGATGAATGGGAAAAAATTCCAACAGGAACACTCCAAAATCTTGTGGAAACCTTTTCCCAGAAGAGTGGAAGCTGTTATAGCTGCAAAGTGTGGACAAACTACATATTAATGTCTATGTATTTAGAATGCAATGTTCTAAAAGTACATGTTAGTGGAATGATCAAGTATTCAAATACTTTTGTCTATATACATATATATATATATATATATATATATATATATATATATATATATATATATACTTACACTGTATCAATCATGATTTAGAGCTTGAATTAGCAGAATTGCAATTTCCAAGAATGTGGTTAAAATTTGACTTGCTTCTCATGTTTCTGTCACCATGTAAAATAAACTACAACAATGGAGTATACCTGTTTTGCATATAGTTCCTCAAGGTGATAAACAGGAGACAGTACAAATGTATTATCTATGAATTATTCTAGTTCTGCTGACAGAGTGTATAAATATTTTTATGATACACACTCACAATGTGAATACTCTTTAGGTGACAGCATCTCTAAAATCAAACCTGTTATATGCCCTTTTAAGTACTCACCACTGCTTTAAAGCACAGTATGGAAACTGGACAGCTTGTCCAACAGCAGAGAAAGCCATCTCTTTTCATAACTTAGTGCATTTATATTATTACAATTCAAATGACTTACATTAGATACATTAACACAAAAACTTGACATTTCACAGTAGAAAACGTCTAAACATGTCATTACTATATTTAAGTTAACAATGATTAATGAAAAAAAACTATTTGTTTGAAAAAAGAAAAAAACTTCTGCAGAACAACATCCATTGTTTTGACACATCTTAGCTTCAGAAAAACATAATATAATACAGTTTAACAATGAAGCTAGTTCAAGTTTCAAACGTAGTTTAACCCCTTAAGGACAAGAGATGTGTGGGTATTTTTTTAATGTGTTTAACTCATAAGGTTTACCCATACAAATTACATACTGTATTTTTAAGTAAACATATGGTTTTTTTATGCCATATTTATCTTCTATTATAGATTCTGTTTCACATGTAGGCTTTTTCAATAGAAATGCATTAATGGAGCAATACTAATGAAGTATCTTATTCAGGGCCTACACAGCTCTATCAGTGGGCTGACATGTTGTTCAGAATCTTGGGTTAGACATCTTGGGTCAGATGAAGGAAGATCTGACCCATTTGACCCAATATGGCTGGCCCTTTACAGAACCATACAAGCAAAGAGGGTTCAATAAGAAGTTTTATTTATCATCTTTCATTTAAAAAAAATCTCTATTTAAAATGTCTACACATGATGCCATCTTTCACTTAAACAGAACTTATTTTTTGTCTACAGTTATCCTTTAATATATTTTAAAAGATTGGCCTTGTTTACACTAAAAGTGTTCTTAAGGGATTAATACAAGTTTGAGGGAGATACCTTGACTGTTAATAAAGAGTTCTCACCTTTGACTGTACATCTGCATTGTGGTCATTCTGCAGTAAGAGAGCAGCAGATTTTGTGTCATCCTTTCTGGCGGCAATGTGCAGAGCTGGAAGTCTGACTTTCCCCTTGGTATCATTCTCTAGGAGGATTGCTACCACTTGGTTGTGTCCTTGCTGCAGTGCCACAGCCAGTGGAGTGAAACCATCCTAAAATAATACATATATAAGAATCATTCTTGGAGCCTACTAATCGGGATATCGTTTTCAATATCATCATGTTTTGTATAATAAAAACGAATACGCTTTAGTTAATGGGACTTCCTCACCTAAACATTGCTTATTCTGTGAAGGTGGAGAATAAGAACTGTTCAAAATGACATAAATGTTGTGTTAGTAGAATTGTAAGCAAATTAATTAATTCCGAAAATACGTTTTAAATGTGTCTGTGGTGTCTCTTGTTTGTGGTATCCCTTGTGGATTGATATGAAAATGATATAATGCGAATTATATATTTTCTACTGAAAGTAGTTTATTTGCATATCAAACCACAGGTGATGTCATATACAGGAGACACCACATATACACATCTAATACATGTTTTCTCTTAATGTTTGCACTTGCTTGCAAATCTTCTAACACAATGTATAGATCATTTCTGACCAATGTTTGTTACCTACATTCACAGTATAAACAATGGTTATGTGAGGATTTCTGTAACATGCATAGCCAATCTTTAGCTGGCATTCTTAGAATAAACACAGAAACCTGTCTAATGCATTGGAATAAGTAGAATACATACATTATATTCAAGCCCAAAGTTTTGATTAGTTACCAAAAGATAGGCAAGATCATCATAGACTCTTCATTGACGCCAGTGATCCTGACAAGTGTAAGTACAGTGGGCAGGAAGGTTACAGTTCGGTTTACTTAGTTCACCTAACCCTGAGATCAGTGAACTGATCCTAAAGATGAGTTGCTAAATGGTCAAAGGTTTAGTCTCTTGAGACACATACCAGGAAGCAGCTTCACTTTGATGAGGAATGGAATGCATCTAATATATTTATATAATATTATACAATCATTATATAAGGGTCCCTTTACTTATGCAAATATTTACTGGCTTACTGCTTCATTATGTCAATTTATAGTGTGATGGATGCCTTTACATTAGTTGAAACTGAATGCAGGACCTAAATAGCATTACTTATGTCACACTATTAACAATGAGATAGCATCCTAAAGAGACCCCAGCAAGTCACACAGCCTTTACTGGCCTTTATTCTAGGGAGAATAAAATGAAGATAGCTGTGTAGTTGAAAGAAACTTGAAACTACTTCATAAAAACGATGTTTACTTTGGACATGGAAAGGGTTTGCCACGTACATGGTGCCCAACTGACCCTCCTTTAGTAGTTATTTGGGACACGATACATTTCAGAAAGGGTGGGCAAAATATATTTTGCATCAGCAGAATGATTAACAACTGCGCAGAGGACGTAATCTCTCAGTGTGCATGCGCAGTTGCTCTTGTACACTATGTGACAGTAATAAGTCCCCTGCCATCCTGCAACAGCAAACTTTAAAATTGCATAGATGGAAAAGTCTCACTATAAAATATGCCATGCTTATGCACCAGAAGTGAGGAACTGTAGTCTAGCATCTGTTGGTGAACTACAACTCCCATGATGCCCAGCACGTTATTTGGCAGCTTGTGGACATTAACTCAAATAATTACCAGCCCACTAGACTGTTCAGTCATGAGTTGGCTACTTACAATGAAAACCTGTCAAATTCAAACTGTTTTGACAATCAAAATAAGACTTGAGTGGTACTGGGTCTGCCAGTTCATTTGAAATTATCTTCATGTTTTAATTTTATTAAAAAAGCCATCTGGAATAGCAGAACAAGTCACCTTATTTTCCTATCGGTAATAATAAGGCTTAAATTCATATACTTTATGTAAAAGAAAAAGTTGAGCTCAAAAACGTATTATGATTACCTTCAAAATGTGATTCTACAGACACAATATGCTGGTTATATGAGTAAACGTGTTTACTTATATAAGAAATGTAACCATTATAGAAGAAATGTAACCATTATTCTAGTGCCTATGTGTCCAACTGCGTCCAACTGCGTCCCTCTGGCTGTTTCTGGACTACAACAGTATGTTATCTGCCATTCTAAAAAAAGTTTGATGCCTAGGTATTTGTGTTTGTGGCATCCTGGGCTGAGTAGTTTCCTTAAGACTATTTTAGCACTGCCTGTTAACCTTCTAATTTCCCGTAGGTTTAACAGTATCTTTGAATCTAGGTTTTCTTTTAATTGTAGGTATGTTAAAAATGTGATGCTACTGAGATGTTTTCTTTTAGTAAACATTACTTTGATTTGACAATTAAGCTGCAAAACAGGCCAAAAAGCTAAGCATTTTTCAACTGGGCTGACATTTCACAGTACATAAAACCCACCCCGTGTAACAAACCCACACAATAGATACACAGACTATTCTAAAAGGGCTGTGGTTACCTCTGTAGAAGTGCTCTGGTTGGCTCCATTTTCAAGTAAATATTTGACGACATCTAGGTGATTTTCTTGAGAAGCCATATAAAGAGGTGTGAACCCATTCTGAAAACCCAAAAAAATAAAAATGACATTAGATTTTAAACACTTCACATATTGTGTTCCAATGCAGATGCATGTTATAAAGTATAATTTCCTCATCCAATCAGATAACTCTAATTTTGCAGGTTTTTTTTTTTTGTGTAGACAATGTTGTCATGTGCATGAGAGTATTACAGATCTCCAAAGCAATAATACTCACAAAAAAGTGCAGTGTGTATCACAAAGCTCAACATCAATAATAAAATAATATTCACAGTAATGTGCAGTGTATAGGAGTGTAACACAGATCTCTGCAGCAATAATACTCACAGTAATGTGCAGTGTATAGGAGTGTAACACAGACCTCTGCAGCAATAATACTCACAGTAATATGCAGTCTATAGGAGTGTAACACAGATCTCTGCAGCAATAATACTCACAGTAATGTGCAGTGTGTAGGAGTGTAACACAGATCTCTGCAGCAATAATACTCACAGTAATGTGCAGTGTATAGGAGTGTAACACAGACCTCTGCAGCAATAATACTTACACTAATGTGCAGTGTTTATGAGTGCAACACAGAACTCTGCAGCAGTAATACTCACAGGCAACTATGGGATTTGTACTATGATACGGAAGCCTCTTAGGCATCTGAGTGCATTGTTACCCTCATCATACATTGACGTAAGTGGCACACTTGGGGGGCACTGAGATGGGGCAACAAAAGGTTAGGAAACAGTAGCAGAGAGAAGGGGAAACTACAATGAGCATAGTCTGCAATGGAAATTTGAGGTGGAACTATAATCTCAGGGGAAATGGAACCTTGAGCTCTTTAACTTGGCATCCTGCAGAACAACAGGCCCTCAGGTTTAAAACCTTTGCCATCACTGGCCTAGGTGTTAGATGCTCCAGTGATTGTTTTAAAAGCAAACTCTATAATACGTGCATTCTCTGACTTTTACATGCCTTTACACTTTCCCTTCAAAATGCAACCAAGTTACATACTTATATTTGTACACATATTACATTATAAAGCTGCCTTCTATTTAATACCAAGAAGTAGATGGAAGGTCCCATTGCTTTGCATGTAAACTAGCAAAGTATAAATTCAGTATTATTTAGTATGATGATTACAACTACGACAATTCTTGTTGGAATTCTACCGCATTCTGGCAGGGGTTCAGTGATTATGACTAAATGGTTTAAATGTCCCTATTAGTGTGCCTGAAGTGACATGTCATCAGTTTACAGCTAATTACATTTTCTACAAATATATACATCCAATTTTATTCAAAGCTGCAGATTGCTGCTTTACCAACGCAGACTTCATTTAGACACCTAGTGCAAAAAACAAACAGATTGCAGCACAGGTCATGCAACGCGTTTTTCCAGTACTGGCTTCATCTAGATGCCTACATGAAGTCTGTAAAGGTGAAATGTGTAAATAATTCAAGGTAACATAGACTGTTAGATGAGAACTATGTAATTATTTAGGGCTTTAGGGTTATGTATTAGTATTATATTGGTTAGAGTTAGGATTAGTATTAGATTTAGTATTAGGGTTCACATGGGGTAACTTTATTAGGGAAATTAGTGTTTGTTGGCACTGAAACAGTCATGCTGAACTGTCATCGCTCTAACTGCCCCAGTGAAACAGCTGCGGTGAAGTGCTCCTAGCCCCATCATTATAAAATAAATTGGCTGCCTGAGGCCAGTGGCTTCCCCACAGGAGACAGCAGCATCCTGCCCATTAGTGGCCACGAGTTGGTGTGTAAATATAAATAAATGGCCCCTAGTGGCTGTGGTTGTAGTGCCTCTGTCATCCAATCAGAAGCCTCCCTTTCCCTGCCCTACTATGGGCCATTTTTTATGGATGAGGATTTTCACTGCCCACCCTCGTGGCACTCAAAGTGTTGTTTTATTTACAGGTTTGGGGCCATTTTTATGCATTGTCACCCCCTATCTGGGCAAGGTAGAGGTGGGACAAATAGGTAGTGAATATGTTTTTATATGTTTTTTGTATTGTGTCAGGGGCACTTGGCCAGCCACTGTCAAAAGGGGGGTTATTCATTTTAATTTTATTGGGGCAAGGGGAATATTTATGACTTCCAGCGCGGGGCCAATATATTTACATTTTATTGGGTATAGTGCAGGGGTCAAGTCCTGGGAAAAAAAGTGTGGGAACTCACACAAAATCCACTGCATATATATATTTCACCGAAAATTCAGTGAAATTTGCCCCTCTATGCCAGGATTCTGCCCTTCTATATGCCAGGATTCTGCCCCTCTATATGCCAGGATTTTGCCCCTCTATGTGCCAGGATTTTGCCCCTCTATGCCAGGATTCTGCCCCTCTATATGCCAGGATTTTGCCCCTCTATGTCAGGATTTTGCCCCTCTATTCCAGGATTCTGCCCCTCTATATGCCAGGATTTTGCCCCTCTATATGCCAGGATTTTGCCCCTCTATTCCAGGATTTTGCCCTCTATGTGCCAGGATTTTGCCCCTCTATGTCAGGATTTTGCCCCTCTATTCCAGGATTTTGCCCCTCTATGTGCCAGGATTTTGCCCCTCTATGTCAGGATTTTGCCCCTCTATTCCAGGATTCTGCCCCTCTATATGCCAGGATTTTGCCCCTCTATGCCAGGATTCTGCCCCTCTATATGCCAGGATTTTGCCCCTCTATGTCAGGATTTTGCCCCTCTATTCCAGGATTCTGCCCCTCTATATGCCAGGATTTTGCCCCTCTATATGCCAGGATTTTGCCCCTCTATTCCAGGATTTTGCCCTCTATGTGCCAGGATTTTGCCCCTCTATGTCAGGATTTTGCCCCTCTATTCCAGGATTTTGCCCCTCTATGTGCCAGGATTTTGCCCCTCTATGTCAGGATTTTGCCCCTCTATTCCAGGATTTTGCCCCTCTATGTGCCAGGATTTTGCCCCTCTATGCCAGGATTCTGCCCCTCTATATGCCACGATTTTGCCCCTCTATGTCAGGATTTTGCCCCTCAATATTCCAGGATTTGCTTGTTTAATCCACCCTCCTCCCCCTTCCCCAGACAGTAATTACCTCCGGTCTTCTCCTACGTGCATCTTCCCCCCTGCACGGAGGAAGGAAGCTCCGGTCATTACGTTTTGTTTTTTTTAACTTTATTGAGGTCGCACGACTTCAATAAAGTAAAAAAAAAAAAAAAAACGTGACGACCGGAGCTTCCTTCCTCCGTGCAGGGGGGAAGATGCACGGAGGAGAAGACCGGAGACAGAGAGCAACAAGGAGGTAAGTACTCACCATCTCCTTGGTGCTCCCTGTCTCCGTCCAGCTCCTCCGTGAAGTCTTCTTCCCTCCTGCACGGAGGAGGGAAAATGCCACTGGATATGACTTGTTGTCAAATCCGGTGGCAGTGACAGGAAGTCCTGCAGGAGCAAAGGGAACGGCGTTCCTGTCATGAAAAAAGTGCAGGAACGCTGTTCCCACGCGTTCCTGCAGGACTCGAGCCCTGGTATAGTGACATAGTGCCAGCAGCTGCCAGCGAACCTATGTGCCCTTGGTTGTGGCACACGGCCACAGCGAACTGGCACACCAAGCCCTCAGTTGTGGCACACGGCCAGGTTCACCACTCTTCACTGCTATCTGAGCTGCTCTCTGACTCACTTTTGGAGAAGAGCAGATCAATAGTGAGTCAAACAACTGCACCGCACCTTCTTGCGATATTCGGGCTCATGCAACGCTCTCTGGAGAACTGGATGGAAGCATTCAGGTCAGAAACTAATTAACTTATTGTTTTCCAACCAGAACTCTTTACCCGCCTTTCCAGATAGAGTGCATGCACTGGAGAAGGTACACCTTAAAGTTCAGTTCTAAGTGCCTTGTCTAAAAAAAAAAAAAAAAGACATTATGGAACTAGAGAAAGTGCAGAGGAGGGCTACAAAACTAATGAGGGGAATGGAAAGTTTCAGTTATGAAGAAAGGCTATAACATTTAAATTTGTACAGTCTAGAGAACCAGCATCTTAGAGGGGATATGATAATGTTATAAAATATGTACAGAGCCAAAAAAGGGCTCTCTAAAGACCTGTTCATTAACAAAACATTACAAAGGACAAGAGGTCACCCACTACGTTTTGAAGAAAGAATATTTAGTCTATGACAGTGGGAGGTATTTGTGTCCTGTAAAATGTGTTGCTGTCTAGGCATGACTGCTACTTATCCACTCTGATTTGAGGTTTTGGGGTAGATGCAATGCTCCCTGTTGGTAAAGAAAAGGTGCTGTTACATTTGATTTAATGCCTGCCGCTTTTAAAAAAAATATTTGATTGGTCCTCTCTGCAGTTGAATGGCATGTTATTCCTCCAGGAAAAATGAGTAGTGAATGTATTTTAGTTCTAAAAAAAATATTAATTGTATGTATTATCCTTTGCAGCTCTAGAGATGGGAAGGAGTGCAAACGGTTGCACTTAAACTGAAAAAATATAATTTTTTAGTATCATGTTCCCTTTTTTTCTGCAGATGCATTATCTGTTTAGTGTTGAGTGTTCCCAACGAATACGTTGACAGAGACAAGGAATGCTTGGCGTGTGCAGCTGTGGTCACATTTAAGAGTACTGTATGTCTTGCTATGTAGAGATAGAATTACTGTCAGCTATGCACCTAGTAACCAATACACAAGTGGATGCAGCCGAGAGCCTATCAACACAACATTCAAATATTTGATTTAAGATACCCCACGAGCCATTTGTTGTTTAAATAAATAGCATTCATTTGAAGAAGATTTCTGCTTGTATCTTCTAGCCATTGTTTTGCCCTCTTTGTTTAGCCCAAAGACAACCGTTGACATTTAGCTGTTATGGACAACTCCCATGATGCTTAGCAAGCCAAAGGATAAGTTATTCTCCAAAACAGCAGAAGATTGTTTATAACTGGTATAGGAAGACAGAAAAAAATATGTGTTTTTTTTCCCACAATGAATTTGACATCATCTACATGTTAGGTTACTGTATATTTGTTAGATGAAATGTACAGACTGAGTACCACATACATGCCGATTACTTCACAAGACAGAAGTCACCTGAGCTCAGAGCACAGGACAGTAATAGCAGTTATAGTGTAGGGTGCATTTTGGGGATATAAAAAGTATTCACATTGTTGCTTATATTGGTACTTGATACTATGGGCAAACAGGAACTCCACAGTAACTCCAGTTTGTATTGTAAAGTATCCACATAGCAACACTGATCCTAGGCATTTTTAAACTATCCATGTCCCATATTCCTCTCTGCATGTTCAATTTATGGATTCTATATCCTCCCTATCTTTCACCATGGTGTGCGTGACAGAGTACGATGTCCTTTGATAAACCATATTACACTGCTGGCACGGTGCCACATTAATCCATAGAAAATCCCCTGTGGCTAGGCTAGTCACCACTGTATGAAAAATAACTGGTGGCTGTGATCATGCTTTATTTTAAACCGTAAATCCAGCAATGACAGCAATTTTAATCCTGCTCATGCTGCAACCCAGATACGTCGGAAACTCTGGCGGTGTGCGTTTGTGGAATGGTGCATGATCTAAAGGGTGGCACTACAGTGAAAGGGATTTCCAGACCATTATGTGAATAGAAAACAACAGTGACCCGAATCTCTCTCCCGCTGGGCTCTCAGCAAGAATCACTGTGTTTGTTAAGTTCCAAATGCTGTCATGTAATCCCTGACATTGTGTGTCTATGTCACATGCGGTGAGAGCGGGTTTAATATATATATATATGTAAACAGGGCTGGCCTTAAGTGTTCCGGCGCCCTGTGCGGGCTTCCCCCGTGCCCCCCCCCCCCGTCTCTTTCACCCCCCTATGTATGTGTCTCTCTCCCTTCCCATGTTTGTCCCTTTCCTCTTCCTTGCCATGTCTGTCTCTCTCTCTCTCTCCCCCCGTCCCCTGTTCTGTCTCTCTCCCCCCCTGTCCCCTGTTCTGTCTCTCCCCCCCCCGTCCCCTGTTCTGTCTCTCCCCCCCCCCCCCCGTCCCCTGTTCTGTCCCACCCTCCCCCTGTTCTGTCTCTCTCTCTCTCCCCCCTTCCCCTGTTTTCTCTCTCTCCCCCAGTTCTGTCTCTCCCCCTGCCCCTGTTCTGTCTGTCTGTCTCTCTCACCCCTCCCCTGTTCTGTCTCTCCCCCCTCCCACGTTATCTCTCTCCCCCCCTGTTCTGTCTCTCCCCCATCCACTGTTCTGGCTCTCTCTCCCCCCTCCCCCTGTTATCTCTCTCTCCCCCAGTTCTGTCTCTTCCCCTTGCCCCTGTTCTGTCTGGCTCTCTCTCCCCCTCCCCTGTTCTGTCTCTCCCCCCTGCCCCTGTTCTGTCTGTCTGTCTCCCCCCTAACCCCTGTTCTGCCTCTCTCTCTCCCCCCTCCCCTACCTTTGCCTGCAAAGTTGGATCCAGGGAGGGGGCGGAGCTAACAGACACAGCGGTGTAGCTCCGCCCCCACCCTGTGAAGCAGAGCACAGTCTGCATTACGGGGAGCCATGGGCAGCAAGAGAAGGTGCTGCTCAGCTCCCCATGCTTAATGCAGGCATGGGGAGCCGAGCAGCACTTTCTCATGCTGCCAGTGGCTCCCCGTGAAGCAGACGCTACTCTGCTTTACAGGGTGGGGGCGGAGCTACACCTCTCAGCCGGTTAGCTCCGCCCCCTCCCCGGATCTAGCAGAGCCTGCCGAGCAGAGGGCTGGTGAGGGGGGATCTTTTGATCTACCGGCTTTGATCTACCGTTTTTTTTTTTTTTTTTTTTTTTTAACGGGAGGGCCCCCCCAGGTGTGTTGCGCCCTGTGTGCTCGCACAGGTCGCACACCCCTAAGGCCGGCCCTGTATGTAAAATAACACTTTTGAAATACCTGTTTGTACAATATCATCAGTACACACTTATAATCTCTGCGGGCAGCTGCTAGTAGCCCATGGATGCAAGGAGTACACTTGTAGAGCGGTGCTTCTTAAACCTGACCCCCAAAGGATCAGAATTTAGGGATTACCAAGTTGTGTTTAACAGTTGTGGTCTCTGCACATAACAGTTAGGGAACCACACCGGGTGTTATACATATTCTTATTTAAAGGGACTGTATCACCTAAACATTGTTTTTAATGTGCATGTAGATAATACATTTTGTTTAAAAAAAAAGCTATACATTGTGTTAGCAAAATTTCATGCAAATGCATAAATTAGGAGAAAATGTGTTTTAAATGCATCTGTGGAGTCTCCTGTTTATGACATCACCTGTGGCCTGCTATGCAAATGAACTGCTGTTCAATGGGAAGTGTTCAATTTGCATAGCAGGCCGCAGGTGATGTCAACTAACACAATAGACAGATCCTTTAAAAAAAGTATTCTCTACATGTACAGTAAATACATGGTTTAGGCGATATATTCCCTTTAAACACACATCCTGGACATTGAGGGTCCTTGAGTACAGGTTTAAGAAGCACTGTTGTAGAGCAGCAAAGCATTATAGCAACATATTATTCACAGAAAGTGAGTTACAGGTGAGTTGAGGGAGAAACCTTGTGATTTTAAACGGCTAGAAAAACTTGCATAACACATTGATAATTGCATTCTCCAGGACCAACTCTGTTCTTCTGGCAGGAGAAACACCAGCGTTGTCCCTGCACAATGTATAATTTCACCTCATCCCTGTGTACTCTGGCTCATGAAGCCACATTCATGAACGTGATACTCGTGTGTACTTGTACTATGTGTAACAAATCTAAATAAACCTAATATATTAAAACTGAACAGTCTTTGACGAACCCTCGCTGATTTAACAATGCATACGGCATTGTTTGACACTTTCTACTGCATTTTCATCTCACTTCAACAGACCTGTAACTGACATAGTGTAGCATTCCCTTTGCTTCCATGCTACATATAGGGTTGCCCCCTTGTCTTCAGAAAAATACCGTCCTTGCTACTGTCTCTATAGACTTAACATCTGCCTGATGCCAATTTTTTACCAGCCTGCCGGTAAAATACCGGCCGGGTGTCAACTCTACCTACATATGCTATGTATATTATAATGTTAGTGAGCAATAACATATGTCCCATGATTCTTAGCTTTGCTCAAGTTCTAAAAAATACATATCTTGACACATCGTAGTGGGCCTCATTTGTATAATGTATGTAGTTTGGGTACTGTAAACTAATTTGCTTTTGTTGTAGGGCACAATAAATCTTTTTTTAAACCTCTATATGTTCTAAACAATTAACTATTTCTGATTAAGCAAAAAGGATCAGATGTCACAATAAAAATGTATTCACTAACGACCACACAGCTTTGCATTTCATGCTAATGTTCATTGGACTCATGTTATACTAACTGCAGGGGAAATGTAACTTATACACCTTTCTACAAAGTAAACATGTTATGCACAGTATGCTTTCTGAAAACAGTTAGAAAATGAAAACTCTGCTGAAGGCAATTTATGTCTCCAACTTATATGTCAGCAGTGAGATATCACATACTGTACTCCTACTCCAGACATTCACAGTAATAGCTTTATTTAACAAAAGGTCATTTAGTGTCATATGTTCCACGTCAACAAACTTTATAGAAATTCGCAGAAACAAAATATGCAGTAAAATGTACATGAATTGAAACTACAGTACAGCACATTGAGCTAGTTAGACAGACAACCACTGTATATGTTTTATCATGCAGACATGTAATAATTAGTTTATTGATCTGGTCTCTGCACATAGAAAAGTCAATAACAGATCATTACTGTGACGATTTAAATTACATTGTAGGAAAGTGTCCTGCACTAGAAAATGTGTGCATAATGTATGTTACTTTAGTAAGATTTAGCATAGAAACAAAGGCAAACATAGATAATTATTTTATAAACTATCCTGGTCATGGGTTGAACATTAGGGGTGCAGTAGGGGTTCCATGACAGACACGTTGTAAAGTACCACTGCCACAGTTAGACATACTAGCCTAATGGGGTAATAACTGTTGGTGTCCAATACTTTCCAAAAAGCTATTTTAATCAGGGTGTAATGGCCTTCTGCATTATTAAAACCAGTTTAATGGTTTGGTACATACGTTTATCAACTATCCAGTGGTAGTTGTAGGTTTTTGACTTTATTATTTAAAAATATCTATTTATATATTTGTGGATAAATATATTAGTGGATGAACAGATCCATTCAAAGCTACCTTTTACATCCTGGTGAATAATATTGCCACATCCAGGGAACACTCTCTTATTCATCTCTACCACAGAACAGCCTACAACATGATATTTCCTGTTTTCACGAACCAAATAATTGTGGACTTACCTGAGATTGGGAATTAATATTGGCTCCTTCCTTGACAAGAGTCTTGACGACTTCAGACTGACCAGCAAGTGAGGCAATGTGCAGAGCTGTGTTTCCTTTCTGCAACACAACAAAAATACATCCTGTTGAAAGCGTATCATCCATTAAGTTCCAATCAGAGCAAGAACTGTGGGAAAATATTTAATTTCACTTTCTCCAAATCTGGAGGTTTAAAGGGCAACTGTCCCCCCTCTAAAAAGTTCTGTGAAAATAAATCTACTAAACCTATTCTATTCTGCTTTGCCTTTTAATCTAAAGCTTTCCTATGTAAAACTCCTAGTTCTTGTTACCTTTTGCAGCACTTGATTCTCCAGCAAGCGCTGCCATGTTTCGGTCGGATAACTAAAAATCTGACCAAAGATTCTTGAAGCCCCACCTCTCTCTCACGTGAGGTCGTGCTCTCTAAGACAAGCATTACGCAGCTTGTATGCTTGTATCAGGACAGCAGGGAAATCTCCTGTAGCCCTGATACAAGTTAAACAACAATTTGCATCTCCTCCTCGGACTTCATCAGGTTGGGCGGCTCTGTATGTACAACATACAAATACATGTGCATGAAATGGGTAAATTCTGTCTATATGTTACCCAAATACGGAGCATGTTCGAGGGGTTTTCATTACAAAAATGTCCCAATTTGAATGCCTCCGGTGCTTCAGTTGAGTAGCCGGATTTCGGAGATTTATGAAATTCGTCTAACGTGCCCGATGTGAATCTATGTCAAGATATATTGATCTATATTGCGACGAACCTAGATTAAATGTAGGGTGCTCTCTACCTTTTGTATCCATTTGTTTTTATCAAACTGAGTTTGCAATGCCCTTTTATCTAGCAAATAGTTTTCCACCTCAGTAGGAGTGTAAGGTTTGATGTCAGATTAGTTAGTGACTATGATAAATTCGACAGAAAGAGTAAAAAGAACATACCAGTAATTGTGTGATCATTCTTGAAATAATCATTGCACTTTTATATAGTATATATATAAAAAATACAAGAAAAGTTTACCATAAAAAGAGTTGGTAATGTTGTAAATGACATAAGGAATATAAAGCATATTGTTTATTAATATGTAATAGCTAGAACCTTGTTATTTGCATATATGACATTGTCGAGAAGCATTTCACAAGGCTTTGTGACTATAAGTGGCATTAATTACATATACTGAGATTGTATCATAAATGGTCTATTTAGATCACCAGATAGAACATGTATTTGACTACCAGGGTTGGATAAGAAATTGAGGTTATAATTCTATTTTGTTCCTGTTTATATTTTCTACCTCCTGCACATGTGAGAGCCTCTGTTGAATTACACTATATTTACTACACACATAACAATACATAACAATACAATATATTAATACCTTGGTTGCAGAATCCACTGCAGATCCTCTTTCCAGCAATTCATGCACAAGATCGATATGTCCCTCTTTGGCAGCGAGGTGCAAAGCATTGAGTCCATTCTGAAACACAACAAAGACAGCTGGAAATAAGAGAGAATGTACAGACAAGATACATATAATTACAGGCGTACAAAAGGATTCATGCACATTCATAACCCTATCCACACAGGTTGTAGATTTTACATAACATCAGATGTGCAAGAGGAAACTGCAAAATGAGACACCAGTTACTTTTAATGCAGGTAAATTATTATTGAGGGTTTTTTTTTTTATCTGGTGGAGCATGCTGCATTAAACATGTTCTGTTTTTTTTTGTTTTTTACATGCTCAATTATTCCTTAGCTTTTACATGAGTGAGCATTCAGTTAAATATGAGAAAGCCCAAAGCACATGCAACAATACTTTCATACACATACAAAACTCGGTCCTAGGGTTTAATGAATAGATCTCAGGGAAGGAGACGTGTATTGAGATGTGACTGAGTTTCAGGTGTGTTGAGATGCACTTCTCCTGCTTGAAGAATTAATTTGGCCTTCATAATGGATTGTTGTTAAATCTTTAAATATTAAAGAAATGTTCATATCACCTGAGCCCTACAACTCGTCTGCACCTCACATGTAGTGACTAGCACCTATCATGTTCCTTCTAACATTAAACAGGACTTCCTCAAGTTTATTTCTGCATGCGTGCATGATCATATTCAATTCAGTCTTCTAGACGGAAGGACGCACAAGTGACAACTGAAGATGTTTCATTTCAAACTAACTTTTTTTTGTGCACAATACAGATAACAACATGAGCCCTCCACTGGCTCCCCGTCGGCTCAAGGATAAAATGTAAAATTCTGTCTTTAACCTACAAAGCCCTCCGCCCCTCCGTACATTGCCTCCCTTGTTAACCGATACCTCCCTGCATGACCTTTGCGCTCTGCACTGGGACTAAAACTCTCCTCCAACCTCATCACCACTTCTCACGACTGCAAGATTTCGCCCGAGCTGCCCCCCTCTCTCTGGTACTACCTTCCTCAGAGCATCCAGCTCTCTCCCTCCTTTTCAAACTTTAAAAAGTCCCTCAAAACTCATCTATTTAGAGAGGCTTACTACCCAACCCACTAGAACACCTGTCACTTTACCTCTAGCTGATCCCACCTAGCTGAAACACACACTATTCAACTTTGGCCTATCTCACCTAGTGCCACCCATCCACACTGTTATTATTACAACTTCAATCCCTCTGACCTCTTAAACCCCTTATGTGTCTTATGGACCCCATTCTCTCTAGATTGTAAGCTTGCGAGCAGGGCTCTCTACCTCATGTACCAGTCTGTTTCTAGTTTGTCTAACTTAGTATGTAGTTCCCTTCCATGCTCTGTACCTTTGCGCCACGTAAATTGTTGATGCTATATAAATAAATGGTAAGGTAATGTAATGTAATGAGTGGTCTAGACTCTTACTGCTAGAAAGGAGTAAAGGGTAAAAAAATGTTTTGAGAAATTATAGTAAGGTTTCGTGAGGACTGGTAGAGTTGACACAATGTTCCTTATTGGTTAACTGAGTATTTGATGGCAAACTTTCAGGACCAGGTTGTAAATTGTTTTTCTACCTTTTATATTTAATGCGATTTATGATATTATTGCAAAAGGTTAACTTTTTTTGAATTGAAAGGTTGTGTCACACAGCACTAAATGCTATGATCAAAACTAGTGAAATTTAGAAGGCCTCCTCAAAAATACAAGAATTTTAAACGACCTTAACAAGATAACCTTCTGTAGATAAAAAGATGTTGTATTCTGTTTATTAATTCAACCTCTGATGCTTGCTGAATAATAAGTGAAACCCTGGTTTAACCTCTATGTTAATAATTTGTGCCACCATGGCATGCAGCATTCCTTTATGTATAAAAGGATACTGGAAGGTCGTGCTATTAATATACCATAGGAATGTACTATACAAACTAGTCCTTTGTATTCATATTTTACTGGTCTATGCTCACTGCTGGTTGTACTGTGGATGGCCACATACCACATAGATATTATTAGTTTCATGAGGTAATAAATGGCCAGGATAGGTGCAGGACTAAAAATCATTGAAGGCCACATCGGCCTATGGACTGCCAGTTGGGCATCATCGGTTTACTCTAATCACTACTGATAATCACAGGAATCAACTATGGAAGAGAATTAATAGTAAGAGTTGTGTGTCATAACACTGAGCAATTTATGACACTTATTTAAAATTGTGGAGACATATTAGAGTGCATGGACACTCCCCCAATACCAGCAAATTGATCCATATGTTTAAGACAGACGCCATTATGCTGATAGGTTCTAATATCTATACAAAACACAGCAATAATCTCCTTCAGACTATCTCAATCTTCCTCGGCTTTGATACATCTGAATCCCAGTCTGAACGTTGACTTTGCATTTAACTTGTTTGCAGTAGCAATAATAATATCCACCCAATATTTACTTTATGTTTAGTAGGCTACACCTCCTCCTATACCTACGTACCAAACCCAATGCATTTCTGAGTATCCTAGTATTTATCACTGTGTTGTCTAGGAAAGGTTACAGCAAACTTGTATTAGCTACAGCACGTTTCCAAAAACGCTTCTATTGGACACACGATTGGAGGCTCATTGGCAAGAATAATAGTACAAGATGTACAGCTTGTCCATAAAAATGTTGCCTGTCTAATCAGTCTTTAGTCCTAATCAAGACAAGGGCATATAATACAGATAAGGCGTACAAGGGCATATAACACAGACAAAGGGTACAAGGGTATATAATACAGACAAGTTGTACAAGGGCATATGATACAGACAAAGGGTACAAGGGCATATAATACAGACAAGTTGTACAAGGGCATATAACACAGACAAGTTGTACAAGGGCATATAATACAGACAAGGTGTGCAAGGGCATATAATACAGACAAGTTGTACAATTTTTTGTTTAAAAAAAAATACACATTATGGTCTACTCATAAAACAATGAACTGATCAATTGACAAGGAATTAGAAACAAGCTAATTACCTATCTTTCTTTGATTTGTGCAATTTTTGTATTCCGTTTTCAGTTTACCAACTACTCCCCTGTAATTTAAAGGGACACTAAACTTTTTTTGAACTCTTGATTCATTGAAAGAAGCAAAGGGGAAGAAATGTAAACTTGACATGAATCTTTACAGATACATGAAGGTTTACTCTAAACTCTGCCTCAGAGCCATTCAGGAGGCTGGTGCATGATGACACGGTCAGTACAGCCAATCAGAACAGTTGCTCACCCAGCACGTTTGATTATGTCTGTCCAGTTTGGGGGGCAATCTTTGGTAGTGCAGACATTATTACATGGGATCAGCAGAATGGGAGGTTCCCTCTCCTGATTCCGTGTTAAAACGTGGGTCTCTCTCTGCACCAGAGACAGTCGCCAACCAGACTTGGCAGTTTGCGTCACAGAGAAGAATGGCAGCTGCTGGTAAGAGGATACACTGGAATATACTATAAAAACGCCAGTTCATCCTAATATTATTACTACTATTGCTACTAATATTACTTTTTAACTTGGGCTTATTTATTATTTTTCTCACAAACAAAAGGGAACACATGCTTTCTTGGACTGTATGTATACTGATATATGATAACTAGCAACTTGATCTATAAAATTATTATGAAACTATGTGATGTCACAATGATATTGTAAGTGTATCAGAGGATAATCTGAGAAATAAACTAGTTTCTTTAGATTTGTGGATGTCACTGCTGATACATATTTTGGCTGGACAGAATATCAATATGTTTGAGCCAAAAGTAGAATCTGTTAGAAAAATGTTAAATGCAGGTGTGTTTATCTTGTCACATGGTCAAATATTATACATATATGATGTATTAAGTATTTATCATTGTTTGGTGAAACACATAAGCATTCCTTTCTAGATCCTTTCTAGATCCCATAGACAGGGGGGAAGTTCTGGTGTAGAGATTCTATGTTGCTGCTTCTATGCCTCTGTGCTGCTCTATAAATATATTTTTACATTAATCATTGTAATCCTCTCAAACTGAAACACAGCGGGATCTAGTGTGTAATGACTAATATAGCGACAAGTGACATAAAAAGGATGATTCATCTCACAATGAAGTTCTGCTTCAGGTTCTTTTTCTAAATCTTCTGCTTCCAATAAATCTTCTGATTTCAATCAAACAATTTGAAATTCAATACAATCTGAATCAAACTAATTCATCCGAATTTCCAAATAAAACAACCAATAGTGTGTTTAGTTTTACTGACAGTGGTAGAATAATGCATTAACATATCTCCCGGCGTTGAGTTGGTGTATTATGAGAGGGCCCGCCTCCCAAACAGCTGACTGGTTAAACTACGGCCTTCTTCCTTCCAGTTGGCATATAGCCAACACTCTTCATAGCCTCATCCTAACAATCAGGAAACAGATGAATGGCTTACTCCTGGTTATCTGCCAGAAGGGTGAATGATATCCCTTGCACTACAGCCGATGGAGAGATCACATCTATCTGCAGTTAGCTTTATGAGCCTGTTTAGCATGATAGGAATTGTATTCTCTAGCTAGTCAGGTGTGGTTAACTACAACGCCCATTATCAGGACACCAGCACTTGACTGTACTAATGAAAATAAAATCTAGTGTTGTAGTTCAGCAACCACAGTGTTCAAGAAGAAAGATAAATTGTGTCCTCACAGTAAAACAAATGCAAATATCAGTCCCAAAAGAGACAAGAACCCAGTGCATTTTCTGCACTTTAACTGAAACTCCCATTACTCTCATACTAGCACTTGGTTGTACAAAGGACAATGGGTGTTGTAGTTCTAAGAAAGCTGGAACACTTTATGCAGGTTACCCCTGATCTATAGGTTTTGCAGATTACCTCTTATCATGCTCAGACAGTGTTTTTCTCTACTTTTAGTAACATCTACAGTGGTGTTCCTACATTGTGTACGATTGCGGGGACTCTAGTAAACCCTCAATTATGGACGACAATTGCAGTCCAGTTCAGACAATAGATGGATGCTGAATACACCACTGAACACGTTTATAGGTGAAAAGATATAAGGGTGGAATTCAGGCTACTCAGACACCACCAAAGACATCCCGAATCGGTATGAAAATCAGCCAATGTGGCCATTCTTTGTGCCAACGTTTCAGAAGCTGACCTACTCCTGAGCTTCGCTGTGACAATGGTAGCCTCTAGGAGAAGATTTGGGATTATTTCAGGGCCATTCCGGAAGCACCTCAGCTATTACAGAAATAGGCAAAGTTCTCCCATAAAAGTCAATGGGAGGATTCGGCTAAAGCTGAACAAAAGACAAAATTCTCCAAAATGAAATAAAATATTTTCTAAAATTAAAATAAAACCATGACACATGAATTAAATGTCCACTGACACATTTCTCTGTCTTTTCAAAGTCTGAGCAATACACTTTATATAGACGTATTTCTGACACTTTCTAGTTTTTCTAAATTTTATAAGAATAGCTTTTTCATTTATGTAACGGACTTATAGAGAAATTCAATATAAAAAGAAAAATGGAGATGACTTTACCTCACTATTTACAGAGATTTATACATTACTATTTCATGTTATATATTTACTCTCCAAACACTGTGTTTGTGCACAATCTCATAAAAGAGAGGGTAACATGGCCAGACACTGACCAAAAAAGAGGAAAGCATAAAAGATGCAATGTCAGAATTTGTCTGTTCCTGTTTCTGGGTAATTACACTAGAGAAGCTAATGGAAATGTGATAATAAAGGCCATTAAAATAATTTTGTTTTGTTACCAGGCAACTCGAACTATAATTAATCCTGAGAACCCAGCCTTCAATAGACTGACAGTGTTAAATAAGAAAAATAAATTGTGCCCCACCCTTCCATTCCACAAAGGAAGGAACTGTAACCCCAGAAAGGTTCATTATAGTGATTCATAGGTAGAAAATGTAACACAAAAAATGCAAAGATCCATCCCAAAAGAGACCAGAATTGCATGCAATGGATACAGCATTACAGGAAACCAAGATGTATTTTTAAATATTTCTGTCTGAAAAGGAGCAGATCTGTTTCAGTAAACGGTAATAATAATGATTTCCTAAAGAAGAAGGGATAGCCTTTAGTCTGAAAGTTCCTCTGAGCACCACACCTTCTTTGCCTTTTATTCCATCATCTAAACTCGTTAGGTGGCCAAAAACGTTTATGTTTAGCCTTCCCATTATATAGAGCTATGGAATAAGTTGATTTAATAAAGAAAACACAATTCTTTTAATATGGCCTGATCTCTCCTCTTCAACCACTACATACATTCTATAGCACTGCTGTCTAACATTTTCATGAAAGGGCCATTCCAAACTATATATATAGGCAAATAATTACTAACATTACTATTTAACTGCCACTCTCTACCACCATGAGTGAAAAGAACTACCATGATACAAGCAGCAGTCAACATGTTGACTCCACTGGACAGATTTAGTCAGCATAGATATAAATGTTACGATATAAATATATAATACTTGTATACACTTGTATGGAAATTCATTCCTGCACACTGAAAAACAGGAAGACTGTGCTGTGTGTAAACAAGCACTCGGACAAAAAAATCCTATAACAATTTCATTAACCCCTTCCCGTCCTTATGACGAGTTAACTCGTCATAAGAGCCGCCGCGTTAGCGACCTTATGACGAGTTAACTCGTCATGCAGTCTAGCCGGCGGTGCGCTCCGTGGGCACCGCCAGCTAGTCTGCAACGGGTCCAGGACTAAGCCTCGCACCCGAGGCAAAGCTCCTGGACCCGATCGGTCAGTTTCCGGGCATGTGATCGCGGTGATTTAGTCATCACCGCGATAACATGCAAATTAGATGGCAAAGTCAGTGTGTTCACACACTGACTTTGCCTCTAATTCACTCCCTGTGCTTCACAATCTTATAGTGAAGCACAGAGAGTGACCTGTAAGTAAAAATAAATTAATTAAATACAAAGGTAAAAAAAATTTTTTTCAAAAATTAACCCTTTCATTGCTGATCACAGTTTTTAACTGTGATCAGTTTCCTTCCACTTTATGGCCCTCATTTAGTTTTTTTTTTAACAGATTTTTTTATTTTTACAATTTATAAAGTTTTTTTGAATAAATAAAGGTAATTTTAATATATTTATTTAATAAAATTTAACCCCTGCATGCCTGTTGCATGATTTTTACTGATCTAACATCGCACTCTTCAGAGTTTTTTTCTGTCTTTTTTGTTATGGGGGGTTTGGGAACCAATATTTTTTCTTTTTTATTAGTTAGTTAATTAGGGGGGATAAGTGGGTTAGTGTTGCACTAGTTATGTAGGTTATTACTGGGAAAATAATGGGGAAAAACTTTTTTTTCCTCAAAAATTTCCTCTTTTATATTAATTTTTTAATACTAAAATGTAAATCATTTTTATGTATAGGGTATCAAAAGAAAGCTCTAACTGTCCTTTAAAAAACAACATATAACTTGTATGTGTACGTTAAATGAGAGAGAGGAAAATTATGTTTCAAAAACCGCGTATTAAAAATTGAAAAACGCTCTGGTCCTTGGCCCAGGAAAATCCCTGGTCCTTAAAGGGTTAATGCACCCAAAGCGTATTTTTCAGACGCTGAAAGTATCATTAATGTCATTAATCAGAGTTCCTCTACCTGCCCCCTCAGACTCAAAATAGCTCTTAATGAATGAACATTATTAGCAGCTGCACGGAGTGTGCTTTGCATTTCTATACTTGACACAAATAGATATAGGTAAACATTCCTAAATCCAGAGTATAGAACATTATCAAGAGATTAATGAGGGACAGCAGGCAAAAGGTGAGTTGTTAATTGTCACCCCATTCTAAAACACCATTATTACCAAAGAAGAGAAAAATATTATATATTTTGCAACTCTGCTTAATTGTCTTCCGTTTTATAACTTGGTAGCCATTCACCACATATTGCTGTTTGGTAAATGAACCCCTCTGCCTAATAAATGATGTTAAACAGTCTCTACTATGGAGGCCACTTTCTCCTTCTATCCTTTCATTATGGTTAAGATTTCAGATACTCAGAGTGGACTATTCACTAAAAGGTGAGCTACAGGTGAATCAAGGTGAGATGAACATTTCAATTTAGCTATACATTGTACAGGGACAATCCTGGTGAGTTTAACCCACTAAGAAAACTCACCAGGTTTGTCCCTGTACAATGTATAACTATATTGATATGATGAAATGTTCACCTCAACTCTTCTCATCTCACCATAACTCACCTGCAACTCACCTTTTAGTGACAAGCTCACACAGTTCTGGGATTTAGAGTAGTTTTACTGGATTGTCATTGATCTGGCTCTGGCTGATTAAATCCCATTACAACATACTGCTATTTATTATTACAAGTATCTTTTTTAGGTTGTGGGAAACCTCCGCCGTGATATCATTAAAGATCACTATAAGATCACTATTATGTGAAGTCAAAAGCTATGTTTCTACAGACATTATTTTACAGAAAGAGCAGTAGATACTTGGAATATATTCTGGAGAAACTTAATACTGTACAGAATTCCTTGGATGTGCATAAAGCAATCCCATGGAACACGTCTTTCCAACCAGCATTGAGTGCTGAAAATTAAAAATGTATTAAATAGTCTGGAAATGACTATATGTTCTGTCCTGTGTTCACTGTGATAAAACAATATATTTCTTTCATAGTCTGAATAGCTAATTGCAATAATAATAGTTTTGTTTTTTCAAATTAACCTGAGTGAGCTCTGTCCCCTTGACTATAAGATTCCTGACTGCTGCTATATTCCAGTTTGAGCCACCAGTCAGTAATGACCAGTCACGTTTCTCCCATTGAATTTAGTTAGTGCTGTCAAGGTCTTTTAAGGTCTCATTTTAATCCCGGGAGGAATTATCCAGTTTATGTTTGGGAGAAATATATGCAGGATTGCACTCGGAGAAAGCACACAGACTCTTCATATTGTTCTTCTTATTGAAGGAAAGCTATATAATATGTTTTCATAATTTCTTTAAAACATAATAGATTTTTATATAAATTCCTCCTACTGTGTGTAAGGTTTGTGTCCAAGCATATATAGGGTTGCCAGATCAGTTATTTTGGTGGGACACATAACTTTTACATGTTGCTTTGTAGAATGTATAATTTATTCAAAGGGAAATAAATCAAGGTAGTTCCTATGGGATGCCTTCCTTGATTAATTGGTCCCTGCTGGAGAACATGCAGCATGTAAAAGTTATGTGGCCTGCACAAAAAGGGTGAACAAGATGTAGATGCCTGCTCTGCGCAGGTCTCCTATACAATGAATGTATGCACACTGTGGAAGTATAATTAGCATTTCAGACACTTTTTTGAAACACTTAGATTGTTGCTTTTTTCCTTCCCAGGCTCCAGCCAAATGAGAGGAAACAGAAAATCAGTAGAATCTGCAAACCTGATATTTATAAGTACGTTAAACATGCTTCGAATACAGATACTCAAATTGCTATAGACTTACACACTTCTATAATTATTGAGCTTTTATATGCATTAAAAAGTACGTAATATGCAATTCGATCAAGCTTTAGCAGACTAAAAATAGCAGATTACGAACTGGTATGCAACAGCACACAGATATAAAAATACTGTGCATAATATCCAATAGGTCTTGCTTCAAATTAGGCATAACTAACATAAAACCTTAATGGGAATCAACACAGAAAAGGAGGAGAGTATATTTAAAAGATGAAAAACTACCACTAGAAGACAGTTTTAAATTAGAGGGGCAACGATGTAATAGTAATATTAGGAAATATTACTTTACTGAGAGGGTAGATGTATGGAATATCCTTCCAGCGGAATTGGTAGAGGTAAACACAGTGAAGGAGTTTAAGCATGTGTGGGATAGGCACTAATAAAAGTATTTCGAAAATTGGGCAGACTAAATGGACCAAATGGTTCTTATCTGCCGACACCTTCTATTTTTATATGTTTATACCGTATTTGCTCGAATATAAGATGACCCTGATTATAAGACGACCCCCCAAACTTTGGATATTCCTTTAGGAAAAAAACTAAAAGCCTGAATATAAGACTACCCTATAGGAAAAAAGTTCAACTTGTATATATTCACATGTAAATTGCTTTTTAATATTTAATAAAAAATTATTATATAAAAAATGCATTTCTTGTTTTTATTTCCTTTTATGTGCCAATGCTGCCTCTCTCGTCCCCCTCCCCTCAGCTTTGTCTCTCTCCCCCCTTCCCCCCAGCATTGTCTCTCCCCCCTTAGTGTTGTATCTGTCTCTCCCCCCAGTGTTATCTTTCTCCCTCTCGTTGTCTCTCCCTCCCACCAAACTTTTGTCTCTCTCTCCCCCCAAACGTTTCTCTCTCCCCCTCACCTTGTGTGTCTCTCTCCCCACCCTCCCCTTGTCTCTCTCTCTTCCAAATACGGTATATCTATGTAATTGTATACTTTGTATAGTAAAGAAAAGAAAATAGATAATCATATACAGCAACGGTATCATAACCAGCACTAATGAGATATGCAGACAATAAATTCATTCAGTTATTTTATATTCCTTAATGAAGCAAATGAGCTCATAAATATCTTATTTTCTATGTGTAAGATCTCAGATATTGTCTTAGTTCCATATATTTGGGAAAACTGCATTATAAAAGTATTAAAAAACATTAGCTATACCTCACCCTACAGCAGTGTCACTACTGTCTGTGTTTCAACACTTTCATCCCACAGATAATCAGACAATGATATGGATAGAGAAAGGCATACTTATAAAGTCAGACAACAAGGAAACTAGAAGGAAAATGTGTACTTGTAAAGTGTGGTTTATAATGGAAAGGTCCGAGGAAAAGAGAATTAGATTTCAAAATAGGAAAAAAACACCATAAAATGAAGTGAACAATTCATCGGTTTAGTTAATATTTTTGAAAAACGTGCTAATTTTATAGCAAATGATGGCCTGCAGAGCTATAATTATTCACTGGCAAGTGGCAAGTGAGGTCACATTTGGCCCATGTTTCGTTATAGCATATACCTAAGTAGTAATTTATAATTATATTAGTTTATTTTTCACCAGAATTATCTCATTTTAGTTCAGTGGAGCCAATCAATAAATTAGTGAACACGTTGCACCATTAGAGTGCACCATTCAGCAGCAACTTCCTGTAAAGCAGAGGTGTTGAAACGTTGTTTTTTTTTTTTTCAGTGATTACAACAACCAGACAAACTATTAAGACAGCAACATAGAGGACAATCCAGAAATAGCTGAATTTCTGCACTTTTCTGCAGTAACTAAATTACAGACAATATTCACAACACACAGAGAACAGAATTGACTAAATATATTAAACACGTTACTGTACCTGGTTGCATGTGTTGATATCTATTCCTCCTTTGAGGTATTCCACTACTTTATCGACATTACCAGCCCGGGCAGCTTTCAGGAAACTCGCATTGCTCTCTGACTGTAAGAGAAGAAATACTGCAGTTAATTATCTGAATGTGATCGGAGTGCCATCAAAGTGTTTCTTGGGGGTAACTTCATAACCATCACTTCAAAGAAAACAGTGATGTGATTGATAATCAGGTTTGACATTTTATCAAGGTACTAAAATATCATATCTATCAGATTGAGAAAACTGAAGACATTTAGAGAATCAGATATCATTGAGTGTACTACAGCAAAAATTGCAGAGAGTGTATATATCTCAAGAAAATCATGTATGTGTTGGTTATCTGGTTTATTAAGTCTATACGCGCTAGACACTAAAGGTATGTTGCAGGTGAGATGAACATTGCATGTTACAAATTTAACTAAATCCTGTAGAGGGATAAATCTTGTAAGTTTCCCCTGCTAAGCAAACTCGCCAGGTTTGTTTTTTCGAAATGCATAGCTGAATTGGTGAGTTAAAGGGACTGTACCACCTGAACATTGTTTTTACTGTGCATGTAGAGCATAAAAAATTATTGAAAATGATCTATACATTGTATTAGCAAAACTACAATCAAATGCCTAAATTAAGAGAACAATGTGTTTTAATTGTGTTTGTGGAGTCTCCTGTTTATGACATCACCTGTGGCACGGTATGCAAATTAAACATTTCCCATTGAAAAGCAGTTAATTTGCATACCATGCCGCAGATGATGTCATAAAGAGGAGACTCCACAGACACATTGTTCTCTTAATTTAGGCATTTGCTTGCAATTTTGCTAATACAATGTATAGATCATTTTCAATAATTTGACATGCTCTAGATTCACAGTAAAAACAATGTTCAGGTGGTACAGTCCCTTTAACTCACCAATTCAGCTATGCATTTTGAAAAAACAAACCTGGTGAGTTTGCTTAGCAGGGGATTTTAAAACATCAAATACATATCTCTATGTGGGGGTATATACATCAGTACTCAGGCACATTGCCATAGTCAGTACATTGCTTTTTCAAAGTATTAGACAAAGAATATATTCTGTAAACCTGTTTGTAACTCCTAGCTAAATTAATGCATTAGTCAAATTTGACACATGTACTATATTTAAGTATTTTGCCTTACAAACTGACGTAATGCTAATTTACAATTCCCCAAAATCTGTTTATTGCATCCTGTGTTATATTAAGGGTATTCTGCTGATGACTATTTGGGAGCATGTCCTTAAGTCAAACACAATTTTACAGTCTTTCATTCACACTAGAGATGTTTAAGGATGTACACATGGTGGGATGGACAGAATGCCAATATAAGTGTATAAGGTCTATGTACCAAATAGTGAACTGTGAAATCATACATTAATGGCCGAGTTGGAAAATGTCTCCAACTTGCCTGATCATTACAGCTCAGTTGATAATGCCAGTTTTTTGCTGTCCAGTTCATAGCTCACTACATTTCCCTGTTTAGTGATACATAGTTTCAGTGCAATAATTCCTTGCTTTTTAATAAAGATAAAACAATGTTTAACTTCAAATGTAAAACACCTGAGTTTTGTATTACATCATTCACATCAACACTATATAGGAAAATACAAAGAATTTAGAAACTTAAATGAACCAATATAAACAAAGTTAAAGGGATGCTAAATGTTTTATATAGTCTGCATCATTTTCAACTCAGGTAGCTCCAATTTACTTCTAGAAAATGGGAGCTCTGAGTTTCTGATCCAATCGGATCACTTTGGTGATCCACGTAGCCCTCGAATTAGTGCAAATCAGAAATAACTAAATTGAAAAATTCAAATCGGCCCAATTTTGGAAGCTGAATGCCTTCTGCTCTGCAGTGGACAAAGGTGCAAACCAACCATATTGTGGGTAGTTGAATTGCGGATTTCTCTGTAATTCAGCTTTATGCAGTGATTTCAGGCCAGATCGGGACATAATGAGTCAACTCTATAGAAGCACAAATGAAAAGGTTAGTGCCCCTAATATGATGATAAACTGGCATAGTACATGCCAAATTATCCTCTGACTGGCATCTGACATGCTTCCCTGGGAACAGGCAGACCGGTCTGGTCAGCAACCGTCTCTCTCTTCTATATTAAAGGTTTTTATTCATTTTTATTGGATATTGGGTTTAAGTTTACAAACTATTAGTTTTTTAACACTACATAGTGTTCCTACACATTGTCAGTGCTCGCCAGCATTCAGATCAGCTCTGCCTCAGAGCTGAGGCCGAGAGTAAACCCATGTGTATCTCTGTTATGTATCTGCCAAGTTAGCTAAAAGTTGCCAGCAAAAAGCGACAATATGTTACATGTAATAAAAGCAATCTACTAATCCACAATGAGGTCTTAACTCTTTAGAACATCATGCATGATAAAGTATTTGCAGTGGCATCCCATATTCCGTAACATAGTACCACCAACATATAGATACACAGCTTGTCAAACATGAAATGGTTCCCTTAAATTGTAATTTAAATATCACAAATTACAATGAAAACCCTTAAGTTAAAAAAAAATGTATTTTAATTAAATCATTACAGTTTTCATTTGCTCAGAAACATACAACAGGGAATCCCATCTCAGTGCTGAGTTTTCTCTTCCTAATTAGTCTACTGATTTAACCTTATGAATGCCATATTGTTGTGCCAATGATAGATCATTGAGAAATTGACAACTTAGCCTATCAAAGACTATTAGGGCTGTATATTTATGGGATGAAGAAAAATTAAAATAGTTTCTTTTTTGTTCAGCCCAATAGTGGAAAAGAGACTGGAGGCCAATATTTACCCTCTAGTCATTGCCTTCTTCAGTCTTTACAGCCACCTTCTTTACCTTCAATCTCTCCTCATTATAGTCACATTGTCATTAATTGCCTAGAGTACATGATAATGTTGGTATTATTATGTCTAACAAAGGTAAATGCATCTCTGTGTCTCCTCTGGCACAGACCTTCACAGACGTGCTCCCTCATGTTTTCCTGCATGCTGATTCATGACACACAATCGGTATATACAGATTTCTCACTTCAGAATATATTCCACATGAACCTTATCTTCCATGCAGTCTAGGGTATCTCTATACTAATGAACTTTTGTGCAAAGTATTTGCAGTAATTCTTAATCAAGTCAAAAAAATATTGCAGGGCAGGATCGAGGGGGAAAAATAATAGTTTGGACTTTCTATTCAAGCCAACCGCAAATCAGTTACATAGCGATTCTAAATTATTCTAAAATACAAAAGTGATGCAGAGGTTTCCTCAGGAACTGCTAGCATTATATAGTGTTCTAAACCAAATATTGGGTTAACTAATATTAGTGTTACCACAATAACTCTGATGGAATATACACAGATGTAGTCTTACAATGGTCACTATCAGTATGAATATTTTCAGCAATGTGCAGGCTAAAAATGAATTCAAGAGTAACGCCAAAAAAAGGTATACATGTGTTTATTGATCCAAATAATGGCTTACTGTGTCCTATTGTTTAAATGTTTTTCTCTGATAAATACAACATTGTATTTTATTGATATCATCACGTTTCCACAAAGCATTGAATGTTAGCTTCAGATGGGGTTTAGTTTTGAGATGTGATAAAACCAGACTCTTTAAATCTCATGCAAATAAGAGAAAACAAATTCATCTTGAAACACAAAACTAATATGAATCTAAGAAAGTACATTAGAGCTGAGGTGCTACCCGGGAAAACATTTTACAACTGAAATCCTGGTCCACGATTTATACCGCTTATCAATGTCTATTATCATATAGCTGGCAAACATGCATTTAAAGTTGCTCGCCATTTATTTGCTATGAAACATCATCAAACTGCACTTTTATCTTTCTTTAGAACAAACCACAACTGAATCCTGTCTAATCTTACAATTCAATTTCAAGAGAAAACTGTAGTAAATGGTTATAAATTTGAAAAGTATGTTTATGGTTAAACCTGTGCTTAGATGGGGTGTTTTATCCCCTCCCTGGTGAGATTCCTCTGGGGAATATAGCCAGCCGCTTTGATAGACACTTCTGTTTATCTTAATCAGTTTTCAATGCATTACACCTGCTATATTGTATCCTGTCTTTGTTTGTAATAAGGCTCTCTGCTATTCGCAGATGTGTTCCACTCCATTCTAGAGGCAGAGAAGCCTGAAGTGAGGAGAAACATAAAATAATAGACACATCACTCAGAAAATTAAACAAGAATGAAACAAGAAATAGCGTTGAATATTACCGTATTTGCTCGATTATAAGACGACCCTGATTATAAGACGACCCCCCCAAATTTGTAAATTCCTTTAGGAAAAAAACTAAAAGCCTGATTATAAGACTACCTTATAGGAAAAAAAGTTTAACTTTTATATATGTAAATTGATTTTTAATATTTAATTAAAACTTTATATAATACAAATGCATTTCTTGTTTTTATTTCCTTTTATGTGCCAATGCGGCCTCTCTCCCCCTCCCCCAGCCGTCTCTTCCCCCCCCCCAGCGTTGTCTCTCTCTCCCCCCAAAACTTCTCTCTCTTCCCCCTTCCCCTGGTCTCTATCTATCCCCCCCTCCCCTTGTCTGTGTCTCCCCCCTCCCTCCCCTTGTCTGTCTGTGTCCTCCCCCCTCCCTTTGTCTCTCTCTACCCCCCTCTCCCCTTTTCTCTCTCCCCCCTCCCCTTGTCTGTCTGTGTCCTCCCCCTCCCTTTGTCTCTCTCTATCCCCCCCTCCCCTTGTCTGTCTGTGTCCTCTGTCCCGTCCCCCCCCACCCCCCTCCCTCCCCCTTACCTGGTTTCGTTCCCTGGTGGCTAGTGGGGGCAGCCGGGGGATGTCTGCACGATACGTGCAGACATCCTCCATGCTGCCCGACACGGAAGTCTATTATGACGGACAGCTGGTCCGTCATAATAGACTGCCGTGTCGGGCAGCATGGAGGATGTCTGCACGTATCGTGCAGACACCCCCCAGCTGCCCGATTCACCCTGGTGGCTAGTGGGGCAGCAGAGGAGGTCTGCGCGATGAGCGCAGACCTCCCCTGCTGCCGCCCGGCACGCTCGCCGGGACTTCTGTGACGAAGCCGGAAGTACCCGGCTTCTTCATAGAAGCCCCGGCGGTTGTGCCGGGCGGAAGCGGGGGAGTCTGCTCTCATCGCGCAGACATCCCCTGCTGTTAGAGAGGGGGATCCAGGTCCCCTGCAGCTCTGCTGGGGACCTGGATCCATGTCTTATAGTCTGACCTCAATTTGATGTCAGATTATAAGACGACCTCGAATGTAAGATGAGGGGGATTTTTCAGAGCATTTGCTCTGAAAAAAACCTTGTCTTATATTCGAGCAAATACGGTAATATGTGCCTATATATGGGTCGAAGGTACTACCATACGCCAAAACAAGGTTATTTGGGAAGCTGCTTGAAAGCAGGACACCTTGAAATGATATCCAAGCTTTCAGATGTACTTACTAAAGCCTTACAAGACATTACTGTACACGTTCTGACATTACTAGGTAGCTGTATGTTTGTGTGTATGGGATGTGTGCTGCTTATCACTTGCTGGTGCAATAGTTTAATCAAGTTCTTTCAAGTCAAAAACATTGGGGGTAATGTATAAATACTCACACACTTCAAAGTGTCGGGACAGGAATAAAAAGGCGCAATCACCGTTAAATTACCGGTATGTATAATGGCGGTTCCGCCTTTTTATAACTAAAGACACTTTGCAGTGTGGGAGAGAAGGACCTCTGTGTTTGGCGGAGGTTCTCCAACACTAATCAGGCGCTTTTAAGCACCTGTTTCTTTATACATTGGCTGTGCCAATTCAGTGAGTGCCGGGCAAAACAGGAAGGAGTTTTCCAGCGGAGGCAACGCAAACTCACGAAAATTGTTTTATTCATAGGTGCCCACTAAACCCACTATGGTCAAATTATTTTCTTGTGGACATTGCCCACTTGACCAGATTCTCAGATTGGTAATTGCATGCTTATTTCATGAAAAAAGGAAGACTATACAAAAAACTATTGGTGGTGGTGGATATGTATTAAAAAATTATTTAATTAAGAAATACTCACAAGGTAAGAGGAAGGATAGCCTAAGAACAGTATTGAGGAAACAACTACTAATACTAATGTAGTAAGGTATTACATATATTGCTATTTAAAAATAAATACTCAAATACTTGTTAAACCTTTGGCTGATCCAGTTTCTATAAATACAAATGTTTCATAAATCAAACTTTATTTGTAATTCACTTTATTTCTAACTTGTGTTGTTTAATACATGTGTTTCTCTCTTTCTGGTACATACAAAATACTGCAACGATGACTAAAGTTCTTGGAGCAAGATCTAGAAGGCAAGTTGTTACTGTTCTCATTGTAACTCCTACTGGATTCTAAAGTAGCATCTGCACGTACAAGCCCAATCTTGCTATTTGGATCTGGGTGTCTGCTAAAGATTTAACAGTTACATGCCAAACATCATACAATTAAAGTTCAAGAATCAAGGGTTAAATAAATAGTGTCCCCCCTTTGTAAACTAACCCCAACATGTATCTTTACAGATACATGCAGGTTTAGCTCTGCCCCAAAAGTACACGCCAGTCTATACTCAGACTTGTGCTTCTACATTAGAAGTGAAAGACAAAGTTTAGTTGTCCTTTAAAGGGCAGACAACAACCAACTTGCACATAACATGTTTTTTTCTGTGATTTTATTTCTCCAAGGTACATTAAAGCCACTGCTTTGCATAAGCAAATATTTGGCATGTGATCTTTTCACATGCTAGTAAAATTACAATGTCTAAATTTCATACGATTTAATGTAAAGTCATTGTAGTCACAATTAACAGTTTCTTGGATTAGCTGTATGTAGCCTTGGATGTAGCAAAAGTATACACTGTTGTCTGTGTTTTGATATGCCCACAGTGTCTGACCTCACAATGTCAGTATCATTGTTAAATATGCTTGTGCAATAAATTTCATAGAAAACATTGTACATGACATTTGCAACTAAATGTTTACATAAACCTGGGCTAAAAACACTCCACTTAACAATAGAAGATAAAAAATGTGCTCCTAAAGTGAACCTGACTTCCACATAATTGATTCTGGTAGTCATATGTACTAAACCGATATTAAAAAATATATTAGATTAAGAAATATATTAGATTACGAAATATATTTAGCTGAATGGGTCTGCCCCTCCTCCAGCATCTTCCAAGATGTCATTTTCTGGGTGTGTGGATATGGCCCCTACATCTGTTTCTAGAGCACGCTTCAGAGTATTTATTTGCAATGTCGTTGGCATTGAGGTTCTATGTCAAGGCACACAGTATCAAGGTATCCAAACATATGCCTTGCTAAAAAGAAACCAATACATTGGTTAGCACAATGAGAAGAGACAGTGAGACCTTGTCATTTTTACATGGCAGCAACACTAAGTAGTCTATTCACTAAAAGGTGAGTTGCAGGTAAATTGAGATAAACATTTAATCTCACTATTTCTAGTACCGTATTTGCTCGAATTTAAGACAAGGTATTTTTCAGAGCAAATGCTCTGAAAAATCCCCTTCGTCTTACATTCGAGGTCGTCTTATAATCTGACCTCAAATTGAGGTCAGACTATAAGACTGGGATCCAGGTCCCTAGCAGAGACTAGGTCTAACAGCAGGGGATGTCTGCGCGATGAGTGCAGACTCCCCTGCCTCCGCCCGGCACGACCGCCGGGGCTTCTATGAAGATAATAGACTGCCGTGTCGGGCAGCATGGAGGATGTCTGCACGTATCGTGCAGACATCCCCCGCTGCCCCCACTAGCCACCAGGGAACAAAACCAGGTTAAGGGGGGGGGGGGACACAGACAAGGGGTGGGGGACACAGACAGACAAAGGGAGGGAGGGGGGAGACACAGACAAGGGGAGAGAGGGAGGGAGGGAGGGTGAGTGAAGAGAGAAAAGGGGAGGGGAATAGATACAGACAAGGGGGGGAATAGAGATAGACAAGGGGGAGGGGGAGACAGACAAGGGAGGTGGAGAGAGAGAGAGAGAGAGAAGAAGTTTGGGGGGGAGAGAGACAATGCTGGGGGGGAGAGAGAGAGCTGGGGGGGGGGAGAGAGGCTGCACTGGCACATAAAAAGGAAATAAAAACAAGAAATGCATTTGTATAATATACATTTTTTATTAAATATTAAAAAGCAATTTACATATATACAAGTTAAACTTTTTTTCCTATAAGGTAGTCTTATATTCAGGCTTTTAGTTTTTTTCCTAAAGGAATATACAAATTTTGGGGGGTCGTCTTATAATCAGAGTCGTCTTCTAATCAAGCAAATACGGTATATATTGTGCAGGTACACACTTGGTGAGTTCCCACTGCTAAACACACTCACTGGGATTAAATATTCATCTCAACTCAACTCACCTGCATCTCACCTTTTAGTCTATAGACCCCCTAAGTCAGGGCTCGACAAAGCCCGGGAGCCAGTTCGCCATGGCGACTAGGAAATTGTACCTGGCGCCCGGGTAGGATCAGCAGCACATGGCGCTCCACCATCCTGAGGTTAGATTAAAAAAAAAAAAGTACCGGTATTATGTGTGTGTGCCTGGCTAAGTGTGGATGTGTGTGCCTGGCTAAGTGTGGATGTGTGTGTGTGTCTGGTTAAGTGTGGATGTGTGTATGTGTCTGGCTAAGTGTGGATGTGTTGTGGTCTGGCTAAGTGTGGATCTGACTGACTGTCTCTGGATGTGTGTGGATCTGACTGACTGTCTTTGTATGAATGTGACTGACTGACTCTTTGTATGAATGTGACTGACTGAATGTCTTTGTATGAATGTGACTGACTGAATGTCTTTGTATGAATGTGACTGACGACTGTCTTTGTATGAATGTGACTGACGACTGTCTGTGTATGAATGTGACTGACGACTGTCTTTGTATGAATGTGACTGTCTTTGTATGAATGTGACTGACGACTGTCTTTGTATGAATGTGACTGTCTTTGGATGAATGTGACTGACTCTCTTTGTATGAATATGACTGTCTTTGTATGAATGTGACTGACTGTCTTTGTATGAATGTGACTGACTGTCTTTGTATGAATGTGACTGACTGTCTCTGTATGAATGTGACTTGCTGACTGTCTCTGTGTGTGTGTGGATCTGACTGACTGTCTCTGGATGTGTGTGGATCTGACTGACTGTCTTTGTATGAATGTGACTGATACTGTCTTTGTATGAATGTGACTGACTGAATGTCTTTGTATGAATGTGACTGACTGACTGTCTTTGTATGAATGTGACTGACTGACTTTGTATGAATGTGACTGACTGAATGTCTTTGTATGAATGCGACTGACTGAATGTCTTTGTATGAATGTGACTGACTGTATGTATTTGTATAAATGTGACTGACGACTGTCTTTGTATGAATGTGACTGTCTTTGTATGAATGTGACTGACTCTCTTTGTATTAATATGACTGTCTTTGTATGAATGTGACTGACTGTCTTTGTATGAATGTGACTGACTGTCTCTGTGTGTGGTTTTGTGAATGTGCTGTTGTCTGGCTCCTAGATTTTTTTTCTGGCTCCTAAAAGTAAATTACATTTGTCAAGCCCTGCCCTAAGTAGTACATTAGTCCTTTTAAAACGTGGCAATGGGCTTCCAGGTTTGTCACGTAAAACATGTCACCTAGTGACAATGGATGCAGCTGGTATACCCTTCGGTTAAACCCGCATAGGCAGTGATCAACGGTCGCTGCGTATGCTTAGCTGTGTTGCTATAATGTCTCAATATCGAGGCTTCATGCAACACTGAAATTTAACCCACAATCACTCCACGGAGCAATCGAGATTTTGCAGTATGCGCTTCCATTTTGGCACTGCCCTGTAGCCAACAAGGGCCTCTAGACCCAGTCAGAAACATTGCAGTTACAAAAAAAACTAACTAACACTATATCTAAATTAATCTAAGGAAATTTCTAATAACATGTATTTATATATATATAATATGCCTTTTAGTTTAGGACCATATATATTGTTTTTAACATGGGCATTGACTTAAGCAATATTTATTTACAATACAATTTCATTGTTAATACATCGTAAAACAGCAGGATTATTTGTTCCCTGAATGCTTCACACATCACAGAAATGACACATATGTATTTCATTTAGTGAGAGAACCTTGTAGTTCCTGCATATTAGTGTAAAGACTCTTTTAGAAAGTCCCTGAAGTTTACTCCTGTTACTCTTCCCCTTTACATTAATAAAATAACACTTTTAATTTCTGACAAATGCCTACTAAATCCTGCTCGATGCTCTGTGATCCGACTGTTGAACTATGTCCTAGGGGATTCAGTAAGTAGTGCATTCATGTGATGAGAGAGTCAGGTGGGACGAGGACTCATATTTACATACTGCATACATTCCAGACTTGGAGGTATAAACAGCAAACCACACATTTCTGCTACATTACACCCTCATCCCTCCCACATCAATGCTGTGTCAATTATTACCATCTAAACGTCTCCCCAAGACCAGACTTAAATACCATTCGGCTTGTCTGCTCCAACAAGTATCACAGGTACAAGATGAAGACCATGCCCCGTCCCCCCCTGGCTTCTCCCGCTTATATTAATGCACTCACCACAATTTCATGTTCTGCATCCCCTTCACACATGAATCCATAGTAGTCAGAGATTTTATCCAGATCTGGGATATTTCCATGAGGACCTATAGTTTTATCTGCATGACAAGTTTGACAGAGCGGTGCATTTCCCATAGCTATGTGAGTAAAATCTCTGCTCTCTTGTTAACAGCCTTCACCATCAGTTTGTGGTTGAGTCAGGCCTGCTAGTCTGGCCTTGTCCTGCAGAATATAAGTCTCTCGTCCTAACCTCTGTGCCGGCTGGACTAACTCTCTCACACAATTAGTTTCTAGCAACTGCAGACATCATCCAATGACCATTTCCAATTCAGGCTCTGCCCGTCTATTTTTACACCTACTAGGCCAGTTATGCATGTAAATGGAGTTGGGAGGGGGGATGCTTTCCAATACACAGCCAGTGTTCACAGTACATGGAGGTTTGCAGTGTGAAATGCCTCTACTGTGCACGTGAGTCCTATTGAATTACTCCCAGTGTGTCATGTTTTGATTTTTACTCCTTGCAGTCTTTCTGATTATGTAATGAATGTCACTGATGTATTACATTCTTTCTAAATGACAGGGAAAATGATGCTTCAACTGTGTCAATGTGGGTATGTATGGCTAACTATCTGATGTTTGTATGGGCTTGTACAAAAGTGGCACACATTTATTTCAGCATTCACTTACACAACTGGCACACAATTATTACACAACTGTCAGTGCTCTCAAACAGCACACATTTATTGTAATGTGCACTTAAACAACTGACACATTTATTTCAGGAGTCCTCCTACAGAAGTGACACACATTTGACTGAGCGCGTACACAACTGATGTCATTTTATGGGAGTACACAATTAAAGAGGATCTCAAAATACTTAGTAAAAGACAGCAGTTTGCACAATATAATAACAGATGACATTTGGGTCTTTTCATTACAATGACATATTATTCAATTCATATTGATGCGGAGAAACAATCATCAAGACTAATGTTTAAATTGCAGCTGCAGTTTTTAGTTTCACTAGCCTCATCACTCACATTTCTTGCTTATAGACAAATTATCAGGTTACTAGATGATATTTTTACGCTGTTGACAAGATATACAAAAATTTTTTTCAAGATATACTAAATAGAGAGATTTAGGGGAGGGCTAGCAAGGGTGGCAGAGGGGTAATTGCCCCCTGAGCTGCCCTCTATCATTGGTCAGTGGGTTGAGGCGACACCACTTTTCACTTTTAAATATCCTAGTAACTAACTAAAAAGAAAAGTCAAGGTTCCCAGACCAAAAATATATATAAAAAAATTGAAGCAGTACAATTTACTGGTCAGAGGCATAACACCTACAACACATGCCTGATACACTATGGTCATTCTGAACAATGGTTTATTTTGCATTTATGCGGTGTTTGTGTTTAGATGTAATTTTTCTCATTTAATATACCCACACATATTTTATACTGGTTTTAGCGCCATAAATAGGGCCCCGTGAAGCAGATGCGCTCTGCTTCATGGGGTGGGGGCAGACCTCGCACCCGTAGAGATCCGCTCCCTCCCAGGATACTCCAGTCCGGCCGTGTAGAGAGCTGGTGAGGGGAGTTCATCTCCCCAGCCAGTGCCTCTACCGGCATTTTTTTTCCCTGGCACTCTCCCCGCTGGTGCCCCCTGCTGCAGTGCCATAAGGCGGCTGCCTAGCAGCCTTATGCTGGCGCCGGCCCTGCCCATGACATTTAACCATGCCACTGATGGTTAACCAGTCTTGAGAACTGTTCTCCATATCAGCCTGGATGTATTAGACTGCAGATACCATAATGTCACTGAGAATCATGCAATCTGTCTTCCAAAACAGTTGGTTGCCAATATTCCTGATAAGAGGTTAACCATCAGCAACCTCTGAGGTGCTGTCTCTTTTACAGTTTCTAGGATGCTCAGCCAGCCATGTGGGCTTGTCTCCCTAAACAAGGAATTTTCTGCATGTGTGCAAAACAAAGAATTAAAAGAATAAGACACAAAGGAAAAATTCCCTGGCCTTCTTCCTGCTAGGATACTTGGGAATCAGACTAATGGGAAATAAATACACAATCAATCTCATAATCTTATCCCCAGCTGAGCACTTAACTTCCAAAGCATAAAGCTGCCAATATGTCTAGATCAGGTCATAGAGGATTTTGTTCTGGTTCAATCCTAAAGTATCCAAGCTGTTTTTAAAGGCATCTAATGTGTTTGCTAGGACCACCTTTAAAGGCGGCAGTGAAGTTCATACCTTTATTGCCCTTACTGTAAAAAAAATCCTTTCCACTGTCGTAGACTACATTTTTTAAAAGTCTTAGCGGGTGACCTCATGTTCTTTGTACCATTCTGTTAATGAACAGGTCTTTAGAGAGTCTTTATATAGGCTCTATACCTATTGATATAACATTATCATATCCACTCTAAGATGCCATTTCTCTAGAGTGTATAAATTAAACTTTTATAGCCTTACTTCATAACTAAAACTTTCTATTCCCCTCATTAGAATTTTAGCCCTCCTCTGCACCTTCTCTAGTTCCAGAAGTGAACTGCATATTCAAGGCGAGGTCTTACCATGAACCTGTAAAGAGGCAGAATAACATCTTCATCCCATGAGTCAACACGCCTTTTAATACAGGCCACTATCTTACTGGGCCTTGCATCCTCCAGCTGGCATTGTTCACTACTGCAAAGTCTATTGTCTCCAATTACCCTCAGATTAATTTCATTAGTAGATTTCCCCAATGAAACACCATTTAAACTAAATGTTGCATTCTTATTATTATACCGAAAATGCATAGTTTTACATTTGTCTACACTGAATCTCATTTTCCATCCATTTAACTGACCAGTTACCCAATTTGTCCAAATCCTCTTCTAGTTCAGACAGTATAACGATACTTAATTTTGTGTCATCGGCAAAACACTGAGACATGGCTCCCTATGCCCATTGGGAGATCATTTATAAACAAATTAAAAAGAAGAGGACCCAGGACAGATCCATGGGGTATTCCACTTTTCACATCTGTCCAATTTGAGAACTTCTCATTTACCACCACTCTTTGCATTCTATCAACCAATTGTCAATCCACATGCAAACATTTGGCCCTAAGTCTATTTCAGTCAGTTTGTATAGTAACATGTGGAACTCTATCAAATGCCTTAGCAAAGTCTAAATATATCACATCCACCGCAGCACCCACAGCTATATTTTTACTCACCTCTTCATTCAATGCAATTAAGTTAGTTTGACATGATCTGTCTTTCACAAAGCCATATTGGTTCCTGCTAATGAAATTCCTGTTCAAGGTGACATTTTGAATATATTGCCTTAACAAAACTTCAAACAGTTTCCCCACCAATGCCAAGTTTCAAGTTTACAGGTCTGTAATGGCATGGCTGGGATTTTGATCCCTTTTTTTAATATTATGCCAATCGGTGGGTACTTTGCCTGACATAAAATAATCCAAAATAACAGTCTTGCTACAGCCTGGCTTAGCTCCTTAAGTACCCATGGGTGTATATCATCTGGTCCCAGTGCTTTGTCTACTTTAACACCATTTAATTGTATTAACACTTTTTCTTGTGTCAGACAATCACATGTTTGCTATGTCAAAAATTACACATTGCCCTGAATTCATGCATTTGGAAATTAAATAAAACATACCATTCTGTATTATCAGTACTACACATTACATGACAATGGTTTACTGTGCATATATTGTGAAAACTCTGAAAAAATATTAATACTTAATCAGCATACATTTCCCTGCAATTGTCATAGTAACATACGTGTACAAATATATTCCTTTCAGCCTCTATGAGACAAGAGACTTGAATAGTATCCTAGCAACACTGCATCCAGCCAGGTTTCTCCTCCAACTCACGCAAGATGTCATTAAATTACAACAGGTAACTAACCATACATCATTCTCCCATGACAACAAATATGAGTTCAGTATATCTTCTGATTACCAAATGGCTGCACCATTACTACATTCAATAATGAACAAAGGATGATAAGAATTCTACATATAAGACATTGCAAATGACCATTTTCAGAAATAATACAGACATAAATCAAGTGACATTGTATAATATCAAGCAACAGAGGATGTTTTGCTTTTCCGGAAGGTTAGCATGTATAAACATGGTGCATTGGCGTGTGCGCCAATGTATAAAGCAGACTTACAGGCATAGGTTTAGGATGTGTTGGTGCTTATTGTGTCTATGTGTACACAGTCTATGTATAAATATCAGGTGCTGGAAACCACCTGATTTGTGTCGGGGTCCCTTTCCCGCACTGCAAAGTGTCTTTTTTTTTTTTAATAAAACTCCCGACACTTTGCAGTGCAGGAGTTTTTATACATATCTCCCAATGTGTTTTAGTTATTCAAGTATTCTTATTATGATTAGTATTTTGTGCTTCAGTTTACTTAGGAATCAATTGCTTAAAAACAATCCACAGAGCAAAAGGTTATTATGTCCTTTCTATTGAAATAATATAAATCTGAGAAAGTATTATATGTTTTTAAAATATTCAGTTGGAACATTTCCATTGCTAACACCCTGGTTTCATTATAAATATAAGCCTTCATTTATGAGTTTCCATATGGGAGGTGAAAGGATTCAAATACATTTCCCTGTAATCTTTGTTATCAGTTTGTCCAGCATTGTAATGTGAAGTGACCATTAATGTTACATAAAAGCACACTTCAGAAGCCATCCAAAAATATCAACTTCCTTAAAGACTTGATAACATTATCTCCAGCAATTTGCAATCAGTGTGTGGAGTGTTCAAATTGTTCACAGTTTACCACAGTTTACCATTTATTTTAGTAGCTCTGAAACAGTAAAGTTGCATCTTTTGTAGTCATATAGATATTTTCAATAAAGTACACATCCAGGTATAGGTCACTAGTTTGACACATAGTGAAAGCTGGCAAAAATGAAATCAAGCATATTATACTAACCAGGTAAATACCTCCTGGATCTCAGCGCCTATAAAACAGGTATGCTATAGCCTATTATTTCCAGGTACAGTAGCGCTGACACCCCCTGTTTGAAGCCACGCTCCTGAGTCCTGCTTCCTTGTGGTGCATGCTGGGAGATATGGTCTGGGCTGAGGGTTCTCATCCCAATATTTCAGTACATAGAAATATATATATATATATATATATATATCGATCCAAAGTACCAGCACTCTGCCCAATTTAAGTCATAAAAAATGCCAAAACTTGCCTGGGTGCAATCCACATCAATCTACAAAATCCAAAACAGAAAAAGAATGCACTCACAGGGCTTCTGAAGACAGTCATTCAGGTTTTAATGCAGGATGATCGTCAGATAGTTCTTTCAGCGACGTTTCAGGCTGTTAAGCCTTTTGTCAAGCACTCTGATATATATACATGTATATGCAGATACATTTATACGCGGTAAAGTTTATATAGATGTAAAAGGGGAAACATTTACATATATATCGGATACAAATATATACACGTATATATGCAGTTACTTTTAACAAAATCGGGGGAAGTTTGGGCTTTTCTCTGTGATGGAGATCTTGCAATGTTTCAGCTTGTTTTACCCTTATTGGCTTTCTTTCTCTGTATCCCTGGCTCCCAGTCATTCTGTGATCAGGGTCATAAACTCTTATAATACCCCTTCACAAGTAATTTACAGTTGCCTGCTAGCTGACAAGCATCTAATTACATAGGAGAACACAAGGCAGGTTGATAAGAATAGTTACAAATAGAAAGACTGAATTTTGCACTTTGTCCCTTCAGTGTTAGTAAGTAACCCTCCCCTCCTTAGAGTTCTTTAATATTCTTTTTAACACTTTTTGTTTCATTAAATGGTTACATATCTTCTGCGAGTGTTGGAGCTATAAAAGTAAAGTCCTGTTAAATATTTAACTGATGCTCACTTGCCAGTAGTTTCCAAAAGCAACCGAATGAAGCTGTTCGACTGACCACCTGCCACAAGAATACTGAATAAGGGAAACTTGTTTCTTTAAACTGTACTTCAGCAATGAGATTACACAATGTATCTGTAACCAGTGTTTAACACAACCCATTAAGATCGAATTTCTAATAAGGATATGCCCTGTAATAATCATCTGGAAGGGACCCATAAAACCAGATATGACAGACTGGACATAAGAAAAAAAAAAGTAAAGGTTCAACATTTGGTAATCTTCATTTCCAAACTAAAATGTTTGCCTGGATTTTGACAATCACAGGACAAGCTGGTCAAGCTCTAACATCCAGCAGGAGGTCTTTAACAATGGCAGAGCAGCATCCAGCCATCAGGTGCACATAGGACTCTGTAACCCCCTGACACAGCCTCTTGAGATTTAATACTTTGTAGCTCAGAAATGATTACTCAAGGAAAACAGGCTAAAAAGATGTTCTTGTTGGTAATTTGAAATTCATTATTTTTAGGTTAGACATTGGTTCTATCCACTAAAGACCACCCATCAATATATATGAATAAAGCAATTCTGAAGCAAAGTGCTTAATGTGCAACAATCACAATGGAAACCAGTGGGATGTACCTTCTGATCTTCACGTGAAATAATAAAGTCACTTTCTTGAGAAAAAGGTTCTAATGCTTTGTGATTACTGAACTGCAGTCAGCAATTTCCATAAAATGCAACTGTTACCCACACACCAAGTTTACACGAAGCACCAGAGCATAATTAACCCCTCAACAACCAATGGTACTTTGGTGCTTTTGACCTCAAGGACAAGAAACACCAAAGGGAGATTTTATGATTCTGGCCAGGGTCCGGGGCTGAAAGGGACCTGTGGGTCCCTGGCTAAACATCATTACAGCCCCTGTGGGTCCCTGCCGAAACATCGTTACAGACCCCGTGGGTCCCTGCCGAAACATCGTTACAGACCCTGTGGTTCCCTGCCGAAACATCGTTACAGACCCTGTGGTTCCCTGCCGAAACATCGTTACAGACCCTGTGGTTCCCTGCCGAAACATCGTTACAGACCCCGTGGGTTCCTGCCGAAACATCATTACACATAAACACAGTAAAGGAAGAGAGTATATTTAAAAGAAGAAAAACTACCACAAATAGAGGACATAATCTTAAATTAGTGGGGCAATGATTAAAAAGTAATATCAGGAAGTATTACTTTACTGAGAGGGTAGTGGATGTATGGAATAGCCTTCCTGCAGAAGTGGTAAAGGTAAACACAGTCAAGGATTTTAAGCATGCGTGGGATAGACACAAGGCTATCCTAGCTATAAGACCGGGAACGGGGGACTAATAAAAGTACTCAAAAAAAAATTGGGCAGACTAGATGGACCGAATGGTTCTTATCTGCAGACACATTCTTTGTTTCTATGTTTCTATATGTTTCTATGTTTCTATTACAGCCCCTGTGGGTCCCTGCCGAAACATCATTACGTAATTCAGAGAGCTTTGAGTGCTACTGGGAGAAAGACGCTATATAAATACTAGTTATTTTTATTATCACTGGCCTTTGAATACCGTAGACTGCAATAGAAAAATTTGAGATAAAAACCAGTGGTAAGTAAAAACTCACATGACTGAATAGAGCCCATTATTATATTATAGAAGTGCAATTACTAATAATAAAATACAGTGGTTGCTGTATTAGTCCTGAGCTATAGTGAGTCTGGGATCCCAGTGCTCTTTCCCCTTTCATTTATTCAGTGGTTTGCTGAGGGAGCTGAGATTTTACAAAGCATATTTTCTTTCAGACATACACCCATTTACCAAACATATAAACAGAAAAGAAGCACAACTGGATAAACAGTCTAGATAAATCTGCAAATCAATACAGATTACATTAATGGTCCAGTAATAAAGGAAAACTAACATTATTATTTTTGTTCCATCTATGGAAATAATGTTGGGCCTATAATTAATATTCACCACTAACAGGCACACAATACAACATAATCAAATGCAAGAGGGAAACACATCAATCAAACCCCACCCTCCATGTTCAGTAAGCAGGTCAGATGCTAGTAAATGGAAACTACAGTCTATTTCTCCAAGGACAGCTGATCCCCAGCAAGTGAGCAGCACCAGTAATTACAGGGACACAACGTATTAACTATAGAAGTACCAGTTGGGTTATCACCAGGTAATCTCTGATGATGTTAGATTGTTATAGTCGCTGCCCTGAAAGTTAAGTGAATATTTTTGTCCTATATACATTATAGCACAGGTAGTGCTATAGAGTAATATAGATGTCATAGTTAATAGAATCGTAAATCAAGCAAGGTTAAAGGAGTTACAAATTACTTGTTTTTAGACTCATCAATATTTAAAATGATGTTGTTAGAGTCAGAAATATAATCTGATTTAATGCTGTACACAGCTGTTTATTCGAACATTATCTCTTTGATGATACACTGGGCTTTAACACTTATTACGGGTTATTACTCAAGTTCAGAACTATTGTACAATAATTGAGATTGTGTTTATAGAGGGACTGAACTGCCCAATTTATTTTTATTTTTTATAAATCAAAGTCCATTTCTCCCTGTGTTATATAAATTGTGAGTGGTATTTCTGTGCTATTCAAAACATATCCCAGTCTTTGTCCAAAAACCAAACGCTTGTGATAATCATTTTGTGCAGCTGATACTTGATAGGGCCAGTTGAGCATGACCATCTTCAGCGCAGGGCAAAAAAGGTTAGCTACCCAGGGCTCAGAAATGAAATAGGGATACACAGCTGGTGCTCCTTTGTGTCCTGTGTTTTCACCTTCTTTGCACCTCTCCCTACTCTATGCTGTGCTTCACACTGAGTGACTAGGACGCAGTCACAATCAATGTAGAAAATTCCTGCAGCCAATCGGAGAAGAGGAACTGTTTTCCCCTGTGACTGTGCAGTCAGGGAGGAGATCTCTTCCTGCACTGTGATTGGATGCACTACAGGGAAGGAAGTTTTACACTTGTGTCTACAGAACGGCTGTTAGGTGCAGAGTATTTAAAGTATATAGCTGTGTGTATGTGTGTTATATACATGTAAGTGTGACATCTGTGATGTCTTATTTATTGCACTTTAGCTTCTGTAGAGCAGGGCTTGACAAATTTAATTTGATTCTAGGAGCAAGCAAAAATATTTAGGAGCCAGACAATCACGCAAACATACACGCAATTCATAAACACACACACACACACACACACACCAACCCACGTCACATATACACCACACACACACCAACCCATGACACATATACACCACACACACACCAACCCACGTCACATATACACCACACACACACAAACCCACGTCACATATACACCACACACACACCAACCCACGTCACATATACACCACACACACCAACCCATGTCACATATACACCCCACACACACACACACTAACCCACTTCACATATACACCCCACACACACCAACCCACTTCACATATTCACCCCACACACACCAACCCACTTCACATACATACACACACACACACACCAACCCATTTCACATATACATACACACCCCCACTTCACATTTATTACCCCCCCCTCTTCACATATACCCCCCCCCCCCCACACTTCACATATACACCCCTCCCCCCCACTTCACAATTTCCAGCGCCCAGGGTTTGTGGAGCCCTGCTGTAGAGTATATATTCCCATCATGCTTAACCAAAAGCTTTAAGAGCTTCATGAGCAACTAAGCCCACAAATGGTAGAGTGCAAAGGGTTATTCAACACTGTTGTGTGTGTATACATTTATGGCTGTGTAATAGGGTAATTAGAGTGTGCTAGAAAGAAGGGAATAGGGGAACTACACAGCAGCCTTGTCATGCCCATGGTCCCAATAACATTTAAGATTTCCACACAGTGGTGCGACCATCAGACGCTCGTCGTGATATGTCTGTGTGTTCATCATGAGAAGAAGGAACATATTTGTGATTGGGAATGCCAATGAGAACAGTTAGATTGAAGGATAGTGAAGTAGGGAGGGAGGGGAGGTGAATGCAAACACAAATGTGATTACTTGTGTGAACCTTTAAAAGATTGAAAGTGAACAAAGTGTATGAGAATATGAATATGAACAATAAGGAAAAATGGCAGTGAAGTAGAAGGGAACAACCAGACAGTGAGAAAGGTCAGAGCCTTAAAGAAGTTAATCAAGATGTGTAGAAGTGAGAAGAGAGACGCAGAACATGCTGAAAATTTATAGGTAATTTGAACCAGGACAAAATTATTTATTTATTTTTAAAATTAACAGTAGACTAAAAATACTAATTTGCTTATTAATTTGGATTGTGTCTGTGGAATGTTACCAACTCTACTTTCAGCATTGCTTTTGTTCTGTATACAAAGCTCCAGTATATGTACTATTGTAAAATGGGTAGGTACAATGGATTTTTTTTTCAGTATTGAAGATGCAAACATCAGTCTTCCATGAGAATACAAACAATTCAAAAATCAAAGTAATTATATATATATATATATATATATATATATATATATATATATATATACATGTATTATTTATCACACTGTATCATATAACGGACAATTCTTAATGACACAACCAAAACAACATAAGTACTGGCTTGAGAAACACCAGGAGTCAGGAAACCACACCTTCTAAAATAAGTTCTGCTGGCTCCCAACTTTTAGTTTTACACGTGACTCTATGGAAATACCCATTCATTGGCTCCTAAAATAACTAGGCTGGCTCCCGAATTCGTCTATTCAGATCCCGAAGTCTACAACTATTCCTTAAAAGTTAGGGGTTGTGCTGAGTCCTACTCGGCTATTTTTCCCAACTCAGTAATTTGACTCTACTTTCAAGAACGTGGTTGTCAGTCCACCACATTCCACTATTTACTCAATAAACCATACAGTATAATACTGTCGACCAATAAAATGTTTCCAGTATCTATATATATAATGTTCTGACATTTACATCACTTTTTGCCAGAAAGTTAGAGACGCAACATATGTGGTTTGTAGACTCTAAACATATTACACTTATAATTTTCTTATATTAGCTTATAGATATCAATAAGGATTGGAGAGTATGATAAGGATTGGAGAGTATGTGAATATAGAAAACTAGAGGGAATTGACAAGGGAATTAAAACTTAAGGTTGACGTGGCCAGCTGCTTTGGCCTTGGGTATGATATCCCCTTGTCAATTTCCAGTAATTCCTTCTTTGATGAATAAAGCCCCTAGAATTCTTGCTACTTTTTATGAAATGTAAATAAATAAACTAAACAGAATGATTGATTTAACTGAAATGTTATTTAAGCTATAAACTCATTTCAGCAAAGCCACTACCTTCTCTGTGAAGTTATATATTCTCATTATAGAGTCTTCTGCCTCTACACTATTGGATCCAGGAGCTGTCCATGGTTAATCTACACAAGTTTAGAAAATAGGTAAACAAGGTGGGCCATCATTAAAATGTACCAGGTTAAAAAAAAAGAGAGAAGAACCGGCCTAAGAGCATTTTAGGTTGAGCAACAGGTTCTTTTGCTTGGTGTTGGTAACCAAAATGTTAAAGAGGCAACTAAGTGTGTATAAACGAAGCATCTGCAATAATTGTAATAAAATGTGCCATTGAGTGAATTCAGAAAGGCTGCCCATCTGTCTTACACCACTGACATTCTCACCCATGCAGTATCCATTGAATTGTGATTTTGTTGCTATGGAAATTCCCCTTTCAGGTATTGCCTAATCATAGACAAAACCATCTCTGTAAGAGATATCTGAGAGGTTTGGCAGCCTAAGGTTATAGAAGCACAGCCATTAAAATGTATATAGAATGATTTGTATACTAAATAAAGAGAGAATTGCAGGGAATTTAGATGAGAATTACAAACTTTAGGCCAAAGTAAATGAGTTAAAAAAAATTCAACAATGCGGCTGAATGGGAGAATACTTCCAACTCTGCTACTTTGGCCTGAAGTTAGATATTCCCATCTCAATTCCTCTTTATTGAGTATACCCTTATGAGTGAATGCATCCTCTACCCTGTTCAATTTCTCACTTATATTTTATTTCACTATTTTTCTGTCATACTATTTTGGAATAGTACTGCAAATGTACATACAAATGTACTGGAAATTATTTGGAGAATTTTCCAAATTCAGCTTCCTTTATCAATTCCCTGTAATTCTCTATCATCAATAAAGCCTTAAATGTGTGTATTAATATGTATTCTATAAGTGAAACATGTATACTATCATATTATTCACCAGTATTCTATTCCTAAGAACAGGAGAGAGTTGATATAAACCAAACATTATCTAAATTCTGCATTAGTCAAGCTTTTTTATAGTATCTTCAAATAGCGGGTGTTTTGATGCAGTATTCCAGAAAATGGAAGAACATGGCGTAACGTTATGCATTTTAAATGCCGGCCAACTTAGTCTGAAAGTTGAATCTAAAAATTGCAACAAAAATAAAATGAGGATATTACTGAATTCTCCAAGCTGTGTGCTGCAGAGAAAAAAACAGCATCAATTATTGACTGCTGGTACTTCATTCATATACCAAGGCTCCCCAGCAGGAATTATGTACACCCGCTTGAACTAAAAAAGCATCGTTCTATCAGCTTTTATTCCTTGAAAACATCAAGACATTTCTAGTATTAGATGACTATACAGGATTGCCATAGTGTAATGAGGTGTTGCAGTGTACAAATCATGTATCCTTGGGAAATCTTGTCACTGTATTTCATACAGTGTATTTTCCTGCACTTTTTCTGCTAGCCGTTTCAAACTGCAGGACCTGCCTGTGTTACAGAATGGAAAAATATTAAAGATTAAATATTAATAGCTAGAAAAAAAAAATGAATGCAATGAATATAAGGCATAAGTATACAATTTGGTGTGGAAAAAAATAAAATAAAAATAAGCCAGTGAAGTACCCATCACAATATGTGTATTAAGGAATGAAAGCATTACTGTATCTGCGATGTATGTGCTTTCTATGATAGCATGATGGCCAGCTGACATGATGAAACCTGGGGAAGGTGGGGTCTGTGCAGACTGGATTCAGTCAGGCAATACAAACCCTGCATCTCTATACAGAGGATAGCTCAATAGGATGAGCATGTCAGCGAAGAGGTGAAATGTACACATATGTATGGATCTATGTATACAGTATGTAAACACAGTAATCCAGGATTATTACACTGGGGGAGGTTTTTGTGATTTACAGAAATGATTAGTACATCTGAAGCTTATAATGCTAGATATCTGCATACAAGGTGTGTTCGACTAGATGGCAGATGCTGAATGACAAGAGTGCATGGACATATGTGGCTGTGGGATACAGGATGGATGAATGGAGGTTTCCATACCTTACGTTTCCGATCTATTCTTTCTCTAGGGTTTTTACGCCTTTTCCTTTCCCTCACTTTCTCCTTCTCCTCAATGGAAGGTAGTTCCAACTCCCGCACTTTTTTAATAGAAGCAGCAGCATGAGCCATTTTGAGAAGGCAAGCACCCGCTTCCAAGGGCTCAGGTCTTAAAACAGAAAAATCCCTATTTATTTATTTATCCCCCCACCAATGCTGCGGCTCCCAGTCAGGAACTTTCCACTGTAATCCTGCAATTCACTGCTACATCACAGCCTGTGTCCATATGCTGCAGGACTCACAGTATAACACAGCATCCCAGTGCTTGCAGGATAAAAGCACAACCGTGCCTTAGCCAATAACAGGTGACAGGCAGAAAATCTAGTTTAAAAAAATATTTCAAAATAAAAACATTGGATTCAGTTCCAACATTCCAGATTTTGCATTGAGTGTAAGTAAATGCAAGCTTCAGACCAGCTGACAATCCATCCTTTAACTCCTCACCAAACCAGAAAGGTCTTCTGGGACCTTTCCATACAGCCTGCGTCCTCTGACTGAAGCCAGGAAGAGGCCACCTTTCGCAAACCAGTGGGGGGATAAGCTCTTTGAAATTCTTCAAGCACCTCAACGCAGTGTAAGGATAAAAATGGTGCAGTCTGACTTAATGACTTGCTGTTGCTGTTGCTGCTGCTGCTAGGACTGCCTCAGTTTGAACACATGACTAGTTTCTTTGCCTGTGTCCCTCGCTGCCTTCGGTTTCCCTTTAATTATATCATTGCAGCTCTAATCTGAAGGAGGGCTGGATATGTCCGGTCCACCTGCCTCTCACAAGCACGGATGAACAAACCAGAAAAAAAAACACATTCTGAATATTCATGTCTTTATCTGTAGCAAGTCAGTTATGTTGAAACATGCATAGATTACATAGATCAGACAAAAACCATACCCTGGAGTCGTCTGCTTTAAAATAAATAAAATAATAATATGGTGTTGTAGATTCTACTGAGCACCACCTGTACGAGTCCAACTTTACTTCCTTTTCAGACAAAAGGGTTGCTTATTTTTTTAAAACTATACAAATAAAAAGGCATGTGATTTTGCAAATGGAAATATACATGGTGAAGCATTTCTGGAAAGATTTCACATGCCTACACCTGCCTCCTATTTCAAGTTAACCAATTATATGTGTCATGGTGTCTTGTTCCACAGGGATTAGCAAAATGTACCAATTCAAAAAAAATGGGGAGTGGAACTACAGACATTTAACTCTGGCACAATGCATTCCAAGGCAGAAAATGTTAAAACTATCAATTGGTATGTATGAGTATGGATGGGTGTGTATGTGCAAAAAAACTCCAGATGATGTCAGCTGCAGTTGGTGTAACTGAGCTTTATGGGAGATGTAGTCCATGCTACATGAGGTTACAAAAGGTGTCTGCCTGTTGTTATTGCTTGCCTTGAGTCCTTAGAGGACCACTGGACTGTTTTTTAACTCTTGCTTCCTTTAAGGAATCAAGGGTTAAAAAACATGTCCTTGTAATCTGGAGTAAACTTATTAGATACAAGGGTTTACTACCTGTGTGTTTTACATCTGAGACACAGCAGTTCATGGTTGTTGTGCGCTGGCACAGCCAATCAGAGCAGGGACTCGCCCTGCTCCGTCTGCCGAATACGAGGGTCTCTCACTGCTAGAAGCACAAGTGAAAGGTTAGTTGTTCCTAGAGTGAGGATAAACTGCTGTGTACTTTTGATAGTATATGCCAGTTTATCCTCTGATGGCAGCTGCCATGTTATGGAAGCATGGCAACTGTTGGTCAGAGAATAAACTGGCATGTACTGTGCCACAGGCGCAGATGCTCCATATGTGCTAGGTGTGCAGCATGGAGCAGCCTCACTGTGCATTTCCGGGGTTTGTGTGCTGCGAACAGAGAGCACACAAACCTCCGGAAATACATCCGGGAGGCAGACGGCAGCTGCGAATTCGGCAACAGAGTCCCTCACTATGTTGCCAATCCGACCAGCACGAAAAGTATACAGAATTGTACACTTTCAGTGCTAGTTGAATTGGCCACATAGTGAGCAGCTGCCGTCGGCCCCTTGGATGTAACTTGTATATTTCCAGGGGTTTGTGTGCTGGCTGTTCGCAGCACACAAACCCCCTGAAATACACCATGCCCCTGAGTGACTGGTGTGCTCCGGACTGGCAGCACGCCTGTCACTTTGGGGCACGATACGCGCCTGCTGTGCTAGTACACTGAAATATAACATTTAGTGTTGCTTTAAACTAGCACTAGAGGTTGTTTTTTTTACTTTGGTAGAAGCAACAGTTAAAAATGATTTGCCACTGGTCCCAAGTTGCCACAACTTGTATCTTTAGAGATACACATGGGTTTACTCTCAACTCAGCCTCTCAGCTAAAGTTGAGCTGATCTGACAGCAGGCCTGGAGGGATCTGCTTCAGAGAGTGTCCTTCTATAGACTGCATGTAAAAATGAGGGTCTCTAGCAAGCAAGTAATCTTGCTAGCACATTGATGCAAAAAAAATATGTTTCATTTCTTTAACTTTTTCAAATTTTTGTGAATATTCTCCATTGAGTAATTTAGTGAATCGCTGCCACATTCTTCAAGAGGCCAATCTTGGTGAAAATTATGACAATTTAAATCAATGCATAAAATGCATGAAAAACTGCTACTGACTAAAGTCAATGAAGGTTAAGTTGGACTTAGTCGGAAAAGTCACTCAATTCAACTTGCCGGTTCTGAGGATGGTAAGTCCCATTATTTTCAATAGGAGAAAACAGTTTTCAGTTTTTGAGACTAAGTTCGCTTCGACTTCCAAACTCGACCTCTTCGGCTCAAATTGTACAAGCTTCATTTTGCCTGCCTTCACCACATCTCGACTTTGAAAATATTATTTCGGAATTTCCTTTTTTGGGGTTGAGAGGGGAGCATACAAGGGAGATCGAGTCTTTTCAAGTTTTGTTGTCAAGTTAAGCGGTCATCTCATCCACCAATCTTGTGTTTGGTGAATCGACATCTTTGAATTCAAAGTGAGGAGGCTTAATTCAGAGTAAAACCATATGGATTGTCTTTTGTTAGTTATGAACTACTGCTTGTTAACTAAGCTTGTAAAGAAGCAAAACAAGATGGCTGCCATAGAGCAACTGGTATATACATGTACTGCCTGCCTGCCACCAGACAGACACTGTATATTGCTGATATGATGGTTACAACCAATTCCATGATTCTAAGTAATAAGATACATATCTGCTCTATAGAATATGTCTTGTAGCCAGACACCATAATGAAAACATGTTGCTCACTTTAGGACACAAAATATTATAGAATATTATAGATATTTTATTTGAAAAATTGGCAAGTTTATGTTTGAAATACTTGTTTTCTCATGGCCTGTTTGACTGTTGGAGAATCCAGCACGAACATTTTACTCAACATCTTGTAATATGTATTCTCGTATATATATATAGATTCTTAGCTAATGAACAAACAATAAATATTATTGTACTACATTTAGATGAATCTCTTCAGGCAAACCCAAATCGATCTTGGAGACTTAGTGATTACTGAATTGTGGATTTGGAAAATAAAAACTTAACAGAAATAACTTTAAAGAATTACTTTGAAAATTCGAGCCCAAATGTATCTGATTCTTCCAATTGGAAAGCCCATAAAGCAGTTTTAAGAGGACATTTCATTCAAAGGGCTTCTTATTTGAAGAAAAACAGATCTAAAAACATGAAAGATCTAGAAAAAGAGCTTTATAATTTAAATTTGAAAAACAAAGTTGTTCCTTCTTCATCTCTCAGCACAAAAATTATAGAAATTAAACATAAAATTAATTTGATTCCACTAGAACATACAATTCTGGCTAATATTTCATTCAAAAGGCAAAAGGGCCTCATCCCTTCTGGCCTCTAAGTTAAGACATCAAATTTCCCAAAGAAGAATTGAACAACAAATGATGGTGGTTCTAAAACAACCAATCCACATAAAATTAGTAATACCTTTGCTAATTATTACCAAATATTATACAATTTGGCTACAGACCCTAATGTAAATCAACCCACCTACAAAACAATAGTGAAAACAAAGTTCGAAAGATAATTTGGCCACCCTAAACTCACCAATCTCCCATACTGAAATTTTAAAAACGATCAATAGTATTCCTGTTGGAATCCGAGACCTGATGGTTTTACAATCTTATATTACAGAACATTCTCCACTATGTAAATCCCCTATTTAAGTAAATTATTTAACCAATATTGGAAAAATGGCACAATGCCGGAGGAAAATCTGTGCGCTTAAATCATAACTTTGCCTGTATATTGGTCCTCTCATTCAATTAAACATATTGATAATCTTATAGAAATTAACAAATTCATGCCCTTTAACCAATTAAAAGAAAGTAATAATTTAGATAATTCGGAGGCACCAACTCAATAAAAATTCATTGATTGGATTAGTTTAAAAATTAATTTTTCCAACCTGGATCTGAATAAGAGGTCAATGTTATTCTCACCTATAGAAAAAAAATATTTTTCGGATCTGGGAAGGGAACATACCATATGTATTTTCTACTCGAGTTTTGAAAACAACAACAATGAGAAATCATACTTCATGCTACATTTTTATTTATTGTTATTTTTATTTTATTGCCTTTTCATATATTTATATTATCTTATTTTTATATATTTCTATTATCTTATCTGTATATATATATTATCTTATCTGTACATATCCTTATGATATCATATTGGTCTCTATATTTTATGTAAATACATATGTATGTATGAGATATATATATTATCTTTTCTCTTAAGTATTATAGATGTATATCTTGTTATTGTTATTTCCCCCAGATTGTAATCTATATTCAGCATTTTTTGTTATGTCTTTAATAACTCAATGAAAATGTATTTGAAGAAAATATTATAGACCAAATGTAATATGAAATGATGTGTCAGGAAGCATGATCATGCTAAATGATACATTTTACCACAAGCATGACTGCTTAGTCCCACGACTGATACCTCCCAATCCAAAAACTCATACAATAAAATCCCCAACCAAATTAAATAAACACAAATAATCTGTTTCCTGGTAACATCATCGACCACCAGCAGGAAACGACTCCCCAAACCCAATATGGCAGACTTAAAAAAACTAAACCAATCAGTGCTGGCAAGGAATTGACCGGATGTAGTGTGAAGCTTGTGCTGGAACAAAGAGGAAGAACTCCCACAATGCAACAGATTTTATATGGTCACATTGTAACAATTTTACACAACAGCCAGTCAGAACAGACTTAACATATTAACTTAAAGGTTAGCTTAGGCCAGCAGTCATGTTACCCCTTTCATAAAGGCGCAGGGGTGCTCTTTACAGGATTCACCAATTGGTAAAATCACTCTTTTTGATTTTGTGCATATTAAAATTCATGTCATCCAATTATTTGCTTTGGTGTGGTTGTTGACGTTTAAATAGCTATTCTGGGGCAAAGTGTTCTCAAAGTGGATCAATTTGCAGAAAAAAATCTACTGGTTTCCACTGTGATTGCTGAAAGCAGAACTGTACTCCAGAATTGCTCTTTGACAACCCCTGTTACCTGTACTACATATTTTCTGAATGGTTCATATTTTATACATTTACCAACAATGTAATAATTCATATATTGTAATTAGTTGTTTGCCAACCTGACTACCAATATGGCTGCAGCATTCTGATGACTGAATATGAATAATAAGGTTACTGAGATCTAAAATGGACACACCTTATTATCCGAAAATTGTACATCCCATAATTACTCATTAAAACACACATTGACAAAGAACCCATAAAACATTCATGCATGCATGTACTGTCAATCAATCACACAATGCACAACATTAAAACATGGAAGTATACACTGAAACTTAAAACCACACATGTATCAACACAAACAATCACAAACATTACAAAGAAATTCACAAAAATCCTATTAAAAATGCAGAAACACATACAACGACAGAATTCACTAAACAGAAAGACAAAACTATCCAGCAAAACAAAAAAAAAAGACTTAGTTGATATGCCTTGCCAATTGCAAGTCAAAGATCAAGCGGTTATTGAGAAGCATCACATTTTAAACTGTCGTCAAATAGGTGTTTAAATAAAGTTTTATGGACACTTTTTTGCCATCAGCCCAAATAGATGATTTACTGAGGACATGCTTCAATGCGGATAATTTCCAAACTGTGTGTCGCTACATGTTAGTGTGTTGGCTGCAATGTGTGGCAGTGTCTTGCGAAGATGATGCCAATACGTATAGTGCGGTCCGTTGCTAGCAACATTTTATTTTAGGGTGACAGCGTGACATTTTACATTGAGACAGTCACACAAAGGCAGGGGTCAGCAGCTCTTGTGTTGCTGTCATGCCCTCTAATTTGACCGCAAATGATATCCAGTGGCTGTTGACCTCCTCCTGCATGCAACATGTAGGAGGGAAGACTAAGGATTGCGGAGTTGAATGGAGATAAGACCGCAGGACTCATCAAATAGCAATAGTCAGGTGAGTACTGGAAAATGGAGCAAGAGGGTGTTATGTTTTTTATTGGACATTTTGGCTGGGAAACAAGTTAATGGCAAACTGACAGTGGCATATTTTAATGGGCACCTGGCTGAGGCATATGTTAATGGCCAAACTGGCATCTTTAATGGCCAAACTAACAGTGGCATATTTTAATGGCCAAACTAACAGTGGCAGATTTTAATTGGCACCTAGCTGGGGCTTCTGTTAATGGGCGAACTGTGGCATATGTTATTGACAGTGGTATTTTTTTTCATTCTTGCACATATCTACATATTGTTACTCATAAAACTTGGAAATGTTTGTTATTATCTTACAAGTTATGTATTTTTTTTTTTTTAAATATACATGAAAGGTTCCATGAGATATGTTGTGTCCCCATACATTTTGTTATTACAATTATGTATGTGTCCGTATCTCTTATAAGGGGTTAGTTTAACCTCCGGTTTGCTAGTAAAACTGAATTACTGTGTTGCTAAACGATGAATGTCTAAAAAGTCTGTCACCAACATGAAAAGTTCCTTAATGTATTCTTGCTTCCACAAAAAACATGCCCCCTATAAACATGTACATATGATGTACTTCAAAATATCCAATTAAATGTAAAATCTTATTCATCGTTGATTCTTTATTAATGTAATAACTGGTGTAATGCAAAACTCTAACATTTAACAAAAAGTAGAACAAACTAGGCAATAATATTACTTAACAAGTATTACATCAGTGCCAGTTTTAGGCTAGTTTCGGCCAGAGGGATATACACACACCTTGTTACTCCAAGGGTTAAGAAGACGTCCAGGCTCTCCTGATTGTAGCGGGTGACTGTAATTATCAGCGCAGTGTGGTGCGGGTGCACAAAGTGAATTAAGTTGATTGAATGGAAGTGCTGGCCAGCTGGCACTCTGAATATTAAAGCTGGGCATCCCTGTGTAAGTAGGCTCTCTGCTGTTAAATGTAATATTTCATTCCCATCCAGACTGACACACTCAGCAGATAATTTGTCTTTAGTTAAAGATTAATTGGCAGACGAGCCAAATAGCTTCTGAGGGGACAGCCCACCCTAAGAATCAATGAACGAGTGTGACCACATTGAATTGTCCAGAGGCTGTAATTATTTATATAAGTTACACATGTAAGAGTTTGGTAACAGCAAAGCGATTGCTCAGTGTCTATCATTGGATCACACTGGGGTGATGTACAAACAAGGTTCACACAAAGATAGCGCCAGTATTAGCCTTTGCTGGCATTGACGCAACCTACGTATAACACGTATTTCACATTACAAACTGTGATTGTAACTTTCCTTATATTTTTCACACTTTACTGTGCAGGACATTTTATACATAACCTCCACTGACTTTACTATTACACTGAGAAAAAAACCTCAACATGAAATGTTTGTAAATGCTTTTTTTGTTTTTGTTTGTTGTTATATTACCCCAAATCCCTAGATGTAATACTTTGTATTGACTATTATTGGCCTTAAGAAATGCACTATTTTGTATTATACTGCTGGTAGAACCTGAAATGATGACATATCACCCAAAATGTTAATATTCAAGGGCCAGAGGTGAGCTATGAGCTGGCTCTATGCATCCTTCTTTACCCCCAAATAGAGAAATAGATCTTAATGGTTGAACTTTAATATTGACCTTTTTCTGAAGTTTTCTTAACTGTTTTGGAATTTAAAAAATGATAGTAACAATCTGTATAATAAATATGAGACAAATGTATAAATCAAGAAACTGGCATCTTACTTCATCTTAACAAATAAATCAAGAACTCGCCATTGCTTTTCCATCATGCTTACAAATTTGTCACTACACCTACAAAGTAATAGCAGCTAAATCATCAAATCACTACTTTGTATCCCAGCCATGCTGTGCAGACTTCCTGTTTAGCACTGGCTTCTGGGAATAAGACATGCGCAGTGGTGCGTAATGGGTCAACTCATAAAGTGTGAAATATGTGGTCACGCAAAGAAGTAATATTTGTTTCACCCATTATGTGCCAAAGGAACACAGACAACAAGGACAGGTTAAGTTGTATATAATTGTTTCCTTTTATAGAACCATTATATTCCAAAGCACTGTCCAATGGGTGAACACAAAATATAAATAATGCACAAGTTTAGATACACTATTTCTATAAGTATATAAGTAGAGTTGCCATCCAGCTGGTATTTTACCAGAAACAAATTGGCTTGAGCTCAATGTTAATATTATGGACACTACAGCATAGGCAATTATTTTTTTGAAGAAAAGATGTCAACACTACATATAGATCCAGTAAAACAAAGGTTCAGGGAAACCAGCAACCAACACTGCTCAAACAAGCTTGCAGTGTAAAAGGTAGAAAAGTTATACAGGTGATACTCAGAAAAATTATAATATCGGGCAAAAGTTAATTTATTTCAGTAATGCAACGTAAAAGGGGAAACTAATATATGAGATATACTCATTACATGCAAAGCTAGATAGTTCAAGCCGTGATTTGTCATAAGCGCGATGATTATGGCTTACAGGTCATGATAACCCCAAATCCGCAATCTCAGTAAATTAGAATATTGGGAAAAGGTGCAATATTCTAGGCTCACAGTGTCCCACTCTAATCAGCAAAGTAAGCCATAACACCTGCAAAGGGTTTCTGAGCCTTTAAATGGTCTCTCAGTCTGGTTCAGTAGGAATCACAATCATGGGGAAGACTGCTGACCTGACAGTTGTGAAGAAAAGCCTCATTGACACCCTCCATAAATAAGGAGGGAAAGCCTCAAAAGGTAATTGCGAAGGAAGTTGGATGTTCCCAAAGTGCTGTATCAAAGCACATTAATAGAAAGTTATGTGGAAGAGAATAGTGTAGAAGAAAAAGGTGCACAAGAAGCAGGGATGACCGCAGCCTGGAGAGGATTGTCAGGAAAAGGCCATTCAAATGTGTTGGGGACTTTCACAAGGAGTGGACTGAGGCTGGAGTCAGTGCATCAAGAGCCACCACACACAGACGGATCCTGGACATGGGCTTCAGATGTCGTATTCCCCTTGTCAAGCCGCTCCTGAACAACAAACAACGTAAGAAGCGTCTTACCTGGGCTAAAGAAAAACAGACCTGGTCTGTTGCTCAGTGGTCCAAAGTCCTCTTTTCTGATGAGAGCAACTTTTGCATCTCATTTGGAAACCAAGGACCCAGAGTCTGGAGGAATATTGGAGAGGCACACACTGCAAGATGCTTGAAGTCCAGTGTGAAGTTTCCACAGTCTGTGTTGATTTTGGAAGCCATGTCATCTGCTGGTGTTGGTCCACTGGGCTTCATTAAGTCCAGGGTCAACACAGCCGTCTATCAGGAGATTTTGGAGCACTTCATGCTTCCTTCCACAGACAAGCTTTATGGGGATGCTGACATAATTTTCCAGCAGGACTTGGCACCTACCCACACTGCCAAAAGCACCAAAGCCTGATTCAATGACCGTGGGATTACTGTGCTTGATTGGCCAGCAAACTCGCCTGACCTGAACCCCATAGAGAATCTATGGGGCATTGCCAAGAGAAAGACGAGACATGAGACTGAACAATGCAGAAGAGCTGAAGCATCCTGGTCTTCCATAACATCTCAGTAGTGCCACAGGCTGATAGCTTCCATGCCACGCCGCATTGAGGCAGTAATTGCTGCAAAAGGGGCCCAAACCAAGTAAAGAATCCATATGCATGCTAATACTTTTCAGAGGTCGACATTGTTCTATGTACACTACTTGTTTTATTGATTGCATGTAATATTCTAATTTACTAAGATTGTGGATTTATTGTTTTCATGAGCTGTAAGCCATAATTATTGCACTTATGACAAATCACGGCTTGAACTATCTTGCTTTGCATGTAATGCGTCTATCTCATATATTAGTTTCCCCTTTTACGTTGCATTACTGAAATAAATGAACTATTGCACGATATTCAAATTTTTTCGAGTATCACCTGTGTAACAAATAAAACTGCAATAGGTGGTCTAGACACTCTATCTCATATGCAAGAAGGTACCACTCACTGTTGAGTTCCACATGTACAATTCGTATTCAAATTTAAACACCGGTTTAATAACATTTCTGTCAAAAAAACTACTTTTTAAATGTTGCTGTTATTGACCAATTCTACATATAAACACTAATACTGAACATTGTGTAACACGGTGCCAAACAGTTTGTGGGCGAGGTGTAGCTATGTGGGCAGATAATACATATAATGCAATCTGGATGTAAGAAGGGAAGAGCTTATATTAACAAACTGGCTACAATTCTAGAACTGTTAGAATGTTATGTCTGTGTAATGCAGCACAACATAAATCATATCTGCATATTGTATATTATTTGGTTTATTGATTTCTGGTCACCAAAATTAATTATATAAAAGTTAATGTATGTTAAAGTACGTTTGCAGTACGTTCAGTGTATGTCTTATATTTGCATATCTTAAAAAGGCAGCTACTTACATAGGATCAAAGTACTAGAGGTCCAGCAAAATAATTGAAATAAACAACATTACATTAGGTAATTAAATCCTGCATGCTTTTGGAAAACCTGTACGTTGTACAGGTGGTATGCTACCAGTTGCATCAAAGTTACCTCCACACCATCTAAATTTTCTATTTTTTGAGAAGAAAAAAAACCCCATTATATTTGAAAAAAGCCACTATAAAGGTGAATTGCATTGCACTTTTTAGAGTTAGCAATGCTGGGACAACCCCAATTTGACATGACTGGATCAATGAAATCCAGGACTGTTGGCAACTATGTCTTAGGAAGAATGGTAAGGTGCAATAATTAACACAAAACCCTTCATAATACACTCTGAAATGTTGGAATGATAATCTAGTAGTCTGTTTAGTCTCCCTAAATTCAGAATTTCTTTTTATAAGGTCTGTGTAGGACACATTAGCTAATGCCCAGATGCAGGTTAGAAGCATTGTAGCAGAACACTTCTTTCTGATTTATTTACCCTTCATCTTTCTTATTTTTGTATCCTTCCCACCCGCTCAGTACCATACAGCACCACATAAGTAACAGTTACTTTCTTTTACACCCAGGTTTCACAACCCTGGTTCTTTATTTCAATAGATATTGCCTTCATCATTTCTTGTGTCAGACTCACTGGTCTACAGTCACCTCATTGCTGATACTTATTATTCAGATTTAGAAAACTATATATATCACTTGTGAAGCATTTATGCCCAGGCAAAGAGGGAGCAAGCTAGAGGGAAGGGTTGCACCAGACTAATGGGGATGCTACCATTGTTGGTGATACAGTCTCCCTCACTGCCTGCACAGCAGGGCCGGCCCTACAATGGGGCAGAGTGGGGCATATTGAGTGACAAAATCCTGGCATATTAAATGGCTTAATCTGGCATATTAAATGGCTAAATCTGGCATATTGAGGGGTTAAATCCTGGCATATTGAGTGACAAAATCCTAGCATATTAAATGACTAAATCTGGCATATTCAATGGCTAAATCTTGCATATTGAGTGACAAAATCCTAGCATATTAAATGGCTAAATCTTGCATATTGAGTGACAAAATCCTAGCATATTAAATGGCTAAATCTGGCATATTGAGGGGGCTAAATCTGGCATATTGAGGGGCAAAATCCTGGCATATTAAATGGCTAAATCTGGCTTTAAATGGCTAAATCTGGCATATTGAGGGGTTAAATCCTGGCATATTGAATGGCTAAATCCTAGCATATTAAATGGCTAAATTTGGCATATTGAGGGGCAAAATCCTGGCATATTAAATGGCTAAATCTGGCATATTGAGGGGTTAAATCCTGGCATATTGAGTGGCTAAATCCTAGCCTATTAAATGGCTAAATCTGGCATATTAAATGGCTAAATCTGGCATATTGAGGGGTTAAATCCTGGCATATTGAGTGACAAAATCCTAGCATAGTAAATGGCTAAATCTGGCATATTAAATGGCTAAATCTGGCATATTGAGTGACAAATTCCTGGCATTTTAAATGGCTAAATCTGGCATATCGAGGGGCAAAATCCTGGCATATTGAGGGGTTAAATCCAGGCATATTGAGTGACAAAATCCAAGCATATTAAATGGCTAAATCTTGCATATTGAGGGGCAAAATCCTGGCATAGTAAATGGCTAAATCTGGCAAAATGTCATTTTGAGTGTCAAAATTATACTGGCATATTGATTGTCTAAATCATAATGGCATATTAATTGGCTAAATCATAATGGCATATTAAATGGCTAAATAATACTGGCATATTAATTGGAAAAATGATACTGGCATATTGAGGCGTTAAATCCTGGTATATTAAATGGCAAAATCTGGCATATTGAGGGGCAAAATCCTGGCATATTGAGGGGTTAAATCCTGGCATATTGAGTGACAAAATGGTGCAGCGGAAGGGTATGTGGGGGCAAAATGGTCAAGTGGAAAGGTATGTGGAGGCAATCTGGCGCTGTGGACAGAGGGAAATTGTGTGTAATGAAAAGCACATGTGAGGAAGGGGTGCAACTTGGAGAGGAAGAGGTGCATCAAAAGAGTGTTGGGGAGGATGCATGAGTTCAATCAGCCCTGGGGCAGCACAACATTTTAAAGCAACTGATCCCTCTGTATTGCCCTCTACATGTTATCATACATTTCTTTCTTTTATTGAAGCATTCATCTTTCCTCTGGGTATGTTTGGAGTGGTCTTGTCGAGCACAATCAGGTTCTCTAAGGGGAATAAGTGGATTTGACTAATTTTATTGCCTTCTCAGCCAGTTCAAATACTAGTAATAATAGAACAGCTGAGCTGCTCCCTCAGAAATCCAGCTGGCTTCATAGAAGAACATTTGATTTTGCACAGTTATCACTGGCTTCAGTGCTTGTCATAGGAGCTCCTTTCTCTATTTTTAAAACACGGTTTACAGTTATTACAATATTCATATTATATACACTATCACTATACATAGGACAACATGATACAAACAGTACGGTCCTGTTTTCTTTGGCAAAGCTCATATAAGACAAAATGTGGGTACAGAACTGCGTCAAGTATGGGATGAAGTGCAATAGGTAAATAATTATTATGCGTAGGAAAATCAGATCCTTTCCTCTACAAACTCATACTCTGAATCATATTCAAAATGATCACGGAATTGTGTAGGCCACCAACTGTTAACACGACAAAGGACCAGTTTCTATGGCAACTGTCTTTATAAATGGAGTTTTTTCGTCAGGCCTAAATAAATCATTGGAGGCATATTCTGTAGTTTTTCAATGTTTGCATAATTCACACCTTATAAAAGAGCACATCACATTGTCCCAAAAATGTAGTTTATGGCAGTTCCAAACACTGTAATGATATACTGGCTGCCCAGTTATGACATTTCTTACCAGCAGCATTGTTAGTTGCATGCCCAAATGTCAAGCTTTACAACCCTCTGGTGTTCTGACCTCCACAGAATGGATGCTGGTTAATCAGGGTCTAAAACACTGAGTTGGTTGGTTGCCATATAGCCTGCATTGAAAGCCTACCAGAGGTTACGCCCAGCTCTCCATCCAAGAATTTCAAGAGATATTAAGTTGTGATGTTGGCACTTTCCAGCACAGTGTATGCAGAATATAGAAAAAAAACACTTATATGACTACAAACAAGACCTAGTGACTACCTTGCATAATCACCAAATAAGCTAATTCAGAAAAATTCCCGCCAAATTTTCTCTTTTTATAAATAAAGCCCAAGTGACTAAGTCAGTAATTTTAAATGAATTAACTAAACATTCCAAGTGTATACTTGTATCAAAATCCTTTTTTTCTGAATTGTTCTAATATCTGGCACATATGCATCCCTCTTGAAGGCCAATAAAAAGACAGATGATCCATATCATTTCAAAATATTATGGTGTGTTTATTTTCAGTATCACGTTTTTAACCCCTTCGTGAAGCATGGTGCTTGCGTCCCAGACTACGCAAACACCAAAACATCACAATTTGTTCCTGGCCACTGATCACAAGGTGATCGGTAGCCAGGTACACTATGGCAGAGACTCAAATGATTGCGAGACCTCCAGACGTCATGTCGCGATTTTGTGAAATGTAGCTGGTGCTTGCTTTGAGCACCGGCTACATTTTCCCTGTCAGACTGAGTCCACTCAAAGTGGCCTCATCTGACAAGTCATCTAACAAGTCCCTGCAGAGGGATCCGAGCACAGCTCAGAGGGGGGAGCTGCGATGAGCTGTTTAATGCTAGACGTATTATGCCATCTTAGCGTCTTTTAGGTACTGTAAAATCAGGACGGCATAGTACGTCCTGCGTTAAACAGCTCAGCAGTGTATATAGTGTGAAGAGAATAAACAGAGTTCTCTACAGTGCATGTGTAGAATGTAAAGCTGGTGTATACTTATAAAGTAACACAAGGGTCTTTCGTGTGTTGATTTTGTCCTTTTTGGACATCATCATATAGGTTAACATGACAAAGTAGATTGCACATATTGGCAACATAATTTTTTTCTTGTGTTTACTTTGCTTGCAATACTCTTAACACTAAATTCTGTACTCAGTGTAGACACTGCACAGGTGATTATCCTTTAAAGGGATATTCCTGTCCGAGAGAATCCCCACACACAGACGCCATCTGTTTTTTTTTGTAAAACAGGCAGTTATTGAACAAACAGATGTGGCTTGCCTTACTGACAAGGAAGCAACCCAATGTGGATGAGTTTCAGGTAAAAGTATAACACTAGTGACATCTAGTGGACAGTTTACATAGATTACCAAGGAGACCCACAAATTGAGCAATATTTATATATAAAAAAAGAAAAGTTCACTAAGCAAACAAAAAGTACGGATGTTATTGAACTAAAGAACTTGCACTGTAAAGTGTCAGGAATTTTATTTTAAAAAAGTACAATCGCCGTTTCATATGTATAACAGCAATTGCGCTTTTTCATAACTCCTTACACTTTGCAGTACGGGAAAGGGGCCTCCATCAAACTGTGTTTGGCAGAGATTCCCAGACACAAATCCGGCACTTTTCAGCGCCTGATTTTTTTATACATAGACAGCGCCAGCGCAACGTGCACCAACACAACCTAGATCTATGCATTCACTGTAGATAACACAGAATTCCGTGCGTTTGCGTTATACATTCTGCGTGTGCCGTGCTTATATATGCCCTCTATATATGTTAAGGCAAAAATGTAAAAAAACATTCGGGAACAAACTGTAAAATGTGTGGCAAACATCACAATCAAACTGCTAAATGGCCCAAAATTATCTCTTTACCACAGATTTATTCAGCTTTTACCATGATCAATTCATATTGAACATTACTCATGGGTAAACTAACTGAAGGTTTACCAGAGTTTATGTATGTGACTGTATATATGAGGGTATAGCTGTATTGATGAATGTGTGTCTATGAGTGACTGTGTCTGTCTGTGTGTGTCTGTTACTGTGTGTGTGTGAATGTGTGCATCTGTGACTGTGTATGTGTCTGTGTGTGCATGTGATTGAACATCTGTGCATGTGTGACTATATGTATAGACTGCACTAGGAAATTACAAGTTCAGTGATAACTGAGCACAAACACTTATATGTAACACATACCATTGTATAGTGTAATACATGTGTCCAAGCAGCTAAGCTCACTTCATCCTCCAGTGTCCCAATTATCTAGAAGCCTGGAAGAACCAAACATTCACAGTTCAGTTTCTGTAGTATTACTGACGCTTCTCTTTCCAACCCACAACCACACGCTGTACCACGACAGCGGTGGGGCAGTTTTAAGGGACTAGTGGGCCCTTGGTAAATAGCAAGTCCCTTCAAAGGCGACTGGCATCACAAATTATTATCACACATTGCCTCTTTCCTTTCATTTTCCTCTAAATGGGTATTTTTCTCTTCATCCTACCTGGTACTGTGCCTGAAGAGTGCTAGACACTGTGACCTCCAGTTTTCTTTCTCCTTGACTCTCTTAAAGCTTTTTGATCTTAAAGTTGTTGAGGGTGGTTTACAAAGGAAGTGTAGGTTAAATTTATGTAGGAAATCCGAGAACTTGATATGTTAAACATATAGTACAACATATAATACAAAGGATAACAAGTCTCATCTTCTAGACCTAGTAATATATATAGAAGACAACATGATTAAGTCTAAAACCTATTTTAAGAAGGTAGACGTTAATAGTTATTATTGGGCATGATAGTGGACACTACCCTCCGTGGCTGGATAATATTCCTAAGAGCCAAGCTTTAAGATTAAAAAGGAACTGCATGGAGGATTCAGTATGTAAGGAACAATTACAGATCCTCAAGGAAAGACTTATGGGGAGGGATTATCCTGAAGGAAATATTGATAAAGCAATAGAAGAAGTGGGTCTCATAAATAGGGAATCTCTCCTTACATTTAAAAAAAAGAGAGAGGGAAGGTAATAAGGAACCTTCGCTCCCCATAATTCTTGATTATAACAATACAAACTATCAGCTAAAGAGGATTATCCAAAAGCACTGCCCTATTTTACAGAAGGATGATCTCTTAAAAGAGAAGCCTAAAATATTTTTTAGAGGGGCCCCCAACATCCGTAGGTGTGTGACGAAAAGTTACAGAAAGAAACAAGTAAAAGAAAAAAGAACCTTCTTAACGCAGAATCCAGGTTTTTATAGGTGTAATAATTGTAATGCATGCCGACAGACAAAATTACAACAGAAAAAAATTTATATTTTTACATCTAAGGTGACGGAAGGAATATCTAATTAAAGATTTTATGAATTGTGACACTTGTTCTGTTATCTATTTATTGGAATGTTCCTGTGAACTGCAATATGTTCGGCGAACAACTAGAAAACTATCGAAAAGAATAGGTGAGCATTGTAATAATGTGAAAAAGAAACTTATAACACATAGTGTGCCCAAACATTTCTTAACACATAACAGTGACCCCAGAGAATTGAGCTTTACAGCTATTGCTAAATATAAAAAACACTGGAGAGGGGGAGACTCCTGGAAAGAACTGGGGAAACTGGAGATGAAGTGGGTGTATGAATTAAAAACTCTCACTCCGAATGGCCTTCACGCTGAATTTGACCTTTTTAATTTCCTTTAAAAATATAAACATCAATAGGAGCACCTATATTTCTTTGCTAATTTGTTCACCCATTGTCAGTATATAACATACTGTAGTCCACAGAATATGAGTTTTTAGTGAGTGTTAATGTCACATTTGTGTATATATATTTCTTTTGTTTTGAATGTGTGTGGGTATGGTATCCCTTTATAATTGAAATTGGGCATTTCAGCCTTACTATTTTATTCTATTTTGATAATTTATTATTTTTATGTGATTTGCACAATTTTGGCTAATATATTTTTTAATAGTCCAGAAATAAAACGGTTTTGAAATGCCCAAAAAGTCACTTGCAATATGCACCAATGATAATATATTACATATGTATGGAATCTTAATATACTTCTTTAATTGTCCTCTCCCAATATGATATGTGTTCCTGTAACCTGCAAGAACAAATACACAAGAATTAGGAGCACAACAGAACACGGAGAATAATGGGGAAGTAGGAGGTCCATCGCTACAGACGCTTCTGAGTCTGTAGACGCGTACGGCAAAGTGAAAGCATCCAGCATGTGACGTCATAACACTTGTCACCTGGAAGTCGCGTGTAGTGGGAAATATAAATATAGAGAATTGGATGAGAGAGATTACACTTGAAAAAGCCTTAGAAGCCAGGCGAAACGCGTTGTGTGCGAGAGGAGGATATCTGTAGACATTTGGGACATTTTCCATTTGGACTGGCACGATTGCACTTTCCCACGGGACCTTGTTTATTTTAATGTAAGATTTTATATGTTTTTTTACGTAATAAATGTACCCATCCTGAGATTCTCTTCTTGTGCTCTCTCATCCTATATTGCTGGAAGTCTCCCTGAGATTTTGGTGGATCTTTGACACTACGTGGGGCTCCTTTAACACATATATTTTTTGGAAACAACTACACTATATTATTATTTATTTTTGTTTCCCTTTGCATAAAAACCAGAGAGGATTGCCTCGTATACAAGGGTAATCACTGTGTTAAGTGTTTTTGGTTGTAGCGCACATTTTCACATTGTGTATGTAAGTCTCATCTTCTGTTTTTCAGAATTCAGGCAATTTCTTTGATTAACCACAAGAGGGTATCAAAACAAAACCTCACAATCTCACATGCTCGTTGAGCTATCACACTGATGACCTTGAACAAGAAAAGAAAGCTGGTACTTTTGTACTAACCATAAAATACCTGGACCATCCTGGAATTATGAATAAATAAAATATTTTTCCATTCACTCATTGCTCACAACATTTAAAAATATTGAAATGAAATTACCGATTTTTAGACAATGCCTATTTTCCAATTCTTTAATAAATCAGTGATTTTTGACATAAAGAAGAAAGCATTTAACGAAAGAAAGAAAGAAAGAAAGAAAGAAAGACATCTTTAAACTATGTATCTTCTTCATCTTTTAAACTAGTGGTATTTTTTTCTTTACAAGTCAAATGTCTTCATTTTTCTTTTGCTTGTATTTTGCGTCAACACATTTCTTTTCAAACAGAGAACATTTACCAGGTCTTGCCACCTTTTTAAATCCATTCCCATCATATCTATATCATACATAGAGCTTTTTTCAGGTAGCTTCAGTTTTCTGACAAAAAATCAGAGCCCCAAATATTGCCCTATTTCGAATCACTCCGATTATCCGAATGGCTCTTTAACCCCTTTGTGACGCTAGAATGTTCTGTGCCGTCCTAATTTTACAGGTCCCAAAAGACGCTAGGATGGCATAGAACGTCCAGTGTTTAACAGCTCACTTTGAGTAGCCTCAGTCTGACAGGGAAAATGTAGCTGATGCCCCCTTGTGATCGGAGGCCAGGAACAAAAAGTGATGTTTTGGTGCTAGCCTATTTGCGGATTTCTCTGCAATTCAGCAGAGATTGATAAAAACACCACGAGATAAAACAAAATCAACGTTAATTAGAGTGATTCCCTAAGTAAATATACAAAATATTAAAGAACATTTAAAAAAAAAAAATGAAACAATAAAAGTCTGTCACATTTACTATGGTTTAGATATAGTGACCAGACCTCTTATCTAACAAAGAACTGTGCAACACAAGTGAACACAGGAGGGTATGTTCACTAAAAGCAAACTAACATGTTAACTACCTTTAATTTCTCCAAACTGCCTCTTTACAATTCTGCTATTAATGCCTGTTTTCATAAGTTCATTGTAAGACCACCATGATCTCCTTTTTTAGTTTATGAAATGTTTATTTATCTAAAAAATGTTTTTGTACAAGTAACATTATTAAACACAGCTATTTTGTAATTGCCAACATGGAAACAGCCACATAATAAAATAGAAAAAATATAGAAACATTTAATATTACCCAATTTTATGGTACTCAATTTATCTACCTCAGTAGGATGAAAGGCTAAGCCAACACTCCAGGAATTTAACCTGTGACTCCCAAGGGTTAACCACATTCTAAAGATGATGCATTAGTACACTGAGATTAGATAAAATGTATTAAAGATGTAATATTCAAACATTTTAACCCAGATTTAATATTTCAATATCTGCGACTACAGCCTACAGTGCTGTGTATAAAGCTATTCGTTTGAATATGTAAAGATGTAAGGGTAGCAATGGCAGAATGATATGAACCGATAACAAACATCTAGAACAATGCTCGCCTTGCGAGATAATACCCTTGCCTGAACTGTACAAAGCTGCTAAAAACTGCCCCCAAAAAGGTGTCAGATTTTTTGGTTTTCATTTTTTTAAAGGAGGGGAGAGGACATAGTCAACTCTAAAAGTAATACGTTGCGGCATATTTGAAGAAATGTAATTTATTTGACAATTTATTTTGATATTTTTCTCTCTAAATAAGTTGGAAGTGTGGAGAACACAGACAGAAATAAACAGCAGGAAGAAAGATTGGACATGCTGCTTGTACTAATAAAGAAACTGCTTGAACTGAAATCTAGGTCACAACTGGAAGCCCTGCCTGTGTCTGTAAACGTAACAGTTTAAATATTAAACATGTCTATGTTTCCCACATTACCCATAATGCACGAGACCCATACTTTGTTCCGCACACCTAACACGGAGCACCCGCGCTTGTATTTCTGGGGTTAATGTGCTCCGAGCAGAGAGCACACAAACTCCAGAAATACATCCGAAAGAGAGCAAAAAAGTATACGAGTTGCGGATGTAACGACGTCTCTCGTGTATTTCCGGGGTTTGTGTGCTGGCTGTTCGTGCCATACACGAGAGACGTCGTGCCTCCGAGTGACAGGCGTGCTCCGGGCTAGCAACCCGCCTGTCACTCAGGGGCACGATACGCCTCTGGTTTCATTGTATTGTTTATGGAGACAGTATGGTACTATATTATTGTATGGGAATGAGATGCAATATACAGCATACAATAGACTTATTAGCAGCACTTAATTATAGAATATTAAATAAATTACAAAGAAAAACTGACAAAAGCTTCTATGTTGACAGACTTGCAGTGGGATCCCCAGTGTCAGATGAGGCCAGTCTGACATAGATAATGTAGAGAATGTTCAAACCGAGCGTCCGCTACATTTCCGGCATCCCTGAAGTTCGGGCATGCCTCTGCGACTTCATGAGTATCGCGGGATGTCGGCAGGGGCCGGCAAGGTCTATAGAGACCCTGATCGGGTCCCTGCTTACATGTTCCTGGATGCCGATCGCAAAAGTGATCGGGGGCCAGAAACACAAAGATGCCGGTTTCTGGTGCAAAGGGGTTAATCAGCCTATTTTCCCCTCACCTGTATTTTTTGTCACCCAGCAGCATGCACCCACATGTCGCCTTCACGCCTAACGTTCTTCAGCTCAGCATAATTTAAACCAAATGTTAAATCATGGAATATTTTTAAACACACCAGCTTTGCAAGTTTAGATTAATACATTAAAACTTTCTGTATGTACTCCTAATACTTCTCACCTTCAGGGGCAGGATACTCCCATTTCCTTTGAGTAAGTTGATTGTTTCTGCCCATTATGTGTAAAATTTTTAGTGAAGCAAATAATGATTTCTCACAGAAACACTGGAAAACACTTAACCCCTTTTTCCCATCCAGATAATACTTTAAAATTTGGTTTGTCTGCACTGGCAAGCTGCATTTATATCTGTATACCCAGCAACACTATATACCACATCCATGGAAGCAAATGTCATGGAAAAGGCCTATATGGGAGAGACAGCTTTTTTCCCCATAAATGTACATGTAGTATCCATGAAATTGTGTTCATATATAAAAATAACATTTTTTTTTTTTTTCCCCGCAGATCACTAACAGAGTGTATCTTTAAAAATAGTCTAAAGTAATATATGTGTAGTTTCCCTCCATTTTGCAGCAGGTGCCCTAATTGTTTGTCTCAATGTAACTGGTGAATTGTTTTTTCAAACGTAGCACTTAGGTTTGAATAATTTAACAAGAGTTACAAGATGCCAACTCGTATCTTCTGGGTCAAAGCATACGTGAGCGCTCCTGGTTACAATAATGTGCTTTTTGTGTCTCATTACATGAAGACTGGGAGAAAACAGGCGGGACCAGGTGCACATCTTCTGACATGGACAGTGCAAATTAAAATCTAATCCTTATTAAGAATAATTAAAATACATAGAAAGTTGGAGGAACACTACAAACTGGAATGCTCCCCCGTTATGAATATAAGGGCTGAGATAAAGAAAACCTAGGAAAACCATTTTGTCTGAAAGAACACTTACACACGGCGTCTCCTATGCTTACAGTCATTGTTCCAACATCCATAGACAGATTAGTTTTCCATACAGAGCTTGGGTGTGGAAGATACGGAAAGGCCCATGATATAGATGCGAGAACAAATGAAAGCATCCTTTTCTGCTATAGTCTTTAAGGTACTTGTTAATTTGGCTATAAAACATTTCCACTGTGGTCGAGATGGGACTGAAATATTTACTTTGAATAAACCTTTATCTTTTACTAAGAAAAAATAGATCCTGAGGCTTAATCCTGTCATCACAATCCTCAGTGGAATAAACCATGGCTGTCCTTTTGATTATTAATATCTTGCAATTATTATGTATTATTCAGTGGTGTGCTGCCAGGCCAGTGTTGTACATAGCTAATAAAAGTAGTTCAAGTTTGTGAACGCAGTTGATTTATATTTCCATTACTTTGATGCTACCCTAATAGAAAATTCAAGTTGTGAGGAGCGGACAATAATGAGAATGAACCCCAGGCTAAGGCTAATCTATGAAATAACAATGTGCAGTTCTAACTTGTTCAGGCAGATGTAGCCCCCACAATTCCCACAGGTCAACGAAACAGAGCAACATAAAACAAAAAGAACCATGATGGTTCTATGAGACACATACACAACTGCACAAAACCATAATTCATGAAAACTATTTTCCCAAAAAAGCTTGTCAAGGTTTCAAACAACAAAATAACAAAACAGTAAAGAAATGTCTGAAGAAGGGGTAGGCACCACCATTGCTTGTGGTGGATATTTACTTGGGTCTGTGGCAGACCTTTTAATGATGTTCTATGGACCATCACAAACCTTGCCACAGACACTAATGTTCTTGTACAGACACGTTGCCCATCCCTGGTCTGAAGTCAATAGCTAGGGTCTAATGAAAGGTCTTTTTTCAACTAAAATAAAATGCACTAAATAGAAAATATCATTTACACTAAAACTCAGAACATAGAAACACAATGACCTCTGTATTATGACCTGAGTTATTGTATCTGCAATAGAAAATGTTTGAGATAAAAACCAGTGATATACTAGGCTACATGAATAAAGAAGGGCTCTCCCTGCACCAGTGCTTTACAGATTATGTACCCCACAAACTCCAAAAGATCAAGCTCTTTCAACCTGTTGTAATATGTTACTCTGAAGTAACTTACCTCTGAGAACATATATTCTACAATGGAAAAGGAATTCAATAAACAATACATAGTCAGCCAATGTCCAATATAAACATGCTACATACACTCAAATGCACAAACCACCTGGAAAACATTTAAAAAGTCCTACTTAGTACCCACAAAACTCAATAAAATATACCCGAATGTAGAAGAGTTGTGCTGTAGATGTGGCAACTGTTAAGATGGGATTAGCGATATATGGTGGGAACTGCCAAGACATCAAACAGTTGTGGCAAGTTATCCACCAGATAACAGAGTTTAACCTAACAGCACCCCATAAGAAAGCAATATTAGATATGCCACCTCTGCAAATACCTACATACAAAAAAGGTTTAAATTACAACATTATGACAGCCACCAAGACCCAAATAGCCATATATTGCAAACCCACAAGCTCTTCATCTCTCCACAAATGTTTAGATTTGGTAGACAAATCCCACGAACACTTCACCCATAAAGCAATGATTTATTTATCATCTCATCATTCACTAAAGCCCAATAGTAGAATAAAAAATACAGCTATAGTATCCAGCAACAGAATAAACGTAATCCATAAAACCGAAAAAGAAGGGAATACACAGTACAAACATTGCAAATCTGCAGGGATAATCTGCAATTAGTTCCCACAGTTAATGTCATAGGTTCCAGGAAAATGTAATTTATTTTAATGTTATAAGTTGGGTTGTATTTCTGATATAATAATGTCATATGAAATTAACTTTTTTTTATCAGCAATAATAAAAATAAAAAGCCTAGAGAGAGAAAAAAAGAAAATGAATGCAATATCATCTAATCACAGGAAGGTGGCACTGTTTGACTATTCTGATTTCTGATTCTTTTTACTCATATTACAGCTGTCCATGAGTGGTTATCTCACTTTGCAATTTCTCAGGGGCTATGTTTAAAGGCTGTGAAAAAGAGTGATTACAGCGCTTAATATTTAAAATATTATAATATGTGCTGTGGCCACACCAACCACAAACAATTAACCATTAAACACAATAAGAGTGTCGCTCAAAGCATAATTCATACCAATTGTGGATATAAATACAATACTTTTACTTAATGTATATGTTGTTTGTTGTCTCAGAAGATCAGGACCATACACAATAAAAAGAGAAAAAAAATATACATGTGATATTGCATAAATAGAAAATGTATCAATGCCACACCCCAGGGGGTCACTCCCTTGTTAGGGGAGCAGATTGGCTGCTCACCAGTATAAACAGAGGGAGCCAATCCTCCTGGCACCAATGGAAGATATACAGCAATCAGAAACAAAGGCAAGTATTCGTTTTACATGTGGACAGATTGGTTCACAAGCAACCTTCTGTGGTTATTCAGTTAGAAAAAAGTGGGGGAGAAGAGGTTAGAATAAAGTATTTATTACACAAATGAAAAAAACATATAGATCTTACATCTCAGTATTTAGTAATGCACTCAGTTGCAAAGGAACAGTTCAGAACTCCGGCAACACACAAGTTCCAATACTCCAGCCTCTCGCAATGTTACATGACACAAGTGGGATGAGCCACCCACTGGGGTGTGGGCAGTGATACCTTTTCTATTTATGCAATATCACACTATGTGTATGTTTTTCTCTTTTTATTGTGTGTGGTCCAGACCCTCTTGGCAACAACCATAAGTATAAGTATTTTATTTATATCCACAAGTGGTGTGATTATACCTTGCACAGCACTCTTATTATGTTTAAAGGCTTTCTTGCACAGCTGCATTTGCTCTGAGGGGTCCATGTATAAAGTGTATATAGAAGCAAAAAGGTGATTCTTGTTAACCTTATTTGTATATGCCTACTAGTTTAATAATGCCTCTGCTACCTCCTATTACCTACATCAATGATATTTTCGTTCACACACAATTTTTGTTGTTGTTGAAAACATTCATCATAAGCACAAATGGTAACCAATAGTAATAACAGCATACATAATATACAGTAACACAAACAATGTAGTCGACTCCAGCCTCATAGTGCGATCCAAGGTACGGTGCTTCCCATAAAGCGGTGCTTTATCAAAAGCTTTCGCATCTAAGCAGTGCTTTGTTCAAAAGCTTCTGATAAAGTACCGCTTAGCAGCAAAACGCGTCAAGTGTTTGGTACATTGTCTCCCTTATGTGCCTGTTTTTTATGGTCTACGGACTTGAATAAATATATTTTTTCTACTAATATTGGGAGAGGTGCTTTCTGTTTATCCGGAAGTTTTGGCGGGTGTCCTTCCGTTTGGTACAAAATATCCAGTACCCTAAAAATTATTAGAATATTATAGTTTTCTTATTAGTGCTGCAATATATGAAATTCTTAAGCATAGTATGTGCACAGAGGAGTATTTTCATAATATTATAAGTAAAAAGGAAAAGGGTGGTATTAACAAAAGCTCCTACTCACAAAGCATAGAGAGCGAAAGAAATATTCATACAAAAGGGCACTAAGTGGGGTTTCATTAGGGTTGTGTTTGACCAGTTTTAAACAGGAAAAGAGGAAATACTTCACATTTGTGTTGCTCTCTGTGGGATGAAGCCATGGTGCTTTTGTGATGTAGCATTTTTAGTGTCCTATGTTTCAGTCAGAGCAATTTGACAATTCTGTACAGAGCGGAATACTATACTTGGGAGTGTGCTAGGTTCCAATTAGATCAGGTTTGAGAATTGATTAATAAACTTTCAGATCAACTTTTATCCCCCCCCAGAGATAGTAGTTTAGCTCCACTCATGTCACTCTCATTAACAGACACTTTTTACAAGCTCCAGCAATCAGCCATAGTCAAACTGACTGCACAATGACAGCAATATCTATGGCAAGATCTGTTGAAGTCCATATTCTGACAAAAGACAAGTAAATTAAAAATATTGTTACCTGTCTGCCTGCAATTACATTTTGTGTGGAATGTTCAATAACTAGCTGGGTTTGAACCAGAGGCTCAGAGCACAACTGTTTGCTGGTCCTTCAGGATCAGGCCTGGGCAGAAGCAGGGGCAATTAGCTCCATCTACTACATGTCTGGCTCCACCAACTTAGATTAGCATTACCCTTTGGGTCAAGCTTTGGTCTTCCAGCAAGATTTATTAAAAAAAAAGGATTGTGAAGCAGACTTTTATACAACTTAATGTAAATAAAAACATGGCATAAATATGAAGAATACATTTAAAGCAGATTTTTGAATTTGCAGGTGAATCATTTATCACTACCATGTGCCGAATGTAACATAGCTTCTAAATAGTTACCTTGCTGGATTCCAAGTGTTTTAATTTTATTTATATTTTTCCCAGTCACATATGTAACAATGTTTTACAGCTAAACATGTAGAAATGCGCCATTCAAATAACAAAGTTGCAACTTAAATTGTGTATTAATAATAGTTATAACATAATTTAAAAACAAATTAAGAAGTAAAATAAAATGTCTCACAAGAAGTCAGAATACAATAAAGGGAAGAGATTGTATGCCACTAAAGGGACTGTATCACCCAAACATTGGTTTTACTGTGAATGGAGAGCATAAAAAAAAGTATTGAAAAATTATCTATACATTGTATCAGCAAAACTGCATAAAAAGGAATTGGAACTTAAACCTGATGAAGCATCCGCATCATTATTATCTTTTTTCTTATTTTTAAAACAAAGTGAATCAAATTCACAAAATATTATCTGATCACAGGATTGTGGCGCTGTTTGATCATCAACCTGCTTCTGTTCACTACAGTTACATCAATGGTATTTTTTGATCATGCATATCATGGAGAGGGTTAGAATATTACAAGTAGCAAGTAAGAGGACATTAGTCTGATTACCTTGGAGCCTACCTACTCCACTTACAATTGAAAGTGGATAAGTCTGTAGAACCAGATGGACCACATCTAAGAACATTACAATAGCTTAGATGTGTGTTAATCAAGTAAAGGTCAAGGAAGAATAAGCTATCTCCAGACTGGTGAGCAAACCATTAATATTGTAACATTAATGAAAGGATCAAAAAAAAAGAAGGCAGTGTTACCCCACTGACACTGTATTAATGTTGGCTCATCAAAGGTTAGCTGTAATGTGCAAATATCTAAAAGTAGACCGATCCCCATGGAAACCAATGGAATATTCGTAATGTCATGACCACTTTAAGAACTTGCATTAGAATTGTTCTTTATACATAAAACCCCCACACTAGTAACTAGCAAATGTAATGTATAGTGGGGTACAGCAATACATGGGTGTAGGTAGTGTAGATATTTTAGTGCAATGATGTTTTGGAATAGTTTTAAGATATTTAAATGGATTCTGTCAACCTAAACATTGCTTATACTGCGAATATAGAGAATACCAAATGCTGAAAAAATAGCTCTGCACAGTGTTGGAAAAATTGCATGCAAATGCATAAAACGAGATAAATATTTGTTTTAAATGTCTCCAACTTATGACATCACCTTGTGGCTTGATATGCAAATTAAACAGTTCCCATTGAAAATGAATTCATTTGCATATAAAGCCATGGGTGATGTTATAAAAAGGACACACCACAGACATGTAAAACAAAAGTATCTTATTTAATGCATTTGCTTGTATTTCTGCTAACACAACGTATAAAGCAATTGTCATCATTTTTTTAATTCTCTTCAGGGTCCATTTAAGCTGCTTTCTGTATGTACGTATTCTCTGCTTCTTTTTTTTTACCAGCTTTTACTATATGCATGTATTATATTGAAGATCATGATGCTTTGGGTTAAAACATTATTATTATTTTTTTGTAAGAGGGGAACAAAAGATGAAAATACTAGAGGATGTAATAATTAAGACATACAAGATGTGAGGAGAGGCCTGCCAATATGGACTTATATTTCTAAGAGACACATGGAGCCATCATCAACTATGCAAAGGGAAGATGGCATATCAAGTGTACATACAGTCCAAATACTGCATATAGTAATGCTGAAGGGAATAGTAACAAACTGATATATATATATATAACATAAAAAAGAGGTATGCTAAAATAAAAAAGAATCATACTTTTCCTTGGTGTGCAAAGTGTGCTGCACATCAATTTGTGTGCAGAGCAGATACGATTAGGGCACACTGATCTCTGAATCCTCTGACTAATATCAGCCTGCGTCATAATACTTAGTTATGTCTAAATTTCATGTGAGGCTATAAAACGAAAACTATTGTTTAGAAGAAAAGTAAGATGATGGTCGTCCATTTCTAGAAAGTAGTTTTCAGCAATGCAACCAATGGATCTTAATTAAAGTGTTCAGTAGCATTACCAGCAATAAGCAGCAAAGCGAGCTGTACCATACAGAATTGTAATGGTAAGTCAAGTTAATGCAAAACACTGGACCTGAGGCACAAGATTAAGGTAGACACAATATTGCATTATAGAATACAATAAAAGGGATTGGTGATCATTATCCCAGGTGACTTGAATACAAAAAGCAGCACAAAATGAGATTTATGAGAGGGAAGCCTGCTGGCGCTACTTCATCGATCATTTTAGACACTGTCTCCAAAACTGAACAGAGTCACATGGGGATGGAGGAACAAACTATAATACAACACAATGCCTTCCATGGGTGAACAGCGGGCCCCACTATTGTATTATTATTATTAGACTGCACCATGTTCAAGGAATGTCTGTTAGCCTGCTTAGAAAGTTATGGTTAAAATGAAGCAGCTACCCACACACAAGTACCCAGAGGATAGCCATTGTATAACAGTATCGTCTTATTATATCAAAAAGGAAGCTTGCAGTAAGGAGGCCGAGGGTGGCACAGTGCAGTTACAATGGGAATCTGGTGGCTTCCAATATAGGAAAGGTGAGAGGTGAAATAAAAACATAAAACATTGTTTCAGGTAACAACTAGACCATGACCATACATGGAAGGCACTGCAGCACTTCTCAAAATGAAAAAGCGGAAATATGTACATATTTTACATGTCCTTTATACTCAACATGTGTAAAATATTCCCCACAATAGTATGAACTACTCCAATGGAGAACTTGTAATATACATATCAAACCACATGTTATGTCATAAACAGGAGACTACACAGAGAACAAAAGCATGTTTCTCTACCTAGAACAAGAACTAGACTTCAGCAAAATTGCAAGCAAACACATAGATTCTCTTTTAAAAGCATGTATTAGTAACAGAGGGACTTTACATTTGCATAGCACTCATTCATTGTTAGGTATTATTGTCCTTTTCTAACAGTGTTTTCATCAAGAAACAATATCACTATGTAACAACAAAAACACTGTGTAAAGAGGGTGGAGCAGGAAAAATGAAAATAAATATCTATGGCATTGTTTTGAAAAGAAAAATACACATATAATACATATACACAAATATTGTCTAATCAGTCTAATTAACCAGCCTAACATTGTTCCAGAATCCCTATTTGAGAATTCCAGTATCTGTGTACAGGTGTCTACATTTTTTTTCTCATTAGAAATACAACAATTACATTATATAATTTTCAGGTTATGAGTAAAGACTCCAACTATGTATGCAGACGGACATATTAGAGAGGTGTTGCTTCTATAATTGTATATTTAACACTAGGAATGTTCCCAACAAAATCACATTGAGGATTGCAATAGGCTCATGTTGGAAACTTGTATTGATAAAGTTAACACAGGGATAAAGGAAACTAGGGCTACAGTGATTTATCACATTATGAGAAAATATTCATTTAAAATAGTATGTTAGTTAATCTGCCATGACCTAGAATAGAGTAGGGTGGTTGACACCTTTTCTTTAAAGAAAAATCCCGGCCATGTTATTGTCGCCATAGACTTTTAACACTGCCATCAAGACAAAATACCTGCTGGCTGCCATTTGCACATACATACAATATTATTCTTCCTAATATGTTTAGTAAAATATTTGAAGTCAATCTACAAATCTTTGCAGCAAAACTATTTTGTCATACCAAATCAAATTAAAATTTCAAATAACTCTATATACAAAGTGCCATAGCACCTATTCAATTACTATTTTCAATAGTTGTGACAGTCCAGTTTTCATATTAACATAATATCTACTGACAGCTCCACATAATATAATGTGAAGTATGTGATCAGTTCAACTGACCTATAACAATGTATGACTCACCTTTGAGAATGGGGAATCTCTTTTTTAGGTTGGTTCAGCTCTCTGTCAGTATTAATATATATTAGTATGTATTAATATATAACTGTGTTTATATTATGGCTTGTTTGAATTTGTTGTGTGCACCTCCTATTGTATGTGTTCATTGTTTGCCTGATGGGCGAAGGCTGGAGTGTAGAACCATTATTATTTTTCTGTAATGTCCCGTATTTGCTGAAATATAAGTTGACCCTGATTATATATATATATATATATATAAGACGACTCTATAGGAAAAATGTTCTACTACTAAATCTTTCTTTACATATAAACTGTTTTTCATATTTAAAAAATATGATTGAAAAAAAATGCAATTCATGTTTTTATTTCCTTTTATTTGCCAATCTGCCCCCAGACTTGCATATCTGCACCCACACTTGCCAGTATGCCACTAGTCTTGCCAATCTGCCCCAGATGGTCTCCAGACTTGCCAATTTGACCCCAGACTTTCCAGTACGCCCTTAGACTTGGACATTTGTTACCAGACTTGCATTTCTCCTACAGGCCTGCCAAAGTGCTCCCACAACACTCCCTGGTATCTAGTGGGGCAACCGGAGAATGTCTGTGTGCTGCTCGGTGCCCAGTGTCCACCAGGACTTCTGAGACAGAACACCGGGAGGTCAAGTGACCCCCGCATTCCGTCATAGAAGCCTTGCCAGAAGTGTCGGGAGGCATCGGAGGATGCCTGTGTGCAGCGCACAGACACCCACCAGCGGTCTGTGAGGTAGATTCAGGTCCTCTGCAGCTCTTTGAGGGACCTTGATCCTGGTCTTATAGTCATACCTTTTTTTGAGCTCTAATTACAAGACAAAGCTCAAAAAAATAAGACAAGGGGACTTTTTTCAGGGCATTTGTTAGAAAACTAATATCCAAAAAGCTGTCTAACAACAGGAACAGAAATAAGGTAGGTTTGGATTAACAGGGGTATCGGCAGCATGTGGCTATCATTGTTTTGAATTCAAGTATTAACAGATAATGTGACACATAAGATGTCTTTTAAGATCCTGAAACAAGAATAAAATTCATGTGGCAGAAGAATCAAATGTTCACTACTGCTACACATCCAAAATGTTGGCTTTGTGGACTGCATGTTACAGCAAGCCATCGCTGTGCAGTCCATCTGTGACTACACTTCCCATAGTTAAGCATCATGAGAAGCGTAGTCCACACAGCTGGCATGTCACGATTAGCCATCACTAGATTAAGTAATCTAGCTGTGTGTGTGCTATATTTCCCAGGATGCTCTGCTGTTGGGTGCAGAGATCTGGTCCCCCACATGGCCTTCCACCATGATGTGACAGAACTCCAATGTGAGATATTCTTACTTAATCCTTTGCTTGGACCCCTCTGACCAGAAAATAAAACCAATGTCGATGCCTCTATTTTTTCATGGACTGGGTTTACACAACTTTACAAGCCTCATCAACTGCTTCTACACAAACTTGATGATTTATGTCAGGGCTTGACAAATTTATTTTGATTTTAGGAGCCAGACATTTTTTTTAGGAGCCAGACAATCACGCAAACATAAACACAATTCATAAACACACACGCATACTTCACATATATACAAACACACATACTTTACATATACACATATACACAAACACCTCACACACACATATATACACAAACACCTCACACACACATATATACACAAACACCTCACACACACATATATACACAAACACCTCACACACACATATATACAAACACCTCACACACACACATATATACAAACACACATACTTTACATATACACATATATACAAACACCTCACACACACATATACAAACACCTCACACACCCATATATATATAAACACCTCACACACCCATATATATAAACACCTCACACACACCTACTTTACAATACATACAAACACACACCCACCTAACACAGTCTTTTCTTGGGGGTTTCTTCTTGATGTGTCCCCCTCCCTGCTGCTTTACCTCACTGCAGGGGAGGGGGACATTCACGCTGCAGCTTAACTCCGTTGGTCGGCGTGCTGAGTGCCAGGATGTCACGTGACGACACCCGGCACTCAGACACGCGTTGCGCGAGGGGGCGGAGCTTGCAGTCTGTGCCATCGGCCATCGGCCATCGGCCATCGGCCATCGGCCATCGGCCATCGGCCATCGGCCATCGGCACAGACTTTACCCCCTCGCGCTGCGGAAAAATCGGATGGCAGCGGCAAGGGGACCAGGAGGCTGACAGCACCCAGGCGCCAGGTCTAATTTCCTGGTCGCCATGGCGACCTGGCGCCTGGGTTTTGTCGAGCCCTGATTTATGTAATCAGTCTAGTCAGGATCAATGTATTATAATTACCAAACCAATGTAAGTTCACATTCATGGTAATGCAATCACACATGGAGATGGGTTTTATTTCTGTGGTGCTCTGAGATACTGCCAATAAACCTTCTGAACTTTCTATTGTGATATCAGGAAGAAAGTCAGGGGGCATAGTGTTAAAGAGATACTTTCATATAATGGTCATGCTAATCAAAGTTGAACATGCTAATCAAAGTATAAATTTTTAGGACCAAAAAAGTGAACTGCAAAAAGACATTAATATTTAAGTCATAAATATACTCCAACTTAAATATGTCTCCAACTCTGCTATTAATGTCTAATGTTCACTATTAGCTCATCAATTAACAACAGTTCACTAATCAGTTCAGTTTTAGTTAATAGTAGAAGAGTTACCGCCTACAGATATATGTATATAATCGACTGGTAAACACTGACCTCTGTGGAAAATCTCTGCTAAAGCATAACCAGAAAGTAAGATCCAGCTATAGTTTTCGTCAAATTGGAGGCAGGCACAGGTCACATAAAAAGCAAAGCAAACAAGCAAGTGGGAAAACAAGTTTAAAGTAAATAAAATCATATAAATTAAATACAACCTGTGGCCAAATATTTAAATCCACAAATAAAACTTGGGTTCACATGAGAAAATATATATATATATATTGTGTAGCATTTCCAGATGGTAGTACCTGCATACGTCCGCAGACAAAAAAAACACAGATTTCACAGGAGCGGCTTTAATTATGTCAGATGAAATCAGTCAGGTTCACAGTATGTTACGCTACGCTGACTCTGCTTAATATTGAATGAGCTGCATCTGAGTCGCTGCCTATTACACATGCAACGTACCCTAAAGTATAAAAAAATAGGCAAATTAATTACGGCGGGTTACTGTTGAGTTATAAAGGGAATCTTTTGCATCGGATTATGCAACGTCAGCTCCATATAACATGCCATTTTTCTAGAGAATGCACAGAAACTGCTATAACTGGCTATAGTTATACAAGTTACATATCATTATTTATTTACCATTGTTAGTTATAGGTCATAGCAGGACTTGACAAATATATGTATATATATATATATACTTAAAGGAACATTATACATTGTGTAACCCGGTTAAACAAAACATGTCCCGGGACATTTAAGTAATAGATACACACGGGTTTATTAACTGCTGTGTCTCACATGTGAGACACATCAGTTCCTGGTTGTCACAGCCAAAACGTCAGCACGCTCACAGCCCCGCTCTGACAGCCGAACATGAGGGTCTCTCGCTGCTAGTGCAGAGAGAGACCCTCGTTTTTGCATTGGATCAGCAGGGGGGGACCTAGTTAAGGTCCCCCCCTGCTGATCCCATTCAAAAACAAGGGTCTCTCTCTGCGCTAGCAATGCCAGTTTATCCTCATACTAGGGACAACCATGCTACCATGCTACGTATGAATGGATGGCTGGAAGAGTTTCCAGCTAAACAGTGCGAAAAGCAGTGGGCAGTGAGGAGGATGGCGTGGACCAGGCTGATCTCAGAAACCATACACAAGAGTGGAAGAGTGGAATCACCCTTCACGTAGAAAATTAAATAAATAAATAATACTGCCCCGGTAGTAACACAGCATTCCTAAAAGTACTCTCAACAACAATACAAAAGGACAAGGGAGCGCAGATACATGGAAGAGAAAAAAACTAAGTATAATAATGCAATACGGTATGATAAAATAAGTAATGTTGGTGGGGGGATATTTGCACTCACAAACAGTTCTTCATAGAAAAGCCCCACTCTTTAAAATCACTATAAACCAATTTAAAAAAAAAACAATGGGGCAGCATCTGAGTAAAGTGCAAACTTGAAATAAATAAATGAAGGCACTTACAAAGTTATAGGCACATGAAAGATGTGCACTACAAGGTTCAAACAAACAAGGGGAGGGTCAGTAAAGAAGTCCTACTCCCAGTGCTTTCAGCTCAAATAGCAGCAATAAACTGATTTCTGCTACTTTTTATTACTGCTGTTTGAGCTGAAAGCACTGGGACACTTTAACTTTTCTCCTGAGGAAGCTGGTTTATGCTGATGAAATGCGTTGAGAGTCCGGATCATCTATAAAAGGCATCATCCTCAGAGTGGTGGGAGTAGGACTTCTTCACTGACCCTCCCCTAGTTTGTTTTGAACCTGTAGTGCACATCTTTCATGTGCCTATAACTTTGTAAGTGCCTTCATTTATTTCAAATTTGCACTTTACTCAGATGCTGCCCCATTGGTTTTTTAAATTGGTTATAGTGCTATAAAAACAAGTCATGGATGTGAGGAACCTTCTTTGCTGTTGATGGGCTTTTCTATGAAGAACTGTTTGTGAGCGCATACATACCCCCACCAACATTACTTATTTTATTACCGTATTTGCTCGATAATAAGACGAGGTCTTATAATCGAGGTCTTCTTATAATCTGACCTCAAATTGAGGTCACATTATAAGACATGGATCCAGGTCCCCAGCAGAGCTGCAGGGGACCTGGATCCCCCTCTCTAACAGCAGGGGAAGTCTGCGCTATGAGCGCAGACTCCCCTGCTTCCGCCCGGCACGACCGCCGGGGCTTTTGTGAAGAAGCCGGGTACTTCCGCTTTCGTCACAGAAGTCCCGGCGAGCGTGCCGGGCGGCAGCAGGGGAGGTCTGCGCTCATCGCGCAGCCATCCTCTGCTGCCCCACTAGGCACCAGGGTAAATCGGGCAGCTGTCCGTCATAATAGAGTGCCGTGTCAGGCAGCATGGAGGATGTCTGCACATATCGTGCAGACATCCCCCGGCTGCCCCCACTAGCCACCAGGGATCGACTTACAGGTGAGGGGGAGGGAGGGGGAAGAGAGACAGGGGAGGGAGGGGGCAGAGACAGAGACAGGGGGAGGGAGGGGGGCAGAGACAGGAGGAGGGAGGGGGGCAGAGACAGAGACAGGGGGAGGGAGGGGGGCAGAGGCAGAGACAGTGACTGGGGGAGGGAGGGGGTCAGAGACAGGGGGAGGGAGGGGGGCAGAGACAGGGGGAGGGAGGGGGGCAGAGAGGGAGGGGGGGAGACAGAGCAACAAGGGAAGGGAGGGGGGAAGAGAGCTACCAGGGGGGGGAAGAGACAGATGGAGGGGGGGCAGAGAGAAACAAGGGGGGGAAGAGACAGAGGAGAGGGGGGAATCAAAGGGAGGGGGAGAGAGACAAAGCTGGGGGCAAGGGAAAGAGAGGCAGAATTGGCACATAAAAGGAAATAAAAACAAATGCATTTTTTTGATATAATTTTTTATTAAAAAAGCAATTTACATGTGAATATATACAAGTTTAACTTTTTTCCTATAGGGTAGTCTTATATTCAGGCTTTTAGTTTTTTTCCTAAAGGAATATCCAAAGTTTGGGGGGTCGTCTTATAATCAGGGTCGTCTTATAATCGAGCAAATACGGGTATATTGTATTGCACTATTATACTTTTTTTTCTCTTCCATGTATCTGCACTACCTTGTCTTTTTGTATTGATCTCAGAAACCTCATGGTTCTTTCAAATTACAAGTCGGGTTTTATCAAGTTGTAATTCTAAGTATTCTTAGCTCACCCAATAAATGTGTACTGCTGATGACATTTCCGGGAGTCAAGATAAACGATGCACTTTGCTGTTGTATTGTGTTCATCTAACATTAATAATGTGAGCCTATAAATACAACAAGTGCACCACTTCACAAAGTGTTGGCCATTTCTGCTAAGCTGTTTTGACAGGGTGAATGGTCCTATTAAGAAAATGGGAATGTGTTTATCAGCAAAAGAGAGCAGGGGAAAGAACGGATATTTGTCTGACAGGATGGGGGATGGCTCAGCACTATAACAATTAGTAAATCTGGGGTCTCGGTGTGTAAAAATAATGTTACATAGGTAATATAGACAAATTCCACTTTTATATGTTTAATATTGCTATTAAATGTTGTATAGTACTTGAAATTGTTTATATTAGCAAACAAACCTATTGTTTTTGAGACATCACAAGGGTAACAGGAGGTATCCAATCAAATGGGTGTGTTCAGCTACTAACATTATTATTGACTCTGGATTTCAGATGGTTACCTTAGTAACAGGCTTTATTCTTTTCAAGAAAGTTCTCGATGAAGTACAGATCTCTTTAAATAATATAAAACACCACTATTACTTATTTAGCTTTCCCCATGGCTGCAATCAAGCCAGTATTTGTTTTTAAAATACAATTTTAAGTTTGTGGAAATAATAAACCATATCCACACAATGGCGCATATTTTCCTTCTGTGCAAATTGTTCCATGCCAGAACTATCTATATTACTGGCTAAGAATGCCATGCACTAGTATCTAACCACAATACAAGATGTAATCATAAGGAATAGGAAAAAAGTGTGTTTTGGGAAATGTCATTCTGTTTGGAAGAAATTATATTCCATCTTTTAATGCAACCAAATCAGAATATATAACTGAAGGCTTGCATGGTTATTACTGAAATACCAGAGGGTCAGTAACACTTAACAATTGTAGGGCAATTATTTTTCCTTTATAACGTAGTCACAGTGATATTGTGCAGCACTGTATAATGAGCTAACAAGATATACAAATAGTAAGTAACGTAATGAGTTAGATATACTGTGAGGTCTATTTGTTAACAAGTAAACTCTGGTGAACCGCAAAAAATATAATACAAGTTGAGAAAGGCCATAACAGGCTTGTATTCGTTTAAATAAAGCTTGTGGATATATGTACAGATGCCTTTTTTCTTATAATGATTGCAGCCAAATATTTTTTATTTATTTATTAGCCAGGATTTTTTTTATCATAATAAATACATTAATATTTCTCTCATTTTCAAGTATTCCATAGGCGGAATACTGCATAAGATATCCATTCTCCAACCATTTGTATTGAGCTAACATGCCAGGAATGCAGGATCATATCGGAGCAGATAATTCACATTCCCTGATTCCACACTATTGCGTTGTATGTTCTCGGTTTGTGTAATCTGCCCTACATAGAACAAAATTGGGGGTGATTGCGATTTTAAATTATTACATTCAGCAAAACAATGTTCTATTGACTGACTGTTTGGCAATGGTTTGGTATGCGCACACTCTGCTTCTTAGACCTAACGGTCTAATCAATAAAATGAGAATGGCAGGGAATTGGGATGGGAATTTTAAACTTTTAACAGACCGTGTGGGTTCCTGCCATAAACTCGCAAGACCTCGCAAACGTCACTAGTGATGTCGTGGAGGCGGGCCCGGATTCAGAAATTCGGACATGGAGCATTTTAGCAAACTGTAGACGGTGCTCAATTTGAGCGTCAGGTACATTTTCCCTGCCAGACAGCGGGATCTGAAGCACAGCTCATGGGGGACTGGGAGGGGGAGAGGCCCGCTATGAGCTGTTAAGTTGTGGAGGATGTTCTATGTGTGGTGTATCCTAATGTCTGTAAATTAGGACGGCATAGAAAGTCCTAATGTCAAGAAGGGGTTTATATGCATTTATTTGTTCAGTTTTTTTCAGACTGGAGCGATACTTGAATAAAAGATAGCTTCTGAACCACCACAGAATAAATACAAATAGATAAAAATTCATATAGTATAAGATACCATGATGGTACGCTTTTTTTCATTTTTTATTTTTGAGAATGCCATGTGTAAAGCAAGTATTCTGACAGAAACTGGAGGGAAAACATGTAAAATGGAACTGAACAGATATTCCTGCTGTGACTAATTACTATGCAGTAAAAAGTCACCATACGACACTTTTCAATTTAAAACAAATTACATTGGAATTTTTCCCATTAATATTTGAAGCACTAGAAAAAAAGAAAAAAAAAAGATTGTGCATGATTCATTGTGTGAGTACATACCCCATGGTTGATTAAACTTGCACAGTAATTAAGTGCATCGAATTAGACATAACAAAGCTGTCCCTTAGTCTTTTCCTCTGAATTTAAAGCAGTTATTATTAATTTGAACATAGAAGTATAATGTGTTTTATTGCCTTTCAAAACTGCAAAACCAATAAGTGAAATGATAAACAGTCAAAGAAAACCATCAGAGGTGCAGGCATATGTCTGAAGTTTCCCATGATGCAGAGGAAATCAATGCAGAAAAGTATTAATTCCCTAAAGCATTTGACTTAATGCCATCTAGCATTAATAATTTACTGAGGCCTGCATCTTTTGCAGCTATCTACTACAGTGCACATTCTTCCACTCATCCTTCTCTTTTACAGTTCTTATTTCTAGAGATTTTGCAGAAAGACATGTAATCTCAAAAGCTGTGTATGTTATTGATGATCTATGCCTATCTTTTCATTTCATCAGATTGTACTTACCTTATCTGTTAAAATAGTGAATCTAAATACATTTAAGCAAGCACCAGCTCATATAGCAATTTTCTCATATAGTAATAATAATACAACTTCTTGAAATGTTTATTTCACTTGTTTCTAATGTGTAAACGAGCAATCGAGACATCACAGAGGGAAAGCAATGTTTTTATTATGTATGTATTTATAATTTAGGAAATGTTGATTTTTCCATTGTAATTCATTTAAAATGTTCTTAAATGTAAGACATATGTGTGCATGGAAGTTTAACGTTATAACTGAAGCTAACACTGTTGTAAAAACAAACCTTAAGAAAATAAAGCAAGAAGCAATGTGCTTTTAAAAATAATAAAGATTATACTTAAATATATATCGTTTTCCCACACACTAGGGTATGTATAGGTAAAAGTATGCCTTAGTTTTGAGGTATATTCAGACAAGGTAAGTTCTAAAAAGAACTTCCATCTTTGATTGAAACATAAAGAGATGGCGGACAGCTTTAATAAGTAAGGCGTTGATATATTTTTTAAATGTTTTGTTTTTCTGCACTTATTTGTATTTATGCGACTAAAAGGCATAAAGTCCACACACCAAGGATATAGACATTGTTAAATCAGCTGTATAGTGATGGTCTGGCTATGTATTTATATGAGCAGACCATTCTTCTCTGTGTTCACACACCTTATCTTTATTTGTGTTTACACAAGCAATATATATATATATATATATATATATATATATATATATATATATATATATATATATATATATATAGGCTTTTATCAATAACACACTTGAATATACTGGATTTCATCAAGGAATTACATGTTTAATGTGAAAGTATTTAATCACTAGCTCCATACAGAGTACAAAATGGTTATATCACAAAAAAAGTTATTTTCATTTTAAACATAATATGTATCTAATTTGGTATGAAAGCATTAAGAAGAAAGGTTTAATGTTTTTAATATTTTCTTAAATGAATGGTGTATAATTTCTTTATCTGATCACAGTGGAGTTCATTCTGATCACTGGTTAGGGATAAAGAAAGTAATTAAAGAACCCTACTCTATTCAAATGTATGCATATGTCTTGCCCCGGTTATAGGAGTGAGGGTCTGGGAAGTCGGCCAAGCTATATACTATATTGATACATATTCAATACATAACTAAAATGAGTCCCATTTTAATTGGATACTTGTAGTGAAAACGTTGTCTGGGAAGGCTGCCAAATGGCACAGGGGCTATTATAAAGAGTGTGAGGCATTTGTTACATGCTACTTCCCTCTTTTATAAATGTTTTTTACATTAATATATGCTATTTAACCTAAATCCGCAAAATATACCACACTTTTTAGAACATTTTCAAGAATTACAGCTTAAAATATTAGTATCACGGTATCTATAAATACAACTAAATAAACTTCAAAACACACAAATTTCTTGAAAACTTGACAATTAAAGGTATATTTTAAGATATTAAATATTTCATATAGTAATACTATATATTTTGCTAATTTTCTTTTCTTTTAAAAAGTCAGTTTTAAAAGTTATCTTAACAGCAGGAATATTACATTGGTTTCTTTAGGGACCATTTATAGAAGTTTGCCCCAAACTGACTTTTAAAATCAGCCCACACATGTGTGAACTACAGTATCTGTGATGTCCCACCTAAATATACACAGTTTTTCTTCATCTGATTAATATATTATATATCGTATAGCTAAACATTATGCCTCCTGATAAGGTAGTAAATTGCTTCGCTTACTGTGTGTGCTGAATCTAAAGTGCTTTTTGCCCAAAGGGGCCCTGACATTTCCACTAATATATGTGTACTGGAACACAATAAACAGCTGTGTGCGCTGATGCAGATCAAATGTATTTAAAATGCAATCTTTGGCATGTATAATAAAACCTGAGTTACACACTGGGCCTTCACAGCAATAAAGAAAAAGTAGCAGAACCTAAAATGACATTAAATAAAGCGACCAACTCAGGACTGAAACAGGTATACTGGTATACTGGTATACAGTATATCATAGATTTTGTTTACCTAAAAAAACTCAGCAGCCATACTGTTCAAAATATTTATTTGCTTTACTCACACACTTAAAACAGACTTTCCTTTTATATAAATATTACAGTAGTCAGTAGAGTATACGACTTCCGCACTTACTATCTCATGTACTTAATAGTCAGCAATATACACAATCATCCTCTTGCTGAGATTCATATATGTGTTCTAAAAACAACATAAAGATTATGGGTCTGATCTTTTTATTTTTTTATGTGCTTGAACTTATGTAAGATGTTTAAAGGGGGATTACAACCAAAAAAGATTTCTTAAATGAAAAAGCCACTTAAAAATCTTTAACATTATTTTTCAATTTTCTTTCTATGACTTAACATTGGCCATTTATTAAAGTTTTACTGCTGAATGTTCTTCTACTTGGAGTGATACATCTGACAGATCTGACAGTTCATTTGACAGTGTTGCTATTTCGGCAATTTCTGGTGAAAACATTTGCACCACAAAGGATACAATGTACCACAGGGCTCGACAAAGCCCGGGCGCCAGGTCGCCATGGCGACTAGGAAATTGTACCTGGTGCCCGGGTAGGATCAGCAGCACATGGCGCTCCACCATCCTGAGGTTAGATTAAAAAAAAAAAAAAGTACCGGTGTTCTGACGAATTACTCGAGCAAATTCTCCTGCGCAATCGCAGGAGAATTTGCTCACTGCGCATGCGCAGAAAGTTACAGCTGATAACTCAGCTGTAACTTTATGTCCACCGCGCATGCGCGAGCTAACCAACCCACATCCCGCCCCCCGCACACCCCTTCTCACCAGCTGATCGGACAGCGGCGGTACACAGCGAATGCGCGCGGCTATCAAGCCGTGTGGGAATGCGCTGTGTCCGTGGCTGGATTGAAAGAAAACGCTGGTAAGTAACACGGGGCGGGGGGGGGAAACATAAGGAGCCAACAGAGAGGTAAGCACCCTGGTGGGGGCTGCCTCATCTTCATGGGAGTTGTGATCCTCCTGCTGTAGGATCACAACTCCCATGAAGATGAGGCAGCCCTCACCAGGGTGCTTACCTCTCTGTTGGCTCCTTATGTCCCCCCCCCCCCCGTGTTACTTACCAGCGTTTTCTTTCAATCCAGCCACGGACACAGCGCATTCCCACACGGCTTGATAGCCGCGCGCATGCGCTGTGTACCGCCGCTGTCCGATCAGCTGGTGAGAAGGGGTGTGCGGGGGGCGGGATGTGGGTTGGTTAGCTCGCGCATGCGCGGTGGACATAAAGTTACAGCTGAGTTATCAGCTGTAACTTTCTGCGCATGCGCAGTGAGCAAATTCTCCTGCGATTGCGCAGGAGAATTTGCTCGAGTAATTCGTCAGAACAACGGTATTATTCTTTTGCAGCGCGAGGGTAAGCAGAGGGCTGTAGTGTCGGATCGGCGGGTGTCACGTGACATCCCACCGATCAGCAGTAGCGTGCAGACGGTCTGTGCCATGGACCAAGCTGCAGTAGAAATCCCCCTCCCGTGCAATAAGGTAAAACAGCAGAGAGGGGGAGTCATTCTCTTTTTTTTTTTCCTTTCTCTTTTCTTTTAAGCTTGTGTGTGTCTGGCTAAGTGTGGATGTGTGTGTGTGCCTGGCTAAGTGTGGATGTGTGTGTGCCTGGCTAAGTGTGGATGTGTGTGTGTGCCTGGCTAAGTGTGGATGTGTGTGTGTGCCTGGCTAAGTGTGGATGTGTGTGTGTGCCTGGCTTAGTGTGGATGTGTGTGTGTGCCTGGCTAAGTGTGGATGTGTGTGTGTGCCTGGCTAAGTGTGGATGTGTGTGTGTGCCTGGCTAAGTGTGGATGTGTGTGTGTGCCTGGCTAAGTGTGGATGTGTGTGTGTGCCTGGCTTAGTGTGGATGTGTGTGTGTGCCTGGCTAAGTGTGGATGTGTGTGTGTGCCTGGCTAAGTGTGGATGTGTGTGTGTGCCTGGCTAAGTGTGGATGTGTGTGTGTGCCTGGCTAAGTGTGGATGTGTGTGTGTGTGTCTGGCTAAGTGTGGATGTGTGTGTGTGTCTGGGTGTGGATATGTGTGGGTCTGGCTAAGTGTGGATGTGTGTGGGTCTGGCTGACTGTCTCTGGATGTGTGTGGATCTGACTGACTGTCTCTGGATGTGTGTGGATCTGACTGACTGTCTTTGTATGAATGTGACTGACTGACTGTCTTTGTATGAATGTGACTGACTGAATGTCTTTGTATGAATGTGACTGACTGAATGTCTTTGTATGAATGTGACTGAATGAATGTCTTTGTATGAATGTGACTGACGACTGTCTTTGTATGAATGTGACTGACTGTCTTTGTATGAATGTGACTGACTGACTCTCTTTGTATGAATATGACTGTCTTTGTATGAATGTGACTGACTGTCTTTGTATGAATGTGACTGACTTACTGTCTTTGTATGAATGTGACTGACTGTCTCTGTATGAATGTGACTGGCTGACTGTCTCTGTGTGTGGTTTTGTGAATGTGCTGTTGTCTGGCTCCTAGATTTTTTTTCTGGCTCCTAAAAGTAAATTAAATTTGTCAAGCCCTGATGTACCATCCTTTGAAACAATCAAATGTGCCTCTAAACTGAAGGTGTAAATAATGAAGCATTTGAAGGTCACTGGGGATCAGGAAAATCTCTAGGCAGGGGTAACATTTTTAAATGGTGTTTATATAAATTTAGGGTTAATGATAAAAGTAAAATTAAAAAATGGAATGTTTTGTTTGCTTGGAGTGGGCCTTTAATGTATTTATCTATAGCAATTGGCATCCCCATTGGTTACATATCAGGTAAGATCTTGATAATGTGGCTAGATGACAATAATATTCTGATAACACTTTAAATGGAGAGCAGCATGCCATACAGCATTAGAAGCGGAGAGGTAGATACCGCATAATTATCCCTTCACATATAACAATACATGAATTCATATTAAAGAACAGCAGAATACTCAATAACATTGAAATGCAGACATTACTTCACAAGACCCTGTCTGGGCTCTATGTGAGCTGCATATAGACCTGCAGTTACCAGAATGAGCATTATAAAGATGTTAGACACACAGAAGACAAGGTCAAATACTGGTTCAGAGATGCAGACTGTCCACCTGACTGTAGATCTGGGTTGCATTCCAATGACAAAGAGATAACATTATGATGTGCTATCTTTCTCCTTAGTGAGTACAATCATTAATGAACTGTATTGCTGCAATATACATTGACAAAAGGCATGTGTTTAGGTTTATTAAACCAGATATGTTTAACTAGCTATTTTAAAATAACAAGGCTCATAATTTCCACAATGTAGATTTTCCGCAAAACTATAACTTTATCACCAATAAAAACCATCAAGCCAACACAGGTATAGTGAGACAAACTTACAACATAAATAGGTTGAGGGCAGTATACCTGTTTAATGTGTTTTTACAATTGTTACACTTGTTTAGGTGAGTTCTGGAGGTGTATATAGCTACACTACCATCCAAAAGTGTGGGCAATGTACTTGTTTGTGAAAGCATAGTACATTTTGTTCATTAAAATAAAATAAAATTGATCAGAAATACAGTGCAGACTCCTGTGTTCCAATGCCACATGCTGTATTAGCTAACTCATGTTTATCATATTAAAAATCAGCATCTTTTTCATGGAAAACAAAGAACAATCCTAAGTGAACCCAAACTTTTGAAGGGTAGTGTATATATGCATTTATATATGGTTACGTATATCCCATTTGGTTTTATTTCCCAAATATATAAGTCCATCTTTAACTTAAAAAAGGGGTATTTTTGTAAACAAAATATTATGCAAATCTCCCTCCATATTGATTAGTGTAGCCATTTTTTGGAAATAGGTTTCTGCTTGCTTGCTTGTTATTATACCTGTATTTGCTGAACTGGCATAATCAGTGCATTAAGCTTATTGTTCACATCAGGTCCGCACACCACATATCAGTACAGGAATCTATCAAGGAGCACTTAACAGGGAATTCATAATGGAAGACAATTTAAAGGGGGGGATTTCTATGCAGCTGTAAATAGCAGCTTGTACTTTGTGACGGCAGCATGGTTGGCAGAGGGCCATGCTTGGAGAGTCAACACTTCGAAGTGGGAGTTAGAAATAACCCGTAATTATGAAAACACAGCTAATTACGGAGTAAAGAAGAATTTTAAAACATCACTTTAAAATTAACTGCTTTATTATTTGGATTAGGCTTAACATCAGTTAAAAATATTCATATCAGACGTTGCAACTCCGAATAATATCTTACAAGACTGGATAAAAAAGCAATAACTTCTTTTAATTATTATAAACCTGAACTGAAAGAAAAGAAAATAGATGTTGTTGTGACTTTAAAAATAAAATGTGTGCATAGGAAGGAAAGATTATAGGATACTAAATGGAAGTGCTATTCATACCTAGACAAGCTTTTTACTCATATAAAATATGCTACGGCAATGCTTTATATGAGCAACATAGATGCTTATTTAGACTAAGAATAGACAGCCTCCATCACTCTATATGTATATTGATATAATATAATATATCTAAAAAATACATTAGGTAAGAGTTGTAATCCACCCAGTGGTGTATCTTGGTTTTGTGCTGCCCTAGGAAGACAAAATTAGCCCTCCCCCATGTTGCACACCCACTACATGCCCCATCACCCCATTACATGCCCCATAACCCACATTGCACACACATTAAATGCCCAATTACCCCATTACATGCCCCCATCACCCACATTGCATACACACTAAATGCCATCAAAATACCCCCACCGGGTCCATTACATGCCCCATCACCCCAATTAATTGGAAGGATCTAAAGCTTTCTGAACGGTGGGGGAGGTAGCGAAAATGTTTGAAGCACCAGAAGTGTGCTTTAACACCCTCTGGCAAAGTGCCGTCTCCTCGTGACATACAATCAAAATAATAAATGAGTAAAATGATGGTGCTACTCTGGCAATAGAGCTGATTAATCCAATTCCCTGTTGGCAAAGGGAAGAAGGCTGAACTTGCCAAATTTGAAACTCCTACGAAAATACTTAAATTACTAATTCATGATAAAGTCTGTCTTTATGAGTCTCATAAATGTAAATTTAACACAGTATCGTTTATGTGACAATATACAATGTTGGTGACAGTTTCCTTCAAGGCTAGCACTTGAACACTTAGTTTCATGTGATTCATGTTTAAAGCTAAGCTACACAGTAACAGCCTTACATTGATCAAGGTTCCTTGTGACTGTGCCAGGTGTATTCCACCAAATAGACATTACTTCATTGCTTTTTATTTGGTTTTAAGAAAATATAAATAACTAAGAAAGTCTACTGTCATATCTCCTAGGCAGTTTCTTAAAAATAGGTTACTGGGACAGCAGAAATGTTCAGAGTTCTGAAATTACCATAGTCTCTTTAATGAAAACCAAAGTGAAATTGTGCTGTTTAGAGCTTTCTTGTTTTTATGTGGTAATGTATAATATTTCTATGATGCGAATGATATTTCAGCCGCACAAGATTCATTTCTCGGTCTTTCATTAATAAGTGTGTTGCTTCCTCAAGGTAACTTAATGAATTACTTTCAACATGCAGCACACTTACGTTATGTATATGCTAAATGAACACAAAGGAAATATAATATATTTGCGTAGTCCTCAAGCACCATCTTTTACTAATTGCCGATATCCTGGAATTGTGTAAACCAACCATTAGTCTTTTACTCATCACACATTTCCTGGGATTCTGTAACCGGAGTACACACAGAAATGTGTCCTGAAACACTGTTTGAGAATTAATGTCTCTTTGGAGCAGCCCTTCATTGGCTCCTTATGACTCAACAGCCTCTGACTAAGCTCCAGATGTGCCCACCTAATTACCGTCCCGTTCTATTGTGTTACTGCCTTCACTTGTTTTGTCTATTATTTTCTAAATCGTTCTTGCGTTCTTTCTTATAGTTTTATGCCATCCAACAAGACCTTTCTTTCTCTGTGCAGTGTCCTTACTACTTCCATTAGGCTTTATCTTATCTACATCTGTCTCCGCTGAATATCTTTATTTTTGTGCATTTTGTTACTTACTGCCGAGAGAAGTGATTCTGCCTAAAATGCTTTCCTTGTGTATTTTTAGCCTCTTTAGCTGGCATTGCACAGCAGGCCTTTTTTTTAAATTAAAATGTTTCCATATCGCTAGCATTCAGAGTCTTTAATCACTGACTTCGTACATCACGCCCTGGTCCTGCATATCAATAGCATTCTGTTTCCTAGGTGTGCATTGTACCAGTTGATTTGGTTTACTTGCAGCAATTGATGTTAGAAACACTTCCTGCTTTTCACTCTTAGAATTTGGAGGCTGACATTGTAGTTGTTTCATGTTTTTTTTTACAGCTTATTCCATTACTGTTGCAATTTCTACAGCTCCTTTCAATGTAAAGTAATCTCCAATGAAGAGTTTTCTTTGTATAACCTCATTCTAAAGGCTGGTATCAAACATTTCTCTTAATGCAGGGGAAAGATGGTCTCCTTAAAGCAAAAAAATATGATTTAACATCCTCATTATTGCTGTTGTTTATAAAACCTAAACCCTCTCTAGTTTCTAATGGGGGGTTGTTTGATAAAAAATGTAGAGTTCTCAACATTTCAGCCACACTTCTTTTATCCCTGGACTCTATCCCTGGACTCTATCCCTGGACTCTATCTGGATAGAGTAAATTTCGCAGAACTTCATAAGTCCTTGCTCCAACTGCAGCAATAAATACTGCGACTTGTCTGTCAGATGATACTGCTGTTGCACTCAGAAACTGATCAAACCTTTCTACCCTTGATGATCAGATACCTGTGTATCCATTAAAGTCTGGTAAATGATCAAATAAAGCCATTTGAAACACACAGCTATATTCACAATACATGTATTAACAATTATATCATACAAGTTACTTCTACAATATGTTTCCATTCCACAATACATATGCAGAGCTCACAAACTGCTCACAAACAAAATGGTGGACACTGCTGAATGGCTGGAATGCAGTCCACATAAGCTCTTGTTATATCATTTATGATGCTCCTTCTTACTTTGTAGACAAACAATCTTTGATAGTTTCTCCAATTCCTGTATTATGAATGACAATCGTCTTTTCTTGGTTCCTTTTGAAATGGGATTTGAGAAAGTGTTGAGATGACTTTGTATAATCCCATCCTCATTGGCACTGTTGTTTACTTTGAAGCAGCCACTTTGTTAATCCTTTGTTACTCTTTATTATACAGTTCAGATGACTTGTAGAGGTAACATTGTAACAGTGCTGTAATCACACATATCTACCTCGCTGACTTCCATCCAACTGTCACTTAATTTCACACACTTACTTTCAAAATGCAACCTCAATGACCCATGCTATTTAGAGTACTAAGATGGCTACAGCAATGACAATACTCACATAGTACTACCCTGCTTCATAGGTCCCAGCTAGTGTCATGCTACACAGAACCCAGATCCAGAGATGAGATATCACTCCTACTTGGAATGCTATCATATAGTCCTGAACTATATGAAGTGAGATGCTACATGATTCTTCAAGAAACAAAATCTACAGTTCACTGAGGGATGAAAGAGTTGGACTAATTTGTACTCTTACACGTTAGAACCACTTATACAAATTCAGTGATGTTTCATTGTGGTGATTATGGAGTTCACAAAAGGTGTTTGACTTTATTTATTATTGAATCTGTTTAGTCAGCTATATTAGATGCATTATCAAAGTGGAATATCGAAGCATCATAAGGGATCATGACATGTACCTGGACCGGTAATTTGCACTCCTGTTCCTTAGACATTGTACTGCATTTGAGACTCGGTTATGCATCTTTGTGTCTTGGTCTTAGGCAAGTGGTTTTTAAATATTTGCCCTCCCATAATTTCTGTTTGCGATGCTCACAAGCTTTTAGTGAAATTGTGTCTTGTAGGTGATGTTAGTTCTGTGTTAATTTGCGAAACTTTACATTTAGTGCATTTTGTAATTATCCTTTGAAGTGTCTGTCTATCCCTGATAAGTGACCATTGTTTCTCTTTTCCAGTGCAGTTTGTCCATGTTTGATAACATGTTTTATAAGCTGTTGTTTTGAGATTTTTAGCTTTGACACATGACATAATTGTATAGTTTTTGTAACTGAGATGCCCTGGCTTTTTAGGGAGTGACTACTTGGCTTTTTTGGAATTCTGTTAGTTGCCTCATACAATGATAATTGTCAAACTTCTTAAAGATGACACATCAGAATTACAATCTTTCCCTGTTGTCCACAAAATACAGAAGTTCTGATCTCACTACCAGGCAATCTATGACATCACTACTAATCACATTAAACAAAATTCCCAATGCACACTGGGCATTAGGACATTTACACTCATTGTTATCAGATAGTCATCTCTCAAAGTTCCTTTGATAAACTTCAAGTTACTTCCTGAGCCACCAAAAAACGAATTTTACAACACATTGGAATTATATAGATTTAACCTACATGCTTCACTGTTTTCTCCACTGTGTACATCTGCTATACTCCATTCACTGCATATTGCCAAAGATGAAAATAAAAACGGTAACCTTTCAAGGGTTGCAATGACTTATTCATGTTCAGTAGATCAAAGTATCAGGAAAGAAAAGTCCTACGCAGAATCTCAGCATCACAAAGAAGTCTTTTAAATTGATTCACTTTCAACAGATGTCACCAAACGACACTGTTTTAATTGTGCACAAAATCGAGTCTAGAGGAGTAGACATAGTCCTAGGACATAGTCCTAATCCTAGGACATAGTCTGTTGCTTTTATAGTTTTATTTACAAGTTTATCATAGACACACAAGATGTCTACACCATTTCCCTACATATTTACCCTCTTTTCCTGTCAAACACACATCGTGCCTTCGACGTGTGTATAGGCTGGTGACAAAGCCAATTGGCTTTGTCACGGGAAGCATGTGATCACTGGGATTGGTTAACACATAGGGCCCAAAAAAGTTCCAAGCAAGCTCTTAGAAGTCTGTCTCACTTCAAGCCTAAGTCCTCTTCCAATAAATATTTTCTATATACATATATATAAAAAGTGGCACTAACGGGTCTTAATGTGTCAAAAATAGAAAAATACTTAACTGAAGACAAAGGTCAATCAACGTTTCAAGCTCCTAAGCGGAGATGTCTTCAATTGAGCATTTTTCTATTTTTGATATCTAAAGACCTGTGAGTGACACTTTTTCTGTATCTATAGTGGTGGTGTTTGCACCCGGGCATTATATATTTAGCTAAGAGTGCCACCTACTCTCCGCCATTTGTTTTATATATATATATATATATATATATATATATATATATATATATATATATATATATACAGGGAGTGCAGAATTATTAGGCAAGTTGTATTTTTGAGGATTAATTTTATTATTGAACAACAACCATGTTCTCAATGAACCCAAAAAACTCATTAATATCAAAGCTGAATATTTTTGGAAGTAGTTTTTAGTTTGTTTTTAGTTTTAGCTATTTTAGGGGGATATCTGTGTGTGCAGGTGACTATTACTGTGCATAATTATTAGGCAACTTAACAAAAAACAAATATATACCCATTTCAATTATTTCTTTTTACCAGTGAAACCAATATAACATCTCAACATTCACAAATATACATTTCTGACATTCAAAAACAAAACAAATCAGTGACCAATATAGCCACCTTTCTTTGCAAGGACACTCAAAAGCCTGCCATCCATGGATTCTGTCAGTGTTTTGATCTGTTCACCATCAACATTGCGTGCAGCAGCAACCACAGCTTCCCAGACACTGTTCAGAGAGGTGTACTGTTTTCCCTCCTTGTAAATCTCACATTTGATGATGGACCACAGGTTCTCAATGGGGTTCAGATCAGGTGAACAAGGAGGCCATGTCATTAGATTTTCTTCTTTTATACCCTTTCTTGCCAGCCACGCTGTGGAGTACTTTGACGCGTGTGATGGAGCATTGTCCTGCATGAAAATCATGTTTTTCTTGCAGACTTCTTCCTGTACCACTGCTTGAAGAAGGTGTCTTCCAGGAACTGGCAGTAGGACTGGGAGTTGAGCTTGACTCCATCCTCAACCCGAAAAGGCCCCACAAGCTCATCTTTGATGATACCAGCCCAAACCAGTACTCCACCTCCACCTTGCTGGCGTCTGAGTCGGACTGGAGCTCTCTGCCCTTTACCAATCCAGCCACGGGCCCATCCATCTGGCCCATCAAGACTCACTCTCATTTCATCAGTCCATAAAACCTTAGAAAAATCAGTCTTGAGATATTTCTTGGCCCAGTCTTGACGTTTCAGCTTGTGTGTCTTGTTCAGTGGTGGTCGTCTTTCAGCCTTTCTTACCTTGGCCATGTCTCTGAGTATTGCACACCTTGTGCTTTTGGGCACTCCAGTGATGTTGCAGCTCTGAAATATGGCCAAACTGGTGGCAAGTGGCATCGTGGCAGCTGCACGCTTGACTTTTCTCAGTTCATGGGCAGTTATTTTGCGCCTTGGTTTTTCCACACGCTTCTTGCGACCCTGTTGACTATTTTGAATGAAACGCTTGATTGTTCGATGATCACGCTTCAGAAGCTTTGCAATTTTAAGAGTGCTGCATCCCTCTGCAAGATATCTCACTATTTTTGACTTTTCTGAGCCTGTCAAGTCCTTCTTTTGACCCATTTTGCCAAAGGAAAGGAAGTTGCCTAATAATTATGCACACCTGATATAGGGTGTTGATGTCATTAGACCACACCCCTTCTCATTACAGAGATGCACATCACCTAATATGCTTAATTGGTAGTAGGCTTTTGAGCCTATACAGCTTGGAGTAAGACAACATGCATAAAGAGGATGATGTGGTCAAAATACTCATTTGCCTAATAATTCTGCACTCCCTGTGTATGTATATATATATATATATATATATATATATATATTTCAAACTTTAGGCAAAAGTTGGAAATATTCTCCCATTTAGTTGTATTGGAGAATTGGAAAAATGTTTTAATTCAAATCATCATCAAAGCTATATTTTTAATTATTACTAACATAATAATAGATTGTTAAAATCTTTTCCAACCTTCCTAATCTTCCATTTGACTTAATTGGGTAATACCCTATCCAGGAAGTAATACACAAGGAGGCACTCCTACAAACTATACTTAATAATAACATACATATGTAAACATACACAACTGAATATCATGCAGCATTGCTGTAGCATTGTTTTATACTTGTTACCCTATAAGTGCATGCTTTTAGTAAACACAAACAACAGAAAACACTTGTCTTCAAATGTCTCTGCAATTTGTGTATTTAACTTATAGGGACATGACCTACTCTTAAAATGCCAAAATGGAACATTCCCCTTCATTTCAATCTGCAAGACAATGTTTCTTTCTTTGATACATATGACAATTAATTAAATGATGTTACAATTTCTGAAAACTGTGTGAATAGCTGTTATTCAATCAATGCTTGCCAACAAGTAGTTGCATTCTGGCTGAAAATCAATTAATGAGCAAGTGTTTACCAGAAAGTCTTACATGGAGTGCTTGTTACATATCCAGAGGAGGGTCAGCAAAGAAAATAGGCCTATTATAACAAGAACAAACTGTCCAAACACAAGAAGACCCGTTTCTGTGCCATTAACCCGAAGATAAGAAAAAAAACTGAAGACAAAGCACAGCTGAAATATTCAGTCTCTGGGGTGCAAGGCAGTTCACCAGTGATAAAAGAATGGTAAAGAACCAGCTTTGTCCACCGGGACCTATTCTCTAATAGAACACATAGCAACGGGCCATACACATTCTTGGTTGTCAGGATATGTTATTACATAGATGTGAGGCAACTTTATATATCTGGGACATCATTGTTATAATCAAAGGGGTTGCATGCTTTGTACTGTATAGCAGCCAGTACAATATAGCCTTGTGGAGTATGTGCCAGGTTGAATAGTATGCATTTTACTGTGTAGACTTGTGTATGTTTTGTTTGTTATATGTACATTTGTTTTTGTAAATTATTACAAATAAATTTGCTAATTAATTATTATTTTTCTACTTTGAATAGTAGGTTTATTGAACTAAACATATTTTGCCCAAAAATCACATTTAATCCCATAATCTTAGCATTACAAAGTCTATCATGTTTTATTTATTTGTCTTTCTCTAACCATGTACAGTTACTTAAATGTGCTTGTAAACTAACAAATAAAGTCTTTACTTAGCTCATACACGAATACATTAGTATTGTGATTAAACACATAGGAATACACTATACAGTATATTCAATGTTTCAGTATGCTTTTAACTCTTCAAGCATGCACTTTTTCACAGTTGACGTTCATGTAACAAACAAGCAATCGTCATATCTGTGAATGAACTTGGTATGTCCAAGATTCTCTAAACATTAAAGGGACCAAACTCACTTTGGTACTGCTTATACAGTGCACAGGCTTTTTTTCCAGTGTGATTTTGATTTAGGCATTTTGCATAAATCACATTTTTTATATTTGACTCAAGCCCTCCCCCAGTGATTACTCTGCATGTTTACTGCAGGTGGGGCAGCACTGATTACAGATTTATACAGACATCATTGTTTGATGACATCACTAGGGAAACTGCTGCTGGAAAAAAAAAAAACTAAGAAGTCTGAGGCAGAGAAACTAAGAGGGGGCTGTCCTAAATCTCTGCAAAACTGCAGTTTTATCTAAGTGTAAGATTTTCATTTTTTTAAGCAATGCAAAAGGAAAAATATGCATTTTAAAGTACTTTACTATGCATTAACACTCGGAGGAGGTATGTTTGGATGGACACCAGACACTCCCTTTAAGCACATGGAATTGAGATGAAAGAGTCCGCTCTGATATATTGTGCTGCTTGTGGTCTGAGCCACAATAACTAGCACTACTGCCAAGTGTGCAAAGATATCTGTGCTTCTGATACCAAATGTCTCTTTACTGCTTTGATTTCCCTATGACATTGTATCTCAGACACTCTCATTAAAACATTAGTGAAAGTCTCTTAAATAGAGATTTGTTTCAGACCGTAACATTTAAAAACAAAATGTAAAAGTGATTTGATCTAGTTAATAGTCCCTTCTTATCTATCTAAATATGTTTTAATGTATTTTCTCTTACATTGTAAGCACTGGGTTACATAAGCAATGGCAATATAAAGTGAAACACATTTATTTTGTTGCAGTTGCGCATACAAGGCATGATTCCAGGGTTGGCGGTACAAGAATCCCTGCTAGGACTATGTAGAGGAAAACCATGTTTTTGAATCACTAAAAAAAATAGCATCCACATTCAAATGCTTTAAAGACTTTAGTAAATCTTATGAGATATGTAAAATATTGTGACACAATGGGTCGTATTTACAAAGTAGGTGTAGAAAGACATAACACCTAATGCTGGCGCTTTCCCTGTATGCCTCTTGATGGATGCCAGGGGCCGCATCGTATGTACTCTCTGCTGGACTTCCATGTTGCTTAGATGCTCTGAGCACCACAGCAACCCATGTATAAAGGATGCGACATGTTAGCGCTTTGGAAGGTTTATACATTGCCCTCAATATGTGAAGTTCTGACGACTGCATAAAACGCTAATACTGATAACTTTTAGAAATCATAACCAACCACATTGTTCTATCAGCTTCTTAGCTTTTCCCATAATAATCCTGCTGTATATATGTGAATTACATATCTATCTTTTAAAATAAACTGGTCTACCTTATGTGTCTCCTGGGAGTACTTGGCTTGGGTAGAGTCAGACTCCCCTCAGTGTCATCACACATGCACTGATTGGCCTGAAAGTGACCTACCTCTCAATGACCTTGCTCCAGTTTATTTGCAAAGCATTACACACCAGTAATTTAAAAAATCTGACTCGCCACATAATCTTAAGTATCAAAAAAAACAAGAAAAATCTCCATGTTTAACTAACTGTTAAAACACCTTATAAATTAATGAGCCTTCCAGCAAGGTTACCTTTCTCACATGTCTTAGTACTTATAAAACCCAATGTAAAAACACTATAAGCAGCAGTGATCTCACTTGTTTCAGACACACTATTGAACAAATACATTAATATTTTTAGACAGATTAAAGCTAAATTTCACTGCAATATTAGGATCACATTGACTGCAGTTTAAAAACAAATTTATTGTTTGTTGTAACACAATGTATCGTTTGTTTTAACACAATTTATTGTTTGTTCTACTGCTCTAAAGTGTTGTGATACAATCAAACATACCAGAAACTCTTTACTCCTAGGAACACCAGAGAGATTTGGGTTTAAAATAGGGAATGGTGCTCAGCCAAAATGGTGCCATTAGTAAGTATTGTAGGACATGTGGTTTCACAACAACTGAAAAGTTACCTGGAGGTTAGCTGTTTTTATTTATGCTTGTGATATATCGCTATACTAACAATATATACATATAGATAAATATATTATAAATAGGGGTTTAAGCCCTAAAAATAAAAAATGCCATATAAAATGGATCTCCTAATGCTTTTATTATTGGTCTAATGTGTTGGAGCAAACATCCTTCCTACACATGTTCAGAATGTTCTGTGCTCCTTCTTTGACTACAGTGCAGACATCTTGTGACTCTCTCACAGTCTGCCTACTGGCTGTTTATATGAGCACCACTGTCTCCTTCCTAACTGTAGCATTCACATACACATTTCCATTTGCATTGCTACTTGCAAATACTTCCCTCCCATCTTACATGAATGATGCACAGACACACCACTAGGAGCGACCGACAGACAGTCTCAGTGAAGCAGAAGCTTCATGAAATAATTATATAAAACAGGGGGAAATGGCCTTTCATGGATAAAATATAAATGTTGGGGTTTACTCTCTCTTCAAATGCTCTAAGCAAAATACTCATATTATTGTCTATGCTTACTCTTTACTACCATTATATACTGGACTGGACTGGGTTTAATTTGAAACAGAATTCTGAATTCATGCACCTGAAGTCAAAGGGTTAAATAATTCTGTTTTCCGTGTATCTGAAAGTGCTGTTATATGGAAAACATACAATTTAAGTCTAATAAGTATATGGCCGATATCCTGACAATGGAAAGATGGTTTGTGTCCCAGCAAGTGGAACTAATGTCAGCTATTTAGGATCCCTCCTGGAGTGTTGGGAATGAAAAGAAGGAATGCTGAAGACATGGCAGCAGCCGTGTCAGCAGACCAGAGAGCAGCCGTGTTGACAGCAACTTAGTGAAGATGGTGGAAAATTAATTAATTGGAACAATTGTTAACCACTACTACCACCTAACACTTTTCTTTGTGAACATAACTATTATTTTTGTTTTACAAAGCACACATGTACAACATATAATCAACTATACATAAAATTTTCTTAGCATGATTAATATAATTAGAGGGAATAAACTATACTTATTCTCAAACACTCAATGCACGGGAAAGATCAAAATGATCAAAAACATAGTACAATAGAGAGAAACAACAATTTGCAATAATGAAGTTTCATAATGTGTGTCGACCTTAATCAAAACAAGCATTGCACTTAGATGCGTAAGGGGTTTGGAGGTTTCAAGCAAATATCCAAGGCGCCCATCTTCACAAGTAAAGTGGAAGTGCTCTTATAATAAAAGCCCCGGGGTGACCATGCTCTTCAAAACACAAATGCCCAGACAGCAGTCCCCAGCACAAACGCAGACTTCAACGCGTTTCGTTGGTGGATCCAACTTCGACTTGCACTTTCCCTCTCTTAGTCTCGTTTTTATTAAACTTGTAATAGTTTTTGCAAAGTTTGTGTTCTCTGTTAATATTTTTGAGAGTGCATCATAATAAATATAGCTGTCTGGGATATTTATTTCAATGCTTGAAATATTGTAATGCGTATTTATCATCAACATATGATGTTTTGTTCCCTACACATTAGAGCATTATTATGTATTTTGATATTTTTTCCCTCTTTCTTGTGGCTTCTGCTATATTGCATTGGATGGTGGCTGCAGAAGCACTATTTCTATTTTCAGTTTATTGTGTCTATCCATGACCTTTCGATATAATTGTATTCACACCTACCTATTACTTTGTATTCCTTACCCCAGAAACAAAATCTGAAGTCTCACTGTCCCAAAAAGTGAGACAGAGGTAGAGTTTGGCAGAACAGTATGATTGCCACCAAAAATTGGGACTGTCCAGCATAGGGAGGCTACTGCATATACAGCTAATGTCCCACTTTAAGGGTGAGTCCATATTCATGATCATAATCCCATGATCCCAATTGCTGGGGGAAGAAGTTTGGAGGAACACTACTGGGATCACCCACTTCCTGCACAAGAGGGAAAGTAGGTAGTTGACCGCCAATCCACTAATCTACCAGTGTTCATAGCTATAACAATTTGCACACATCTAATCTAATATCTTTAAAGATAGACTTTAAAGAAAGTTGTCAATTATTTCAAACAGTGGTTCTTAAAATATATCTCCTATTCATATTGACAAAAGCAGTTGCTTCATATATAAGTGAATAGTACAGGTGTTCAGAAGACACATAAAGAAGAAAGTGGGTGTTCAAGAAATGACAAACAACTAACAGAAATATCCAGTTATCTAAAATATAAAATGGACCTTTTATTTTTAAAGCAACTATCGTTAAAGCAATTAGTCTGACTAAGAAACACAGAGCACATTAAAAGTTTATTTAAAAAGCTTGTCATAATGCTTAAAGGACAAGTAAACTTTTTTCACTTGTGCTTCTATTATATAAAATGTAGTGCCCATAACATGAGAATAAACTGGCATGTTCTTGTTAGTACTTGTACTAACCACAGACACAATGGTTGCATACCCCAAAGACTGGTGTTCTGACAAAAAGCTCTAGTAAGTGAGAATAATAAGTAAGACGCTTATACTTTTGCTGTCACCGCAGCTGATCCGAAGGGGGCGTGAGGTGGTGTGTGTCCCTCGCGCAGGCGCTCTTCTGCCAAAGTTACGGCTGATTGACAGCTGTAACTTTTTGCGCATGCGCTGTGGTGCGCAATGAGTGAATTCTACTGCGTCTGTGCAGTAGAATTCGCTTGAGTTTTTTGTCAGAACACCGGCCCTGTATGCAAAGTCCACAGGTGATGTAACAGGTGATGTCATAAACAGGTACGGTTGCTACAATGGCCATTTTTACCAGCCACATATTACTTTTGCAGGCTGCCTTGCAGTATAAAGAAGTCAAATGTGACCAGAAGGAAACTAACTAATCAACATGGTTCTGTATTAGTTAATTGATTTCCTTCTGGTCATTTATAACCAGGCAAACCAGCATGCAAATGTTAAATGAGGCTGTTAAAAAAATGTCAGAGGTGCAGCCCTATATACAGGTGACATCAAAGAAACATTTTAAGACATTATTTCTCTTAATCTATCGATTTTCTTGCAATCCTGCTAATACAATGTATACATTGTTTTTGATATTTGTTTTTCTCTACATTCACAGTAAAAAAAATCTTTAGGTGATGTAGTGTTCTTTAGGATAGATACATAACAGGTAGAATAATAGCCAGACAAGATAGACCAAAAGCTTCTCATCGGCCACAACATTTGTGTTTCTATGTCCACGTCAGAAAAATAGCACGGGAATATCTTTTGATCATGCCTGGTTTTGCCACCTATGGAAAATTTCCTGGACCTGTTTTTGTTTTTGCAGCTGAGAGGTTCATATTTGACGAGGTATTATATACATTATAAAATAACTATATCTGTACCAGAATGAGAAGAAAATTAAGGAGACTTGTATCTCTGTAGAGTTGATATTTGTTAATATAAAAGCCATATCATATGATGTCACTAATCACAGTAGGTGGGAGGTTATCAGTCACAGACATTATCAGTCTTGTATTTACAGGTAAAATGAGTAAGGATGGTCATTACAGGAAGTATGAGTATTGACATTACAGGGAAGGCTTGACAAATCCCAGGAGCCAGGGCTCCTAAAATCTCTACTGCTGGTACCTAACTTTCTGATTGTTTTTCATAGAACTCTATGTGAGGTAAATATCCCTGGTTCCCAAAATAAACAGACTGGTTTCTGAATTGGTCTGTCTGGCTCCTTACGTCTACAGAAATGTGTAAAGCCCTGTATTACAGGTAATGTAATGTAGGTAGTCACAGGGCCAGATTTATTAAGGCAAAAAAGGAGCACACTGCTATAACATTCCATTGGTTTTTACTGAAATAGCACCAGTTTTGTCTTGATAAATAAGGCCCACAGACAGTGCAATGTTGTCAGTGCAGGAAGTGTGATGTAGACATGCCAGGAACTATGCGCTGTTTGTGCACATAATGTGAGCCAAAAACCTAATGAGTGATGCTATCTTTACAGAAGTCATGAAGCAATAAAAAATCAATAATTTCACATGAATATTAATATTAAACTAACAAACATCTACCACAACTATTGTAAAGCCAAACAAAGCTTTTACTGATCAGCGTAAAGCAACCATTATCAAGAGTATACAACATAGCTACTACAAAACAAGTTTTAGCCAAAGTAATATGCAAAACAATCTACAGATTAATATTTAATCAGCTCTGAAAAAAAATAATATGTGTTAGGGCATAATAACAATAAGTACACATTTAAGACACTGAGGGAGTACAGTAGAAGATCGATAACCCGGAGATAGATTATCCATTTTCTGTGATAATCCCCTGAAAGTCATTCTGTCAACACTCACTGAAAGGTAGAGGTTATACACCAAAAATGGAGGACGATTTCTAAAGGCAGATCCCCTGCCTGTAAATATTATATAAGGTTTAATGGAAATAATCCATAAACTCACAACACTGACCTTCACTGGAAATGGCAGAAATCTGTCGTCACTGAGTATTGAAATTAGCACAATGGTATGGGAAATAATCAGCCCCAAAAGATATGATTGATAAGCCCCTGACAATATGGAATAAGCAGTCATCCCTTGTGCAAGTGATCAAAACAGTGGGATTTACTGTTTTAGTGCAGGTTTAACAAGTAAAAACACTTTCCTAGGTCATGTAAACAATATTTATTTCAATCACTTTGCATACACTGCAATTCTTTTGAGAGAGGAGAGAGAATTCTTCATTGGCACACATTATTAATTACCCCTTGATTATCCAATTAGTAAGAGAGTGGGCTTTTGAATAGTACCCCACTGACTATGAGCAAGTCACATGCACAGCCAACAGAATCACATGTTTTAAACTTTCATTACCATTATAAGATTAATGATGCCACGCAACATATAGCATTAAAATACTCCGACACAATGTGGCAAAGAAACAATCAAGTACTGAATAAGGACAAGACAGCCCAATTTTACATTGTGTTCAAAGACAACAATCATTTCTATGCCTGGTACAGTTACCTTGTCTGATTGAAATGTCAATTACCAAAGCATTGTGCCATCATAATATATATGTCACTTGACAATGAGGAATCACTGGATTCTTGCACTTTAGATAGCATTTTCAATATAACTATTTTCCCAATTGTCACTGCTGTTCCTAACCTGATCCCTTGCTATTTTTTTTCCACCACACACAGTCAGGAAACAGTCAATGCTCAACCAAATGTTTCATGGATTACAGAATCAATAGACTTAGAAAATCAAAGTATGCCATATGGATCCAGCTACTCGTTACATATCAGGTGGCACAATAATGGAGATATAATACTAGCTTTAAAAAGAAACTCATTGAAATGTCATTTATATATGCGCTGTCTATAAATCGGCTGGCTTATGATTACATGCAAGTCAATGGTGACCCCGTGCATTGTGCACTGTGTCTGTATCGGGCTGTCTACAGTCCAAAGCAGACATTCTAATAACTAGGTGTGGTCATCATAATGTTCAGTGTTGTTTGTTTATACCACATTGCAACTCACTTGTTCTGATAGCTTGAATATAATCATATTGTACAAATGAACATTGAATCCAGATATCTGGAACCTCTGATTTACGAATTATTTTTGGATCCATTTGCTACAATCAAGTCCACTGCCTTTCCCATTTCTTGAGACGTCACAGTGTTTTGTATAATATTGTGGCTCTTTGCCTTACAATGCTGATACAAGGCCACTGTTTCCCCATAAAGAATATATCTAAATACAAATGCAGTTAAAAAACACAGCCTTTGCAATTAACCTTTAGTGGAAAATACCTGTTTAAAACAAAAAAACAACATCTATGTTTAACAATGTGCTCACAACATCCAGTTACAATTCACTCATCTCACTGGTTTTTAACAAGCCAAACACAACAAATTTACACTGGAAAAAAAAAAAAATCGCTAACTTGCAAATATTTAGCTACTCTGATTTGATGTGCCAACAGCTGAGAGTAAGGTGGATTTAGTGACAGAGCAGTGTAAATCTCCTGCTAACATCCCACATGGTAGTAGGAGGCTGAATCCAGGATCCAGTAACACTGAAGAAACTGCTCTGCTTTCATCCCAGACATCCAGACCTTAAGAAGTATGGTTGGGACACACCACAGATGCTCTCTCCATACCTTTTTGGGTCTCTTCTTCCTGATGTTGGCCCCATTATATCGTTCCCCTCCATCAGTTTTCTGAGTTGCTTCCTCGTTCATCATTTTGAACAGCTTCCCCAGCAAAGAGCTCTGCCATTAAACCCTTTCCACAGCACGGACCACTGTGTCGCTGGCTCGAATGGAGGATGGGGAGGGGGGAGAGGAGGAGAAGCAGTGTGACGTTGCCATGGTAGCGACTGCCACAAATGTTTATCTGCCTGCATTGTTAAATCTGATTCCACCAATTACCAACAAGATCTGTTCTCTCCACAAAGGAGGCAAGCACAGAGCAAAGCACAGCAACGCCAGTGACTGAGCACTTACAGATGCTTTATTATAATTTAAGCCAAACAGCATATGTATCTTGCTGTTCATTCAATTCCGTATAATGGAATCCTATAATATATTTAATATCATAACATGTCTTCAGGCAAATCCTTTTTAATCTGGACGAATGTATGCTATAAGCATGCTTTTAAAAGCAGAAAAAGAGGAGATTTAATTTCTAAATACACAGTTTAGCTTGTACTTAATGGCAGAAATTTCTGTTTTAAAAATGTTTTATTTTTTTTTACTCTGACGAGGCTGATGCCTTTTTCAAGGCACCCTTAGGGTCTACTCAAAAAAGAGTATTGCAGGGAATGTCAAACGTAAGGCCAAAGGAGATGAATTGCAATCAGTCCCCCATTCAGCCGCAATGGAGACTTTTGCCAACGCGATTACTTTGGCCTAAAGTTTGAAATTCCCATCTCAGTTCACTGCAAATCTCTCTATATTGTGTAGATCCTCATAGATTTCTTTAAATGTGAAAAAATAAAGATACATTGATGATATTTATATGTTAACATGGTCACCAGCCTACATTTTCCACTTAACCCTTTGAATACCCGGTGGCTTAGTGAGATTGAAATAGGCATATGAAATAGCCATTTGAAGCAAATATTCTGGTATGAAAAACAAAATGTACAATATTTCCGTTATGATCATGAAAACAGGAAGAAAAAGAGGAAGGCTAAGGTGCACATCGAAAATCTTGCAATCAATCTAAATTATTTATCTTCTGTTTCCAAACTGAATAAATACATAAAATGATTTTCAGTCTACATATGATACAGATTTAATGGTAAAGCATATATATTTATATATATATATATATATATATATATATATATATATATATATATATAAAACATGCTTTGGTTAAATCAATAGTTTTTCCTATAAGGAAATCTAACACATTTCATAACCCTCAGCCATTCTGATGCACAATATAGTCCAATACTGAAAAGAGAGCTCCCTAAGGCACATGGAAAACTCTATCACTTCACTCAGCATTAAAGTGTAACTCCCATCACCCTTAGTGATATATACATAATTTACATCCGTGCCTAGGAGTTGCATTATAACTCCCATCACCCTTAGTCAAAAATACCACTCTACAGCACTGCGACCTCCACCTGCTTCAGCAAAGGCCTACGTGCAATTGGTATATTCCAGCTTCCACTTCACAGCTGAGGTGAGCCCCCAGCATTCTCTCTGGGGAAAACATGTCATAGAAGCCCACCAAGGGAGGGGGCTCTGTCTTTTCCACAATGATTATCCTAATATGAGATAAAGCACCTAGACTAATAGGATAGAATACACACAGAATATTCCAATTTTCAACTCATAGTGGACAAACTGTGTTAAATTGCATTTTTAATGTTAAAAACAATTGTGCTTTATGAGCTCAAATTAAATGAAAGCATATAGACACGTAGAATAATCAGATTTTCTAAATAGTTCTTTTTACTACATTTGCTCTTTTTACAAGAACAAACTGGCCCTGATTATATTTTGAAAAGTGTAAAAATATGATCTACAAATATGACCTTTGTTTGAAAAACTATTCAGAATTTGAAACCTTTTCTTAAAATAAAAAAAAAACAATACTGGCCATGCTATGCCTTAATACACTTAACAGTTACCCCAAGACTGGCCTGCTTGTAAAATACAGCCTAGGTGGAAACTCCACCAGAGTTATGGACCTTGCCATGCATACTGGTGTCCTTGTACAGACACTTTGCCTATCCTTGATCCCTTTGATAGTGGGTCTTGGATAAATGCCCACTTTGTTAATTTAATAACACAGCATTAACTGAGGCTGCAAACAAGATGTGTGAGGACTTACAGAAAGATCCTTGTTTATGGGCCGCCATCAGGGGGGATGGGCGATACACCTGTCCTGGGCAGGCCCTGGCCCTTTAAAAAAAAAATCTGTAAAAAAAAAAAAGCATGGGCAAACGGGGCTGCCCATGGGCCCATTCATTTCTGGGGACCAAAGCAGCTGCCTGTGGGCCCCCGCTGCCTGTGTGACTGTCTCACACGGAGACAAGCACAATCGTGTAGCAGCCTCAGTCTGCATACAGCGGATGCGGACCCGACTTTTAGTCACAGCTGCCGGAGATGATGGTAAGTCATATCCGGTGGCTGTATTTCCTGCACGCAGTATGTGTGCAGGAAACACTGTGGAGGAGACGGCCGGGGACGAGCAGCATCCAGGTAAGTACTGGGGAGGAGGGGGGATTTTTTTTATATTAATGAGCAAATTATACGTAGCTATTAATGAGCAAATTATCATTGGCTATTAATGAGCAAATTATTAGTGGCATACTAATGAGCAAATTATCAGTAGCTATTAATGAGCAAATTTTTAGTGCAATATTAATGGATAAACTATCCATGGGGGAGGGGGAACAATTTTTTTCGGTAAGCGGCCCTGAAATTTATCATGGCGGCCCTGGTAGAGACATTATAGGATAGGAAATGCAAACAATCCTGGTTCAATCTGCCCCTACACACTCAGCCAGGAGGTAGCCTCTAGCTTCATCAGAATGCCACCTCCAATGTTCTGATATTACATTGTAAATATTCATGTTTATGTTGCAGTGGTTTAATATCCTGCTTTCCAGTGGGTGTTAAGTGATTTAACAAGCATATTGTAACCAGTTAAGTGTTTCATCCAAGCTCTTATTGCCACAGCAAGAAGAGGGCTGATTGTGAACTGTCACTTCCCACATGCCATTAAAATATAGGTTTCCTTGACTCTACCCCAGTAATTAAGTTCTGTAAAGAAATAAGAAAGGATCAGTATGAGTATAATAGGTCTCTCCAAGCTACAATAAAATAAATACAGTTGCATTACTTATAGTAATAGAGGCTCACAAAAGAATACAGTATGTTATGTAACACAACATTCACTTATCGACAGAGGAGTTTAACTAGGAATATGCTGACGTTCTTATTATTGTAAAATATTCCCTGCAAACAAAGATTACGCAGTTAACAGAGTCAGTTATAATTTGCAATGCAAATTTTTTAGTTAAATATTTTATATTTTCAATTAGAACCACCATCAGTGGGTACAGGCTGTGCTCCAATATCATGTGAGCTGAGGCTGCTCAATTATTACTATGTTGTATCGTACTGAGCAAACTCTTTCCCGCTCCACAATTCCCAGGAGTTTCAGCACTGGAATATGCACTGGCTTTGACAGCTATACACGCAATCGTTGTGATTGACGGTTACAGCGATTGTATGTGTTTGGAGAGTCCTCGTATGACATGGCTGGTGTGCCTCGATAATGAGGCACTCAGTCATGTCACTCCTGTCGTGATCACGGTATGACAGTGTGTATCTTCTGCATGAAGTGCCAGACACATCCATTGTCGTCATCAGCCGCCAATCTGTGATGTGCCTGGCACATCACGTATTATAAAGGGGTTAAACTGTAATTCTTGAAAATTTGTATTTGTTAACCAAACAAAATTTTAACACGTTTGTATCTGTTTTCCTCCCTACTTTTCCTACCTATCCCTCCCACAACCCACTGTGTATATATGATATTGATCTTACTCGGAGGTATGATTTATTTTTATATTTCTATAAATTACTGAAAGTTTCATGTAGGAGGAGGAGTGTCAATGTTCCCCCAAACTGACAGCACTACTCCGCAGGGATAGGCAAAGTGTCTACACAAGGACACCAGTGTTCATGGCAAGGTTTGTGAAAGTCCAGAGAATACCATTAAATTGTCCACTACAGACTCCAGGAGCCAACACGGCCCAGTGCAAATAATGTCCCGGGCCCTCTCCCCAAACTTCTTCAGGCAACATGTCCCACAGTATTAGCTTAGCCTCCCAAACAACCTCACTGTGTCATCTTAGCCCCCAAAACATCCATGCTGTGCCATGTTTGTCCCCACACAGTATCTCTGTGCCATCTTAGCAACCCAGACTCTCTGTACTATCTTTGCCCTCCAAACAGTCACTCTGTGCCAGCTAAGCCATCTTTGCACCTTTCTGTAGCATCTTAGCCCCCCAAATAGCCTTTTTGTGTCACTGTAGCCCTCAAAACAGCCTCTGTGTCATCTTTGTCCACAGTCTCTCTATGCCATTGTCTTATGCCACCTTAGCCCCAAACATATTATCTGTGCTATCTTAGCCACCCAAACATACTCTCTGTGCCATCTTAACCACCCAAACAGCTTTGCTGTGCCATCTTAGACCCAAACATCCTATATGTGCCACCTTTGCCGTCAAAAAACCTCTGTGCCATTTTAGCCTCCAAACAGCATCTCCGTGACATCTTAGGTCTGCAAACAGCCTCTGTGCAATATTTTCCCCTTGCATTGTGTCATCGTAGGCCTCAAACTGTGCCATCTTTTCCTTCCAAAGAGCCTTTCTATGTCACATGTATCCACCCAAACAGCCTCTCTGTACCATCCTAGCCCTCCAAACAGTTTCTCTGTGCCATCCTTGTTCCCAGTGTTTCTGTGCCATCTTAGTCCCTCAAACAGCCACTCTGTACAATCTTAGCCCCCAAACAGTCTCCCTGTGCCACGTCAACTCCCCAAACAGCTGCTATGTGCAATCTTTCTCCCCACCCTCTCCATGCCATCTTACTCAAACAGCATTTCTACACCACTGTAACCCCCAAACAGCCTCTATGTACCATCTTACCCTCAAAACACCCTCTCGTTACAGTCGTAGTCCCTAAATAGCCTCTCTGTACCATATTAGCCCCAATCAACCTCTTTGTGCCATCCTTGTCCCCAGCCTCTCTGTGCATCTTAGTCCCTCAAACAGCCAATCTGTACAATCTAAGCACCCAAACAGCCCCCCGTGCCACATCAACTCCCCAAACAGCCTCTAAGTGCAATCTGAGCCCCAAAACTAAAGGCTCTCTGTAACATCTTTGTCACTGGCCTTGTCCATTTCATCCTCCAAACAGCTTGCCATTGTCTCTATCACCCCATGCAGACTGATCAAGGATGTGCTGTCACTTCTTGCATGTTGGATCAGACTACACTATCCTTGCCACTAACTGCAGGTGTTACTTGCAGCTAGCAGATTTAAAAGTGGGATAGTTTGTCAGCATGCATTTCCAAAACAGTGGAAAACAGTGCATCATGGTAAATGTTGAAGGTTTGCCTTTCATGCATTAGACATCTAATATATGTCTATGATATTCTATTGTGAAAAGCTTTGGAAATGTATCATTAATATATAATTCTACAGGAACCATTTCTATTTCTACCAATTTCTTGGTATCAAGGACACAATTATGTATTAGAATTTCTAGTTTGGGAGGGATTGTTACTTCTGGCACATTTCTAAAAGGGGGGGGATCAAACTACAGGTAGCATTTCTTTTCAATTCCATGCATTAACAAAAATGTTATTAAAGTACAAAGGCTTCCTTTCCAGGTAGCAACAAGAAATTTATAGTTTGAGGTATTTACTTCTTAAAAAACAAACAACAAAAAAACAATGTATAATCAGTTTGTGGAAGGATATAATTAAAACAAATGTAACTTCTGTAAAACATCTAACACCTATTAACTGTTTACATGTGATTGATGGGCTCTGCTAATATGCTTTTAAAATACACTAGTCGATGGAATACATTTGTGGTTGTGTTTGTTGACATAAGCAGAATCTGCATATAAAACAATAATGCAATGGTCTGACAATTAAGCCTTGTGCTGCGGCAGTAACCGAATCCTTATCTAATGTGTGTTTCAGTTCAGGGTGCTATCTCTAGAAACCCACACCGCCTAATCCAGCAACTGGACACATCTTAAAAAACAGGGCCAGCTGAATCACAAAGGAAGACGAAATGTGGCGTGACTTTGCTATCAGACGCTGAAGTATTTGATAAGGCATTCGAACATTCAATCTTATTAAAGCATAGCAAACACATTAATCTCCCTTAGCATTCTCTTAATTGCAGATGTTCTGGGTGCTTGATGATATGTCAGAAAGAAATTAGAATTGCACTTATCTAACATATCGGCAGGGTTGCTGTTCATTACAGAACATCATAATACTTTTTTTTACCTAAAGTAAATCTGTTAATTATAGAAGTTTGGATGCGTAGGTCAACTTCCAGTAGACATATATTTGAAGGCAATAATTACATTTGGAAGATGCATTTTGGGCACCAGACAGCCCCTTTAAGCATTTTTCTTCAACCTAAGTCACTAAGTTGTTTTGCTAATTGGGGAAATCAGTTATTTTGATAGTTCAGTCTTACAACACACTTAAAGTGGCATAGTGCCATAGGACCACTATGGTACAGTGACAATTTTCATTCTCCAGTGGAATCAAGAGAATAAATGCCGAGCAGAGTTCTGAACAGTAGCCCCCCCCCCCCCCCCCCCCCCCGGCACCTTGGGAGGTTGGAGAGTATGAGTCCAATATTGGAAAGAGACTAGAAAATACCAGACATTAATAACTAGGCTGGAAAGAATGTCCCCACACAGCCATGCAATTCAGTTGTCAGTTCACCATAGTTCACTGGCTAGTGAGCAGACCCCACTATCTATACCCTGTTGAGATAACTTCCTTTATCAGATTTCAGAGAAAATGAAGCAGCGTTGTCTTAGCTCCACTAATCTCCACTGACTCAGGAAGTGCTGTTGCCAATTCTGTGAAAGCTTTGGTGGAACATCAGGCTTTTCATTATTAATTAACAAACACAAATGTGCTGAGCTTCATTTAGCCCAGTGCGTCTTCCACAATGCACCATAAAAAAGGGACAGAAAGGGAAGAAAGCAAGCTTTGTACATCAACAAAAAGAAGTACATTTATTATAATTTAATGTGCTACACACTACAAGGGACAGAAAAGTCTCCGCACAGAGAGTTCTTAGCTTAGGAATATAATATCTAACTCGCTTACATGAAAAAGATTCCAGGCTTCCTAGAAGATTTAATGTTTGGAAAAAATATACAAAGGATACAGTGACATAAAAACTGCAATTAACTTAAAGATGACACTCTAAAGGTCATGAAGAAATCCAAACATAGACCTATTGTTGTTCTCTACTACGGCCTATACAGCTTTATCTCATTGATAAGCCCCATTGTTTAATATCCATATTGTGGCTTGTTGGTTTCCTCAATCAGATGAGAAATGCCTGTACTGTTAAATTTTACATGAGTCGCCACATCTAAGGATTATGCAACACGCTTCTCACTGTGAATATTTTAAATATGAGGTGTCTCTACCGATAAAATATACTATTCTGCTAACCTATGACGTTAGCTTTGTGTAGTCTTCTACTCAATTCTAGATATCGTAGCAAATAAAACACAGTATGTTAGATACCGAGGAGCTGTGGATGTTGGAATGTCTAGTGTCAGGGTCGAATGGACAGACTCCTGAGGTCACACCGCTAGAAACTGGTGAATAAGGAACCTACACATGTGCACACTGATTTACCATGCAGCAGGATGACAAGTGGGTGGCAACCTGTGTCTGAGGTGAGCATGCTTCCTGAGGATTTATCCTAAATGATGGGATAGTAAAACTCACTGCTGTACACATGTCATGGGATGGTAGAAAGCTAATATTTAATATGCAAAACCAAAGCAGAAAAACCTTGCACGCTACTAGTTTACAATGGATAGAACCTATAAATTAAAACGCTTAATGGAGCACTTTGTTTATATTATTCCATTTCCAAAGAAATTTTTTTCTCACCAGTGTTTTGCAAGCGGAGACAAAGCATGACCTGCTATCTCTTTTTATCCTCAGGCTCAGTCATGGCACCATACATTAGAAACCCACTCTCTTTAAAGCATGGAAATCCTCAGAAAGCCACTGTCCTCACCCAGAAGATGTAACATGCATGTTGGCATGGGGGGGGGGGCAGGTCCCTACTGGTTCAGTGTGTGGTCTGAGTGGTCTGTCACTCTTGCAATCTTCCTGCTCTGCCCCCATATATCACACACACAGGAGAATGTGGTAGAGGGATGTAGGGTGACTACATCACAGTTTTATTGCGGGACATGTGAAAATTGCACATTCCCAGGCTGTATCAAGTAGAATAACGATTGAAGACCAGTCTATACTGTACTGACTACAGCCCTGTAGTGTGTGTTTGTCATACGTGTCCCTGAATAAAACAGTCATGTGGTCACCCTACTGGATGTCATGTGACACCTGGTGCTTTGACTCTATACAGAAGATTCATGACTATACACAGATTGCATGTATGCAATTTTCAGTGGAAAAACAACTTTTTTCCACTGATAAATTCAATGCCCATAGTATGAGGATAAACTGGCATACAATTTTGATAATACATGCCAGCTTATCCTCTGACCATGGTAATGCGAGCCAGGTGTGCTGCTACTTAAAAGGAATAGAATATTTAAACTCCTCCCCTCTTAATTGAAAAAACAACTATATTCAATTACACAGCAATCGTTATTGAGCTGGAAGAAGGGATATTTAGTGGGTGACTCTGTTGTTGAATGTCTGTTTTTTGGGTTATTTTTGGATACATTTTGGGTGTGTGTGTGTGCTGGTCGAATCACCAACAGAGTGACTCTGATGCCGAATTCATGGGGCCGTGTGTGCTGGTCTGTTTGGAGTCATTTCTACACCAGTCTCCCTCCACTGTACACCCCACATCCACGGCTGCCGCAACTACAGCAGGGGATCGAGCATAGGTGTGCAGTGCACACCCAGCAGTTAATGAAGTTACGCCACTGCCTCTGACCAGCGACTGCCATGCTTTCCTGGGAAGCAGGTAGCCTGGTCTGGTAGGTGATTGTCTCTCATTGCTGGTGCAAAAATGGGATCAACAGAGGGGACCTTAACCAGTGGGCGAGCCCCCACTCTGATTGGCTCTGCACACACTGACAATGTCTGCTCACACCAGCCTCCCAGACGGCTTTGCTTCAACTGAGACAAAACCTGCTTGTGTCTGTAAAGATACTCATTGGGTTTACTTGGGAGAAGGGAACATTACCTATGAGTAGCAAGGCCTAAATAGAAGGGGATCCTGCAGAAAAAAAAATGCTAGTATATATTTCTTGCTTTTATTTGCTTCCTCTGCATTTGCTCTGAAAAAACCTTGTTTTATATTCGAGCAAATACAGTATGTACCTTTATGACTATATACATAACTAGCAAGAAAGAGATATTTTGCACAGTGATTGATTGTCATCACCAGCAATATAAAGAATTATATTCATCCAGGCACAAGGTGACGGCCTATTTCAGGAACATTACTAATTACTATCTCCATCACATTTCATATGGCTATTTCTATAGCAACCAGCCTCCCTTGGTGTGGATCCTTTGTGACTTGGCATATTCTCGCAGGTTTATCATTTAACTATAGAGGAAAGCATCATAGAAGGACAAGGTTGCAGATTAGTGCACACACCAATATTAGGAGACAACATCACATCAATCACTCTACCTGTGACAGGCATTTAACTGTAGATCTGTACATGGTATTAACAATCATTTTTAACACTGTATTTTTAAAGATGACCTACAATGCTAAGGTTCAGCTTTTCAATGTGTTGTTTTAAAATAAAGATAACAGCAGTGTGATATTACTTCTTTACAGGAAAATGTATCTCTGGAAAGAAGTGGTTTATTTATAGTTAACATAAAGTCGTCACCTATGCATACAAATCTGCACAGTTTATACAATGTTGTAAAAATACATTCCTATACTACACATGTATAGAACTTTTTTAATGAACCTGTGCGGATGTTACATCATTTAACAGAGAGGCTGCTTCTTTTGTAAAATGACTTATGAGGAAGAGGAGAGAGATAGTCCATCCATGGAAGGAACACATTCTATAAGTATTTGTGGGTCCTTATCTAGACTTATCTAGATAGGCTCTTTTGCAAACCAGTTATTTAAAAGAGAAAGTGAGCAGCCAATAAGGAGGAAGCATTAAGGTAGTGTCTGGATGCATGATGGGAAATATTATTTAAAAAAAATTATTAGACATACTTTAAAAACATATGAATATTTTTCAGCAATGTTTCTTGTTTTATGCTCTAATGATTTATATTTATTTCCCCTGAGGTAACAAGAACTGCTTTAAACTGATGTTTCACATTAAAAAAACATTCCACAAAAAAAAAAAGTCTAGGAGATGAAAAAAAAAATAGTCTGCCAGTCTGTAAATAGTACAATTCCAGATAATTAGGCCTCAGTGGAGAATGGAAGGAATTGCTCTGTGTCTACTCCAATTAGGAGCAATAATTCAAGAAAACAACATTAAAAGCTTCAATACCACAGAACAGTAGGCCCTGTAGCAATGAAGGGATTTTCTTTCCCATTTTTACTATACAGCAGAACATTCCCTTTGCTTCTGGCAAAAAAAAACCGAAAGAGATGTGAATTAACTCCTCTGTCTGGTGCGTTCCACATAAAGGTATAGATGAATTGTGTGGCACACATGTTCTTTCTCGTTAAGGAATGTGTCACAATATGGAGGCTGCTTGGGGCATCTTTGCTAGGCACAGTGCACTGAGCGTTAGGCTGTTCATGAGCTGGGATTATGTATCAGGCTTCTCCCTGTGAAGGTGTTTCCTAGCAAAAAATGATACATAGAAACATAGAATGTGTCGGCAGATAAGAACCATTCGCTCCATCTAGTCTGCCCAATTTTTCTAAATACTTTTATTAGTCCCCAGTTCCCCATCTTATAGCTAGGATAGCCTTGTGTCTATCCCTAGCATGCTTAAACTCCTTCACTGTGTTTACCTCTACCACTTCTGCTGGAAGGCTATTCCATACATCCACTACCCTCTCAGTAAAGTAATACTTCTTTATATTACTTTTAAATTGTTGCCCCTCTAATTTAAGACTATGTCCTCTCGTTGTGGTAGTTTTTCTTCTTTTAAAACTAATCTGCTAAACTATGACACTAGCTTTGTGTAGGCAAATAAAATCATAGATAGAACTAAATCTTAACAATTAAAACACACTTCTGGATATTTACAGGGGGACGTAAAAGCTGTATAAAAGACAAAATACTTTATTATTTTCACATTATAAGAGAATTGGCTAAAATATAGAAAACTAAGCAGATAACATAGAAAGAGATATGCAACATATACCTGCTCCTTAAAGCGGATAGAAAACAAATGTAAAAAGAAAACAATAGTGGTTCCCTTTATAAAGAACTTTGAAGCTCCTTTATTGTCAAATTTCCGATTAGAAATAATTGTTTTACATGGGTGTATGTCATTTACAATACTACTATATAAGGAATGATCTTATGAATACATTCCCCGCAAAAACAAACTGTGACTTAGACAGAAGGCAAACTGTTGTACCTAATTAGAATGATGGCAGTAGAGCTAAGCACTTATTAATATGAGCACAATAATACAACTTAGTGCTAAGCCAACAAGGGCATTTAAACGGATGAAAATGAGGGGGGGGACATATAAATACAGTATATGAGTGTTTATATATGGCTAAATATGATATAATTGTTGCCAATAGTTCTGGATTTGCTGAGACAGTCCTGTTGCTGTTTTTTTTTTTTTGCCAAATTCAGGTCTGTCCCTGCATTATTACCATCTCTGCACTGTTCTTTGCATTGTGCACAGGCAGAATTTTATTTAAACTCTGTATGTCTACAAGACAGACTGCAAGACATCCAGGGTTTGCACTGAAAATAAATGAGCTCCATAGACACCCAGTACCTGTCAATGTTGCCTTTCTCCTTGTCTTTTTGGCTCTGCCCCTGCTGCTATCTAGTCCCCAAAGCTGACAGTAGGGGTTCCAATCCAACCATTATTGGAGCAGCAGGCCAGTAAAAAAAAAAATTGGAAAGATGCCAATGTTAAGACTATGGAGGAAATAGCGTGGCTGGTTTTTCTTTGGAAGAAAAGGTGGTAACGCTAGTTGACAGGTATGTCATAAGACTGCTGTTGGGGCACCCGAAAGCACAAAGACTGGTTACATGGCAGATGGCTGTATTTGTTTGAGTTTCCTTCCTTGCCAAGTGTGAGCACCAGGCACAAAAAAATCCCAAATAAACACATGAGCAAGTAATGATTAGTGAAGCTAGATGTGCGCATACAGCAATCTGTATGTCATTTGTAAGCACATGGCTTTTTGTGAAGCTAGACTTTTAAACTTTAAAATAAAGCTGTATTTGAATGTGACAAATGTAAGTATTCCGTGACTGCTTGGTATTGGACAATTTTCGATATTGTGTCTGAAGATCAGTGTAGGACCACAATAGCTTACTAACATTATATACAAGTAGCTTGATACACTCTGCAAATCTATCCAGTAATATTTAGTTTATTATTAAATATGATGCTTTCAAAACAGTATTAAATCACTTGCGCTGCAGTAATCTACAGCAACATATCATTCTAAGCATCTTTACTCACTCAGTTACCAATGTTAGGGTTAGTATTAGGGTATTAGTTTTAGGGGTTAGGGTTAGTATTTGGGATCGGGATTAGTATCAGGGTAATTTTAAGATTTAGGGGTTCGCGGGTGCTTTTTGAGTGAGAAGGGGTTATTTTATTTAATTTAGGGGGTGGTTTCATATTTGGCGCAAAAACAGCTGTACTGCCAGTGCTCTAACTACTGCGGTGAACTCACCGCAAAGAACTGTCCTAGACGCAATAGGTCACATCCCAGCTGTTGCTAAACTACAAATCCCATGTTGCTCAGCTAAAATGTTGCTGAAAACAGGCTTACTATTGATCATGGGCATTAACTACTGCTATAGGTTGGCTCCCCTGTCTACAGCCGCTATCTTTTAGCAGATGTTGCATTTGCACTATTTAACAGACTTAAACATCTGCTATGTAATGTTAAAAGTATTGATATAAGAAATGGATTAACTTCTTCCATGTTTAACAAAGAGCACAGTTTAAAGGCTCACTACTAACTCACTACTTGGATGTTTCATTAAGAAAAAAAAAACACTTTCATGCTAATTGCACATACAATGTTAAATTTAAGCGCTTTCCTAAATCATTCTTTCATGTGATCCCAGCTACCTGAAACATTAGCAAAATGCCTGTATTGCATGTCATACACACAGCAAGGACAAAAATATTTGCATCTGGCAAGAGTTATAGCGATTGCAGCTTAATAAGATGTATAACAAAATCAAGCTTTATTTCTTTTAGTTATAGCCGTGGAAAAAGGATGGTGGAAGGTTAGCTCTCTGCCATGTTCTAAATATAGGCCTGGTTTGTAAGCAGCCAGCCAAAAGCACCTTTGATGCTTTTAACCTTCAAGGCATTAAGTCAAAGACACTGTGGCCTGCTTAGTAGAAGCATGATCTGACTGCACGTTTTTTAGCGTACAAAGGGGAGGTAACTAAGTAAAAAAAAACTGATATCAGGGCTGGCAGTGAAGGATATGTCCAAGTGTACAAAAAGATGACGGTGGTGGATAGAGTTACAGATCTGAATATACTATCTGAATATATCATCAAGAGTTTGATTTAATCAAACATGTTTAAAATTGAATAAGTTTATATTTGGCGTATTTTTATTTATTTTATTCGTTTTCATTTTTGAAACAATCCTTTGTTATAACTGTCTATGTTAAATTATGTAGAAATATAGGAGAATACCTATGAGGAAAAGTTCTGGGGCAATGTTCTAAAAGTGGAGTTAAGACTATAGTAGCGAGTGTGAAAAAAAAGTGCTCTAGTGAAAAAATAGCAGTAATCAATTCCGTGATAACCAACTATCACAGTAAAGGTAAAGGTGTGCACAAAGCACCAATGTTTTGCATTGAGCGCACCATAACTTTTTTTTGTTGTTTTATAACTATAGTAGTAGTCAGTTCAGAATTGAGCTTTAAGGGGAGCAGTGATGTTTATAATCGCTAATCCCGATTTTCATTCTCCAGTGTTGAGCCATGCACGCTAGTGCTGATGTTCCTCTTCTCAAGAAACCCCCCACTGAATTTACACTTGGCAACATCCCAGGACACAGTGTAGCGGAGTTAAAAGGGAGAGAGTTATGCAACATCACATGAGTTTGAATGAGCCTGTGAGATTTAACTCCAGCCTCCCCCGGTACAGGTATGCCTCCTGGACAATGCAATGAAATCTGCACAGGTGCCAGTAATACTGGAACAGTCCCAAATCATAGCCCCATCAAACCCAGAACCGTTGGCAACTATGTGAATTGACAGAACACTTTTACACATTTTTTGTTTCTTATTTATTTACATACAATTTATTGAAAACAAAGTAACAGTCGTTAAATTCAGTTAGCTGAGAAAAGTATCGTTAGTTACTGAATATTACAAGTTGCAAAATGAGTTAATAACCATAGATAAGTGATCATTCATGTCACTGGAAAGAGTACAGTATATATGAACACACAGCCTATTAAAATATGAAAAGCTAATTTGAGTTTTGGAACTATATTCCTTTTCATGTAGACAGCACTTCAGTATTGTTGTTATATTTGATCCTAACATAAAAGAGAAATCCATCCTCCTTGTTTCCCTGGGTTTGTGGTGCGCACTCTACACCTCAGTTAATATTTTTATTACACAGCTGAGCTAGCTTGACCACATGTCCCAGCAAAGCTGTGATAGTCCCACATTTTGCAGTTCTGTCCCACATCCTTCGCATGTTCATTCATGGAAAATTTATTGTCCCGGAAGGAGCCTACAGTGCTCTTTTTGCAGATGCCCCCTAAATCTGACCCTCTGAATGCAGGGAAACAGAAAAGGGGTCTGTGTGATGCTCCTCCTCCTCGATCTAACTCTGCGACATTGTTTGTCAAAGTGTCATGTGACTGACACGTAGCAATACATGAGGAAAAGTGGTCTGTGTCTGCATTGGACCACTGGACCAACAGGGAGACACTTTCTCCTGACAGGGCAGAGGGTTGATCAACGAAATGGACAGGTGCAACTAGACAAATATTTTTTTTTTTTTTTTAAAAGACGTGCCAAGACTCATGTTAAATGAGTTTAATCCTCCCCTAACTACCTGAGCACTTTTGTCCTCTGCAAGAGCAGAGCTGTGCTAATTGAAGCACACCTCCCTCACACCAGACTGTCAGGTACTGCATGGTCACATTCTCAATTCCAGTATTGGTCTACAAAATATCTTAACAAAAATCAGGCAATAATAGCCTGGAATTGAATTTTCCAACTAATGCTATTAGCGCTTTATTTTCATACTTTACTTTTAGTACATAAGCATGCCTCCCAACTCTCCCGATGAAATTGCCACCTATATAGTTGATCCAAACGACTCCAAATTAACCATGTGACAGATCTGTTACATAACTTCTGATGAAGTACAAGCTGCATGCCTGCAATGTGACAAAATAATAATATAGATAATTGGATCTAGGGAAACTGCCCCCCTTTTAAAACTGACCACCAAAAATCTGGATTAAATTATTATAAAAAAAAATATGTAATTAAAAAGTTCATGCAATCAGATAATATTGCAAGATGGCAGTGTAATGGTTTATGCCAGAAAGTACCAAAGTATCATCAGACAGGTGCTTGTTTTTTACTTACTTAAAGGAAACATACCACCACATTTTCTGAGCACTTACTCCTAGGATAAGACGCCATTTTTGTTGTTCTCACTTAATTCCCCTGATCCGTATGCATTTGCTTCAAGGGGTTTGTATACATTTATTATAATTATTCACTTTTCTTTATTTCATTCCCTAACATCAGTGCTGTATTTTTCTTCTTTTGATTTTTATCATAAGACAGGGTTTCCCATTAGCCATCTGTCATCCAAGGTTAAGCTCTAAGTTAGGAGTGACAAAAGACTTGTGAAAGGGTCAAACTTTATGACTTCATAAATGGAAGATAGGCCCTGGTTGGCAGGCTATTCATTGTATCCACTACCTTCCCTATGCAGAAACACTTTCTTACAATACATCTAAGCCTCAGGCCCCCACATTTTAACATATAACTTCTTACACTGGCCTTTATGTCCTCTAAAATATACATTGTTTGTTAAACCCTACAGTCTATGGAATATCCCATGTATCGCCCTATCAGTGAGTGTTTGTTATCAGATATCATGTAGTAGAAAGCACTGCATCATTTAATAACTGCTTGGTGATGTTTAATGGTGTCTATCAGGGCCAGCAGGTGCACAGCAATCAGTGCCCAGAATGCCTTAGTTCCTGTAGATAGAGCTTCTCCAATCCCTGTGGTGTAAATCCCAGGCGTGTATAATAAAGCAATAACATTAAGTCTGCCTGCCAGTGTTTCACGGATGACTAATCTCTCCTCTTAAAATAGGAGATAAGCTAGTGTCAAATTATCGCATGCATGTATACAGACAACAAGGGAGATTTGGATGGATGGGGATATATTTTACTTATTTGTCTGGTCACTACAACAAATCTCACTGATTTATAAAGCTGGTCATTATTAAACACGTGTACAGTTTAATATTCATGTTTAGCTGCTCTAAGTCAGAAACACTTACAGTGTAAAGGAGTCTTAGCAATTGTCTTCTAATATGAAATCAGAAGGAATATAAACCACTGCACAAGAAACACAGGCTCCACATCAGTGAATACATGAAGCTATGGTCTATTTATGATTTCACAACATGTACTGAGGTACTAATGAACTGAAATTTACATCTATTGTTTTTTAGGAGACCTGGGCTAAATTAAAAAAAAAAAAACAATAGGAGAGATAGACATAAAGCAATATATGTTGGAAGGAAATATTTTTTTGGGAAAGAATGGCAGAAAAGGTAATTAAAAAATATATAGTAAGAGGAATATAAAGTGTGTGAGGGGTAAAGACACTGTGGGAGATGTATAGTGTTTCTGAAGAAAGCTGGTTGTAATGGATGACCTGTCATGAGCACACACAGGATCTCTACATTATTCATGGTCACTGTGTGACAGACAATGATGTTCTATGGACCTTCACAGACCTTGCCCCAGATACTGGCGCCCTTGTACAGACCATTTGCTTAACACTTGCGCTTTACCAGCAGGGTTAATATTTACCATTTCTTTCAGGCCTCTAGGACCTTTACAGTCTCACCATCACAGACCTGCCTCTTGTCAGGGATTTCCACATTGAGCAATACTACTGATCGCAACAAAGTATTTACAGCAACGCAGTGTGATTTCACTTCCATATAAGATGTGTAATGATTTTAGTCGTGTCCCATTGTTAAGGTCAGACCTAATTAAAAGGCATTAGTTGCTTATTCGAAACAATTAGAAAATCAGCTGAACAAAATGTGACTTACATCTTTGGAACCATTACTTTTATCACTGATTACAATTCTTTATATCTTTAATGACCAGCACTGCTAAACTGTAAGAATAATTTACTACAAAACCGGTTGAGTATTTTTTTTGTTCACTGAGAGGAATACAATCTTTCTCTATGCCGACTAAGCTCTGAACAATCGATCCATTTTTTTTTTATCGAATGGCTCCAGTTTCTTGTTGCCTCAGTACGGGCAGATCCCTAGGATCTCCTGAGAGTACATAGCAAAAGAAACCTCTTACCCAAGCTTCTAACTGATACAGCAGAATACTGCAAGTCGTCCTTTTTTATCATGATCCAATGTGATTTTTTTCACGTGTGATTGAGGCATCTCCTAATAAGAGTACATTGCTTTTTCAGTAGGAGCTACATCTGATTTCAATTAAAGTGTATTTGAAATAACAAATATTGAATCATGATGAACAGACTTTATATTATAGAACACTAACAAATTGTTTATTGTTTGAGCATTTTTTTCAGTTGCTAAGTTAAAAAGTTAATTTTTATTTTTGATTTAAAGGACAATTCAACTGTTTTTTTCACTTGTGCTTGTAATATAAAAGCACGAGTGAAAAATAAGTGTCATGTACCTTTGATAAATAAGGACTTAACCATATAATATATTGTTACAGCAAATCATGACTAATTCGCCCATATAAATTGTCCAAGACTAGGGATAATCTAACTTATTTCTTGGAGTGGCATCTTTTTTTCTGAAAAAGTGACTAGTTACCAAAGTGGCTGTGCATCTAGATTGCCCCCGAGGACTTGACCAAGCTCCCTGATTGCACCATCAAGACTTGCCCCAGCTGCCAGATTGCTTACACAGGACTTGCCACAGCACTCAGATTGCACACATGGGTCCTGTACCCAGGTTGTATCCACAGGACTTGCCCCACACTTTATGGATATACCTCACATAGCCTGAACAACTGCATACCTCCCAAAATTGCCCCCCATCGCTATCAGCCACTTTAGATCCTGGCCAGGAACACTACTACGCATACGCACAGTGCTAAGCATTCTCCTGTGTCTGGAAGAACGTAGAATGCGATCATGACCGCGAGTTTGCAAAAAGAAGGGCAGAGAGCAATTTATTAACAGACATCTTGCTATAAATATAAAAATGTATTTTTGTACTCCTTTTCTGTTCATGCAATTAATCATTCGTTATTTAGCTTTCTGTGATTTAATTGGCTTGTATTTCAAAGGGGCTTGAGACCCCATGAGAGAATATGTACAAATAATTCCTAAGGGTAATATTAATAAGCATCTACTATGTTGTTAACTTAAAGTTCACAAACTATAATTACATAACAAAGAAATGGATGATCAGACAGGAAAAATCCTTGTGTACCATGCAATACCCTTTGTGACGCATGGTGCTTGCCTCCCAGAAGACGCAAGCCCCAAAATGTCACGCTTTCTTCCTGGGCACTGATCACAAGGTGATCGTTAGCCAGGAACACTATGGCAGAGACCCAATAAGGGTCTAAATAGACCCTGTGGGTCCCTGCCAAAAGATTGCGATACCTCCGGACGTCACGTGTGACATCACGGAGGCATGCCGGAACCAAGAAGTTCGGGCACAGAGCAATTAAGTAAAATGTACATTTTCCCTGTCAGACTAAGGCCACTCAAAGGTGGCATCCCGCTCATCACGGGGAGCTGCGATGAGCTATTTAATGCTGGACGTACTATGCCGTCCTAGCGTCTTTTAGGCACTGTAAAATCAGGACGGCATAGTAAGTCCTAGCATTGAGAAGGGGTTAAATAAGCCAGCAAAGTATTCATTAAATATTCTGGTTTACAGTCAGTCTCCGGAGGCCAGCATATCATATGGTACACAGTAAACATGCAAGTCCTACAGCTTTTGATAAATTACATTTCATTTCCTAGCCATGTTCTGTAGCTGATACACGGTTTTAAAAAGAAATAAGAAACATAGAAGTGTATGAAAAGATGGGGAATTTTATGTGGGTCCTATTATTCTGTGAAGCAAGTTCCCCATCTCATTCTGTATGTCATATGGCACATTCGCTGACAGGGTTTTAGAATATCTGCTGCCACATAAATCTTGTGTTTACAATTTGTTTAAGTGTCAGTTGACTAGGAGATAAAATGCACCCAGCACTGGTATCAATTTCCAGAATATATATATATACATACACTATATCAGGCCATGGCAAATCTATACATACTGACAGCTTTGTTATACTCGATTGTGATATGCTGTGAGAGCAGACATAATTGGACATTAACAAATAACACATTCCCATGAATAAGGCAAAATAGGTATTAATATGTGAGACTGGTTGAACGAGGGCTGATGTAATTCTTACACCAACTGCCAAGAAAAAAAATCAGTGCCATGAGTGCAGTGTGCCTTTAAGTGAAAAGCAGATTAAAATCTACTAGAGTCTCACTAACTAGAAAGAGAAACAACGTACAGAAAAGTGAAACGGTTTTATCCAAAGCTGCTGGATGAGGTGAAACGCGTTGTTGGGAGGAGGAGGAGGAGGACAGCACTTTCACTTATCAAGCACTGCTTATTGGACTGTGCAGGCCAGATGATGTGCATTTATTACATATAAGAGTGTTTATGTGCTGTTCTATGTAATAAAATACATAGATTATTCCTCCTTTTTTTCCTTCTCCATCTGATGTACATCAATGCTAATACCCCGAAGGTCTCCCATTGAATGTGATACACTGAGTAGGTTCTGCTCATGAAAGTGTATGTGAAAATTCCTTACTTGGGAGTTCTCAGAAATCTGTAGCTTTAACATACTGCACCATTATTGTCTGTTTTTTCTCTTTTTCGTTATGCATTTCTTATGATGGACATTTTTTCCCTGAGAGAATTAGTCTATCTCATTTAGTATGGTAACTATAAGTGTGTCAGGTGTGGGGTAGTATACCAATTCACTTTTTTTGTACAAGAAAAAAAAATCAGTAGAGGCCTGGCTTGTAGTTTTTAATGGAAGGGTCTTGGGGAACTAGACAGTTTCCAGGCATAATATAATGCATTATTGTTTTCCATCCAACAGTTCAGGGCAACTTTCTCACTGTGCTCTATTTGCAATCATCACAAAATGACAAGAAATATCCACATTTAATAGAAATCATAGCCTTGTAAGCCTTTTATGCTTTAGTCACATGTATCCTGTGTAGTAAACAAACATAATATTACAAACTCTGTCATGTCAAGGTCCAACCGATGTGGCTTTTGTCATTCTACCTCCACAATTGATTGTGAACACCCAGTAGGGGCACTTAGAAACATGCATAAGAGATTTTCTTACCATAATAAAATTTCATTATTTAGCACTATATACCGATATAGTAGATTTTGACTGACTGATTCAACATTCGAAAAAACCTATACAATTAGCTGTCCACAAAACTAAATTAAATGAATTGCCAACAGCAGTTTGTCTGCACACAATCGAAAATACTACAAAATGCACAAGCCAGGAAACATAGTTACTTTGTATATAACCATTTATGGATGCTCTTCAGTGTAGCATGACACCCCCCCATAAGTCCCATAAGTCATGCATCATGTAAAGTGGGGTCAAAGGGTCTGCTGCTCATGTCCCCAGTGTAGGTTATATGTTCTTGGATCCTGCTTAGCGCCAGTATTGAAGTTTTATCCACATGACAGAAGAATGGCACCACGATGTCCCTTAGCGTGTCTTGTGTTTTTTGAACATTGAAAAACTCCTTCAGGGCCGAATCTCCAATTGCTATGTCTAGACGTCGAAAAGCAAACATTTGCACCAGATAGGTGCCACAATTGCCTCTGGCAGGATGACCTGCCTTGTTAATTCATTGCATAAGCAGTATAATGATTTCATGATTTCAGAGTGGTCTTTTTGAGCTTGTGGTCAGAGTTTTTAGGAGTAGATAAGTGGTATTTGCCTGCCTTTGGTCTCCGAATCATCTGAAGATTAAGTAATTGTGATGTTGCGACTGAAGACACCTTAGGCCTTTCCTTTTTTAATTTTACACCCCATAGTGGCGTCCTGTTCAGCAGTCAAGGTTTCACTAATTTGGGCTCAGGACCCTGGTGGAAATCACATGTATTATTCGATAGTTGCAGGAGCTGAGGCATCCTCTCTTGTTGGCAGTCGGCTCCACACCCATTTTGCATTATTATTGAACTTTAACAGTCTATGACTTGGGTGTTGGAGGCCTATGTTTCCCACAAACCACTGGCAGACTCTTAGCTGACAGAGTATTATGGGAGATCTAGGCCACCAACATCTGTAGAGTCACAGTTTGGCACCCCAGCCTATGATTTTTTTGTTCTCTATTGTTGGGTGTTAATCTGAACTTCACTTAATGAATATTATATGTTTGAAAAAAACATTGTCCTCTCAAATTGAGACAAAAATATCCTCAGAATTTAAACTAGATATATAGATCTAAAAATATGTAAACATGTTATTGCTTTTAGTTTAATGATTTCTCATTTTTCCACAGGACTCTAATCAATCATTTATATAGGACAGGGAACAGGCTAAAAAATGTTACTGCAAGTGTCAGCTTTATACAGTATATAGATACGTGCTAGATCATCTATTAAAATCTTTGTGTACAACACTAGGATATTCATCATTGAGTGCCCACTGATAACGGTTTTAGTTTTTTTTTTCAGCAGGAAAAAAAAATCTGTTTAATTGAAATATTAATCAAGTGTAAGCATTTTAAATATAATTGCTTTACTGAAATAATACAAATAAAGTACCATACTGAACCCTCTCTGCTTGTAGCGGGCAGACATGTTTAGAATCTTGGGGCAGATCTTCATTCACAACAAGCTTTAAATTCGATTTAAATAAAATTAAGTAAATCTATATCTTCTGACCCCCCTATTTAAAAAATATATATATTTTGTTAATTATCATTTTTATTCTATCACGGGTAAGTCATACACAACATGTACAGTATGCTTAGTATTCTCATATAGTGATATAAAATAGAGTTGTGTATACAATACAAATAACACATATAATTTTCATTTTTGTAAGCATTTAGGACCACACTTAAAATGTAGGACAGATAACATTTTGAAAAATAGTATACTGAGCACCTATCAGATGAGGTGTATTGGATATATGAGGAACCTGGATTGGACCGTCGCTAATGACCAAATCTGGAGAGTTTAGACATGCATAAACATAAACCGGAGACCCCGGCTAAAAATGATCTTGAATAAAAAGAAAAAACAACGTTTCTCTATAGCCCTATCATAACATGAACAGTACTAAAAATTAACCCCTAAGCACCTGACTAAGTATGGCAAACTGTCTTTAGTACACAGGAACCATATAAACAATATAGATATATACAAGCCATATTATTACCAAATTTAAACTAGTAAGACATACAGTACGCTTATCATCAAGATAACCAGTATCAGGCTTAGGCAACAGGTGGGTTGCTTCAGAGGAACATAGAATAAATATCCGGGCTACAAATAACAACTCGAAAATGGTAGGAAACTGCAACAGCTTAATATAATGTAATGTAAAGTCAAAATCGGAGAAGTTAAGAAGAGAAGAGTATGGAGAAGGAAATAAGAGGAAAGTATGGAAAAGGAAAGAAAAGTAGAGAACTAGGCTGAACAGGTAAGAAAGAGTAGGAGAAGAGGCTTAACGCCGAATAAGAGAAAGAAAATAAAGTAAGGATTGAAAAAAAGAGAGGAAAACCGCTAAAAGGGATTGCCAGTCTGCGCAAGCGAGCACAAAAAAAAATGGGCTTCAGGTCACATTTGATGGCCTGAGAAAAAAGGTCCCATTCAGTCCAAGCTGGACCATGGGAGTGCACTTGGGAGGGGGAATCTCTAAGACCATTTTAAAAGCAGGAGCCGGTGAGGCCTCACTCCACTGCAGGTGGCTCCATAGGTGGCAAACCAAGACTTGATAGTAGGGTGGCAGTGCCTGAAGGCTCTTCAATGGACAGTTGTTTATTGTCCTTAGTGACAGTCAGTGAAGTGGGGGAGCTCCAGCGATACAAAAAAAGTAATCCACTGATAAAGTTAAATTGTTTGGAAATTTAATATGTGTGTGCATGCAGGATGTAACTGGTTATTATACGAGATTGCAATGTTCTAGCACAGTAAAAATTAAATGAGTTTATATTAGTTATTCTCATGCACACATAACTCACATACTGTAAGTGTGCCTTGACCTTTCAATTACATCTTCAGAGTTTGACAAGCTGTGATTAGTTGCTATGGAAACATGCAGCCTATCTATTCCTACAATAAATGCCTAAAATGTATGTTTCACATTTATTACTTGAAATATTAGAAAACCATAATGTGCAAAGAACAACTAGGCTGCTCACAAAGAAACATTCTAGCTAACTGGCATGGATCAAGGCCATTAAAACACAGACTCTTGAATTTCTATTGTGTTTAATTCTTTTCTAAAGTATTTTTAATGAATGCATTTGAATACAGGAGCTGTAATATTGGAAGGACATTGAGTGTAGTAATAAATGAATTAACTGCTTCACTGCAGCACAGAGAAAAATGTATCATTTGTTCCAAGACCAGAGAACAAAAAAAGGGGCCATGAAAAAGTTGAAAACAAACTAGAAATTGTTACCATGTGACTGATAACATTAAGGACCAATGTGGTTGACCAGAGTCTCATACCAAGCATGCCGTCCCGTATAGTTCACTCTAAATAGGGTCATAAGTAAGTGTATGTATGTATGTATATATATATATATATATATATATATATATATATATATATATATATATATATATATAAACGTAGAGCCCTACATTTGGAAAACACATATATTCAGACCTTGAATATCAATGTACATGTATCTACATTTAATAGGACTGACTGAGTTTGATCTATGGTACATGGGCACAATGAGGCAAATGCAGGGATGTCTATTACGCCCTGTGGAAAAAGCACCCACCTGCTCCAATAACACATATTTGAAACTATGTAGCGGTTTCACCAAAGCAGTTACAGTGCTGACAGAACAGAGTGACTGTTTCAGCACTGAACTGTCAGTGCCGACAAATACTAACCTCCCCATTCTAACTCACTAACATTGTGCTGCCTGGACTGAAAAATTAAATGTTGCAACCCCCCCCCCCCCCCCCCCATCCAAAAAAACAGCCCAGAGTCATGATAATTCAATCTAAAATGAAACTTATCAGGAAGTGATAATTTAATGCAAGAGCACCATACTATATGCAAAATTATATGGTGCGAGTATTGGCTGGCCATGATTCAAATGTGTACCCTAAATGTTTGAGCATTTAAACTTCATGTACAATATTTGACTCAAGTCATAGGTTAGTGGTCACATATTTTGGGGAATTGCACAGCCTATTTTCATAATAATTTTTGTTGTACCATTTCTTTCTTTTCACCTTGTGGGTGATCTCTTAGAAAGAAATATTTTATTTTTATATGCCCACTAAAGCACTTCTTGTACACATAATAAAATATTTTTTTTCAAAGAGCTCCCCCATAAGGTGAAAAGAGAGAAATGGTAAATCATTATTATGATAATAGGCTGTGCAATTCCCTAAAACAAAATCCAGATAGATATAGTCAGTGCCAGAGGAATTAACCCCTGGATTGCTTGACATATATAGGCAGTGTCAGATGAGCTAACCCCTGGATGGTTAGACAGATATAGGCAGTGTAAGAGGAGTTAACCTCTTGGGTGGCTAGACAGATCTTGGCAGTGTCAGAGGAGTTACCCCCTTGGTAGGCTAGACAGATAGAGGCAGTGTCAGAGGAGTTAACCCCTTGGGTGGCTAGACAGATAGAGGCAGTGTCAGAGGAGTTAACCCTTGGCTGGCTAGACAGATAGAGGCAGATTCAGAGAAGTTATCCCCTTTATCCACACACTCAATCACACACAATGACAGACAGTCTGTCACTCATACACATACACACACACTCACTGACATATACACACACTCTCACTCACACATACACACACTCTCACTCACACCGACATACACACACTCTCACTCACACCGACATACCCACACTCTCACTCACACTAACATACACACACTCTCACTCACACCGACATACACACACTCTCACTCACACCGACATACACACACTCTCACTGACATACACACACACTCACTCAGACTGACATACACACACAGACTGTCAGTTTTTAACTTACCTGCTGCAGGCATCTCTTTGCTTTGAGCTCCTTGTGTGAAGGAGGGACTGAGCCAATCACGGGAGGCTTTTGAACTCAATCAGGAGAGTTGAGAGGTCTCCTTCTATCAAGCTCCCAAAGTGCCGCAGTCTGCCCCATTAAAGGTCCGGACTTGCCTAATACTAACCCTGAATCCTAAAACTAACACTAATACTAATCCCATCACTAACCCTAACCTAAAACACAACCCTAACCCTAATCCTAAACGTCCTGTGTTCACCACGATCAGCTCTGCTGTGGATCTTGTTGCTGTTGACTGCCGTGGAATCCCACCTGTCAGATGAGGCCACTTTGAGTGGCTTCACTCTAACAGTGTAAACGTAATTGACACTGATTGGGCCTCTGTGTCCTTGGCTCAGGAGAGGAACACAAAATAGCCATTTGGGGGCTTTTGTTCTTAAGGACAATAGCAACACCCGACACCAAGGGGTTAATGTAATGACATTTTTCCTTCTAGCTCACGTCCAGTGCAAGTCTTGTTTTTTGTGAATTTATAGCTACAACTATTTACATTTATATAGTATTTTTTTGTGAACAGCAGAAGTCGTGAAACACTGCATTTGGTTAATCCATCGAAGTAGCTGAAGAGTTTCTTAATTGGTTCAATCCCCTTTGGTTCTTAAAATAAAATATGCTAATCTGTTCTTTGCCACACCATCATGTCAATCACTAACAAAATCTTCAGGGTATTAAATCAAACTATTCATTTGCTTTGCTCTTTGAAATAGATAACACTCTTGTTATTTCAGTTTCTGCCAGGTGTATTTTGACATAAAGAATTTGCACATTTCTTTTACTGTAAAACTTCGCTAAATGTATCCCATAATTGTTATTGTTAACTTTGAAAAATATTACATTAAACATACCAGTGATAGAAAAAACATGGCGGGATGTGTATAAAACTCCTGCAAACCAAAGTGATATGAAACGTGCAATCGATGCCACTTTTTTGTGGGAACATAATGCCTATGCCAAAATAGATTTGGGGGACATTCTCTTCTACTTTTTAAGTTTATTTTTGCGCTTGTTTTTCTATTCATGGGCTGTGCACCAGTGCCACTCAAAACAGCTTGCCAGCTTAGACAACGCTTAGTTACGTGGAGTTAGCATTATACATGGGCACATCTCGTGGTCTTTCTTTCATGATCTCAAGTAAACAGGCCGAGGTGGGAGGACTTAGAATTTTTTCTTTCCTGCCATAATTCAACACAGTGCTCAAAGGAAGTGATGCATAAATAGACTGGAAACCAGGATTTGATGTAAAACGCATCATTCCACCTTAAGGTATATAAGATATTTCCAGGCAGGAAATTCTCTAATTAATTTCTTCTTTGATGTGGTAACAGCCAACTTGCAGCAGTGAGCCACTGCAAGATGTGGAGACCTAACCAATGCATGACATCAAAAGTGTCAGGAATGGGATTACTGGGTGATATAAATATAGAAAGAGATAGATTAAAATGGTTGCTGCTCTGTGGGGTTGGGATGTGTGTTTGTGATAAATTTATATTATTACATTGTTACCTATGAATAAATATATTTTGCTATAGAAAAACCTTACTGAACCAGCTTTTTATTTTTATTAGGTTTGGTTATACACCACAGTGTTAACACCACTATTTGTCACTATTAGGATGCGTGCCACTTTCATGTATAACCCCCATGATGTTTAATTGAGTGCATAGCAAATTCCTAGGGGTCTAGTACACACTCCTCCTCACTCACTCACACACACACACACACCTAAAAAGCACATACTGAAAGAGCCCTTGAAATGGCTAACATTGTGTCCCCATATGTTTAAACTATTGATTGTTAAAAGGGGCTTCTCAAAGGAAGTACTGACACCAGTGACAGTATAAAGTAAAGCCAATGTAATGAGCAATTCTCTGGCAGGTGCCTGTATTGATTTTGAATATGTCTTAATAGAGCGCACACACTGTTGCACACAACTCTTCTCGACTATATAAAAATCAAAATCAGACTTGTCGTCCCTTATAATTCAACCCACCCTTTTAACTCCCTATAAATTAGTGACTGATAATTCAATAGTACAAAGTATCACTAGAAGTAAATGAATGTGTTTTCTAAAAATGTTTGAGTGGGCCTGCTACCACAAATAGCCAGAGTTCAAGAATCTTTATTTAAACTAGATGTTTATGTAGTAATATGTAACTTGTTTACTATATAGATCCTGTTAAAAGAGCCACCTGTATTTTTAAAGTACATCAAAAAGGTGGGTTAGCATTTGGCATGTGTAATGCATAGCCAGAGATCAGTCTCTCCTCTCATTCAAGCACGTTCTGCATATCTGGAACTTTTTGAATAGATGACACCAAGTTAATATCTAGAAATCACTAAAGAATTGGTAGACATGGGAGCATCAGTGTGATGATTACAACATGAAGTCTGGTCCCTTATCAGACAGATTACTATTCCTCAGCAAGAGAGAAAGTGCCTGTAAATTGAGAACTTTGATAGAGCACAACTAATGGAACACAGCAATCTCTTTGTCTGCTAATCATACACACTCCTAATGAGTGAAGATACAATACACTGCGCTCTGTATGTTCACTACACAGTTTTGATCAATATATGGTTTAATAATGACTTTTGACAAATATTTGATTTTAGAGACATAGGTAACGTTGCAAAATGCTGTACAATAATGATCTTCCTGCACTCAAAAGATTAATCCAACATAAAGAAACAAATTGTAGTCAACACTGTTTCAGGACGTTGTGTTGGACAGTTCCAGAGCTTATTACAGCATTTCCATGTTTGCACCAGAGGTTTACTGAGCTTTGATTTGTGCACAGATATGTATATCATGCAAGGTTAAAAAATGTAGGGTTCCTAGATCACACATTTACACAATGTACCAATGATAAATCCATAAGTCAGGGACAGGGCATGTTGGGCATCGCTAAAATAGTTACTTTTTATTTTACCTTTTTTAAAGGATTGTAACCGTAATTTGTGTACAACTTGTTTACCAATTCCCTGTAGAGAGCAAGCTTTTAAAAGGCCTTTTATAGAAAGCATTACGTTCATGTTATGACGTGTGAAAGAAATAATATCCTAGGCTTTTTTTTGTAAACACTGAACTAACTACAGGCCTATGTTTCCAACTCTATTTTGGCCTCATTTGTTCATTGCAGTTCACAGTTCGCCACAGTTGACAGTTATTTCGTGAAGAGTGTTTGAGTTTCCTAACTGTGCAAAATAAACACAAAATGCTTAGCAAGATGATGTCAACATATAATGTTCAGTCACCTACGAGGAAATGTGCTATGTGACCTAGAAGAACAAAAACAAGGCTCACAATTGGGCCAAATCGATGAAGTCCAATAAGGTGGCCTATAGGAGCTATATAAATATATACGGGTGATTACTGAATGTAAAGGACCCATTTAATACAACTGTAGCATTTGAATATGAATAATAACTACATTTGTGTTTCATTAATCAAAATGACCTGTCATTATCCAATAAGCTCATTAAGGCCTCCAGATATCCAGGAGAAGCTCTAATTAGTACCAAAGCTCCCCCGCATCCCCACCTAAGGAACAAAGAATCAACCACCATGCATATGAAATAGCTAGGGTGCTTCTGTGTGACATTACAAATAAACTGTATGCTTTATAATGTAATATAGTAGAAGCCTGTCTGCAGGCCAGATTTAAACGTTACATTTGTTCACCTTGTGTATATATACTCAATTATAACACTGAACAAACACATAAAAACACCTTCTCTGTTCTAAACTGAGTTATAATATATTCATGCAGGTATCTACCTTTTCAGAATGCAAAGAAATATGTGTTTACAAATCACTGCAGGGAGTTCAAGGGTCAAACACTTTTTGGGTTAGGGGGGGTGAGGTTGTGGGTCTCAAACACAGTGTTTTTCTTTACAAGCTACAAATATAATTACTGTCCTTGCCTTCCACAAATGCACAAGGGGGTATCTGAACACATTCATTAATACAGTCACAAGCACAGGGGACTTTGTATGCTTACAAAGCAAGCCAGACCTCTGCCGCAGCTAGGGGGTTAAATGACATCTGTCAACTACTTGCGATATACAGTTGCCTGCCAGACCTTATTTAACAAAGCAGAAGGAGGCATTCAGCTGAACAAAAGGGCAAGGTATACAGACGCGCCCAAGCCCTCAGAGCGCAATCTTTCTGCTCATTACACTACTGCAGCAATGGGACTCATTAAAAGAAAAATCAGCATTGCAAAAGAACTGTAAGGAGCCGCATGTCAAATTAGTAAACTCTTTTATGTGAACTAGGTATCCTGCCACAATTAGTTCCTTTATTCATTCATGGGCACTCTGTCTTACACCATACAAATATTAGCACAAAAACCAAACACCTTTCCACATTTCCACTGAATACTGCTATGCCAAAATTTTTTTTTTTTTTTTAAATAACGTTTTATTAGTAGTTCAGCACTATTATATTTATTGTTCATTAGCATCTAGTCCCCTAACAATGGTCAATTATTAAATTCATTGAATAAAATAACTATACTGTCCCTCTTACAGGGCAGGGAGGATTTGGAGCTGATATTCAGCAGTTCTGACTTTAATTTCTCAGGGAATTTCTCAGGGAAATACATATTTATATAGACGATTCTATAAAACATCTAGCGCTCTATTCGTGAAAGAGATCATTTCAGGGAATTGAGAAGGAAATTGCAAACTTAAGGCAAAAGTAGTCAAGTTAGAAAAATATCTTTCATTTAGCTATACTTCAAACTCAATTCCCTGTAGTTCCAGCTTTCATGAATGAAGCTCTATGTGTTGTATAACATTGTCAATATAAATATGTATTATCTAATACATAATGCATTAACTGACAATGAAATCTAGGGACTTTTACATATTTTTACCTCAAAATATTTTGAACTGTAATTGCATTATTAAAGGAACAGATACCCTGGCTCTATAATGAGCACAGTGTGTAGCAATCATTTCTAGATTACACACAGAGGATGTATCCATGTACCAGGTGTGCACAGTTATGCTCTGCACCATTACACCTCTTCCAAATATCACTGAAAGAACAGATGGCATAATTTTCTTTTAGCCTCAGACCTTCTAGAAAGAAAAAACATACAAAGCAAAGATTACTAGTACGGTTTAGTGATTAAAATGATGAATGCATTTATGGTTTATTATTATAGCACTAACTGATTTTATAGATGTTTTACAACATCACACATATACAAGTTATACATAGAACCTTGTTTTACTTGTACCATAGAAGAAAAGATGCACATGAACATTGGAGGATATGTATTAAACTCCCGCACAGTTTAATTTTAAAAAAAGCGCAATTGCCATTTGATTTGTGTAACGCTGATTGCACTTTTTTTGTAACTTACGACACTTTGCAGTGAGGGAGGGAAAAACCTCTGTCAAACTATGTTTGTCGTAGGTTCCCCGCCACAAATCAGGTGCTTTTCAGCACTGACACAACCTAAATCTACAAATTCAGCCGAGATAACGCAGACTCCGGTGAGTCTGCTTTATACATTGGTGCACACGCCGATTATGATTTGGCGCAATCTGTGTGCGCCATGTTTATACTTGCGATACTTTGAATTTTGCAATACAGACATACCTGAGCATTTTTAGAGAAACCATTTGATTGGAATAAAGAGGTCATGACCTGTGGCTTGATAGCAAGGTGAACTAATCTTCAGTAGGAAATGTGTAATATGCATATCCAGCCACACCACAATGTGGCACTCTGAACCCCAGCATTGGACATACCGGGTACATCCAGAAAAGCTGTCAGTTAATGACAGCTGACATACCTGGTACATCCTGCGATGAATCGTGGTCCCTATGCTTATCCGGTGTTGCAATGCCTCAGTATCAAGGCATCAAGCAACACCAAAATGTGGCCACCCCCATCTAAATTAACCCTAATCTAGCATTAAAGTTAGAGTTTTACTTGGGGTTACAGGTCGGTTAGGGTTAGTGCTAGGGTTACGGTGATGATTAGGGTTGGGGTCAAAATGTCACTGTAGTAGAAAATGGTTAGGAAACAAACGCTATTTTTGGTTATTGCCCTATAACTTGCAAAATCAAACAAACAATTTAAAAAAAAATATTTAGCAGGTTTTTTTAATTTGCATTTGTAGACGTGTAAAAGATTTTTCATTTAAAAGTTAGGAAAAGTGGGGGGGTTTTTCATCATATTTTATGATTTTGTATAGTAAATTATATGATATGATGACAATAATCGTATTTTTCCATCATATTTTATGTTGTTTTAGTAGTAAATTATATAAGATATGATGGAAATAATGTTATTTAAAGAAATAACTTTTTATGGTGATAAAAACAATATATAATGTGTGTGGGTACATAAATGTCACAAACACCATAGGAATGTTAATCCCTTTGCGACCAATGATGGTCCAGGACTGTCATGCAGATCTGATTGTGGTATGCACACTGGCATACCTCGATCGCTGTAAAACACCCAGTTGCTGTAACAGCCAAGTGCCTGCTTTGACAGCTATAGTCTTTCCCTGCTCCAGAGTAATTATGGGACAGTGAAAGACTAGTGGTAGCAGTCTGCCCAAGCACGTGCTCCCAGCAGTAGATAGGTGCCTGCAGCAGCTGGATGTATGATCCATGCAGCCACGGGATAGCAATGGTAGCAATGATCTGTGCTTCCCTCTGTAGACTACATGTCCTATGATTGGTAAGGCGGCTTTTGAACAGTTGAGCAAGATAGGAAATGTATCCTGCAAACAATACCTAAATATTACACGTGTCAAAGCAATGACCAAACCTCAAATTTGGCCTTGTACCTGCCACATAACCCAGCAAACCTATGCATGTGGGTTACCGCTATACTCAGGGAAAGCTGCTATACATAAATTGGGGTGTTTTTTGGCAATGAATCATAACAACCCTAGTAAACTCATTCCCGAAGTACAAAGTGTGTGGCAAAAAAAACACACAAAAGATGACTATGGCAACATTTGGCAAAGCTAGGTGGTCAAATTGCTGCATGAAAAGTGTCACATCCATGGGTTGTGGGTTGTGTACTTTTGAAAAATATGTTCATGTGGGTTTATGACAGATTTCAATTTTACAATTTCACTATTGCTAATTCGGAAAAAAAAAATTGCAATACACTACTTGTACTTATTGTTCTGTAACTTGCAAAAAAAACAACAGAAGCACATGTAAACATGGGGTATTTATAAACTCTAAACCATTAGCTAAATGTATCTTTAATAGTTTTAGGGAGGAATAAACAACTAATGCAGTCAAGGCCTCTGTGACTTATTTCCCACACAGACGCAGCTCATGAGGTAAAAACAAATTAAGCAAACTGAATTCTGAAAGGCAGTAACAGGCTTTTTGAAAACCATTGTTAGAGGTCATTTGTCTGGTTTATTGAGCCGCAGAGGGAACTAATTGTTTTTATTGTCATCAATCTTGAGGTCAGGGATGGAAAACCCCTTAACTGCTTGGACTTTAATAAGCTTTGCCATGCTTAATACAACTGTCACCAAAAATGACACTGAATACTGCTAGATACAACATTATGTACATCTTATATTCAGAATTTACAATTAGTAAAACAAATGTGTCGAAAATCATTCAGAATGTGTTTTTGTTGTAATAGCACTTGTGTTTATTTCACACTTACAGAAAAACACCTGCCAAAAAACAGAAATGAACATTATTTTCACATGAAATGGATACTTTGTGAAACTATCTAATGCAGTCAAACTAATATAACAGTCTGAAACCATAATAAAATTCTTCTGAAAATCCTAAATAATGGCAAGTACCAATAATAAGTATCAGTATGACAATGTAATGTTTTTAGTTTTTCACAAGATCCTTGTAATATTATTTAATGTGTGATATTACCTAATAATAATAAGTGGAATACTAACTAATCCATTTTCTATATTAAACACGTGAAACACACAACTAGGCAGTTAGTTGTTCAGAAAAGTGGTTAGTATGTAAATCCTTTCATAAAAATATGAGTTAATGAGGTTAATTTACTGCAATTGGTTAGTCAAATGAAAGTTAAAGTAATATATATGCAATGAAAGAAGACTATGTAATGCACTGTTATCTCAATAATCTGAGTGCTGTTGATACAGAGATAAATTATTATTTTTAAGTATGTCTTGATAAATTTACTGTTAGTTAACTATTTATTTTAGTCACCTCAGAAGAATGAATACAACCTGAAAGCTTGAGGATTGAGCAGGTTGCAGATTTTATTCACAGAGATGAAAAGTGTGAAGATGTTTTGCTATTTAATTATTGGGCTATCCTAGATATAAGATAGGGAACTAATAAAAGTATTTAGACAATTGGGCAGATTATAAGAACTGACGGTTCTTGTCTGCCAACACATTCTATGTTTATATGTTTCTATCATGCCTTTCTGTTATTAACTCTTTGCACATCTGGTACTACTGTATAATGCCTGCTTCTCAGACGTGGCATCCTACTGAGTTTTACTTATTATAGGGGTACACAGGAATTACCCAAAAATCTGGTTATTAGAGAGTGCAGACATTAATATTCTTAGTAGCTTTTTTTCAAAAACAGTACAACTAGAAGAGGATATTGATGTTTCAAAATTCTACACTTGTACAAAAATACCAGTTTCTATTTTAAGCAGTGATAAGCAGTTGAGTTGCCTTTCAAGTTTTTCCAATAGCCTTAAATCAGGCTACAAGCAGAGCGCGTATTTCCTAAAAGGCGTTTAATGGTTTGTCGAGCCCTGCTTTAATGATTTGAAAAAAAAATTGAATGACATAGTTCGATCTACCTACATTAGACAGATAGTAATGACCAAAATGCATAATGAGTCCCCACAAAATTTCCTTGAAAGTGCCTGAACCATTAAAACATTACAAAAATCAGATACCAACCAGATAGAAAGAAATTTATTTATGGATTGAATCTCAGAAAAGAAGGAGAGGTCAGAGTCAATGAGCCTTATCAGTTAGGCCTCAGTGGTTGTCATAGTAATGTAATTATTAACATAAATGGAGATTTTTCCTGTGAGAGTTGCAATGAAAAGTGACATTCAATGAGCTCTGTTTGTGATAAGGTTTGTCTTTAATGAACTGATCATTTATAAACAGATGCTCACTCAAAATGGCAGGTAATGTAAAATGATAGAAGAGAAATGGGTGCCACAAACACAGAGCTACATTAAATGCCACATGTACTAACTGCCAAGAGACATCATACAAAGAGCAAGTATAAGATATAAGTAGCAGAACTAATATTACCATGCAAAATAGTTGGTTCAAAAAAATTATCCATAAAGTGTCACTACACATTTAGCTCACGTGTGCTTCTTGTATAGAAAACTGAGTGCACAAGTATGAAGATAAATTCCATGTACTTTTTAATCTACACACCAATGTTTCCTCTGGACAGCAGCCATGAAGCTACCATAGAATTATGCTTCAAAGCATCAGGGCTGAAGGTGATGCAGAGAGAGACCTGCATTTTTGAATGCCACCAACAGAGGTGTTGTCTCTGACGGTGACATGGAAAAATGGAGGTCTCTCTCTGTGCTTGCATCAGATGAGCTCTACCTCTGGCAGGGCACTTACCTTGACACTCTTCTGCTACTACTGGTTTACTAAATGAACATGTCAAAAAGAACGCCAATACAAGGATCATACATAGAGGTGACCTCTTCATGAGTAATACAGTACCTTTGAGTTGTGAATTAAAATATATATTTTGTATTAGGTAACCAAAAAAAAGATATTGATTTAGCCAGCCTGTTGCTTTTGATCTACTAAGTGGTGTAGCAATTATTAGATCAGATGATCTATTTATTTAGCTTACCATAAATCTTTTATTTGTCTTTATACTTTCACGTCTGCTGTGCTCCACAAGGAGGGAATTCATTTGTATTCAATAAAAAATGTAGAGATATCATGCTGTTAAAAATTAGCATCTGGTGCTAAACCCTGGACTTTCCCTTAACATCAAAGTAGCAACGAAAATATACATACCCCACTGAGAGATTGCAAACAAATCTAAAGTATCTCTTTTACTATAACAACAACCACATATATAACAAAATATATAAAAGATAACAAACAATGTCTCTTAGAGAATAGAAGCTAAAATAACCAATCTCCATATCTTTGCTGAATGAAAGTGAATTTACCTCAAGATGTTAAATATGGATTCAGCCCAAGATGAAAAATCGCCTGGGACCTAATCGACTGCCAAAAGTCAGCCTGTATGTATTAGGGGCTGTGTATTGTTTGATGTTCGTAGTTGTGTGATGGGTATTCTAAGACTACCACAGTTGGGATGGGGTGATCAGAGAAGGACTAGGAAAGATAGTCTTAAAATTATACATAGCCGTTCATGGTAGCTATCATTACATTGTTTGCAAGACCCCGGCTATATCAAGAGATTAAATGAGCAGTGCTTTTCTTACATCTGCACTCCTATTGCTTTGATTTATATGCCTTGGAGCAATATGCACTTTGCTCCTCTGCTCCAGAGATGAGGAAGGATTAATAGAACAGCTGTGTCCATAGAGAAGACACACAAAAAACTAATTTACACCAGGAAAAGCAAATATGAAAATGCAAAGACTGTGTCTCCAATGGCAATGACTTCTAACTAGAACCTTTCCTATTGTCACTGTAAATGTGCAATGAGATGCTTCATATTCCCTACTAAACCAAAGTAGGCAAAGCTATGAAGAGGGCCACATCTGACACCATGGAAATGTACAAGTATGTCTTTAGAAAGCTTCAGACTTCATCAAGCAGGCTACACTATATGATCAAAAGTATTGGGACACCTACATAAATTATAGAAAAAATAAATTACGCCTTTGGCCTTAATGACTGCCTGAACTTTTGTGGGCATACTTTCTACCAACTTTTGATATGTCAATTTGGATGTGCTTCTACTCCTCCTGCAAAGCCTTTACCAGACAGACTGTCAAACATATATTTCTTCCCCATTGAAAACTGTTTTTATTAGAGTTCAGTTAAGGGAACACTAGTTCGGGTATGGTGCAGATGTCCAAAAATAGCTCATATCTGGGGTAAAGGACAAAACAGAAGTCTTGGGTAGATATAGAGAGCCTGGTTCTAGGGTTAGTCATAGAAATAAGTTGGTTAGCCCTAGAAAGTCTAAATAAATACTCAAATAAGTTAATTCAGCAAATGTGCCTGATTACACCATTTTTGGCTGAAGAGTATGAGAAAACTTATATTCAGTAACCAAAATATCTGTGCCAGTAGAGTGGTGATTCCTCATGCCCATACATTTGCTGCTATACAGCTTTTCTATTCATGCACAGATATGTCCAAACAAGCACGGCCACAAAGGGAAATACAATGGCACGTGCGCAGGCCGGACACGCCAATGGTAGGTTCCTAGTGATGCTTTATATCACAGCTACATCCCGGTAAAAGTCAGTTATTTGCTCTGACCAGTATTTGCATTGCTGTTACTGTAGTTGAGAGACTTTATTATATCTTATTGATAATTATCCATTATCTGAAATTACCTGTTATCCAAAATACTTCTGATCCCAAGCATTTTAGATATTCAACCTGTATCAAACAAAAAGAGAAAAAGCACAAAGGTAGTAGCATATCACTATTGGAATACAGGCACATTTTAACTTCTTATGGAATTGTACCTATGTATTTTAATTTTACTTTATTCATTTATTTATTGTTATTAGTTTTGTATGTAATTTATTGTACTTTTCTTTTAAAAGCTTGACTTTAGCATTACTTAAACTTAACTTTTTTTTTTCTGTTATACTATACTTTATAAAAAAAAGTCTTCACTGAAAATGTATTTGCTGTTCTACATATTGTTTTATCCAAGAAAATCGAATGAGTCCAAACTATTTGACTAGATAATACAATACAAAAGAAAAAAGAAAGGGCTTCATGGAAAAAACTCAAGCTTTCAACTTGTCATAAATGGTATAATTTTAACTGTACTTGTTTCTTGAAAAATCTCAAAATCCAATAACTAAACTGTGTAAACCATTTGGACAACAGCAGTGCCACTTACAGGTCATCAAGTAGAATGCAGACATTTGATACATTTTGGCTCCTGGCTCAAAGGGAGGTTTATTGGATTTTGCATCTTGTTACATGAAAGCCACATGACCTTAATGCAGAGTGGGGTGTGGGGCTTTATCAATGTAGAGGTGTATATTGCATCCGGCAAATAGAGTTCAGATTGGTTTATGGGTAAAAACTGGATATGTATATATATATATAAGAAAAAGGGGGTTTGAAACTATTTAAAGTCTATTCAATTGTGTGGTCATGAAGCTTCTCTAGAATAAGATTTCTGTGGGGAATATGATTTAATTGTTACTGAGAATAAAAAATGTCTAATTTGTATTAAATTCTAATGCTACTATTGTATGACGATTATAATAAATGCCACTTTGATTTGAATAGTACTTTATATAATGTATGTGATTCTCTTGCAAGAAGTCCTGTGTTAAAACCAGAAATCCATGACTCCTCTGGTTGTTTTAATGAGCTAATTATGTTTTAATTGTTCCTGCTCCTCCACCTATATCAAGTGTTTTTAAGGAAGTGAAGGGGGATCAGTGATCAGTGCCTACGATTAAGTCATGTATAGGATGAAACACGTCAGGTATTGCTATTGAATGTTTATGGATTATAACAATGCCAATTGACAGGTAAATTTCCCAGCTAATTGCTATAAGAAAGAAGAATTATTTTTTTCATGCATACTTGGGTCTAGTCTGCAGTGGTGTTAAGGAATTATTAAGGATTCTTCAGACAGCTTCATGATCTTAGAATCTAAGAACGAGCTTAGACATGGATATTTGCAGAATTACTGTAGCTGTTATAACAGCATATTACAGTCCACTGTTCACTGTACCTAAAATCATGTTATCTGTATGCAAAATTACAAATGAGTTATTTCAAATATTGAAATAATGTTATCAGTACAGAAACATCTATTCCGTGACATATGACACAGTAAACAGCATGTACTATTGCAACGTAACCACAGTCATAAGCCAACACATACGGTGACAGAAAAGCTTTGAGGATGACAATAAGCAACCAAAAATACTGCATTTCCACATACACTCCCCAGGTTGAGCTTTAGATCTGTTGATACTTTCCCAGGTTTCCATTTCTAGTAAATAAACCATGCTTTTCTGAAGAGGTCAATCTCATTTATTGTACTATTACACAATTTTAAAGCTTTATGTGTGTCATTGCTACAGACATTAAGCTTTAATGTAGGTCCTGTATGGTTTTCTTTTCCTTTCACTTTTTATAATTTTTACCTGGCAAATCTTTTAAACACCTATAAACTGTAAAAAAAAAGAAACTGGCTACATATATTCTTAAATTTGTCCTGAGTTTAGACATATATAATGTTTACATTTTTTCTGCATGTTTTGAAAGTTATAGCGCAATAACTTAACACAGCATTTATCCCTAACAATTTTCTCACCTACATTAACCTCTTGACCCCAACCCTGATTATCAACTTAACCCAAACGCTAACCCTTAACCACTTGAGACAGTCTAGCAACTACAAAAGGTCTACGGAAGCAATTATTGACCACATCTGAAGATCTTGCCCACAACAGGGCAGCTCCATTTTGGAAAGGCAGCTGCCTTTCCCATAAGGCGCATAAGATTGCTTTGGGGAGCAATAAAATATGTGTGTGAGAGGGTTCTTTTCAGTGTTGCCTGATGCTTCCACATGGGGGTATCATGGTAACACCATCTGATCATCAAAGGCTAATACTGATTGCCTCCAACAGTCATAAGGACACATGACATACCACCACTACAAGCAAGTATGTGCAACAAATCTGTCAAATATTGTGATCATGCAGCTTTCAATCACTATGTACAAAATAGCCATTAACATAGTTTTGTATTTAGAGGGACAAATGGCATTTTTGCATGGGAGCAGTAGGTGGAGAAATACATTGTGTGGCTCTGAATTGGGTATAAGCATTGTCCCTATTTGACTTGTTTATGAGAACACGAAAGTAATGGAAATTGTATATACATACATACATGTATATATATTTGTCCTTAAGGATATATTGTTATGTGCAGTAGGACAACGTTTAGGCAGATTACAAATGTTCATTTTTAAATGTCTTAGTGCAAGTCTAGGAAGTGATGGCAAACCTTTGGCTCACAGGCCTGTCAGGGGGCATCCAAAATACAAAATAAAGATAGTGGGCAACAAAAACAGAAGACGGCTGCTTAAAAAGTGGGGAGAGCACTTAGCTGTACTTAGAAAGTAATCCCGTGTGTATCTGTTAAGATACAAGTCGGGTTTACTTCATTCTACCGTATACAAGTCGGTTTTACTTCTATTCTATTGTTTAACCCAGGGCTTGACAAATTTAATTTGATTTTAGGAGCCAGAAATTTTTTTTAGGAGCCAGACAATCACGCAAACATAAACACAATTCATTAACACACACGCCTACTTCACATATATCCAAACACACCTACTTTACATATACCCAAACACCTCACACACACCTACTTTACATATACATATATATCCAAACACGTCACACACACCTACTTTACATATACACATATACACAAACACCTTACACACACCTACTTTACATATACCCATATATCCAAACACCTCACACACACCTACTTTACATATACCCATATATCCAAACACCTCACACACACCTACTTTACATATACCCATATATCCAAACACCTCACACACACCTACTTTACATATACCCATATATCCAAACACCTCACACACACCTACTTTACATATACCTATATATACAAACACTTCACACACACCTACTTTACATATACCCATATATCCAAACACCTCACACACACCTACTTTACATATACCCATTTATACAAACACCTCACATACACCTACTTTACATATACACATATATCCAAACGCCTCACACACACGTACTTTACATATACACATATATCCAAACGCCTCACACACACGTACTTTACATATACACATATATCCAAACACCTCACACACACCTGCTTTACATATACACATATATCCAAACGCCTCACACACACGTACTTTACATATACACAAATATCTAAACACCTCACACACACCTACTTTACATATATACACACCCACCTCACACAGTCTTTTCTTGGGGGTTTCTTCTTGATGTGTCCCCCTGCCTGCTGCTTTACCTCACTGCAGGGGAGGGGGACATTCATGCTGCTGCTGATCTCCGTTGGTCGGCCTGCTGAGTGCCTGGATGTCACGTGACGACACCCGGCACTCAGACACGCGTTGCGCGAGGGGGCGGAGCTTGCAGTCTGTGCCATCGGCCATCGGCACAGACTTTACCCCCTCGCGCTGCGGAAAAAAATCGGATGGCAGCGGCAAGGAGATCAAGAGGCTGACAGCACCCAGGCGCCAGGTCTAATTTCCTGGTCGCCATGGCGACCTGGCGCCTGGGGTTTGTCGAGCCCTGGTTTAACCCTTGCTTCCTTTAAGGAGGCAAGGGTTAAACAACGTTTCATTTCCCTTTAAGGTCAAGCGTGAAAAGCTTGAGTGCGGAATGTAGGTTGTGTGACAAGGGAAATAATTTCCATCAATGCTTGAATTGCAAGCCAAGCATACTGCAAGTAACTGTCACTTTTACTATTAACTGCAGCACTGCAGCCGATCCCGAGGAGACTGGGCAATTTTATTTAATCCCTCCCACAGAACAGACCTAATCTGTAATTGCTAGTTTCAAGCAGTACCTGCAAGGAATATATTTCCCCCGCAAGCAGTAAAGTGGTTAATGTTTCATGATGCCCTCCAGGTAAATAATCACACAGACTAAACACATTTAGGTTCTGTATGATGTTATAGAGAGACTGTGTGATGAAAAGATCACCATGTGTATAAAGTGGTTATCAGCTATACATTAAATAACTCAAGAACATTGGGGATGCCCATACACAGTCACCACATCACGCTGGTGTTATGACCACTTAAAATCATCAGTAACCAATGATGGCTCTGGACTGTACAATATATCAGTAATTACCAGATCAGAGCCAAATCTACCAAGAGGCATTGTAGCAACACCGAAAGAGTAAAGAAAGCAAGCTTTGGTCACGTTCTTTGTTCTTTTTAGTGCATGACGTGCCAGGCATGTCATGTGTCACTAACGACATGTTTCTGCATAATGGGCTTGGCACTTCATACGTTGTTAAGGGGTTAATTTTAATTTCTTCAAACAGGAGGACAGAAACGGACAAAAAAAGACTGCTTTTGATAAAGCACCGGTTGGTGCGAAACGCGTCAAGCGTTTGTCGTTTTTTTTTTTTGTCTGTTTCTGCAGTTTTGTATCTAGCAAACCTACTATGGATTGATTCTACTTACCTTCCGGATGATTTTAGCTGGCACATCCTTCATTTGTTTTTGCTGTCAATTTGGGTTGTGAGTAGTCCCACCGTGTTTCAGCCCCTGGAAGTAACTCAAACTCGCGTATTGTTGATTTTGAGGTTTGGATCCGGTCGAGTCTGTTTGGTGTAATTTTAATTGCTGCGTACCATATAAGTGTTCTCTAATATCAGTGAATTTTTGTAATATAGGCACTGAGCCCTTTTATTACAGTGTTGTATAATAAGAAGGTTTACATTTTGCAGCCATATATACATTTTGTTCCATATATACTTGCTATACACTAGAATTATACACTTATTATACACAGTTTATACACTGCATTAAAGTACTCAGTGCCTATATTGTAATAGTATGCATGTATATTAGAGAGCACTTATATATTCTAGGCAGCAATTGTGTGTGTTTGGTTGAGGGGTTTTTTTGGGTGGGGGGGGGGGGGGCGATGGAGGGTGAGATTGCATGCTAGAGAGTCCAGGGGCCCAAGCAGATGCCTGCTTAGGGTCCCATCAATATTAAAGACGGTCCTGCAGCCAAGCTACCTCACACTTGGTAAGATTTTTACAACCAAATGCAAGTGAAAGCTCCTTAACCCAGAGTGGGGGAGATGTATAGAGATGGCGCGCACACAAATTGTGCATAATACTGGCACAATATTAGTGAGCGTCAAAGTATAGGACAAGTTTGTGCTATCTGTGCCAGGTCTGCACTTCAGGGTTACTCCGGCGCTCTTTGTAGCACTGCTTTCCATTTATAGAAAAATATGTGGGGGGCAGAGTCACAATTATAGGTGCAAAAAGTGTTGGGATGAATAAGACAGGTGTAATGGCTGTATATGTAAAATACCAGCAATCTCATCATTTTCACTCTCCTAACACTTGACAGTGCAGCTCCCTTTATAAATCCTCCATGTTTTTCAAAAGTATATAAGAAGTATATTACATATTCATTTTGTTTCTCCTACCAAAGAGTTAAAGCTTCTGATGTGTATATATAGTTATACATTAGAATTAACAAGTTAAGGATGGTCAGATGCAAATGAAACGTGCTGTTTCAATATGGAATATAACATAGTAGGTGTAATAGGCAATTTGGAGAATTATTCCAAATCGGCTATTGATGGCTGATTTTTACATTTCCCTTGTCAATTTACCAATTTACCACACTTCCCTGTTTAATATACAGAGTTCGCTGTGTTATCTGTATGGCTGGGAAACCTGCATTAGTTACTTTCATTTGTGTCCTTTGATTAAATTAAAATACTGTCAATGTAGAGACATAAATAACCTTACTCTCCATCTAGTGTCAATAGGATGTAAGTCACTGACATTTAGTCCTCTTCATACTTTAATTAATGTGAGGCCATTTTATTACAATTCTTATGAAATGTATTAGAGACAAAATGCCAAACTGGTCTTTGTTTCTGACCAGACAGTACTGCTAATGGATATTTCCTGATTTTTATGTATCTATAACTTAGGGCAAAATAGTTTGCATATCAATTGCATGTATAAAGAGAATGTAGAATCCACATAGTATCATAAATACAGAGTTAAAAAAAAAAATGTAAATATGCTTGTAAATGGAATGCCACAACAAATGTCTCTGCATGACATCTTCCCCTAGAAATGTCATCGTATTGAAGCCAGCACTGTATTTAGCATGAGGAGGACAAGGCACTTGCCTCTTCTGCCTAGGGAGTGTCTAAAAACCCCTCAACTTTAATTTAAACAAAAAGCTTGCTGGTAGAGGAGCTGGCTGGAGAGATCAGAAGGTCTCCCCTCACCAGCGATCTGCCTGCTAAGGACCCCAGATACCAGCTGGATACCTTACTGGCCTTACCCCTGATAGTGGCTCTGCCATTTGTAAACTACATCACAGCCCATCACTTCAGTGATCTGGGCAGTGCTTAACATAGGAAAATCCCCTACCTCTTCATCCATGATGGGATCAGACTATGAACTCCATGATAAAGCAGGGAGCATTGCAGTGTGCATCTGAAGCATGTGTGAAGGCACTCTCAATGCATACTACAAAGAGTCAGGCTTCAGCCCTAATCCCCAAGTGTGTCTATACCATAATGTGCAAATAATGTAGAATGGAAGAAAGACAAGGGTCCTAGAACTTTTTTTAAAAACACTAGAGTGCCTTTACATGAACGTGCATCTTAAATGTTTGTCTCTTAACCATTGAATTGCATTTCTACACACTGCAGTATAATTGTTGGATACTTACTGTGTGACTGTTTGTAATATTAAATAATAATTGTACTTCAGTTTTTAAATAATGAGAATGTATTAACAAATTAACAAACCTGAAAAAAACAGTGATATCATAATGTCATAAACATATTTTTGGGCAAAGCAAAGTCACCATGGAAACCAATGAAATATTGCTGATTTTTTATGTAAGCATAACCTACATTAATCATCATAGAAAGCACCCCTCTTTCATTCAGCCTATTACACATGTGTTTTAACAAGATGTATTTTTTTAAAAATGAGGTAAAGCTTTTCACTTTGCAGTATTTCCATGTTTTTAGCCCAAAGATAGCCATCCCAGCTCTCAATGCAAATAGGAGTTCGTGGATAATTGACTAAGTTACCACATGACTAGCATACTAGAATAGATAGAGACTGCACTATCGACTGAAATGCCCAATAATCTGGCCCTCTACATGAAAGAGGAGACAGACACAATCAATTGGTTGAATCACCATGGAAATATTAACTTAGGTGCTTTATGACATGTTCAGTAAAGTTCTTATGGGGAGTTGACATGTTTCCATACCCATCAAAAAAACAACATATCTGGAATACATTGCTTCAAACCTAACAAAGGCAATCATTTTGTGGATGTGTGCTTCAACTTTACAACTAAAATATAAAGCAATTAGAAATTAGACCAGACCCTGAAAATGTAACATTTAATCTGTCCTTTTCAAAATAAATACTATATGAAAGAAATGTATATGGAATGTGGATATAAATAATCTACAACAACAACAAAATCAGTGAATATATATATAAAGAATACATTGTAAATAACAGATGCAAAGAAACACCCTTAAGAAGATATAAAGTTCTTTTAAAGTGGGAATAAAGGTAAAATATGTATTTTTCTGAAATCAAATACCACTTTAAGGTGAGTGTTTAAAAGTATTAAATTACTACTGATCTTTCATTAACGTGAAATGCGTCAGACTGTGTGCCACTCTAGTGTTCATTTTTGGTGGTCTGTACATTAAACCTTTATATGTGGTTTATATTTATACAGAAAACCGTGTGCTGCTATTTTTGTGCCCAAACCTTTTGTGGATGATATGTGAGCCGGGACACTTTGTTTGTGCATACAACTGTTGTGGGCTTTAGGGAACCTAGCTTTACTACATTGTTAAGTGGATGATGCACTTTCAGTGTTGGTAATAAAAAGTGTCAATCTAGTCTAGTATTAGTTTTCATAATATAAGCCAACACAATCATTCCAAGAGAGAAACAGTAAATAATTGGTTGGTGTACTTTTTGAAAAAAGGGTAATTATAACATTTACCTTTTTTACTACCATCACAAACAGGAAAGTTGACTTTATATTATATTTATAATTATATTCTGTTGGTTTATTTCATCTGCCTACAACAACTCATCTCTTTTCCCAGAGATGTGGTAAGTTAATATTAAAACTGGTGCAAAAAATAAACAGGTTTTCAGAATCTATGATGTTTTCAATATTACCCAGCATGCAGCTGAACTCTTGTTCTTGATAAACTGCTTGTTTTACATTAAAGGTTGAGTATTTTGGATAACGGATCATTTTCACCTATAAAATATATTAAAGCCTCTCAGCACGCATGAAATACAATAGTATCAATGCAAATACTGTATAGAGCAAATAAATCACTTTTACTTTTGTGGGCATGGGGGAAACTAAGCATGCCTGGAAAGGCTATATCACAGGGGCTGGACACTGAATAACTGTTGTGCATTTGCATCCTGACAGGTGTATGTGCACTTTGCAACTTGTGGTAAAATCCGAAAAAAACATTTTTTGGCTAACCGATCATTTTGGATAATGGGTGTCTGGATAAGGGATAGTCAGCCTGTATTGTACCTATAACGTTCATACACAAATCATGGTAGGATTACCCTTAGCGTAATGAGCTACATGACATAGAGGTTAACAACTAGCTGAGAAAACATCTAAATCATCTGTTAAATGTTACAATAACATGTAGAGACTGATACCCATATTTTGTAGATCTATCCACCTTTCTGATAATTGTATCTAATGCATTGAACAGAAAGTAACACAAGGTGGCAGTGCTGGTTCGAACAAACAAGATAAAACACAGATTCTGTGCGTGGAAAGGCATTATACCGAAGGTGAAACAACAAAATAAGCAAGCATGCTCTATAGCAGTAATGGCTAACTTTGTCATTGCAGATATTTGGGGACTACATATCCGATAACATAAACTGTAATACCATAAACATAATATATGAATGAGAATCTTCCCACTGAAACCAAGACCCAAGATTAGAATAAACCCCAGGTTCAGACCCTTAAGAGCCCATCAGTGGCTGAACTGGACCCTCGTTCTCATCTTCTTTGGGAACTATTATACCATGATATATGTCATATCATTCTAACATAAAATTAGATTAAAAACATGGGCTGTAAAAAAATGTAGTGAATCAAATCACATACTACGAGAAAAAAAAGTGTCAATTCCCTTTACTAATTTAGAACATGTTCCTATTCCATTCCATTATATCTATTCAGAGAATATGCATATTGTGATGGGAAATAAATCATAAGTGCTGACACGTAAATGCTTTCTCAGGAGCATTTTTCACAGACAAAATAAGATTTGCCTACAGGATGAATCGATAACTCCAAGCAGTCAAAACTATGATGGCTGGATTACTCCACCTAAAAAGCTTTGAAGCGTCACCTAATGTATTCGGATGGTAAATAGAGACTTTCTGATTGAGTCAGAGCATGAAAAGCTTTTAAGATAATTGAAACTACCACAAGGTTATTGAAAAAACTGCAACTAATAATATATCTGCTATCCTTTTCTTACCTCTGCATTCTTTCCCTGATGTTCATAATGTAACAGCAAGTTCTAATGAGCCCAGAATCCTTTGGTCAGCATGACCGGATGATTTGCAACTGACACGAATACATGTTTCCTTGTGCACTCTGGGGACTATTTGTTAAAGCAGAGCCGACATGTAAACTACAGGTGAACTGAAAGACAACTAAAAAAATCTCCAACTTGCTCTATCTTTCCAACTCAGCTGTCACGGCCTGATTTTTTGCAGATTTGAAGGATGTTAGTTAAGCTATAGTGACCAGCCCAACATATTTTTATTGAACAGACCTTATACCGAGTTATGAAAGAAAGGCAAAAGCATGAATTTGTGGTGAAAACCTGGAACGGGCTTGTGTGACATTATGAGTGTCACTTGTCAAACGTAACAGAACTGGTTTAAAACATTTGATCTAAAAGCAGACACTTTTTTTTTTTTTAAATTGTTAAGTGCATTAATGCATGCGTTGGCTACTTAAATAAACACATATTAGTATACGTATTGTACTTCATCTTAAACTGGTCAGATTGGAGGACAGTTAAAAAAAAGTAAAGTTGTTTACATTGTTCAAATCTAGAGTAGTCATGTACACATGTAGCCCTGTCTAGTGCTGCTGTAATGTGCCCTGTGTTAAAGTGACACAGACTTGAATATACATTTTGCAATGAGGATAGTATGAGCTAAATGATTTGAGTCTAATAATTTGACTGAAAACCAAAAAAAGAAAGCGCCCCATTGCCAGCTCTCACAGTAACAGCCATCGATAGCTGAACATGCCTGTAGCATGCCTATGATAAACACTGGGGAAGTGACATGAACCTCATAATGTCCCTTCTAATGCCTATTCTCTCTCAGAGAGAGGGGAAATGGAGCACTGCACAGATCTTTTATTTTAAAGCTCCTTCATGGGCTCAGGCTGTTTGGACACAAACATGTTTAAAATAAATTCTCTACTGTGGCAGGATTCAACACCTTATACTTTCCATGTCAAGTGTCTATATCATAGAATGTTTAGTACACATAACAGAATAAGGAGATTTCAAGAATTACCTGGAATTTACCGTACTTCAAAAATTCCAGAGAGAGCCCTGACATGGCGTGGCTGCAAGACTCAAAATCTCATTTTAAAGGTTTCTTTAAGTAAACAGATTTCAACGCACGTCAGTGGAAGTTGTTAACACATTAGGGAAATTTAGCTGACGTGTAGATGAGAAGGTCTGCTTTTGGAAAATAATGTAATTTAAACCACTTAAATAATCTTTTTGGCTTTTCTCATTCAGACAATGCTTGGCATGTACTGCTCCAATGCCTAGCATATACTAAACACTGTAAACACATATACTAAACTCTCTGGTTGACAGAGCGTGAGAAACGCATTAAGCATTTGCCTACACGTGGTCACTAGCCGAAATGTCATCATAACTTGAATGCTGAGGATGTTTTTGTACCAGTATGTATAATCATTTTTGATAATTGTTGCTATTTTTCTTTTGTACATCATTAATATCATTAATTTGTTATTGTGATAGGTCTGTAAACATTATTCTCTATCGCAGGGATTGACACATTTATTTTGGATCCAGGACCAAAATTTGGGAGCCACACTTGGTATTGACACTTTTGGGAGCCACACTTGGTATTGACACTGAGCTGTCTTCCAGCAGTGTGCATGTACAATGCAAAACAATCACTCAATGTTCTGTATACAACTTTCTCATGTTTACACATATGGCAGAATCTGTATGACATTACAGGTTAATATATATATATATATACATATATAATTTTTAGATATTAAGCACAGTGTATATGAATATATATTAAGCACTGTACTTAAGAAACACAACTAAATCTGCAGCAAGATGATTAAAAGCAGACTATATATAATAAACATAGGAACGGCATAGGGTATTTGATTTCTACATTTTGAAACTGTTTCTCTGTCCCATACCAGGGAGCAAGGGGCATGATGGTACTGTACTTTCCATTCAGTGCAATCATTTTTAGAACACCATTAGCATACATGTCATGCTAAGCAGCACCTTTTCCAGACAGACATTTCCTACCAGACAGCCACATTGTGCTGATTGGGGGGGGAGTAATTTGATAACCCTAAGTACAGTAAGTACTCCCATCTCTCTCTTTTGTGGGTATTCAGGGTCTTGTGGTTAGATTCTCGGAAAAATAATCTCTAGACTTTCCATCTTTTTAGCCCTCAATAAGTAAGTGATTGGTGAATGGTTAGAACATTTTGTATTATCTATGTGAATCAACATTCATCTGGGTCAATACTTTGAGAGATTAGTTTCTTTACACATCCTTGAATATAAATATTACACACCCATAATTTAGGACTGAAATATACTTCTATTCATTCACAATTCTCAAAAGGGGAAATGAGAGGAGCGCTAGATAATATATAAGTGAATTTTATGAGTGATATATAAGTGAAAGGTATTTTATTTTAAAAAAATTGGATTTCAATGGTGAAAGAGTGATAAAAGTAAAAATACTTATATTTTAAAATAGAATCTGAACTGTTGATTGTAGAATTCTCATAATGGAAGATATTCAGTGCATAAAAAACAAGAAAAATAGAGAAAATAGTGCTCTCTGTATGTGCACAGTAATAAAACTGGTGAGGATAGTGGATGTTGTACTCACACTTTTGAGAGCAGAAATTACTGCTCTATATTAAAGCTTTAGAGTGGATATATCTCCAAAGATCGTGGAAGGCTTCAGCAGTTCACAATATATGTTTGGGACCCGTGTCTTTATTTCAGTTATTGCTCGTTGTATCAATTAATATATGGGAAAGAAAGAGATGATCTCGTAGTGAAGCACAGTATTAGAATCAAAATTTTAATCAAAATGTGGTAAAAAGAGGCTTACATTAAAAAGTGGTGAGTTAGAATCTCTTCAACTCACAAACAAACATGGAAATGCCAAGCTTTTAGATGAACATCACCTGGACCTGGAGTATAGAGGCGTGGGTATATTCAAGACGGCGGATATGTCTTCAAGCGGCAAGTGAGATGATTTTCTCCTAGGTAAGGGAGCTATAAGCTACCAATGTAGCATCGATAGTATCCGTGGACCACAGTAGAGACAATGTCCGAATGTTTCAATCTGTCTTTCAGGAAAGAAATGCAAAAATTCCGACGAGAGTACGAGAGTGTGCAGAGAGGAGGGGCGTGTCACAGACGCGTTTCGCCAGGCGGGGCTTCTTCAAGTGTACCTGCAGAGAGGAGGGGCGTGTCACAGACGCGTTTCGCCGGGCGGGGCTTCTTCAAGTGTACACTTCACAATTCTGTTTTATTAATTGAAATATTTTTGTATATACCGTATTTGCTCGATTATAAGACGACCCTGATTATAAGACGACCCCCCAAACTTTGTATATTTCTTTAGGAAAAAAACTAAAAGCATGAATATAAGACTACCCTATAGGAAAAAAAAGTTTAACTTGTATATATGTAAATTGCTTTTTAATATTTAATAAAAAATTTATATTATACAAATGCATTTCTTGTTTTTATTTCTTTTTATGTGCCAATGCGGCCTCTCTCCCCCTCCCCCAGCTGTCTCTCTCCCCCCCCCCCGCAGCATTGTCTCTCTCTCCCTCCACCCCAAACTTCTCTCTCTCTCTCCAACCCCCTTGTCTCTTCCCCCCTCCCCTTGTCTCTCTCTATCTCCCTCCCTTGTCTCTATCTGTCCCCCCTCCCCTTGTCTTTATCTGTCCCCCCCTCCCCTTGTCTGTCTGTGCCCCCCCCCCCCCCCAACCTGGTTTCTTTCCCTGGTGGCTAGTGGGGGCAGCCGGGGGATGTCTGCACGACAGCCGGTCTGTCATAATAGACGGAAGTGTCGGGCAGCATGGAGGATGGACAACCCCCGGCTGCCCGATTCTCCCTGGTGGCTAGCGGGGCAGCGGAGGATGTCTGCGCGATGAGCGCCTACCTCCCCTGCTGCCGCCAGGCACGACCACCGGGACTTTTATGATGAAGCCGGAAGACGCAGACATCCCCCGGCTGTTAGTGAGGGGGATCCAGGTCCCCTGCAGCTCTGCGGGGGACCTGGATCCCAGTCTTATAATCTGACCTCAATTTGAGGTCAGATTATAAAACGACCTCGAATGTAAGACAAGGGGTATCTTTCAGAGCATTTGCTCTGAAAAAAACCTCGTCTTATATACGAGCAAATACGGTAGTCCTCAATTTGACATTCCAGTGAATCTTTAATGATCTTTCTCTTTGAATGGGTTGATATTTCAATGAACAGCAATATAAGGCAGCTTTATCAGAACAATCTACAATATTATACAAGACAAAATAGATGTATTTCTCACTTCTGATTAAGTGGGAGATGCATGTTATCCACTTGATGACTGTAACTTGGGAATCTTTAATATTTGTTAAGGCAAGTGTTCTTTTTTTAGAAATGTCAATGAACACATTTTCATAATCATGTAGAACTGTGAAACATGAATCATAGCAACACTGGTTCTGCTTGGAAAGGACAGTCTAGTCCCCAAAATCACTTTGGTGCATGTTGAAATCTACTGCTTGTATAGTGTACATGCTTGTGTCCAGTGTGATTTGATACATCGCCCATTATTTTTAATATGCTGAATTTGAGTGTCAAAATGAAAGTCGACCTCCAAAGTTGATTTGTAGTGAATAGACACAAATGTGTTGGTGACAGCTAAGGTTTCTAACATACCATACAACATACATTGATATATACAAGATTATTCACTCATGGCAGAGTTATCCAGAGAATAGCCATTACATAGTAATTTCAGATAATCTTCATATCTCGGTGTTCAGAAAGAAGAATACGATTTAGACAACTAGGTTCAAATTAGTGGTTAAGATTTCCTTTTCAACCTGTCACTCAGTTGAGTTTAATGGATATTGTATGGAACGTTTGACAGCAGTATAGTAATTTACATTAAAAAATTACTGACAACCTTTAAATTAAACCTTTCACTTAGCCCTGTTCCAATTTTTTCCAATTTTGCAGATTAAATGTTTTAAAGTCCCTATACTCTTTTTTTCCCCAAGCTGAGCTCTGACTTCCCATTAAAGTCAATTGGAGTTTACTCACTCAGGCTTGGAGGGGAGGCAGGAGGTTAAGCTGCCTTGAAAACTGCTAGCTACAGTAGCTACAACCCAAAAGTTAGCTCTTTATTGACTTTATATAAATATACATCAATGATATAATATAATGCTATACTTTAAATTATTATATGTTATATATATATATATATATATATATATATATAAAACAAAAAAAGAATATGCTCCAAAATAATCCAACTTTAATAAAATGCTAAATCCTTATCCTAGTTTCCTGTGAGTCCACAAAGCAACTCGTTAGCTCCACAGTTATAATCACAGATCAATATCAATTACATTTCCACCCAAAAGACATTATGTCATAGTTTTTTCAAAGTACAGCACTTTTATGTTTCAGAAAGCAGTGCTATTATAATAATCACACATAAAGAAACTTTACAAATCTGCCTTCTAATTTAGCCTATCTTCCATAGACGGAAGTGATTAAATAGGCCTCTCATCCTCCAGTAATACTGGTTGTAAGGAGAGTCTGCACATCTACTTGGCCAGCTCTGGGGTCTATTCACTAAAAGGTGAGTCTCAAACCTGGTGAGTTTGATGAGAAGGGGAAGCTCACGAGGTCTGTCTCTGCACAATGTACAGCTAAACTGGTGAGATGAAATGTTCATCTCACCTAAACTCCCCTGATCTCGCCTCAATTTACCTGCAACTCACCTTTTAGTGAATAGCCCCCTAAGAATCGAGGGCATCTAGAAGCCAGTGCCTCACATTGAACAGCCGTAACGTAAATACTTTCAAATATATATTCTTGGACAATGTACCTATATGAGTCTGCAGCACAGGATAGTGTGGTTCTGTGGGTTACAATCTTGGAAGTAACATAGAACCATTTGGTCCATCTAATCTGCCCAATTTTCTAAATAATTTTATTAGTCCCCAGTTGCATATCTTATAGCTAGGATAGCCTTGTACCTATCCCACGCATGCTTAAAATCCTTGACAGTGTTTACCTCTATCACTTCCGCTGGAAGGCTATTCCATGCATCCACTACCCTCTCAGTAAAGTAATACTTCCTGATGTTACTTTTAAATCGTTGCCCCTCTAATTTTAGACTAGGTCCTCTAGTTGTGGTAGTTTTTCTTCTGTGTTGATTCCCTTTATGTATTTAAATGTTTCTATCATATCCCCCTGTTACGTCTTTCCTCCAAGCTAACAATGTGTTAAGAGAGCCCTAGTTATGTGCTGCGTGACTTTGTTAACATGTCACCTGCAGAGATATGCGTTTCGGTTACCCGTCCTTGAGAAGTTCAATGCCATTTACAATACCTAGAATATATGTGCGTTATAATCTAAATCATACAGTTTCATCAGGCTGACGACGTGACAGACACTGGGTTTTTTAGAAACTGAAAATATACCAGCCGAGGACAGTAGTAAAGTAATTAATTGCGAAGAAATGGGGTCATTTCACTTAAACCAATATAAGAGTTTACTATTTGGTTTACATAATGTTGTTGTAATGAGATTATTGGTTCAATAACCTTTATTTTAACTGTTTTACATACGATACTCAACTGTGGTACTGAAGTTTTACAAATGTAACAGCATGTAAAATCAAATGTTCAAGGTATGTCGTTACCATATTAAATTATTTATTATTGTGACTGTCATCTTGAAACCAATAAAAATGTTACCAAAAAAAAGGGGGGGGGGGGGACATTTCTTAGAACAACTAGTATACCCACATGGCTGACAGGCTCGAAACAAGAAATGGAAATAGTGGGGTCTCTAATACGATGTCAAGTGAACCAACAAGTCTCCTGGTTCTTTTCAAAAACACTTTATTTGTTTACAATAAACAAGGCAATGGCAGGGGGATTACAACAGAAGATACCTAAAGGTTTCACGTTTAATCACAGGCAGTTAATCTAAACTACTGCCTCTATTTCTGTAATGCTCTTAATATGGTGGCAACCAACTAGGAAAACACAAGATTCACACGACATAGTACCACCTATTAAGGGTTGAACAAAAATGTATATTATACCTAAATACTGTATCAAAACATACACCTTATTCTACTAAATCATATTCATGTGAATATATAAATATACATGTCAAAACCGGATAGAGAGCCCATGAACATTATTGTAAAAAGCACAAAGGATAAGTATGAAAAGTCCAGGTTATTACTCTTAGCTCAACCTTAAAACTTTGCTCTTGTGAGGATGAATAAGGATGATAAGGATAATATGCAAAGATGGACATGGGCTAGCATGTATTACAGTACAAGATGAAATGAACATAGAGGACACTACCCAACTTGCTGCTAATGATTTTGCCTAAAAATGTGCAGTTGATTGGTTAGAAGTTGCAAGTTAACCAAATAAGCAGCAGTGATTCGAAATGTGGCATGTATCACATACGATGCTTTGGGTGCCCACTATATAGTAGACGTTAGGTTCTTCTCACCCTATTGAGACTGTGTATAGATACCGCGGGTGAGCTTAATTATGCTTTGGCCAGTCCATTTAACCAAAACCTCTTTATATTATTTTTATATAATTGTTGCCAATTTTATTCCATTGAGAAGCGCAGACAGTTTTTTGTATACACTGTACAGTCCATTACACTGTCCTTGTTTGGTGGGCCTCATTTACACATGTATAACATTTGACCCTGTAACAAGCTTAGGGCAACAACATGTTTCTATTCCCTGCTTGCACGTTGTTGAGGTTGTTGGCTCCTCTTTGTCTGGTTGTAGCTCCCTGTTCAGGGGTAAATTAGGAGGAGGCTTGATTGCACCTCACCCAACACATTAATATGGTTTTCTTAGCAAGGTAAGAAGCTTTGTGCGCCCACTATGTAGTAGATGAGGTTCTCACCCTATTGAGAGTGTACCATGACGTGGTCGGTGAGATTAATTATGCTTTTGCTAATTCATAAAATCAAATCCTCTCATTTTACATTTTATGTTTACATAATTGTTTCCAACTTTACTAGGGTGAGAAGCACAGACAGTATTTGGTTTTATATCAGCTAGATTACATGCTGCTTCTCACTCAGCATATAGAACTCTATATAGAACTCTATAAATAACTTTAAATTCTATAATAAAAGCTCATTAAAAGTGGTGAATCTAACATGGAACAGTAGTTGTTGCTGTGCTACTTATAGGAGGGAGATGCAATGCACTAAAGAGAAAGAATCTACGGTTGATAAAACAAAAGTAAATACAATTACAATCAGCAAGGAGCACAACACAAATATAAAATTCAGCTGTTAACATCACAGGGTCTTAGGACTTCATTTCTAAGGGATCTTACTAGATATGCAATTTTATTTTGGAATATTTTCTATATCAAAGTGCCCTCTAGACCTTTTATTTTTAAAAATGTCATAATCTATGGAGGGTGTGTGCATATAAGTGCATTGCCTGTTCTATGAGCCTGTTCTCTGGACCTAAGTGCCTTTCTTTTTTTTTTTTGCTGTAGATTTTTTGAGGCTGACTTTGATTTGTTTCCTGGCATTGGTACTATTTCTGATACCCAGACCCTGGCTTGTTTTTTTTTTGCCTGTATCTGCTTATGTTGCTCATCATCCCCATCAGTACTACTATTTAGCCCAGATGATCACACAACCCAAAGGCTCAACCAGAGGGGGCTGTGACTGCTATTGGTGAAGACCTGTATGGATACTTATAGCCAATTTCTTCATTAAGTATCAAGCCTCTGAACACTAATGTTTCACCATGTCTCTAAATATCACACAACTATCTCCTCACTGTTCCAACATAGGCTAGGATTGCTGAACGACTGATCGGTACTAGATAGCAGTAATAAATCTAGACTTCTGAAAATATTCTGGTTCTCAGTGATAATACTGTTTGAAGAAAACTCCCATATCTGCAATACTGTTAATTATGGTTTTGCATACTGATTGATTTCAGTGCTGCAACAGGAAAGACCAAGATGCTTCAGTACCCATAGCAACTAGTTTTTTTTTTTTAAATTGACTCATGGGTGCTGTTTACATAGTATAGGGCACAGCTGACAGAAAAAAAGTGAATCTGGGAAACGTATGCACATGCAGGCATTCTTACATTACATACAATGTCAGCTTCTACTACTTCCGCTGGAAGGTTTTTTGAGGTAATAATTACGCTCTTTGTAAAATAGCAATATCTTCATACAAAATAAATGACAACTACAACAATAGTATTTTACCAGGATGGGTACTTTCTTTCACGTATGTCTGAGGAGTGTAGCAATTGCCCAACATCCATGGGATTGTACTATGACCCAACTTAATGGTACTCATTTTACCAACCTCGGAAGGATGATGATGATTAAATAGATGCACAGTATCAATGGCATTAGATGGCCCTACAACTGTCACTTTTTTTTTTTTTACACATATTTTTTACTGGCCAGGTGGTAACTCTAGCTAAGCTACTTTAGCTACAACATTGACATGTTTATTAAACGAGTTAAACCCCAACTATAGGTACTATATGAAAAATATGTATAAATGTACTGATGTTCGTTTGGGTCTTGCCATGTACTTTTCAGGTACCATGTTATTTATTTTATAGTATGGCAATTTCAAACCAAAGAACAGAACAAATACTTGATTATTTATTGTATACCCAAATCAAATGTTTGCTAGATTGAAATGCAACAAGTTTTAAAGCAATGGAATGTCACTCTTCTGACATTAAAGGGTTAATTTATACCATAAATAAACCTGTCACCATTTACATAAATCTCAATTATAGGACAACGGTCAGGAGATATTGATACAACCTTGCAGAATCCTCTATGGCTTGTGGTGAGCCAGTAAACCATAAAGCGTATATAAATATCTCTGACGGAAATTAGCTAAATGTTCTCTTCAGCATGTTTCTATTATTAATGTCTTGTCCTTTAAATATATATAATTAGATGCATTAGGACCAACGATCAAGAGCATCAGGCATTTGAGACATTTTCAGCTTTCCTTGGAAATGATTAATTTTGTAAATAATCAAAGTCAGTATAAACATTTTCAGGGCATTTAGAGGTTGAAAATAACCCATAGTGATATTATATCAAAAGCTAACGATGGAAAAGAAATTCAAGGCTTATTTGGCACAAACGTAAAGTAAATAGCTAGAAAACAATGATGTGTCCCATACTACAGCAATACCACAAACAGGACATGAGGCACACCTCAAAACAAATATGGCATCTGCCATGAATAAGCGACCGGGTATAAATCTAGAGATTAAATACAATAAAAATGCTTGAAACTGCTAAAAATCCTTACCTTCTATGGATGTTTTTGGATGGGGAAACAGGTATTTCAGCTCCAAAAATAGCACAGAAAAGTCTAAATTACAATAAATTGTTTGGTGAATAAATATATATATATATTTAACTATAAATAAAAAAACATGTTTTTGCTACAGTAGGAACAACAGTGCTAGAATGTACCAGAGTAGTGTTTAGGTAACACAGATGCTCAAGCCCAAACATGTGACAGATCATCATGTGATGCAACAAGAGCGAAAAGAAACTGGGCAAAATGAACATACCGATTCTAAATTTCCAGCTTGAAAGTATGAATTGTAGAACAATTCAAACTAATAATTTATGAATGAAAACTGTCTTGTGGTAACATCTTGTTTCCTGGTCCTTTTCAGTTATATGTTATTATATATTTCTTTTCTATTAATACATTTGGTCATTCTCCAAACAGACTTTATATGTTTCTGATCTCATGTAACAGAAGAGGAAACAATGTGAACAGTCTGGCAGGTGTGTAATGGCTGCTGCCAATAGTTAGTGTGGAATTCCACTATTAGACAGAACAGCTTTTATTCCAGATCTTTCCTCCAAAACACACACAATATTTTCAGGCTTTTGGAGGAAATACACCCACATGGTAATCATTTCTATCTTTTTGAAACAGATGCACGCACCTGATTTAAAGCAGCATTGTATATACTTATGCCAGATCGTACTTTACAGAGAACATGAGTGTAGCTAATTAGGTTAAAACCGGGGATTGTCCATCCCTTTGGCAGACATAGGGTCATAATTAAATACCTGTATCTGATATCAAGATATATAACATGGAAGGGTCTTATTCAACCTTAAAAAACGGTATTTGAGATGAACCGAAACAAAGCTGATAATCAATTTAAAATCCCACAATCTGTTCTACAGAACATTAAAGATGACTGCAATGGAGGTATACCTGTGGCCATTCGCCAAACACAATTTATTTTTCAGGGGGTAGGGGAAAACTTCACCCGTTCACAATCCTCAGATGCCCATGTGTCCAGCCCAGGCCCCTTCCCACCAAAATAAAGATTGTTTAATATTTGTCCACTTGATATTGCCTTAGTTGGTTTGCATGGATGGGGCAGAGCCTTCCTGCTCTCTCCCCCATTTCCTGCCCTGTTTGAGTCATGTGCGCTGGGATGGCATGTGACACACGAAAATTCGACTCAAACAGCACAGGCTATGATGATCCAGACCAGTAGAGGTCCACAAAGCTGAAATGTCCATTACAGGGATGATTAACTGTGGCATCTCACCTATATAGACCACAATTCTCATGCTGCTCAGCCAGCCATATACCCTAGCTTTGTGCTCTTAATTCTTTGTAAGGTATGTTGGGGATTTCTCGCAAAATTATCTCTAATAAAACAAAAGCAACAAATATTCTGGTGGTGACATTTTCCTGGAGGAGGAATCAAGTGCACATGACACTACAGGCCTGTCTTAAAACCAGTCATGCCCTTGACGAAGAGCCAGAATAGAGGCGTGAAACGCGTAGGCCTCACTGCCCCACCAGGTGACTCTCACTTTTTGTATGCTAATAGCTGTGATGTTTACATTCAATAAATGTTTATTCACAGCATTTTTCCGAAGCCTTGTTCCTTATTTTTTCTACAAATTGGTGACCCTCTACCTCTCTTCCTGTTAACTTGTTGGTATGTGTCTTAAAGCTGACTGGCATGATGGATAACCATGGATAACCCAGCTTTTATTAACAGTTCAACATAGCACATCCTATTTAGACATTCTCACAAATTATTACTCTCTACCACCATTTAATCTTCTTCAGCACTTTACGTAATTTGTTCTTTGTCATTAACACTTTGCTTCTAAATGCTGTACAGATATCAGATTGTGGTCTTCTATATCCATAAAACAATGTGACGAATTTCCTATAAAACGAATTCCATGTCATTTGCCGAAGAGAGAGGAGTAGACAATGCAATTAGAGATTACTGTGTACTCACTGAGATGATACGACTCTCAGGGAAAAAGTAAAACGCATTATAAAATTATTGATCATCTGACTCGGTAATTATAATCATTTTGAGTTTAGATGTTACAAATGAGCAAAGTAAACCAATTAACAGCAATAGAACGTTTATGTGAGTACTGCTAGACAATGAGAAATATGATGGTATCACATAGAAAGGCAGACGAAGGAGAATCATTTTTTCCATTTTATTGCTGATGGACTACATTTAGCATCCTCTTCTGCAGCATGGAAGCAGATAGTAATGTTTCAATGTAATATTTTATTGGCATATATCCATATCCCAAAATGTTGACTTTCAGGCTCCTTAGAGGTACAGCATTTTAAGTTTGTTGTGAAAATAATACTTTTACATAATTTCACCTTACATTACTGGATTGTTAGCGTGATAAAGGCACATTAAAGGAATCCAGTCACCAAAACATTTCCTATTATGTGAATGTAGAGAATAAAAATAACAGAAAATGGTCTAAACATTATGTTCGCACATAGTTTGGGTCTGGAAAGTCTTAATCCTTTAGTGACATGACTTTTTGGCCATCTTTTACCATTGGCAGTTTTAACATTTCTGAGATTTGTGTTTAGCTGTAATTTTCTTCTTTTTCATTGACTGAACCCACACAAATGATATATTGGTTTTATCGGCATAAGAATGGCTTTCATTAAATACCATTTTTTTCCTTATATAATTTTCTACAAGAAAATCATAACAATTTATGAAAATAATTGAAAAAAAGACACTTTTTTTAACTTTGACACCATCTAAATAGTTTCAAAATGTTGTCCTGAGTTTAGATATATGCCACATTTACATGTTTTTCTGTTGTTGTTTTTTTGTGTGTGCAAGTTATAGGGCAATAACGTAGAAAAGTAAAAGTAGCGATTTTTGTTTCCTAAACTTTTTCTCCTACAATAACCTTTTGACCCCAATCCTAACCCTAAGTCTTACCCTATTTCTAAACCTTATCATAACCTAAATAAAACACTTTTATGCTAACCCTAATCTAACCCTTATGCATCCCTAATGTATGTCTAACCCTTATGCTAACACTAGACCCTAGATGTAAAAGCTAATTTAGTATTTTGTTTTTTTACAATGTTGCTGACTGCCTCTAGGCAGTTGTGTAGCACCAGAGAAACGGAAGTGAGAACTACCTTGAGCAAACTTTTGGGCATGTTTTAAATACCTTTTATATATACCTTTTATATACAAGTCCTTTCAATATAATAAAAGCAAAAGAAAATGAATGAGATCATTTAACATGGGGGGGATGAAAAAATACTGTATGTACTTCAGTAAAAAATACCAGTAGTCAGACATCCAGTTCTGCAACCAACAAGCAACATCCTGTAGTTTTACCTGCACCTAACTTCAAAGGTAGATTTCAGTGTAATTTTTTGTACTGCCTAACTAAATTAAATACTAAACGGTCTAATCAATAAAGTGAGAATTCCAGGGCATTGAGATGGGAATCTCAAAGGAGCCAATTTGGAAAATGTTTCCAATGTAGCAGAAGGGGGTATCTTTCCAACTCAGCTACTTTGGCCTTAAGTTTGAATCCCTGCAATCCTCTCTGTATTGAGTAGACCCTTATGTAACAAAACATAATAGTAATGTGCTACAGAGAAAGAACTAGGACTTGTGACCCATCAAATTGTGGGTTGCAGTTCTGCAATATTTGGAGACCTATTCCTGCTTTGCATGGAGCATTAGACCCAAACCATGTACCATACCTTAATCTGTTCCTTTTTTTAGCATATTTTCTATGTGAGAAAGGTAAGTGCTAGAACATTAAGTATATTGGATTCAAAACAATATAATTTAATGCTACTGCTTCCAATAAACATGTTATTTAAGTTCTATCAGGGATTATAATTATTGAAAGCAATGCAGGTATCATAGGCGTGCGCACGGGGTGTGCCGGGTGTGCCTGGGCACACCCTAATCCGTGCAGGGCCGTCTTTAACGCGGGGCAAACGGGGCAGCTGCCCTGGGCCCATTTACTCCTGGGGGGCCCCAAGGCAGCTGTCCCGTGGGCCCCCAGCCCCTGCTACCGCGTTCACAGCGCATTGCGCTTGTGAACGCTTTTTTCCGGCAAGCCGCATCCGATGGATGCGACGGCCGGAAAAAAAAAAACTGACGCCGGATGTGACGTCGCGTCACATCCGGTTTCGGTTTCTGTTTCCCTCCTCCGTGCAAGAGGGAAGACTGCACGGAGGAGACATCCGGCGGGGGACACGGAGCAGTGAAGTGTAAGTACGGGGGGGGGGGGGGGGGGGGGTCTGGCTGGCACAATATTCCTGGTATCTGACTGGCACTATATTACTGGGTATCTGATTGGCACTATATTACTGGGCATCTGATTGGCACAATATTCCTGGTATATGATTGGCACTATATTACTGGGTATCTGATTGGCACAATATTCCTGGTATGATTGGCACAATATTACTGGGCATCTGATTGGCACTATATTACTGGGTATCTGATTGGCACAATATTACTGGGCATCTGATTGGCACTATATTACTGGGCATCTGATTGGCACTATATTACTGGGTATCTGGCACTATATTACTGGGTATCTGATTGGCACTATATTACTTGGCATCTGACTGGCACTATATTACTGGGTATCTGATTGGCACTATATTACTTGGCATCTGATTGGCACTATATTACTGGGTATCTGGCACTATATTACTGGGTATCTGGCACTATATTACTGGGTATCTGATTGGCACTATATTACTTGGCATCTGATTGGCACTATATTACTGGGTATCTGACTGGCACTATATTACTGGGCATCTGATTGGCACTATATTCCTGGTATATGATTGGCACAATATTACTGGGTATCTGATTGGCACAATATTCCTGGTATGATTGGCACAATATTACTGGGCATCTGATTGGCACTATATTACTGGGTATCTGATTGGCACAATATTACTGGGCATCTGATTGGCACTATATTACTGGGCATCTGATTGGCACTATATTACTGGGTATCTGATTGGCACAATATTACTGGGCATCTGATTGGCACTATATTACTGGGCATCTGATTGGCACTATATTACTGGGTATCTGGCACTATATTACTGGGTATCTGATTGGCACTATATTACTTGGCATCTGACTGGCACTATATTACTGGGTATCTGATTGGCACTATATTACTTGGCATCTGATTGGCACTATATTACTGGGTATCTGGCACTATATTACTGGGTATCTGGCACTATATTACTGGGTATCTGATTGGCACTATATTACTTGGCATCTGATTGGCACTATATTACTGGGTATCTGACTGGCACTATATTACTTGGCATCTGATTGGCACTATATTACTGGGCATCTGATTGGCACTATATTACTTGGCATCTGATTGGCACTATATTACTGGGCATATGATTGGCACTATATTACTGGGTATCTGATTGGCACTATATTACTGTGTATCTGACTGGCACTATATTACTTGGCATCTGATTGGCACTATATTACTGGGCATCTGATTGGCACTATATTCCTGGGCTCTGACTGGCACACTATTACAAGCATCTGACTGGCATAATATTACAGGCATCTGACTGGCATAATATTACAGGCATCTGACTGGCACAATATTACAGGCATCTGACTGGCACAATATTCCTGGCCTCTGACTGCACACTATTACAGGCATCTGACTGGCATAATATTACAGGCATCTGACAGGCACCATATTCCTGGGCTCTGACAGGCACAATATTCCTGGTATCTGACTGGCACAATATTATTGGTATCTGACTGGCACAATATTATTGGTATCTGACTGGCACAATATTACTGGCATCTGACTGGCACATTATTACTGGGCTCTGACTGGCACACTATTGCAGGCATCTGACTGGCACAATATTGCAGGCATCTGACTGGCACAATATTACTAGGCTCTGACTGGCACAATATTACTGGGCTCTGACTGGCACAATATTACTGGCATCCGAAAGTTACAATATTACTGGCATCTGAATGGCACAACAATTATGGCATATGTGTGTGTGTGTGTGGGGGGGGGGGGGGGGGTAACATCGCGATGGATGGCGGGATTGCATGCAGGGGAGGGGGCAGGATCCAGGGGGCCCAAGCAAATGCTTGCCCAGGGTCCAATCACTATTAAAGACGGCCCTGCCTCCGTGCTGCACTGCCGTCTGCCGCCCGAGTTTGTCTCCTAATCCGATCCTTCACTATGCGAGCGGAAGCGCCGCATAGTGAAGGACGGACTTTCTCCTCCCTCAGACCTCCCCTGTAATGTACGCGTTCGCGTACACGCGTTCCGTGACGTCACGCAGAGGCGGAGTCACGGCAACGCAAGGGTGAGGCCCAGCCGCAGTGCCAGAGGAGAGGGTGCAGAGCGGAGCACAGGCACATCGTTTTTTCCCAGGAGGGGTTCTGGGGCGGCCGGCTGGCTGGTAAACTTTAAGTAAGTGTTTTTTTAAGTTAAAAAATGTGAAATGTTTGTTTACATTGCTAAATGCTTAATTAATAAAAAAAAAGTTTTAATACAGTTTTTAAATGTTTGTTTATATTGATAATTATATGAATGCGGGTCTGTATGTAAGTATGCAGAGTGCATTTGTGTATGTGTGTGTGTGTGTGTGTATAGATATATAGATAGATATATATCTATCTATATATCTATACACACACACGTGTGCGGTGTGTGTGTTTGTGCTTTAGGGTGCACACCCTAATGCAATAGGCTGCGCACGCCTATGGCAGGTATATCTATTTGAACTACTAGTCTGTTAAGGTTAGCAATAGAAATTAAATTTTATCCGTATTTGTTCAGTACATATCTTAAGAGTAATGTCAGATCAGTATTGGGCCTTTTTAATATCACTAAGCAAATTGTATGAGCTTTTGAAAGGTTCAAGTACTGTGGGTGAGGAATGAACTGGAAATGTTCTATCAACAGAGCTATGCTGGCAGATTGCTGTTCTGTATCCATCTCAACAGCCAGAAATCAGCATTTTCTCTGGTCCTGAAATATGTTCTATTTGTTTTTACTTTATTCTTACTGGAAGAAAGAGATTTAGAGAAGACCCCATGTTTTGAACTTGCATGCTGCCCAGGGAAATGTTATGCTAATGTGTAGAAAGAGAATGAATGGAGTGGGAGTATGACACATACTTGTTGTCTGTTCTTGTAAATCCCCATGCATGAGCATGGTGAGTTAATACTCACTCTGTAAACAAGTCTATTGTTATCTCTCTGATCATACTGTGCTATACACTGCCAGCTTCCTAGCTCTGAATATGAGTTACACGACTATTAGCAAAAATAAACCCTCCTTTTGTGCACAATGTCACCAAGACTCATTTTGTTAGAATATGCCTCCTGTCAGTCATATGGACATCTCCACACCTACAGCAACATTTTTACTTTTTTATCTGCAAGTCCCTTTTATCCAAGATTTTAAGGGTTACGAATGCTCTCATTTAATACAAATAGGGCTTGCTGTAAAAAAAAGAAAGACGTTTGGGAAAGCAGGAAGTAAGATAGACGGAGATATGCGCTGGAGAAAATAAATCCATACTCGCCCACTTTATGTTTTGAGGCTCCTGGGACAAAAATTGAGCAGAACCTTGTGATGTCACCAGGCGTTGCATGACCCAGGAAGCATTGGGCCCCATGTGACAACAGGAGTCTAGAACTCTCTTCCTGGCTGTGTGTGTGTCTGACATACATAGGTTAACTGCAATGCTGCCTTTACACAGTGCAATGTATTCATGTCGGACAGACCCGAATTTGATGGGACAGGACTCAGAAAACGCGTTGTCCGGACAAATTTGGGACTGTTGCCAACTATGCAAATCAAAGCTGCCTTCCAATTGGTTTCTGGGTGCTCCAAGACAATAAAAATAAAGCTTGAATTCCAAACATGATTAGTAGGTGATGAAGCAATACAGCAATAATTAGGCAAGCCTCAATAAAGTGAACTGTCTTTTACTGTCTTTTTAACATTAGATGTGAAAATCTATACACAGAAGGGATCGTTGAGGGTGCGCATGTGTGAATAAAAATATTGTGTCCTTACCAAATGGTTTTGTGATTATGTGCACAAAAGGAATAAATATACAACCTTATGCATAAAATGGCAAATGACCCCACGTTGTGTTATGCATGAGATTTACATGAAAAAATGAAGGATCATACAAATAGTGCAATATGCTTAACATAAAATGTTTGTTGCCCCCAGTGTTCCCTTATAATTCGCACTAACAGAACTAGGATGGTGTATAGGCCTTGAGTGTAATATTAGGATAGAATAGGAGATAAGGATACAGTGAAAAGGCTATTTTTCTTTGTTTTAAACACCTTCAGTGAAGTGTACATGAAAACTTTTTCATTGCTGTGTAGACTGAGAAATGTTTATATACACTACACACTTCCAAAATGAAACATGCAAAACTGTAATGTCTATCTGTGCAGTAATAACAAACACACATTAACTTCTTTTGGTTTTTAAAGATGGCTGTGTGGCATTCTTACACAGTAAACATGCTCTGTAGAAATAAAACACACACGTCTTCAGCCTTCCCTTTTGTAACTTATATTTAGAGACTTCCGGCAGTGTATTTCTCTTGGATAATTACTGCTGTGTTAATATATGGCTCATTATGATCTAATGAGCCATATATTATAGCTCTATGCAGTGATCATGACATTTATTGTTTGTTTTTGTTTTATTAAATTAGGACTAGTGGGTGGGTAGTTAGTGGTGATTTAGGGGTTAATTAGTTCAGGATTAAAAATATATATACACTACTGTTTCAAAGTTTGAGGTCACTTATAAATTCCCTTGCTTTTGAAAGAAAAACACATTTTGTATTAAAATAACATCAAATGGATATAATATACAGTGTATACTTTGTAAATGACCATTTAATATATGTTTTCATGGAAATTTGTAAGTGACCTAAAACATTTAATGGGTAGTGTATGTATGTATTTGTATATAGAAATATATATATATATATTATTTTTGAACATGAGTTACTAACCCCATAGAGAACCCGTGGTCCTCCAGGGCAATTTCACTATGAAATACTCCCCAGCGGTAGAGAGGGGCCTGACCAGCTGGGTATGTCAGCCATGCAACAGCAGGGTAGCTCATCCTTAGCAGGGTAGCTCATCCTTAGCAAGGTAGCTCATCCTTAGCAGGGTAGCTCATCCTTAGCAGGGTGGCTCATCCTTGGCAGGGTGGCTCATCCTTGGCAGGGTGGCTCATCCTTGGCAGGGTAGCTCATCCTTAGCAGGGTGGCTCATTCTTGGCAGGGTAGCTCATCCTTGGCAGGGTAGCTCATCCTTAGCAGGGTGGCTCATTCTTGCTGCACCACAAGGGAGCAAAGGGTTGTGTCTGTTATGGACTACCTTTCCAGTAAATGTATGCCTGACTAAGCAAAATAGGAAAATGTAGTCTGCAAGAATATGTCAGAATTTAACATATTCTTGAAACCTATTCATAGGCAGTATTACTGTATTTGGGATAAGTAGCTAAATATAAATTTGGCTTTTATTTTGCTGTCTCACACAGCAGGCTATCAGAATTAATAGCAACATTTTGACGTGTGTAAAAAAACACAACTTTTGGCAGATATTTAAGGTAAAATAGTCACATAAAAAGTGCAAAATAGAGGTCTACTTTAGAAAAATATGCACTTTAGTGGGGCAGTTTTGGGCTCTGTAGCGTTTATTAAACATCCAGGCACAGCACACTAAATTCCATCGTCCGTTTGCTTTGAAACAAATATTATTCCCAAACAAGGAGTATTCCCAAACTCTGGACAAGTACATTTATATATCTTTGAGTATTTTCTGATATAGTGGAAAAAATAAGTATTTTTTAAATGTCTTTAAGGTTCTCCACACTGGTCCTGAATAGGGTTAAAGGGAGTTTAACTGTATTCACTATTTCTGATTGCATGTGGTCGGGAATAACTGATAATGCCTGCCCTTGTGCTAGGGAATTGCCTGACATGGAGGTGCGGCCCGCATTAGATTGAATGCTGTAACCGCACCTCCATCCCATTAATACCTCTGCCGCATTGGGGAGAGCGCAGCACTCTCCACTCCCATGCTCCGTGATCCTGTCGGAGCGCCTGGTGTCAGGTGACATCCAGGCGCTCAGAAGATGATGACTTCCGGATTGTAGGTAAACGGTGTGCCTGACATCAATGGCATATACTTTTTTAAGTAAATAAAAAAAAAAAATGTGTGTAAGGGTATGTGTGTGAGTATGGAAGGGAGTGTGTGTGTGTGTGTGTGTGTGTGTGTGTGTGGATGGGAGTGTGTGTGTGTGGATGGGAGTGTGTGTGTGTGTGTGTGTGTGTGTGTGTGGAAGGGAGTCTGTGTGTGTGTGAGTCTGTGTGTGAGTGTGGAAGGGAGTCTGTATGTGTGTGTGTGGAAGGGAGTCTGTGTGCGTGTGAGAGTCTGTGTGTGAGTGTGGAAGGGAGTCTGTGTGAGTGTGGAAGGGAGTCTGTGTGTGAGTGTGGAAGGGATTCTGTCTGCGTGTGCATGTGTGCAAGTGAGTTTGTGTGTGCAAGGGAGTTTGTGTGTGCAAGGGAGTTTGCTTGTGCGTGTGTGCAAGGGAGTTTGTGTCTGGATGTTTGTGCATGTGTGTAAGGATGTCTGTGTAAGTGTGTCAGGGTGTGTGCGTCTGTGTGTAAGGGTGACTGTGTTTATATGTTTGACTTTGTGTGTATGCGGCCCACGCACACATTCATTTCTGGTGAAGTGGCCCACTGAAGAAAAACCTTGGACACCCCTGTCCTATGGGATTTCATCACTAAAACATACAAGTTTCCGACATGCCTACTTATTTAGTATCTCGGTTGTCAATTCACCATATGTCACTGATTTTTGGTTCAATCTATATTGACACAAACACATACACATACGTATATATGTCCAGAGAGAAGTCTTATATGGATATACCGAACAATAGGGTCCAGGTGTTGCACCAAAGTCAAACAGATAAATATCTAAAGAAACACTTTATGTGATGAAATAAACATACAGTAATAAACTATATGTATATAACAATAATACTTTTTACACAAGTGTTTACCTGGTTTTGGAAATATTTAAAGGAACACATACGATTTTGTTGTGGTACTTTGTTTCCATCTTAACATATCACAAACTGTGTTACTTTATTCTATTTTTCTAGGATGTAGCATTGGTTTAATATAATAATAAATTCTCAGCTAGCGCTTCTGTTTCTTGTTGTAAATACATAAATGTACCTTTTGCATCATGGTGATCACAAGTAATTATTTCTTCATATTATCTCAGCTACTTACCTAGAAAGAGAGAGAAAAGAAAAGCAAACATTTAGACTAATATAACATTTTCTATGTGCAAGGGGGATATTAAAAAAGATATCAAAAAAGAGAGTTTACCATAGGAATGTGGAGCAGAAAATAATGTTGTAATGTATATGCATTATTTAGGTTACTTAATAATACCCATTAAGTATTATTTTTGCCTGTGTAAGTGTTTATATGTTGCTAATAAAGCTAGATCAGTGACTTTTAAAGGACAATTAAACTTTGTTTAACCCTTGCTAAACACATACTTTTTTTATAATGATTAAAGTTTAATATGCATAAAAAAAAAACTAGATTGTTTTAAACTCAGAATGGTTCTTTAACATTAGGTACTGGCCTTGGCCAAAACAAAGATGAATTGAACCTTTGAAATCTACAAATATTACACTGATTTTATTACTGCTAATTATTTTTGTATTGTCTATTCTGAATTCCTAGCTATCCATGTTCCAAGCAGTGTGATTAATTAAGGAGCCTGACTTAATGGTTTCAGGCACTGACAGTCAAATAAATAAAAAAAAAGGATATAGTAAATAAAGAGAGACTTGCTGGGTGTTGAGATAGGAATTTTAAACTTTGGGCCAAAGTCGCAGAGTTGGCAACATTCTCCAATTCAGCTAAATTGGAGAATTTTAACAACTCGGCTACTCTGGCCTAAAGTTTAAAATTCCTGTCTTAATTCCCTTCAATTCTCTTTACTGAGCAAACCTTTAACAGTTTTATGACAATTGGCTTAAAGTTTACTATCAGCATTCCTTCTGCCTAACAGCAGCCAACACAAAAGTAGCATGAAATAAAACCTACTCTCGGTAACAGCATTTCCTGATGTTTTCTTTTTAAAAACTGTATGTGAAACAATGTATCCTCTGGGACACTGTATACAAGATCCTTTTGGCAATTAGTCCTTTGAGAAGTGCATTGGTGTGAAATCAAGACAGAGTCTAACTTCTTTAAGCAGACATTCCACAGGCAGCATGTATTCCAAAGTAGATACAAGACTGTCCAATTGTAACCGTGCCTCTGTGTGAGGGAGCATTAAAAAGCCCCTTGCAGCCCTCGATTGAGCAAGGGGCAATTTCCCACTTTCCATGAAGAGGCTGTCTGTTTAAATCTTCCAGCAAGCTTTCTTTCCTTGTTAGTCTCAAATCTTTGAAATTACACTTGAAAAATGTCCTGCAGATAAATGTCTTTTAACAGCAAACTTGGCAAGAAATGGGTCTGGGGATTGCTAGAATTCGAACAAATGCATCCTTTGTAGCTGGGCTGGGTCTACACAATCTACAGACATAATACAACTGCAATAATCAGTAAGCTGAATATTAAATGCTTTTACACTCAAGGGCAATTCAAAATAATTTTTTATATTGCAGTTTTTTGTTATTTTTTTTATTTATTTTTTATTTATTGCTTATCACTAAGGACTACATTTTACAGAATTATTCAAAATGCTCTAGGTCTAGGGATAGGGTGCACTAAAGGCATAATTGTCTTCCAAGAGGGAAAATAGGCTAGGAAAAATACAAACAAATAACGGAATATATTACTCTATTAAATAAGTAATGAATTTGTTGCGTTGTGCTTTGTATTCTATAGTTACTCTTTTGTAGTATAATTCAGATTTATAACTATATAGAAACATGGAATGTTCGGCAGATAAAAACCATTGGTTTCATCGAGTCTGCCAAATTATAGTACCCTATGCTGTATTTCCTTTTGTTATAATTGTATTCATTATACAGCTCAAAGTTATTTGTGTTTCTGCTTCTTGATAGGGTCTATAGCAGGGCTCGACAAACCCCAGTAATTAAATGTGTCTAATGAAGAGTCTATCTTTTGTTTTTCCCATTCTCACATTCAGAGGTTAAGCAAGCACATCTTGTGGGCAACCATTATTGCCTAGACTTTTAAGTACAATTTCACGCAATAGACTGAACAGCGGTGCTTGATCAAAGCATTTATCTGATTGCAAGTTGTGGAGTCAAGATGGAGTATTTTCCCCAAATATCCCAGATTACTCATATTTTTCGTTCGGTCTAACTGCAGACACTTATTGTATGTTTGCACAGCTTGATTATGACTAAGGACTTAAAGGTAAAAACCAACCACATGGTCGGGCCTGACTTAGCACGCAAATCAGTGACTATTGGCATGTGTGAAGATATAAGGGTGAGGCAGTGGATGAACAGTTACTAGGATCAGTTACGCTGCTATCCTCTAGGATAGGAGAGTTATTAGTTAGGATCTAGCTGAACAGAGAAACATGACATGTCTTTACTTGAAAAAGCATTTAGTGGGGAAGGCTTAAAGGTTGGGTGACAGGGGTGGCCTGTGGGGTGTATTCATCTTTACTTAATTTGTTTACTGCTTTACAAGGGATGAATGTTTTTTCAGAGCAAAAAAATACCCCTGAGAAGAAGGTTAATTTCTATATCTGCAGTTTAGATGTAAGTTCTTGGCAAGAACTGGACTCAAAATCTGGTGTCTGCTATAACTTGTGCCTAACCAGGAGTCTCACAATACATACATTGCCAGACCTAGCTCTGCAGGATATTTCTGGACACATCTCCATACCTGTTCCAAGCACCTGTTCTGTATCCTGATTAGCAGCACTATATATATATATTAGGACCTTTCTACATCCTACGACTGTTACATTATTTCAGCCTGTTAAGCTGGCAATATGCTTTCCAATTACTGATGTTTATTTGCCTTGACCTGCATGTCCTGGTTGCTGAACTGGCACTTTGCACATCTTTGGAATCCAATATCTGACAGTTATGCTGTGAAACATGTCCTGTGCCCTGCTTTGGATCCTTTATCCTGCCTGCTGCTGACCTCAATCGTGCATTACCTCCTGCCTTTCTGTGGGAGGTGGGTATCCACATGGTTCCTTAGTAAACAAGTAAGGATTCTGCACATGGCCTTACAAGCTAGGGGCTCCTCAACTGTAGGACAGTGGTCACCCTGTATCAGTTACCTTCATGAGATTCCACCTGGACTCTCACCGGACACGTCAACCACATCCCTGACCATTCTATAGGTATGATTGAGTGATGCCTATTTCTAGATGTGAATTTCTCTAGTGCTTTCTCTCGGAAGAATGACAAGAAGCCCTCCAGCTCTGAGTGATGCTGAGAGATAAAGTCTGCTTAATTGTAACAAATAACAAATATAAAATGTCTGTGCACAGAAATGCATGGCTGTTTATTACAGAAGGAGAAATTCAAACATTATTTCCTCTTCAAGGGATAAGTTTCGGCCCAGGTGTAATGCTATATCAGTGTGATGAATGACCTTTACATTCCTGGATTTAAATATCCATACCTGACAAACAAAGAAGCTGGTCTTTGAATGAGAAATGTTTCCTGATGGTATTTTTAGTACACAACAGTTCTATTAATTGCTACAAGTACAATTTATAGAAGACAGACAGAAGGAGGTCACTGCCTGAGAACACAAACCTAGTCAGGCTCATGATACAGCAAACAGTGAGGGAGAATAACAAAAAAAAGGTTTATTTTTCACATTGATTTATATAAAGGTGTTATCTAATATGTAAGTATCAGAATTATATTATATTGTTTTTTTTATCTTAAAACCCTCTATTTTTCAGGAGTCAAACTTTTTTTTAAATGATATGACGTATTTTAGTTAGAATCTCTGTCAGCATCCTTAGTCTCACTCCTGGTATCATAGATTAAGGGAATGAACCTGGTCAGTCAAGAGAGACAGCCATGTTATTCTCAGTGTACCAGGAGACCTCTAACTTCCTCTTCTTATGACAGCAGTAGAAAGGAGTTTCCAGTCTGAAATGACCAGGGAAAACAAAAAACTCTTGATGAAACATAGAACGCAGTATTACAGCGGCCTGTGACCAGCATCTGCCGTCAGAGAAAGAATCTCAGGGGTAAACCTGGTCCCAGGTACATAGGAAGCATGTAATTATTTTATTAGCAACACTGAACCTCATGGTGCCTTGTAATTGTAGATGGTGTACATGTTTGTATATTAACCCATTGAGGTCCTATGATGAGCTTGGTATTACATGACATTATCTATGTAACACAAATTATTGTACGTACTAACTAACTGGTTTATAAATATAAACATGACTTAACCTGTTAAGTTTTCTTGTGATGCTTTTTATTTGTGTGTTTAATTCAATTTCTCTTTTTCTAATTTTGTGTATTAATATAAACTACATAGTGTTTTATTAAGGAAAACTATGGTTTAAAAGACCGCGGTCATTGTTTACATTCATGACATATATATATATTTTTTTTTTTTCATTGGAGTTGAGTATATATGTATGTGTATATATATATATATATATTTATATATATATATATATATATATATATATGCACGACTGATATTTTTTGTATTTATACAGCACAAAACAGAGTTCTATTTCAATTGCACACTGCTGATCCAAGTTTGTATGTTATATGGATTCTCCACTGCATTAAGCAATTGAATAACATGGAGGATTTTTTTATGAACTGGAGTCTTGAATGAGAAGGCTGAACCTTTACAGATTCCAGAGGAAGAAGTTGGCCTCAATCACAGAGGGACTTATCTACTACAGATTCATTGAAGGATGTATATTTTGATTTGCAGGAACTAAGACGGAAAGAAATGTATTTGGCTCTACATGAACTTTTCTTATCAGACTGTTACAGATCTAAGCAGATTCCCCGTTGCTTTAGGATTCAAAAATATACTGAACATTAGTCGAAACAACCCTGAGTTCTGCCGACGATGGGTAGCTGTGTTAAATAGATGCTAAATGGACTTGTTAATTTTGGTGGTAGAGGAAGTCAGTAAGGAGTTAATCACTAATAAACAAAAGACACAGGATTAAAAAAAAAAAAAAAGCTTTAATTATAAACATCAACAGTTACAGAAACAATGTTAAAATTACAAGAAATATTAATAAAGTACAAAAATGATCTCCTTATATTTAAGAGACAAAAAATGGACAACAAGATTCAAATTCCATTTGTGGTCCACGTAGAGACTATACTAAAATTTAAGAAAAACATTTTGGCCAACCGTTTAGCGGCGAATCAGAATCTGACTCAGAACCCTTAACTGGAAGTTCTAATGGTAATAAAGATTTTTTTAGATCTTGAAGCAGCAGCTCACTTGGAGTACAAACAAGAGACCGAAGAGGAGGTCACATATTCACAGGGGACAATATGGTTAGACACACTGGTGAAAGAGGCAAGTCGCCACTGAGAAAGATCTAATACCAATTTTAAACATATTCATCCAGCAGATACCTCTCAACAGCAGAGATAAGCCTTTTATCAAAAGGATTGTCATATGTCCCTGCAAACTTCCCTAACCCATAATGGGAAATAGATCAATTTAAATTCAATCGTTCTTTATGATTGAAATCATTTTTTGCCATTCCATTTAAATTATAGGGTCAGTCTGACCCGTTTTCAAATAATTCCCGCACTGAAGTCCTTTTCTCAGACCACTCGAGTCGTAGTGAGTCTGACATGTATTATCACACACACATCCCCATGGATTTAACCTATTGAAAGTGGAATTGGGGGCACCTGAATCCTCATTAGTTGTACGTCCTGCGGATATTATGACATATACGAGAGAGAAACCCTCCGTCAACTATGTAACAGTGCCAGATATGAAATACTGAAAAGGGGTCCCATGCAACAAGTATCAGATGGCTAGATTATATATGCAAGTCAAGTCCTCTGTCGGTGACTTATCCACATAATATTGATCTGATTCAACATCTACAAAAATTGGGAGTAATTCAGCAAGATGTACTGTTGTGATGTCCTTGCTAACTCCCTTACCTTCGGAGGTCCACCCATTAAATTCATAAAACAACTATTGGCACTGACTCTCACATGTAGTTTCTAAATCTGAACACATACTATATCCAATGTTTAGGTACATTCATGGGGCCAGCCATGGCCCCCGCTTACGCAAATGTGTAAATGTTTGAAATTACTCCTATTCTACCTGTGTTCAATGAACATATGCTGTTATTTTGCAGATTTATGGACAACATCTTCTTCATATGGTCCACTGGGGAGGATCTTTTGTTATAAATGTTTCAACACCTGAATAGTCTAGCCCTACCAGTCCGGTTTATTATTATATCTGATCTGGAGATTTTTCTGACACCTCAGGGTGTGAGCTATTCACTATACCAGATAGATTTGGACAGGAACACACAGTTGCATTATAAAAGCTTCCATCCAATAGCCATGAAACATTATTTGCCTCTGTCACAATGTATACGTGTGCATAGAATTAATTCGGACTCAACTACAGGAGATGCTGCCCACAACGGGCAGCATTCCAGAAAGTGAAATCATCTACTCTTGCGGTCCGGAAAGTTCAATACAGCTTCTATACATTTCATTCAATGCAAGTGCCACATGATTACCAGATATAATAGCCTCCCTGTGAGTTTCCAAGAGAATCTCTTGATTTGTTACAAATGTGGTTCAAATTTACGTAAATGACTTGTACTATCTGACCCTAAACATTGCTATGATGCAACACTTGACAAAGAGTTTGTGGCCTTACGCAAGTGCTTGTGGGTAATTGCGTAAGGCCACAAACTCTTTGTCAAGTGTTGCATCATAGCAATGTTATATGGTGGAATATTGTGAAGTAATGGTATCTAGACAAAGGACAATATCTCTGTTCGAAATGTTGATAGTTATTTTGTACCAACAATAAACCTACTTTTTATTTGAACTGTGACTAAGACCTGTGAGTGTGTTATTCCTTTGAATGGATTTTTATTACTGACACCCAAGCACCAGAACACTATTGTATTTTTCTTTGGAGTGCACTTAATAATTTTTTTTTACAAAAATCCCCCTCCCTATGGGTGGTAGGTGCTTTCCTCATCCTTGGGTGTCAAAGCATGCTTCTATCTCTTCTGGGACCACTTTGGCCTTCACATTCCACATCCACTATAGTTCCTCTTTCAAGTCCTGGTACTACTCCAGCTTCTCATACTCCTACTTAGTTGCAGTCACTTGGCACAACTATCACCTTTACTGTTTTCTGGTCCTTGACAACTACCATGATGTCGGGTTGAATGGCCAGCACTGGTCTGTCTGTACACTGAAGTGCCACAGGATCTTAGTCCTGTTATTCTGCATGACCTTCTGTGGAATCTCCCATCTGGCCTTGGGTGGGTTTAGCTCATATGTTGTGCAGATGTTCCTGTACACGATGCCACCTTCTTCGTTTTGTCGTTCCGTGTATGCTATACATGCGTGCACCTTACACCCTGCCACTATGCGTTGGACTATCTCAAAGGCCTCCTGTGCACAGTCTAAACCGTGGACCGTCTGGTGCGGTAGATACCGGCTTCTATGGATCTGGTGCTCAGTGCTTTGTTCTTGTGTGGTTTTGATCAGTGCCTCAGTACTGTCACATTTGTCTCTTAGTTTAGGCCAGGGCTTGACAAATTTAATTTTATTCTAGGAGCCAGCAAAAAATTTTAGGAGCCAGACAATCACGCAAACATACACTCAATTCATAAACACACACACACACACACACCAACCCACGTCACATATACACCCCACACACACCAACCCACGTCACATATACACCACACACACACCAACCCACTTCACATATACACCCCACACACACCAACCCACGTCATATATACACCCCACACACACCAACCCACTTCACATATACACACACACTTCACATATACACCCCCCCTTCACATATAAACCTCCCCCCCACACTTCACATATACACATATATACCCCCCCTTCACATATAAACCTCCCCCCCACACTTCACATATATACCCCCCCTTCACACATACATCTCCCCCCCACTTCACATATACACATATATCAGGGCTTGACAAATTTAATTAAGTTTTAGGAGCCAGCTAAAAAAATTTAGGAGCCAGACAACAGCACATCACAAAATCATAAACGCATGGACACAGTCACATACACCCACCACACAGCCAGTTACATTGACAAACGCCACATACACAGCCAGTTACATTGACAAACGCCACATACACAGCCAGTTACATTGACACACGCCACATACACAGCCAGTTACATTGACACACGCCACATACACAGCCAGTTACATTGACACACACCACATACACAGCCAGTTACATTGACACACGCCACATACACAGACAGTTACATTGACACACGCCACATACACAGCCAGTTACATTGACACATGCCACATACACAGCAAGTTACAGTCACACTCACCACATACACAACCAGTTACATACATTCACACCACATACACAACCAGTTACATACATTCACACCACATACACAACCATTTACATACATACACACCACATACACAACCATTTACATACATACACACCACATACACAACCAGTTACATACATTCACACCACATACACAACCAGTTACATACATAGACACACACATACCACATACACAGCCAGTTACATTCACACACCACATACACAGCCAGTTACATTCACACACCACATACACAGCCAGTTACATTCACACACACCACAGCCAGTTATATTCACACACACCACATCCCCAGCAAGTTACATTCACACATACATACACAGCAAGTTACATTCACACATACATACACAGCCAGTTACATTCACACATACATACACAGCCAGTTACATTCACACATACATACACACACACACACACCACATACATACACACACACACACACACACCACATACACAGCCAGTTACATTCACACACACCACATACACAGCCAGTTACATACACACATACATACACAGCCAGTTACATACACACATTTTTGTTCTTTAAAAAAATACCCTACAAAAATGGTCTTTCTTACGGTGTCCTCCCTCCCTGCTGCTTACCTCATTGCAAGGGAGAGGGACATTTATGCTGGAGCCCGATCCTCTTTCGGTTCCTGCTAAGTGCGGTGTTGTCACGTGACACTCGGCACTACTGCGTGTTGCGCGAGGGGGCGGAGCTTACAGTCTGTGTGATCCGCACAGACTTTCCCACCACGCACTACGATGAAAGTGAGAGAAAAACGGATGGCAGCCTGCAAGGGCACCCTATGACAAACAGCACCCGGGCGCCAGGTCTGATTTCCTGGTCGCCATGGCGACCTGGCACCCGGGGTTTGTCGAGCCCTGACATATATACCCCCCCTTCACACATACATCTCCCCCCCACTTCACATATACACATATATACCCCCCCTTCACACATACACCCCCCTTCACATATACACATATATACCCCCCCTTCACACATAAACCCCCCCCCTTCACATATACACATATATACCCCCCCTTCACACATACACCCCCCCCTTCACATATACACATATATACCCCCCCTTCACACATACACCCCCCCCTTCACATATACACCTCCCCCCACACTTCACATATATACCCCCCACTTCACATATACACCTCCCCCCCACACTTCACATATATACCCCCCCTTCACATATACACCTCCCCCCACACTTCACATATATACCCCCCCTTCACATATACACCTCCCCCCCACACTTCACATATATACCCCCCCTTCACATATACATCTCCCCCCCACACTTCACATATATACTCCCCCTTCACATATACATCTCCCCCCCACACTTCACATATACAAGTTTTTTTTTCCCCCCTTTCTTAACTTGAGTGCTGGGTGTCGTCACTTGACAACCCAGCACTTAGCCGAAAGAGCAATGAAGAACGGCTGCGGCACGAATGTTCCCCCTCCCTGCTGCCTTACCTCATTGCTGGGGAGGGGGAAACATTCGTGCTGCAGCCGATCCTCATTACTCTTTCGGCTGAACACTAACACACACGTTGCGCGAGGGGGGCGGAGCTTGCCGTCTGTTAAATCCGCACAGACTTCCCCCCTCGCGCTGCAAAAAATGGATAGCAGCGGCAAGGGGAACATTAAGGTAACAGCACCCGGGCGCCAGGCTCAATTTCCAGGTCGCCATGGCGACCTGGCGCCCGGGTTTTGTCGAGCCCTGGTTTAGGCATTTACTTGCAATTTTGCTAACACAATGTATAGATCATTTTCAATAATTTTATCCTCTACATGCACAGCAAGCACAGTGTTTAGGTGATATGGTCCCTTTAAAGGGACTCCATGACCTAAACATTATTTATACTGTAAATGTAGAAAATAAAAAGATATCTGTATATTGAGTTAACAGGATAGCAAGCAAATGCATAAACTAAGAGACATTTGTTTTAAATGAATCTGGAAGGTCTGTGAGTTCCCTTAACTTTGGTAGCATGCATATCTGGAAGGTCTACGAGTTCCCTTAAATTCTGTATCATGCATTTCTTGAAGGTATATGAGTTCCCTTAACTTCTGTAGCATGCATTTCTGGAAGGTCTACGAGTTCCCTTAACTTCTGTAGCATGCATTTCTGGAAGGTATATGAGATCCCTTAAATTTTGTAGCATGCATATTCAGAAGGTCTACTGCCCTCTAGGGTGACCACACAGGTTTTTAATTCTTGGATGTTTGCAAAAAATCTATGCTATAGAGTGGCAATCTGTAAAATGTAAACCAGTCTGCATACCTAAATAAAACACACTGTGGTCACCCTAATGTCCACCCTATTACAAGGTCTGAAAGCAATGAGGAACTGCTGCAAACAAATGCATAATTATCCTCCCAGGAAAGATCATACAATGAAATAAGATCAAACCTGCTAACAAATACTAAATCCCTAAAACATTTCAGTTAGATTATAAATCGTCCCCAAAATAAGTCTGCAGCTGAGAGGTAACAATGTTTGACTGCAATAATTTCAATTAACTGAAATTAATTTAAAACACATACAAAGGAAGCAACATTTGGTATGGAAGAAATAAACCGAGGGGAACAGACAGCATTCCTTCCTCCTAATTGCTGATAGCAGTTGTCAAGTCCAATAGATGTCATAGAGGACACACAGCATTACTAAGTAGGAACATCAATCCACATGCAATGCATTATGATATTAGAAACATTTCAGCTGGGGCACGAATCCTACAAACTCCCTTTAATACATAGCACACAGGGTTAAAGTTCACTTAAAACAATTTTAAAAAAATAAAAAAAGTTGAATTAATGAAACAAAGTTGTTTGCATGCTGAATAATGCATTAAAAACAAAAAAAATTATTTTATAATCATAAATGATCGTCGTCTCCTCCGCACAGACAAAAATATTGAGTGAAACTATGGTTCTGAGCATTGGGCATGTTGTGTGAAGTTCTACCGCACAGTTACTAGATTGGCCATTTTTTCTGGACACATATAACTTTTATCTACAATTCATGTGTCCATTAGAAAATGGAATAACTAATCGAGGAGAGGATTTCATAGAACCATACAAAATAAGTAATTGGTGTCCTTCTGGTCACATATGACTTCTGCATGCTGCAGAGCAACATATAAGTCATGTGTGACCGGTAATAAATAACAAACCTATTCTACCACCACAGATTTGTAATGAGTGTGAAGCTCAGGCTGGTATCCCGTGACTCTTCATAGAGTTCAATGTGGAGAATGTGAATATGCATCATGTGATCATGTGCCTCTGATATTCTACCCATGTGCACGCCTGCCAATATCCCAGTATCCAGTCCTGGGATCTGGTGGGAGCAGAGCCAAAAAATTACAAGACCCCACAACATTGCATGACCTGTGGTACAGGTGCAACCTGTGCTAAGTGAAGTGCTCTGTGTCATTAGTTATGCTGGGACAAACCTACATTTGATGGCACTGTGACTGTCCTGTCAAATCTGACTATGCATATGCACTTGGTGTCGCTATAAATTTCGTCAGATGCCTTGTTGCACTGGAAAGGAGGCTAATCAGGTGAAGCTGTGAAGGAAGATCTTGTCCTGCAAGACCACTGTGCGGACACGGATGTAGGTTATATTTTAATTAACAGTTTTTTAAATGTAAGCTTCAATCACATTTTTATTTGATCCTGGAGTGTCTTGAAATCAGTCTCAGAAAACATCCACTGTATTGTTATCTCTAAATGTCTGTTCACATCTGGTCCCTTTTTATAAATCCTCCAGGGGGTATAATATAACCAGTGCAGTGTCACTTCCAGTAAGTCCTTCAGTGATGTGAATATCAGCATGCTCATTATTGATCGCCTGGTGTAGGCTCTAAGTCATGCTAAGTACAAAAAGAAAATCTGATCCACATGATGACACAGACAAGAGGTAAGGTCACTAAAGGGATTCTATGTAAGTTTCCATCACAGTGTCTATTGGGATCATATTAACAGTTCTACCTACACAGTGTTCATGATTTTCTTCTCTTAAGTATAAAGAAAGATTCCCATGCAAGTTAATGGGGATCCCTTATCACACAAAAGTCATTACACAGTAGACAGGCTCCTGTTCATGTGGAGAGAATATAACAAATAGTGTATGAATATATAACTAACATATATGATCCAAAGTATATGTATGTATGCACTCAGGAGAGAAGGCTCATCAGATAAAAATTAATTCATTCAGTGGCTTTATGATTAGGGTTGCCATCTTTTGTAAAAATAAAAACAAACGGCCATGCTATTGTCTCCATAGATTTAACCCCTTAGTGACAAGACATTTTCACCTTGACTTTCCCTTGGTGACAATGGCTGTTTTGACATTTCTGGGGTGTTTGTGTTTAGCTGCAATTTTCTTCTTTCTCACATACTGTACCCACACAAATTATATGTTTTTATCGTCATAAGAAGGGCTTTCATTAGATACCATTATGTTCATCATATCTTATAATGTACTACAAAAAAAATCATAAAATATGATGAAAAATGTAAAAAACCCCACTTTTTCTGACTTTGACCTAAAATATAATTTAGACAAAACCCAATCATTAAAAAAGACCACGTCTAAATAGTTTCTAAATGTTTTCCAGAGTTCAGAAATATGCATGTTTCCATATTTTTCTGTATTTTTTGGCGAGTTATGGGGAAAAAAACAAAAATAGTGTTTTTTGTTTTTTTACTATATTGACATTTTGACCCCAATCCGAACCCAAAATTTAACCTTAACACTAAATTTAACCCCAACTCTAACCCTTATGCTAGCCCTTAATATATTTTAATTTAATTTTAACCATATCCCTTATGCTAAAAATTATAAAATTTTAACCCTATAGGCTAATTTAACTATTTAACCAGTTTTTATTTAATTAAATATTTAATTTTATATTTTTACATTGCTATGCTACTTAACTACCACTAGGGGAAGTCAAGTAGCATATTCAGAGCGATGGAAGTGAAGTTACTTTCACTTCCGAAGCTCATACCTCCAGGGGGCATAGCCATATTGACGGACCATGCTGCTCCGTCAGTATGGCTCCCACAATCGCTCCGTGGGGCGATCGTGGGTGCCCCAGAAAAGAAACTTCAGTGCTGGCTATTGCCTCGACATCGAGGCAATAGACCAGCACCGTTAAATCGGATTTCCAGATCGCTGATCGCGAAAACCGCTTGATTCACCACAGGATGTGCCAGGCACGTCCATTGTCGGGAACGGAGTTCCCGGCAGGACGTGCCTGACACGTCCATTGTCGCGAAGTGGTTAACATGAACCTCAAGCCAATGTTTTACTATTTGCTGGGAAAATACTGGCTGGATGGCAACATTATCAAAAATAAAAATAGAAAAACACCAAAGGCACAGTAAGATTTTTTCTCTCCAAATGACAAGGGTAAAAATACACTTAAAAAGAACACTGGCTCAACATAAAACGTGTGCAAAGGGCTCTCAATATAAAATATAATAACAAGTACAGCACTGTAAAAAAAACGCCCACTGTGGGTATCCAGTGTCATCTGTGCGTTTTGCTTGTTTGTGTCCAGCTTTCTCAGGAGGAAATTAAAGTAGTGTACAGATGCAAAGTCTGTGTATTTCTCATATAGTGTAACTTTAAAGCCCCAATGCGTCCTTTTGTTTTGAGAACCCGAGGAGTACGATAACCAAATGTCCCAGAATGCCTGTGGCAATCCTGTAATGGGACCTTTTAACTCTCCTGACTGGTTCAGCGTTCAGAAGCCTCTTCTGAATGGCTCAGTCCCTCTTTCATATGGAGCTCAGTGTAACCTGAAGCAGCCTGCAGCAGGTAAGAAAAGAAAATCACACTCTCCCTCTGACAGTGTGTCTGTGACTGTGTGAGTGAGAGTCTGTGTGTGTGTGTGTATCTGTTTATGTGTGAATGACAGACTGTGTGTGTGTTTTTGTGTGTTTGTGTGAGTGACAGACAGACTGTGTGTGTGAGAGAAAGATTGTGTGTATGTGTGTAATGGATAGTAATAAACAGGTTAAATTATCTGAAATTGAACATGCTACTGCTGATAATGACTGTATGTGTGTTATAAATATATTATCTACATGGTTGCCAAGACTTACTAATAATTTGTATAATATGAAATGTGTTAAATTCTCAGAAACTGCCTACCTGGTAATTAGAGTGGTTAAAGTCTCTAAAACTGCCTATGTGATAATTTAAGGGGTTAAATTCCTTGCAACCGCTTATCTGGTAATTGGAGGGGTTAAATTCTCTGAAACTGATAATCTGGTAATAAGAGGGGTTGTGTTCTCTGAAAATGCCTATCTGGTAATTAAATTGTTTTTTTTGTTTTTTTTATTAGAAAAATACAAAAATTACATTTCGTTAATTCGCTCTGTTCATCTCCATAAAACATTACAAAATACAATCCTTATCATCAAATTCCCATTTTCATAGGCATGTGCTGTACATAAATAAGGCGAAATACAATAGACAAAACATACGTAAAGACAAGGACAAGTACTGGTCAAGGTTCTATATTATGTTTTTGATTTTATATTTACTTATTTGTCTAAAATGAGGTATGTTTTGTGTTGAATATGACACTTTTCTCCTCCTCCTATTTTTATACTTTAATTATTGGGTATTTTCTATTATCCTAATCCGATTTTCCAAGCCTCCCATTCTTTGTTTTACTTTCCCTATTGCTCTAATTCTCCCTAGTTCCATTCTTAGCTGATTAATTGTTTGAGTTTTTATATCTTGCCAGGTTGGGATATCTCTTGTTTTCCAGTTCCTGGCAATTATCAGGATTGTGCTCAGGAGGATATGAATTATTATTTGGGTTTGGTCACGATCCATATTAGGCCACTCTATATGAATTAGGATACTTTCGGGTGAGTTTTTTATTTGTACTCCCGTGCTCAGGCAAATTTTCTTTATCACTTCTTCCCACATTGGTTTGATCTGTCTACATTCCATCCATATGTGTAAATAATCCCCTTTTTCTGCCTCGCATCTCCAGCATACTGCTGGTGTCAAGGGGAACATTTTATTAAGTCTGCTTGGGACAAGGTACCAGTAGTTCAACATTCTGTAGTACGCCTCCCAAATATTTAGGCAGCTAATATTGCGTTTTACCCTATTAATGGATAGGATCCAGTCTGATATTGTGATCTTTTTCCCTATTGTCTTACTCCATTTTATTCTTGCCGGGAAGTCTACTTTATTATATTCAACTAGAATTTGTAAACATTCTTTAAATAATTTCTTTTTCTTTCCTGTTTTTTCCTGGCTAAAGAGGCTTTCCAACCTTTCTAAGTGTGGATGGTCTGTCCTAACTGTTCTTTTATTTAGGAAGTCTGTTACTCTCATATAGTTATATCGTTCTCTTTCCTGCAAACCAAATTCTTCCTTTAATTTTTGAAAAGTTTTAACTCTACCTCTTTGCCAGAGTTGTTTTATTGTTAATATTCCCTTCTCCAGCCATCTGTGTAGGTCAAGATCCTCAAGTATTGTAGTGATGGCTCCTACATTGACTGTACTTAGTATCTTTCCTTGTAGATCTAGGGATTTTTTGATCATATACCAGTTTTTTAATATTTCATTGAGCAAAAAATTCCTATTTTGGCATATGTCATTGTTGGGTGTCCACAATAAGCCTGAGATATCTCTTATTCCAGTCATGGATGCTTCGATCTCATACCATCCCTCCGAGTAGTTAATGTATTCCTGGGTTTTAATTGCATGGGTCATCATATATGCTTGATAAAGCTGTATTATATTGGGTAATCCTACCCCCCCCCCTTTCCTTATATTATGAGCCAATACATTTTTATTTAGTCTTGGTCTTTTCCCTTGCCAGATGTATCTACAGGGAGTGCAGAATTATTAGGCAAGTTGTATTTTTGAGGATTCATTTTATTATTGAACAACAACCATGTTCTCAATGAACCCAAAAAACTCATTAATATCAAAGCTGAATATTTTTGGAAGTAGTTTTTAGTTTGTTTTTAGTTTTAGCTATTTTAGGGGGATATCTGTGTGTGTAGGTGACTATTACTGTGCATAATTATTAGGCAACTTAACAAAAAACAAATATATACCCATTTCAATTATTTATTTTTACCAGTGAAACCAATATAACATCTCAACATTCACAAATATACATTTCTGACATTCAAAAACAAAACAAAAACAAATCAGTGACCAATATAGCCACCTTTCTTTGCAAGGACACTCAAAAGCCTGCCATCCATGGATTCTGTCAGTGTTTTGATCTGTTCACCATCAACATTGCGTGCAGCAGCAACCACAGCCTCCCAGACACTGTACTGTTTTCCCTCCTTGTAAATCTCACATATGATGATGGACCACAGGTTCTCAATGGGGTTCAGATCAGGTGAACAAGGAGGCCATGTCATTAGATTTTCTTCTTTTATACCCTTTCTTGCCAGCCACGCTGTGGAGTACTTGGACGCGTGTGATGGAGCATTGTCCTGCATGAAAATCATGTTTTTCTTGAAGGATGCAGACTTCTTCCTGTACCACTGCTTGAAGAAGGTGTCTTCCAGGAACTGGCAGTAGGACTGGGAGTCGAGCTTGACTCCATCCTCAACCCGAAAAGGCCCCACAAGCTCATCTTTGATGATACCAGCCCAAACCAGTACTCCACCTCCACCTTGCTGGCGTCTGAGTCGGACTGGAGCTCTCTGCCCTTTACCAATCCAGCCACGGGCCCATCCATCTGGCCCATCAAGACTCACTCTCATTTCATCAGTCCATAAAACCTTAGAAAAATCAGTCTTGAGATATTTCTTGGCCCAGTCTTGACGTTTCAGCTTGTGTGTCTTGTTCAGTGGTGGTCGTCTTTCAGCCTTTCTTACCTTGGCCATGTCTCCGAGTATTGCACACCTTGTGCTTTTGGGCACTCCAGTGATGTTGCAGCTCTGAAATATGGCCAAACTGGTGGCAAGTGGCATCGTGGCAGCTGCACGCTTGACTTTTCTCAGTTCATGGACAGTTATTTTGCGCCTTGGTTTTTCCACACGCTTCTTGCGACCCTGTTGACTATTTTGAATGAAACGCTTGATTGTTCGATGATCACGCTTCAGAAGCTTTGCAATTTTAAGAGTGCTGCATCCCTCTGCAAGATATCTCACTATTTTTGACTTTTCTGAGCCTGTCAAGTCCTTCTTTTGACCCATTTTGCCAAAGGAAAGGAAGTTGCCTAATAATTATGCACACCTGATATAGGGTGTTGATGTCATTAGACCACACCCCTTCTCATTACAGAGATGCACATCACCTAATATGCTTAATTGGTAGTAGGCTTTCGAGCCTATACAGCTTGGAGTAAGACAACATGCATAAAGAGGATGATGTGGTCAAAATACTCATTTGCCTAATAATTCTGCACTCCCTGTAGATATAGCGTGTTGTAGCATGTCTAGCCACTGTTTTGGGAGGCCAATCGGGATCATTCTAAACACATATGTCCATTTAGGGATTATATATGTTTTCACTACATTTATTCTACCCATCCAGGAAATTTCCTTATTTTTTAAATTTCTGAACTTTCTATTTGTAGATTTCAATAATGGTAGGAAATTTGCCTGGTTATTTCTTCCTGTGCCCATGTAAAATTATATTTGCTTCTAATAGTTTCTATATCACTGTCTTCCATATTGCTTCCCATCGCTATTGTTTTTGTAATATTTAATTTATAATTGGATAACTCCCCAAAGTTCCTTATTATGTCCATCAGGGGTATCAAAGAAGCGACTGGATTTCCCAAGGTCAAGAGGACATCATCCGCGTATAGGCTAATTTTTAGCTCTGTCTCATTTACCCGAGCCCTGAAATTCCCCTATTCCTTCTAATTTCTTCCGCCATAGGTTCTAACGATATTATATATAGCAATGGGGACAGAGGACACCCCTGCCTGGTTCCATTATTAATCCTGAAACAATCTGAGGTTATCCCCTGCCCCACTGTCCTGGCTGTGGGTACGGAATACAGCAACATAATAGCCTTCAGAAATTCACCTCCTATCCCGTGGGACTCCTGGTAATTAAATTGATTAAATTCTGTGAAACTGTCCATCTGGTAGTTAGACGGGTTACATTCCCTGAAGCTGCCTATCTGTTAGGGTGGTTGAATTCTCTGAAACTGATTATATGGTAATTGGAAGGGTTACATTCTGTGAAACTGCTTATCTGAAAAATAGAAGGGTTACAGTCTCTGAAACTGCCAATTTGGTAATGTGTGGGGTTAAATCCTCTGGAACTGCCTATCTGGTCATTAGAGGAATTACATTCTCTAAACCCTGCCTATCTGGTAATTAGAGTGGTTAAATTACCACGTAGTTTATTAATAAACTACCGCTGAAAATGCTCCTGCTGATAATTACAGTATGTATATTATAAATATATTATTCAGTCTGAAATTTACATGGTTCCCAAGGCTTCCTAATATTTATATAATATACAATGTGACCCAGAATGGCAGAAATAAAATGTGGTCATCCTACTGAGGAGTACTTTGTCCGAAGCTGCAGTACACTAGGGGGTATTTTTATTTTGTACTACATGACAAAGTTTGATACACATCTACAAGTGGTTTTGTACTTTGTAGTTTTGAAATACATTAGCAGAACTGCAAGCAAATGCATCCATTAAGATAAATATATGTAAATGTGTCTGTGGAGTCTCCTGTTTATGACATCACTGGTTTGATATGCAAATTATGCATTTCCCTTTGAAAATCAGTTAATTTGAATATTAACAGTTCCAACTTGCACTCAGAGTGCTTCGGGCTCCCCTTGCTGGCAAGGTGTCATAAATAAAGCACTTCCGTGGGGTGAATGATAAATGGATGTTGTAATCCCTAGAAATTGAAGAATGAAGAAATAGGCACTTCACAATCCTTCATCGTGAGAAATGTTTTAGTAAAGTGAGAAGTCGACAACTGCACACAAATGTGGATGGGACGAAAGCCACACCTTACGCTTTTCGCATACATGCTTATTCATAGACCTTTTATTAAAGCATTTGTCACAACGAAGGATTGTAGAGTTTCTATCTCTTCATGCTTCATTTGAATATCAAGCCACAGCCTATGTCATAAAAAGGTGACACCCCAGACACATTTTAAATTTGCAAAATATATCTGGTAGCCATGTTTCTTAATAGAGATAGTAATGGCAAAATATTTAAACTTATGAACTTGCCATACTTTGCGCTCTTCCATATCTTAAATTATATTTGTGATATACCCTGTCACTGGGGTTTGTGGGGAGAACTAATGGCCCGCCTCCTCCCAATAGACTATGGACCCTCTCAGTGGATATACTAGGTTTGGGGGTACAAACTTTGAGGGCACCAGCAGAACCCTGTTTTCAGTTGGACTTGAAACACAGGCTCAGTCAGGATGTGTACACTGGGATCCAGGATTTTGTCCCATTGATCGTGTTTCCCCCAGGTTAAGATTGTATCCTATCCTGCAAACCCCTGCCATTATGTCACATTACCTATTGTCTTTATGTAGGTCATTCAGTGTCCTGTTGTACAGTGATGTCCTTCAATTAACACATTACTTTAATTAAGTGTACTCTGTGTGTATCGGAACTTGACACCTTTTTATCATGAAAGGTATGAGGCGGGATTTCCCCATTGTATTTCCTACTGTTCTGTTGTGTTCATTAAGTGTCTGTAATTTAAAGGTGTGATTATGTTATATGCTACTGTATCAAATTACCGGTTTTAAATGAGTCATGTCATATTTTTTGGTGTAGAAATATCTGTGCTGTTTTCAAATAAATGTTCATTCTTGTTCCACTCCTAGACTCTGTGATTGCCCTGGCTATCAGCTACCACCCCTTCAGCCTCACTTGGCAAAGTTCCCCTACTGAGACCAGCTTCCTGGGGGAGATATAGTCACTGACCTGACCCTGGTCTCAGCAACGTTCACCTTCAGGACGATACACTTAGGGCAGAGGCTTCTCTAGGGTCCCGTATCGTCACAATATAATCTTTCTATAACATTTCCTTTAGATAGCAGTAGAATGAGGGAAGTGGCCATGCCGTTGTACAGAGCACTGGTGAGACCTCACTTGAAGTATTGCACACATTATTGTATGCAGTACTGGAGATCGTATCTCCAGAAAGATATAGATACTTTGGAGAGAGTCCAGAGAAGGGCTATTGAACTGGTGCATGTATTGCAGGATAAAACTTACCAGGAAAGGTTGAATGTTCTTATCATGCAAAGCTTGGAAGAAAAATTAGTCAGAGGGGCTATGACAGAAACATGTAAATATATAAAGGCAGTCAACACAGTAAAAAGGAAGGGAGTATATTTAAAAGAAGAAAAACCTACCACAAGAGGAAAAATTAGAGGTGTAAAGGTTTAAAATTAATATCAGAAAGTATGGCAGTGGATGCAAGGAATAGACTTCCAGTAGAAATTGTAGAGGTTAATAGAGTAAAGAATTTTAAGCATGCATAGGCTAGTCATAATGCTATCCTAGATATAAGATAAGGCCAGGGACTAATGAAAGTATTCAGATTTGTTTAATTGGGCAGACTAGGTGGTTTTATCTGCTGACACATTCTATTTTTCTATGTCACTGATTATGAATATAAACCATAAAACAGACAAAAAATCAAAAGGAGCGACTGGACTCACCTGCTTTCTTTTAAAAGGACTTTCTTCATTTAATGTGTTTGTACATTACATTTTAAAGATTACTGCGGAAGCTTGTTTCCCTACACAGACGGAAGTATGGCGCCCACCTTGCAGTCCTAAGGAAACCCTTCATGTAAGCAGTTACTTATGGGGTTAGTCAATTATATTCACATGCTTATATTTTGCTTTATGGTGTCGGCATACGGGGGAGAAAAGGCAGGAGCTCACAGGTTCTAGCTTACTATTCATTATTTTCCTTCACTCATCGGGGTTGCTCACGGGGGAGGGGAGGATAATCATCAATTAGATCCCCGTGTGGGACATTTATTATTAAGGAGACTCAGTTTCCCATAGTGAGATTGCCTCTTCAGGTAAGTTAGCCTTTTTGCCGAGGATTAAGCCTTTCTCCATCTGGAGTTGATATTCTATCAGGCTTCTATATGTTTCCCAATCTGGGACATAGGAAGATTTCAAATTACGAGCAATAAGGATCTTTGCTGCAGATAGAATATGCTCCAGTAGGAACTTCTTTGAGGGGGTCATGTCGGGCCAGTGGAGGTAAAGCATATAAGTTTCGTACTTTTTGTTCACTTGGATTCCCCGGGATAAGATTTGATCAGATATCATCCCCCAGTATTTTCCTAGGCTTGGGCAGGTCCACCATATATGTTTGAAGGTGGCTATCTCACTGAAGCTTCTCCAACATATATTAGATGTTCCTGCATACATTTTCCCTAGTTAAGTACCATCGGTACATCACTTTATAATGTAATTCGAGGAGGTTCAGACAGTGAATAGACTTCCTCAGATCTGTCATTGTTTTTACCCAATCTGAATGGTTTATCTCAGATTCTATCTCGTTCTCCCATTTCACCAGAGCTTTAGGTTTCGCTTGTGGAAGTTCAAGGAAGATTTTACTCCTTACTAGTTTTTTAATAGTTATTTCTCCTTTTAAAACCCCTTGAAGGCATTCTTTTTGAGCCTTTTGTCTTTCTTGTTCTTTTAGAATAAACCCTCTGACTCTCAGATAATTAAAATATTTCGCTCGCTGGGACAGCATATTCTTCTACCAAGGATGCGAAAGGCTTAATATTTCCTCCTTCCTTTAATTGGGAGAGCTTTATTAAGCCTGCTTCTGCCCAGGAGGAGGTGCTTAGGTCGGTTATGTTCTAATCTAAAAATCTGAGAGAGGAGTATGAGAGAATTATACATTCAATATTTAATTGCTTCTTAAATTTTCTCCAAAAAGTTAAAAGACCGGCCACTATTTGATTCTCTTTATATAATTGAGCCATGGAAGTTTCTGCGTTTTTGTGGAGAGATAATAGATAGCTCAGATCCGGGGATTTCAATAAGTTAGCTTCGTATTTATACCACTCTTCGTCTATCTCTTCTTCCGCCGTCCATTTAAGTATATACCATAATAACGTTGCATCGTGATATGTCTGAATTACAGGTAGACCAATACCACCCTGTTAATGCTTCTTTTTAATACTTTTTGGGCAATCCGGGGTTTTTTCCCTCCCCATAAATGAGCTACTAATAGTGTTTGAATCTCCTTTAGTAGGGCTCTAGGGAAGGGGATTGGGATCAGCCTGAACATGTATATCCATTTTGGGAGGATGTATGCTCTTATACTATTTAATCTCCCCCACCAGGATATTTCTAGGTTGCTCCAAACCTTCAATCACAGGCCATAAATTAGTGTCTTGCTAAACTCACATGGTTGGACTGAAATTTACAAAGATTGATATTTTACCAGAGAATGGTTTATTTTTAGCTAAAAAATGCTCAGAACTAAATACACAGCAGACATAATTTATTATTTTGGATATAAATATTTTTTGACATCTACCAGATATATTGGATTTTTTAGTTCACCCATTCTGCTTTTTAATTAGATAGAAATGACTCAGGCTGACATATATAGTCATCATCTCAATATACATCTGATTTATCCAAACTGAGAGCATGGCTAAATTATGAAGTTGAGCCAAGATATCATTCTTACATCATTAGTCTTATAATATAAATTGTGGCATCAGGACAAAGCTTAGGGAGGAGGATTTTTTTAATCCCTCGATGGGAGTGGCTTTATAGAGAACCCATCCCCTCCAAAAACAGACACTTCTAGCTACAGCTTTTTTCTGTGGCAACCATACTACCTCTCTATCCAAAAAGCTCCACTCTTTTTTTTCACCCAGACTATTTTCAAAATAATCACTTTCAACCGTGCCACATTTCCTCCACAGCCCATGCCATGGGTAACATTAACCCACATAATTTGTCGGTGTCACATTTCCCCACAGCACTTGGCACAGAAATATGATGCCATGCAGCACTTGGTACAGCATCACAATGCACCAAGGCATAGTATCACACTGCCCCCACAGCAATTGTCACAGTGTCACACTACCCCCACAGAATTTCACACGTCACTTAAGCCACATCACTTGACACATTGCCCCACAGTATTTTACACCTGCAGAACATGCCACAGTGTCATTTTGCACCTGCAGAACATGCCACAGTGTTATCTTGCCCCTGCAGTTACTGCCAAAGTTATTTTGCCCCTGCAGTTAATGCCACAGTGTCATCTTGCCCCTGCAGAATATTGCCCCACGGGACTTGGCATTGCATCAGCATGCTCCACAGCATTTACCACAGTGCACACTGCCTGCACAGCATTTGGCATAATGTCACATTAATGCACATCACTTGCCACATTGTCCCACAGAACTTGCCCAGTTTTCACACTGCCCCACAGAACTTGCCACGTGTCATTTTGCACATGCAGAATTTGCTTGTAGAACATGCAAATTGTCAACTGACCGACAGAACATGCCATAGTGTCACTTTGCACTATAGTGCATGCCATGGTGTCACTTTTCACTGTACATGCCACAAAATTAGAAACTCAAGGTTGAGTTTCACATATGATGCTTAACCTATATTTGGCACTGGAAGCTCTTTTATTCTTTGTGAAGCTCTCTTCACATGTGTCTACCATTTTGCCCGTGAGCTCCATTGCCTGTGCATCTGAATTGTCTGTGTTGTGTTCAAAAATTGCTTAATGCCAGGAGAGTATGCTCCATGCCTCACCCAAAATTCCCCTTGTCCCCACTTCCTGTTGCCCATATCTCAAAATGCACCTTGTCTCCCCTCCCTCTGGAGCCCTATAATGGGGGAGGGGCGCCATGGGGGTGGACCAAACAGGGCATCTGAAAACCTAAGGCTGGCCCTGAGTATGTGGATTTGGCTATTCATTGAATCACACTGGCTGGAAATCCAACCAATTAGGACCACTGCAAACTATTCAGGTATGGGCAACTTTTTGTTTCTAAATTTTAGTGATACTAAAACATTGTCTATGGAACTTGCAGCACTGGCTCTTTAAAAGATGCATGAAATGTCCTTATATACATTTTGTACATATTTTGCTCTCTGACCCATGCAAGAAAATGCATGTTACTTTTACATTCTTTTAATAAATAAAATAGTAACAACTGAACTGAAACTGTGGAGTAGTTGTCTCTTTACTGATGGATGATTAATGCTATTGTTTCTCTATTTTGAATTGTGCAGATGATATATAAGCTTCCCAGAACACTGGGCATCTCACTAGGGTCTTTGTTGTAATGTCCAGACATAATCCACTTGGTGCCATAACAGTGACCACTCTTTTCCTATTTACAATAGTTTCCCCTCTGAACACAGACAACCAGTCATGTTCCAATGTACTGGAGCAGCACTGAGCGGCAAGGCTCCTGCAACAAACATTTGCAACTACAAAAGGAGCCGTTTTTTGGGCATTAGAAATCCTAATAACATACCACAATATAAAACTAGCAAGGACTATGGGAACATTTAAAGGTCAGAATGACTTAGCTCTTCACAATTTAACATTACCCACAATTCTCTAGGTTGTGCATCAGATTTAGAGTTAGGCATCGCCCCATATGAAAATACACGCAAAAAAAAAAGACTGCCAATCTTACTGACAAACATGGGTTTTTAAAGAACTCTAGCATACCACGCCCAAATAAATACTGTGTAATGTTTTTAAATATTGGCATGGACTAGGTAGTACTTAATTTTAAGGAAAAGTGAAATAATTCCAAAATTGAAAAAAATGCCCTGTAGTACCAATTTGATTAATTCCATATTTGTTATAAATGGGAAAAGCTAAGCAGACGTGGCCTCTTATTGGTCTTCTACAATGGACAGCTGACTTACTACCATAAAGGTTCTGATTCTTTATAAGAAGGTTGCACTGTGACTACATGGTAGTGTGGCACCAGCTAACTTGGCACAGAAGCAAAACTGGCACAACCATGAGCAAACACGGTGGGTGACTCTTTTACACATTCCCAAATATATTTGTTCCTTTGATTTAGATAATATATTTTTTCCTGGGTGATAACATTTTTTTGCATTCTTTACATAGAACCTCTTGATTATGACTGAATAACAAAATGGCCAATGAAAATCAGGCTACATGTGCTATTAGGAAGCATCATGACCCTCAGCCAGCCAAGCATAATGAATGTCTCAGCAATAAGATGTAACATTTTAAGATCAAAAACACAACTCTCTAAGTATGGGAGAGATAGTCCAGTAGCTGATGCTTAACTTCAAGTGTAGATGCAGCTCTGGTTACTAAAAGGTGGGTTGCAAGTAAGTTGACAAACCTGTGAGCTTGCTTTCTGGGGTTTATCCATGTACAATGCAGGGTTTGTCCCTGCACGATGTATACTAAACTGGTGAGATGAAATGCTGATCGCGCCTCACCTCACAGATTAGTAAATAGCCCCAATGGCTATTAAATTATATACTAAAGGCTTCAGAAAAAAAATAAAAACATTTATAGTATACCCGGTAAAAAAATAAATCTGTGAAAAATTCGCAAGGTCTGTAACATGCTACAGTAGCTGAAATGTTGAGTTAAATTGATGACTAGACATTCATCTTCAACAGATGCACATATATATAGGGTGGACATACCATGATTAATTAATTGGATTGTGTCTGTGCGTATATGCATCCTACATACTGCCGGGCTGCACTTTGCATGCTCTGTCTGCAGCATGTGGAACACATATGTGTCCCTGGAAACATGCAGCTGGATCTTAATCAAAGGCGGTACACCACAACATAAGCAGTAAAAGAAAAACAGGCACATAGCTTATCAGCACACATACAGTGACATAAGATTAGCTGGACATGAAGGTCTTCTAGGTGGTAGATGTGCATGAAAGGTCTTCTAGGTGGTAACTACGCATGAAAGGTTTTCTAAGTGGTAACTGCACATGAAAGGATTTTTAAGTGGTAAGCCTACAAACAGTGCCCTATAACATTTGTTTCAGTTTATCAAAACCTTTGAGTATTGTATAAAGCTCTGTGTAAAAAGCTTTCCCCTTTATAAACAGATGATAATATTATTATCATAATGTTGATTTCAGTATTAGTCACACTTCAACCAATATTAGCCAGAATGGCTACTATATCATTCACTGATACTCACCACCGTAACTACCTCACCTCAAATGACTTTGGGATGGGATAGGTACAAACATTATTGGTATATAGAATGCCAGGTGTACTACTGGATTACTCAAATTGTGTTAATCTAATTCTAGGATTAGCAATCATTTCAAGTATTTGAATGTATTTCAGTATGGAGACAGGTAGCCATCTTGAATAATATTTAATTTTTTTGTGTTAAGATGGTGGTGGTGCATGCTGCATTAAGTATGTTCAATTTTTTGCATGCTCGAAGCTTAGTGTTTGGTTAGTTGAGCATGCAAAATAAACTGCATGTGCAATGCACTAAGTAGGTTTTGTACGCAGTACCACTGTACTCTCAGGATTACAGTATTGGAAGAAACAAGGGAATCACTTAGTCTCTGATTGATTCCCAAGAGATGTCACATGCATTGATTTTCAGATCAATCACAAAATATCATCACAGGAGGATAAATCCCCGGAAGGGAGAAAGCAAAAGGTATGTTTTCAAGGTAAGTATTGCACACACCAAACATTGGTTTAATATCCCTTTTAATTCTTACCTGACTACATTACTTTAAACATTAGGGAAACCTGGATCTACTCAACAACCCTGCTTTACTGGATGCATTGTGTGCTTGAGTAGCCTGAAACCTCTCCAGAAGTAAAGGCATTAAAAGGACACCATTCTGTATTTCTATTAGAGAGAACGTAAACAGAGGACATATCCATATTTGACACTTGGCATTTAAGTACAAAAAAAGATGATAATATAAACAAAACAAAATATTTACTTTACTAGAATAGTGTTGCTGTTCAACATTTAATGGCACAAATTAATATTTAATAGGGGTGTTGGTTTAAAAGAACATTTGCCATTGAATTAGCTTCATCTACAATTCTAAATGTAATTCTTTTAACATAATTTGCTCACTGGTGGAATATCCAGTGCGATAATGGACGTGATTAAGACGTATGTTCTACATTGTTTAATGGTGCCCATGGATGCAAGAAAAAATGTTGGGGCACCCTTCACGTAAATATACCATCCCTTTTCTGATGCATACCCCCTGGCGGTCTAGGGTACTGCTAATTAGAAGGTGGCACGCACTTATCTGAAGATGTCACTTCTGGCTGGTGCACTGTATGGAAGGATATGAGCACATCTGTTTGCCCTACCTCTCTTGTCACAGTACACCAGATGCACACCAAGCAGTATTGAGATCTTTACCACTGCAGCCTTCCCCACACCCCACCAACAAGGTTGTGCCCAGCCCCAGATACAGCCAGGATCCAGACTTCCTGAATGAATTGAAGGTGAAAGATATCTTATTTAATCAAAATAAACATTTACTACAGTGAGGTGCAGACCAGTCTTAAAGGACAACTAAACTTTGTTTCTAATATAGAAACACAAGTGAAATGTTTAGTGCCCTTAGTATGCGGATAAACTGGCATGTACTTTTGATAATAAATTCAAATTTCTCCTCTGACCGGCAGCTGCCAGGCTTTCGCTAAATAGAGAGACTTTCATTTTCAGAGGGGACCTTAACTGGGTCCCCTTTGTTGATCCCCTTTAAAAACAAGGGTCTCTCTCTGCAATTGCAGAGAGAGTGCCCCACTCCATTCAGACCCTTATCAGAAGAGCCAGGCAATCCCTACTTTGATTTGCTGTGCACTGACATTGTCATATCCGGCATCCTCCCCACTGGCACTGCCTGAACTTATGTCATGAAGTCTGGAAAATATTGCAGGGCCTCAGGTTGTATGAATTAATTTTAACCTGTGCATCCTGCTTAACCAACCCTGCTGGAAATGACAAGTACAGATGATTGGAGAGCTGGACGTCAATGTATGTATGGCTTTATGGAAACACCCTTAAAGAGGCCCTGTGATTCTGTGTGCCACATGGTTCATGGGACCTATTGACAAGTGTCAACGATTAGCAATCTGTGAATTCTATTCTGATAATGAAATGTAAGTAACTCTACTTAGGTCATTCCTGGGCTCACCAGTGACTTGCGACTTCTACAACTTACGCAATTGTCTAATCTATCTTCGCTTATTTTACTGTGGCTCCCAAAACCAAACCTCTTTTAGAATCAGTGCTGTCTCATTATCAAATTGAAAAACATTTCAGTCCAACTGCATAACATTGTATATTGTTCCATTATCTCTGTCTTTTATTAATCACAATGTGCTCTAGAATGCCGGATTTGTAGGAAAAGTTAAAAGGCTGCTAATGACTTGTTTATTGCTATTTTTCCCTCAAAAGTCTCAAAACAAACATTGTTATACTCTGTACCTTGTGGTCATCCCAGAGTAGCCATTTACCACAGTTCACGTTTTTGTGTAAATACCCGACTCAAGCCATGACGCCTGGCAGCAGTCAGGATTGGGGTGTACAGTATCTGCCATCAAAGAGATAAAAGAGAATCTTTAGAGCACACATGCCCTTAAAACGATGATCCATTTTGTTCACCTATATTTAAAGAGGGAGTGGTGTCTAAATCGGAAATCTTTTAAAAAGCTGTATCAGTTCTGTAAATTTCGTCACTTTTTAAATGATCTTTACATTTTTCTTTTTTTTTTTTCTTTTGGACGATATTAGTGTTTATGTAGGGTAAAAACCAATGTGTAGGAGACTTGCTTCCTGGATTCTTCAAAAGTGTGTAGTTTGTCACTGACAGACCTGCTCCCTAAAGTGCTATAAAAATGACAGTTACCCAGCTCCTAATACAGGGCTCGACAAACCCCGGTCGCCATGGCGACCAGGAAATCAACCCTGCGCCCAGGTATCGTGAGCCCCGCATGGTGCCTTGGCAATAGGATTTTTTTCTTCTTCTCTTTAATCTAGCGGTGCGCAAGGGAGCAGAGTGAGTGCACCGGCTGCACAGACTTCCTGCTCCGCCCCCTTGTGCACCGATATAGTGCTGATCACCGGGGAGCTCAGCAGGAAAGCAAAGCTGCTCTCTGCCACTGGGCTGGAACAGGCGCCCCCACCCCCCCCTCCCTGCATTCAGGCTGGAACGCAACCCCCTCTCCCCCCCCCCCCCCCTCCCTGCATTGATGTGTTATAGCAGGGAGGGGGGACATTGATAGGTGAGCTTTTTTTTTCCCTTAAAAAACAAAAACCCTGCTGCCTTGTGTGTGTGTGTGTGTGTGTGTATATATGTGTGTGACTGGATGTGTATGTGTGTGTATATATGTGTGTGACTGGATGTGTTTGTGTGTGTAAATATGTATCTGACTGGATGTGTTTGTGTGTGTATATACCGTATGTGTCTGACTGGATGTGTATGTGTGTGTATATATGTGTCTGACTTAAAAAAAAAAAACTGCTGCGTTGTATGTGTTTGTTTATATGTGTGTGACTGGATGTGTTTGTGTGTATATATGTGTGTGACTGGATGTGTATGTGTGTGTATATATGTGTGTGACTGGATGTGTTTGTGTGTGTAAATATGTATCTGACTGGATGTGTTTGTGTGTGTATATACCGTATGTGTCTGACTGGATGTGTATGTGTGTGTATATATGTGTCTGACTTAAAAAAAAAAAACCTGCTGCGTTGTATGTGTTTGTTTATATGTGTGTGACTGGATGTGTTTGTGTGTATATATGTGTCTGACTAGATGTGTATGTGTGTGTATATGTGTCTGGATGTGTTTGTGTGTGTATATGTGTCTGGATGTGTTTGTGTGTATATATGTGTCTGGATGTGTTTGTGTGTGTATATGTGTCTGGATGTGTTTGTGTGTATATATGTGTCTGGATGTGTTTGTGTGTGTATATATGTGTCTGGATGTGTTTGTGTGTATATATGTGTCTGGATGTGTTTGTGTGTATATATGTGTCTGACTGGATGTGTTTGTGTGTGTGTGTGTGTAAATATGTGTCTGACTGGATGTGTTTGTGTGTATATATGTGCCTGACTGGATGTGTGTGTGTATATATGTGCCTGACTGGATGTGTGTGTGTGTGTATATATATGTGTCTGACTGGATGTGTCTGACTGTGTGTGTATGTATGTGACTGACTGGATGTGTATGTGTGTATGTATATGTATTAAAACAAGATGTAGCGGGTTTCGCACTCAGAAGTGGAGGGTGCACGGAGAGGATTTTCACCCTGGTACTCCAAATTAGAATAAATTATCCTTTATTCTGTATGTATATGTGATGGACTATGTGTCTGTGTATATATGTGACTGACTGACTATGTGTGTCTGTCTGTGACTGCGTGTGTTTATGTGCTGTTGTCTGGCTCCTAGATATTTTAGCTGGCTCCTAAACCTCAGATACATTTGTCAAGCCCTGTCCTAATACTATATCAGTAATTGTATAGTGCTGGATCTTGCCTTCTTATGATACACACCTGCCTATGTTATAAAGTGGGACAATACAAAATACTACATTTTTCATTTAAAAATAAGAGGAAAATAGGGTGAGATGGTGATCTAGCCATTATATGCCTTTTCTTGGCTCTATACAATAGGTCTTAACAAATTAATGAATAACAATATTCTTGTACTCCACAGTTATCAATAGAATGCAATTAATTCTATAGAAATAAAGTGGCTGCTCTACGACAGGTTTATGATGGTTCTTGCATCAGTTGCGAGTCTACATTTCTATTCTAGTCTATTTCATTAAAATCTTTCTCCACATTCCCAATACACTAAGTGATCCCAAGGCCTTTTCTAGAGAACTCCACCAACATAGATCATCCTTGAGACACAATTATGTAACTCAATCCCTTAATGGAATTCCCCAGCCTTACTAAGTACTTGTTGTAGACCCTAATAGGGTTAGAAATTTACTTCCTGTGTAATTTATCCATTTCACTTTATCATCACAGTGTGTTTTATCTTAGGATGAGAATGACTGATAATGAAAAACATTTCATATTTTGCACAATATTTAGGACACTAGCGACGACCGACTAGAACATTCGACAACTGCTCTTTGCCTAAAGTGTACATGTCATGTAAGAATGACAAGCTATCACCGTAAAGATGGTAAAAACATATCTATACATTTTAGTCAATTTTCTAGTAAATGCATAGATTTTTTTGATTTTTTTTACGCAAGAATAATGTTTTTATGCCCTGCCTGTCAAAAAGGACAAAGATGGAGTCAGAATTAATGCAAGGGCAACTGGCTATCGCACCCTATGTACTGTGGGATGCTGATATCAGTATTTGGGGGTCAGATGAATGTGCACATATCCCTTTCTTCCTTCATCCTGGCAGGAGCAGCAGCAATGCTGCAGGGGGTGGCAGACCTTTTCTTGTCTCTTAATCTACATAGTTAACTGCTGATTTAGAAAACATTGCAACATTATAACACTGATGTAGTGTAATTCTCCTCCCCATATAAATTCAGTGTGTTCGGTCTTCACAAGCTTCCAAAACAGCCCAGGAAACACAACTTTTTGCACAAAGTGTTGTGTTTAATCTTAGACACACATACAGTATTCAGTTTTGAAAACTGTATGATCCAGTATGACAACAAACTAAAACAACCTTAACTTTCATAACCTCTGAGGAAGCAAAACACATCAGGTCATCTTAACAGCAGCCTATGTTCTTTAAAAACATTAGAATAAAAGGAAATGGCTTGTTGTCCTTGCCATTGAATATTATACTACACACCTATTTTAAATAGTGTATTTGTACTTTCAATTCTTGCATTGAAGCTTTTTGTTGTCTGATTTTTGTATGTGATTTTACTCCTGTTATAATGGTAAAATACTGGAATTAACATGGCTGTGGAGGACAAAACTGTAATGCAACTTAAAAAGTACATGCTAGTTTATCGTCATACTAGTGAAAATTAACTTTATCTAATCTATAATAGAATCACAAGTGAAAAATAAAGTTTAGTGGCTCACCATTTTTCAGAATATGCAAATTAACCACTACACTGGAGAATAATTAATATTCAGATGAGATTTTGCAAAAAAAAAAAATCTGATGCTGTATTTTTTGCAATTCTAGAGGCAAAATGTCTAAGAGAGTCGTTTTCAAACTGCTAACCTTATTTGTTTGAACCACGTACTGTCAGTCAAGGGAGGGCTGGCAAAGGGGCAGGAGAGCAATTCTGCTCTCTAATCTCTGTCTGTGGCCTGAAGTAGCACCACTGTTCACTATTGTTACTCCAGTCGGTTTTGATCTTTCTGTCCAACGTACTAAATGCATGACTTTTATATATTCCCTATTTCCTAAATTTTTCATGCGCTCACAGTACATCTGCATTTGTTTTCAAAAAAGTCATCTTTAAATGCTAAATCGTCGGACTATTGGCATATTTGTTGAATAGTAAAATGAGACAATAAGTTCAAGCCAAGCCGACCAATAATACGACGGCGGCTATGCCAGAATCTTTCAGCGCTAGTCATATATAGGTGTACGCACTAATCACATCTTTATATATAACAGTCCTTGTGTTATTTTTCTCAGGGGCAGACTGTTACTTGTAACCTGTGAGGCATGCATCAAATCAATACGCCAGTAAGCAGTCAATACTCTTGTTACAGGAAATGAAGGCCATTTTCCAAAACAATAACAGTCTGGAAATATGCTTTTTTTCGATGTTTTTCACTGCATGGAAATTGAAACATGAAAGGAATGTCTTGCTACCACTGGAATCACACTCCTATTAGTATTATACATATACATAGCTGTATGTGGCATATGTAAGTATAATAACCAGAACTGCCTTGTATTTTGTGCCAGGAATATAAACAAAAGATAGCAAACGTACTATTCATGTACACAGTAAAAGGCCAAATAAACGGATGTCATTGCTATATCTTACTATTAGGTTCTTTGTGTATTCTGCCCATAGAATATTGTGTATAAAAGAGACATACAGTACATAGGACAGAATAAGTAGTAAATAGTAATGAAGATAGTGATCCTCTTCCTACTGAGCACATTTTTTCCTGAATTTGTAGCATGCAACTAGAGTCCGCTTTCTCTCTGCTAAAAAAAAATATATATATATATATATATATATATAAAATATTACAAACTGGTGCAATCCTTTCCACAAAAATCAAGACATGCTTTTCCTCAAAGTGAGTATAGAATGGCTGTTTCTGGCCATGTTATCTTCTCTGTGGCACCACACTGTGCATCATTTTCTTTAACAAACAAACTACCCAGTGCGATACCTAAATAAAATGCTAACTATGCTTTGTATGATAAACAGTAGCATCTGGCTTTTAAATGAACTGCTCTGTATGATATTCAAAGTCTCCTTCAGACATTTTTGTGGAGAGGCTCCTTGCCCAGTGTGTTATAATAACCTAGAAAATATGCTGGCTCCAGCAGAGATACATTAGCCTTCAACTCTATCTGATCCTTTCTTTATGGCTAAAGATATAGATTTCTCTATTTATATATAAAGAAATATAAATGTTTAAAATGGAATACCTTTTTGAACGAAAAAAGCAGACTCTACCACCTGTGTTTAGGAGACGTACATTTATTACAGCTCAGTTAGTCTGACTGTGGGAAACCCAAACACTGTAAGTTTTCCCATTGGTTTGGGTGTGGTCTCAAGGCAGCCAATAGAATCTCTTAGGTCTTTGATTACTTTGAGAAGCAGTCAGCAACCTGGGAAAAATTGGAAACTAGTTTACTGTCAAACCCTATGACACTATCACATTATATTATTTAAACACTACCTTGCATATAATCATAAACACAGCTCTAAAATCTCCAGGTCACAAGCAAAGATTACAGGTTTTAACACCAGGTGGCCACAAACTGAAACCATAAAATTGCACTGTGGTTTATAAGTCTCATACATGATGCTCAACACTGGACCACACAATTTAAATAAATGGTCACTGTGGAACTTTGTAATGTTAAATTCCCCAATGTGTGCAGTCTGGAAAATCAAGTTATCATGTTTTATGACAGGCAGAGAAAACTATGATGCAGATTTCAACAGCTAAAGGGGGCTCTGTTAAAAATCATGATTTAAACTGAGTCTTACTGACCAGTGATTTAAATCATGATTTAACTCGACTTGATATAAATCAACTTTATTTGAATCAAATCCACCCTGATGCACATTGCTTATTATTCTAAATACTGCATACCATATTATCACATCAAGAAAAATCTAGTCAAAAGTATTCAGCAGTTTACACATCAGGATTACAAATGGAATCCACACACTAAAGTGACTAAGAGTGTAAAGTATATGACAGGGCTCGACAAACCCTGGGCACCAGGTTACCTTGGCGACCATGAAATGAGGCCTGGTGCCCGAGTATAGCCTCACCACTAGGACCAATGTTTTTTTTTGTTAGTGGAGCGCAGCAGGAGGGGGGAAAGTCTGTACGGCGCCCAGCTCCGCCCCCTCGTGAAACTCACTCTAATGTCAGAGCGCTCAGCAGTACGACACTGGTAGATGTCTTTGCCTGGCAGACCAGGTTGAAATAGAAGTTTCCCCCCTCCCCTGAAATGTAGTAAAACAGCAGGGAGGGGGAACACATTGAACAATGAACATAGCTGTCAATATGACCAAATGTGAGTGTCTGTCTGTGTCTCTGTCTGTCCGTGTATCTCTGTGTATGATGCTGTCAGTGTGTCTCTGTGGGTGACTCTCTCTGTCAGTGTGACTGTGTAAATGTCTGTGTGTGTATGTGTGTACATGACTGTGTGATTGTATGTGTATGTTTGAGTGATTGTGTGTATGTGCTGTTGTCTGACTCCTAGATTTTTTTTTCTGGCTCCTAAAACTAAATTACATTTGTCAAGCCCTGGTATAGGAAGACAGTTCACTGATGGCCCAAGATATACTATTACCCACAGTCCTCTAGGATAAGCTGATTGTTGCAAGCTAATCAAGTAATCCGGCACAACAAGGACTATTCATTTTACAGCAACATTCAGCTCTTCCTCTGTTACTGTGGTCAGACTGTCTGTGTCAGTACAATTAAATGATACATGTTTAACCACTTTCATGACAAAGTGCTGTACACAGCAAAGAGGTGAAGTGATCACCGTCTGAATTTATTTTTGCAACAGATTATGTGGTTTTCTTAACATATCAGATCTGTTTTACGTATGGACAAAATATATATTATATTACATTGCATTTTCACACAAAAATACAGATCTTCAAAATTATATTCCACTAGTGACATAAATGCACTACTATGTCTAAATGTAATTTGTAAACAGCCACACCCATTTTTCAAACTACATAGGCATAACACCTAAACATTTTATGCAATCATTCAGCACATAAGCATGTTCAATACATACTAAAACATATTGAAGGTCTGCAAGAAATTGATTGTAATTAAATTTTGACTATAACAACTCCACCCAAATTAGCTTGTACTGTCTATGTTTGTTTCCTTTGCAAGGTACCAAAATGACGCTTTTTCTCACTGTATGATTTCGAATGACTCCTTAATATGATTAATAAATGACACTGTATTTGCCTCACATTTTTACCATCTTCTGTTTTCCCGATCTTTTTCCACTCTCACTGCTTTCCCTTTGCAGAACATCCTCAGACTTGTTACAATGGGAGTTATGTATAAAGGGAATTTCTGTAGCTAAATTCTAAAAGTGTTCTAATCCCCAGGAACATCCCATTGGTTTCCATGGTGACTGGACCACTTTTAGAACTTTACCCAACATTTGATCTTTATACATAACCTCCAATATGCTTTAACATTTTCTCAATCTAATATTCTCAGGGACTACTATAATAACATTTTAACTCTTTAAATACGTTCTATACTACATAGTGTGTTTTATGTCCCATTATAAACTGTCAACATTTTCCTGCTGTGTCACGGCTTCTCTTGAATGTATAACATTAACCCTTTAAGAATGATGCAGTCATGGCAATTACTCCAGCACAGAATGCCCTACTCACTCAATGAGCTATAGTTATTTCAGCATACAGTCATTAAAGAACAGACTGTGATGTCAGTAAGGAATGTTATGGATAAATGAATCTCAACATACACACGAGTTCGTTAATACAATGAAACAAAATTTGGCCTCAATGTAACGAAGCATTGTTTCTTTTAACATGGTAAATAAACACATTTCCCTATATTTAAGTAATCTATTTTCATTTGCTGTTAGAATGATCTCTGCTATAATCATTGCAAGTACAGTCACCCCCTTATGTCACTGCATTAAAGAATAACATACTATCAATTCAACATGTGTGAATGGGTGTGGCACCGCTCAGACATGCATCTTGTGCAGCGCTATAATCGACCTCATATCAAAAATGCAAAGGACCTCTCTCCACAGATATTTGTACCAGGCCAATGGTAAACATACTTCAATTTGTTAGATTCCTATCTCACTTAATACCATTGTATTCATACTTTGTAGGGTAACGTCCTAAGTCATCACAAGGTTATCTCCAAAGGCAGCGGTCATTTGTTCATTAAATAGATTTATAGCAAAATATAAGGAAGCAAGAGAATAGAATATTTAATTTATTAATAGTTGTATATTCTGTTTGTAATGTCTCATGTCGTCCAGATAAAGTATGACAAGCAACAGACAGTAACAAGTTAATTTGTGGTTAATTACTAGCAAGACCAAGTATAGTATGTCATCACAGAAACATTATTCTAGCAAACGCTTTCTCGCATATAGACAGGGAGTATCCAGATCTACAAAATACAGCAGTATCTGATGACTTTGCAAAGAGCAAACCAAGCACCCGATGGGGTTAATGGTACACGCTTTGTTAACCAACGTTTATATCAGAATACTAACTTCACTACCTAGTTCTGTGATTGTAGTTAACCGTAGTCCACCTGCCGTGGACTGTATTTGGATGGCTGAGCGTCATGGAGAATGAATTCCATAACATCACTGGTCTATGGGTTTCCCCAATTAGATACAGGATAAGTAAACCTCATATAAACTTCAGCAGCTGTTGACGACTGCAATTCCCACAATGTTCAGCGCGTCAAAGTCTGGACGAGATTACATGGAGTCACCGTCCACGCCTTTGCGATAGGCAGCCCGCTACTGCCGGCCATTTGTTACTTACTGTCCAGCTCCCTATTCCCTTCAACCAAGAACACCAGGTACACTTACTAGTAGCAAATATAGATCCTTCCTAGACAAGATGCAGCAGCTCCAGTAAGGTTGGCGATCCTCTGCTCAGAACGCCCCGCATCATCTACTACTCATCCATGTGCTCCAGATGCAGCTTGCCACTGTTCGCACCGCCCAGTACAGTCGCCAGTGGTGTCACATCACAGTGCATCAGCCAATGAGAGGACCGATGCTCTAGACCACGCCCGCTTCAGAATCCCGGTGTGACAGGTGCAACATCATCATAAGGATGCTTTTTATCGATGCTACTGTTCATCATCTTGGTTTAATCTTCCCTTGACATCCTAAAGGGGTCATGGATTATCGATTACTTGGTCTTAATAAGTGTTTTTGACAACTACTGATGAGATTTAAGAGTGAGGGTATCCTCTGCCTCTGTTAGTGCTTAATGTCACATTGATTTATCTCAAAGTAAAGGGAGCTATTGAGTGTAAGAGAAAATGATCTAGTAAATGGACTGCACATATATGTATACACATATCATGATATACATTTCTTGGCCATATATATAAATATATATTAAATATATATAGCTATGTAATCCACATTAACATGAGCAACATTTTTATATAGAAACTAGCTTTACTATACAGCTTCCTCCAGGATTTCGTTTCTTGTTGCCTATCCTTGGTTTATTTTGGTGTGCTTTTGGTTTCAAAGGCATTTGTGGTGTATTCGGCTATAATGGTCGAATTGTGAGATTATTTAGGGTCACATATTGTGTAGCTCAAAATTTGCCTTACAGTACGACCATGAATCTTTCCGAACTTCAGTCCAATTAGCTTAGAAATCTTGCAAGTGCTGTGAAGGGTCATTGTTCTACATTACCAGTGATGTAATCATCTCCTTTTGTCCATCCCCATTGTCCAGGTCAGTCATGTTAATATCTATAAAATAATTAATTTCTGAAAATTGCATAGGTTCTTCCATATTTGTACCAATGCACTAGCACAATAGCAAATTAGATATCTATCCTGAATACCTTATGTTCTAGGTTTCAAAGGTTATGACATCGTTGGTGAGGTAGAACAATGACCCACCAACTTTGAAGTTTATGTGGTGTCCAATCACCTAAAAACGTAATTAACTCAGGAATGCAACCATGCAGAGAACTCAAAATAGTTGTATTGACCTAGAAATTTCAGCATGAATAAGCTGTGCGAATTTCATGTTTTCAGAGTTCAGGATTTTAAAGAGTTTTTTCCTGTTTCGGACAAACAGACACAATGATAATCTGTTTCATATATAGAAATAAGTCTGATATGCACTTAAAGTTTAAAATGCCAGTATGTTTGTGTACAATCAGAAAAGTAAAACAATGACATGGATCTAGGGTTGCCACCTTTTCCTCCCAAAAATACCGTCCATGTGTGGGCGGAGCTACACGAGGGAGGGGCCATGAGAGGTGGAGCCACAAAGGGGCGGATTATCACTGAAAAGATATATATTATTTGTATATCATGCCAGTAAGAAGGGTGTGTGTGTATATATATATATATATATTTATATATCATATACACACACAAGCTGTCTCTCACACTCGCAAACAAGGTTTCTCGCACACACACACATGCTGTCCATCACACACAAAGACAAGCAGTTGCTCACACACAGACTGTCTCTCTTGCTAACACACAGACTTTTACTCACTCTCTCACAGACTGTCACTCTCACTCTCTCTCTCACAAACTCCCCCTACCTCTCCAACAATATCTCGCACCGGCCCCACCTACCCTCACAAGCATGTTATCCCGGTCTAATGTAATATGAAGGGTGGTTGCGAGCAGTTGGTCAATATGCCAGTAATATTTTGCCACTCTATATGCCAGTAATATTTTGCCACTCAATAAGTCAGTATTTTGCCACTCAGTATGCCAGTATTTAGCCATTCAATATGCCATTCTTTTGCCATGTAATATGCCAGTATTTTGCCCCTCAGTATGCCATTCTTTTGCCATTTAATATGCCAATATTTTGCCCCTCAATATGCCAGGATTTTGCCCCTCAATAGTGTTTAATAGCCATTTAATATGCCAGGATTTTGCCAATTAATATGCCAGGGTTATGCCAATTATTATGCCAGGATTTTGCCAATAAATATGCCAGGATTTTGCCAATAAATATGACAGGGTTATGCAAATTAATATGCCAGGACTTTGCCAATTAATATGCCAGTATTTTCACAATTAATATGCCAGGGTTATGCCAATTATTATGCCAAGATTTTGCCAATACATATGACAGGGTTATGCAAATTAATATGGCAGGATTTTTCCAATTAATATGACAGGGTTATGCCAATTAATATGACAGGACTTTGCCAACTAATATGCCAGGATTTTTCCAATTAATATGCCAGGGTTATGCCAATTAATATGCCAGGGTTATGCCACTCAATATGCCAGGGCTATGCCAATTAATATGCCAGGGTTATGCCACTCAATACTCCAGAGTTATGCCACTCAATATGCCAGGATTTTTTCCAATGAATTTGCCAGGATTTTTCAATTAATTTTCCAGGGTTATGCCAATCAATATGCCAGGGTTATGCCACTCAATATGCCAGGGTTATGCCAATTAATATGCCAGGGTTATGCCACTCAATATGCCAGGGTTATGCCAATTACTATGCCAAGGTTATGCCAATTAATATGCCAGGGTTATGCCACTCAATATTCCAGGGTTATGCCAATTAATATGTGAGGGTTATGCCCCTCAATATGCCAGGATTTAGCCACTCAATATGCTCGCTATGCCACCCTCCTCCCCCCTTCCCCAGACCCCAGTACTTACCTCCTTGCTGCTGTCTCCCAGTGCAGGTCCGTGGCTGTGAGGAAAGCGTTGTGCGCTCCTCTCCAGCCGCGCGGATCAATAACGTATGTTGAAAAAAAAAAGTTTGAACAAACTTTATTGAATCCGCATCGGCTGGAGGGGAGCGCACAACGCTTCCCTCACAGCCACGGGCCTGCACCGGGCCGGTATATCTAATATACCAGCCCCGGCCTGAAGACCCTAAATACCGGCTATGCCAGTAAATCACCGGCCAGGTGGCAACCCTACATGGAGCTGTGTTTTGAAAACTGAAGAACTTGTTTACGGAATTTCAAGCATGGCTAAAATCTAAAGGAACTTGCTGCCTGCAAGTAGTAATGCTCTGAGCTTCCCAAAATGTGCAAAGTGAAGGAACTATGGATTTTTTTTATTTTCTGTAACTTTAGCAATAGATTAGATGATAAATATCCCTCCGGGTTATGGAAATTCAGCTGTATATTCTGATGCATACCTGTAATTGACAATCACCACACATCCCAGGATGCGCTGGGAAGGGCTATAGTGAAGCACATTTAACTCAATAAAGTGCTGTATTTACACTTTATCCTACCAAATAAATTGCTCGTCACTTAGGTAGGATAAGATGAGTAAAATGGGGTGATGGGAATGGGAATTGCTTTGAGTATGTTTGTGTAAGTGGAGAAAGAAAAAAAAAAAAAACATGACTACATTTCTAGCAGACCTTTTCCTTTCACATAGGTATCACATTCTCATCACACTCATTATCACATTTGCTACTTTTTACATATGAAAATATTTATGCAGTTTTTATTTGGTAACATTGTGCGTTGGTACATTATCTACACCTGTGGTAGTCAACCTTTTTCTACCTACCGCCCACTAATACATCTTTCTTGATGTAAAAATTTCCTTACCGCCCACCAGTTTTCACGCAAGTGCAGAATATTTTTTAGAAAGGATGGTGTTTTAAAAAAAATAAATGTACGTACATTTATCTTTTTATTTCTTTATTTTTTTTTTAACGTTTTGATCTGCACTCCACACAGTGCTTTTTTCCCTCCTCTTTTCCCTTTTATTACTAACACCAAAAACAATGTTGTTTTAGGTGCCAATTTTTATTAATGTCACCATCAAAAGAAATTCCTTTTCCTGCCTGCTTCTTTACCTTCCTTATAGTATATCACTATATTAAGGATCTCTTTTTCCTATTTTTTTATTTTCTCCTTCCCTTACTTATTTTTTTCTTTTATTTTATAAGATAACAAAACTTAATTTATGAGCCAGACTAAACACTGCTTACTCTCCTCCTTTATTTTATCTCCTTTTCTCTATTTTTCTTCCTTTTTTTGTTATTTTTTTTTTTTTATCTTTTCCTTTTTATCTCCTTTCTTTTACCTTCCTGAGCGACAAAAGTAAGGCTGAGCTAGTTAGCCCACTTATTATTATTAGCCAACAATTCTCTTTCTCCTGCCTATAACTTTTCTTTTGCAACTGCTCTGCTGTTTCTGCCTGCTTCTGCCTGTCCCTGCTATCAGTTTCCACTCCTCCCCTTCCTCTTCCCACGTGTTTGCGTGCGCTCGCTCCCGCCCGTCCCCTTCTCGCACAAAAGGAGGTTGATTGATGTGTGCGCTCGCGCCCGCCTGCGCCGCCCGCCCACTCGCTCAAAAGGAGGTTTTAACTTCCAAAAATCCTACCGCACGCATTCTCGCGCACGTTGGTTTCTTGATGTGTGCACTCACGCGCACGCCCACTCACTCGCTCGTTCAAAAGGAGGTTTTAACCTCCAAAGTCCCTACCGCCCACCTGGAATCCCAAAACGCCCACTAGTGGGCGGTAGGGACTAGGTTGACGACCCATGATCTACACAAATACATAGCACCAAGAGACTGAGACCAAAACTAGCTAAAATGAGTACTATATCTTCACAAACCATTTTGTCCGTCACAGCCAAGAGAAAGCCTGCGGTAACGGGTGAAACATATTGTGAAGATATAGTACTCTATATTTTTTCCGCAAATATCTACTAACTGAAATGTAAGGCCCTACGTATTAAATATTATTTCTACCTACAGCTATGCTAATATTTTGCTTGTTTTCTGTCTGCATTGTTTGGAGACATATTGCCTGTGGGGGAAGACTACCAGATCGGAACTTTTTGCACTCAAGGCGAAACTATACTATGAGGTGTGAGTGCATACATCCTAAATTTTCCATTACCCATTTTATATATACATATTGCCCTATGTGTCTCCTATATTTTTCTCTTCCACTATATAAACATCTCCAATTTTGAATGGAAGAATACCACATCTACTGCACTCAAGGTACTGGAATATTGGATGTTTTTGAGTGCAATAGTGACCATAAATACCTATATAGAGAGTTTGTACATATTACACTATTTGTGCTGGTTTTGTGTTTACTACATACAGCTGTTGGACAGATACTGTCTGAGATATTTTGTATAAAAATACCACAATCTGTATAGTATTTTATATTATGTTTGTTTGATCTTTGTGCACAATATCTAACAAAAAAGACCAGAGTGATTTTCCATTTTTGACATGTGATTGTTTAAATGTAATTTTATGGCAGGACAGGAGGTTTCATATGTGCATAACCTCCTTTACTGCAAACCTCCAGCCGCAAGCTGATAAAATAAACAACCAATCAGAAACCACTGGACTCTCAGAAGCCCCTGCTTGCTCCTCTTTCTTTGCTGTGAAATATTATAAATAATGCAATAATAAAAAGAAGAAAAATTATTTGTGTTACTTAAATGCATCAATATATATATATATTATACACTATTTCATGAGAGGACTTTTTCTGGATGACTTGATTTTTTTATTACTTTTAAATATTTAAATAGCATGTCTGCATAGGAGTGGTAATTGATTTGTATGCTGAAACTGGTTGATATAGGTGAGGTTTTCCCATTATTGAGAACCCATTAAAAAGGGTCTCCCCCCCCAGGGTGACCCCCCCACCCCATGCCCATAAGTGAATAATGCATAGTAAAGTGATAACTGAGTTAGGAGTGACCTCCCTCTTTAGAGGGTAGGCCGCATTGGCAATCCTTTCGACCCCATAATGTGGGGGATCCATTGGGTAATCAAGTGACCCCCGACCCATTCCACCTTCTCATGCATTTATTCCCATTGTATCTTTTAGAAATTGTCTTTTTGCCTTAGTTATGCCTGAAATATGAAATATGGAAGGCAACAGAGATACCCCAATACCTGACGCTTAACTGGCCTGGCTCCAGTCAACCATGGCAGCCTCCTTGCCTGCGGCTCTGGCCATCCATTCAGCAGGCTGATTTGGTCCCCACACAAGAGGCATCCGATACCCCTTCCCAGGCTCCAAGTGGATCAGAATTAGGGGATTCCCACCATTCACACCTCCTCCCAGTTTGGAAAGGTTTTCTTCATAGTTGATGTCTTCCATTTCTTTGATTAATTTCATAGCCTGTCTCTGAACCAGCTCATAAATGCACTACATAATCCAAATGAGTTCTTACCAATGGTTAATAAAGAGGCATAATTATGTTCTTATCTTGGGCGCTTATTACCCCTTTAATACACGATAACAGCTTGTTTGCTTTCCCTGCAGCTGCTTGAGATTGTGTAAAGCAATTTTTAATGATAAGTGTATGTTAAATACAAATTTAGGATGTGTACAATTGTTTTGTGCTTGTTCTAGATTTGCAGGCATTTTTATTCAATAAACAGTGAATAGACAGATACATAGAAAAAATAAAGCATTATAAGTTGAGTTTGAAAGATTTGCAAGTTGGAATTTTTTTTATAACACATCCATTAATGTCTGATTTGTGTAATTCCCTTGTCAATCTATGGCAGTTAATTTTCATGAATAAACTTCAGCAACACTCTTGATACCATTTAACAGCCATACATTCCCTAAACACTTGTGTGTCTTATCTTTATGAATTGATTTCAATTTGTGCCAATAAAACGTGTCCAGCCCCTGCAGGGAAGACATTCTGATAAACGTTTAGCCAAAGAGAAGCTGTAAGTTGTAAGGAAGAATGAGCTGCAGGTTAATAATCATTACTTGTGTATACTATAAAAATACCACGGAACAGTCCTAATGTTTGTCATTTTAATAATACATATTTTCCAGTCTGCTCCTGTTATCTGGGCAAATGTCAATTTTTTGTTATTTTATTGGTTAATAAACATGCCTCTATAATATTATAAACATGGATTAACTAATTTGACATTTACTCATTTGTAATTGTCTATATAAATATAAATTTTTTGCTGCCAAAACCCATCGAGGCATGGACTTCCCTAGACCTCTGAAGGTGTGCTGTGGTATCTGGCACCAAGATATTAGCAGCAGATCCATCATGAAAGTTGTGAGGTGGGGCTGCACGGATCAAACGTGTTTATCCAGCATTTCCCACAGATGCTCGAATTAATTGAGATCTGGTGGATTTGGAGGCCAAGTCAATACTTTGAACACATTTTTTGCGTTCCTCATACGATTACTGGACCATTTTTGCTTTGTGGCAGGGTGCATTATCCTTCTTAAAGAGGCCCATGCCATCAAAGAATACTATTTACATTAAAGGGTGTACATGATCTGCAACAATACTTAGGTAGGTGGTACATATCAAAGAGTCATCCAAGTGAATGGCAGGGCCCAAGGTTTCCCAGCAGAATATTGCCCAAATTATCACACTCCCTTCACCGGCTTGGCACCTGTCAGTGGTCATAATGTTATGGCTAATCGATGTATAGGTACAATACCAGAAGTACTCTTGGAGGGCACTTCTTCTTAACCATCTATACTCCTGGACTGAGTTTCAAGACACGGATGACCAAGTACTTGTTAGAGATATCGGCAACGCCACGCATTCCAGCCCACACCAGGAACAATACAATTGAAAAAGGGATGTGGAGAGATCTTCTACCGCAGTCAAAATCTTGCAAAATGTCAGCTTTAATATAATCAGTAGATATAAAGTCGGTACAAACGGTGTAAATACCATTTTCAATTGTATTGTTTCATACATCCACGCAGATAGTGATCTACCTCATAAGTAAGAGTGGATATTTTATCTTTGTTGTATATTAAACACCTCTCCTATTAACTTCTTGGCCTATACTTCTTCCTTTCTCTCTGAGCTGTATCTTGTGAAACATCACTATGACTTAATGAGATTGAAACCCAGCTTACTATACTCTCATGCATAATACTGAGCATGTGATGCTCAGTACCACGTAAGAGTCTCTCTTATTTCCACCATACTAAATTGTATATCTGAAACATATTACACTACAAGACTGTTCGATTGTTCTCCCAGACCACTATAATGTAATTTTATTGCACATAAAATGAACTGAATGAGGTCCAAATCCTAACCTATCCTGTGTTAAACAGTATTCATTCCACCCTGCCTACAGTACACTGTAGTTTCAGTGTAGATGCTTGGTTGCTATTCAGCAATTTCATCTCCTGGAGACAATCTTATGAGATGCAGAATTCTCTCTAAGCATTAGTGGATTCAAATAAAGCATTCTGTTTACATGAACACAAAAGCCAGTAATAAATCTTTAGTTCCCCCATTTGTTAAAAGCTGTTTTATTTTGATACAGAATTGGAATAAAAACAAAAAACCCATCACATCACATTATCTTTACTTGTTTACTTTGTACAGCTAATTCCATTTCCTTTAATTAGTATCCATTGCACCCAGTTAAAAAAAAACAATACATTTTTAATTCTTAAAGTCTTGATTTTTTCATATCACCAGAATCCTTACATGATTCACCCTACTCCTTTATTTTCCCTAATGAATGTAACAAACTGGACCAGACCCTGCATTCCATAATACTCAGTTTTATGCCTAATATATATAATATACAGGGAGTGCAGAATTATTAGGCAAGTTGTATTTTTGAGGATTCATTTTATTATTGAACAACAACCATGTTCTCAATGAACCCAAAAAACTCATTAATATCAAAGCTGAATATTTTTGGAAGTAGTTTTTAGTTTTAGCTATTTTAGGGGGATATCTGTGTGTGCAGGTGACTATTACTGTGCATAATTATTAGGCAACTTAACAAAAAACAAATATATACCCATTTCAATTATTTATTTTTACCAGTGAAACCAATATAACATCTCAACATTCACAAATATAAATTTCTGACATTCAAAAACAAAACAAAAACAAATCAGTGACCAATATAGCCACCTTTCTTTGCAAGGACACTCAAAAGCCTGCCATCCATGGATTCTGTCAGTGTTTTGATCTGTTCACCATCAACATTGCGTGCAGCAGCAACCACAGCCTCACAGACACTGTTCAGAGAGGTGTACTGTTTTCCCTCCTTGTAAATCTCACATTTTATGATGGACCACAGGTTCTCAATGGGGTTCAGATCAGGTGAACAAGGAGGCCATGTCATTAGATTTTCTTCTTTTATACCCTTTCTTGCCAGCCACCCTGTGGAGTACTTGGACGCGTGTGATGGAGCATTGTCCTGCATGAAAATCATGATTTTTCTTGAAGGATGCAGACTTTTTCCTGTACCACTGCTTGAAGAAGGTGTCTTCCAGGAACTGGCAGTAGGACTGGGAGTTGAGCTTGACTCCATCCTCAACCCGAAAAGGCCCCACAAGCTCATCTTTGATGATACCAGCCCAAACCAGTACTTCACCTCCACCTTGCTGGCATCTGAGTCGGACTGGAGCTCTCTGCCCTTTACCAATCCAGCCACGGGCCCATCCATCTGGCCCATCAAGACTCACTCTCATTTCATCAGTCCATAAAACCTTAGAAAAATCAGTCTAGAGATATTTCTTGGCCCAGTCTTGACGTTTCAGCTTGTGTGTCTTGTTCAGTGGTGGTCGTCTTTCAGCCTTTCTTACCTTGGCCATGTCAATAGTATTGCACACCTTGTGCTTTTGGGCACTCCAGTGATGTTGCAGCTCTGAAATATGGCCAAACTGGTGGCAAGTGGCATCGTGGCAGCTGCACGCTTGACTTTTCTCAGTTCATGGGCAGTTATTTTGCGCCTTGGTTTTTCCACACGCTTCTTGCGACCCTGTTGACTATTTTGAATGAAACGCTTGATTGTTCGATGATCACGCTTCAGAAGCTTTGCAATTTTAAGAGTGCTGCATCCCTCTGCAAGATATCTCACTATTTTTGACTTTTCTGAGCCTGTCAAGTCCTTCTTTTGACCCATTTTGCCAAAGGAAAGGAAGTTGCCTAATAATTATGCACATCTGATATAGGGTGTTGATGTCATTAGACCACACCCCTTCTCATTACAGAGATGCACATCACCTAATATGCTTAATTGGTAGTAGGCTTTCGAGCCTATACAGCTTGGAGTAAGACAACATGCATAAAGAGGATGATGTGGTCAAAATACTCATTTGCCTAATAATTCTGCACTCCCTGTATAATTGTATGGCACTTCTGATCCACTCTATTTCTGTCAGGTGGGCCTCTTGCAGTAAACTGCACTATAAATATGTGCTTGTTCCTGTAAGCCTTTGTATGGTAGCGTTACACCTGATTATGGCTCCCTGGTATCCTGTGCTGATAACTGTTCTAAATTGGATTTTGTCAACTGCCTATGTTGGGTGTATTTGCAGAAGACTCCTATCAGAACTCTGGACCCCTAATCTGGGGGCTTAGCTACCCGGGGAAAGGATTCCAGTACTGCATTCTGTCATTGGTTTCCTAACCTCAGCATGCCAGCCCTATCCAAAAGCTACCAGCCTGCACTGTGTATGCCGGCAAGCAATACTCAGCTACTAACAATCCTGTCCATGATATCCAGACTAGTCTTGAACTGCACGTTGTACAGACTCCAAAGCTTTCCCTGCAAAGAGGCTCCTCCCTGAAATCCTACCATGGTTTGTAACAAACACAAGCTAACACTCCACCTTAAAAATAAAGAAATATATATAAACATACACAGTGTGATGCTTTGGTTACTGTCACATTATATATCTGTGAATGTCACAAAGAGTACTTTGAAATAGAAAACAAAACTTTTTCTTGGTTTCTGACTATAATTTAGGATTTTATTGCAAGGTGAGTGGGTTATTGTAACCCAACTAAACACTGCAAACATCAATTTCTTCACAAAAACTGTGTACTGATTATTCACATGATGTATTTAGAAAACATTAGTTTCCCTGTGGTAAGGAAAGTGTCAGTGCAGGAGCAAGATTATCCTTTGGCTGTACCAGTCACTATGTTCATTCAAGGAACCAGCCAAACAATGATGATTAGTCTTCACTAATTACCTACTGACTAAAAAAAAAGTCCCAAAAATATTACTCCAGTTTGTGATGCAGTGTTCATTAAGATGTTCAAGGTCAATGAAAATGTTCTTTGCAAAAAAATATGTCAATCATGTAGTAAGGATGGATAGAAAATTCTGGCATCATTACAATCAAATGGATAAAAGATTACCATTTAACTAGTACTGCTTGAATCTTACATAGTTACATAGTTCATTAGGTTAAAAAAAAAAGACATATACTCATGGGCGTCCACAGGATTGGGGGGATGGGGAAAATATCAAACCAGAAATGCACTCACGACTTGTGGAAATCAGCAATTTATTGAAGAAAATAGGTCAGACAAATCCATGGAATCAATAACAGCCAAAGTGATATTGTGAGGACGAAGAATTCAACTTCCGACATCTCAACGCATTTCGCACTATTAGCACACTCTATCCTCCCCAGTACCCCCAATACTTCCTACCTCATCCTCATTGTTTACATTTGTTGGCTCAGGAGAGGGGTTTCCTGGTGGGAGGCAAATGTTACAAAAGTTACCCATTTATAGGACAAAAATATAATCATAGTAGTAGCTGCTAACAGGCCATATACCTGAGCATCATGGTAAGTTTACAATAGCTGGGGTGGTAAAGATTATCCACATTTACCACGGTCTACAATACCAATGGTATTCAGCCAATAATGTGCTGGCTGTATATAATGGGAGCTGTGGTCAACAACAAAAAAGTTACCTTTGCAATATAACAATCTCAGACTGTAATTACAAATCCAATAATGTTAAGCTAGCAATAGAATGGGTTGATTGAAATCAATGGTAGTTGGAAGGAGCTAAGGGAACTTGGGCAATCCCATAATGAATGGGGTTTAGTCTGAGGGAGGGAAAAAAAAAAATTATTTCAGTTCACTTATTCCAAAACATAAAATATACTGAGATATATGCATGGGATGATCATTACAGAGACGAAAAGTATGTTTAGGTATTACTTTATAAAGACAATATACGTTGAGATTTATCTTTAAGATATACATTATAAATATCACTATATAGTATATAACAATTTTTAAGCATTTCAATTTGTAAGTATGACTATTAAAAGATATTGAACTTTATTTGCATGACCTAAATATTATATATATATAATAGAGTATTTAAAGATATTTATCAAACCTTATATGTATAATTGTATGATACGAATAATTTGGGATAGTGTATTAATAGGGCTAATTATATATTGATTCTGTCCTCAAGGGAGATAAATCCTGATCGGTTTGAGTTCAAATCCAGGATTTTTAAAATCATTTATGTCTTATAGAAGATAAATTCCCTGCTATATGTATCTAGTATAGTATATTTATTAACCAGTTGTTTTAATATTTTAACTAGTAAACAAATAACTCTTAATTAACTAATAAGTCTGGCTCAAACTTTTTTTGGAAGCATTAATATCTAAACTATGGGATGTATCTTCCTAGGTTCAGTGTGTGTCATTAAATGTTTCGCACCCAGGATCGGACCCACCTTGTCTGTTCTATCATGATATCTGTTTGTTAATAGGATCTGCGTTGGTATTTGTGACATATACCAAGGTGTAGTCTGAAATATCTGTTTGAGTTGAGTTTTCAAATTAATTGGTAAGGAGTTGATGTATGGTTTCCAGAGGGTGAAGAACTGTTCTACTCTGCCATTTTTATTTAGTTGGGCTGTGAGCCAGCTCATGCGAAACAGATGCATTAACTTTCCTTTAAAGACTGTGAGGGTGGGTTCCTCCTGTTTGATCCAATATTGAAGAATCGTTTTGTTTGTTACAGCTAATATGATACAAATAAATTTGGCTTGTGGTAGCCAAGAAGTGCAAGTTCCGGTGTGAAAGTGAATCTGATCCCAAATGCCACATGCAGTGAAAGAACTCTGCACCTGGCATATTACATTTAAGGCAGTGGTCTTGTGTTTGTATGCCAGCGGCTAAGTGGGGATATATATGCTCTATGGAGTATTTTTATGAACATGTCTCTGTACATGGTAAACTTGAATGTTTGACACATGGACCAGTGCTCCTTTAGTATGTCAGTAATGAATAGGCCTTCTAGGAGGGTGGGCCATTTTGTTAATCTTCTGGTTATGGTGGATAAGTCAGTGGGGGTAGTTAGACATTTGCGAATAAGGCCTGTGTTATATCCCAATTTGGGGGCCTTGGATATTAAAGAGAATAGAGGGTTCTTCCATGTGGTGTCTGTAAAGTTAGTTAGTTGTTGGTCTATGAAGCTACTAAGTTGTATATAAGAAAGGTGTGTGATGGGGATGTTTGGGTATTTATCTTGGAATATCTGTAAGGGGAGTATTTGCATTTTAGAAATATTGATAAAGGAGTTTATGGATTCTAATCCATGGGCTGACCATATATCAAATGGGTAATTCATTTCTCCATTTTGAAAGTTGGGGTTTCCCACAAATGGGAGAAATCCCAAATATTGGAAGTCAGTTTTAAATTTATAACAGGTTAATTGCCAGGCACAAATTGGTCCGAACAATAGAGAATTATTTCTAACCTCTTTGGGTAGTAGTCCTATAGGTGTATGAAGAAGGATTGATAAATTAGTATGTAAATATAAATTTTGATCTAGTCTAGAGTTGGTATGTCTTTGATCATGTGTAAGCCAATTTATTATGTACCGTAATAATGCTGCTAGATTATAATCTAAAATGTTAGAAACTTTAAGACCTCCTTGGGATTCAGATTGTTGTTCAAGACTTAGAAGAACCCTATAACCACCTTAGATGGTACTCCGCTAGGTACTGGCGTAATAACTCAAGAAACCCAACCATTGGGAGTAAAAATTGGGGTATGTCACATTGAAGAATTGGTCTTTGATGTCCTGTCTAGTCCTCATTTACCCATCATCCTAGGTTTTCCTTGGCTCCAACGACATAATCCAATCCTTGATTGGATCCAAGGGGAGATCACAGCTTGGAGTGAAGATTGTAAATCCTCATGCTGTTCTCGTCCTTCAAAGATCAACGTGTTGCTCGAACTAACCCCAGAAGATCCTCGCACTCTAGTACCCGATCAATATTTCGAGTACCTCTAAAGAAAAAGCCGAGATTCTTCTTCCTCATAGGAGCTACGATTGCCCAATAGACCTATTACCTGGAAGGAATCCCACTTCAGGTCGGACATATCCTCTTTCTGAACCGGATCACAAGGCTTTGGCTCAATACATCGAGGAAAGTCTTTAAAAAGGGTTTATAAGACCATCATCCTCTCCTGCTGGAGCAGGATTTTTCTTTGTTGCCAAAAAAGAAGGCTCTCTCAGACCTTGTATTGATTATAGGGGATTAAACAGGATCACTATTAAGAATAAGTATCCTCTTCTGCTTATATCTGAATTATATGATCAATTGAAAGAAGCTACCATCTTCACCAAATTGGACCTCTGAGAGGCCTATAATCTGATACGCATTCGTGAAGGCGACGAATGGAAAACCGCCTTTAATACAAGATACAGGCATTATGAGTACCTTGTCATGCCATTCGGTTTATGTAATGCACCAGCTGTTTTTCAGATTTTTTTCAATGATGCTCCTCTCTCACGTCATGATATATCTAGATGATATAATGATTTATTCCAAAACATCGCAGGAACACCGTATTCACATCAGACAGGTTCTTCAAGGACTCCGAGACCATAAACTCTTTGCTAAGGCAGAGAAATGTGAATTTGAACGCAACAGAATAAAGTTTTTGGGGTATGTAATTTCTAATGGAGCTCTGGAGATGGATCCGGATGGGGTGACTGCCATTAGCAATTGGGTGATACCTTTGGACCTTAAAGGAATACAACGCTTCTTAGGTTTCGCTAATTACTACAGAAAATTTATAAGAAATTTCTCTAAAGTGGTAGCACCCAGCGCTTACCAAAAAGGGTGCTAATCCTAAGAAATGGCCCGACAACGCCATCAAGGCATTCCAAGATCTAAAAAACGCTTTTACCTTAGCTCCTATACTTAAACGTCCAGACCCCTCCCTACCTTTAATTTTGGAGGTCAAAGCTTCCGAGTCAGGCGCAGGAGCCATATTGTCTCAAAGAGATCAAGTCACTAACCGTATTCATCCATGTTCATTCTTTTCTAAGATGTTTACCTCTGCTCAACGCAACTACGATGTAGGCAACAGAGAATTCTTGTCCATAAAAATGGTATTAGAGAAGTGGAGACACCTTTTGGAGGGTACTCTTACACCCATAGCTATCCTCACCGATCACAAGATTTTCTTGTACATCGTCAAGCTCGTTGGTCCTTGTTTTTCACATGATTCAATTTCATAATCTCCTACCGCCCTGGATCAAAGAACAAAAACGCTGATGCTCTTTCCAGACTACACGATACTCCTGATCTCGCTCAAAAGGAGACCATAATTCCTCCTGCTCGTATCATAGCTGCTATGTTTTCTAGTCTCATCTATCACATTTCTAAAACTCAGTATCCTAGACCCAAAGGAGGGATACCTTCTCCTGGACGATACTTCGTAGAACCAAGATATCGGAAGGCTGTATTATCTTGGTCCCATAACTCACCGATTGCTGGACATAGAGGAATTAATAATACCAAATTCCTTGTCAAGAGATTCTTCTGGTGGCCCCTTTTATCCAAAGATGTTCATAACTATGTGATGGCCTGTGATCATTGGGCACGCAGTAAGGTCCCTAGGAAGAAACCCTCTGGTCTTCTATGCCCTTTACCTGTTCCTACACGTCCCTGGACCCACATTGCCATGGACTTCGTAACCGATCTTCCATCCTCTTGCAACAATACTGCCATCCTTGTAGTTGTGGATCTATTTTCCAAGCAAGCCCATTTCATTGCATTAAAAAAATTACCTACCGCTAAGGAATTAGCCCACTTCTTCATCAAAGAGATCATCAGAATCCATGGGGTTCCTCAATCCATCGTATCCAATCGTGGTACCCAGTTTGTATACCGTTTTTGGAGAACACTTTGTAAGCACTTGGGGATTTCTTTGCATTTTTCTTCTGCTCATCATCCCCAGACCAATGGCCAAACTGAGTGAACTAATCAGGTCCTGAAGCAGTATCTCTAGCTCTTTGTATCTGAGGATCAATCCGATTGGACTACCTACTTACCTCTTGCTGAACTGTCCTATAATAGTTCTCACCACGATTCCTTGAAGATGTCTCCATTCTGTGCCATGTGGGGTTATGAACCTTTCCTATGGCCTTCAGTGACACTCCCTTCACACCTTCCTGCTGCCGATACACAAGCTCTAGACCTAAAGAACCATTGGTCCAGTATAACCACCCAGCTTACAGTGGCCAAACAAAAACAAAAACAATGGGCTGTTGCTAAACGATCCACCTTCAAGGTACTCAGTCCTGGCGATAAAGTCTGGTTGTCCACAAAAAATCTTCGCCTCCACTCTACCTCTCCGGCCCTTGGTCCCAAGTACATCGGACCCTACTAGGTTCTCAACAAAATCAATGAAGCTTCGTATTCCTTGCACCTACCCTCTTCTATGCGTATCCATAACACTTTTCATGTCTCATTATTGAAACCGGTGATCTCTAATAGATTTTCTCTGTCTCACGGACACCTAACCCGGTTTTAGTTCAGGACCAAGAAGAATATTTGGTACAATCCATCCTTGACTCCAGAATCCTTCGTGGCCGTCTACAGTATTTCATTCACTGGCAGGGATACGGTCCTGAAGAACAGTCCTGGGTCGATTCCTCTGATGTTCATGCCCCTGCCAGGGTACGCTCCTTCCACCTTCGTTTTTGTGCCAAGCCTGGGCGCTCGTACAGCGCCCGTCGAGTGGGGGGTAATGTCACGACAGCACCGTCACACTGCCAATCACTGCCTCCTTACCTGCTCAGAACTCTGATATTGCTGATATTGCTTGTTTTTTTACTCTGTCTGATTGCCGCCTGTCTTGACCCTTCGCCTGTCTCCTGACTTCGATTTTTTGCTGCCGGCCTTGATTCCTGCTAGTTGAACATTCTCCTGGCTTGTCCTCCTGTACCTTCGCTTCAGTATTTTTCCTCTGTGTCAGTTTTATTCCTGGTTATGTTTCAGTATCCTAGTAAGTGTCAGAGTGCAAAAGTCCTGGGGGAAGGAAACCTGAGGCTCAACCGTAGGGTGGAATTCCTTCAGGCAGAATAATTCTGTTCACTTGCCTGGGTTCGTTACGTAGACCATTCCTATTTCTACACAGTGGTTCCAGCTCCGCATCACCCTTACAGTGTGTGAGTGAGTGGAAGAGTGTGTGAGTGAGTGGCAGAGTATGTAAGTGTGTGAGTGGCAGAGTTTGTGTATGTGTGTGAGTGAGTGGCAGAGTGTGCGTGTTTGAGTGGCAGAGTCTGTGTGTGACAGTGGCAGAGTGTGTTGTGTGTGTGCGAGTGGCAGAGTGTGTGTGTATGTATGACTGTGCATGTGAGACACTGTGTATTTGTTGCTGAGGGTAGGCTTAGCAAAGGGAGTATGTAAGTAGGTGAGTGAGTGGCAGAGTGTGTAAGTGAGTGGCAGTGTGTGTGTGAACGACAAAGTATGTTTGTGTGTGAGTTGCAGAGTATGCGTGAGTTGCTGTGTATGCGTGAGTGAGTGGCAGAGTGTGTGTGAGTGAGTGGCGAGGGTGTAAGTGTGTGAGTGGCAGAGTGTGTGGCAGAGTGTGAGTGGCAGAGTGTGTAAATGGGTTTATCATAGTGCTCCACGGAAATAAAAAGAGAAGGGAACTCTCATATTGACAACTCTATTGATATTGTAGCTCTGTTAGGACAACTGTGTGTGCACGTGAGACACGGTGTATTAGTTGCTTTAAAATGCATGTTTTTTCCTTTTATGAAAAAAAAAATAATGTTATGCTATACAGCTGGTATACAATTATTTCCAGGGCTGGATTTATTCCCGGCCATGTATTCTGCAACCTCATTCAACCTCAGAAACTCTTTTAAAATGAGCAAAGGCTTTGGAATAAATGTTCTCTGCGTGGCATCTTCACTATATGACCTGGGTAAGCATGGCATGATTTTTAATTCATTTTATTTAACAGTAATTTAATAAACCCGATAATAGAAAAAAACAGAAGACAAAATCCAGACGCTTGTTTTGTAGGCTGAATAAAATGAAATAAAGGCTTCTATTTCCTATGACTGTATTGAGTTTTAACATTAGCCCTTTCTATGACAATTTCGCAAAGATATGTTACTCACGAGTTTCTCATTCACAAAAGCTAATGATAAACCCTAATAAATAGATTAAATAGATTTACATTTAGAAATTTCTGTTGGTTATTTACAAGTTAACGGGCAATAAGTGAAAGTTGCATATTGCTATTTCCTAAAACAACATTTTGACCCTAACCCTACTCATCACCCTGACCCTAACTAACTGTAACCATAACTCTAATTGTAACCATAGCACTAGATCTATAGCTAACATTTTAATAGAGGACGTTTCATGCCACTCCGTCCTAATGGCAAAAAATTACAGCATGGAACATCTTTGCATCGTGGGTTAAACATTACCTTATCCATGGATGATAATGCTTCATTGGTGGTAGGATGCATGAAGAGTGTATTAATGTTTGGAATTAAATATAAGAAAATATAGATCCTTTTGTAATGGATCTTGTTAGATGAGCAATGGATCATGAATGAGCCATGGTTGTGAACTGGCTCATGACTCAAAATAGTTATCATTAATTTTCCAGCAAACAAATAGTAATATTAATTTAACTTCTATACCACCTTATAGCTGAAGCTCTTTGCGTGGTTTACCATAATATATAATACATTTAATTGTAAAATATAACTATTCATTGTGCAGGGACAAATCGGGTGAGCTCAAATTGGCAGATGCAGCCCTGTTTTTCTTGAAGGATAAACTCACTAGGTTGTCCCAGAATAATGTGTAGATAAGCCAGTGAGATTACATTTTCCTCTCACTCAACTTGCTTGCACCTATTTTTATTAATTAGCTATCTCCGTTGTCATTTAACAATAATTCACCATCTACTTAATACATTGCAGAAATGAAATGTAGATTGTTGTATAACACTCACAATAACATTCCTTTAAAAGAAGGGCAATAGAATAACTTGCAAATTTATTGAAAATATATATCAAATCATAATAGCTTCACACACAATTAGATATCATAACTAGGGTTGCCACCTTTTCTTAAGAAAAATACTGGCCTTCCTACTGTCTCTATAGACTTAACATTGGCCTTATGCCAATTTTTTTACAGGCCTGCCGGCAGTAGTGTATCTACACCGAGGCAAACAAGGTGCTCGCCTAGGGCGGCGCCTTGTTTAGGGCAGCACTTTCCCAGAGGTTGTTAAAGCACACTGGTGCTTTAAACCCTTCTGGTGCGGCAAAGATTTTTACTTTCTTCACCGTTGTGTAAAAAGTTGTTCCCTCCCCTCCCTCTCTTTTCCCTTCCCATGTGTGTGATGTGAGGCTGTGTGTGACTGAGTGTGATGGGAGTCAGTGTGTGACAGTGTGGTGGGAGTTAGTGTGTGACTAAGTGTGATGGGTGTCAGAGTGTGTGTGATGGGAGTCAGTGTGTGACAGTGTGGTGGGAGTTAGTGTGTGACTGAGTGTGATGGGTGTCAGAGTGTGTGTGATGGGAGACAGTGTGTGTGACTGAGTGTGATGGGAGTCAGAGTGTGTGTGATGGGAGTCAGTGTGTGTGACTGAGTGTGATGGGAGAGTGTGTGTGATGTGAGGCTGTGTGTGACTGAGTGTGATGGGAGTCTGTGTGTGATGTGAGGCTGTGTCACTGAGTGTGATGGGAGTCAGTGTGTGACAGTGCGGTGGGAGTTAGTGTCTGACTGAATGTGATGGGAGTCAGAGTGTGTGTGATGGGAGAGTGTGTGTGATGGGAGTCAGTGTGTGTGACTGAGTGTGATGGGAGTAGGAGTGTGATGGGAGTATGAGCTTGATGTGAGTCTGAATGTTATGTGTGATGTGGGGTCATGTAATGGAGGTGATGGGGCATGTCATAGGTGTGTAACGTGGGTGTGCAGCTTGGGTAGGGGGGTGCCCGGATTTTGTCTGCCTAGGGCATCACAAAATCAAGATACACCACTGCCTGCCAGTAAAATACCAGCCAGGTGGCAACCCTAATCATAACGGGCCATCATAGCATGCACCCAATCATTTACACACATAAAAACATACAAATAACTTACACTCACTAATGTCAGGATATCTCCTCTAAGACTCAGTGCTGGCATAAACTGACAAGTCATAAACTGACCAATAATTAACATAGTACATATATATATATATTATATATTTGTGAAAACACAAACTATTTTGTTCACCACTAGATGGCATAAATGATCTGTAATGCTTTACATCAGGGGTGTCCAAGTTTGTTTTGCAGTGGGCCACTTCACCGTAAATTTATTTGTGTGTGGGCCGCATTGATGTTTCATTTTGGAAATAAAATGTGTGTGTGTGTGTGTGTGCGCGCGCGTGTGTGTGTATATATATATATGTGGATATATTCATATATATATATATACACACACACGTGGATATACATACATACATACATACACACGTTGATATACATACATGCACACACGCACACATGTGGATATACATACATACATACACACACACACACACACGTGGATATACATACATACACACACACACACACACACACACACACATGGATATACATACATACATATATACACACACAGGTGGATATACATACATACATACACACACACGTGGATATACATACATACATACATACATACACACATACACGTGGATATACATACATACACACACACACACACACGTGGATATACATACATACACACACACACACACGTGGATATACATACATACATACATACACACACACGTGGCTATACATACATACATACATACATACACACACACGTGGCTATACATACATACACACACACACACGTGGTATATACATACATACATACACACACACACACATATAATTATATATCACAGTAATGATCAGCGTGTGAGTATGTCACAGATTCCCCAGCAAAAAAATAAATACTCAAATTAAATGCACACAGTCATTCTTATACAAAGTTACACTTACATTCACACACACTCAAATACACACATAGTTGCATTTACACGCACACAGTATCACACTTACACACACACTCAAATACACACATAGTTGCATTTACACACACACATACACTGATTCACACTTCCACACACACACAGAGTTTTGCTTCTTTTTTTTTTAACCCCTTCGCGACCGATGACGGTCCTGGACCGTCATCGGTAAAAACACACTTAGTGACCGATGACGGTCCAGGACCGTCATGCAGGTCTGATCGCGGTATGCACACTGGCATCCCGCGATCGCGCTAACAACGACATGGCTGAGTGTCTCGATACCGAGACACTTCAGCCATGTCGGTTGAGGACCCCCCGGAAACATCCGGGCACTGTGACAGCCAATCACAGCGCCCGAATGTTAATAGCTGTCAAAGCAGGTGCCTGCTTTGACAGCTATAGTCTCTCCCTGCTCCATGGTGATCGTGGGGCAGAGAGAGACTAAATATAGTGTGTCAAGTCTCCCCCTGGTCCCCCCCAGTAACAACCAGCCCCCCCCCCCCAAATGATTTTTTTTAATAAAAAAAAAAAAAAGTTTTTTTTTTCCCTATTTTGCTAATCCTAACTCTTGGGTTAGGGTAAGAGTTCATCAAAACCCTAATCCTAGAGTTAGAATTAGGGTTTGTACTAACCCTAACCATAGGGTTAAGGTTAGAGTTAAATAAAAATAAAAAAATGTAAAGAAAATTAAATAAATAAAAAAATTAAAAATAATAATAATAAATTGTATAAAAATAAAAAGTTATTCCGTAGAGGACCAGTGACATGTTATGTCTGTCTGTGGTCCGCTAGGGATATTTTATTTAAAAAAAAAAGACTGCTAGTGGGGCCAGTGCTTTGCATTGGCCCCCAGCAGTAGATAGGGGCCCGCAGCAGCTGGATATTTGATCCATGCAGCCGCAGGATAGCAAGGATAGCAAAAATCGGTGCTTCCTACTATAGACTACATTTCCTATTCTGCTACGGTAGCTTTTGGCTGGCTGAGCATAATAGGAAATGTAGTCACAAGTTTTACATAATAAATACACGTTATAAACGCTGGGTATTTCTGAACTCAGGACCTATAGTCGAATCTATTTAGCACGTTTTTTCATTAGCTTTTGAAGCTTAGTAAAAGAATTTACAAAGAAAAGTCAGGAAAAGTGTTTATTTTTTTTAATTTTAACCATATTTTACTATTTTTTACACAATACAATAAATGATATGAACAAAATAATGTCATGAAAAGAAAGTCCTCCTTGTCCTGAAAAAAACAATATATAATATGTGTGGGTACAGCAACTGACAAAGAAGAAAATTAAAGCTAAACACAAACACCTCAGAAGTGTTAAAACAGCCTCGGTCACTAACGCACAACATTCCAAAAACAGTCTGGTCATGAAGGGGTTAAGAAAGAAAAACCCTGTTATTTTGTTTGCAATAAAAAGAAAAACACTCACATTAATTGCACACATTCAACGTGCATACACAGACACACATACACAAATACACAGTCACTCTAACACACCATGTTACACTTACATACACAGACACTTTGACTATAATTAAAAAAAAAAAAACATGTTGTTCCCCCTCCTTGCTCGCTTACCTTATATCTGCAGGGAGGGGGATTGTTCCATCTGAGTACCGGGATGTCACTGACACCTGGTGCACCATCGGGGTCAGAGTGCGAAGGGGCAGAGCTTTCTCCCCTGCTGAGAGGAGAAAGCCCCGTCCCCTCACGCTCTGACTGTGTTGGAGCACCGGGTGTCAGTGACATCCCGTTGCGCACTTTTCTGGAGCGGGTGAGAGGTGCGGCTACCGCTGCCACTCTCAGGCGGGCCGCACCTCTCTGGCGGGTGGGCCGCATTTGGCCCGCGAGCCGCACGTTGGACGCCCGTGCTTAACATCCTACTATTTACATTAGTAGTGGCATTAAATGTTTTTTTAAACCCTTTGCTTCATTAATAAAATCAAAAGATAAAAAACTCTTTCCTATTTGCCTACAGTAAACCCAACATTTATTTTTACAGATACAGGCAGAGTTTACCTACCAAGTCACTCTATTTAGGAGGGACATTCCCTATTTTGCATCCATAACCCCCTGTCCCTCTTTCCTCATCTATTGTTTCTCCTTTCTGGGACCTCCTTATACACACACACACAGACAGCGTTAGATATATTTCCCTCCCCCCCCCCCCCCCCCCCCATCCCCCCCTCCCCAGTTACCTTTAGGGGTATGGTTCATCATCTCCTGAGAGCCTGGATGTCACCAGGCGACTGGCAGTATGAGAGCGCAAGGTGCAGAGCAAGGAGCCCTCACGCTACGCTCTCTCCATGCGGCAGATGTAGACATGGGACAGAGGTGCAGTTACCGCATCCAATCTCATGCGAGCCGTACCTCCACCTGTCAGACGGGCTGCATTTGGCCTGTGTTGGACGGTCCTGATATAACTGTATCATAGAGCTTCAGTGCAATAAAACTCACAATAAAGTGTATTTAAACTGATAGTAGGTTCTTTTGATATGCTAGGTGACCATTAGCAGTCAGGAGCCTACTCATGCCAAATTAATATACAAATACATTAAAAACCCACAAACTAATAATCATGCCTCCTTTTGTGCATACAATAGTGAGATCACTCTCTATGTGCAAATCAGAATAAATAATACTCTTCCATAATAATGCAGCTTCCCAAAAAGTACTCCTCGGCTACTCTCAAACGGCAATACAACAGACAAGGGAGCGCAAAAACATGGAAAAGAAAAAGCATAAGATCACAGCATAATACTGTATAGTGTAACAGTAGGTTTATAGTGGCGTATATATGCACTTACAAACAGATCTTCTTAAAAGAGCCCGTCAACAAATAACAACGATGATCCTCACGTTCATAATAAAAAGTCTTCTTTAATAAATTTATAAAAGATTAAAAAAGCCAATGGCGCAGTATCCACATAAAATACAAACTGGAGAAAATAGTGACACTTACAAAAAAGTAGGCACGTGAATGTGCAACACACGCTCACAACAGGGGGGGAGTCTGCACAATAATCCAGGTAAATGTTCTGATGAAGATCTCACCGCGTTTCACCGGTGATCCAGCTTCCTCAGGAGAAAAAAGTAGATACAGAGTCCTAGTGCTTCCTAATAGCAGCAATGTAAGTTCATTTTTCGTGGGGTTTAAATACTACCCAGGAACCACTTCAATATCCGGTTTGCAAATGACTTCCGGTTTAAATATTAATAAATAAAAACAACAGCAAAAAAAGTATAAAGAAACATATACCAACATACAGAATATAATAATCAGCAAAAATGGAGGAAAATCAGCAAAATATAATTAATAATAGAGCTTCCGTGTGTATTGGAAGTCCATTGGGCTACAAAAACATGGCTGACGTGCTGAGGGGGATGGCGTCAGTGGACACATGGTCCGCAGACAAACTAATGGCAATGATAATCTCTATAACGAGAATCACTGCCATTGGTTTGTCAACCAAGTCACACACATGCTTGAAGTAGGGTGCATCCGTGACAATATTAATTTGTGTAAATAAAATAAAGTATTCTTCTAAATGACTTATCAAATAAATAAATAGTTATGAAATAGCAATAAAGTCGCTGAAAATCTTCTGGTAAGGCCCTACCCACAGCAACACAATCAGCCACTCCAACAAAAATAAAAGTGCCCCCTCTTTGGCCTTTAAGTATGATTTACTGTGAGCTCTTCCCCTCAGCTGGATGCTGGCACATGATGACATTATAAACGTGCGCTCATCTAATTAGTAATGGAGGCTCCGGTTGTCTCTCTCTGTTAGTGTAGAGAGGGACCTTTGTTTCAATCCTCCATTTTAGGAAAACTAGGTAAAGTCCCATCAGTTGGTGTATTTCGTTTTTTTTTGCTGCCCTAGGCAGACTAAATTCCCCCCCCCCCCCCTCTTCCACCCACTTTGCAGAACCAGGACCTATCTCAGCAACCATGGAGAAGCCACACCAGCCCCTGAACCGAAGGACATGACTCATCATCTACATTGCACATGCAGGACTTTCTGCATCCCAGGACATGCCTTATCACCAAATTTGCACATCCAGGACTTACCCCTGCACCCCAGGTCATGACCCATCAAACCCACACTGCACATCCAGGACTTACACCTGCAACCCAGGACATGCCCCATCACTCACATTGCACATCCAGAACTTACCCCTGAAACCCAATACATGCCCCATCATCCACACTGCACATCCAGGTCTGACCCTAGCATCCCAGAACAGCTGCTCCCTGGCGTCTACTGGAGGCAGATAGATGTCTGTGCAGTTGCACAGACATTTCCCTGCTGCTTCTTGCGCTGTTCTGAAGTCTGAACACAGCAGGTCACGCGATTCGCATTGATCTGACCACAAAACCAATGCGCTATAAGCAAGAAGCAGCATGGGAAAGTCTCCAGCTGCCTGCTAGCCACAGAGAGACTGGTGATGGAAGATGCCAGGCAGCAGTTCTGACAGCAAGCATTTTTTTGTGCAATTTTTTTTTGTCAGCGACAGCCTCAGCCATAATGATACCTAATGAAGTATCATGGCTGGTAAGAGGATAAATGGGCATGTACCTTAAAAACTACAGTGCCCATTTACGCTCATACAAGACCCAAAGGTCTATTCACTTTTGCTTCTATATTAGAAGCACAAGTGAAAAAAACGTTTAGTAGCTCTTTAATGAAAAAACTTGCATTTTTATTTCAGCTGTAAAAGCTTCAGCTTTGTTTAAATCTTTTGAAACTTAATGTTACAAAATTACAGTTAATTCAGGTAAAAACACCCGTATCCATTATTGTCAGAAGAAAATGAACTCAAATTGTGATCACTTTTTCCTTAGAAATTTGGAAGAGAAAATAAAATTAACTATTGTAATTTTTTAAACATAATATACAAATAATTGAAGATCCAGTTGTGCACCATTCAAAAGTTATACCCACTTTGTAAAACCAAGTAGGAGGCTTCCATTTCATGAAACTGTGCATGGCAGAGTTGATCCACTGAGCAGGCACATCAATTGTGCAACACACAACTAATAGCTGGGAAGGACATGAGCATGGAGTGATGTCTCAACTAAAGGTATGCTTGGTACATCAGACCTCATATACTGCAGTATCGTGATAAGCCAGCCTGGAAATCTGTGTCCATTTGAGTAATGGAGGGTACGGATGTTTCATATACTATGCACCACAAAAACCCCTTTATAAATTAAAGTGTAGGTTCTGTCTGTAAATAAATACAGAGTGCTTTACATTTTCTATCAGATCCATTATGGTCCATATTGCAAAATAATAACAATGGGTTGTGCAGCATTCAATAAAATGTGGACGAGATTGTTCTCTCCCTGAAGATATTAAAGATATTGTGTAGGTATGGTGATGATGACTATATAGTATAGTACAGTATGCACTGAATATATCAGGGTACGTTGCAAACTCACAGTAATGACGAGCAGCAGCACGGAACAACAGGAAAGAAGAACATAATAAGATCAGATGCAATGGCTGGAGGCAGAAAATACTACATTACAGCACACATGGGCTGACAAATGTGTTCAAGTCACATTGTGTAGGGTGACAGCACGGGACTGTTTATATTTGTATACTCATTAAATTGTAGCCCTTGAATTTATAAGTATAGTACATACTGGTATATAGCAAAGTAAATAAACTATATATATATATATATAATGTAAATATAATATAGTGCATAAAGTGCAGGTACTGGATCGGAGGTTATAGGAGGTGGGGACACTTGGGGAGAACATTCTATTCAGGTAGGGTTGGAGCTTCCCAGAAAAGCTCTTAAACACAAGGCTGGAAAGACAAAGGCTGCCTCTGGATTCCAGCAGTAGCCAGTTTAGCTTTTTTAATAAGTCACAGAGGTGAGTCATATAATTACATTATAACGCAAAGGGACAGCATGAGTTAAACAATGTAGTAAGTTCATGAAGGTGGGTTTATGGTGCATTTGCATATATCAAATGGAAAGAAGAAAACTAGTACTAAGTTCAGCAGAGAATTTTAGATTATTGCTTACTCAGGAAACAAGTAGGGTTTAATGATACCATTTATTGGCTAACTGAGAGTTTGGTTGCAAGCTTTAGCACAGTTTTTTCTCCTCACCGGTTGACCCTCTTTGTACCCAGTCATTTACTTATTTTTTCCTTTTTTGATATTTATAAACTTCTATGCATATTTGCACACTTACCTGGTCCTGGAATCTTAATTTTGCCGGCCTCTGGACCACGTCAACCGCAACTTGGAACAGGGTTCCCGTTTTCTTCATGCTGTGTTCGGCAGGAGCTCCGTGAGGATAGAACATCCGGAAGTAGTGTCTGGCCGTTTGCTTCAATTTTTCTGCAAGCTTTCAAGACCAAGTTGCTAGGTCCCTTCCTCAGGCATAAATATAATGATTTATGCCCGAGGAAGGGACCTAGCAACTTGGTCTTGAAAGCTTGCAACCAAACTCTCAGTTAGCTAATAAATGGTATCATTTTAAAACTACTTGTTTCCTGTTTTTTCATGGCTAACATGGTACTACTCCTTTACTTTGTTTACTCAGAACAGACATTATCAATCTCTCTTTTGAAATGAAGGGTCCACTTTCACTGAGATGGAGGACATGTATTAAACCTTGATATGTCATGTGAGTTTTAATGTATGAAACCATTGCCATTCTGTATATTCAACATTGATTATCAATAATCAGTAAAATGATGTCTAGCAATGAGCGGAAAAAGATGCATTATACATTTTAAACAGATATGTCACATCAGTCTTTTTAAAAATATGAAGACAAAAATGCTTATTGGGTAAGTTTATCTCCGATTTAAATCAATTGTGCAAAGATGTTTTTATTCTATTTAAAAATGCTTAATGGCCAATTTTATCTCTGAATAATGCCAGTAATAGATACTTGTGCCTATTCTATTTACACATCTTTAGTGATGTAATATTAATTCTTGCTGTGAAAGCAATCCTAGCTTACAATGGAATCAAAAGAGATCAAGAATGGAACAAAGTAGAATGTATGAACAGATAAGACCCATTCAGCCTACCTATTCTGCCCATATTTCTACCTGCAATCAAATCCTCATAGCTTACTTGGCCCTTGTCCTCATCCAATGTTAAGGATAGCCTTGTGCTTATTACATGCAGGGCCCTGCGCAACCTATAGGAGAGGTAGGCACCGGCCTAGGTCGCCTTTTTAAAAGGGTCGCTCACGCGCATGGAAGAGAGGGGGAGGGAGGCGTTCCGCATCGGGTGCAAGGTGAAGATCCGCCCCCACCCGTCTGTAGCAGTGAGGCACCATGTGTCGCTGGGAGCAGTGGGCAGCACTAGCTCTGTGTGTTTTTAACACAGAGCTCAGACAGTGCTGCATGCGCTCCTTGCGCACACTGATGATTCAGAGCAATCATATTTTCGATGCTCTGAATAAACAGTGTGCGTGAGGAGTGCGAGCAGACCTGTCTGAGCTCTGTGTGTGTGTTTAACACACAGTGCTAGTAGTGCCCGCTGCCCCCAGCACCGCACAAAGCTTCAAAACCTTCTTGTCTTCTCTGGCAGAGAGCGACGGCTGCAAGCTCAGCCCCATCGCACTCTGAGATTGCCGGATGTCAGGTGAATAGCAGTGTTTTGCCTATGCAGTCACCGGAAACGTCCTCCTTCCTGCAAATTAAGTTAACTAAGTAGGGAGGGGGACCAACAGTATTGCTGGTTTTTTTTGGGTAAAAAAAAGAAGTGTAAGACTGGTTGTAAGTGTGTATGTGTGTCAATGTGTGTGCAAGTGTGTCAATGTGTGTGTAAGTGTGTGTATATTTCTCTGTGTGTGAGTCAATGTGTGTTACTGTCTGTGTGTGTCTTTAACTGGGACTGTGTGTCTAAGTATGTAAGGCTGTCTGTGTAAGTGTGTATATTTGTGTGTAAGTATGACTGTGTGTATTTATGCGTGAGTGTGTAAGTGTGGCTGTGTATGTGTGTAAGCACATCGATTTAAATGATGCGCAAAGTGGGGGGCCCACAAATTAAAGGCAACATGCTCCCACTGCCCGCGTGACACACAGAGGGCAGCAGTCTGTATCCAGCCGGCAGCTAATTTCCGCCTCCTGCAATGGAAGGGAACATTGTGTGGTGGAGACATGATACAGCAGCAGCAAGGTGAATACTGCTGAATGGGGGGAGAAGGGGCAATGCTTTTATTGGGAAAGCTGGTGGTGGCATGTTAATGGACAAATTGACACTGGCATATTAGCTAATTGGCTGTGGCATATTAATGGGCAAACTAACTATGACATATTAATGGGCAAACTAGCTGTGGCGTGTTAAAGGGGAATTTGGCTGTGGGCTATTAATGTGGAAACTAACTGTGGCATATTAATGGGCAAATTGCCTGTGGCATATTAGTAGGCAAACTAACATGGTATATTAATGGGCAAACTGTCTGTGGCATATTTATGGGCAAATTGGCTGTGGCATATTAATAGGCAAATACAAATGAGTTATGAGGAGGTAGAGACAGACATGGGGGAGAAAGATACCTTTGCGTTATGAGGAGAAAGAGACAGACAGACATGGGTGTATATGAGGAGAGACATGACATGCAGAAAAAGTGACCCGAATGGGGAACACAAAGATAGACATGGAAAAATGATATGGGGTGTGAAGGGAAAGATATCCATGACGGTAAGAGTGGAAAGAGAGAGAGATATACATAAGGGTATGAGTGGAGAGTTTGAGATATACATGAGGGTATGAGTGGAGAGAGCGAGATATACATGAGGGTACGAGTGGGGAGAGAGAGAGATATATACATAAGGGTACGAGTGGAGAGAGATATACATGAGGGTATGGGTAGAGAGAAAGAGACATACATGAGGGTATGGGTAGAGAGAGACACGTGAGTGACTAACTTGGTGAAATATTATTTATTGCTCTTGGTGTACTTCTTTTCCAGTGATGCTCAGCCAGACTAATGGGAGACTTTGGCTGCTTGGGCATCATGGGGACCATAGTTCAAACGCACACTGCTAGCCTGCAAAAAGCCTCCCATGTTGCTAGCTGAGCATCATAGACATAAATAAAACAACTTCACTGTATTATGGCGAAATAAATTCTTTATTTAAAATAAATGTTTGTGTTGGTCCTTCACTTCAAAATCAAGTTTGTGCTGTCCCCTCCCCCCAGAAATATAAATTGGCATGTCTGGAACAGACATGTGTTAAGGGGAGGAGTTTATAATATAGCCATGTCCACTTGGGGTGCCAAAAAAAACCGTGTACCCAGGCGTCCATGACCCTAGGATCGGCTCTGCTGGGAGGGAGGAGAACAGATATGGGGGTAAGGAGGGGACAGACCACAGATATGGGGGTATGGGGGGACAAAATATATGTGGGTAAGGGGGTACAGACAACAGATATGGGGGGAAGAAGGGGCGGAGAAAGGTGGCGGCAAAATGTGGGTTTGTCTAGGGTGGCAAAAATACTTGCACCGGCCCTGTTTACATGCATCTACTTCATGCATCTGCCATCTGATATAACACTTATTACATTAGAAGGTAAAAGGATTTGCAAGTATGTTCTCTTATCCTGGTATGCTTGAAGCGGGTTCAGACAATGGGGTCTATTCAATAAAGTCCGGGTTTGGAGATCTGGATTAGCAAATGGCCCTGGTGTCTGGGAGTTTCCTTATTGACTTCCAGCTCTACCCCCCATTATAATTACTGGGCCTGTGAGCTTGCCAAATGGCTCCCAGCATCCCTAAAATGAATGAGCCAGGGACTTGCCCAGGGTCCCTGGTCCAATAACAATCAATGCCCCCACAGTGATGGGAGGGGTTATAATTAACCCTCCTATATACACTGGAAGATTAATAACCCCACTTCTTCCAAGTACTATTAGTAAAATGAAAGTCAACCTCCTCGCATTATACTTGACCTTTATGTGAATAAATAAGTTTAGCTTGCATTTTAGCTGATAAAATGTTTAGACTCTGTGGTAAAAGAAGTGAACACAATTTAAAAAAAAAACAGAATGATTTGAAGGGACACTCCCACCAAAAAATAAAAAGGTTTTATTTAGCCTTGTTGATTTGAGATATACCGTATTTGCTCGATTATAAGACGACCCTTATTATAAGACGACCCCCCAAACTTTGGATATTCCTTTAGGAAAAAAGTTAAACTTGAATATATTCACATGTAAATAGCTTTTTTAATAAAAAATTAAATCAAAAAAATGCATTTGTTTTTTATTTCCTTTTATGTGCCAATTCTGCCTCTCTTTCCCTTGCCCCCAGCTTTGTCTCTCTCCCCCTCCCTTTGATTCCCCCCTCTTCTCCCCCCTTGTTTCTCTCTGCCCCCCTCCCTCTGTCTCTTCCCCCCTCCTTGTTGCTCTGTCTCCCCCCCTCCCCCTGTTTCTGCCCCCCTCCCCCTGTTTCTGCCCCCCTCCCCCTGTCTGTCTCTGCCCCCCTCCCTCCCCCTGTCTCTGCCCCCTCCCTCCCCTGTCTCTCTTCCCCCTCCCTCCCCCTCACCTGGAAGTCGATCCCTGGTGGCTAGTGGGGGCAGCCGGGGGATGTCTGCACGATACGTGCAGGCAGCCGGGGGATGTCTGCACGATACGTGCAGACATCCTCCATGCTGCCCGACACGGCACTCTATAATGACGGACAGCTGGTCCGTCATAATAGTCTGCCGTGTCGAGCAGCATGGAGGATGTCTGCACGTATCGTGCAGACATCTCCCAGCTGCCCGATTCTCCCTGGCGGCTAGCGGGGCAGCACGCTCGCCGGGACTTCTGTGACGAAAGCGGAAGTACCCGGCTTCTTCACAGAAGCCCCGGCGGTCGTGCCGGGCGGAAGCAGGGGAGTCTGCGCAGACTTCCCCTGCTGTTAGAGAGGGGGATCCAGGTCCCCTGCAGCTCTGCTGGGGACCTGGATCCCAGTCTTATAATGTGACCTCAATTTGAGGTCAGATTATAAGAAGACCTCGATTATAAGACGAGAGGTAGTTTTCAGAAAAAAAATTCTGAAAAAAACCTCGTCTTATAATCGAGCAAATACGGTATATTTTATTTGAGTATATTTAATAAAATATTTTTCTAAACAAGTATGACTGGGTGTTTTTTGTGTAAAATATAGTGTATTTGGGTGCCACCCCACACTTTACAGCACTAGTATCTCACACTGGAGCCAGTCAGAGAGCAGGGGTGTATGTTATGACATCATCATGCAGGCTCTACCCACAGTTGTAAAGTGAGACTTGCTGGAAGATTTTGGAGGAAGTTACATAGGGTTGCCACCTGGCTGGTATTTTACCGGCAGGCCGGTTAAAAATTGGCTTGACCCCAATGTTAAGTCTATGGAGGTAGCAGTATGGCCGGTATTTTTTGGAAGAAAAGGTGGCATCCCTAATGTTACATCAAATGTAAAATTCACAAAATGGAAGCAGGAAGCAGACACTTTTTATGCAATTAATTCAAACACAGAAAAAAAACAGTGGCATATGTCTTACATATGTGTTTGTGTTAAATGCACTTGTAACCTAGTTACATCGTATGTAGGTTGTAGTGTCCCTGTAAATACTTTCCTTCACTGTGTGTTGATTATATTTATGTATTTGAATGTTTATAGTCACTCAGTCCACTTTCTCTTGTCTTTCCTCCAAGCAATGCATGGTAAGATAGTCTTACCATGTATCACTTTACTGGTAACCTTTATCCTTAGAATCACAAACTATTTTAATAGACTTTTTCTGGAGTCACTCTAAAATATCTATATGCTTTTCAACTGGAGATGCAGCCTCCATTACTAGATACATTAGCCAAGTGATGTCTCACCAGTGTTCTAGACAGATATGGGCACTTCCCTCTACTGCTAATGACTCTCCCTATACAACCAAACATTATGCTAGCATTGTCTGCTGATCTGCTAGATTTGTTGCACTGCATAGCATGGATGCAAATGGAGGTTTCCATTTATTATTGTGCCATCAGGGATTGCAGTTCTGTTGAAGTAAACGTATGTATTACTTACACTTCCTGATTATGTGTGAGTATCATTATGTATATATATATATATTACCATATTTTATGTGTACTTAAATCACATTCATGGTCATCCAGAGGGAAGGTAAGAGGGGGTACTTGCCCTTCCCCCCAACATTTTTAACAGGTCCACTGGAGCCGAAGCAAGGGAGGGAAATGCAGTCAGGTAATAAAGTATTAGGTCAAACAGACATAAGGGGCTATTCACTGAGGTGAGATGCACATTTCGCCTCACCAATTTAGCTATACATTGTGCAGGGACAAACCTGGTTAGTTTCCCTAACTAAGTGAACTCTTCAGGTTTGTACCTGTATAAAGTATAGCTAAAATGTTCCGCTCACCTGCTACTCACCTTAACGTACCTTTTAGTGAATAGCCCCCATAGAGAGCAGAAAGATCATCTGGCTGGTTTGGTCTGGTCTCTTCCTCTGTTTCTAGTTGATCTCCTCTCTATTCACTCTGGCTGCTGCTAATTCACATGCATAAAGTCCCCATCTGGACAGAGATACAGCTTGCATACTGCAGACCTGGGGCTTAACGATATTGTTGCACTTTAGTGTCCCTTTGAAGAGTACTTATTATGCAATAATAAGATAGTGTCACTCTATTCAATAGCCTATATAGTTATAACATGTCACTATACTGACATTTTCTTTTGTTGTCTATGGTATTCAAAGACTAGATTTCTGAGGGGATTGAATAGAGATACAAAATATATTTTCCCCTGTATATTAAAGTGTTCTAAGCACAAACAATTAATTAAGAAATCTGCAATCTATATTTCAGAAAGACTATTTTACAATAACTGTGCTTAAAACAGCAGAATAACGACATGACATAAGTTAGATTCTGCCTGAATAAACTATTTTAGGGCTTGTCTGATTAAATGGAATTTGGAATGATTCTCCCAGGTTGTCAACCTCAGCTCCCAAACGGCAGTGTAAGAATTCTTCCAGCAATGTTTGGGTCTCTTAGCTTTAACATTAAAACTCAGCTGTTAATTATCTTGGACAATTTAAAAGGGGATCATCGGGTTGTTCTACTAGAAGAGGACATGTGGAATGAGTGGAGCTATACCACACATAGGGTGTGTAAACTTTCATTGGATTACATCCCTGCAGCTATATGGTGCATGTAATATTTGGAGAGGGTTCATACAATTAGTTTAACTACACCTGGCTAGCATTTCAGTTGATAAAAACTTTAACATGCTGTGATGAAAGTGCATGAAGTAAAGAAAAAACAGGAAAAAAATCATCATAATAAAAAATAATTAAAGATTTAAAGACTGATCTTCCTGAACATAATGAAGTAATTAGTAGGTCATAGTGCATTTTATGGACTGTTTGATGTAGAGCAACATTACCAGTTTTATATTTTTTCATACAAAAACATCAAGATCTATAAACATCTATGAAACATCATTAAATTGTCCATTACAAAGTCCAGTAAATGTCCACCATGAACATTTTTTGAGGCCTTCTCCTGATACAAAGGTATAGATGCTAACTACAGAAGAACACTCATTTGGATTGTAATTGGCAGTGTCTATTCTTGCTGAATTCATGCATGTAAGATACTATGGGAGAAATGTACTGAGATTCTGGTTGCAGCCCATAAGGTATTTTGACTTGAGATCAATGTTTAGTCTATGGAAATAACACTATGGCCAATCATTTTTTGAAGAAAAAGTGGCCAAACGTGTGGAGGTCAATCTTAGAATCTGTAACACACGGGATTAGAAAAACAATGGGTTTTGTAGGATTATTATTACATATGTATTTTATATATTCATGCAAGTTATGATGTTATATATTGCTAATTATTGAACTCAGGGCCATTCTAGCATCTATCAGGCTGGGGAGATATATAAGGGTCTACTCGATAAAGAGTGAATTGCAGGAAATTGAGATGGGAATCTCAATCTTTAGGCCAATGTAGCCGAGTTGGAAAAATTCTTCAATGCAGCTGAATGTTTCCAACTCAGTTACTTTGTTCTGAAAATTCCATACCTGCTATTCTCTCTTTATTCAGTAGACCCTATAGTCAAATGGTTCAGGAATAGTGCTGGGCAAAACATATTTGGCACACAAATCAATCAATAATGCAGTTGCCACAAAGCTCATTATAGAGCATCTAATATGCCAGTCATATTAGAAATGCAACCTAAACATCTGACCCCAGAATCCTCTAGTGGCTTGTGAAGGAATTGCAACCAATTAAAAGAAACTTGCCTCAAGTTACTCAAATCAGCATGACTTCAGCAATTTCCTTTCTCTCCCACTTTTTAACCTGTACCGGATCTTATAGCTAACCTCCAACTATATACTACCTAATATGACTAGCTATTTTGATTTAAAAAAATGATAAAGACAAAAACATTTCTTTATTTTGCATGATTCAGTAAGTATCTAATATTTCAATAGGTTAATATCAAACTGGAATATCTCAAGACAACCTACACTGGGAAATTTAAAGTAACAGCTCACTTTTTCTTCCTAATTTCTACTGTATAATTTAGGGTCATGGGACATGAATGATACACTTTTTGGGGCATGTCATTTCAGCAAATCAGTCAAAAACTGTAAATTAGTGCAAGGATAATGATCACATGTTCATTTATGAGGTATATATCAAGGTCAATAGCTTCCTGTTTGGAAAACAATATAACTCAGAACCATGGTCAAAACTGACACCAGAATAAAAATAACAGTAACTAGTGGACTGATGATATACTGTGCACATTATTAATAAACTCTACATTTATTGACGGTCAATGCACAATTCACATTGATTGAATTTTGATCCCTGGAGGTGCAGTCCAACTGATATGCAAAGCCATTCTCCTTTACTGAACTATAAATAAATAAATTTATATCTTCCTAGTTATAGTATAGAAGCTTGTATGTAGCGTTATGTACTTTACCTTCAAAGGAAAGTAATTGAAATATACATCTGAGTTATACGGTTCTTTACACACAACATGTTATTTTAAGTAAACCCAACGTGTAATTAATAGATACACACAGGTTTAGTAACTTATGTGTCTCACATGCAAGACAGCAGTTCCTGATTGTCGTGTGCGGACAAACGTCAGCACGCACAGAGCCAATCAGAGCGGGCGCTCACCCCGCTGACAGCTGAATTCGAGGGTCTCTAGCACAACGAAAGACCCTTGTTTTTGCATGGGATCAGCAGGGGGACTTAGTTAAGGTCCCCCCTGATGATCTCATGCAAAAGCGAGCGAGCAGAGTCGCTGACCAGATGGCTGCCTGCTTCCTATGAAACATGGCAGCTGTCAGTCAAAGGATAAACTGGCGTGTACTATCAAAAGTACACGCCAGTTTATCCTCATACTAGGGACAACTAACTTTTCACTTGTGCTTCTATATTAGAAGCACAAGTGAAAAAAAAAACGTTTAGTGTGCCTTTAAAATGCAAAGTGGAAATGCATTAATCCTACTGTAACACTGCAGATCTCTGAACAGCAATATCTGTGGTAGGATCAGCTATTGCATTATGGCTAGACTTATACAACTGTTGTCAAACACCAACTGAAATAATGAGACAGGAAGCAGTGCTAAATCACTATGTACATTGTAATAAAAAGTGCCCCGCTGTAAAGGAAGGCTAGAGTGCTCAATGGTGCAAAGATTGCAAGTCTGACCTTTCTAAAGCTAATGTGAAAGAATTGTATTTTTAAGAGCAGCACAATGTAACATCAGCTAATATAGCAAAATAAATGCTTCAGAAACCCATTAGTAGCTATAAAATGTACTACAAAAATGGTTATTTATAGAAGCTTCACACATGAAAATGTCGAGATGTTAAAAAATAGATGTCAATTTGCTAAAATCGTCAGTGGCCCTTTTTTCTTTTACATCCCAATATCCATTTATATGGAAAAAATTGTGACTCCGTCATACGCGGGTTTTGGTGGATGATGGAGGCCACTGTTCAGGCGCTTTTCATTTTCTTTATACCTGGTTTACGTAGCGCTAATTCCCAACATTTGTACATACATTGGTGCATGCACTGATAGCACCACTATTAGGCACTAATGACTTTTAACCACTGATGGTATTTCAGTCTCAAAAGACAAAAACACCTAAATTAAGATGCTCTAATAAAAAGGTTCATATCTTCCTCACTCTTTTGGCGCAGGAAGAAGATGCAGCGTCCCAAGTCCAACACCCCTATGCTCAAAGAAAAGAGGTCTGACCTAGAGGCCTACCTGTCAAAATTAGAGCCTAGTGGTAAAACGCAGTTCATTGACATGACAATAAATATAATATAGAAATTGACTCTGCATGACATACTAAAAAGTGTTGTGATGAAACTTTATTAAACCCTTCAGGACAATGTTTTTGTTTTGATGTCTCTTCTGGAATATATGTATTTTGGTACTTTAGCTATGTGTGCTAAGTTATAAGGCAAAAAGTAGCGCATTGCTTTTGTGATGTGATTGCATATCACTGCTACTGGATGTGACAGACTGGTCCTCCCCAGACAGTGCTGGAGTGCCTTATTCATGAAGCTTCCAATGTCCAGGCACTTCCAATGTCAGCAAGGGAGTGTTTTCCCCAAGAGGTTAAGAAAAATACAAACAGGAAAATGGCTCCCACAAAAGGCACAGTTTTTCCCAAACTGTAGTGAAGGTGGTATATCACCCAATACATTTTTAAAAAGTTGGAAAGAGTGAAGCCTTACTATTAAGATCAGGGCGTACAAATCATAGTCGCAGTAGTAGCAACTGAGACCTGGGCCACCACTCGGGGTCATGACCCCTGCAATAGGTCCTTTAAAAGCCCTCCTCCTGCAGGTGAGTAGTGTGTGCAGGGGCACAGGGAAGCTGTTTAGGGAGATAGATGATACAGACAGGCTGTTATGGCACATATAAGCTGTTTGGGGGCTAAGATGGCACATGCATGCTATTTTGGGGCTATGATGTCACAGACAGGGTGTTAGGGACAACAATGAAATTGACAAGCCATTTGGTTGGCACTGACAAGCTGTTTGGGGGCAAAGCTGGCACTGTGGAACATGTTGTCTGGTGAAATCGTGGGTTCCCCAGGGCACTTTTCCTAGCCCTGTAGTTTCTAGTTACACCCCTGATTTAGACACATACAAAATACATCTTTAGCCTTGCCAAAGCTTGTAATTACAAAACACGCTGGTCTAAAGCCCAGAAATCAAAAGGAAAAGGCTTGTTCCTGCAAAGAGTGGTTGCTTAATTAATTTGATTGATGTTTACAACACATGAAAAAGATAGAAAAAATGCCCCACATAATAAAAAGTAACTAATAATACGAACATGTACTGGGATCTCTAATGCGTCTATTCACTAAAATTTGACTTTGGAGGTTAACTTTCATTTTGCACCCAAGTTTGAATCAACTGCACCCGAGTTTGAATCACCCACGTTCGAATCTTCCCCATTGAAAGTAATGGCGCAAAGTTTTTTTTGAGACTAAGTCAAATTCGGCACCTGAGTCTCAAAAATAGATTCAATCATTTTGCCTCCCATTCCTTCAAACCTGGGGGGTGTTTCTTAGTCAAACTCCCAAAGTGAAATTTTAGTGAATAGACCCACTAGACATTCTTAGACCTTTTCTCTTGGTAAGAGATGAAAAGTTTTCTATGTCCAGATATTGAGTAACATACTTATGAGTCAACAAAATATTCTATCAGCTAATAGTTTTCAGACAAAAACATTTCCCTCACTGCACGCAGTAGCTGCCAGTTCAAATCTCATAAACTACTTTTTTTGGCCACAAATCAAATACTTCCTGCTCCACCTCCTCGTGTACCGCGCTATGATGCACCGGGTGTGCTCAGCAGGACTGGAAGCTAAGACGGTCTGTGCCTGTGTGAGAGGCACAGACCAAGCTGGAAAGGAAATACCCCCTTTCCCTGCAATGAGGTAAAGCAGCAGGGAAGAAGGACATATTGATTGTTTAACTTTTTTTTAATCTAAGAACAAAAAAACTGCTGACTTGTGTGTATGTGTGTGTGACTGACTCAATGTTTGTGTGTGTATGTGACTGACTGTACGTGTGTGTGATTGTGACTGACTGTGTGTGTATGCGACTGACTGTGTGTGACTGTGTGTGATTGTCTGTGTATGTTTGTGTGATTGTGTGTATGTGCTGTTGTCTGGCTAATAGATTTTTTTTTTTGCTGACTCCTAAAAAGTTAAGTTTGTCAGGCCCTGCTGTAAGCAGACAATAGTTGCCTTTTGACACTTATATACACTTTATTGAATATACATGGGCTCCTTAGAGAATATGCATGCTATGGCCTAGGGTGGAGATGCAATGCCAAACAACACATGCTTGTACAGCTGCTTTATTCTTAATTATTCAGCATAAAATGTTTGCTGGCAAAGTGCTTGGGAGTCTTGGGATAGTATGTGAAGCACACACAGCATCAGCTATGATGGAGGTAAGGACTAGGGCTGGATAACATTTGAATGGTTCAGTAATTCACATATGCTTTCTGCCTCATTAAAAAAATAATATTAGTTTTTAGTCTCACACACACCTGTTTTTATGTGTGTGCAGACATTACCAACATTGACACTGCGGATCTGGGCACGTTGGTAACGGCTACAGTGTTTGCCTAAGTGTTAATATATGTGAATTAAGGAATATGGATCCCACGATACATTAGACATATATTTTGAATTTTAGGAGATAATTGAACCCTCTTTCTTGCCAAGTTTATCTCCATACAGAATATTGTTAGTACCATAACTGTTTTCTAAAATTATACTAAAGGGAATCCTGAAAAATAATCTACATATTGGGGGTAGTGTCTATACTGGTGGAAATGTGATATACACAGCGCCTATTTTGTGAAATCAAAGTGAACCCTTTACCAAATACATAAAAATAAAAAAATAAAAAATGATTATTATAAACGTATACAAACCCAGCGATACACTGATTGAGGATATTGACAATGAAATATCTCAGTGGATTGGACAGATGAGTCGCATTGAGAAAATAAGCTGCTAGTCTTTATGAGAAAACAGTGGGACAAGCCACTGTAAAGGGAAACAAAATGGGAAGGTGAGTAAACAGCGCTTGGCAGTTAAACAGAGTAAGTGTCAATCAATATAAAAAACCAAAGATAGTAAAAAAAATATATAAATGTAATATATAAAAGCAAATGCAATATATAAATACATATAGAAAAAATATACACAAAAATAACAAAAAATGATAATAAATCGTTAAAAACAAGAAACAATGGTATGTGCCTTTAAAGAAATAAGAACAGACACAGATACAAATGTAACCACAGGCAGAGTATCAAATTACTCACTTGCTGATTAGGTTAGCAAAATACCATGAATAGTACATGGATACAAAAACGTGCTGGTCAGTAAGGAAGGAAGAATTTGGAACCTGGCCAGGTAACTTCACTTAACAGGAGGGACGCATTTAGTTCGGGGAACTTCTTCAGCCTCTAAACAAACAGACCAGCATTTGCACGGCATTTGGTGGTTAATACCGTTAAAGAAAAGGATGAATTTCACCGTTAAAAAAAGGATGAAAATCATTGACACAGAAAGGGTGCCCTGTGGGAAAAAAAATATCTGTATGAGGTGTCCAGAGATGATCATCGACGTGTTGGAGCCTCATCTTCAGCCTTGGAAAAGGGGTCATCCATATTATTATTATTATTATGCACCTAGTATGAAAAACAATTAAGGAAGAAAAAACTGGCACAGCCCTGCTCTCATAGGAGGGCTGAAATATCAAATGAATACACAAGGCATCTGATTGATTGATCATGTTACCCTCCCTCCCTGTCCCAGCCCTAGAATCAAACAGAATCAGCCAAAAAGACACCTTGTGTAGTCATTGGAAATCTCCCGGCCCTTTTTGAAGTTATAGGGCAATAACCAAAAGTAGTATTTTTTGTTTCCTAACCATTTACTCCTACAGTGACCTTTTGACCCAAACCCTAATCATCACCCAAATCTTAATTACAACACTAACCCGTCCGTAACCCTAAATGCAATCCTAACCCTAGATCTCGGGTTACTTTAGATATTGAGGCATCACAGCAACACCATCTTAGCATAGGCAGCTATTGAGTTTCATCGCAGGACATATGTACCAGGTACATCCATAGACATGTTTTCTCTGACCTACCTGGTATGTCCATTGTCGCAAAGGGCTAAAAACACTGTTATTACTCTACTGCTGAACTCTTTCTTTAACGCACGTTGTATCCTTAGCGGTCCTTTAAGATTGAATCACACATTAATCCTTTAGGAATAACATGCATTAAAAAATGTTAACTTTTGCTGGAGTCAATGGCTGTCATTAAATCTGGGCAATGAGTTAAAGTCATACCTTTTTGAAGATTTTTTTTATATTTCCAACCCTAAAGCATCAGATAATTTGCTAAATATATTTTGGGCACATATGAGTGAATTACATAACATATTGTAGATATTTATTGGCTGCCTTCAAAATCCTGATGAGTGAGCTAAATATATAACAGTATATGTCCATTAACTAAAGCAAATACAACAGATGCACTAAGTTGCATGGTTCAATGTGCTTTCTGAAATAGCAACTCAATATTTGGTACAACAGTAGTACTGAAAAAACATTGGTCATCACCTGTCTTGAGCTAGTCTATATTTTCATAGGTTAAAGGACAACTCAGTTTTCTTTTCACTTGTGCTTCTAGCAGAGAAGCACAAACTAAAAAAATCATTGTCCCTAGTATGGGGATAAACTGGCACTGAGAGTATATAACAGTTTAGCCTCTGATCTGCAGCTCCCTGGGAAGCAGACACCTCGGTCAGATCAGTGACTATCTATCTCTGCTAAGCACATGGACATGTTCTTTGACAGTGGCTTACTCTAAGGAAGCATGGGTGAAAAAAAAGTTTAAAGAACCCATTGCATTTGACCTGCAGTGTCTATTGTAATGGATTTTAAAGTTAAATAATTATACAAATGTATGTGTTAATTAATACATAATTAAATGTATTCTAAATAGCAGATAAGCAGCTTCTATTAAACCTTGTTCAGACAAATTAGACGCCGCCCAAGTCTTCAATTAGCACAGTAACAGAAACGTAAGCGCCCGGCACTCAGTGATGAAGTGAAACTTTATTTGTCGAACGCAGGCAAATAATGACAAATAAAGTTTCACTTCATCACCGAGTGCCGAGAGCTTTTGTTTCTAATATTCTACTGACCCTTGGACTCATCTCACCAGCATTTGGCTGGATCCTTGTAGTAAAAAAACACATCTGAAATGTTTCAAAAATGCAACAAACAAACATAGACATTTATTAAGACAAAACTGGTCCTATTTCAGGAAAAAGTGCTAAAATAGTAGTAATAACCATGGAAACCAATGGAATGTTATAGCAGTTTGCTCCAAATTTAGCTCTTTTTGTAAATAGCACCTATTTTTGCCGTGATAAATCTGGCCCAAAGTAACCTAAATGATCACATCCATTGAATAGGTACAAAGCACCTGCAGTTTTTTCCCCCACCAAGTGTTTAACTAGCATTGTCAGATTGGGCAATGTTTTTGCTGGACACTAACTAAGTTTATTTGGTGGAAACAGGTATTCATGGTAATCTTCGATTCGAATAATAATTGGGGTACTGTTCTACTTCTTAAAGCAAGACAAACAAAAAGGAGCCTATTCATTTTCTACATCTTTATGATTTTTATGTGAAAGCATTTATTTTGAGCATGTTTCATGAAAATGCATATTGTGTTATACATTATAATGATGAATAGCGTAGAGAAAAATTGCACTTTGTGGGTGTATTCACTAAAAATAAAACAGTGGGGAACAGAAAAGTGAACTGATTTTTGGAGTACAGAGGTTGCTTTTTAGACACCACCGACCCCATTTTGGATGTTTACCTAGGTCTGGGGGAGTGAAGTGGAGCTAGGTCTCTGCCTCCTCCCTATCACCAACTTTTACCAACTGGTGTTCCATTCTGTAGGGTCAGAATACCGTAAGAGTATTTTGTCCAAGTTGTTTCCATCAAAGCTTGTGGGTGCTGTTTGTATTTAAGACCCCAGAAGACCTTTTTAGAAACCTGTTTCAACCTGTAAACCATAAATATTTAATTGCTTGCCAAATAACATCCATAAGCTCCTTGAACTTCTCTCCTTTGTTAATATAGGGATTTTTATGTTCCTCTTGGTGGAAGCGCATCCTCCAAGGTCTTTAGAATGTCAATTACTGGCACGAGCAGATTCTGGAAGTTAGGCCTCATCAGAAAACCTTCAAGAAATCATGACAGCAGAAAACTTGCAACATTTGTGATTTGTGGACAGATGTATCCACCATGTCTGATAAGGAATACAGACTTTTTAGAATAATGGGCTCTATTAAGAGATGTAGCGTATCTCTGGTCATTGAATACCATACACTCAGTGCGGTATTTACTTCTAGGCATCCTAGGAAGATGCCTAGGGTGGCAAATTTCGGGGGGGGGGGGGGGGCATGTAATGGGGGTGATGGGGGTAATGGAAACATATAATGGGGGTGATGGGGGAAATGGAAGCATATAATGGGGGTGATAGGGCATGTAATGGGGGTGATGGAGGTATGTAATGGGGTGATGGGGCATGTAATGGGGGTGATGGAGGCATGTAATATGGGTAATGGAGGAATATAATGGGGGTGATGGGAGTAACAGAGGCATATAATGGGGGTGATAGGGCATGTAATGGGGGCGATGGAGCATGGAACGGGGGTGATGGAGGAATGTGATGGGGTCATGTAATGGGGTGATGTGGGTTATGGGGCATGTCGTGGGTGTGCAGCGTGGGTCGGGGTCTGCCCCAATTTTGTCTGCCTAGGGCAGCACAAAACCAAGATACATCACTGCATACACTGCAATAGAAAATGCCAAGTTAAAAATCACTGACAGGTGATAATGCACTGAATAGAGCCTAATGCATCTGTAATACATCCACAGTTAGGATTACATTTAATATGCTGCCTCATATACATTTAGTCAAAGCAGAGAAACCTTTTTCACTGTAGAGCTTCATAAAACCCTAAGGCTGCTCTTTGCATCAAGCAGACATGTTTCTAAACCATGATGTCCCTGATAGTCCTGTTGTGGATATGGCATGCATGGCTCCATTTGATGGAAGCATTATGAATCTGCAGCGACATGGTACACACCTGATACTGAAAGATATGGTTTTGCAGTTACTGATAGAACGTCCTCTACTTCTATGTTCTTATAAGAGATGGGTTAACTGTTTAAATACCAAAGGTTGCAGCTCATGTAAAAAATGTGGGAAAGATCAATCTATTAGATTGTAAACAACCCACATAATATAGAGTGCATCTGTGACATGTTCAGTTTAATAAAACAACACAAAAGCAGCATTGCATGAGAGTTCATTTTCAGATTCCCCTGGTTATGAAGACATTTATACTGAATTCATACATTTAATCAATAACTAAAAATCTAAAACAAGATGGGAGTGCTTCAAGGGGCTTGAGCCTTTCAACCCCTTGTGTGTGATATTAATTTAGAAGCAGTGTTTAATGATAATAATTTAAAGAAGGTTCCAATGTTCAATATGGCACTAATACAAAAAGATTCTAAATGATTTATTGAAAGGAATATGCACTTTAATATAATATCGTAAATATTAAACCATATAAAAATGTACAGATAAAACCAAAACCCAGTATTTGATAATAACACACATTTTCCAAAAATATACAAATAGCAACACACTTTGGGAGTTTATTCGCCTTACAGTTGACTCAAAATGTAACATGTTTTGCCTATCTTAATGGCTTCCTCAGTTAAGTATGTGTTCAATATAATATCTTTAAAAGTATTGTATCTATTGATAGCAGCTCAATATACACATTTTTTTTCCCCGGTTGAAGGGATATTTTAATCCCCAAACTCATTTTGGTGCACATTAAAGAGTACTGTTTTTTAAAGTGCACAGGCTTTTTTCCAGTGTGATATGATGTAGGCATTCTGCATAAATCAAATTTTTTATATTTTACTCAAGCCCTCCCCCAGTAATTATTCTGTATGTATACTAGAGGTGCGGCAGCACTGATTATACAGACACTGAGCATATAAAGTTTTATTTCATTTAGTCACTTCCTGTGCTGCTGGAATATAATACATTGTGTGACTAGTACACAGTAGGATCTCTTAACAATGCAACACATTGTCTGATAACAGCACTAGTGAATAAGGATTTATTTGAATGAAATTATTCTTATTGGTTCCTGAAGCAAAAAAAGAGGAAATTACTTTTATTCTGCTAGTGTAGGCAGTCCTGGGTTCTTGCAAACTGTTGTAATTTCACAAATTCGTCTAACTGTACATTTTTTATATTTTAAGCAATGCAAAAATATGCATTTTAAAGTACTTTGAAAGCGCATTAATATTCATTAACATTTGGAAGATGCATTTTGGGCACCAGAGAGTCCCTTTAAGTATAATAGGTGATAGAGATCAAGATATTTTATTACTTTACATCTTACTTATCTAAAACTAAGTTGAAAAAAGTTGAAATGTACAAGATAATCTATTGGGAGTTAAGCGTTTTTAGTCCCAGCAGGTAGTCGGCTTATTAATGTAATAGGCTTTAAAACAGGTTAAATGAATTATTAAAGGAGTCTTATTTTTGTAAGAGGTATGTGTACGGCTTCCTTCAGAAATACAGGAAATAATCTCCCGGATAATGCTCTCTCCCAAGCTTGTGCAAATGGATTCTTGTAAGTGTTCTTGTCCAGCTGTACAAAGTGTGTTATTTCGGAGAAAAGGAGATCAATAGAATATGGCACATTTCCTAGGATTCATTAAACCCCAGACAAAGACCAACCAACTATCCAACTGATACATTTTGAAACTTCACAATTAATACTTAATACAAATAATAGGTGTTTAGGAACACATGGACACGTAAACTGTACTTTATTGCATTTTTGCAAGCATGCTGTAAACACAGAAAAGCCACTGGTAATCTTTGATGGCACTGGTGTAAATGATATAGTGCAATGCATTCAGTGGTAAGAACATGTCATTAGTCAGTACCTCCAGTTATTCTTTTATGGGGCTAATGGATTACACAGTCTAGAAAGTACATTCTTTACAGCAGTGCTTCCCAAAATGATGGGCATGACATGGAGGTGCAAATGTTCCAGTCATAGTGACCTAATAACTCACAGTCCTTAAAGGATAATTGGTTTGTAGTCTAACAACAGCTGAAGAACAAACACTTCCCAACATTGCTTTCAACTATTCTAAGATGGCACAACATTTAGTTTGTGTGTGCTTAGTCCAACATTCTACATTATTAGAATTTGTATATGTTCAGTAATAGCTTTCAAAATATAACACACTGTGGTGCCCAGTTACCGAATCAAGTAACAGCAGAAACTAAATGTTTTAAACTGTCCACCTACATTTGCATAGTAATTCAGTAGTAATATGACAAAGCACACAATGAGTGAAATACATTAACTGTCTTTATATCATTCATATAACCTCAACATTTCCAACAATTCACTACTGCCACATTAGCTTCAAATGTGTATTTGGGCCTTGCTAGTTCAGTCTGTTCCTCCACTTTTTTCACCAAATATGAAATGTTGATGATCATTGCATGTATATGGATGTACTTTTGTAATATTGTATTCTAAAAACAAAAAGTATGTTTTTTTATTCTTTTACATTTCAACACTAAAAATAAAATGACTCTGTTTTGCTCATGTATGTACTTGTCAGTAATGGTTACAAGTGTGAATCATAAGTTTCCTTCAGGTAGGAAATGCAACTGAATCTACATATTTTCTAAAAGTACCAGCAAACATATAGATTAAGTGTTCTGCTTACCTGAAGGTCTCTTTCTGGAGATCTTCATTGTTGGTAAGTAAGAATTTTATTTACAGGGAGAAGGTTGTTGTGATGGTGGAAGGGGGTGAGGGATCAAAAGAAGGGAAATAGCTATCAATGAAAAAATACAGTTCCCGAGATGATGAGAGACGGGGAAGATGGTGCTGAGATAACGGGATTGAGGAGTTTGGAAGCATGATGTATTATGGCAACTCGTAGAGAAGGAAGGGAAACTGGTGGAGGCCCACAAGCTGGTCATGCCTAGACCCAATAAATATAAATGATGAACCTGACAAGTTTGTATGAAATATTGTACTGGGATATTATTGACTACATATGTGCCAAATCATCCTAACGTCTAGGAGTCATATAAGAAAATAAACATGATATAATGATTTTCTAGCTACACCTAACCCTCAGAGCAAGGTAAATTGCATGTATTCAGTGATTGTTGTTCACCTGTGTGGCACTCACAGACATACATAAAGTGCTAAGCACCCATGAAGGGCTTAGCTATTGATTTATTTATAATCCAAGTATCATCAGCCTTGCTATCAGCCTTTCCTCTCTCTCTCTCTCTCTCTCTCTCTCTCTCTCTCTCTCTCTCTCTCTCTCTCTCTCTCTCTCTCTCTCTCTCTCTCTCTCTCTCTCTAGTATGTGCATGTGACTGATTCGGTGGTATCTGACTTGGCAGTCGGACAGTAGAAGGATTGTTAAAATATCTAAAATACATTCCAAAAATGTTTATCTATTCAATCGTCCGCTGCACAAATGTGGCAAAGACAAAAACCCCCACACAATTAAAACAGAGTTGCACAGAGTATTAAACCAACACAGAGCATTACTCTTTCCTTGGCAAGAACATGTGTCATAAAGTCTAAGTGAGAAAAGTCTAAGGGCAGAAGGTACACAGCTAACTTCATGCAATGTTACTATAGACATAATAGACAATGTAAACCATGGAATGAAATAACAGTAAAATGCAAGTAAGTATAAGTGTATCCTATAGTTTGACAATTCAGGAAACATTTAAAAGTACAATAAATAGAATTTCCTGGAAGAATGTATACATTTAATAGTATTTCCTCTTTAAGTCTGATAACCTTAATTTTAATGTTGCAAATTCATTTTGTTATCATTAGAAAGCATCTTCTGGAATTTTGTTGAATTTGATATTAACCCCTTAAGGAGGGAGGCTGCTTTCAGACTTCTGCTGTTTTTGTGTTTAACTGTAACTTTAATTTATCTTGTTTAACGTACCCACACATGTTATATATATTGTATTTATCGCCATAAGTAGGGCAGTCTTAAAGGGACAGTCTAGTCCCCAAACTAACTTTGGTGCAAGATGACGATTACTGCTTGTAAAGTGCACAGACTTTTTTCCCAGTTTGATTTGATGCAGGCATTCTGCATAAATCAGATTTTTAATAATTTTGGACACAAGCCCTCCCCACTGATTACTCTGCATATATACTGCAGGTGAGGCAGCACTGATTATATAGACACTGAGGATAAAATGTTTTGTTTCATTTAGTCACTTCCTGTGGGCTTCCAAGCTGATTAAAAGACGACCCCCCAAACTATGGATATTCCTTTAGAAAAAACTAAAAGTCTGAATATAAGACTACCCTATAGGAAAAAAGTTTAACTTGTATATATTCACATGTCAATAGCTTTTTCATATTTAATAAAATCGTATGACATCAAAAAATGCATTTCTTGTTTATATTTACCTTTTATGTGCCAATGCTGCCCCTACCCCCCCAGACTTACCAATGCTCCTCCAATGGTGTCTGTCTCTTTCCCCCACCCTCCCCCAGTGTTGTCTGTCTCTCTCCCCCACCCTCCCCCCAATGCTGTCTGTCTCTCTTCCCCACCCTCCCCCCAATGTTGTCTGGCTCCCCCTCCCTCCCCCAATGTAGCCTCCCTGGTGGCTAGTGAGGGCAGATGGGGGATGTCTGCACGATATGTGCAGACATCCCCTGGCTGCCCATTTCTCCCTGGTGGCTAGTGGGGGCAGCCGGGGGATGTCTGCAAGGGGACCTGGATCCCAGTCTTATAATCTGACCTAGATTTGAGGTCAGATTATAAGACAACCTTGAATATAAGACGAGGGGTATTTTTCAGAGCATTTGCAGTACAAATACAGTACATTATGTGGACTCTGAGTGACCTAGCTCTTGTACACAGTAGGATCTTTTAACTGTGCCACACATTGTCTGATGACATCACTAGAGAGCCCAAACACTTTCCCTAATACTAACACTAACCCTTTACACTAACACTAACTCCTAATACTAACCCCTAAGTCCTAATACTAATAATACTCACCTTGTACGCGACCCCCCGCAATTATCTGTCCTGCGATGAACTTTCTGCGATGACCTCTCGTGTGATTAACTGGCCATCGCGTGAGAGGTCACAATGAAGCAGTTGCGTTTAAGCAGCCGAGAAGAACCATCCCATTCCCACTGGGGCTCCCAGAGGGGGCTGAGGCCCGCCTCATGCCTACAGGCTATGGACCTAGTCCTGGAAGAGGTTATAGTATCCCTAGAGCACAAATCACATCCTTGTTTGCTCCTCGTTGTTCCCTGGGCTGTATTATTGACGTGCCCTATGTGGCTCCATGTTGCCTGTCACCCCTAGCCTGTCACCAAAGAGCCTGTCACTACCCTGTTTCCTAGCTCTGTAAGCTGTGATCTCATGTTTAGGATACCTGTACCAGTATTCCATTGTTTGTCAATATGGGAGTATGTGACCTCATGTTTAGGAGACCTGTACCAATATACCATTGTATGTTAAAATTATAGCCAAGCACGTTTTTAATAGGTATATGAAAATTTTATTAGACATACCACTTCAGTCCAAGAAAAATGCCATGGTTCATGTCCCTTTGTCCTTTATATGACATTTACATTACATACAGAAAAACAGACCTCCAACTGCAGCCAGAAACAGGGTACCCCACTGGTACCAATCCTGAACAATGCAAAACCCAGCACTGCAAGACCTAACAGAAATACAATGGGGTGGGTACATGATTAAGAGTTGAATGAGTTTATGGAATTTATGTAAACTCTTATGGAGTCTAAAGGGTTGACTCAGGTAGCTCCGGACAAATTTGGATCACATCAGTGGTACACAAGTACCGAATATAAAGCTACTCATGGAGCCCAGGATAGCCTATTTCATGCCTGTGCAGCTGACATGAACCAAAACAAAATAGTAACCCCAGTCCCCCGCAAAGGTTGCCACATTTTCTTCAGAAAAATACTGGCCTTGCTGGTACCTCCATAGACTTAACATTGGCCTGATGCAAATTTATTTTTACCGGCCTGTCAGTAAAATACTGGCCAAGTGGCAACCCTATCCCCACATAGAATTTTTTGGGGGAGGAGTTTGGATTATTTTGGTGGGGTCAATTCGAGAGGACCTTAGCTATTACCAATATCGCCAAAGTCCTCCTATAGAGGCAATAGCCAAAATCCTTCAGAAATGTTATTAAATAAAGATCAGTAGAAAAAAGTTTTAAAAATAACATGATACATTAACCTAAACATACTATTATAAAGTATAACATTAATATATTCAAATTGTTTATAAGTATTTCTGTGTTTAAAATATATCTATTTTAACTCTTGGAATTAACTGAATCGCAGCTGAATAATAGATGTTATTATTAGCCAATCGATGGTACTCTTTTATTGACCTTGGGAGGATGAAGGGCTGAGTTGAACATGTGACCTTGACCAACTTTAGCATTACAACAGTTTGTCCCTGATCCAAAACCATTTTGGGACAAGTCAGAGTTACCTGAGTCAACATTTAAAAGTCAGATCTAGTCTAATGAGTAAACAGTTACAGTAAGTACGTTTATAAAATGACATATCCCAAAATTTAGCAAGAAAAGCAAAATCTATGAGTATGTGCAATAGCATGCATGAATGTAGACAAGAAAATGTAGACAAGAAAAAAAAATATGAAAAAAGATCTATACATTTTGTTAGCAGAATTGCAAGCAATGCATAAATTAAGTGACACGTGTTTTAAATGTGTCTATGGTATCTCCTGTTTATGACATCACTTGTTGGTTAGTATGCTAATGAACTACTTTAAAATGGGACAAGCGTAATGTACATATCAAGCCACAAGGTGATGTCATAAACAGAGACACCACAAACATATTTAAAACACATATGTCTCTCAATTTATGCATTAGCTTTCAATTCTGTTAACAAAATGTATGGATCGCTTCATTTTTTTCTTCTCTACATTCACAGTATATACAATGTTTAGGTGAAAGTGTTATGGGCACTAGGCAGAAATGACAGGTTGGGAAATAACCATAAGGATGTGATTTTACTTTTATTGCAAACATACACTTTATTTACTTTGTTTTTATTATTATAAATTACTACATTTTTGTATATTGCCTATATTCATTTTGTATTCAATAAAAAATTAACATACATATTTTTTGTATTCTCAATTATTTATAAAATATAAATGGAGAAACCTGACCGTATATATAACTTTGTTGCAGAGGCACTTGTATTGTCAGCCCTGCTAGAGTCTCAGCCAGTGCTCCTCAACCTTTTCTCACCAATGGTACACCAAAGCTCTTCCCAGAATTCCATGGCACACCCCAAACAAAAATACATAATAATTTAGTTATAAAAACAAGTGCATACACAGAACATATGAACTAGATGCCTTTATTTACCTTTAAAACCAAAATAAATAACAAATGCACAAACCAAGACTAGTATTTTACAAATCATATATAGACATACCAAACCAGTGCATTACCAATGATAAACTGACAAACCAAGACAAGTGCAATACAAATCATAAATAGACAAACCAAACAAGAACATTACAAATCATAAATAGACAAACCAACCCAGTACATTACAAATCATTAATAGACAAACAAAACGAGTGCATTACAAAATCATATCTAGACAAACGAAACCAGCCACAGCCAATTTGCAAATTAGTATGCCAGTATTATTTTGCCATTAATATGCCAGGTTTACTTTTGCCATTAATATGCCAGTGTTATTTTGCCATTAATAGGCCAGTGTTATTTTGCCTTTAACCCCTAAGTGACAGAGTGCTAGGCTGCATTTGATGTACCTTAAGGACCAGAATTCCATTATTTTTGTCATATGTTTGCTGAACTGTGAATTTCTTTCTTGGGGGTTTGGGGGGCGGGGGTTTTTCACGAAGGCACTTTCAGAGGCTGAGGATGGACCCGAAGCATTAATAAGCAACAGTCAATTTGCCCAATAATATGCCAGTATTATTTTGTCATTAATAAGCCCCAGACAATTTGCCCAATAATTTGCCAGTATTATTTTGCCATTTAATATTCCCCAGCCAATTTGCCCAATAATATGCCAGTGTTATTTTGCCATTAATAAGCCCCAGACAATTTGCCCAATAATATGCCAGTATTATTTTGCCATTTAATATGCCCCATCCAATTTTCTCAATAATATGCCAGTATTATTTTGCCATTAATAAGCCCCAGACAATTTGCGAAATAATATGGCAGTATTATTTTGCCATTTAATATGCCCCAGCCAATTTGCACAATAGAAACATAGAAACATAGAATGTGTCGGCAGATAAGAACCATTCGGTCCATCTAGTCTGCCCAATTTTTTTTTTATTTTTTTTTTGAGTACTTTTATGAGTCCCCCGTTCCCGGTCTTATAGCTAGGATAGCCTTGTGTCTATCCCACGCATGCTTAAAATCCTTGACTGTGTTTACCTCTACCACTTCTGCTGGCAGGCTATTCCATACATCCACTACCCTCTCAGTAAAGTAATACTTCCTGATATTACTTTTAAATCGTTGCCCCTCTAATTTAAGACTATGTCCTCTAGTTGTGGTAGTTTTTCTTCTTTTAAATATACTCTCTTCCTTTACTGTGTTACTTTACTTCCTTTACTGTACAATAATATTGCAGTATTTTTTTTGCCATTTAATATACCCCAGCCAATTTACCCAATAATATGCCACCCTCCTCCCCCTTCCCCAGTACTCACCTCCTTGTTGCTCCATGTCCCCGGTCGTCTCCTCCATGCAGTCTTCCTTCCTGCACGGAGTAGGGATACACAGCCACCGGATATGACGTACTGTCATATCCGTTGGCAATGATTTTTTTTTCTGCAGCCGTATCAAGCGGATGCCGGCTGCCGGGCCCCGAGAAGAGAGCCTGATGTTGTCTAAGTCTTAGACAACATCAGGCTCTCCTCTCGGGGCCCAGCATCCGCTGGATGCTTCTAGGAATACCCCCCATCGTCCAGCAGCACACTGGTTGCAGAGCGCTGGTCTAATCAATCAGGGTATCACAAAGGTTACAACTAATGACCACTAAGGGAGTTCCTTTAAGTATTAGCTTAATGACATAGACCATTTGAGGAAACTTGCCACTTATGGTAACTTAAAGGGACAGTCTATTCCCCAAACCCACTTTGGTGCAAGATGACGATTACTGTTTGTATGGTGCACAGGATTTTTTCCCAGTGTGATTTGATGCAGGTATTCTGCATAAGACATGATATAGAGGGACTGCATAGTGCCCACAATTCATCTTACAAATGTTAATGTATATTAATGTGCTTTCAAAGTACTTTAAAATGCATGTTTTACATTTTGCATTGCTTAAAATGTAAAATACTTACAGCTAGATTAAAATTGTGAAATGACAGCCATTTGCAAGAAGCCAGGAATGCCCACACTAGCTGAGTAAAAGTGATTTTCTTTTTTTTTTTTTTTGCTGCAGGAACCAATGGGAATAATTTTATTCAAGTAAATGTAATTTCCTGTCTCTCTAGTGATGTCATCAAACAATGTGTTGCGCTGGTAAGATATCTTACTGAAACATAGAAACATAGAATGTGTCGGCAGATAAGAACCATTCGGTCCATCTTGTCTGCCCAAAAAATGTTCATAAGAGCCAATTTATCACAGTCCACACAATGTATTCGATTTCAAGAGCACAGGAAGTGACTATATGAAGCACCTGTGATTTGTACAGAATGCCTGCATCAAATCACACTGGAAAAAAGCCTGTGCACTATTTAAGCAGTAATCTTCATCTTGCACCAAAGTCCGTTTGGGGACTAGACTGTCCTTTTAATGATAGCTCTTAAATGTGACTTTCAAGTACCACATACTAGAAGGAAACACACCTAGTGTCTCAGCTCCAATCTGCCCATTTACTCTGAGATTGATGTTGAAAACTCTCAAAGGTAAGCTCTGAGAGATCCTAGAATAGAACTGCAGAAAAGATGAATGCTTGCGATTAACAGGGCTGGTGAGGAAACCACAGAATATCCTATGATGTATGCTGCAGCTAAAAAGATAAGAAGGGTGGGTCTGTAGTGACATGAATGAAATATGGGATATGGGGCGTGTCCCATTATAGGACAGAAGACTAGCAGGAGTCTTATAGTGTCATTCTGGTTGCAGAATATGCAGTACTAGTCAGTCATTTGCAACAACTGGAGAAATAAGCACCGACATGCAAGCTAATGCACACTACATCTTCTTTCAGAGGGGTACAGACAGTACTTCAGTAACCTGAGAGTGCCAGGTACCACTATTGCCCTGTTCCCCGTGTTGTTTGGGGGAAATCTCCTCTAAGCAGACCCCATATTGCACCACAGCAGCATAGGAGAAAGAGGTAAATACGTTATCCACACTAATTTCTCCCCTTGCTTCTTCATGTTGCCACACATCTCAGGATTCAGAGAGTTGGGTGCTGTTACATCCTAATGCTCTATTTCACTGAGATGCATGGTAAAGCATTGAAGCAGTAAGACAGGTATACTGCAATGAGAGGAAATGCAGCAGACTCTTCCTCCCTCTCCAGAAAAGTAGGGCAATTTAACGGGAAAGTGCAATTAATTATTTTTAAGGGATGGAAAAAAGCAGCTTTTGCTTTTCTTTGGCAATCTAGGTGATGTGCACTCTAATTTCCATTGGCAAAACATTATGGTAATAGGTATCCACATTTTCTGTAGTGCCAATTGATTATTTTATAATTGAATTATGGCTGACCTGTGGAATGCAGTTCAAAGTATGTTCAAGGAGTCATGTTCAGCAAGACATAGGATAGGTATTCCACATAATTTCCAATGATTCCCAACTAGGATAAGCTCTCAGCTGAGCATACTGGGAAAAACGTGATAAGGTCCCTTCTTTTGCCCTACAGACCAATGAGGCTCTAATGGATAAGCTACGCTCATGATGGAAAAGGCAAATAGGGGAGTCAGTGGGCTAAAGGATGACTTACTAGTGCCCTATTCATTCCACAGTTGTTGATGGCAATGGGAGTGCCATAGGTTGCTTGTTCTTGCATGACACTCTCACTGCATTGCTCTAAGCACCATAGACACTTTATTTTAGTAGCATCCTAAAGCCCGACCACCAGTGTGCATATTAAATGGACTCCATTACCCATATAGCACATGCAGTATGTGTGTAGCGCTCATAAAACAATCTATGCAATGAAAAGAGATGTACACATCGACAGAAAAGGGTTTCCCGTCTATGACATCATCTTATGGGACAATATGCAAATGAATTATACAGCAATGGAGAATAACTAATTTACATATGGTCCAGCAAGGGGATATCATTCACTTACATTTACACAAATGTGAAACACATTTCTCATTTAATGTATGCATTTGCTTCAAATTCACGAAAATCTAAAATTCCATTTATGTTTTCTACATTACCTTTGTAAATACTATTTAGGAGACACTGTCCTTACAATTCAAGTCTCATTAAGCAGAATTCCATTTATCATCATAACTCACCTGGCGGATACGTGGAGGGTTGGAGGGAGACATCCCACCCACCGGTGTAGAGGCTGATGTGGGAGAGGCCATCTTTTTGGAGCCCGGGCTCCTGTCTCCTCCCTCCTGTCAGTCTGTCCCTTGTCCTGCAGGTTGTTCTTTACACAAGGTCCCCTTCTCTTCAGGCACCTTCTTCATATAACTGCAGCATGTGAAAAATCCCCTTCTTCCAGTTTACACACGCAACCACTCCCTCCTTCTCTCCTATGTGTGGACTGAATGCCACAGACTGGAGCCAAAATCATAGGCAGCAAAGTAATGAGCCAGTGATCGTGGGACCTGACTGCAATATGAGGCAGCGTCAGAAGCAGTGACCTTCTCTACTTCCAGTAGAAGTCAGCAGTAGCAGAACAGGGTGACCGTCTGAGGAGCTGCAAGTGTGACAGTCTGAGGAGCTGCAGCAGAAAAACTGCACTCAATGCCTGGCAGTACAGTGCATGTGTGAGAAAACACTGGGTGGGGGATAGTGCTGCCTGGGATTATTATAGAATCACTCGGAGGAAATCAGACATGCACACACAGGGTGAGGAGGAGGCTGGGCTGCTTGATGAGATCATGGATAGAACCCAGCAATGCAATAAGCACTTGTATCACCCTTACCCAATGTGTGTATTTATAAGGTGACAATAACAACATGAGTATAAAAAGAACATCTTAACAAAAAAGTGCATAAGAAATATAAAATAAAAAAATTACAAAACTGAGCATGATTTGTGTATTTTGTATTCATTATATCACAATTTAAAGATTTTTTTTAATGTGGTCATAATTTATTTTGGTTAAAATCCCTGCACACATACTGCATAGCATCAGTATAATAATGATTTTGGTGGCATACTTGCTGTAGTTGCTTGACAGAGATTTAAATAGGTATATTGTGCTGTAATATTCGCTGACTGCTGTTACAATTATATTTTTACCTGTTTATGAATTTGTTTTGAAGGTGGGCCTACTTCATCAGCAGTTAGTTTTGTTGTCACATCAGAGAATACAACGGTATATGAAAATGTGCTCTTTCTTTAATTTAAAATATGAGCATTTGTGCTGCTAACTTTTTTTTTCATAAACCTCCTAAAAGTCTACAGCTGTCCCTGCATCCAGGGGGATCTTTAAAACCATGTCACTGCTGCTCCACAGCTACACATACTGATTAATATGTTAAAGGGCCCATCAAACATACCTTGTGTCATGAATATCAAAGTTAAATAATTATAAAAATGTATGTATTAATTTAAAATATTTAAACAGAAATATCAGTTTTGCAGTTTCTACTGAGCCTGCCCCTTAACTCTTAGCATTTGTCTGGAGTCTGGGAGGAAAAAAAGCAGGGAGCGGCAAAGTACAAGGGCATCACAAGGTCTGTGAAGGTCCACAGAACATCATTAAATTGTCCATCACAAAGTCTAGTAAATGTCCGCCATGAGCTATATTGGTGCCAACCCAAACACAAGAAAAGGAACATTTTAAAGTGTTTCAAAAAAGCAGATTATCCAAAAATATTACTATACTTGTGATATATGCATTAACAACTTTGTGACCAGACTTTTTGGTTGGTCATTTTGGATAATGGCTTTTAAGACTTCTGTATTGTTTGTGTTTAGCTGTACATTTCTCATTTATTTTACCCACATAAATGAAATAATGCTTCAATTTGGATTTTGTTTGTATATGGTCTTCGAGGTTAGTATCCCTCCCCATCACAGCTGCTTCATAGAGTAATCCATACCTTGCAGGAGTGTTACTTTATAAGTGAAAACAGGAAATCCTTTGGTCCCTGATAAACAATATATATGAAGAGATTACCCGTCTGTTTTTTTGCTAGTAGTGCAATGCTAAGGAAAGTCTTATTAGTATTATCTTTTTTTTGTTAAATACTTTTTTTTAAAAAATATAACACTTTATAAACTAAATTTCCTGCTCCTGCTATCAGCAATATCCCCACTGGCTCCCAGTGGGGATATTGCTGATAGCAGGAGCAGGAAATTTAGTTTATAAAGTGTTATATTTTTTTAAAAAAAGTATTTAACAAAAAAAAGATAATACTAATGAATATAAACGTATTGCCATGAATGCCATGAATATAAACGTATTTTTGGTCAGTAGCAGGAAAATAGAAGCTCTCCAAAAACCTGGGCCACATAATGTTTGCCTAGGCAGATCAAAATTTATCCAGGTCTGCCTCTTAGGCAGGGCAAAAATGGCAGCTGACCAGGGTCCATACATGTCACTGGGGCCTACATCAACCCTTTTGTACCCTTTGTTTTTACCTTCTTTTCAGCATTGCCACGTAATAGCATACCTCCCAAATCTCCCTGTCCCTCTTTCCTCCTCTAATGTCCCTCTTTTCTGGGAGCTCATTTTTGGTTTGTGTAACTGTATCACATAGCTCAAGAGTAATAAACCTGACGCTCACTCTTTATTCTTATTCTAAATGACTTATCAAATGACATAAATAGTTACCAATATTCCGCTAATGCCTCACCCATAGACAGTGTGAATCGGCCAGCCCTGCCCCAGGGCTGGCCGATTACTGTCACTGCCACAAAAATAAAAGTGTCCCTCTTTGGCCATTTGAAATGTTGGGAGGTATGTAATATGCTTACCAGTGAGTGACAAGGAAGACAAGGAACAGAGATACCTTCCCTGCCCCAGGGCTGGCCGATTACTGTTGACTGCTGCACTTTTACCACTTTGCATTATTTTATTTTTACATAAAACCCGTTTATATGGCTCCTACATATAAACAGTGCATTTTTCAGTTGTGCTTGCAATGCTTTGTGGCTGGTATCCGATTGTTTCTAGGGCTGGTTTTTATGCAGTTTCAAAGACCATTACCCCTCTTTTGCTAGATAGGCAGTTTCAGAGAACTTAACCGTTCTATTGCTACATAGGCAGTTTCAGAGAACTTAACCCCTGTATTGCTAGATAGACAGTTTGTGAGAACTTAACCCCTGTATTGCTATATAGGCAGTTTCATATAATTTAACCCCTCTATTGCTACATAGGCAGTTTTGGAGAACCTGACCCCTTTATCCATTACAAACACACACAAACACACAGTCTGTCACTCACAAATACACAGACACAGTCTCTCATTCACAAATATACAAACACACACACATATATATATATAGGACATATAGATATTTCCCATCATGCTGAGCCAAACGCTTGCAGAGCATTACTAGAGATTTAGTCCACAATTGGGTGAGTGCAAAATAATAGCCATTATTGTTCTGTGTGCTGCGTGTACATGGGTATCCAAAGGGTGATGGGGCACTTGCCCCCGCTGGGAATTGGACCTGCAGCAAGTAAGGGAGAAGCAGTAGGCTGTTTAGTTTAGATTAACTAGATTAATAGATTATGAAAAACACCTGTCAGATAGGGAATTACAGCAAAAAATATTTTATTTAATTCTACACCCCCTGTCAGAATGGTTTAGTCTGCTCTCGCAGGGCAGTTTTTACCACTTAGCAATGAGGGTAACTGCCGTGAGTGAACACACTGCAGGGTCCACTGAATCTGCTACTTGAGCCCTATAGTTTCTGACAGACCCGCCATCAGGGGGTGACGGGCGATACTGACGTCCCGGTGGGTCCAGGGGTCACTCCAGCTGCGTGGCTCTATGAAGTTTTTTTTTGTTTTTTTTAGCAAACTTTATTGAATCCGCGCGGCTAGAGGGGAGCGCACAACGCTTCCCTCACAGCGGCCAACTGGCAGAGCAGCAAGGAGGTAAGTACTGGGGAAGAGGGGGAGGTGGGTGGTATATAACGAGCATACTGAGGGGCACAATCCTGGCATATTGAGGGGCAAAATCCTGGCATATTAATTGGCAAATTCCTGGCATATTGAGTGACAAAATCCTGGCATATTAATTGGCATAACCCTGGCATATTAATTGGCATAATCCTGACATATTAATTGGCATAATCCTGGCATATTAATTGGCATAACCCTGGCATATTAATTGGCATAATCCTGACATATTAATTGGCATAATCCTGGCATATTAATTGGCATAATCCGGGTTTATTAATTGGCATAATCCTGACATATTAATTGGCATAACCCTGGCATAATAATTGGCAAAATCCTGGCATATTAATTGGCATAACCCTGGCAAATTAATTGGCATAATCCTGGCATATTAATTGGCATATTAAGGGGCAAAATACTGGCATATTAATTGGCAATGAATAGCATATTGAGGGGCAAAATACTGGCATATTAAATGGCACATTGAGGGGCAAAATACTGGCATATTAAATGGCACATTGAGGGGCAAAATACTGGCATATTAAATGACATATTGAGGGGCAAATACCGGCATATTAAATGGCATATTGAGTGGAAAAATCCTGGCTTATTAAATGGCATATTGAGGAGAAAAATCCTGGCATATTAAATGGGAAAAGAATGGCATATTGACTTATTGAGTGGCAAAATATTACTGACATATTGACGAACTGCTCCCAACCACCCTCCATATTATAGTAGACCGGTATAACAAGCTTGTAAGGGTAGGTGGGGCGAGTGGGAGATATTGTCGGGGGGGGGGGGTGCAGAAAATTTGTTCAGTAAGGGGTCCTGAAATTCCTGGTGGCGGCCCTGGTTTCTGAATCCTTTTTTTTATATTCTTACTTGCTAGGGTGGATTATACTGATTTAAATTATTATTCATGGTATTGCCCATGTTCCCTTAGCTTCTTCCAACTGCCATTGATTTCATTCACACATTGACCACTAGCTGTCTGTCTTTCACCCTGAAGTCACTCTGACTTCCTTTACCTTGGGATTGGCTGGTTTCTGTTTACTCCCTCCTCTTTATTCATGTTTCCTCTGCCTGTACAGGAGATGATAACTGGTAAGAAGATCATTATTTGTCAAGTCAAGGTTTAGGTGGCACATATGACCCAGGGAGCATTGTGATGGATGCTCTTTGTGGATAATGCATACTCAAACCATTTAAAGAGTAAATTCAATGTTAATATAGTTCTTTCCAAAACAACCAGAGGGCTGGATTGTGAAATAAAAATGTTAATACTCCAGCTGTTGAGACTATATTTCCCATGACTCTCAGCCAGTATGTTAAGCTTAATGGGAAAGCTTAACTTTATGGGATTTGTAGTTACAGACTAGGGTTTTTACAGTGCACACTAACGTTTTTGTCATTGACTGCAGCTCCCATGATATACAGCCAGCCCATTACTGGCCGACAGGAATTGTAGACTGGGGTAATACTCGTTAGTCTTTATAAGCTGGTATGTTAGCTACTATTACCATGGTTATATAATTGTTCTGCCTCCTCACAATATCCACAATATAATGGCTGTTATTGATTCCATGGATTTGTCTCACCAATTTCCTTCAATAAATTGCTGATTTCCACATGTCGTGAGTCCATTCCTGCTTTGATATTTTGCCAAATGGAAAAAATCCTGTGGATGCCCATGTGTGTGTATACATCTATGCATTATTATGTGTATCTGGAGCACAAGAATTAAGGTCATGGAATAGCGAACTGTGCTACAGGGATGATGTGGGGACTCTGTAAAAGGACTGAAGTACAAGGGGGCATTCAGGATATGCTCCATGAACATTAAATATGACCCTGAATTTACCTGTGCACATCAGTGTCCTTGGCAGATTAGTAACAAATGAAGTAAAATTTGGTTTACATCACTGACGCCACTATGCATAACATAGGAAAATGTATGCAAGTTGTCAGATGCATAACCAGAAGCCATGAAATTCAATTAGAACTGAGTAAGCCAGTACATCCTTGAGAGGGTCAATCTGCAAGATCCCAGAGCTGGGCTATGCTAATTGATGTCTACTGGCACAAAAGAAAAAAATGCGCAGAATACAGATCTGTAAATAATGTGTATAGAATGCAAAGTAAATTGAAATCCTTACCATATTTTATTTTTGCCCATACTTACTAATTTGGTGATGTTTAGCACATTTCAGTTTCAAATGAAATCATCACAATTACTAAAAATGCCTTCCTGACGCCATAAAAAGGCAATCAGATTTCTCCATGGATTAACAATTGTTAAATATTAATGTTGATTCTATCATTTATAGCCCTGTATGTTCTGCTTTTTCCAAAAAAAAAAAAAAGTATCCATATGCTTTTTGAAGGAATCTATTGGATTTGATAACACCATCTCTCTTTTGCAGCGATTTTCTTACTTAGAATCCCTTCTTTTGTTGCCTATGAAATCTTTGCTCTTCCAGTCGCAGGTGATGACCTCTTGTTCTTTGTACATTCCTGTTTAATGAACAGGTTATATGTTCTTTTTATTGGCCCTAAATAAATTTATTTAACGTTATAATATGGCCTCTAATGGCCTCTGAGACACCATTTTTCTAGCATATTCAAATGCATATTTTCTAGTCTTTCTTCATAACTAAGATTTTCCATTCCGTTATTATTTTTATAGCACTCCTTTGCATGTTCTCTAGTTCCATAATGTCCTTCTTAAGGATTAGTGTCTGGAATTGCACTGCATATATAATGTGAGATCTCATTTTATTGTTATTATATTTACCAAAATGCATAACTTTACATTTGTCTACATTGAACCAAATTTGCCACTTACCTGCCCAATCCTCTAATTTGTTTAAATCCTTCTGCAGAGAAGATACATCAAGTTTAAACTCTAGTACCCTACCTATGTGACACATCGTGCATGCGTCCCAGACGACCCAAGCACAAAATGCCCCTTTTAGTTCCACAAGGTGATCGGTAGCCAGGAACCCAATGGCAGAGACCCAATCAGGGTCTTAATAGACCCTGAAGGTCCCTGTCAAAAGATCGTAATACCTCCCAACGTCACAAGTGGTGTCATAGAGGTGCGCCCGAACCCGGAAGTTTGGGCAGTTTCGAAAAATGTAGCTGGTGCACGCTTTGAGCATCAGCTACATTTTTCCTGTCAGTCTAAGGCCACTCAAAGTGGCCTAATCTGACAGGTTGGATCCCGCTGTAGGGACTTGCAGGGGAGCCACAATGAGCTGTTTAACGTTGAACATTCTAGTGTCTTTTAGGACCACTGAAATTAGGACGGCAAAGAACGTTCTAATGTCAGGAAGGGGTTAAGCCACGCTTTTCTCTTATTTATGCATTTACTCACAAGGTCTCGAGAAATGTATTCTCAAAATTCACAGTATATAATATTTATGTCAGTGTCCCTTTAACATTTATATCAATGTAAATGCCTATTGTTGATTAACATCACTTTTAACAACCTTTCACACCTTAATAAATTATAATATGATTAAGTGTGCTAAAAGTGTTTCCAAGGGTGCGATAGTGCAGACATCCTCCATGCTGCCTGACACTTCCGTCTATTATGACGGAAGCCAGGAGGTACGGCTGTCCATCATAATAGACGAAAGTGTCGGGCAGCATGGAGGATGTCTGCACATATTGTGCAGACATCCCCTGGCTGCCCCCACTAGCCACCAAGGAGACGGGAGAGAAATAGAATGTTGAGGGGAGTGAGTGAGGGGGACAGAGAGACAGACAACCTTGGAGGGAGGGGGGAGAGAGACAGACAATGTTTGAGGGAGGGAGGAGAGAGACAGACAACGTTAGAGGGAGGGAGGGGGAGAGAGACAGAGACAACGTTGGGGGGAGGGAGGGGGAGAGAGACAGAGACAACATTTGGGGAGAGAGGGGGAGAGAGAGACAGAGAAAACATTGGTGGAAGGGAGGGGGAGAGAGACAGAGACAACGTTGGGGGGATGGAGAGAGAGAGAGACAACGTAGGGGGGAGAGAGCCAGCATTGGGCAAGTCTGAGGGATAGGGGCAGCAATTGCACATAAAAGAAAATAAAAACAAGAAATGCATTTTTTTACATCATCATTTTTTATTAAAAATGAAAAAGCAATTTACAAAAAAATATATACAACTTAAACTTTTTTCCTATAGGGTAGTCTTATATTCAGGCTTTTAGTTTTTTTCCTAAAGGAATATCAAAAGTTTGGGGGGTCGTCTTATAATCAGGGTCGTCTTATATTCGAGCAAATACGGTAATTACAATTCTTACGTATACATACAATTTTTTTTTTTTAGCTAACTGAACGTTGAGTGCAACACGAGGTAAGTATGTACACATACTCATATTATTACTGAAAAACTATGCAAATCATGATTTGCCTTATGTATCTATATGAAAAAATTGGTGGGACTATGCCTTTAGCAGATAACATTTCATTGTCACACAACTGTTGCAAATACTTTGCATTTTGTTGTATGCACTGTACTAACTCATGGCATAACTACATTGACAATATTCTTAAGAAACAAAGGTTTGCTCTAGAATGGATCCAACAGATATTTATTCCATTTGAGTTGGACCTCAATAGGTGCAATCTGCGGCAAATAAATACAGAGCCCAATAGCGTTACTGTTATATATCAAAACTTTTATGTTACTAAACGTTTGGTAAATATACTTAGTATGTCAGTAGATTATAGCAATAAAAATACACCGGTCAGCCATAACATTAACCCCTTAGTGACATGACTTTTTTGGCTTGTCCGACGCTTGGTGACATGGGCTGTTTTAACATTTCTGAGGTGTTTGTGTTTTGCTGTAATTTATTTCTGTCTCATTTAGTGTACCCGCACAAACTATATATTGTTTTTATCGTTATAAGAAGGGCTTTCTTTTGATACCATTATTTTGATAATAGCATATAATTTGATGTAAAAAAAATAATAAAATATGGCAAAAAAATTGAAAAAATACTTTTTTTATGACTTTTATTTGAAAAATCGTATACTCATGTACAAGAGACAACAAAAAAACACTGCTAAAAAGTTTCTAATATATGTCCTGAGTTCAGAAATAGCCCATGTTTTTATGTTTTTGTGCTTTTTTATTCATGTTACAGGGCCAGAACTATAAGTGGTGCAAAGCTATTTTAAAATCCTTTCTTTCAAAATTAGCAATAGTGACATTGTAACACTGATTTCTGTACTAAATCCATGAATGACCCTCAACATGTACATATTTTTGAAAACTAGACAACTCAGGGCATTTAACTTGGGGTATTTTGACACATTTCATGTAGCCATTTTACCACCAATCTATGCCAAAGTTTGCAGCAAAAAATCTTTTTTTTTAATTTTTCACATATATTGCAATTTAGGTAAACATTACCTTAAAATGTGAAGGGATATTTCCAAATAACACCTCAATATGTGTTCAGCAACATCTCCTGAGTACAGGGATACCACCCATGCATAGGTTTGTTGGTTTGTTTTGGGGCTAAAAGGCCACATTTAGGGGGTGCGCATTTTGGTTTTCCAACTTGGAATTCTGACATGCAGAAAACTTGTGCCCATGTCCCATTTGGGACATTTTTGAAGCCAGAAAGTGTATTCTACCCCACAAAACCATATATATTTTTAAACTAGACACCCTAGGGTATTTCAATTGGTAGTATTTTAACACTTTCCATGCACTAATTATACTACCAGCCTATGTCAATGTTTTGGGTAGTAATTTTTTTTCACATACATTGTACTTTGTGCATGAATTCACAGATCCTGTTATATGTCAGTGCCAAACAACACCTCAATATGTGTTCAGCAACATCTCCTGAGTACAGGGATACCCCCCATGTATAGGTTGGTTAGGTTATTTGGGGGTTAAAAGGCCACATTTGAGAGGTGCGCTTTTTGGTTTTCCAACTTGGAATTCTGACGTGCAGAAAACCAGCTCCCATGTCCCATTTGGGACATTTTTGAAGCCAAAAAGTGTATTCTATCCCACAAAACCATATTTTTTTGAAAACTAGACACCCTAGGGTATTTCAAATGGTAGTATTTTAACACTTTCCATGCACTAATTATACTACCAGCCTATGTCAATGTTATGGATAGTAATTTTTTTTCACATACATAGTACTTTGGGCATGAATTCACAGATCCTGTTATATGTCAGTGCCAAACAACACCTCAATATGTGTTTAGCAACATCTCCTGAGTACAGGGATACCACCCATGTATAGGTTGGTTAGGTTATTTGGGGGTTAAAAGGCCACATTTGAGAGGTGCGCTCTTTGGTTTTCCAACTTGGAATTCTGACGTGCAGAAACCTGCGCCGATGTCCCATTTGGGACATTTTTGAAGCCAAAAAGTGTATTCTATCCCACAAAACCATATATTTTTGAAAACTAGACACCCTAGGGTATTTCAAATGGTAGTATTTTAACACTTTCCATGCACTAATTCTACCACCAGCCTATGTCAATGTTATGGATAGTAATTTGTTTTTCACATTCATTGTACATCGGGCATGAATTCATAGATCCTATTATGTGTCAGTGCCACAAAACACATTAATATGTGTTCAGCAACATCTCCTGAGTACAGGGATACCACCCATGTGTAGGTTAGTTAGATTATTTGGGGGCTAAAAGGCCATGTTTAGGGGGGGTGCATTTCCAACTTGGAATTTTGACATGTAGTCAGCCTGCGCCCATGTTCCATTTGGGACACTTTTGAAGCCTGTCAAAGTATTTTACCCCATAAAACCATATATTTTGGAAAACTAGACATCCTAGGGTTTTTAAAATTGTGGTATTTTAACACTTTCCAAGTGCTAATTCTACCACCAACCTATGTCAAAGGGTTGGGATGTCATTTTTTCCCCACACACGTTGTAGTTCAGGCAGGAATTTTCAGATTCTGGTATTTGCCACTGCCAACCAACACCTCAATATGTGTTCAGCAACATCTCCTGAGTACAGGGATACCCCCCATGCATAGGTTTGTTGGTTTGTATTGGGTCTAAAATTCCACATTTAGAGGGTGCGCAATTCCAACCTGGAATTTTGACATGTAGTCAGCCTGCGCCCATGTTCCATTTGGAACATTTTTGAAGCCGTCCAATGAATTTTACCCCATCAAACCATATATTTTTGGAAAATAGACATCCTAAGGTATTTCAAATGGTGGTATTTTAATACTGTATAGGTACTAATTCTACCACCAGCCTTTGTAAAAGTTTGTGGTAGTACTTTTTTGGGAGGTTTTTTTCCACATGCATTGTACTTCAGGCATGAATTCACAGATTCTGGTATATGTCACTGCCAAACAACAACCCAATATGTGTTCAGCAACATCTCCCGAGTACAGGGATAGCACCCATGCATAGGTTTGTTGGTTTGTTTTTGGCTAGAAGGCAACATTTGTGAGATGCGCATCTCAAAATTCCAACTTGGAATTTTGACATGTAGTCAACCTGCGTACGTGTCCTTTATGGGATATATCTTTGAAGCCAGCCAATGTAATTTACCCCCACCAAACCATATATTTTTTTATCGGTAGACCCCCATCACTACTTGTGGCAAGGGCTCAGCAGCCACCGATACATCGCTAGATGATGTATCAGAAAGCTGAATAGGGTCAAAATCGAACCCTGAGTCCGCGGCCTCAGAATCAGTGCGTAAGCAGTGATCTCGAGCAAAGAAGGGGTTAATAGCTCTTAGAAGAGCCTATCTAGTACTGTAATACATTACAGTACAAAGAAATTAATCCATAAAACAGTGCAGACAGAAAAACATACTGTTGCTGTGCAAGATTACTGCTTACACAGTGATGAATGGCAGGGAAGGGGTTAATACACAGTGAAAGACTTTCACAAAACCTGACAATTTTATAAAATGTTATTTTATATCACTAATACTGATCTGTCTCTTTCCGTCACAAAAATGTAAGTGAGGAGAGGGAGGCAGATCAATATTTGTGAATATTGATCCGACCAATTTTGATCTGACCAGGGCGAATGGTGAGCTTAATTGAGAAATCACCAAACCGCCTTTGCCACTAATTCGCTGTTACTGATCGCTATGCGCTCAGGCAGCTTAAAAAAAAAAAACTCAAATATTTTTACTTTACATGTAATCCCCTAGCGGGTATGTGTAAAAAAAATAAAATAAAAATATGCAGACAGATAAAAATTGCTTTGGCGTCAATATCATTGCGTAAGCAGTGATCGACGGCAAAGAAGGGGTTAATAACTCTTAGAAGAGCCTTTTTAGTACTGTAATAAATGACAGTACAAAAAAAATCAACGCCTAAAAAATGCACAAACGGCAAAAATAAATGCGCTGATGTGCACGATCACTGCTTATGCAAGATCAGTGGCAGGGAAGGGGTTAAACGCAGGGAATTGCTTTAATAAATTTTTTTTTATTGTTTTAATATTTGTGTGTTGTGTGTTTATTGTTTTTTTTTACTTTTAGAACTTTGATCTGTCTCTCTCCCTCACTAAAAAAATGTGAGGAGAGGGAGGCAGATCATAACTGGTCAGATCAATATCGGGTTAATATTGATCTGACCAGTCAGTGGGGATGTTCAGCAGAACATCCCCACTGCCTGTCAGTGTGCCTGGCAGTCACTGATTGCCTCTGTGAAGAGGCAATCGTGTGACAGCCAGAGAGCACAGGAAGCAGGTACTTCCTGCCTCCTGTGCTCTTGCCCTTAGAAGGGCAGCGCCATCTTGGTCACTCAGTGACCAAGATCGTGCATTTTTTTTTTGTGTTCCTGATTGCCTCGACTTGCGAGGCAATCAGGAACACTTTCTGAGCATAGGAAGCGAAAAATTCGCTTCCTATGCTCATTTTTTAATGCCCGTCGTTTTAAAGGCACTGTGCCTTTAAAACCGGCATTTCGATCGCTCTCCGGAGCGATCGAAATGCCGACGGGCATTTTTTTTAGTATTGTACGATGCTTCCACACGGAAGCATCGTTACAATGCCCTTAGAGCACTGAAAGCGGAAAAACTCCGCTTTCAGTGCTCGTTTTGACACAGGACGGACTAGGTCCGTCCTGTGTCACTAACGCTTCGCCACACAGGACGGACCTAGTCCGTCCTGTGTCGCGAAGGGGTTAAGGCCACCTTCCTAAAATTGTGTAAATCCCCTTTTGCCACCACAACAGCCCTGACCTGTGGAGGCATGAACTACACTAGACCACGGAAGGTGTGCCGAGATGTTAGCAGAAGATCCTTTAAGTCCTGTAAGTTGCTAGGTGGGGCCTCCATGGATCAGACTTGTTTGTCGAACACATCCCACAGATGCTCGATTGGACTGAGAATTTGGAGACCATTTCAACACCTTGAACTTGTTTCTCAAACCACTCCTGAACCATTTTTGCTTTGTGGCAGGGCGCATTATCCTGCTGAACAAGGTCAACGCCATCAGGGAGTACCATTTCCATGAATGGGTGTACATGGTCTGCAACAATGTTAAGGTAGGTGGTATGTGTCAAAGTAACATCCACATGAATGGCAGGACCCAAGGTTTATCTGTCAGTGGTAATAATGTCATGGCTTATTGGTGTATGTGCCATCTCTGTACAAAATGGAATGGGTTTGGCCTTTTCAACCATCACTTGCAAGTTCATATGAGTATTTCAGCCACTGACGTAAGATAGATTGTTCAAAGGAAGTATCACTGGTTTGCTCTTCGAAGGTCATGATATGAACTACTCACGTATATGTAAGTAAGATCCTAAAACACAGAAAACAGTAATTTACAATCCACATAATTAATAGTCTAGATTTATATATCATACATTCTTAGGCAAAAAATCTACAGGTGTGTGCAATGGGAAGCACGCCAATGCCAGCACCTTTTCTTGCTCATTTATGGAAAATCCTCCTTAGGTCTCCAGAGAAGATCAGTATCACTTAGCCATCACACATTGGAACTCTGCTTTTTGTTCCAGAACAGAGTAGGCACACCCACTAGTATTCAGTACAGCAATATTCAACACTTAATGTAACTAAGGTAATCAAATTTGGTGCCTAAAACATAAGGCACCAATCAGCACACAGTAATGGAACGGAGCGACTAATCCCTGAACATGGTGTGGTCAGTTGCCCGGTTGTGACCCTTTAACTCTGCAGCCAATAGGGAGGGGAGCTACCCAACCTCCCATATATGAACATTCAAAGGTGCGGACGTAGCGACCATTAGGAATAGGAGCTGTAAAAAAAATCCATACATTAAGGTGGAGGCTTGGTCCGAGCGACCAATAGGAAAGGAGCCCATGTTCTTGCCTTGTCAGATGAGAGTACCTAGAGAGAGGCCCTAGTGCCTGGGCAAGCCGCTTAGAAAGTTGTCTCCTGGGAGGGATACTCATTCTGAAAGGGGCTTTGATTATTGAAAAGACCAGAGGTAATGGTGGAAAAAGGGAACAACAGTCTCTGGCCACAGAGGGCAACGCGGTCTAACCTCATTAGACATGGGGGGGCATGATACATCCAGTGGAAATGTCCAGTCTCGCTCAGCCCAATCATTTAAGCTTCCTACCTGGATCTATACCCAGGCACCCTGCCATGCAATTTCCCGGCATCCAGAACGACAGGGATGTCCAATCAGCAAGCATTCTTTTTGTATTGTCCAATGGCTGCAGCGCCTTGTTCTCAGTGCCCAGAAGTAGGGAGCTGCTGAAACCTTGTTTTTCCAGGGGATCACCAGATCCCCTCTGCTGATGCCATGCAAAAAGGAGGGTCTCTCTCTGCTAATTTATATTTCCTGTTCAGAAATCTCCTGACTCACGTACTACTAACTCAAAATATTGGGCATGATAAAAGTTTAGTTAACTAATTAATTTTGTATTTGTCTAAAGGCTAAATGCATAATATATAGCTAGCTTGTTTACCACAGGCTTGTCCTAATACCAGACTGCAAGATAACCATTCATTTTGTAACAAACAACATTTCAAGCTTGTTTTAAGAAATTACTAGAAAAACATTACTTGTGTAATTATGTTTGGGGGGAAAAAGGGATCAAATTTTATAGGCAAACACTTTACGTCATTCATCTTTTGTTACTAGCTTGTTGGTTTTAAAATTTATAGAACATTGAAAAATACTAAGAGCTTTATTCTTGTAGCAGAGATTTTCGAGTACCCGGAATTCATGTACCACCCAAATGAACCAGAATTGCACTCGAGTTGCACCGAATTGACTGCCCACCCCCTGGCATACAAAGGGTGCCTTGGAAATAAAACAATAACTGTATCCAGGTTCCAGTGGCGATCAGCGTTGCCCTGGATCACAATCTTACAGCCCAGGGAAAGGGGCCATCCACGCCGGCAAAAATATAAATAGGCTGGGTGGGCAGTAATTTAATTTATATGGAGCTTGGGGCATCGTGGCAGCCCCAAACCTCAGGGATGTTTGAATATGCTCAAAAGAATTGGGGGAAATATGTCATCGGATCAGGTTACCAATTAGAGTAATTAAAGAAACTATCTAAACCAGTAGAAATCTGTGTTTGTTTTACCAGTGAGAGTAGAGAGTCTGAGTTTTAGATATTTGTGAAATCTCTGTGGCTGACCTGACATCACCGGTATTGTTATTCCACAAGTACTGTTGTGTTGGTTTGTGAAATAATATATGTTACTGTACTGTATATTCATAGATATGTGTGAATTACAACATTTTTAAAGAGGTTGCCACCCAGGGCTAAGTTAGTACTTACTGTGTAAGGGTCTTCTTCAGTGTTAAAGTTGTTATTCTGAGGGAGTAAAGGAATAATAGTGAGTATCATGCGATTACAAAATTTTAGTACCTGTGCCTTTTCCTTCTTCTCTTCCCCGCTTTAGTCAAACAAAATCTAAACACATCACAGGTAACATACATTTCTATTCCTCTTGTTAAGTGGGCAGAAATGGCTTATCAGCGGGTGGGTTTTACCTTCAAGTGAGTATGTCATCTTTTCTAACAATAGTATTTTTTGAAGAAAAGGTGGCAACTCTAACTGGCTTATGGGATTCACGTGTGTTTTAACATGGGAAATTAAAAATAACAGATTGATTGAAGAGGGAATTGCACCATTAAGGCCAAAAATAATTAGTTTGAAAAAATATTGCAATCATCTTTATTTTCAAAATGTTTGTCAATTTACCACCTTACAATATATTCTACTTTTTGGCCATAATATGAGCAATTTTGCAAATCATATCTGGAGAATTGTAATCCTTGTACTATGGTAAAATTCGAGGCTACACGAATGGGAGGATCCTATGCTTTCTTCTGGTATTTTGAATAAACAGATTTAACTGAAATTGACTGTTTTCCCCAGAATTTTGTCAAACTAGGTGCAGTTTGGATGAACATCAGTAGACCCCTAATTGAATAGCACAGCATGAACCATAAATGGCACATGGGACTTAAGCTCACCTAAGCATGGGAAGCCACACTAGTGCTAAGTTAGAACTTACTGTGTAAGGGTTTTCACCAGTGTTAAAGTTGTTATTCTGAGGGAGTAAAGGAATAATAGTAAGTATCATGCGATTACAAATTTTTGTGCCTGTGCCTTTTCCTTCTTCTCTTCCCCGCTTTAGTCAAACAAAATCTAAACACATCACAGGTAACATACATTTCTATTGGGCAGACTAGATGGACCGAATTGTTCTTATCTGCCGACACATTCTATGTTTCTATTCCTCTTGTTCAGTGGGCAAAAATGGCTTATCCGTGGGTGGTGTTTACCTTCAAGTGAGTATGTCATCTTTTCTAACAAACCTTTTAGAATACCGCAAGCAACATTACTCACATATTTGTCCAAGACATTTGCCCAAGAAATTCTGCCTCTATCTGTCACTACATTTGAGAACCCTGTGGAACTTACCTGATATCTGAGAGAACTTCTACCCATCATGTCTCCCTACTTTTGTATTACATGCATTTTTATCATCTACATCAGTCATGTCCAAAGTCCGGCCCGCGGGCCAGTTGCGGCCCGTCCTTTACTTCCATACGGCCCCAGAGACACGGCTGATCAATGTCTCTCTCTGAAAAAAAAAAAAAGCTTGCAGGCAGAGACGGAGGTGAGAAGGGATCGGAAGATCCCCCCCCACCATCGCTCTGCCTGCCAGGCTGCACGGGGAGCCGAACAGGCAGCACGGAGAAACCTCCGTGCTGCCTGTTCGGCTCCCCGTGCAGTGTGCCGACACGGAAGTGCCGACAGGTCACGTGACCGGCGCGCTGACGTCATACGCGCGCCGGGTCACGTGACCTATCGGCACAACCACCTGTGAGACGAACAGGCAGCATGGAGAAGACCATGCTGCCTGCCACTAGCCACCAGGGAAAGGTAAGTGCTGGGGACTGGGGAGATTGGGGGAAAGTACTGGGGAAAGAGGCAGGGGCTTATTAATGATAAGGTAACACTGACATATTATTGGGCAAATTAGCTGGGGAATATTAATGGCAACTAACACTGGTATATTACTGGGCAAATTGGCTGGGGCATATAAAATGGCAAATAACTGGCATATTACTGGGCAAATTGGCAGGGGCATATAAAATGGCAAATAACTGGCATATTACTGAGCAAATTAGCTGGGGCATATAAAATGGCAAATAACTGGCATACTACTGGGCAAATTGGCAGGGGATATTAAATGGCAAATAACTGGCATATTACTGGGCAAATTGGCAGGGGATATTAAATGGCAAATAACTGGTATATTACTGGGCAAATTGGCAGGGGATATTAAATGGCAAATAACTGGTATATTACTGGGCAAATTGGCTGGGGCATATAAAATGGCAAATAACACTGGCATATTACTGGGCAAATTGGCAGGGGCATATTAAATAGCAAATAACACTGGCATATTACTGGGAAAATTGGCAGGGGCATATTAAATGGCAAATAACATTGGCATATTATTGGGAATATTGGCAGGGGCAAATTAAATGGCAAAAAACACTGGCATATTACTGGGAAAATTGGCAGGGGCATATTAAATGGCAAATAACATTGGCATATTATTGGGAAAATTGGCAGGGACATATTAAATGGCAAATAACACTGGCATATTACTGGGAAAATTGGTAGGGGCATATTAAATGGCAAATAACACTGGAATATTATTGGGCAAATTGGCTGGGGCATATTAAATGGCATATAACACTGGCATATTATTGGGCAAATTGGCCGAGAGAACCATGCATGGGAAGGGAGAAGAGAGAGACATAAATGGAATGGTAGAGGAGAGACAGACAGACATGGGTTCGCAGAGGAGAGACAGACAAATATGGGATGGCAGAGGAGAGACAGACAAACATGGGATGGCAGAGGAGAGACAGACAGATATGGGAAGGGTTAGTTGTGTTCCTGACATATATTTCAGCATCTTGTGTTGTTGTTTGTTTTCATCTGGCCTTCAGATATGAAAGGCAGAGTGATTTTACTACTGTTTAGAATTGTCATTCAAATCGTTTGCAATAAAGTTTGCCTTTTAGTTTTGGACATATTAGCAAATATGCCATTGGCTGTGGCATATTAAATGTCAAACTAATACTGGCATATTATTGAGCAAATTGGCTGGGGCATATTAAATGGCAAAATATCACTGGCATATTATTGGGCAAATTGGCTGGGGCATATTAAATGGCAAAATATCACTGGCATATTATTGGGCAAATTGGCTGGGGCATATTAAATGGCAAAATAACACTGGCATATTATTGGGAAAATTGGCAAAAATATTAATTTCTTAATTTTGGGTTCCAAAAGTAGGGCTCATCTTATACATGGTGTCGTCTTATAGACAGAAAAACACAGTATATCCATTTCCTGAAACAGTCAGGTTGATCAACATATTTGATCACCTTAACAAAATTATTAGCCTGCATATTGTAAGCACTGAATAGCTCTTTAACTACACAGGGGAGTCGGTTTACTTTGCTTTTTGAGAACAGAAGATTATTTTTGCTGACCTGATAATTGGGATGGTCAATGGAAGGTGGAATAGCGGGCAGCGTTCGCGTAGTAATTGGCAAGTTTTCCCTGGAAGCATTATCTGTATCAAAAAAGGAGTGGTAAATAAATGGCTTTAGTATAAAATAAATATGGTACAGTTTAAGCGAATTATCATTTTCAACACTATGTAAATATCCTTTTGTTCTTTGATTTATAATACATCGTTTTTTATTGATTTCATTTAATTTGCCAAATGTTTAACAGAAACATTTGGCAAATTATATATATATATATTCCCCCAATGCACTAGCACTCAGCCTGTTTGTCAATTCAAGGTATTCTGCCCGGGTGCAGCTCACATCTTCATACAGCAAATCCAAACATAGTGGGACCGTAGTCATGGCACTTCGTTCAGGAATCCAAACGTATACATTTATTAAATAGACATAGCATGTCTATTTAATAAATGTATACGTTTGGATACCTGAACGAAGTCCCGTGAGTGCATTCCCACTATGTTTGAATTTGATATATATATATATATATATATATATATATATATATATATTGTGGCAAGGTCAGAGAGGCTTTCTATGTTAGTAATAGATTGGAGAGCTCTCTATTCCCAGCATGATGGGGTTAATTGGTGGGAGTCACTCCTTGACTATTATCACCCAGGTGAATGTAATGTAACTGGGGTTTTAAAAGGTTAGCCTCTGAAGTCATGCCAGAGTCCAGCAGCTGGGAGAGAGAAGGCAGTTAAGCCTGAGACTCTGAGGAAAGAGGTATTGTGTGAAACCCGTTTAAAGTACTGTGTTTACTTTTGTTTAAAACTGGGAACCGGATTAGCTGGCCAGTTGGCTAGTTAGAAATACTGTTGTTTAGTAAGTCTCCAAGTTGGAGTAGGATTTATTTTCTTTTTGTTTCATTTTGTGGGAGAGCACAACGTTGTATATCCTGTGGAAAAGTGACAATAAACTGCAGTAATATTTTATCTCGACTGTTGCATTTGACGTTTATGGTAAAGAGCCTGGCCATCCTGCCACAAAATATATATATATATAAACAAGTTGTCCTTCACTCAAACGTTCCCACTTCCACAAATCCTTTATAGGTACAAAAACAGTGCACTCACAATTAATATTTCCAAACATTCCATGAATGTAAAAAGAGGCTCAACATTTCAGTTTTTTTTTTACCTTGATAAATGTTCCAGGGAGGAACTTAAACACTGGTCTTCTTTTGCCATTCATGGATTAAAATGAGTTTACCATTTTTGGATACAAATATGCAGCCTCAAGCTCTGCCACCAAAGGACGCGCTGCAGAAGGCCATTTTATTTTGTAATAAGCTTTTTATAAACTGTATGTAGATATAAATCTATTTAACGTGTAATATGAAAGATTAGATATTTTTGTACTGGGGGGGAATACTCTCCCTGATTTGAGAAACTCTTTTAACGTTGCAAGCTTTTGATCAGGTAACGGATCCTCTCTACTTGGGCTTCTAAGAAACGCCACATTTTTTAATTTTTTTTTTCTATCCAACACAAATTTGAGACTGTGTATATATTTGGTGTTTTTACATGCTGTGTTATAAATATGCATCACTTTTTTATTGATCTAATTCTATATATAGTGAAGACATATACTATGTATGTACATATACTGTGTGTGTGTGTGTGTGTGTGTGTGTGTATGTGTGTGTATATATATATATATATATCACACTGTGTGGACAAAAGTATTACACCAACAGGGAATTTTATGACATAGCATCAGTGTCGCCATGAGGGGGTGACGGGCAATACCCCCGTCATGGGCCCAGCATTCCTGGTATCTGAATGGCACAATATTACTGGGCTCTGAATGGCACAATATTACTGGGCTCTGAATGGCACAATATTACTGGGCTCTGAATGACATAATATTACTGGGCTCTGAATGGCACAATATTACTGCCATCTGAATGGCACAATAATTATGCCACTTGAATGGCACAATATTCCTGGTATCTGAATGGCATAATTTTACTGGGCTCTGAATAGCACAATATTACTGGGCTCTGAATGGCACAATATTACTGGGCTCTGAATGGCACAATATTACTGGTATCTGAATGGCACAATATTACTGGTATCTGAATGGCACAATATTACTGGTTTGTGTATGGCACAATATTCCTGGCATCTGAATGGCATCATTTTACTGGGCCCTGAATGGCCCAATATTACTGGAATCTGAATGGCACAATATTACTGGCATCGGAATGGCACGATATTCCTGGTATCTGAATGGCACGATATTCCTGGTATCTGAATGGCACAATATTACTGTTTTTTGAATGGCACAATATTACTGGTATTTGAATGGCACAATATTACTGGTATTTGAATGGCACAATATTCCTGGCATCTGAATGGCACAATATTCCTGGTATCTGAATCGCACAATATTACTGGTATTTGAATGGCACAATAATACTGGCATCTTAATGGCACAATGGTATTGGCATCTGGCACAATAATACTGGCATATTAATGGGCAAATTGGCTGTGGCTTATTAATGACAAAATGATACTGGCATATAATTGAGCAAATTGTCTGTTATAGAGAGAGAGAGAGAGAGAGATGTCTGTATGTATAGATATGTATTGTTTTAGAATTTTACAATTGTCACCTCGTGGGACTGCATAATTGTTATTGTGTGTTGCATAATTAATGGCGGTCCTATGTGTGCATAATTATAGGGCGCTTGTGTGTGGCATATTTATTGGGCCCCATGTGTGGCATAATTATGGGGCACCCGTGTGTGTGGCATAATTATGGGGCACCCGTGTGTGTGGTATAATTATGGGGCTCCTGTGTGTGTGTGTGTGTGTGTGTGGCATAATTAATTGGGCAGAGGTGAGGCATAAATAGTGGGGCTCTGGTGTGGCATCATTTATGGGGCTCCTGTGTGTGGCATAGTTATGGGGCTCCTGTGTGTGTGGCATAGTTAATAGGCCATCTAACTGGCATTACTAAGGAATCTGTTTGGCATTGTATTGGAGGAAATCCAGGGGGGTGACACCATGAGTTTCCGCACCGGGTGACACCAACCCTAGTGACGCCCCTGGTCAAAGCGATTCAATGGGGACCTGTCCAGTCCAGTTCTTCCACACCAAACTCATCCAACCTTACCTATATGGACCTTGCTTTGTGAACTGGAGCACAGTCATGCTGGTATACAAAAGCCCCCACCTCCCCAAAACTGTTTGCATAAAGTTGGAAGCATAGTATTGTACAAAACATCTTGGTATGCTGAAGCATTAAGATTTCCCTTCACTGGAAGTAAGGGGCCAAGCCCAACACCTGAAATAAAAAGCCACATAATATTATCTCTCCTCCACCAAACTTTATAGTTGGCACAATGCAGTTGGACAGGTAACGTTCTCCTGGCACCTGCCAAGCCCAGACTCAGTCCATCAGACTGCCAAACAGTAAAGACCCCACAGAATGCTTCCACTGCTCCAGAGTTCAGTGGCAGCGTGCTTTACACCCCTCAATCTAACGCTTGGCATTGTATTTGGTGATGTGAGGCTTCATGTAGCTGCTCTGCCTTAGAAACTCATTCCATGAAGTTCATGCCGCACAGTTTTTGTGCTGATATTAATGCCAGTGGATGTTTTGAACTCTTCAGCTATGGAATCAACAAAGTACTGGCAACTTTTACGCACCATGCACCTCACCACTCTATTTGACTTTATGTGGTCTTCTGCTTCCTAAATGCTTCCACTTTCCAATAATTCCACTTAGAGTTGACTGTGGAATATCTAGCAGGGACGACATTTCCCAAGCTGACTTACTGCAAAGGAGGCATCCTATCACAATACCATGCTTGAATTTACTGAGCTCTTCATAACGACCCATTTTTTAACAAATGTGTGTAAAGGCAGACGGCAATGGGTCCTTGTAGTGTATTTATGAATATAAATATATATATATATATATATATATATATATGCCACAGATTGATATAACAAAGCATGTATGCCCATTTTTTGTGAGAGATTGGAACAGAAAAAAATGGTGAGAGATGAATTGGGAGGGCTTAAGTCACTCCCATATTTCTCTGGATCTGCCTTTTTTGTCTGTCTGTCTTTTTATTAATCCATCTTATCCTATTCTGTCAGTACTCACTTGCACTGCCTTTGGTTGTCGAAGCTGTTGGCTGCTCTTTTTTAGGTTTCGAAGACATTTTGCAACATTTCTTCTTCCATATTAAAATTCCAGAGACAATGAAGCCAATTAAAGCAACTACGCCAACTATGATGCCCACAATAATGCCAGTTTTAGAGTCTGTGAAAGGAATAGACAGGCAAATAAATATTGGATTGGTAATAGGTAGGAAATTGGTATTTCTGTGAATAAAATGTAAATGTTTAGTGCCTCTTTTAATAAAAAGAAAATAAAACACATCTAAATGATTGGTTACTAATGGAATAGCATTCATATAAAGGCACAGGTTTATGTCATGTCCCACATGCGTGTATCTGTGCCCATTTGTCTGTCTCACCTTTATACTGATCAGGGCCCATAGTGGCGTTATTAGGTATATTGCCAGTGGTAACGATAGCAGGACCAGGTCGATTGGTTGCTGGTGGTCTTGAGGGAGCTTGAAAATAGGACAGAAGAAAACTGTTTAAATCATGTATCAAAAAACAGACATAGACATCAATGGAAACACAAAAGTAACATTTTGGAGCAAAATCATTAAAACTTGTTGCAGCTCAGGGCATTCACATTTTTATTTGGCAACCTTCTAGTGACTAGACATGTGCAAAATTAAAATTTTCGTTTCGTTTTCGTCCATTCGGACGAAAATGTTATTCATTTAGTCTAAAACGAATTTCGTTCATTACTGCATTCGTTTCAGACGAAATTCGTTCATTGTTTTCGTTTCGTTAATTTTTGTTCGTTTTATAGAATACATGTAATACTATTGGCTTTCTATAAACCGAACGAGAGCCCATTCATAAGAAATTCTTATGAATGGGGCTCTCGTTCGGTTCATAGAAAGGCAATAGTACTACATGTTTTCTATAAGCCGAAAGTCTATAAACCGAACGTTTGGTTTATTGACTTTCGGCTTATGGAAAACATGTAATCCTATTGCTATTCTATAAACCGAACGTTCGGTTTATAGAATAGCCATAGGATTACATGTATTCCATAAGCCGACAGCCTATAAACCGAACGTTCGGTTTATAGGCTGTGGGCATTTAACTATACGGAGACAGAGTCTCCATTCATTATTGAGTTGATGAAAACTGATGTGTTACAATGTTGGGTGAATGAAACACAGAGAAGACTATTCACTAAAAGTTGAGTTGGAGGGAGATGAACATTTCATCTCACCAAGTTAGCTATACATTGTGCAGCGACAAACCTGCAAAAACCTGCACCTTTTATAGTTAAAATACCTTATCTCACCTCAACTCAATTGCAACTCACCTTTTAATGGATAGATCCCTGAGAAATAATTATAACATACCTGAAGAAGGGGTTCTAGCAAATACCTTAGATGCCTTTAAGAGCGGCCTGGATATTTTTTAATGAGCCAGAGCATAGAGGTCATGTTAGTATAGGGATTCATATTTATTTAGTGCTTGTTGATCCAAGGAGAAATCTGATTGCCATTTGGCGTCAAGAAGGAATCCCCTGAACACAGAACTCCTAATTGCTGAAGGGGGTTCTTTTGGCTCAACAGCAGAAAACATGGGATTGGAAAAGGGTTGAACTTGATGGACGCAAGTCTTTTTTCAACCTAAACTACTAAGTAACATTGTGCTATAAAACACATCCCAAAGAGCTGTTTCATTCAGAAGTCGGGGCTATATTTGGTAGGTTCATTATTCAAGCCAGTAGACATTTTCATGGTTTACTGACGTCACAGTAAATGTGATTATTAAAGAGTTTTTGACAGAAATTGAATAGTGAAATAATTCTTACAAACCAAGCATGAATTAAAAACCAGATTAGATATATGTTAGATTGTGGGTAAAAGACAGATATCCTTCCATGCTGCCTCCTGCTCTCTCCATATGGTCACCCTGAAGTCAGAAAATGCACATGGCGTGCGAGAGGCAGCATAGGAGGATGTCTGTGCGCATTAGCAGGCCTCCCAGTAACTCCACGCACGTGACAGGTGTATCTCCTGGCCCCCCCTGATGGCTACCCTGCAGAAAATTGAGGAGGCAGAATAGGAAGACACTGGGCTTCTATATACTGGCCCAGTCCTTCTGCCTTGCATGTTAGGGTATCTTGGAGAGATCTCCCACCAAAAAGTCCAGTGATATAAAAAGGCAGGAAGAAAGGAAATGGAAGGAGTTCTCTTTCTTGTCTAATCTCACATGAATTAGATATTATTACTAAATAATTTACACATATAAATGTTTCCTCCTTCCTTGAAGTTATCCTGGTAATGGGGGGCCCTTTTGGAGTGGACCCTGGTTAAAGCCACAAACTAGACACTGAATATTTATAATGCAGAAGAAAAGGTTATACAACAATAGTATCACAATTCATGTGTTAAAATGTGAAGCGAATAAATACAATAAATAATCCCCCATGAATTTGCAGCTTCGCAACAATGTACTGATACACACAAACAGAATAAACAGGAAAAGAGAGTACATGTACATAAGGGGAGATTAAAAGCAATATATAGTGTGATACAGTGCAATATAAAGTGAATGTGCCGAGGTAATAAATGCACTCACAACCCGATCTTTATAAATTGCCCATCAGTATAGGTAAGTGGATGCAGGAAAAACAAGGTAGAGAACATCTTCTTTAATAAGCAGACTATAAAAGTAGATAAAAAGCCAGTGGTCCAGTATCTTAAAAAAGTGCACACGCAATAGATCCAGTTATAATTTGGAACAGCAGAGCACTATGTGATATGAAAAACTACAAACACGGTGGGTCATGCTGTAGCAAGATGTTCTAATGCCTGAGACAACGGAGAATGCATACTGTACATGTAGCGCTGATTGTTCATCATAAAACACATCCAAAGGTGAACATGGACTTTTGGATGTGTTTTGTGACAGAATATTTGGTTCTCCTGAGATAGCTGGATACCACCACCAAAACGCATGGAGACATTTATTTTAGTGTTAGGGTTACATTTTGGGTTCGGGTTGGGGTCAAAAGGTCAATATAGGGAAAAAAAACACTATTTTTGGTTTTTGCCCCATAACACAAAAAAATACTGATAAATATGTAAAGATGCATAATCCGGAACTCGGGACAACATTTAGAAACTATTTAGATGAGTTCATTTTTAATGATTGTATTTGTGTAAATTATATTTAAGGTCAAAGTTGGAAAAAGTGGTTTTTTTTTTTTTTAATTTTTCATCATATTTTATGATTTTTTTTGTAGTAAATTATAAGATATGATGAACATAATGGTATTTAATGAAAGTCCTTCTTATGACGATAAAGACAACATATAATTTGTGTGGGTATGTGAGAAAGAAGAAAATTGCAGCTTAACACAAACACCCCAGAAATGTCAAAACAGCCATTGTCACCAAGGGAAAGTCAAGGTGAAAATGTCTTGTCACTAAGGGGTTAACATGCTTGAAAGAAGGCTGTTCATTTTTAAGTTGGAGTGGTCCTTTAAGAAAAATAAAACAGTTGTTGATATACAACTGTTGGTATAAAAACAGTAGAGCAGTATTCTATAGTACATGTTTACTGTCTAGCTTAACCACAGATAACGGATATAACTAAGAATGAGGAAGGGTAACATTTTGTAAACTTAAGAGATTCAGTGGTGTTGAAATAAAAGTATCACTATGGCTTAGAGATTTGTCAACAATAGCACGTAGTTAAGCAAATATAGAAACTAAAGTATAGCAAAAGATGTTCTATATCCACTTATCTTGTGTCAAGTTCCTACACCAAACTTTTTCTGATTACAATGAATTTCAGGATTTTAATTCTGGAGAAGCATTATTCACTACAACCAGTCTGTGACTAAAACATTGCAATGGTTACTGTTAACTTGGTAACCGCTACTCTGGTTAAGTAACAACCACAGCAATATTTATAATTGTGACTAAATTGTTTGCCTATGACTAGGTTTAGAGACTGTTATTCTTATATTTTACTTTTGTCTGTCTGTGAACCTCCAAAGAACAGCATTAAATTGTTCATAACAAATAATGTGTTGAATGTTGTTGGTGCTTATCCCTTGTTGCATCACTAAATATTAATTGGACTTGGCCCTCTCTCAGCAAAGTGATTTCTTCTACACACAGAATACTTGTTAATTAACCTCTAGCTAATCCCAGCAGCTCTCGCTGTCCTCAAACACTATTAGGAATTGGAAGCTTTCAACTCATCCAGCTAGAACACACATAACCAAACATCTAGCTCCAACTATCCCTAATACTGTAGTACTACCATCACCTCCATTAACCTCTTCACTCCCTTACGTGTCTCATGTCTCCCACTCCTTATAGATTATTAGCTTGCGAGCCGGGCTCTTTACTTCATGTATCAGCCTGTTCTTGTTTGTCTAACTTAGTATGTAGTTCTCCTCTGCACATGGTACCTAGCACTATGTAAATTGTTGGTGATATATAAATAACTGTTATTGTAATGTAATGGTACGGATGTTAGCACAGTTGATGGTACAACATTTGTTGGTCCAGTCATGTCTATTATAATTTAAGACAACCTTGTGTTATGTCATGGGTGTAATAATCATGGTTGTATAGCGACATGGAGAGTATAACAATCATCTTATCGGATGATCTCTCACACTCTCTCCCTGCATGCTATCAGTTCCAACATGCATGCAGAAAGTGACATCGCATCCACTTCCTGCATGTTGGATCAGTCTGCATGAAGGGAGAGAGACAGTCACTGTACTCCTGCAGGTTAGCGGTGTGAGCAGTGGTGCTTTGCGGGCAGACAAGTTGTGTGGGGGTTAAGGAGGCACAGGTAAGCTGTCTGGGGTTAAGATGGCACAGATAAGCTTTTCTGGGAACTAAAATGGCACAGAAAATCTGCTTGGGGCAAAGATGGCACAGATAAGGTGTTTGGGACAAAAATGGCACAGGGGAGCTCTTTGAGGCAAATATGGCACAGATAAGCTGTTTGGGCAAAGATGGCATAGAAAAGCTGCTTGGGGGAAAAGATTGCACAGAAAAGATGTTTTGGAACATATATGGCATATCAGGGATGTTTAACAGCAAAGAAGGCACTGTGGCACATGTTGCTTGGTGAAGTCAGGGCCCTGTGAACAATAAAGGCATTTGGAGCTATAAAAGAAATACTTTAGGTATGCTGCATCGATAGGACCCTGTCTAGATCAACATGCTTTTGCTGAGAGGCAGAGCCGAGTGTAATCATGTATTTCCAAAGATATATGCCTGATTTTCACAGGCAAAAGGCAAAAAAGATTTTAACTTTTGCTTCAAAGTTTAATGCCACTTTAAACTGTAAAAACAAAAGAACTTGCAAAGTTACTTACAAATCACAGTGAGCTCTGCATAAACATTTTGAAGACCATTTGGGTTTGTAATTTGCAGAGTGTAAGTTCCGCTGTAATTAGTCATCAGGTCTGATATTAGTAGTGTTGCATTATCCATGACTGTTTCTCTCCCCGTGAACAATGGTCCATGTGTAGGAGGAAATGGTGATCCAGGGCTAGAGGTCAAAATGTTCATGTTGTCACTTGTTCCTCGGCCTCTGTACCAGTTAACATTAAATATTTGTCCATTATAATAAACAAGGAATAAAACACTTTGTCCAACAGTTGGCATCGGTGGGTCAACCTTGATTGTGGCGGATTGTGAGCAGCAAATCTCCATCTGGGACCATAGGAGGACTGAAACAAGGATAAAAAGAGATAAGAATATCACATTAATAAAATAAAAAACTGTATCATAACTGTCTGAAAGTGTACCTACGGACAGGGTTTTGTTTTCTGGGTACGCTCACCAGTACTTAATACTGGAACTATTTGTAAAGAGGAACAAACATATCCAAGGGAACTTTTATTTAGACAGAAGACCATTTCTGCCTGATAAAAATAGGTTTTTCTTGATGCAAAACCTGTTTGTGTTAATAAAAAAAGTTTTAAAAAAGAAATAATTTTAGGATTTAGTCCCTCTTTAATCCCTTAGTGAAAGAGTACTGGGTTGCATTTGATATGCCTTAAAGACCAGAATTTAATTGTATTTGTTATACGTTTCCTTAACTGTGATTTCTTTCTTCATGTTCAGTACACCCATACAAATAATATATAATTTATTAAAAGACAGATGGGGCTTTCTTTTGATACTATTATTTTCATAATATGATATAATTTACTAGTAAAAAATATATAAAATATGATGAAAAAATAAATAACTGATTTTTTTTTACACAATTACAATCTGTAAAAAATAACCTCTATATAGTTTATAATATTTGTCCTGAGTTTACCAATGTTTCCATGTTTTTCTGATACTAGTGTTTTTTTGTTTCCTAACCATTTTCTCCTACAGTGACATTTTGACCCCAACCTTAACCCTAAATTTAACCCTAAATCTACCCCACCCCTTAATCTAACCCTTGTATTCACCCTAATTCTAACCCTAACCTCAATTGTAATCCTAATTCTAATTGTAACCCTAACCATAGATCTAGGGTTAGCTTTAGCATTTTATTTATTTATTTATTTATTTATTTATTTATCTAACATTAATGTTGCTGATTGCCTCTAGGGGCAGTCAAGCAACAATTTCAGAGTGAATGAAGATATTTTTTTAATCACTTCCGTCGTTCTTCTGGGCACACCATATTGGAGGAGCATGCTCCTCTTCAATATGGCACCTGTGATAACTGGGTGATCGCGGAGCCCTGGCGGGGCAGAGAAGGTTGTTGCATGATACCTCGATTGAGGCATCATTGCAACACCTTTAACACATAGGCAGTGTCCTGCTTTCACTTTGGATCCAAAGCAGCCTCTGAGGATAGCTGCCAGCATGTAACGTTGCGCTCCAAACTCAGGACGTATATATACGTCTCGACCATGCTTTTCAGGACGTATATATATATATGTCCATCTGAGTTAAAGGGTTAAAATCACAATAGCCAGTAGAGAACAGGACATACCGGAATGTTTTTTACCTCAGCATTGCGGAGTAGTGGACCTTTTATTTTCCCAAATTAATGTCAGTTTGAAACTCGTATTGATTGGAATGCTCTGTCATTCACAAATGTCTTTCAAATACTTCCAACCAATTAATGTTATTTTCATCTAAATAACCTTTATTACATTTAACTGTAATCAAGATCTGAAAATATTTTTAGCTAAGAAGTGGCCATCTTGAACTATAAATCAGGGTTTGAGCTCATTTAGCAACAATTAATGCTAATAATCAGAAGTTGATTTTCCTGTTATGTTCAAAACAGCTGCTTTTGAACATAACAAATCACAGTATGTTTTTGCTGGCAGTGTAGTTACCTTGTAAAAAAAAAACTGTCCTATATTATTTACTGGACTGGGTCCCCAGGACATACTTGAAAACGAGAGAAATCTCAATGTATTTTTCCTGGTAAAACACTTTCTAAATAAATAAAATTACCATTTTCAAATTATACTGCAGATAGGCCATATTCATCCTGCAACCCCCAGTTACACATACAAACAGAGATAGCTATAGAGAGAGCTATAGCAAGATATTATGTGTACAGCAGTGCGTGAAAGCAATACAATTGCAAATTTGGTAATTATCCACTAGCCAAGTTGTATTATAATGCTAGCTTTTAAAACTACTCTTCCTCAGACATATTATATACTTATAGTCATGATATCAAGATAGTGACAGGTCTTAACCATTTTTTGTCATATCTGGTAATCTGTAATACAATAGTTCCCCTACCTGCTAAAAGGTAAACCCATTGCTGCTTGGTGGTAGACAAACGTCTGTGGGACATTTCAGGCGATCTACAGTCTCAAAGCTCTTCCTCTGAAATGTCTTCCACTGTGCCAGGGACGCACTGGTCGAAAATACAACGATTTACATGACAGGCTAGTGATAAAAAGAGGAAGCAGAAGCTGTGGAAATTGTGTTCTATCTGGAATGTTGCCACCCAAATAACTATGTCAAACAATCAAACCCAATAATTAAATGTGAAGAAATCTGTAGTAGCCCATCCCAAATAATCAAGTAGACATAATTACTAAATGCAAACAGAAAGTTACATTTGTTAAAGTAGGTGGCTGAATCTTGGGCACTTGAAGCATAAGTTAGATATCCGAAATTACACTAGACAAAAGAGCACACCCCAAAATCGGACACAAAAAAACTTTGTAGTCATCATCTTTTTTCCTAACATACAACTCTTACCCTTGTGCCTCTTCCTCTCATTCTCCTCATTTGAACTGCACACAATTTGTCTTTTCTACCCTCTATCCCACCATGATACAATTGCTTTCCAGCCTCCAGGAACCAGTGCTTTGTCACATGCGCCCCCCCCCCTACTTTCTTTCATCTAGCATACACTCTCATTCTGGGAGACTTTAACTTTGACCTAGTTAACTCTACAAACACTTTTAAACTTATCTCTTTAAACTCCACTTTTAGACCAATTATTGAACGCACAATGGTTGCTCACTAGTATTAACTCGATCATGTTCCATCTCTGACACTCCCTTCCCCATTTTAGCAGATCACACTTCATTTTAAATTCATGCTGTGTTTTGACAACTCTTCTCTCTCAGCGCTGGCACCACTACTTCTGAACTGTCTCTTATTACTCTCATCAAGCCCCAATGTCTTCTTGACATTTAATATGTTCCTCTCACAGTCCAAGACTTGTTTCCTTGTCAGTAACGTGACTTCCATGTTACTGGAACTCTTGTTTACCAGTTCATCAGTCTGGTTTCATAGTTTAAACTTCAACACTGGTAAACCAAGGTCTATAATCCTTGATATGATTTCTAACTCCCTGAACCAAAGGGACATTACCGAAGTTCTGTGGGCAATTTGATGCTGTACTAAGTTGTTTTTTTTTCCAAGTGATGTAATATGACATTGTCCAAGTCCTGTGGGGCAGTGTGACAACGTGCCAAGTGCTATGGGGGCAGAGTGACATTGTGGTGTGGGAGCAGTGTTACCTGTGGAATGTGCAGTGGGGGCAATTTGGCACTGTTGAATGTGATTATTTTGAATGCAGTCTGATTGGAAAAAGTGGTGTAGCTTTTCGAGAAAAAAAGTAGAGTGGATGCCATGGAAAGTAGGTGTGGTTAAAAGTATGATGTTTGTAAAGGGGAGGTGTTAGTAATTTAGCCACACCCCCATGGGGTAACTTAAACATTTGTTGTACACAGGCACCAGTGAACCTAGGCTCTAACGTCATGTTTTCCTATATTGCAGCAAATAGGGAATAAAGAATGAAATGCTCTTATAGGATGTGAAACCAGGTGTGGGTAGGGAAGATACATATATATATTCTACAGTACATGCCACTTCACCCTTAAGAAGCTAAACAATAATAGTGTTTTGGCATTTAAGTTTTTGTGACCTGTGAAATGTCTGACATCATGGATTGCTTTATCACAGCAAATCAGGAATAAGGAAGGAAATGCTCTTACAGTTTCTTTACTTCAACATGCTACTGGCTCATAGGTTAATAATTTATGGGATAACTTTATTTATTTTATTTTTTTTCCTTTACACTCAGACTCTGAGACACAAATCTTTTGTTTGAGTAATCAACTCTTTCATGTGTTTCGAGATCATCCTTGTGTCTATTTTGACATCTTCACTGTCATTGTTAAATATTATGCTGAGTAATACTTTAATATAAACAGTACTGTTTAATTTAAACAAACGGACATTAAACAAAAACAAAGACAAAAAAAAACCAAAAACACAGTGGATCATCCCCAGTGCTCAATTATCAACTTCTTTCTACCTGAGTTCGATTATATGGGATGGGATGCGTGAGCCGCCAGTCTGGAAGTCCAAGTGTAAATCTTTTTATTAATAATGTACATTTTATGGTTTTGTATATTTTATATTATTTGCATATTTTATGTTATTTAAATATTTATATATTTTACATGCAGGGCCCATTATCTATCATTCCTATTGTAACTCAACCTTGTTGAGGTCCTCCATACATAACTCCCACATATTTCTTTTTTCTTTTTTTAGTTGTTATATGACTTATGCAGCTTAAACCTTTTTCCATTATTAGCTGATGTTTAACCTGTTTTCTCAATTGTTCTCTAGTAAAGAAATCCAATTGTTTCCAAGATCTCGCTATTAGGATCTCGACTGCAACCGCTATATGGGTTATTAACACCTGCTGTTGTTTACTCATTTTGGGCCACCCCAAGTGCAACAATCCAACCTCTGGTATCTTCTCTAGTTGTATATTTGTTGCCAGTTGTATTAATTCATAAGCTATATCCCATCATTTCTTGATGCGATCACACCCCCACCACATATGGGTGTAGGTGCCTATTTCTGTACCACAACCCCAGCATTTATCCTCATTTGTACTGTTCATCAATGCCAATCTTCTGCGAGTCATATACCATCGGTTAGTTGTTTTATAGAAAGTTTCTACTAGATACAGGTTATGTATTTTTTTATTGACACGGATGAATGCCTCATTCCATTCTTCCGTGTCTATCAACGTGTTTAATTCTTTTTCCCATTTTTTTATGGATTTACCTTCTTTCGGCTGATTCATCGATTGTTATAAGGTTTTTACATTTTGCGAGAGGGTTGGTAATCTTTTTGTGTGAAAAAACTGTTTCCACCGCCTTTTTTTTTTTCACTTCCTCCTCTCTATATAAGTATTTCTGTACGAAGCTCTTTACCCTTAAATAGTTAAAGATTTGATTTGTTGAGAATTTCTCTGCCAAAGCTGGGTATTTTATAATGTTCTGCAGTTCTAACAGTTCTCTATTTTGATGGTATTCGTGCAACCCTAGTTCAACAGTGAGATATTAGGAATGTTGGCTTCTATTATATCTATAGTTTCTCCCACTGGTATTTTATTCTTAAACCCTAGTTTTTTTATTATTTCTATTTTCTTGTTTATGTATTATTTAATTAAGTAATTATTCAAATATAATGTAATTATAACTTTTTTTATAAACAAAATAAAATATTGATTGAAAAAAGGAGCATACAAGAAACACATTTCACAGATATGAAGCATTGTAAACCTAATTACAATTCATATCAACATGGTTACTACTAAGTCAAAATACTTAAAGGCACAGTCTAGTCCCCAAACTCACTTTGGTGTAAGATGAAGATCACTTCGCCTGTATAATGTACAGGCTTTTATCCATGTGTGATTTGATGCAGGCATTCTGTATAAATCACATTTTTAATATTTGACTCAAGCCCTCCCCAGTGATTACTCTGCATGTTTACTGCAGGTGCGGCAGCACTGATTCTATAAGTATGTATTGTAAGTATGTGCTGTAAGTATTTTATATTTTAAGCAATGCAAAATATAAGACATGCATTTTAAAGTTCTTTGAAAGCACATTAATATGCATTAATATTTGGAAGATGAATTAGGCACTAGACACCCTTTAAAGCAAAAAGTGTATCAAACTTGATATCAGATAAAGTAAAATTTGAAGAAATTGGGCTTTAGAAAGATGACGAGCAAATGTTTATTGAACAAAATAAATACACATTTGAAAATATAAATACACCAAATGTAAACCAAGATATTTATATCCAAACAAAGCACTAGAACAACTCTTACATTTTGCTGAAGGAATTCTGACATTGGCAGGACACCATAATATAACATTGAATCCTAAAACAGATATTAGAAATTTGATGTGCCTTGAAGATCAGAATCCCCTTATTTTTGTCATAAGTTTGTTTAACTGTAATTTTCTTTCTTCATTTTCAGTGCACCCACACACATTATATATAATTTTTTAAAGGACAGGTGGGGCTTTTTTTATGCCATTATTTCATCATATGATATAATTTACTATAAAAAGCATAAACTACGATGAAAATAATTCAACAAAACCCACTTTTTTCTAACTTTGACCTGAAAAATATTTTAAACAACTATAAACGGTAAAAAATACCCCATTTATATAGTTTCTAACATTTATCTTGACTTTAAAAAAAACAATGTTTCCGTGTTTTTCTGATGTTTTTTGCAAGTTATATGGCAATAACTCAGTGCAGTATTTTGTGTTTCCTTACCATTTTCTACTCTATTTTGACCACAACCCAAAGCCTTAATTTAACCCTAACCCTAAATCTACCCCTAAATCTAGATCTAACCCTTTCAGACAAACATTGGAAGGAAAAGAGACAGACAGGAATGGAAGGGAGAGGAGAGACAAACATGGGAAGGGAGATAAAGGAAACAAACATGGGAAGGGAGAGACACAGAAAAGGGAAGGGAGAGACACAGACAAAGGAAGGAAAGAGAGACAAACAGAAATGGGAAGGAAAAGAGACAGATAGACATGGTAAGGGAGATTATAGAGACAGACAAGGGAACAGAGAGGAGAGACACCGATGTGGGAAGGAAGAGACACCGACATGGGATGGAAGAGACACCGACATGGGACGGAAGAGACAGCGACATGGGACAGAAGAGACACAGACATGGGACGGAAGAGAGACAGACATGGGAAGGAAGAGGAGCAAGAGACAGACATGGGAAGGAAGAGAGCGACAGACATGGGAAGGGAGAGGAAAGCAACAGACATGTGAAGGAAGAGGAGAGAGACAGGTGGATATGGGAAGGACGATGAGAGTGACAGAAGAGGAGGAGAGGTAAAGACAGACGGACATGTGAAGAGGAAAGACAGACAGACTTGTGCAGTGCCCCTCCCAAGATCAGACTCTGGATCCACCCCTGTGTGGCAATGGGTCTGATTGAAACGCCTGAATTCAATATTTAAGTGGTGTTTCCCAATACTTTTGTCCATATAGTGGATAAATTCCTGATTCTTGCTATTCTGTATAGTTCACTGATTATGAATAGACACCATTATTTTGTATTGTGTTTGAAAAAGAAGTAATGGCCAAGTGAGCACATTACACTGGGTTTATTCAATTTCTAGTTATGGCCCCAAATATAAAACCAGGAAATGTTTTGTAACTGTTATGCAATAGACAAGTGAGGTATTTTGAGTTGGACACATAATTTCATCAGTTTTTAAACAGTACCTACAATATCCACTACTTAACAATCTTTACCTTTTTACACCTTGTAGATTACCTCTAGATATTTTTTTGTCTTGTCAGACCATTTCCTCATTCTTCCACTCTATTGTTAGCCATTTAGGAAAGAATGATCATATATATCTGCTGGCAAATATTACACAATGTATTACTCAATCAAACAGTTTGTTGATTCCTTGAATTTTAGAAATTCAGAAGTATAATTTCATTACCGTCCTTTTCCCCCAATTCATTCAATCTAATTCGCCTACCTATAAATATAGTTTATGACTTCTTGACAGTTTTATAGCTCATTTTAGGGCAACCTTTAAATTGGAGGCCACATATTTATTTCATGAGTTAAAAGGAGCCACACAGGCCACTGGATGGACATCAATGATTTAGAAAAATATATGTCCATTTATGTCCAATTGTGGACTAGATGTGACCCAGAAGAAATATTATACAGCCTCTACCATGGCTGAAAACCTCATACCTTCTGTGGTATTACCATGGGGAATTATCAATAATTGGGTCCCATCCTAAATGTCTGCATGGCACATAGCATTAAAAAGTTGGACAACACCATTATAGAGTTTCCAGGACATTCAGCTGTGTGACTGAATTTTACTTGCTGAAAAATTAAATAAAAATATAGGGTAGTATTAGGAATCAGTTGGTCTAATAGTTCACAGAGTCTTGGGAATGAGCCTTAAGAACAAGCTTTTACTTGTTTAAGGTCTCCCTGATGTACTAATTCTCAGTCAGACAATACACATTTGTCAATAATTACATCTTAAGAAATCTAGAGCAGCACATAAACATTTGGTAATTAAAAATGCTGGAAACAGAAAGCAAGAATTCCATGATAAACTTAAAGTAAAAAAGGCTTAACTACACTGTGACAATTGCATTTATCATAATATTTGGAGAGAATTTGCATAGAAGTATGCCACATTTTCTGGGAACTATTAATAGACATAAAAATTATATCCTTTTACATAGTGTACTATGGTATAAAAACTAGTTCTGTTCTGTCAAAACTGACATGTTCAGGCTATGAAAGAGCGGAACCTAAGAGCATTTATTCTGTCTTCAAAGTATGTAATAAAAGTATTAATACTATTGAATTACATTACTTTTACAGATTACTAGCATATTCTGATTTTAAAAGACATAAGTAAAGGTCAATCGATCTGTATGTCTGTCTGTCCATCACAGCAGTATTCAGGGATATTTTTGTGAAATGCATGGTCCAGGGCAGCATTGGGTAAATAACGATTGCACACTAATCATCTTTTTGCAATTAACAGCCCTACAGTATACATTTATCATAAGCATCCCTGAATAAGCATCACCCTATCTTAGACTATTGCAAGCAATCAGTGAACCATGAATCCTAGGCCTCCTCAAGAATAAAGAGAGGATGTTATACAGTGTTCACCCAATGAACAAACTACATAGTTGTCCAGGACAGTACCATTTTGGTGATCTGGTTATCAAATTTGAGGTGCACAGCTGAATTAGAAGGATATGGAACTTGGATAATGACTCAACCTTGGATATAAATCCCTGATCCTCCTATAACATTGCTAGTCCTCCACAGTTCAAATTTTTTTTTTTTTTAAAACACCACATTATTTGTATTGTGGATGAGAGCAAACACAACTTTTTTTTAATAAAAAAGTGGAAAGATACCAAGAAAATAATATATAACTAATCATTGTGCAAGACTCAATAACTTATCTTAATATAATGCCAAAAAAATAAAAATTACAATAATGGGATACTATAATCAGTCTTAGGATCTGTCTTCTCTTTGTAAATAAGTCTTGCTCCCAACTCTGGACCACTCCACACTATCAGCAATTACCCATGTTCCAGGTTCATTTTCAGTTGTCCTTGTTTTGGTATCCTTTATGTGTTAACTTCTCTCTTTTTGTGTTAAATGGAGTTGGTGACTGTCTCGCAGGTGTTTCCAGACTGCTCCTGTGATGATGACTCATGATTGTGTGAAATACATTTCTTAAAATGCTTCTCTTTTCACCCGAACCTACTGTTCCTGGATTGTACTCTTGCTTATATCTCTTTAGCAATATCAGTCCTTTACTTTGTTTATTGGGTGTGCAGTACAAAATAATAAACATTCTGGTTTTCACTAAGAGAATGTAGCATGCACCAATTAGAATAGATAGATAGTTACATAGTTACATAGTAGTTTAGGTTAAAAAAAGACTTGCAACCCTCAAGTTCTACCCTTTTCCTATCCCATGTTTATAGCTGTTGATCCAAAAGAAGGCAAATAAAAAACCCCTTCAGCAATTTCTAATTCTGCGTTCGTGGGGGAAGAAAATTCCTTTTTGACTCCAAATGGCAATCATATTTCTCCGTGGATGAACAAGCACTGTCGGATATTAATAACCATAAAAATATGAATACGAGTTATTAATTATGAATCATTAAAAATATAAAAAGTGTATGATTCATATATATGGGTCCGACTAAAAATACCCATATCAAGAATTCGTTATGTATATAGAGAGTTTGGATGACTTTTTTTTTTTACAAAAGTAAATACAATGCGACAATTCTTAATAAAATAATTAATTTATTGAATATAAAATCAAGATCAAATGATAAGCAAAATAGCGTAACAAGAAAATACAATATCAATAGATGTTAATCATAATTCACATGTATGACTTATAACAGAAGTAAATAAAATAAAACATGAATTCTGCAGCTCTGTACCTGTATCAACATGCATGTAGTATAATTTACTATGCAGTTACATTTCTGACCATTAGATGGCCATGCATTTTATTTAGATACGACCTACATTGATAATGATTAGTATTTTAAATTGCTAATGATAGTACACCATAATTAACTACAAATTACCAGCATATACTCTGCTTAGGTAAGGTAATATTACTAAATCATATAACTACTCACGGTGGATATTTCTTAATCTGCCTGGTAAATGACAATGTATGTATTCTAGCTTAGACTTTAAGAATGAGAATCATAGATAATCTCTGGAGATTAGATATTATATATTTGGGTAAATAGCTAGACTATAATAATTTATGGTTCTTGGTAATATCTATAGGCTATTCCTCTGGCTTCCTTCTGCAGAAAGGATGACAGATGAACACAGGCTAAAACATATAGATCCCAGAAATTGTGGGATTTAAGTTTAATTTACCCATTTATATATATGCTAATTACATCCATAAAAAAGGGAGATTATGCTAGAAACAAATTACCACATGTATACATTACCAGCAGAGGTTGGTTTGCAGTTGAGACTCCTTCCATTGAAGAATTGAATGATGGGAGTTACTTCTGGTATTTAGCTCAATACTATGTGTATGGAGATGTCTATGTTATAGTGAACATGTACTATTAAAAGCCTCATATTCCTTAGTTCTCCCCAGAAAGAGAGAGACTCAGCCTGTTTCTAAAACATTCCCATCTCTCACCCCACTAGTGGCAGCTCTCCCAAAATCAGTCCCCCAGCTTCTTTCAGGTATCTCTGGTCTCCCTTCTACACCTCCAGTATCAACTTATCAACCAAACCTTATCTCAGATTCACACCCTGTTTCTGTAACTTCTAGCCAATTGAATGGATGGGTGTTTAATTTAAATGAGATGATGTCATGATTTATAGCTATACCTGGATTGTGAGTATAATGTGAGAAAATATATATGTTGAAATATAGAAGTGTTAATACAATTTCAAATTGGAGTAAATATTCTTATCAATATTCTTATCATTTCAAATTAGATAACTTATAATAAAATGTCAAAGGAGTAAAGGAGCGCAAGTATCAATTAACAAAAATACAAATTATGTGAAGATAAAAAATGTGCAACTTCGTGCAAAAAAACAACAATAAAACATGCAAGTGATCAAACAGATATATACTTATACTTAGATTTATATGTTTATATATATATTTTTTTTTTATATGTTTATAAAAAATTTTTTTTCAAGAAAACTTACAACCTCTCTCTGACACTAGAGACTTTAAAGATTTATCTGAAAAGAGAAAAAGAGATTTAGAAGATGTAGAGAGGGATGTAAGAAATGTTAAATGTAAAAAATACATAAGAGACAAGACCGATTATAAAAATGATAAAATCAGGAATTTTTCTAGATTTGGAAATAGGGGATCGATGAACCCCTATCCCAAACATGACACCTCCAACAATAGATATCCCAAACCACAAAACACATACACGTCTAAAAATGGAACCAATGGGAATCACTATAATACACACTCTTGGAAATATAATGGGTCTAATTACCAGACAAATGATAAGAGACATGGAAATTTACCATATATGGACAGATCTAGAAACATTAATACCAGTACAGGATACAATAACCCAAACCAAACCAATACAGGATAAAACAACCCAAATCAAATCAATACAGGATATAATAACCCAAATCAAATACCCCTGAAAAACCGCTTTCTGGCCTTAGCCAATTATGGCGAGGAGGAGGGAGATTTTTTAGGGGATCTCCCCAGGAGAATCACCTCTTGGAGACAAAATTCCCCTATGAAAAGATTCAGACCTACAGAACAAGGGGACTTAGAGCAGGACGCAGATTACACAAGAACAAAAAAAGGCAGAACATTGCCCCTGTAGGGATCTTTAATCTCAGCGAGAGAGTTTTAACAACTGATGAGATATCCTTGTTGAATAAAGGTTTAAAATTTGCTCCTAATAGAAACATGAACAAATTCGACGTTTATGTAGACATCCAAAAAATTTCTAGAAGCCTCTGCCTTAAAAAAATCTTTGCCATCTCCCCAATGTCCTCCAATACAGTGCACAATCAGTCTGAATATATACATACCACATTAAGAAACAAATCATCTTTTTACCCCAATCATTTAAGATCTGGGGCTATAGAAATTTTTGAAAAACTAGTCCTGGAAGATCTGGAAAAATATAAATCAAAAACACTTCATAGAACTCCTAATTTAACTATAAAAGAAAAAACAGCATTAAGAGATTTAAATACTGATAAAAGTATAGTTATAAAACCCGCGGATATGGGGGGGTATTGTGATTCTAGATACTCCTAAATACCTGGCCGAATGCAATAAACAAATATATGACACTTCAGTTTACAAACAACTTAAAAACAATCGCACTGCAGAAATGAAAAAAAGTTTAACTTTACTTTTAGATCAAGGATACACATCCGGCATTCTCTCTAAGAGTGAGTATCAGTTTTTGACTGTCATGCACCCCAGAATACCCACATTTTACATACTCCCCAAAATCCATAAAGATAAGGAAAACCCACCGGGCAGACCGATAATATCAGGGATCAACTCCATTTCATCGAATCTATCCCAGTATATAGATAGACAACTGCAGCCACTAGTCACTAAAACTAAAGCATATCTGAAAGACAGTATTAGTCTGCTTAATACACTAAAAAACATCTCATGGCACAGCGAATATATTTTGGTAACATGTGATGTGACATCTTTATACACGTGCATCAAACATGAAAGAGGATGTGAGGCAGTTAAGCACTTTTTGGAAAAGGAAACCAAATTCCCGGAAAACCAAAAGATGTTTATATTGGAGGGCATAAGATGGATCCTGACTAATAACATTTTCTGGTACCAGGAGTCCTTTTTTCTGCAGTTACAGGGGACAGCCATGGGCACCAGGTTTGCCCCCAGTTACGTAAACCTTTACATGTCATTCTGGGAGGAGTGTCATGTTTATGGGATGTGTGATTGGGCTGCAAACCTGGTGTCCTACCAATGTTATATTGATGATATTTTCTTTATTTGGAAGGGGAGTGAAGAGTCATTAACCACCTTCCTCAATTATTTAAATTCAAATGATTGGAATATCAAACTCACTTGGGAATATAATAAACAAAAAGCTACATTTCTCGATTTAGACATTTATATTGAAAACAACATCTTAAAAACAAAGACACACTTTAAGAATGTGGATGTCAACAGCTACATCAGGTTTGATAGTGGCCATTTCTCTCCATGGCTCACCAATATTCCAAAAAAATCAGTTTTCTAGATTGAAAAGAAACTATACATATGAGGCCATTTTCCTAGAACAAACGATGAAGTTATGTACAGACTTTCGGGACAAAGAGTACCCTGAAGAAGCCGATAGAGGAGAAACGCGTCGCAGGAGTGACGCCACACGAGACTACCTCACTTCACAGCTGCTATCTACCGTCCTGCTGCTTTTCTGCTGTTGTTCTGCAGATTTTATCCACGTGGATTTCCCATTTATTTCTTCCCAAGCGGGCCTAATATCTTGCACTTCAAGACTGGTGATTTTATATACCCTTGTTCTATTGTTTTAATGTAAGCCTCAAGATTACAGGGGGCCAATAAATGTTTCCCTATTGTTATATACTTCACTATGTCTGGTTCCTATTTGTCTTCCCTTCTGAGATAAACTCCACATCTAAGATTCTACTGCTTATGGGAGTGGGATTTTTTGCCCCTGTGGATTATAGGACTTTTAGTCCTTCTGCGGATTATACCTAGAGCCGGTCCTGAGGCTCTAGACCACGTGAGTCTAATACCATTGGGGGTCACGGCTACAGATACATCCGTTACTGTCTTTTATACTACACCATTGTTTTTCTTTTGTTTTTTTCTTTTGCATATATCCTGTCTATGAGTTTGTCTGCTATTTAGGAAAAGTATCATCATTTTTATTGTTACTCAGTTTCACCATTACCCAGTTTAACTTTGCGCAACACTTCACCACTTTACTATTACACATATATATCTATAATGATATATTGTAACGGACCATCACACCCAGCAAGTCTTTCCTGGACCCCTGCTCTTTGTACCCAAATAGACAGGACATCTAGCAGTTAGGTACAACAAGATTGAACTACTTTATTTGACAAAAAACACAGACTTATAAAAGACATACACACGACATCACAGACATTAGTATACAATGGGTGGGATGGAACTAAACATAGTTCTCCAACTAACTGGGGCTAGGCAAACATTAGACAATCAGACTGCAAACCAAATTACCATACAGTGAGTAGACACACAGTAAGAAACATAATGTACACAAAGTAATCAGTTTACCAGTTAATCCAGTTACTACAGAACAATGGATGTTGGAGTAAACTATTGGAGTCACTGTCACATTATAAACCTTCAGAGTCGTCTACTCACAGAATTAAACATTACACATAACCAATATACTAACAGAATATAACTAACTAACAATATTAACGTATAGTGTTATGGCACATCCCTTACCCAGGTAGTCCATTCATTTGTGAGTTGGTTCGGTAGATTTAATCTACCGAACACCCAGGCAGAAAGGCATGAACAAGCCTTTCTGCAGGGGAAAATGCAAGCTTTTACAATGGGGCCATAGCCCAGAGGCAGCAGGCGAGCAACCAGGCTTCTCCAGAACATAGTGGTGAGGTTGGTTCCGCCACATATATATAAAAAAATATGTGTGTGTGTGTGTGTGTATATATATATATATATATATATATATATATATAAAACATTATGAATGTTTTCAATAAAAACATTAATATTAACAAGCTGGTTGAAGTTGGAGTGTTGTGAGAGGATTTAAGGTACGTAAATGTTAGTGGCGGCAATATTAATATTTTCATGAAAACCTATGGACTCTTTACCAAGGACAGGGAACCTCAGTCCATTAACTCATTAGTCATCAGAGCCAAATATCAACAGTACAACGACTGAAATTTTTAGAGCCACATTTTTTAAACAAACTATATAGGTAGTTACATTGTTATTAACTTAATTAGGGTACTCCTAAGCTTTGAGACACCCACACACTTACACACATTGAGACACACACACACACACTGAGACACCCAGACACACACTTACACATATTGAGACACCCAGACACACACTCACACACATTGAGACACCCACACACATACATTGAGACACCCACACACATTGAGACACCCAGACACACACTCACACACATTGAGAGACCCTGACACATACTCACACACATTGAGACACCCACACACACATATTGAGACACCCACACACACTGAGACACCCAGACACACACTTACACACATTGAGACACACAGACACACACTCACACACATTGAGACACCCACACACAGTCACACAATTCTTCTATTTATTTATTTTTACCTTACCTTCTGTTTTCTTGCAGGGAAGTTTTTGGTGGTGTCTTCAGGATCTTCTGCCGGATGTCACCTGACATCCAGTGAGCAATCTCACAGTGCAACGGGGGCGGAGCTTGCACCCGTCATGCTGTGCTCTGTATGGCCAGGAGGTGCGGTCAGCGAAGGCACTTGCCTGTGGGCTGCACCTTATTGAGGAGAGGCTAGGGAGAGAGCAGCCTCTCCTCCCGATCAGCCCTCAGACCATGTCCCAGACGGAGGTAAGCGCAGCGGGGGATTTTTTGCTTATTTTTATTAAACAATTATAGCCCTGGAGTCTCGGGGCTCCCCAGAGTCTCCACTTGGGGCTATGAACTGGAAGAGCCACACTCAAGGGGCCAAATAGCCACGGTTTGCCGACCACTGCATTACTGGTGAATGACCTTTAAAGGACAACTGGCGGCAAAAAATAATAATTCATGTTTAAATTATAGATTTCATCAAGTGTATACATTTTAAACAGAAATGCTTTAATGAAAGAATACAAATAATAATAAATAAGTTATTGGGCCCTCTTTGCTGGGTATATCAAAAATCTTGGTCCAGATGAGACTGATCTTCATTCACTTGACCCATCTGACCCAAGATTCTACACAACATGTCTGCCCCCTGATAGAGCTATACCAGCAAAGAGAGTTTTTAATGTAACTTCATTAATAGAAACATAGAATGTGTCGGCAGAGAAGAACCAGTCGGTCCATCTAGTCTGCTCAATTTTCGAAATACTTTTATTAGTCCTCAGTTCCTATGTTATATCTAGGATAGCCTTGAGCATATCCCACGCATGCTTAAAAATCCTTGACTGTGTTTACGTCTACCCCTTCTGTTGGAAGGCTATTCCATACATCCACTACCCTCTCAGTAAAGAAATACTTCCCGATATTACTTTTATATCGTTGGCCCTCTAATTTAAGACTATGTGCTCTAGTTGTGAAAGATTTTCTTCTTTTAAATATACTCTCTTCCTTTACTGTGCAGATTCCCTTTATTTATTTAAATATTTCTATCATATCCCCCCTGTTATGTCTTTCCTCCATGCTATACATGTTAAGATGCTTTAACCTTTCCTGGTAAGTTTTATCCTTCAACCCATGAACCAGTTTACAAGCCCTTCTCTGAACTCAGGGCTGGACTGTAGTTGGGCCGCCTTCCCTTGGGCCGCTGTGGCCACTTTAAACCATAATAAATTTGGGGGCGGCCACACCGCTTTAATTAATTTGTCCCCGCTGCCGCCGGATGTTGCGAGAGAGGGAGGGCTGGGGGAAAGAGACACGGAGGAGAGAGGGAGGGCTGGGGGAAAGAGACACCGAGGAAGGAGGGAGGGGTGGGGGCAAGTCTTGTGAGAACATTATGGGTGCGGGGTCAAGCCCTTTGAGTGCAAACTGGGTGCTGGGGTACGTCAATATATCCAGCCAGTATGTGCATAAGGTTATGTTTTACACACTGCCCTGATATACACCTCTGCACAGGGCAATTCATATAACTTTGTGTACATACTCTTCAGATGTGCTTTTAAAATTCCTGGCTTTTCATGTTACGAACAAAAAAATATTATGCTATTGTAAGAAATATAGGGTGACTTTATAAACAATGTTGTTTTATATCTAATAGATATATATCTGCTTTTGGTGGGGTGGGCATGTAATCTGGTTTCACAATGGAAGGTCATTTGCACATCAGAAGAGGTTGTAAACAAAGCTACAGAGATGACTTCTTTAGATTGTAAAAACAAGCCTTTCACTCACCTTTCCAGTCTTTATTTACTAACCGATATGTGAGAAGGGGGTTGCCTTTATTACTTTGACCATATGTCTCCAAACTGGATGGAACTGGTTCTTTTATCTCTATGGGAGGTATCTTGGAGGGATTTTGGGATACTTAGTAGAGTGAACCACTTTTGCTAGTGAGTCTTGCTGTTCCTGTGGCATGGGGAGAGTGAGTCTTGCTGTTCCTGTTGCATGGGGAGAGTGAGTCTTGCTGTTCCTGTGGCATGGGGAGAGTGAGTCTTGCTGTTCCTGTGGAAGGAGGGACAGTGCTTCTTGTCTGTTCCTGTGTGAGGAGGGGACAGCCAGCAGAAGACCCAAGATGAAGGAACAAATAGAAGATATGAATGTATAGGTATACCATTGTCTGTTACTTGTTGATTATGAACTAGTTATGTGTAATGTGTACACTGTGCGTTTCCTGTATAACATGTAACAGTATCTCAATTTAATAACAATATACCTTTTTATTTACACTTGTCTCTGTGCTTCACTCGTCACACATTCCCTAAAAGAATAACCCCTGTAGGAGGGTGTGATAATTTCTTACACTATGGGGCTGGTTTAATAATGTTATGCTATGGGGCTGCTATACAATTTTTTTCCAGTGCGGGTTTTTGTTCCCAGTCCGGCCCTGTCTGAAATCTCTCCAAGGTATCAATATCCTTCTCGAGATATGGTCTGCAGTACTGCGTACAATGCTCCAAGTGGGGTCTCATCAGTACTCTGTACAATGGCATGAACACTTCCCTCGCTTTCTATTGCTAATACCTCTCCCTATGCAACCAAGCATCCTGCTGGCATTTCCTGCTGCTCTATAACATTGCCTACCTACCTTTTAATTCTTCTGAAATTATTTCTCCTAACCCCTTTCCTCAGATGTTGAGGTTAGTACTGTACCAAATATTCTATATTCCGCTTTTGGGTTTTTACTCCCAAGGTGCATAATCTTGCACTTATCAACATTAATTGTCAGTTGTCACTGACCATTTTTCTAGTTTAGCTGAATCATTTTCCTTTTGGTTTATCCCTTCATGAACATCAACCCTGCTGCAAATCTGTGTATCATCAGCAAAAAGACATATTTACAAGACCTTCTGCAATATCACTAATACAAATATTAAAGAGAATGGGTCCAAGTACAGAGCCCTGTGGTACCCCACTAGTAACAAGACCTTGCATCGAATATACCCCTTTGACTACAACCCTCTGTTGCCTCAGCCATTGTCTAATCCATTCAACAATATTGAAATCCAAACTCAAAGATTGCAGTTTATTGCTAAGCCCTCTATGTGCGACAGTGTCAAAAGCCTTACTGAAATCTAGGTAAGCAATGTCTACTGCACCACCCTAATCTATTATTTTAGTCACCCAATCAAAAAAATCAATGAGATTAGTTTGGCATGATCTCCCTGAAGTAAACCTATTTTGTCTCTGATCTTGAAATCCATGCGATTTTAGATGTTCAACAATCTTATTCTTTAACAAGGTTTCCATTATTTTTCCCACTACTGAAGTAAGACTTACTGGTCTATAGTTGCCTGCCTCCTCCCTACTACCTCTCTTGTGAATGGGCCCAACATTAGCTAATTTCCAATCTTCCAAGATTACTCCTTTTAATGACTTTGGATGTATCCCATTAGGACCATTTTTTGCAGTAGTTGTTCTTTAAATGGTTGATTGCGAGCAACCATCCCTTAATATGAGTAATAATGCATTATGATCCTACACAGCTCCTTTTCCATCTATCCTTTCACTTAAATGCCTGTGTCTTCACTATATGCTGTGCCTCTTGTACATACTAACATGTCTAAAACACTTCTCTGCCTCATCTGTCATGTGAAAATCATGGCAAATCTCACAAGGGCGTACACATCCTTATCAAATGAGGTACAAAAGCCATAGACTCGACTATAAGAGAGAATTAGGGATTATTCTAGCCTTGGTGTAGAAATAATCTAAATTTTATTAAAGACAGGAGGCGAGTATTTGCATAACCTTCTTTACTGTTAAACCTCCAGCAGCAAAACAGTTAACAGTTAAATGAAAAAACAACCAATCAGGATGCAGTAAAATAGCATATAAGGCAGCAACAATCCTTTCCACTTCCTCTTTCTTTGATGTGCCGATCAGTGTAGCGAAATGTAACAACTTGAACTAACGAAAAACAGACCATACGAAACGAAGCAGCCTGCAGACGATGAGGGACGTTGAACCGCATCAGGCTAGGAGAAAAAAAGATACCATGAAAGTAAACGTCCTTTATAACAATCTCATCATAATACACCATAAACTATAGATAGCGAAACATAATTTGTGACACTGTACCTCCCTCAAAACAAAAACATACCACCCAGATAACACAAAAGTATATATATATGAATAGAGGTGTGAGAGGAGATAGGAGAAATATAGTATAGAATCAAAGAGTATTCAGGGTGGCATAACAGTGAATGAACAGGGAGGGAAATACTCGCCTCCTGTCTTTAATAAAATTTAGATTATTTCTACACCAAGGCTAGAATAATCCCTAATTTTATGGCAAGACAGGAGGCTTCGTATTTGCTATTTTAACGCCGTGCTAATAAAGATGAACCCGCATGGGTCCGAGGACGGAAATAAAAAGTGCGAAAAGTCGACTCCCTGGACCAATCTGCCGCCGCCAGGATCTCCGGTAATGAACCCCCTAGATCCGCGGCCGCGGAGGCTGCTGCGTCCCGAACCAAGTGTGCTCCAAAATAACCTTCGATACCCGCAAGGTGTAAAATCCATTTGACCCAACGTGCAATAGTTGGGGTAGAGACAGCCCGGAAGGGGCGTACGTAGGAAAGCAACAGTTGACCCCGGGGTAGAGAGCGAACAGTACTAGTGGAAGAGAGGTAGCAATGAACACAGCGAGCAACGCATCATTTTGGGCGGTCCGGGAAATATGGGTAAAAAACGGAAGTCGAAGAGGACTTTGTTCGACGAGAAATGGCAACCACAACTCCCTCCGGGGGAAAAAGAGAAAGAATTAGCGTCGAAAGCCCTAACATCCGCAACTCTCCTGAATGATACTAGGCAAAGCAAAAGTGCCACTTAAGCAGACAGTTGACGGAGAGAAAGAGCGTAGTTATCCGGCCACTCTTCCAGAAAAACTAGGACCCTGGAGACGTCCCAGAAGCCCGCATACCTAGAGGACGGGGGTCTGGCCGCCCGAATACCGCGTAGAAGACGACATACCGTGGGATCCTTCCCGACGTTTACCCCTAGAATGGGAACGTGAGCCGCTGAGATAGCCGAGCGAATGATGTTGATTGTACGATAAGACTTGCCTTGGGCAAAGAGAGACGCTAAAAAATTTAAGATAGCCACTAGAGGGGCAGTAAAGGGATTAAGGTGTTGTCCCAAACACCAGCTATTCCAGATACCCCATGCATGAAGGTAGGACTTTCTAGTGCCTGGTGCCCAAGAGTCCCAAAGGAGGTCTCGAGCTGCCGTCGATAGTCCTGACATATCCCAGGCACCCCTGAAACCGTCCAGGCCACCAGCTGAAGGTGGTCCTGGAGTAACAAAGGATGGGGGTTCCCCTGAGGATCGGACAAGAGAGTCAGAGAGCTGGGAAGCAGGAGAGGATGCGCACAAGATAGTTCCAGGATCAGGGGGAACCAAGGTTGCATCCGCCACAGAGGGGAGATGAGCAACAGGGTCACTTGTTGACGCATCAAGATGTGCAGTGAACGGAGAATCATGGCGAACGGGGGAAAAGCGTATGCCCCCGTTGGGGGCCATGTCTGGAGAAAAGCGTCTACCGCGAGAGATAGAGGATCCGGCATCCATCTGAAGTCTGGTGTCTGTCGATTGGTTCTGGATGCGAACAGATCTAGGTGAAAAGGACCCCTTAGACGATCCAGAGCGCGAAAGATCTGCGGGTGAAGCCGCCAGTCGCTGGTGTCTCTCCAGTGTCTGGAGAACCAGTCTGCCACCGTATTGTCTTTCCCGGGGAGGTATTCTGCCCGTATGGAGAGATGATGTGTTAGACAGTACTGGTACAGATCCTTGGTTAGCTCTGTCAATAGCTTGGAACGGGATCCTCCCAAGCTGTTGATATATCTCACCGCCGACACATTGTCCATCCGAAGGACTAAAGAGCAGTGGGTAGCATTCTTTGTGAAACTGCGTACGGCGAAAGAGCCTGCTATCAGTTCTAAACAATTTATGTGTAATCCTCTTTCTTCCGGAGTCCAGAGGCCGCCTGTAGTAAGGGTCCCGCAGGTCGCACCCCAACCAAGTAGGCTGGCATCCGATTCCAGAATGAAATCTGGGATGCAGCCAAAAATGGCACGGCCGTTCCACGCCGTCATATGGGTTAGCCACCACTGCAGTTCGAGGCGAACCTCGTCTGTGAGAGGGAAACAATGATCGTAAGACCCTGTAGCGCGAAGATGTTGATCTTTTAGTCTCTGAATAGCGCGATAGTGTAGGGGTCCCGGGAATATCGCCTGGATAGAAGAAGACAGGAGCCCGATGATGCGAGCGAGATCCCGAAAGGGAAACGCGAGGAAGACGCAAGAAGCGACGAATGGCCTTTCTTATCGAAAGCATCTTGGACTGAGGAAGTTTGAGGACCGCCTCCACGGAGTCCACCGTAAAACCCAAGAACTGTATCGACTGAGTCGGGTAAAGTTCTGACTTGTCCTTGTTGATAACAAAACCGAGATCCTGTAAAAGTTGGACGGTGAGAGATGTGGCCTTGTACAGGGAAGGTCTGTCTCGAGCCATAATAAGGATGTCGTCTAAATAGACGATGGATCGAATGCTGCGGGCGCGCAAGAACTCCATGACGGGTTTCAGCAGCTTCGTGAAGCACCACGGAGCTGAACTGAGGCCGAAAGGGAGACAAGTGAACTGCCATAGACTTTCCTGCCACAGGAGTTGAAGATAACGTCTGTGGTCCTGATGGACCGGCACCGTAAGGTAAGCATCCTTTAGATCCAAACGTGAAAACCAGTCTCGGTCTCGCAGCAGATCGCGGAGAAGATGTATGCCCTCCATCTTGAAGTGCCTGTATGCGACGTGTTGATTGAGGGATCGAAGATTGATTACCGGACGAAATTCGCCCGATTTTTTGCGCACCAAGAACATGTTGCTGATGAAGCAAGGAGCTCCAACCACGCGTTCTATAGCCCCTTTGTCCCATAGCGCCATTAGTTCCCTGTGTACTAAAGAGAGATCGCCCTGAGGCATATGGATGGGATGTGGAGGTGTATGTTAGAGCGGAGGGGGCGAGAATTCTATGAGAAACCCTTGTACAGTTTGAAGTACCCAGGGGTCCTGAGTAATCAAGGCCCACTGGTGGTAGAAAAGTCTGAGTCTTCCCGCAATAGGAATATGAGGTAATAAAGGATTCAATCTTACCTGATGGGAACTTTGTCCGGTAGGAAGATGACCCTCTGGTCCGAGTGTGTCCCCGGTAGTAGGGGGTGCGGAAGTTGGTGCGATTCTGGAATCGGTAGGAAGAGGAGGATTCCTGCAGACGGGGTCTTGAGCCCGTGAAGGCCGCTCTGCTGGTGGCACGACCCCTCTGCCGACCAGCCCTGTGAGAAAAACGGTCTCTTGATTGGAAAACTCTCCTCATGGATGATTGAGCTTTATTGAGCGACGTGAAAATATTCACATGTTGGCTGAGGTTCTTGAGGAATTTGTCCCCGAATAAGAGACCTTTGGCCTCTGGACCCAACTCTTTTGGTGCCAATTCTGCCAATTTGCTGTCCAGTTTGAACAACGCCGCTTTGCGTCGTTCAGTTGACAGGGCGGTGTTGGCGTTGCCCAACAGACAAAGTGCCCTCTGGGCCCATTCACGAGTCGGCTGAAGATCCATGGGCGAGCCATCTGTGAGTGCCTTGTCCGCCATAAGGAAAATCTGAGTCAGGGGTCCAGAAATGTCCAAAAGTTTATCTTGAGTGGAACGGAGTCCCTGCTCCAAGCCTTTGCGAGGATCTTTACCGTTTCTCATCATGAATGTGACGAATAGTGAGTCGAATTCTGGGGTTGAAGCAACCTTGTCAGGGAGGGTTGGGCGAGGACACTCCGCTCGTAACTTCTGGCGAACCTCTTTTTCGAGTGGGCGCCTGAGCCAGTAACGGAGGAACTCTGCGATGTGTTGCGGTGGTGACCACTCGGCTGAACGTGGGTGGCGTAGAGTGCGGGGGTCGAAGAGTGGGACACCAGAAGAGTCGAGAATCTCCACCGGGAGGTCTGGGTTGGTCTCGGGTTCTTTATGTAATTGTGTGCACAGGTGGATTGGTGATCGAGATCTTGAAGTGCCAGGCTTCGAGTCCCCGGCGTAATATTCATCCAGGATCTGGAAGTTGTCCTGGGACGTGTTTGGTGGGGTCACCGATAGTCGTGGTATGCTGGCTAGTAACGGTAGAGGTCCATCCCTGGACTTCTTCAGCGGGGTTTTTCCCTTATCGGTAGCAGTGACATCCGACCATGGTCTTTTCCGTGCAGGTTCCTAATCTGTAGGGTGCAGGGAATCCTCTGAATCCGAAATTGCCTCTCCAGCTTCTGAACGATGGGCGTGTTGTGTATCACGCAACGCTGCGAGCGCTGAAGGAAGGGAGTCTGCCAAAGCCGTACGGAGCCATTCCTGGAAACCGGCAGGCATAGTGTCGGGTTGTTGGTCACTCATGACTGTTGCTTTAGAGCTTGCAAGTTCTAGAGGAACATAAGCAAACAGGCCGTTGTGGGTTTGTGTAGGTACTTGACAAAATAATAAAGTACCTCTTATGTGTGATGTAAATAACGATAATCGACGGGGTTCACCCGTTACTGCAGAAGGGGGTCACCCAACCTGCCTTGGATCTAGGGTCAATATGACCTGTCCTTTCTGATGGTGGTGATGGGGGGGTCACCCCCTGTTATATAACCAGAGAGGGGTTCCCTCTCAATTGCCAACCACTCAGGGTATCTGAGGGTATACAGGCAGTAAAATAGACTCTCACAGCCCTTTGATATCAGGAGAAGAAACCAGATAACGGGGGGTCACCCCTGAACTACATTATAAGCTGTAGTTTATTAAACCCTGTAAATTTTATTTATTTAAAATGGAAGGAAAAAAGGGGGGGGGGGGCAGAATAGAACAGGACAAGCCTGGTCTTAACCCAGCTGGATGTCGCAGGCCTTAGTGGTAGCAATAGCATGAGGTGGTAACACGATATAGGCAGAAAGAGTTGGGCCTAGGCACCGCTGAAATGGACCATCCGTTGAGTGAACGGATAAAATCAGACAATGTGAGCGTTAGGGATAAAAGACGCGACGAGGTACCTGAGGGGAAGGTGCGGCCTAACACGCGAGCGCGGCCGCGTTACGAAACTGCCTGAAGCAATATGCAGCAAGTTTTTGCAATGGAGAACACGCGATGGGAAGAAAAAACTCCACAGTAGGTCCCCAAATGCTCGCGCAGCTGAAGGCAACGCGGGAAGCCACTAAACGGGCGGTAAGGGGAGCTTATGGTGTTACACCTAAGTTGTATGGCAAGTATAAAGCTAGAGACAATACGAATTCTGTCAGAAAGTTTGTAGTTTAGTATTAGAATAAGAACAGGCTAAATAGCGACAAGGAGACTTAAAGTAAGGCTAATGAATAAATGAAAGCAAATTATTTGGTAAAATAAATAAATAATTAAAAACGGAACTTATGGAAGATTACAATTAACAAACCCAGATAGGCTGAAAACAATAATAGACAATAATAACTATAATAAAACTATTAATGACAGTAAAATATCATATCTTGTAAGAACAAATATAGATTGAGCTCACCTGGAGGTTAAGCAGCAAAGAAAGAGGAAGTGGAAAGGATTGTTGCTGCCTTATATGCTATTTTACTGCATCCTGATTGGTTGTTTTTTCATTTAACGGTTAACTGTTTTGCTGCTGGAGGTTTAACAGTAAAGAAGGTTATGCAAATACGAAGCCTCCTGTCTTGCCATAAAATTGCAGGGAATTGAGATAATAATTTCAAGCTTTAGGCCAAAGTAGCCAAATGGGAAAAATTCTCCAATGCAGCAGAATGGAAGCATTTTTCAAACTCAAAATTTGGCCTTAAGTTTAAAATTCCCATCTCAGTTCTCTGCAATCCTCACTTTCTTGAGTAAACCCTCATAACTTGGGAATTCTCAACCAAATCCCCTTATGGAGTACAACAGTATATTAGGAATGTAATGGTATCATTCAGATTTAGATAACTCTGTATCATTCTCTCCAAATGGACTTTCACCATTTACAGCTTCCACTAATGTGGAAATATTTTGCATCTGATAATGTTATTCATAGCTGGTCTAATCCATTTAGTGATTCTTTCCCAGAAGCAAATATTCATTTAGCTTGGTCTGACTAGCATTTCAGCATCCATTTTCTAGCAATGATAACCTGAGAATTACTAAATGGATGATAATATTATTTTATCTAAAGAACACATACAATCAGCGCTGTATTTACTGCGAGGCAAACAAGGCAGGTGCCTAGGGCGGCACTTGCCTTTAGGGACGGCACAAAATGCAAAAAAAAAAAAGCTCCCCCAGTAAAAAAAAAAAAACACGCTTGCCCCCCTCACCATCGCTCTGCCTGCCAGTAGGCTGCATGGGGACCCGAACAGGCAGCACAGAGAAACCTCCGTGCTGTCTGTTCGGCTCCCCGTGTAGTGTGACAGGTAAGTGCCGACAGGTCACGTGACCAGCGCTCGGACGTCAGATGCTCGCCGGGTCACGTGACCTGTCGGCACAACCGCTAGGGAGCCGAACAGGCAGCATGGAGGACACCATGCTGCCTGCCACCAGGGACAAAGGTAAGTGCTGGGGGTTGGCAAACACTGGCATATTATAGGGCAAATTGTCAGGGGCATATTAAATGGCAAATAATACTGGCATATTATTGGGCAAATTGGCAGGGGCCTATTAATGGCAAATAATACTGGCATATTATTGGGCAAATTGGCTAGGGAATATTAATGGCAAATAATACTGGCATATTATTGGGCAAATTGGCGGGGACTTATTAATGGCAAATAATATTGGCAATGTGTATGTAATGCGGTGATGGGGGCATGTAAATGGGGTGATGGGGCATGTCATGGGTGTGCATTGTGGGTAGGGGGGGTGCCCAAATTTTGTCTGCCTAGGGCAGCACCAAACCAAGATACACCACTGCAGTGGCGTCCTGAGGGGGGGGCGGGGGGGGCGGACCGCACCGGGTGACGTGGCCGCCTGAAAAAGTAAAAAAAAATCAAAAAAAAAATCACAGCAACCGGATGTGACGTTACGTCACATCCGGTGACTGTGTTTCCCTCCTCCGTGCAAGAGGGAAGACTGCACGGAGGAGGCGTCGGTCCGGGAGCAGAGAGCAGCATCGGTAAGTAATGGGGAAGCGGGGGAGGAGGGTGGTTTAAAACGAGCAGGGCTCTGGCTGGCACTATTTTACTGGGCTCTGGCTGGCACAATATTACAGGCATCTGGCTGGCACTGTATTACTGGGCTCTGGCTGGCACTATATTACTGGGCTCTGGCTGGCACTATATTACTGGGCTCTGACTGGCACTATATTACTGGGCTCTGGCTGGCACTATATTACTGGGCTCTGGCTGGCACAATATTACAGGCATATGACTGACACTATATTACTGGGCTCTGGCTGGCACTATATTACTGGGCTCTGGCTGGCACAATATTACAGGCATCTGACTGGCACTATATTACTGGGCTCTGGCTGGCACAATATTACAGGCATCTGGCTGGCACTATATTACTGGGCTCTGGCTGGCACTATATTACTGGACTCTGACTGGCACTATATTACTGGGCATCTGGCTGGCACTATATTACTGGGCTCTGGCTGGCACAATATTACAGGCATCTGACTGGCACAATATTACTGGGTATCTGGCTGGCACTATATTACTGGGCTCTGGCTGGAACAATATTACAGGCATCTGACTGGCACAATATTACTGGGCATCTTGCTGGCACTATATTACTGGGCTCTGGCTGGCACAATATTACAGGCATCTGGCTGGCACTATATTACTGGGCATCTGGCTTGCACTATATAACTGGGCATCTGGCTGGCACAATATTACTGGGCATACTGGGCTGGCACAATATTACAGGCATCTGGCTGGCACTATATTACTGGGCATCTGGCTGGCACTATATAACTGGGCATCTGGCTGGCATATATATTGGGCTGGCACTATATTACTGGACTCTGGCTGGCACTATATTACTGGGCATCTGGCTGGCACTATATTACTGGGCTCTGGCTGGTACAATATTACAGGCATCTGACTGGCACAATATTACTGGGCATCTGGCTGGCACAATATTACTGGGCATCTGGCTGGCACTATATTACTGGGCTCTGACTTTCACTATATTACTGGGCATCTGGCTGGCACTATATTACTGGGCTCTGACTGGCACTATATTACTGGGCTCTGTCTGGCACTATATTACTGGGCATCTGACTGGCACTATATTACTGGGCTCTGACTGGCACTATATTACTGGGCATCTGGCTGGCACTATATTACTGGGCATCTGGCTGGCACTATATTACTGGGCTCTGGCTGGCACTATATTACTGGGCATCTGGCTGGCACTATATTACTGGACTCTGGCTGGCACTATATTACTGGGCTCTGGCTGGCACAATATTACTGGGCTCTGGCTGGCACAATATTACAGGCATCTGACTGGCAAAATATTACTGGGCATCTGGCTGGCACTATATTACTGGGCTCTGGCTGGAACAATATTACAGGCATCTGACTGACACAATATTACTGGGCATCTGGCTGGCACTATATTACTGGGCTCTGGCTGGCACAATATTACAGGCATCTGGCTGGCACTATATTACTGGGCATCTGGCTGGCATAATATTACAGGCATCTGACTGGCACACTATTACTGGGCTCTGACTGACACAATATTCCTGGTATCTGACTGGCACAATATTACTGGGCTCTGTGTGGCACAATATTACTGGTATCTGGCAGGCACAATATTACTGGTATCTGACTGGCACACTATTAATGGGCTCTGAATGGCACACTATTCCTGGTATCTATAATTGTACAATTTTCAAACATTGAAAAAATTGTGGGTGTTTTCTTACATTTTTATTATGGGGGGGGGGGGGGGGGGGTGCCACACTCAGGGTCCGCCCCGGGTGCCAAATGCACTAGGTACGCCCCTGCACCACTGCATACAATACACATGTAAATAACTTGGTTTCCCCTGTTTCCAGTGGTGTATCCAGAAAACATATACAGGGGGAGCACAGGGGCAAAGTAGGTGTGTGTGTGTGTGTGTGTATAAATTCATAGATAATCAATCTTTCAGTCTCCGGAATGGAGCATTTATCATGACAGACTACAGAAATAAAGTGCAACAACAAAGGTCATATCACAAAGACATTATACCCCCACAAAGAAAAAAACTTAAACAAAATAAATAGTGTGGAAGGGAATGCAACCTCACTCATGTTTTATAGCTTTACAGTAGAGGTGGCTGAGCTTAATTCAGTCAGGGAGTTTAAGGCTTGGGATGAAATAACAGAGCTTTCAAAATATTTGTAGAGCCAGACTAATTATTTTTAGGAGCCAGGTAAGCCAAATGTTGTAGGTAACAAAATCAAAAAGAGTTAGGAGCCAGCAGTAGGGATTTTAGCTGCACATTACTGTAAATAGTTTTGTTGTGTTGCTCTGTGATACACTCACACACTGCCCATTACTGTGAGTTGCATTGCTGTGGAGTCTGTGATACACCCACACACTGCACATTATTTTGAGTTTTCTTGTTGGGGAGTCTGTGATACACTCACACATAAACTACATTGCCATGTGTTCTATTGATGTGGAGCTCTATGATATACTTGCAAATTATTGTGAGTATTATTTTAGTGGACAACCTTTCCCCAGATACTCAGTAAGCTTAAAAGGAGACTTTTGGATGGGAATCATGGAAACAGTAACATCTGTCACTCAATCTACTGCTATAATTAGTATCGACCAAACTAGTAACACTATCTCTGTTCTCTTCCCCTCTTCCTCTCTCCCCCCCCCCCCATTTCTGTTCTCTCCCCCTCTTACCCCATCTCTGTTCTCTTCCGCTCCTCTCCATCTCTGTTTTCTCCCCCTCTTCTGTTCTCTTCCCTTCCAGCCCATCTCTGTTTTCTCCCCTCCCCTGGTCTCCCCCCCTCGTCCCCCAATATTTGTTCTCTACCCCCGCATCCCTCAATTTCTGTTTTCTTCCCCCATCCCTGTTCTCTCCCCTCCTCTCTGTTTTCTCCCCTTCCAATTCTTAATTGACGGATCCTGGGAGGCAGCGGACGGCTCCGGGTGAGAGGTAAAGGTCCGCCCTCCGCCCCGTGAAGCAGATCGGCATCTGCTTCATGAGGGAGCTGCGGGCAGCATAAGTTCTAAAAACCAGCCCTGGAAATAATTGTATACCAGCCCCACAGCATAACATTATTTCCTTGTTATAAAATGGAAAACCATGCATTTTAAAGCACATTTGAAGAGTGTATTGTTTATAGATAAGACTGATATATACCCCATGCACAGGGCAATACATAAGCCCCAGTTTGTAAACAAGGTTATATGAATTGCTCTGTGCAGGGGTATATATCAGTGCAGTGTGTGAGATAACCTTGTGAACACACTGGATGGATATTTGTTGATTTACCCCAACAACCAGGTGCATTCACAGTACCTGCCCAGTACAGATAACCTATTCCAGCACTCAGATTCCACTCACAGGAAATGTCCCAGCACCCAGTACTTACACTAGCATGTAGATTGCACTCACAGGACTTGTCCTAGCACCCAGGTCTTACCGCAGTATGCAGGTTGCACTCACAGGTCTTACCACAGCACTTAAATGACTTGCCTCAGCCAGTACTTACCCCAGAATTAGATTGCACTCAAGCCTTCCCCAGCACTCAGAACTTATCCCAGAACTCTGATTGCGCTCACAGGACTTGCCAAAGCACATGCATTGCACTCACCGAACTTGCCTTAGCACCTAGCACTTATCATAGCATGCAGATTGCACTCACCCAACATGCTCTAGCCCTCAAGACTTACCTCATCATTTAGAATGCACTCACAGGACTTGCCCCAGCACCCAGGACATACATACACTTTTTTTAAACTATATATCTTTATTTGGATTTATTAGGTTGCATACATACATTCACAGCCACATACATACAAAAATACAGACACTTACCCAGCCACACTTACACGCACACTTAGATACCCTTACACAGACACAGTTACAGTCACACAGTTACACTTACAGACACACAGTTACACTTATAGATGGTGACACTTACACACAGTTACACTTATAGACAGTGACACTTACAGTCACACAGTTACTCTTATAGACAGTGACACTTACAGACTTACAGTTACACTTGCACACAGTTACACTTATAGACATTCACATTTTCAGACACACAGTTACACTTACAGACACACTTACACTTATGTACAGTCATACTAACAGACACACAGTCACACTTACAGACACAAACAGTTACACTTATAGACAGTCACACAGACACACAGTTACACTTAAAGACAGTCACACTTACAGACACACTTACACATTGTTACACTTATAGACAGTCACACTTACAGAAACACAGTCACACACTTATACACACACTTACATACAGTAACAAATGCACACTGTCACACACGCAGACACACAGGTTTTTTTTTTCCAGTGCTGTTTGCAGGGAGCATGCAGTGTCTGCCTCTTACCCTTGTAGAGGCAGAACACCGTCATTCAATTTTTTCTGAGTGCAGGATGTCACCTAACAACCGGCGCTCAGACAGTCTCGGGGATGTGGAGCATGCAGTCTCTCAATAGCTGTTGTGGACAAATTCTTAAAGCAATCGCTGTGGCTGACACGGCGGTGGGTGAATTCTGAAAGCGGTTGCAGCGACTGAATTCTAACATCTGACACCGCGGAGGGTGAATACTTAATGCTGTTAAATTCTGAAAGTGGCCACCTCTGCTGTGTCCTTACAGGCAGTATAGAGTGGCCCCAGGGAAGATGGCGTACCAGGAATTTTCCTGGTATCCTGGAGGCCAGTCCGGCCCTGCCTCTAGGTACAGTCTCACCTGGACCCTGTTCGTGACATATGAATGTAGGCAACTGTAAGGAGTTCACAGAGTGGAGTCTGCAGCACATTCAGCTTTTTAGCTGTGCCTCCCTGAATCATGCTTCTGTGTCATGCTGGTTCTGTTGACTTTCAACTTGTCAGCTGTTCCTGTCTGAAGTCTGCTTCTGTGTCATGCTGGTTCCAGTGTTCCTTCAGCTCATCCACTGAGTTTTAGCCTGGAGTCTGTTTCCCTAACTTCCCTTGAAGCACCTGAGGATCTCAGCTCCTATCTCCTATCCCCATGTCCTATCTTGGCTCCTCTTTGGAAGTGTTTGAGGATCTCGGCTCCTCAATCTATCCCTTATGTTCTAGTTCCCCAGCCCATTTAATGGAGTGGAATTTCATCTGACCAGGGAACCTGTACTTGTTATAACTTCTCTTCCCCCCAGAATCCATATTTTTGCTCACTCGAAGAAGTCATCCAGCATAGCAGCTGGTTATGCCCGGAGGTCACTCTTTAAGAAGATGGCTTTGTGAGGCTCTGTCCCATGCATGTTCCTGACTAGGACCAAGACCTGTGCCTGAACCTCTGCCAGATCTTCATCTGACTAGGGTATCTGTACATGTATAACTTCAATCCTTTTTTTTTTGCTCACTTGAAGATGTTAAACAGCTAAGCAGGAGTGCTGGTTGTGCCCGGAGGTAGCTTTTTTTTTCCAATTTTTTTTAAAGAGGTAGCTCTTTAAGAAGGGGGCTATGTGAGGCTTTTCTAGACTTGAACATCCAGCATGATATATAAGGCTCATCAGGCTGATTATTCTGTATCCTGTTTCTTCCTGCTTTTCCTTGTTTGCTTTAGCTCCCTTTTATGTTCGTAGTGTCTCCTTATTATTATGCTTTATGCTTGCTTTTGCCATATGATGGTTTTGCTGTTTCTTCCTCTGATCCCATTCCATTTTCCTTTTACCTTATTTTTCTCCTATATAATGTGCCCCATCCATTTCAGCCCTGTTAAGCTCCAGTCTGAGCAGTCTCAGGTATGTTCTGTATTTATGTTTAGTCAAGTTATTTTATTTAGTTCTGAAAGGCAGGGCTAGTGCGTGGACTTGCCATATTGTGGGGTACATTGATGTGGTTGGCAAGCTTATCAACTCATGGCCATTTGGTGTAACAAAACCCTTACCAGTTCTATCTCAGAGTCCTGGGCTAGTTCTTGTATTTCTGTTTATATATTTTATGTATATATTTTTGTATGTTATCTTACCCTCTTTCCTTGAAGCACTTGAGGATCTCGGTTCCTCTATGCTCTCCCCATAACCCAGCTTTGTTCCTCTACTAAAGCGTCTGAGGATCTTGGCTCCTCACTCCGTTCCTTGTGCTCCTTATTCCCCAGTCCTGTCCACTGTTCATCCCCTTAGTAACAAGACATTTTTACTGGTTACTTTCCCTTGGTGACAATGGCTGTTTTGACCTTTCTGAGGTCATAAGAAGGGCTTTCATTAGATACCATTATGTTCACCATATCTTATAATTTAATACAAAGAAAATCATAAAATATGATGAAAAAGTTTTAAAAAAACACTTTTTCGAACTTTGACCTAAAATATAATTTACACAAATACATTCATTAAAAAAGACCCCGTCTAAATAGTTTCTAAATGTTGTCCCAAGTTCAGAAATATGCATGTTTCCATATTTTTCTGTATTTTTTTTGTGAGTTATGGGGCAAAAACCAAAAATAGTGTTTTTTGTTTTTTTCCTATAGTGATTGATTTTTTTTTTACATTGCTATGTTGCTTGGCTACCACTAGGGGCAGTCAAGCAGCATATTCAGAGTGACGGAAGTGAATTTACTTTCACTTCTGAAGCTCAGACAACCAGAGGGCATAGCCATATTGACATCGAGGCAATAGACCAGCACAGTTAAAGCGGTTTTCGCGATCGTTGATCGTGAAAACCGCTTGATTTACCACAGGACGTGGCAGGCACGTCCATTGTCGCGAAAGGGTTATGCTGTTTTTATATCAGTTTTTTAGTAAGTTCTGTATCAATGTCCTTTGTCTGAACCCTGTCTGTCCCTTCACTGTATTTGTGTTTGTTTTTGGCCCTGTGATCTGTAATATTTCTTACCCTTATTTTTGTTTCTGCTTTGCCCAGCTCATGTATGTTTCAGTTCTGCTTTTGCTTCAGTACTCTGCTTTTGGTCCTTGCCTATGTTTCCTGTCCCAGTTCTGCCAAGTTCCTCTTTAGTCATGTATTCTATTCTATCCCAGCTTGTCTTCCTGCTATCGCCCTGTTTAGCCTACCTGTGTCAGCCTGCATGTAATATAATATATTTTCCATGCCTGCTCCAGGATGTCTGCAAGGGTTTTGCTCAGCATTACTGGATACAGGGCTGGTGCCTCCTATGGGCGAAGTAGGTGGTGTCCTAGGGCGCATTTTTACAAGGGGCACCCATGCGCTCCTATTTGTCTGCCACAATGAAGCACTGAGGGAGGGAGATGGACCTCAACCGGGACGAGGTGAAGGTCCGCCCCTCCTTCTATAGGATCGCATTATTTTTTACTGGGGAGCATCGGACAGTACTATCTCTGTGTGCTAAACGCATGCACACTGATCATTCAGAGCATCATAATTTCTCTGAATCAACTACTCCCAGTAAAAAAAATGTGCTCCTATAGAAGGAGGGGCGGAGGAGACCCAGTGAGGTCCGCTTCCCTCAGTGAGGGACAGGGGAGAAAAGACCACAGACATGAGAGGGAGGGAGGGGAGGAAAGACCACAGACATGGTAGGGGGGAAACAGACCACAAGAATGGGGATGAACAGACCACAGACATGGGAGGGAGAGGAGAGGGACAGGCATGAGGAGGGAGAGGAGACGGACAGGCATGAGGAGGGAGAGGAGACAGACAGGCATGAGGAGGGAGAGGGGAGAGACAGGCACGAGGAGGTAGAGGAGACAGACAGGGGGATACATTAAGAAATGTACTGTTTCTTTAACAAGAAAAAACCTGCTCACTTGTGTATATGTGACTGTGTGTATGTGACTGTCCGTGTGTATGTGTGAAATTGTGTTTATGATTGCGTGATTGATGTGCTGTTGTCTGGCTGTTATAAGTAGGTGGGGTAAGGGGAGGGGAAAGGGGCAGAGCCAAGAAGCGGCAAAATGAGGGTTCACCTAGGGTGGCAAAAATCCAGCCCTGACTGGATACAGTAGCTGCTAAACCAAATCTTTGCTTTGTTTTCGCACAAACCAATGTTCATAACATTTGGGATGGATTGAGACATATTTAGTAGACCCATTGCTGCTGGTGTACAAAATCAAGCACCCAGCCATGCAATCTGCATTTACAAACATTTGTGAAAAACAAAAGTCATTCTGAAGAATTCAGTGAATTCAAGCATGGTACTGTGATAGGATACCACCTTTGCAAAAAAAAAAGTCCGTTTGTGAAATTTCTTCCCTGCTAGATATTCCACAAGCAACTGTAAGTGGCATTATTGGAAAGTGGAACTAATTATGAAAAGCAGCAGCTCAGCCATGAAGAGAAAGACACGTAAAGTCACAAAGCGGGGTCACCAAGTGCTGAGGCGCATGGTGAGTAAAAGTCGCCAATACTCTACTGAGTTCCAAACTTCCACTGGCATTAGTATTATCACAAAAACTGTGCAGTGGGAGCTTCATGGAATGGGTATCCATGGCCGAGAAGCTGTATGCAAGTCTCACATCACAAAGTATAATGCCAATTGTCGGATTGAGTGGTGTAAAGCACACCGCCACTGGACTCTAGAGCAGTGGAAACATGTTCTGTGGAGTGATGAATCACATTTCACTGTTTGGCATTCTGATGGGAGAGTCTGGGTATGGCGTATGGAAGGAAAATGTCACCTGCCAGTCTGCATTGTGCCAACTGTAAAGTTTGGTGGAATAGGGATAATGGTATGGGGTTCTTTTTTCAGGGGTTGGTCTAGGTCCCTTACTTCCATTTGCCCCAGTGCACAAAACAATGTCCAAGACATAATTGGTTGAATTTAGTATGGAAGAACTTGACTGGCCCGTACAGAGCCCTGACCCCATCGAACACCTTCCGCATGAACTGGAATGGAGATTATGAGCCAGGTCTTCTTGTCCAACATCAGTGCCTGACCTCACAAATGCTCTACTGGATGAATGGGTAAACATGCCAACAGGAACACTCCAATATCTTGTGCAAAGTCTTCCCAAAAGATTGGAAACTGTTATAACTGCAAAGGGGGGACCAACTACATATTAATGTCTATGTATTTACAATGTGATGTCATAAAAGTCCCTGCTGGTGTAATGGTCAGGTGTCCATATAGTGTATGTTATGTACCTGTGCAACACTAAACATAAATAATTCTTTTTTTACTGACATCTTCAGTGTTAAATATATATTAATGTCCTTAGATTATAATCTATTTTTATATAGGGGTAATCTATGAAGTGACATTTATTTGGATGGGCCAAAATTCTCTTTGAAATGGACTTCCTCATCTGCAGGATGTTATGACATAGATCTTCTTAAAAGGCATTAAAACACGTTACACAAAGCAATTTGTTTGTGATTTTCACTTGCTCGTTACATTGTATAATGGTAAATGGCTCTTTGCTGTTGTTGGCTGCAAAAGCGGATGTGATAAATAATGCAGGTTGTTTTTGTTTTAGTTTTCTAGTAAGTAGCAAGTCAAATGTACTCTCTGTCCTGAGCTCACATAGTGGCACCACATATATTTTGAGAAGGTCAGTCGGTTTTACCTGTGCCTATTATTCTAAAGTTGAGTCCTTGTCACAAAAGATTTACCTGTATTGCAGGTGGAGTTGAGCGCTCAAAACTATATATTTCTGGGTATGGCAGAGACTAGACTGGCACTTAAGGGAAGCTTTTGTGACCTTCACAAATGATGTCAAGAACCCTTGAGTGCTAGTCTTATTCTTGCTATACTTAAAGGGACAGTCTAGTCCCCAAACTCACTTTGGTGCAAGATGAAGATTACTGCAGTATTTTTCCCAGTGGGATTTAATGCAGGCATTCAATAGTTGAATCAAGCCCTCCCCAGTGATTCTACTCAGCTAGTGTGGGCAGTCCTGGTTTCTTGCAACCAGCTGTAATTTCTCAATTTCGTCTAGCTGTTTTTTATATTTTAAGCAATGCACAATGTAAAACATGCAATTTAAAGTACTTTGAAAGAACATAAATATGCATTAATATTTGGAAGATGCATTTTGGGAACTAGACAGTCCCTTTAAGTTGCCACTGTGTTGTGTGACTTCTAAAAGTTTGTCTTGTATGCTTATGATGAATAGTTATTTGATACAGTAGATTGATCATGGAAGACTATTCTTGCATTCCAATTGATACATAGTGTACACCAGTGATGGTGAACCTATGAAACAGGTGGCACTCTGAGACCTCTGAGGTGGTACTCGGCATGTATCTACAGTATCAAATGATATGATCTATGTCATTTGTGGGTTTTAGGCATAGTTTTTACTTTAACTCATTGTGCAAGAGAAAAGGTTATAAAAGGTAGGGTATGAGAGGGTACTTTAAGAGCTTCATCTTGGCTTCCTGCTGAAGAATGGCCACTCAGATTCAAAAACTCTTATCTCACCATCACTGATATCCACCCTATTATTGAGCCTAGTATGTAGTTTAGAGGACTGTTATTGCACAGTGCCATCTAGTGACACAATGTTGTAAGACAAAATCATGATTGAAGTGATTAGATAGAAACAAGGGAATGGGGAGCACACTACAGTATCATTCATGTATGTAATGCCAACAATTTACGTAGCACGTGGTACAGAGCATAGAGAGGAACTGCATGCTATGTTAGACAAACAGAGACAGGCTGATACATGAGGAAAAGAGTTCTGCTCTCAAACCTACAATCTTGAGGGAGTGATGGACAGGAGACACATGAAGTGAGTGAAGAGGTTAAATGGAATATGGTGTAATGACAATATTTGGGGATAGTTGGAATGAAGTGTTGTGCACTCCCCTCCAGCCGATTGGCTTCAATAAAGTTTGTTTTAAAAAAAAAAAGCGACCATTTAAAAAAAAATTTTTAACAAACTTTTTTGATCCGGCTGGAGGGGCGCGCACAACGCTTCCCTCACAGCCGTGCACCTGCAGAGCACCGGGAGACAGAGCAGGAAGGAAGTAAGTACTGGGGAAGGGGGGGAGGAGGGTGGAACTTAACGAGCATAATGAGGGGCAAAATCCTGGCATATTGAAGGGCATAATCCTAGCATATTGGCATTATCCTGGAATATTAATTGGCATTATCCTGGCATATGAATTGGCTAAATCCTGGCATATTAAATGGCATAATCCTGGCATATTAAATGGCATAATCCTGGCATATTAATTGGATAAATCCTGGCATATTAATTGGCTAAATCCTGGCATATTAAGCGGCTAAATCCTGGCATATTAAGTGGCATAATCCTGGCATATTAAATGGCTAAATCCTGGAATATTAATTGGCTAAATCCTGGCATATTAAATGGCATAATCCTGGCATATTGAGGGGCAAAATCCTGGCATATTAATTGGTAAAATCCTGGCATATTAATTGGCATATTGAGGGGCAAAATACTGGCATATTAAATGGCATATTGAGGGGCAAAATCCTGGCATATTAAATGGGAAAAGAATGGCATATTGAGGGGCAAAATCCTGGCATATTAAATGGAAAAATACTGGCATATTGAGGGGCAAAATCCTGGCATATTGAATGGCATGATCCTGGCATATTAAATGGCAAAAGAATGGCACATTGAGGGAAAAATACTGACTTATTGAGTGGCAAAATATTACTGGCATATTGAGTGGCAAAATATTACTGGCATATTGACCAACTGCTCCGAACCACCCTCCATATTACATTAGACCGGGATAACATGCTTGTGAGGGTAGGTGGGGCGAGTGGGAGATATTTTCGGGGGGTGGGTAGGGGGCCCAGAACATTTGTTCAGTAAGGGGCCTGAAATTCCTGGTGGCGGCCATGAATGGGAGGGTAATGTAACTATTACATCACAAGGGAATGGAGTTATGATCCTGTTTGATCAGGTCAATCTCCTCTCTTTGTGTTGGAAGGCAGGTAAAAAAAAGTTGTACACAGCCACCTAGTCCTGCACACTGGTGATCCACAGGAGCCAGTAACAGAGCAGGTGTGTATCTTATGACATCATCATGCAGGCTCTGGCTACTATTGTAAAGTGAGACTTGCTGGAGACAGACACCTCATTTTATTTTTTACTTTTATATGCAATTAAGTCACTCATTAAAAAAAACCCCAGTGGCATATATATATATATATATATATATATATATATATATATATATATATATATATATATGTGTGTGTGTGTGTGTTTGTTTTAAATGCACAGGTAATCTAGTTGCATCTTTTGTAAGTGGTTCTGTCCCTTTAAGTGTTAAAGCAGGATAAAGAGCCTTGAAATCTGATAACAATTATCTCCAAGTAATTTAATGCTGGCAGAGTTTCTGTTGGGTTGAATGTTACATAGAGTTGAGTAGCATCAAGTGTTGCCTCTTGATATGTTACTAGAATATTTGTCCTTTTGCAGAATTGAACTCTATTGCATCTGGAATAGCATTCGTTGCAACAGGGACTACAAAAATACCATGCATAATGGAGTTTAGTATAATTCACCATTATTCCATATTTACCCAGAAAAAATGAAGCTAGGCCACTGGGGGTGTAATAGTCACCCTCAGTATCCTAGTGTTACCTCCGCCCAATAAAAATGAACATATCATATCCTTCCCCCCATGGCCACCCACTGACCACATTAAATACCGTATTTGCTCGATTATAAGATGACCCTGATTATAAGACGACCCCCCAAACTTTGTATATTCCTTTAGGAAAAAAACTAAAAGCCTGAATATAAGACTAACCTATAGGAAAAAAAGTTTAACTTGTATATATGTAAATTGCTTTTTAATATTTAATAAAAAAATTATATTATACAAATGCATTTGTTGTTTTTATTTCCTTTTATGTGCCAATGCGGCCCCTCTCTCCCCATCCCCTTGTCTGTCTATCTCCATCTCCCCCCTCCCTTTGTCTGTCTATTTCCCCTCTCCCTCCCTCCCCTTGTCTGTCTATCTCCCTCCTCCCTCCCCTTGTCTGTCTAATTCCCCCCTCCCTCCCCTTGTCTGTCTATTTCCCCCCTCCCTCCCTTTGTCTGTCTAATTCCCTGCCCTCCCTCGTCTGTCTAATTCCCCCTCCCCTTGTCTGTCTAATTCCCCCTCCCTCCCCCTCACCTTGATTTTTTCCCTGGTGGCTAGTGGGGGGAGCTGGGGGATGTCTGCACGATACGTGCATACATCCTCCATGCTGCCCGACACCTCCGTCTATTATGACGGACAGCTGGTCCGTCATAATAGACAGAGGTGTTGGGCAGCATGGAGGATGTCTGCACGTATAGTGCAGACATCCCCCATCTGCCCGATTCACCCTGGTGGCTAGTGGGGCAGCAGAGGAAGTCTGCGCGATGAGCGCAGACCTCCCCTGCTGCCGCCCGGCACTCTCGCCGGGACTTCTGTGACGAAAGCGGAAGTACCCGGCTTCTTCACAGAAGCCCCGGCGGTCGTGCTGGGGCGGCAGCAGGGGAGTCTGCTCTCATCGCGCAGACATCCCCTGCTGCTAGAGAGGGGGATCTAGGTCCCCTGCAATTCTGCTGGGGACCTGGATCCATGTCTTATAGTCTGACCTCAATTTGAGGTCAGATTATAAGACGACCTCGAATATAAGACGAGGGGTATTTTTCAGAGCATTTGCTCTGAAAAAAACTTCGTCTTATATTCGAGCAAATACGGTAAATATATAGGTCCTCTGTGAGGGCCGATTCTGGGCGAGTGCACCATTAAAAGCAGTTCGCTCTTTGCTCGTGCATGCGGGCGCCTTGTCCCCATACATTTGACATCTGACCTCAGTGGGCACGCCTACATAGGGCGCATGGGACTTAGCTCAGCGCGAAAGGTGGATGCTCCGCCCCCTCGCGCTCATTTACTGTTGTAGCACTGGGTGTCAGATGACATCTTAGTGCTCAGATGAAGAGGCTCCCATTGTTTGAACCACCCCCTCCCTGCACATAACAGGTAAATGAGCATGGAGGGGGAAAAAACAACATATCTTTTTTTTTAAATCTGAGCGTCTGTAAGCGTGTATGTACGTATATATGCGTGTAAGTGTGACTGTGTGTGTGTTTAAATGCGTCTTTGAGTGTAAGTGTACAAACATATATATTAGGGTGAACAAAAAAAAATAATAAAAAAATATAAAGAATAAAATAATTTTTTTCCTGTACATTAAAGTTTATTATTTTTGTTATTTTCATTGTGCATATAGCACCGCTGTGACAAACAATCCGAATAATATACAAGTAGAAAAGGAAGTTACACATAAGAAGGAAAATACAACATTTGCTGTTATCAACTCGGTAGCGAAAAGTATATTTCAGAGATATAATATAAATCAGAGTTAGAACATCTCAGAAATAAACAGATACATGCCTGAAGCATCGCTAATTAGAGTATAAAATGGATTTCATAGAGTAATTCCTTATAAAAAGGAAAAAGAAAAAATCAGCGGGTCGCCTGATAGGTATCAGATGAGGAGTGTGAATGTGGCTAAGGTAGTAAACAAATGGGCGGTAACGTATTATACACTGATATGGGTGATTGGGGACTATACCTTTTTAAACAATGTTTTGAAAAGGCATGGGGGAGGTAAGGGAAACAGATAAACCTACAAACAAAACAGAAGAAGGGAAATGAAGAAAAGATCAAGGGGCAGTACAGGGAGAAAGAAATTAAAAGTTAAGTAACATAAGATGTGAAAAGTGGTGATACAAGGTTAGGACTCACCGGCAGTTAAAGAGATAACTGCACATAAGATGGGCTCACTCCACATTGGGAGCAAGAGAAAGTGCCATGGGGGGGTAGACATCTAGGCATGTTAGAGGGGCATTGACGGTATAAGAGATGAGTAGGCACATTTCAAATGATCAAATACAACACAATTTAAATAGGTTTCAGTAAACGGCATTTTCAAAAACAAGTACAGTATGCAAGAATCCTTCCAGATAATGCACACAGCATGTGTGGTAAAGTCTCCAGACTCGCATCAAGCAGATATTAGGGGCAGAAATAATCAGCACTTAATGTTAGCAGTCATCTGGCAATAGACGGCCCGGCTGAGGAATCGGCTGGCAGATTGGGGTCAGCTGCTCGTCGAGGAGGCATTTGAGGAAGTCCCAGATCCATTAAAAGTTCTGATACTTCGTCTATGCATTCAATAGTGAGTTGCTTCCCTTTGTTCGATACAGTTATCGTTTGTGCCGGTCCCCAGCAATATTTGACTTCCCTCTCTCTCAGGTGCGCTGTCGGAGGGTGCATCTGTCTGTAAAGTGGCCGATGGTAGGTCCTCGAAGAGCTCTAGTACTAAATCCTTGTGTGGGTTTCTCCGGGAGATTGCTAATAGAGAAAATTTATCAGCAGTGGATCTGAGTTTTAGGATCATGTCTGTGGTGCGGATAGAGGTGCTTATGGATTCTGAAACAGTCCAACAGCACAGAATCTTGCGGGGCAGCATTAGGACGTGTATGTGGGAGTCACTTCATCAGGTATTACCGGAGAGAAGTCAGGTCTACCGCCTCTGGTACCCCCTCGAAGTCTGATGATGGTCTGACAGGTTCTAGTGTCCATGATGGACATGTGTCTGTGAAGTATACCAATCTCTCATGCCATATGACCCATCGTGTCAGCCTGGGTTGTATGCTCTTTCTTTATATCAGCTACTTCTGATTTCATCAGGTACGTCTGTTGCTGTATAGTTTTCATCTCGGCGGACTCCAGCTAGTTCCGTAGCCAACACCCCATTGAAATCTAGTAGAAGAGCGCGCAGTATCCCATCAGTGGCGGGTGCATCATCCGCATTAGGATCAATGGCCAGAGCGGCTCGCCTGTCCTTGTTGGAGGAGTCAGCAGAGGAAGCATTCGTGTCTGCTTCCAAAGGCAGAGGGCGCTTCACTGGTGTGTTGCCTGCAGGCCCAACAGGCCTCGTGAGCAGCGCGCCAATATCTTGGCTATTACTTTTCTGGAGAAAGTCTCTCTTTTTCTTTTTATGCCCCATGGCTTTACCGTGTCCATGACCCTGTGAGGGACCGGTTTTATGCCCCATGGCTTTACCGTGTCCATGACCCTGTGAGGGACCGGTTTTGGCGGGATGGACATGTATATCCTCGTAGTTTGTGCCGGTTGTATACGGAGCCTCTCTGACCTGCGATTGAACGCTACCTAGGCATGCTACGCCCCCCCCCCCCCCCCCCCCCGCCGATAGATATTTATTAATAATGTGATATGTTAAAATATTCAGTATGAAGTAAGTTGCATGAGTAATTGGTAAAAGTATTTTTTCTATTAAAACAAGTCACAATATGTTCTCCCTGTTATTGTTTTCTTTTGCATGGTAACCCTTTGTGGAGATATGCATGTTAACCCTCATGAGTAGAGTCATTTCTTCACCCATCCTCCTTCAGTATTTTATCCACCCCCTGTAACTGCACCATTGTTAGTGACTGTTGTGTGTAATGCTTTAGCTATACCCTTCTGATGGACTTCCAGTCGTCGAGTCCTGACAACAGTTTTGTGGACAGGAAGCAGTGGCCTCTTCTGCAGAGCCTCCCATGACCTTACCTTTTTTTTGTGTGCAGTGGTTTATATATTTTTTCATGTCATTTTGGAATGTCTCCTAACAACGTACCATGTATAAATATGATCTAGAATTGTAATTCCTCCCTCTTTCCACTTTTCCGTTTTATTTATAAATATAAAATCATTGTTCATACTTAATGAGCCAGTTTCTTTTTCCACTTCCTGTAACCTATTCCATCCCCCCCCTCCATTTTTCTATTTTTATTTTTTTCTGTGAAACCTATTATTGGGCAGACTAGATGCACCGAATGGTTGTTATATGTCTACAAATTCTATGTTTCTATATTTGGCATTGGAAGACTTCAAGGAATTTTTGAAATAAAATAAGTATCTTTTATAAGTGTACACTTTAAGGGTGATCATAATACTTTATTTTCACATATCCCACCATCATTAATATCTATCTTCCTTTGTTATTCTTTATATATATATATTTTTTCTTAATTATTTTACTTTGCTCACTAATCTTTATGTTTGTATTATTTGATGCACAGTAATACCCGTTTGGGGTTTGAAGCACTATTTTTTTTTCTAGCACTGTTCTTCTCTTCTTGCATTTTTCTAGTGTGTACGTGTGACTGTGTGTGTGGCTGTGTATGTATGTGCATAAGTGTTACTGTGTGTATAATTAATGTGTGTGTTTTTTTGCTTTGAGACTTATTGTGATACAGTAATGTGTAGTGTGTGAGTTTTATTGACGTGGAGTCTGTGATACACTCACGCACTGCACATTTCTGTGAATTTTATATACGTGTTAGGGTAAGTTATGGGTGCTGGTGCAAGTCCTGGGTGTTGGGGTAAGTTCTCTGTGTGCTTGACAAATTTCTGAAGCTAGGGAGCCTGTGTTTAAAGCACATTTTTCTCCTAATTTAGGCATTTGTATAGACAATGTATAGATAATTTCAGGGCTGTCATTAACGCGGACAAAATGGGGCAGCTGCCCCGGGCCCATGCACATCTGTAACTGCTACCTGCACTATGCGATCAGCACTGATCACATAGTACAGGTGCGTCCAAAATGCGTACACAGAGGTGCACTCCATGTGCATCTGCCTGTGTCACATGAAGGGGAAATCTCTGCCACCTCACAGAGCTAGCACCGGATGTCCGTGAGATACCAGTGCTCAGAACACGTGGAGCCACGAACAGAAGAATCAGCCCCCTCCCTGCAAATGTAAGGTAAGCGAGCAGGGAGGGGGACAAACAAAAGTGGTGTGTGTGTGTAAGTGTGTCTGACTGTTTAAGTCTGTCTATCTGACTGTGTAAGTCAGTAATCACAGATTTAATTATTTAGCGTATGCCTCACTTTACTGTATTGTATATTTTTCATGTTGTATTAGGTTTGTGCTACTTTATTTTTAGATTTCCTGCGTATTTTAACACCTTTTTCTGGTACTATATTTAACTATAAATGTATTTAATATTCACACAAAAAAAGTGGTTCATATTTTTTATACCACAGTAACAATTATTAAATGGTTCTTTATCTGTAAGGAATTTGCTCCTTGAGAGACTTTGGTTTACTGGTACACAGATGGTATTACTGTAACACCAATAAGCACTTTTGGTAAACGAATTAACAATCAATTTCTAAATCTATTTACATCTGCTTATACATGTTCTGCCGTGCAAACACGGCTGGAAACCTAAGAAACAAAGTCAACAATGAAAACGCTTAGTAAGGTGCTCTATACACATAACGTTAAAATGTGTACATCAATTAATCATCTGCTTAGTAAGCTCTTCCACAACCATTATGCTAAAAAGCCTGCATAAATTAATCATCAATGTCCCTTTTAGCCCTTGTCAATCTCAAAAGAAGGCCTTAACAAGAAATATACTTTATTAAGGAAACTTTACTTTGCTTATATTGAAAATAAACAATGATTGAAAAGCATGTGAAAAAGGATCGGTGTGCTGAGGCAAATTCTGAGTGCCATCTAGGTGCCATGGCAAATTGTTGATACCATCTGTTCAAGTGCACGTTATGTGTTGGGGAAAATCCTGTGTGCAATCTGTGTGCTAGGAAAAATCGTGGGTACAATCTATGTGGTTGGGTGGCACAAGTCTTGGGTGCCATCAGAGTGTTGGGGTAAATCCTGGGTGCTGGGGAAAATCATGGGTGCAATCTGGGTGCTGTAATCAGAATGCTGGTCAGTTGTGGGTGCAATATGGGTGCTGGGGTAAGTCCTGGTTTCAAAATGGGTGCCGTGGCAAATCCCCAGTGTTGAAGGAATTCCTGTGAGTGCAATCAGGATACTGAGGTCAGTTGTGGAGTGCAAGCTAGGTACTAGGGTAAGTCCCGGTTGTAAACTGGGTACTGGGGTAAATACTGGGTGCCATCTGGGTGGTGGTACATTTCTTGGGTGCCGTCTAGATGCTGGGGAAAGTCCTGGGTGCCATCTAGGTGCTGGGGCAAGTCCTGGGTGCCATATGGGTGTTATGGGGAATTCCTGTAAGTGCAATCAGGATGCTGGGGTCAGTTGTGGGTGCAATCTGTGTACTGGGGTAAGTCCTGGTTGCAAACTGGGTGCTGAGGTAAGTCCCGGTTGCCATATGCATGTTGAAGTAAGTCCCAAGTGCCATCTGGGTGCTGGGGCAAATCTATAGTGCCATCTGGGTGCTGGGGCAAATCCCAAGTACCATCTGGGTGCTGGGACAAATCCCAGGAGCCATCTGGGTGCTGGCACAAATCCCAAGTGCCATCTGGTTGTTGGCAAAAATCCCAAGTGCCATCTGGCTGCAGGGTTCATCCTATGACTGCATTATGAGTGCTGGGGCAAATCATGGCTTCCATCTGGGTTCTGGGGTAAATCCTAGGTGCCATTTGGTTGTTGGAGTCGTTTGCCTGCTACAGGGCTAGACAGCACTCATTCTGCACTCACAGTACAGTATGGGTGCTGGGGTAAATCCGGGGTTCAATCTATGTGCTGGGGAAAATCCTGTGTGTAATCTGCATGCTAGCGCAAATCAGGATATGCAATCCGAGTACTGAGGCATATCCTGGGAGCCATCTGGGTGCACGGTCAATTCCTGTGAGTGAACTTTCCATGCCGGAGTAAATCCTTTACATGCCGGAGTGAAATATGTGTGTTATGGTAAAATCCTGGATACAATCTGAGTGCCGAGATAAGGCCTGGGTGCCATCTGTATAGGATGAGTCAGGTTTTTAAAATTATAAAAGGTACTCTGTAATTAATCTTGCAGCATTGATGTGAATTGAAGGGTTGAGTGTTGTCTAGCCCTGGAACAGGCAAACCAACCTTCTGTGAAGTGTGAAGCATCTTTTTTTTTTTTTTTTTTTTTTTACAATAAACACATGCCTGATTTTCTTTCAATTTTCTAAGAGACATTCTGAACTCTTGTCAGTCAGTCATTCTAAAACAATAACAATCAGGGCCGTCTTTAATAGTGATTGGACCCAGGGCAAGCATTTGCTTGGGCCCCCTGGACCCTGCCCCCTCCCCTGCATGCAATCCCGCCATCCATCGCAATGTTACCCCCCCCCACACACACATATGCCATAATTGTTGTGCCATTCAGATGCCAGTAATATTGTGCCATTCAGAGCGCAGTATTATTGTGCCAGTCAGAGCCCAGTAATATTGTGCCAGTCAGAGCCCAGTAATATTGTGCCATTCAGAGCCCAGTAATATTGTGCCAGTCAGAGCCCAGGAATATTGTGCCAGTCAGAGCCCAGGAATATTGTGCCAGTCAGAGCCCAGGAATATTGTGCCAGTCAGAGCCCAGGAATATTGTGAAATTCAGACCCCAGTAATATTGTGCCAGTCAGATGCCTGTAATATTGTGCCAGTCAGATGCCCAGTATTATTGTGCCAGTCAGAGCCCAGTAATATTGTGCCAGCCAGATGCCCAGTAATATTGTGCCAGTCAGATACCAGGAATATTGTGCTTGTCAGATACCAGGAATATTGTGCCTGTCAGATACCAGTATTATTGTGCCAGTCAGAGACCAGTAATATTGTGCCAGCCAGATGCCTGTAATATTATGCCAGTCAGAGCCCAGTAATATAGTGCCAGCCAGATGCCTGTAATATTATGCCAGTCAGAGCCCAGTAATATAGTGCCAGCCAGATGCCTGTAATATTATGCCAGCCAGATGCCTGTAATATTATGCCAGCCAGATGCCCAGTATTATTGTGCCAGCCAGATGCCCAGTATTATTGTGCCAGTCAGATGCCCAGTATTATTGTGCCAGTCAGAGCCCAGTAATATTGTGCCAGCCAGATGCCCAGTAATATTGTGCCAGCCAGAGCCCAGTAATATTCTGCCATTCAGATGCCCAGTAATATAGTGCCAGTCAGAGCCCAGTAATATAGTGCCAGTCAGAGCCCAGTAATATAGTGCCTGCCAGCCAGATGCCCAGTAATATTGTGCCAGCCAGAGCCCAGTAATATTCTGCCATTCAGATGCCCAATATTATTCTGCCATTCAGATGCCCAGTAATATTGTGCCAGCCAGAGCCCAGTAATATTCTGCCATTCAGATGCCCAGTAATATTGTGCCAGCCAGAGCCCAGTAATATTCTGCCATTCAGAGCCCAGTAATATTGTGCCAGTCAGAGCCCAGGAATATTGTGCCAGTCAGAGCCCAGGAATATTGTGCCAGTCAGAGCCCAGGAATATTGTGAAATTCAGACCCCAGTAATATTGTGCCAGTCAGATGCCTGTAATATTGTGCCAGTCAGATGCCCAGTATTATTGTGCCAGTCAGAGCCCAGTAATATTGTGCCAGCCAGATGCCCAGTAATATTGTGCCAGCCAGAGCCCAGTAATATTCTGCCATTCAGATGCCCAGTAATATAGTGCCAGTCAGAGCCCAGTAATATAGTGCCAGTCAGAGCCCAGTAATATAGTGCCTGCCAGCCAGATGCCCAGTAATATTGTGCCAGCCAGAGCCCAGTAATATTCTGCCATTCAGATGCCCAATATTATTCTGCCATTCAGATGCCCAGTAATATTGTGCCAGCCAGAGCCCAGTAATATTCTGCCATTCAGATGCCCAGTAATATTGTGCCAGCCAGAGCCCAGTAATATTCTGCCATTCAGAGCCCAGTAATATTGTGCCAGTCAGAGCCCAGGAATATTGTGCCAGTCAGAGCCCAGGAATATTGTGCCAGTCAGAGCCCAGGAATATTGTGAAATTCAGACCCCAGTAATATTGTGCCAGTCAGATGCCTGTAATATTGTGCCAGTCAGATGCCCAGTATTATTGTGCCAGTCAGAGCCCAGTAATATTGTGCCAGCCAGATGCCCAGTAATATTGTGCCAGCCAGATGCCCAGTAATATTGTGCCAGTCAGATACCAGGAATATTGTGCTTGTCAGATACCAGGAATATTGTGCCTGTCAGATACCAGTATTATTGTGCCAGTCAGAGACCAGTAATATTGTGCCAGCCAGATGCCTGTAATATTATGCCAGTCAGAGCCCAGTAATATAGTGCCAGCCAGATGCCTGTAATATTATGCCAGTCAGAGCCCAGTAATATAGTGCCAGCCAGATGCCTGTAATATTATGCCAGCCAGATGCCTGTAATATTATGCCAGCCAGATGCCCAGTATTATTGTGCCAGCCAGATGCCCAGTATTATTGTGCCAGTCAGATGCCCAGTATTATTGTGCCAGTCAGAGCCCAGTAATATTGTGCCAGCCAGATGCCCAGTAATATTGTGCCAGCCAGAGCCCAGTAATATTCTGCCATTCAGATGCCCAGTAATATAGTGCCAGTCAGAGCCCAGTAATATAGTGCCAGTCAGAGCCCAGTAATATAGTGCCTGCCAGCCAGATGCCCAGTAATATTGTGCCAGCCAGAGCCCAGTAATATTCTGCCATTCAGATGCCCAATATTATTCTGCCATTCAGATGCCCAGTAATATTGTGCCAGCCAGAGCCCAGTAATATTCTGCCATTCAGATGCCCAGTAATATTGTGCCAGCCAGAGCCCAGTAATATTCTGCCATTCAGATGCCCAGTAATATTGTGCCAGCCAGAGCCCAGTAATATTCTGCCATTCAGATGCCCAGTAATATTGTGCCAGCCAGAGCCCAGTAATATTCTGCCATTCAGATGCCCAGTAATATTGTGCCAGCCAGAGCCCAGTAATATTCTGCCATTCAGATGCCCAGTATTATTCTGCCATTCAGATGCCCAGTAATATTGTGCCAGCCAGAGCCCAGTAATATTCTGCCATTCAGATGCCCAGTAATATTGTGCCAGCCAGAGCCCAGTAATATTCTGCCATTCAGATGCCCAGTATTATTCTGCCATTCAGATGCCCAGTAATATTGTGCCAGCCAGAGCCCAGTAATATTCTGCCATTCAGATGCCCAGTATTATTGTGCCAGCCAGATGCCCAGTAATATTGTGCCAGCCAGAGCCCAGTAATATTGTGCCAACCAGAGCCCAGTAATATTCTGCCATTCAGATGCCCAGTAATATTGTGCCAGCCAAAGCCCAGTAATATTCTGCCATTCAGATGCCCAGTATGATTCTGCCATTCAGATGCCCAGTAATATTGTGCCAGCCAGAGCCCAGTAATATTCTGCCATTCAGATGCCCAGTATTATTGTGCCAGCCAGATGCCCAGTAATATTGTGCCAGTAAGCCCCCCGCCCCCCCCCCGTTCCCAAGTACTTACATGAAGCTGCTCCGTGTCCCCCGCCGGATGTCTCCTCCGTGCAGTCTTCCCTCTTGCACGGAGGAGGGAAACAGTCACCGGATGTGACGCGACGTCACATCCGGCGTCAGTTTTTTTTTTTTTTTTTTCCGGCCGTCGCATTCATCGAATGCGGCTTGCCGGAAAAAAGCGTTCACAAGCGCAATGCGCTGTGAACGCGGCAAGCAGGGCTGGGGGCCCACGGGACAGCTGCCTTGAGGCCCCCCAGGAGTAAATGGGCCCAGGGCAGCTGCCCCGTTTGCCCCGCGTTAAAGACGGCCCTGATAACAATAAACATTTCTAAAATGGCAAATTCAGTCTGAAGAGACCTACTTGATAAAAAGAGAGAGCCAAGCAGGAATAAACAGTTCAGCATCAAATCACACAGAAAACGTCTTAGCAGAATCAGACGTGCTATGGACTAGATCAAATACCCTAAAAACTGAGTTGTCACACGCTTTCACTTCCTGTCTACAGGACACCAGGGTAGTCAACTGTCTGGTGCCACACAATAACAAGTTCTGACTGATAATGGAGTCCTGATTGCTTAACTGCTCATAATAAGCCTGAGAATAACACTCAAATGAGTAGTATGGTCCAACCCCCAGCACCCAAACCACTTCACATTTCCCAAGAAGGAACAAGGGACAACTAAGACCTCCCTTCCCCAGGTTCATGAAAGAATAAAAAATAGGAGCAGAAATCATATTATGACCATACCAGAGTGGGGCAGGATCAAATACTGAGGAAGAGCTCAGGAATGGCAAGGAAATGTAAATTAGTTTATTTGCATATGAAGCCACAGGTGATGTCATAAGCAAGTGACAACACAGACACATTTCTCTCATTTTATGCATTTGCTTGCAATTCCACTATTCTCTACATTCACAATATAATATTCACAAGTAATGTTTACGTGGCAGAATACCTTCAACAAGATTAAAAATTAATGTAAATGGATTGTGTTGTCACTATTGTTCAACTGCAGCTGCAGCATTAGTAGTGTGGATGGTCAAATGGTTGCAGGGGTCACCTGGGCCCTGAAACCACTGTTGTCACACCTAATCGGAGGCCTTGGTCTCTTGTCTGTCTCTCTCACCCTCCACCCTGGAGACAAATGGATTTCAATAGTGATGTAAAAGCTTCTGCACCACTGAAGCTCAATTGTAAGCAGCAGTAGGCTATTACAAGAACTATTATCAGGTGCATACAGTATTTAGTTATAGCAGGGAAGACAAGGGGAGGGACTTTTGTTAATTTCTAAAAATAATGTAGTTACCTTTGATGCCACTTCACCAGCACACCTTATATCAGAGATAGACACATATATACATGCAAGACATATTTGCAGACAGATAAGATATAAAGGTTGATGGGCAGACAGACAATTGGATAGAAAAATCCAAAGTGTGACCAACTTGCACGTGGAATATGATGCAGCTCCAGCCCACTGACAGAAATTAGAGAGCAGTCTGGGAGCAAATGCCCTCCTGTCCCCCCTTCCCTGAATATAACCAGAAGGAAATCAATTTACTAAATCAAGGATTGAATGCCATAGTTAATTGATTTCTGAGTGCGTATCACTTTAATATACCGCAAGGCAGCAATCAAAAGTTATATGTGGCTGGCGAAATATGGCATAGCAATGACACTTTCACTTTATTGTGCTTAAGTGTTAAAAGCTCCCATTTGTATGCAGACGCAAATGATTATGCTAATTACTTTCAGTACAACATAATTAGAAAGAAGACAATGCATGAGATAGACAAAGATTCCATTTGCATTATTATTTTCTAAATTTTTTTTTTTTTTTTTTTACAGACTTGTTTACATAGAATGTCCCAGACAAATACTTTTAAGTACGTATTGACAAGTGACAGACAATCTTGAGTGTCAATTATGGTCAGTATTACCAATATTGAATTCCAAGCTCTGACCTAGAACAACCATATATTTTGACATTGCTCCTTAACACGATTTATTATTTGAGATCTTGTATAATATCATCTTTGAAGTATTCCAACCTATATTGGGTTTAATCCCCTGTATACTGTGTTCCAGCACACTTTTCTTTCTTATTTTACTTCAACATATTTCTTCAATAAAGGTTAAATTTTATATGCATTTTGTGGTGTATCACCCCCCACTGTATACTTTTCTAAATTGGGTTACCCCCCAACTGATATCCCACCTATCATATACTCTGATCTATTAGACACTTATAAATGTATTTAATATAAAACTGCATAATCTCACCTTCTGTCAAACAGATTGGTATGCCTCAGAATGTTTAAAAAAAAAACGCCTCCCCAATTATCTTTCCCCCCTAAACACATACTGAAAGCTTCCTGCCTTCAAAACGCGCAAGGATTTGGCATTGAGATTTTAAGGGGGGGGGGGGGGTCGGACGGACAGCTAAGGTTAGGAGTTTTTCTCCTAGTTTCGTTTGTTTAATACTTTATTACACTCAGTTTTGTCTGTTTCTTTGTAATCGCAGAGTCATAACAGCGGCACCCTTTTAATGTACCCATTTCAGGGATTTTGATGATTTGCAAGCATACACAATGTTTGCTCTTTCCATTATATTTCAGGACTGCTAATGTTGCCTGGTACCCTCACCTTTGGACAAAATCTAATGAATGTTCACTTGGGCCACATTAGACCTATATTACTTAATTATGGCCCATCTATACGATGTTGCTTCTTTAGAACTTACTTTATAAATGTTCTCTTTGTATCGGCTAAAGGGAAAAGTGTGAAAATGAACATATTTTTCATCATAATCATAGCACTAGGGAATTATTACTCTGTTTTTCCTGTATATGATATTGTCATTTACATATTGCCTGTATGTACTCTGCAATTCTGAAATAAAAAGAGTTTAAAAAAAACTGCATAATCTACAATGTTTGCATATGAGAAACAGTTGGAAAAAGTATTTTAATGCAAGATATTCCTGGTGCTCACAGATAACCAAATGATGTCGATAAAAACCAAAATGAACACCTTACATTGCTCTGATAAAAGGCTGGAAAAGCTCCAATCGATAGGTACTTGGAATCAAAAAATGAGAAATGAAGGGGCAGCACTGAAACAAGGCTACACCATCACCTAATTTATCCCAGTAGCTTCACTGTGGCCTAAACTCCGGTCACTGTAACTGGAAGAAGTCTTGAATCATGTGTACCCTGCTTTCAGCAGAAATCTCCATATTGAAGCACAGTGCGCCCCCACCCAGAAGACATTGCGCACACACACACACACACCACTGCAAGATCCCAGTGAAACCACTCCATTTTCTCCTCCCCAGGCTTAATGGGTGACTGAAGCGGAAGCTTGTTTTTTACCCCAAAGCTGACCTACCTAATACACTGGGTCCTTAAGCGGTGTTGTAGACAGGAGTCATCCGTTCATCAGGTTTAAGAATGATAAACTCTTGTATGCCAATGAGTTTTGACTAGCCCCCTCAGGACATTGGCTCATCTTGAGTCCCAGCTACAATAGCATAACTGCTATTAGGTAATAGTTTATGTTTGTGCTTATTTAAAAGGTTGGTTCACTGTACTAGCAAATTAAATTAGTCCATAAGGATAGGTTTGGTCAACCTAGCCCTTCTCATCTGACCGAAGATTATCCCCATTTTAAATATTTATATCTGCTAAAGAGGCTAGCCATCTTCCCCACCAGGAAGCATCTGCGCATACTCTGAAACCTCTCATACCAAGGCCTTCAACCGAGCAGGTTAAACTTCCCGAAGCACAAGTATTTCATTTATTAACTAATGTAAATTGTAAAAATGTTAAAGTACTGCATTTTGGACACCAGACCTACTTCCATCCCAGGCAAGCATACATTAAAAGGTAAGGAGGGAACAACATCAATGTATATGCATTTAGCATTTCTGTCCTACGTAACACTGTGGTGTGTGCACGTCAAATGATCTGCATACAGCCAATGGCCGAAGAAATGATGCTCTCCTCCCAAGCTGGAGATGAGTTCACAGCAATAAACATTGAACACTGCCTGATGACATGGCAACCTGGAAACTTCAGTGAGACTTGGAAAGAAAACAAAATTGCTGTTGAACTGTGCTCCCTAGGAAAATCGTTAAAAAGCCTTTTTAATTCCACAGAAGTGAGCTTTTTTTTTTAAAATCAAAACTATTTTTTTTTTTTTCCAGAAACCCTTTATTTTGCAACAGCAGGTCATGCTACCACTCAGGTCAACTTTTTATACATATAACTTAGACTTCAAATAAAAAGTTTATAGCTTGATCAGTATTCAAGCTGGGCTGCCAATATAGAAATAAAATACATTTTACTGCTACAATACTTATGAATACAATGAAAATCTAGGAAATGTCTGACATCAGGTATTGTTACAGAGGACAACTGTTTATGCAGCATTGCCTTTTCCATTAGAACTATTCCTTTGTTTGGCAAAATTTATTGAAATGAAAATCCTCCACCATCAACAACAAAAAAAAAAAATTCAAACAGAAAATCTAAAAGAATAAAACCATTTATTTTCAACGTTAACAAACTGGAGATGTAAAATATTCCTTCTGACAGAAGAATCTCTAACACGTTACTATGTATAGGAGGCTTCTGAAAGGCTTTACTAGCAGATTTGGACATATACTAGCAGATATGGACTTAGATGTATAAACACAGTATTAAAAAAAAAAAAAAAAAAAAAGAAATTTCTAGTGACTTTAAATCCCGTCAATGAATCGGATGTGTTTGGTGGCCTCTTGTGTTTTGGCAAGTCTTATCTTTTCAGCTTTAGCCACCAACTGTAGACATAAGAGTAAGTGTTAGATGCAAGACAAGGCCAAATAATCAAGCATAGGCAAACTCTAGTAAACCAGCTATTATGCAGTATCTTTACCATAATGCATCAGCAGGACAGGTTTTTTTTGTACATACTTTACAGATATGTAAACACATATCAGGTCATTAGCAGACACATGCTACTTACACACTTTCAAATACAATATGTAGTGTGTGCCAAAATTGTTGAATAAACACTATCAGGGCATGTTGTTTATAACCTTGAGACAGATCAAGGAACATTTAACCTAAGATTCTGAACAACATGTCAGCCCCATAATAGGTGTATATATGGAACAAAGACACTTTGTTAAGGTAGATGAATCCCTTTAACCTCTTAATTTCCAGGGATTTTCTGGGCAAATGACCAGAGCGATTTCTTATTTTTGATATGAAGTTGTTGAAAACATAATTTTCAGCTCTGTCATTTAACGCACGCATACAAGTTATATGTTGTGTGTTTTGTTTTTTCACACACACACACACACACACACACACGTTTAAAAATTGCAAAAATAAAAAAGTTTTAGAAAACAAACAAAATGGAGCGCACAGACGGCTTAACTACTTGACAAGTTAACTCGTCATAAGGTAGCAGAGGGGTTAATGAAAGAATACAAATATTTTTATTAACAGTATAAACAAAGTATCAAAAATTATTTATACATATCGCTAAAATGTTTTACATCGGTGGTGTCTACTGGTTATCAAAAGGTGATGTCATAAGCAGGAGACACCATGGAAACATTTAGAACAAATAATCTATGCACTTGCTTACAATTCTGCTAACACAATGTACAGATCATTTGTATCTCTACATCGACAGTATAAACAATGTCATTACTATTGGAAGAGCCACTAAATTGTTTATCCTCCAGCTAGCAGCCATGACATTCTCTTACAGAGGAGACATGAACTATAGATAATGTTATTATGGTATTCATAAAATACCAAGCTACATTCTGATATTCACTTCATTTTGCTTCACCACATACCTGCAGCCATGTTGATAGGTAATCACGTTAGTAAGCACTGGCACAGACACCATGGATCATTTTATAGGTATTATCTATCATTTTACAGTAGTCCACTGAAATATATAATGAATACCTTTTCAGTTCCGCGTTTCTTATCACGTGGACGGTTTAGTTTTGCCTGCCTGTCCACCAGGATCTTTTGCCAATACCGCTGCTCACCGTCTCCTAAAAGAAAAACCAGGCACACAAAAGCAATGGGCTTACTAGTCTGACTTGACATGTTTAGGTTCATCATGAGTTGGAAACATTCTCCAGTTTTACACTTAAGTTTGCAATTCCCTCTTTCTAAATGGAAATATCCAGTCTTACAGAGGGAGACGCATGTATATATTCATATTGCTAGACAGACAAATACACACAGGTCAGATTACACACAAAAGCTTTTGTTCTTTTGCCTTTACTGAAATGACACATTTATTTTGTGGTATGTTAGCTGCCACCCTCCAATGAACTGTCCGATGTTTATCTAAATGACTATACCTGTAAAGTAATACACACGTCCAGTAGCAAAGTAGAGCCAACTAGTACAGATATTTTTTTCTACCTATTCCACATGCCTTTAGATGTTAATTTGAATAAACAATGGTGGAACCGAATATTTAAAGTAGACATACTATTCCACTATAGTATAAAAGGATGCTTTCCGTTACCATTTATGTAAATTTAGTATAAACAAACAAACAAAAAACACAAAAGGGAGTAGGAGCTGTAGACCAATGAGAAAATGTTCAGCCTTGCCACATCTTGTGAAAGAGGGTCTCAAAGCTGTGTTTTGAATTGGGATGTAGAACATTTGGAAATAAAATAATGTGATGAAGGTTCCTAAAGGCAAGATGGGGCTATACCATTTTTGAAGGACTTATCAAATATACAGGCCTCAACTTTGCAAATATAAAACTGGAATTGTTCAACAGTACAAGGAAAAAGCATTTACTTCTTATAGGCATATTACTGACTGACACAAAGTGTTTCTTGGCTACGTGTATTGCACAAATGACCTAATAAAACTAACCTTTCACAGGTGTGTATGAACAGAAAGATATTTTATATAATGTGCCAACTCTTTCTTGAATCATTTTATTAGTTTTATGAGAAACAAAGTTTTTTGTTTATGACTATAAAATATTCATATGCAGATAGTGTGCTTTGTTTTGGGATTATACTGCTCTTTTTTAGTGACAGGCTAATTGACTAGGTGTGAGCCTAGAACTGCAGATTGATGTCACTGAATGGCTCTGATTCTCTGGAGAGCTTATAAAGAAAAGCCATGTATCTGAAAGCAGCTCATATTGACAGTGATGCTGCTGCTTGATTCTAATATTCACCGCAGTGTGGTCAAATTTGAATGTGTGGTACTCTCAATGGTACATATGGTGGGAAATATTCCTGAACAACAATTCATAAGACTCTGGGCTACCCTTTGCAATCTAAAGACTGTGATCGCACCAGCTATAGTTGAACCTGCTGGTTTAACCCGATCTAAAAGGCACATTGTTACAATGAACAACTCATAAAAGCGTATCGGACACGTCAGCAGACCTGTTTTCCCCACAGAAATAATCAATTCATAGTGTTAAGACCACCGCTAGGAATCCTGGGTAACGATATGCAAATAATGTCATGGAGAAAACTGGGGCATTTCTTGAAGGAATGTGCAGATATATTTAATATTGTATGTTACACCCTGCCATAACTGTTGTGTGTGTGCATTGCAATTTACAACTAACAATTACAGGCACATTTTGAGCGCTACACAAATTTTCGGCGCTATATAAATATTAATCTGATGTAATTTCTAGAACAAAATGGGTGTTAGGAAATGTAATTCTAGGACAAAATTGGTCTGAACAGCAGAACATTCCACTGGTCTATTTTACCCTTACCAGAGAGCACCTGAAACTTCCAGTTGTGTTTGCTTTGCAATTCTGGGCGTCCTTTCATCACTGCTTGGGCATCCTCTGGAGTTTTGAAACGGGCATGGCATTCTGTATCCCCTTCCAACATATCTACATAAACCACTTCACATATACCCGACAGAGCATCCTTTGTAGGGTGGAAAACAAAACAAAACCCATTGTTTCTATTTGATAAAGATTTGACACAAACGTAAAAATGCGCAAAGGTACATGGCATTATGTACAAGATATTCAGATAAATGGCTATATCTAAACAACTTGAGGATATTATTTAATTGTGCTTTACAACAAATTATTTTATCTGAAAATAAAGTGCAGAAAACGGAGACATCAGCATTGACTTATTCAAAGCGTATGGTTTATATTATAAGCACATGTAGCTCACACAGAAGGCAGAAAAGACATTATTAGAGTGGGGGCACATTTCTGCCACCTAACATGTTTAAGGATAACTGGAATCACACCTAAATATATGTTGTAGACTAACCAATAGAAGCTTTCAGAAAAGTGCATCTGTCAAACTGGCCAGATATCAAGTGACAACTGTAACCAGCTGACGATACACATTCATGTGAACAGTCAAGTTGGAAGAGAGCAAGTCACCTGCTCAACACTAATCTAATTACCAATTGTTTGAGTGTGTCACAAAACAGCGACTGTACTTAGCAAAGGTGCAGTCCTATTGTGATGCAAAGGAACAGGCTTTAGAGAGTCAAATAAAGAAAAACTGTGTCCCTGCATGCACAAATCTGTTTATTGAGATTGACATTTACCTTAATATATTTGCGACCCTGTAGAGGATCTGCACTGGTGATCTTCACAATAACACCATTTACAAACTGTGGCCCCAGTGACTCGCTCTTTGCAGTATCCACTAAGCATAATAAAAAAAAAAGGTAGACACATTAATAGTATGGTACAACTGCAAAATACTGATCATCTTAGTTTAAGAAATACATGCATCAAACATTCTTTGGATTGTAATGCATATCTACGTATTAAGAGAAAACTAAATGTATTGGACCTTCTATGTTGTGACTTGTACTTGGAGCCCTGTATGCAAATAAACAGCTTTGATGTATAGACTAAGCAGCATGGAGTCCGGAAGGTCTTCCCATTGTTACTAATACACATTGTACATCACATAGAAAGATTGTACCAAGAGGTGTTCGGTCCATATAGTTTTACCACATCAGAAGCTCAGGCTGGTTATCTACTCAGCAATCTAGTGTTATAATGTTCTAGAACAATAATATTTAATAAATGTCATTATTTTGCCATGTTGCATATGGTTAATATTTCTGTGAATGAAAAAAGCACAAAAGCAGTTAAAAGGCAACAAGATTTTGTGGTTAAAGGAAAAGAAAGATAAAAGAAATCTACATTAAATTTGAGAATATATATATATATATATTATATATATATATATATATATATATATATATATATATATATATATATATATATATATATATATATACACACATATATATACACACACACATACATACAGACAGGAAAAGTGATAACCAAGTCAGAAAGTGGGCGCCAGAAAATAAATATAAAAATATATAAATAAAAACCTATTAATTGGGAACAGATAAATAAATAAATGACAGATTATAAACCGGTAATATGCAGCAGACACTGATGTGGACCACACACACACACACACACAATATAGAAGGTGAAATATACAAAAACGTGTTGGGCAATAAAGTGAAATACTTATCTCACACACTGGTGGACAATATTTAGCTGGCTTGTCAGTGCATACATAAAATGAAAAAAACAACAAAAAATACAATGTGTGACAATTTACAATGGTGATATATCACCATTTTGTATATTTCACATGCAGACAGCAGCCTACACACACACACACACACACACACACATATTATAATGTGTGTGTGTGTGTGTGTATATTATATAATACAGACATTAGCCTACACATACACACTACTGTCTGTGTGTAATTATTTATAAAAGTAAATTTAAATATCCCAGAAATCCCATTCACCTCTAATATTGGTCCGATTAATATATATATATATATATATATTATATTAAAAATGGTGTATATATGCCCTAATTTTTACCTTTTCCCACCATTTCCTGCTTTTTGTATTTTTATTTAAACAAATGACCAAGTTTATTCTGCACTTTTAGTTACACAACGTTCCCCTTTATGCCAAGCCACAATGTTCTACTTTGAAAATAATGGGAGTTTGTGTCATTTAATGAAAACCTCCCAATCTAAGTCAACTAAATTAAACTGCCGAACGGCCTCTAAGTCATAGTCATAAGATACTGCGAGGGGAGTATGGGCGATGAAGTCCTGAAATGCCAGTGTGACACCTATAGAGAACAAACAAAAAGTTAAACAATTATGCCAGAGATTCCTGAAAGAAAATGTGTATTATAAATATAAGAGAATATTGAGTATGAAATATTATTAACACATGGCATAGCATTTCATTCTGCTTTAATACCCAGGAAGAATAGTGTTACTTCAATATACTATTAATACATTGAATCGCGTGGTTTGCACACTTGGCTTCCAATCAAAAGCGTTGGGCAAGTAATCAGAAGTATGTATACCTGGGGCGTCCAACATGAAGCCCTTATGAAAGTCCGGTCTGGCCTGACTGCCCATATCCTCATTATCTCTAAATGTGTACTTTTTAAAAATAAAAGTTTTTGTATTACTGCTAAATAAACAAAAATTTTTCAATGCAGCCCAACATGCACATGAATTTCCGATTATGCAGCCCACTTCATAAAAAAATAACTTGGACGCCCCTGATGTATACACTGAAATGAAGTACCTTTGCCATTGTTCATGTTGGACTCCTTCGATGTGGACTCTGTCTCCATTTCCCCTGTGGGGGCTTGTTTGATTTCACTTATAGATTTCTTTAGGGAAGCCATGCTAGCTCGCTGCAGCGTCAAATACTCTGACTTCAGATCCATCCACTCTTTCCTGTGGGGAGAGAGACAGCATGTTTGAAAAGGTGTACTGGATACCTGACTGCAGAGTAAACAATGCATGAAATGTACTGATTGAATAAAACGGATTATTAAATAAAAAGGTGCCGTAATATTTCTCTTACACTTTAAAAAGACAATATTGAAAGTATGGTGTATCGATCATGCAGTAATGACAAGATATCAGTTTATAGGGGATAAAAAATGGTCTATAGATTGTGCTAGCCAATTTGCCATCACATGTATAGAAAACTTTATCAAAGAATACATTTTTATGCTTTGCCACTATGCCCTGGCATAACGGTTAATAAGATGACGTATGTCCATCCCAAACCTTGATGTCTGCATCCTAAAACGTTTTCCGTTCTAACATCATCTCTCCTGATCTAGCTGAACAACTGATGGACATACCCCAACAAATGTGCACTGTATTCATATTCATGGCATGATATAGGTACACATAGTTTAGTTATCATTTAGAATATTTTCAATGTTCCATTTTTTTGTAATTCGCAAACATTAAAATGAATTTCAGGTGAGCTTTTTCATAGGAACATATAGGCCAGAAACTAAACTTGAATTACCTATAAAAGTATCAATCTTTGATGAAAATACCAGTCTTTCACATAATTTGCCTTAATCACATTCAACTCTGCAGAGTTGCAAGAGTTAAAATGAGAGCTGGATTGTTGATTTACATTTATTTTGCATCATTTCATGTAATTTTAATTTAACATTTTATGGCGTGAACACTTATGCTAAAAGTCCAGAACACATACACATCTAGTTCAACTGGAATACATGCTAATTTTACCAACTACTACTCAGACATTGTCATTTACATACTTTGTTGCTGTTTGCTTCACTTTACTGGACAAACAACATGCAAATCTTCCACAATTTATAGTCTCACTACTTACAATAAACAAAAAAATGTTGATCACAGATTCTGAACAATCCATTCTGTAGAATTCAATGTGGCGGGGAGGTTTCCTCATGCAGTATCCAAAATAAAAATCTCTAGATAAGCACTGCACCATGTAAAGTCCAAATGAAACTGTTATATTTTTCTAATTTTAATAACTATGTACCAGAAAATAGTGTTTTTTTTTTTTTTTATATGAAAACATCCATCTAGGGTTTGGTAAACCCATGGCTTCTAAAATTAAATTCTGTTGACTCCTAACCTTTAAAAAAAAAAAAATAATAATAATAATAAAAATAAAAAATAAAAATATATATATTTATATATATTATATAATATATAAATAAATCTTAAAACTCTGCAGAAGTACCATTTCCCTAGCTCCTAAAGAAACCGCAACAACAATGGTCAAGGCCCTGTATCTCCAATGTTAAAAAGGTGTGATGTTTCAGTCATGCCCCAGGCATAATTAAGATCTAACCAAAATGTTGCTGATGGGAATGAAGCATCTTTTAGCATAAGTGCCTGTCTGACATCTTATTTGAAAAACATGTGTATACTGCTAGCTACATTTTGTATGCAACAGTAAGTTTCTGATATGTATACATAGTCAGTAGCATAAGAGAGCAGTCATCTTACATTTACAATACAGATGAAATTTGTAAAAAAATAAAAAAAATAAATGAATTGTATAGTGCTGGACAAAATTATTCTGAAACCTCCAAGTTCATTCATTGCTTTTTAAAAAAATTTCAGGCACTTAAAAAAAAAAAAAAGAAAGAAAGAAAAACTAGAATTTACAGTTTTTAGCTCTGCATATGATCATTGTGTAGTCACAGCCCCTTAAATAAAGAGAGAAACCAACAACAACAAAACAGTGGCTCTAAGTGACCCACTGTGGTTCCCCAGGAAAACAAGTTGAGTCATGGGGGTTCTGAAATAAGAACAATGAATTGGAAATCTTGAATTATCCCATGGTTGTAACAATTAAGGATTCAGCTAAAACTTTACATTTTACATACACATCTACATTATTACCATAACAAAAGAAAACCAGGAGTAGATGCTCCCAGAGAAGTGGTGGGTTATAAAAGCCAAAGCAGGGAGGTTCAGCCAGTATATTCAACTGGCATCTGCTCTGCAAATGGACTCAGGTAAGCATCTACATTTTCCCCTCAATTACTGTCCTGCATAGGAAAGGACAAGACACACATTTATTAAATTAGGTGTATTAGAGTGCCAGTTATTGGTAGTTCCTAACAGATCCAACTGGTGTACAGTGCAGGAAAGGTGACTCCTTAAATCATATGCTGTGGTTTTGGTAGTTAAGCAACTCATGGAGCATCTCTCAGGGTTTGCCAATTTCTACTTTGGGATACTGTTATTAAGGTTGTGTTTCTCTCAGATTCTTCCATGACTAAATTGTTTCATTCATTTTTGTAACTAGACAAAGCTCACTCTTGTTTTATGATCATCTCCTCACTATGACCATGTGCAATGTCATGTAATTCCTAAAGGAATAGAAAAGAGTGTATGTGCTTTATCCTAAAGGTATCATAGTCTAGGATCCTCACCAGAAGGCTGACTGTACCATCTTTTTTCCTATAGCCAGAGTATCACAATGTTACCATATTGCTCTATGAAAATTAAATTCTTTCAGATAATTCATCACTTTAACGTATAGCACCATTTATAATTCTTTAAAAAGAAAAGAACATCTAGTTGTATCGACAAATTCAAAAATTTTTAAGGGTTGCTTTCCATGACATATGGGGGAAAATGGACTCATTTTTTTTTTATTATTCAGAATGATGACTAAAATGCATAAGATTTTTATGTGGTTACCCAAAATATTTTCAAAAATCTGTGTTATGGGAAAAATATATGTAAAGCAATGCGCAGTATCAGATTATAACAGTGGAGGACTAGATGACAAATAACGATTTCCTTTGTTTTACTAAAGTTCTCCTCATAAACTGACAAAGCCACAGTGGTTCCTTATACTTCACATGTTCCTTACAGTTCATGAGGACACAATCATTCTGTTTGTAACGATTGTCTTTATGAAATGTACTTTTAACAATTGCAAAATGACAGGATTTCTTTAATTATGATTGTAGATAATGTGTACATTTTAGTTCTTTACTCTTCTGATGTATGAAGTATATAGCAGTATCTAGGGTGACAAAAAAGATTTCCGATACTTTAACATTGGTGGCATTTTCTGTGATTTAAAAAGGGTAAGTGCTCCAATGTTTAAGTATTGGAAAAACCTTAATTCATCTTCCTCTGGCAGCTTACAGGTGGACATACCTCAGAGAAACTAGGATTGCTGAGAACTTGAAGCACTTTCTGTGATTAAGCTAGTAAGTGCGCCAAGTTTTGGCAATTATGTTTTCTTATTACGCCTGGTTCCAGAAGTGGGCTATTTAGGTTTCTGCGCTGTGTGCTGCTACCATTGTTAGAGTGCAAGTTCTGTGCTCTGTAGTTAGCAGTATTGCACTCTTGCAATGGTGATGGCTAGCAGCAGATCAATGATGACTGCAAACATCTGCCAGTTCACTGTATTTACTTTAATTGCATGTATTCATTTTGGTTTGGTGCAATACAGGACAATCTTATACCCAACTAAGTTATACATAATACATTTTATGTTACTAAAGCAACAAAATTAACTAATCTGTAAAAAGGTACTTGCACTACATTTTTGTTTTTTTTTTATTTTTCCAAAAATTGATATTATTTGATTTATGGCTTCACATATCTGGATACTATACAATTAGTTGATTAGCACTGTACTTTAAGCATATTTCTGTTGAATACTTATTCTATAGGAGAATGTAAGTCTTAGAGATATGACCATATCAAAGTAACATAATGTTAAAATATGACCCTGAAAATCAATTTACCTTAAATATAAATATCCGTCATCAGCTGTCTGCTCTACTGACTAGCCCGGGGATGATTCAGGCTATCATAAAATGGAGAAGTACCTGCTCATTATGTGTCTGATCAGAATATATATATTTTTTTTAACTCAAACAGTTTTTTTGAATTGCAGGTCCCAGATGGGCAAATGAGTCCTAGAAGCAAAATTAACGGTACCTCCTTCTACTTTAACATCAAGACACTTTTCTAAGCTCCATGAAGTTAAGTGCTCTTCATGTTTTAGTGAAAGTGGGCTCTACACTCAAGTGGACATGGCCTCAAAACCTTTACAACCACCTGAAAGGAAGGTATGCCGTCACTGAAACAACGCTGGTACATGGAAAAATACGGACACATCTACATTGAGTTACAGAGGGAGGTTTATTTGCCAGATACAGTGTCTTAAAATAGACACTGGTTTAGCAGGTAAAACAAATGGGATTTAAAAGTAAATGTTCCCAGTCAAGGTCCATAAGAATTGGTTTTAGTGAATGTGTGTGCACGGAAAAGTAACCCTATTAATAATTCTGCTGTGTAAAGTACCGAACTTCAACCCTGGTCTACAAAAAGGCCTCCAGTACTTTAACATTATGGGTCTTTGAAAAAGTCTTGTGATAACTTGTGTGTTGGGCATCAAGCCAATAAGTCAATGCAGTCATGATTATCCCCACGATATGTATCTAAGAGTATTTTCCATATGCAACACGATTCTTGATTTCCAGGTCACAGGCTGGCAAATTAACCCCTGGAGCCACATTAACGGTACCTCCTTCTACTTTAACATAAAGACACTTTTCTAAGCTTCGATAAGTTAAGTGCTCTTCATGTTTTAGTGAAAGTGGGCTCTACACTACTTCAGTGTTTAAGTGTTGGATAACCCAGAATCGCACTCCCCATGATAGGTTTAGGGTGGACATAATGCAGAGGCACTATTATTGATGAGAACTGGAAGCACTTCCTGTGATAAAAATAGTAAGTGCAATCAGGTTTCACGATTATGGTTTCTCGTTACGCCTGGTTCCAGATGCCTATTTGTGCCACTAACATTGCAAGGGTGCAGAACCTGTGCTTTGCAATCAGTAGTATTGCACTATTGCAACGGTGATGGCTATCAGCAGAGCAACCATGACTGCAAACATCTTGTAATTCTTTGCATTCCTTCTAATTGTATGTATGGTACAAGTAACAAATGAATGTAAAAAGTGATTTTGCTTGGAAAGGGTCTTTAATCCTTTAACGTTGCATGGTGCCTTCATCATAAAGGACGAAATCACCAAGAGAGTGCTGTTTTCTTCACCCCATTACAAAGTTTTAGAAAGATATAGCTGGTATTCACTTTGAGCGGCGGTTACATTTTCCCTGTCAAGCTCAAAGTCTGACAGTAAGGATCCCGCTGCAGCAGGAGCCAAGCACAGTCCATCATAGGGGGATTAAATGAGCTGTTAAACAAAGGATGTTCTATGCCACCATACTGGTGTTTGAGCCCTGTTTAGGATGGCAAAAACGTCCTACCGTGGTGAAGGTGTTAAAGGGAATTAGTCACCTAAACAATATTTACATTGTGAATGTGGATAATACAAAATTATTTATACATTGTGTTAGCAGAATTCAAAGCCTTTATTTAGATTAAGAAAAAAATGTTTAAACCCCAGTATGGATGACTTACCGTATTTGCTCGAATATAAGATGACCCTGATTATAAGACGACCCCCCAAACTATGGATATTCCTTTAGGAAAAAAACTAAAAGCCTGAATATAAGACTACCCTATAGGAAAAAAGTTTAACTTGTATATAGTCACATGTAAATTGCTTTTTCATATTTAATAAAAACTTTTATAAAAAATTCATTTTTTTTTTTTTTTTATTTACCTTTTATGTGCCAGTGCTGTCCCCAATGGTGTCTGTCTCTCTCCCCCACCCTCCCCCCAATGTTGTCCGTCTCTCTTCCCCACCCCCTCCCCCCAATGTTGTCCGTCTCTCTTCCCCACCCCCTCCCCCCAATGTTGTCTGTCTCTCTTCCCCACCCCCTCCCCCCAATGTTGTCTGTCTTCCCCCCACCATCCCCCCAATGTTGTCTGTCTTCCCCCCACCATCCCCCCAATGTTGTCTGTCTTCCCCCCACCATCCCCCCAATGTTGTCTGTCTTCCCCCCACCATCCCCCCAATGTTGTCTGTCTTCCCCCCACCATCCCCCCAATGTTGTCTGTCTTCCCCCCACCATCCCCCCAATGTTGTCTGTCTTCCACCCACCATCCCCGAATTTTGTCTGTCTTCCCCCCACCATCCACCAATATAGTCTTTCTCCAGCCTCCCTCCCCCAACGTAGCCTCCCTGGTGGCTAGTGGGGGCAGCTGGGGGATGTCTGCACGTTACATGCAGACATCCTCCATGCTGCTCAACACTCCATTATGACGGACAGCTGGTCCATCATAATAGACGGAAGTGTTGGGCAGCATGGAGGATGTCTGCACATATCATGCAGACATCCACCGGCTGCCCAGATATCCCTGGTGCCTAGTGGAGGCAGCGGATAAGACAACATCCCAACTGGACTTTCCTCACCCATGTGATTCTCTATTACTAATATGTGCTTTCATATAGCTAGGTCAATCTTCAGTGCATCTGAGGTCATCAAGTAGCTAAAATCTTATGGGAGGAGGGCAGCACACAAATGTGGTAGGAGTGGTCTAAGCATTTTATATTCAAAAAAAGGTATGTTTTTTGACATGATGGTACACATTCACACTGTAATCAGAATGGATATGCAAGTATGTGTATGTATGTAGAAATTGTTAAAGCCATGAAATAAAGTAGCAGTAATGGCTCATTAAGCATATGTTGGGTAAAATATATTTTGAACCTCTCACAAACAATAAGAAACTGCAAATGTTCACAATGTTCTGTGAATTCAGATGTTGAAAATACAATACGTATGGGATGGCATAATGGCATGTATTGTCACCGACAGGTCATTGTTGGTTGCTACATTTATATACATTCTATGTAAATAGACTCAAGGGACCTACTTTGACAGAACTCTTAATGGGACAACCTCATCTCCTACACGGTGTCTCTTCCGCCTTCTCTTTACTTTGGAAATGGAAGTGTCCTTCTTATCACAAATATCTTTTTCTTCTTCAGTGGAAAACTCTGACACAGGATAATGAGGCAGGTTGCATGTATAGACAGAATAAGAAACACAAAGAATAATTAGTAAGGAAGAAAATGTAACTTCAAACAATTCTTATTTACTCAACAATTGTAAAAATGACCATCTACCTCTTTCACAGCAATAAAGAGCTTATGATGTATAAGATAAGTCAGCCAGTCACTGTTGCATCATATGAATTTTGATATATGGCATGCCAGCTAGATCGCAACCGCTGACAGTATATGTTGACAAGCAAAAGGTGGTGCAAAGAGCATCAGCACATGTACTGATATTAATCAGTGAGGGAGAAACAGCATGTAACTTCTAAAAGTACCAACTGTTTTTCCCAGAGAATGGCTGCAATGTAAAACTTGTATTAAAAGGAAAAGCTGAACTGAGACCACTCAGGAAGAGGATAACTTCCCTCCCCAAATATTCCTACACAGCCATTATTCACTGTGACTTGAGCATTGCTAAATGCCACATGATCTCCTGATCACAGAGGTAAAGCTCCAACAATCTCATTAGGAAACACTAACCCTAAACCACTGGTGAGGTGAGAACTGGAGCATTTCCTTCCATGCATTTGCAAGTGAGAAATGTTGACACTGTATCACAGAAGATTTACTCTTCACATGAGATTACTTAATGAATTTATAGAACCAAAACAAAATATTTCACCATTCCCCAAACTGTAAAACGGAAACTTGATGCAGTGAAGGGAAAAAAAAGGCAATGTGAGTAAAGGCAGTCCCTCTCTTTTTCCCACGTCAGGTCTCATTGGAGACTGATTCAGTTATTTCTCTAACTAAGTAAAGGTGGTGGTAGACTCCCATCGGTCATTACCCTACATGTGTTTTTGCACACTCAATACAATCAAGGTATGAGTTTCTCACCATAACATATCGGAAGTAATGTCTTTCATTGAGCCATTATCCAGCATTTAGCCCACAAATGATTACCTTTACATTCAGACAGCCCTGCTGATAGCAACTTTGAATGTGGATCACCTTTATTTTCACATTTCCGTTGTTTGGCAGAGGACTCCTCATGGTCGTCAGAGCTGCTGCGTTTTCTCTTGCCCAGCTTTACTTCTTCTGGTTGGTCGGAGCTCTTTGTCCGGTCACGTTTTTTCTTCTCTTTCTTTGAAGTCGACTTGTAATTTTCTGAAGACTCTGTCATAGAACTCTCAGAATGACTCCGATGTCTCTTTGGCTTACCCACTGCCCCATGAGATATGTCCATACAAGTGTCTTTACTTTCTGCTTCCACCATTTCACAACTTTCTTTTCGGCTTTTGGATTTTTTCTTTTTCTTCTTTTTTTTCTTCTCTCCTAAAAATGGGGGGAGGGGGGCGGCAATCAAAATAAAAGGTTAATATTTGCTTGATCCCAATATTTATACACAAAACAAATACCCTTTATCAAAGGCAATACTCTATACCACATGTAGATTATTTCTTAAAGTTAAGGGCTCAAATGAATAATTCCAGTAAGGTGTTTTGCTTCTTATTTAAAAATGAGTTATTGCACTCAACATAAAACTAAAATAGCAAAACTAAAATCAGTGCTAAAAAAACCAAAACAAAATTCAACCTAAACTACTATGTAACTTTGTTGCTTTGGTCTACATTTTGCTTAAAATTGTTAAAAACTCACCACAGTGGACTATTTAGTAAATAAATAAAAACACCCATGTAAAGCAAATAAGGCTTTTTTTTAATTGAATACAATGTATTTTTTCACACAAGGAAAGACAAAAGAACTTTAATTCAAGAAGGTAATGGTAATATGATTAAACAAGGTCTACCACAGAGAAAGTTACCTTAATAGGGTTTGTGAGCATAATCAGCAGGTGAAGCTTAATTTAACCAACACATTATTTTCTTCCACAAACTATATTTGACATACATACGTGCTTGGCAATGCAATAGCACTTTGATTAGGTTGTAGATTGCATTCAATACATTTTGGGTGCACACACTAGGATCACAAACAGCAGCAGACAGAACTACCAAAATTTTTTCCAAAAATTCAAGTGCATACAAATTGCCACAATCCATATATCAAAATATACCGTATTTGCTCGATTATAAGACGACCCTGATTATAAGACGACCCCCCAAACTTTGGATATTCCATTAGGAAAAAAACTAAAAGCCTGAATATAAGACTACCCAATAGGAAAAAAGTTCAACTTGTATATATATATATTCACATGTAAATTGCGTTTTTAATAAAAAATGATATGAAAAAATGTATTTCTAGTTTTTATTTCCTTTTATGTGCCAATGCTGCCTCTCACTTTCCCTTGCCCCCCAGCTTTGTCTCTCTCTCCCCCTCCCTTTGTCTCCCCCTTTGCCTCTGTCTCTTAACCCCCTCCCTCCCCTTGTCTCTTTCCCCCCCTTGTCTCTGTCTCCCCTCCCTCCCTTTGTCTCCGTCTCCCCTCCCTCCCTTTGTCTCCGTCTCCCCTCCCTCCCTTTGTCTCCGTCTCCCCTCCCCCCCTTTGTCTCCGTCTCCCCTCCCTCCCTTTGTCTCCGTCTCCCCTCCCTCCCTTTGTCTCCGTCTCCCCTCCCTCCCTTTGTCTCTGCCCCCCCCCCATGTCTGTCTCTCCCCCCTTCCTCCCCCTCGTTTCTCTGCCCCCCCCCATTCTTACGCTGTCCCTCCCTCCCTCACCTGATTCTTGTGGGGGCTCCCTCCCTCACCTGTTTCTCCCTGGTGGCTAGTGGGGCAGCAGAGGATGTCTGCGCGATGAGCGCAGACTCCCCTGCTGCCGTCCGGCACGATCGCCGGGACTTCTGTGACGAAAGCGGAAGTACCCGGCTTCTTCATAGAAGCCCCGGCGGTCGTGCCGGGTGGAAGCAGGGGAGTCTGCGCTCATCGTGCAGACATCCCCTGCTGTTAGAGAGGGGGATCCAGGTCCCTGCAGCTCTGCTGGGGACCTGGATCGCGGTCTTATAAATCTGACCTCAATTTGAGGTCAGATTATAAGAAGACCTCGATTATAAGGTAATAATAAGGTAATTTTCAGATTTTTTTTTCTGAAAAAAACCTTGTCTTATAAATCGAGCAAATACGGTAGATGTGTGTATGAATATTTTCCTCCAATTCAAACCAGTGGTTGCAGGACTGCTTAACATTTAAACCTTTAACACAAATATGCGACTAGGGTGTATTCAGATTTTGTGCAGACCTAGGCCTTACTAAACTCAACCCCTATTTGTTGCACACCTTTCCCTCCAGGTTGCACCATATTGCCCCATGATTTTCGGTGCACTCAATGAGGGAGAATTTACCACAAACAATGCTTTAGCTGGCTCTACAGTCACCACCCCCACCCCCTAGGTCTGCCAACGACTCAGAAATACAGCACTGCATGCAACTCATACCAAAATCGCTGTCCTCTGGCATGTCCACTTCTGGAAGAGGTTTGTTCTTTACAGTTTTGGGAAACACCCCAGGTTTTCTTGGCGCTTCCTCAGGGGGGTTATTTAAAACCTATTTTAGAAAAATAAAATATATCAGTGCAATCAGAAGGTACAAACAATCAAATTAAAACCTAGCTTGAGATCTGTCACATATGTTTATTACCTCTATTGCTTTGGCAGCTTGTTCTTGAGTTTCAAACTCTATAAATGCAAATCCTTTTGGGTCTCCTGTGGATTTGTATCGGGGGATACTAACATATACGACAGTGCCGCATTTACCAAACACGCGCTCTATCCAGCCGTGGTTGACATTCTTAGGCAGCAGCTCCTAAATTAACAGGGGAAAAAATCTCAGGTCACTGTCGGAGTGGAGGGTTAAGATCATGAAAATGATATTTCCTGTAGCACAGAGCTCACTGGCTAACTATAGTAGGGGAGTGCAGAGCACAGGGGGCAAAGTCTGCTCCAGATGCACAGCCTGACTGCTCTTCCCCCCTCGCGCACCATGCTTTACACATGAAATAATGCGTAAAGACGGTATATGTCTGTATTACAGGCTAGAGAAAAAAAGATACAGAGCCAAGCACTCAGTGTGAAGTTTTCTTCACACGCTTGGCGATTTTTCAACCCTTTGCGGGTTTTTGAAAGGCTAGAAAAAAACCCGCAAAGGGTTGAAACGCTGCCAAGCGTGTGAATAAAACTTCACACTGAGTGCTGGGCTCTGTATCTTTTTTTCTGTATATTGGAGACTTGGGATGAGTCTTGGAGCTTCTGCACCTACGTTCTTATATATGCGGATCTGGAACTATTTAACTTTGTATTACAGCTAGACCAGAAGTGACACCCTCCGATGCAATGAGGTAAAGCAGCAGGGAAGGGGGGAGGTGGTCGACTTTGAAACATGTCCGTTTTTCCCTTATAATAAATAAGTAGCAAATTGCTGGCTTGTCCTGTGCGGCCATGTCTATGTATAGGACACGGAGAGTGTACATATATGATTCTATGTACATGACTGTGTGGCTGCGTATGTATGACACGCTTTGTGCATGACAAGTTCTTTTGTCTGGCTAAGTCCTGTTGTAGCTCTAATCTGCACCTTGATTTTAAAAAATACATTAGTTTAAATGTCAAAAGTAGAAAATCTCTATCTGAACCTTAAACATGCAAATACAAAGTATAAATACACATATATAGCTAAAGTTAAATTAATTCTGATAGAACTTTTGATATTCATAAAAAATAAATGCAGTCATACATAGAATATTGATTATATAGATGCATTTATCATGGATTTCTAACTATTTGCAGACAACGTAAAAAAAAATAAAAACAGCATAATGAATCTTTACATTGTATTAATAGAATTATAATTAAATGCATAATGAATCTTTACATTGTATTAATAGAATTACAATTACATGCATAATGAATCTTTACATTGTATTAATAGAATTACAATTAAATGCTTACGTTATGAGAAAAAAATGTTTTCAAAGGGGTCTGTGATGTCTCAGATTTATGACATCAGCTTGTGAATTAATATGCACTTCCACTGAAACTAGTTAATTTGCATATCAAGCAAAGAAAAGAAAGAAGGGTCAGGAGAACTCAAAATACACACACTACTAAGCTAGCAATTACAATCCATTTATCTTATGACCTAATGCATGTGTGATTTGCTGAGAGTCAAAGTCTTTAGGACATTGAGGCCTGTCTGTGCTACTTTCCTTGGGACATCTTTTATTTCCCCTTTAGTGCCAACCTTCACTTAACATTTGAAGTTGTGTCTACACTTGTAGTGAATTGCTTACCTCTCTTCAAAAGGTCAAATGTAAAAGTGAAATTGGACCATATATTTAATATACAGATCAATAGCTGAAAGAAAAAAAACAAACTTTCTCCACAATTAAATGCAGTAACAGTCGCATCCCTTTGGAGGGAAAATGGGATGAAATCTTAAAGCAAGTCTTACTGCATACACCGTACGGCAATCAACATCCTGTGGTTTATCCCCAAGTGGAAGACGTCTTCTTATTTTAGTATTGTCCAAATTTAACTGAAAATGGGGTAAAAATAGAAATAGAAAAAGTGTAACTTTAACTTCATTCACCTTCCATCCTCCCCACATAACCAATAAAATACTGAACATAGATTACCAACCTCTACCACGGAGGAATTCTTAATGGCTCTTGCAATGAGCTTGGCATCTGTGGTTAGTTTTTTCATTTTGTTGAATGAGGTCAAAAGGGATATATCAATATCTAAAAAGATTATAAAAGATAAATGTTATCATGCAAGATTTGTGAGGTATCTCAATGTGCCTAAAGCACTATAACATATTACTATAGAACAGTAACTTGACATGTCAGTGGCTCATTTCCCATTTACAGGAAAACAGATACAATAAAATCCCACTATAAAGGCTGCATTAAAACCACAATTTGCCCTAAAAATGTAATTCAGGTAAAAGAAACTAGAGTTACTGTAGTTCATAATACAATACATATTTATATATGTCAAGCTACAAAACAATACTACTTATTGTGTTAAAACCCAAGGCAATGTCAAAAGTGCAGCTGGTCTATGTGCTGTTAGCGTAACGATCATAGTGATGTATTTAGGTTTTGCGCTGTGCTGTCCTAGGCCTGACTAAACTAAAGCACCACTTTCCATTATACCAGATTGTTTCCACATCTCTTTCCATACACCATATTACTTCCTGGTGATCTAGAGGAAGCATCCAGGATGTCTGTAAGGTAGTTAGGAAGCATGTGCCACAAGCAAGGTCATGATGGTAAGGGATGTCTTTTTTGCTGATGGCACAAAGATTTTTTCGTGGAGGGATAAGCCAAATGGCAAATGATGTAGGTAAACTAGAAAAATGGTCAAAGCTGTTGCAATGAATGATGTAAATGTAGGTAGATAATGTAATAGAGAAGCAGGGAATACTAGCAGAATGCTTGGTTATATAGGGAGAGGTATTAGCAGTATAACATGATGCATTAGATTGTAGAGTCAGTAGCAACTGACATTGCGTTTTCAGAAACCAGAGATCCTCTCCTCCTATGTATGTATCTGCCCAGGAGGCGATGTGTGCATAAACTGTATGTATAGCTCTTATTATATTTTGCACTTTATTACCCTAGAATCTGCATTTTTCATATGTTAAAACTAATGGAAGGTTGCATTTTTAAACATTGCAACGATGTGATAATTATTGTAGTAATCACATGGATTGATATTTTATCACACACAAATCTTTTTACAATTCTACATGTCCATTTTCAATACTATCTATATCTTCAACACCCTAAACAAAAAGATTGCATTCATTTACGGCATTCTACAGAAACTCACAGCCATCTCTGGTCTTTTCGATTTGTTCCCGCATAAAGCGATCTTTATGGAGATTAACATCCCCGAACCAGAAGTCCACTTGCTTGGCAATGTCAGCGAGCAGCTGCTTTACCCTGGTGCGCTTTTTCTTCTCCCGATCTTTCCTTGTGTCCATGCTTTCGTCTTCCTTCACTTTATTCTTTTCAGTGTCTGTCTCCATCTCATTTATTCACTGTGTAAAAAAAAATGTTCGAGAGAGACATTATTTTTCAAAAGTCACAACAAAAGGTTAGCAAACCTATATTCAAAACAGGAATTCTAAAATATACAAAAACACAGAACATTCCATACCTTGACAGCACTTTTGATATGTCAAAGTGTTTTTTAACAAGATGCACACTCAACAATGGTCAGCAGTGGCTTTCTGCAGGCTCCTACTTGTAGCACACAAGAAACCGCTCATATGATCAAAATAACATCAGACTCCCAACTCCTGAGAAAAAAACAAAGTAGAAAAAATTAGAAATGAAATGCGGTTAAGGTGTTTTTACACTCAAGTGTAACACAAAAATGCATTTCATACTTAAGATAGCTATATTTTATGACATGACCTATATATGCTGTAAATCTATTCAGCTATAACCGCTCTTATAAGTACTTTGTTGTATGTACTCACACAAAGAGAACTATCGAAATGGATACAGAACAGAAGGCTCACACTGCGTGTATGTGTTTAGTATGTACGTGTATTACTCAGGCTTTGCAACCAGACCTTTACTTTTCAGACGCACTATAAAAGTGGCTTGAACATCAATCCTCAAAAGAAAGTACACCAAAACATCTCCTATGTCTCTAGTAACACTCTGAATCGTGAAAAGTTTAGTATTACGTATATACAGTCTGTACTCCACATAAGGGCTGGTTAACCTTTGCACTCCAATCGTTGTGAACTACCTTTCCCATAATGCTCAGCTACCTAAGCATCATGACAAATAGCCCCCAATTCAAAAATTCCATTCTAGTATATTTTATGACTGGGCTGAGTGAGTGTATAAATATATGTATATATACACACACTCACAATTTATTAAATCACTCCCAAAACCATCCCCAAAAGATTCAATCTATGGTACATTCAGTAAAGTAAAAAAACAAAAATTGATGACTGTTTTTCATTTAATGTTCAGCCCCTTGGTTACTTTATCAACATGAGAAATGTAGGCAACTAGAGTGCCAAAAGACAGAAATACCTGCTCAGAGTTAAAGGGACTCTGTCAATGTAAACATTGCTTACACTGTGAATGTAGAGAATAAAAAAAAAGGTTGTTGGCAAAATTGCAAGCAAATACATAAATTAGAAAAACGTATGTTTTAAATATGTCTCTGGTGTCTCCAGTTTAAGAAACAAAGCAATATAGAAATTGGAGCACTATTATAAGTACCGTTCAGAAACAGCTCCACTCTGAAAAAAAGCAACAGCAATCATTTAAGAGCAACACCTGTAGGTATGAGTGTAATAGTTCAGCGGAGCAGGTTAAAGGTACGGTCTTGTGCCCAAAAAGCATCTTCCAAATTTGTATGTATATTACTGTGCTTTTAAAGTACTTTTTTAAAATGTATGTTTTACATTTTGCTTTGCTTAAAATATAAAAATCTTAAAGTTAGATGAATTTGTGAAATGACCGCAGTTTGCAAGAAACCAGGACTGCCCCTACTATCTGAGAAAAAGTAATTTCCTTTTTTAATTATTTTTTTCCAACTTGCATCAAAGTGAGTTTGGGGACTAGACTATCCCATTAAACAAAATGGACATTTATGAATCTCCAAACATGATATTTGATTCATGTGTATGACGTCACCTCTGGCCTGATATGTAAATTATGTACATGTAAATATCAAGGTGATGTCATAATCTGGACACACCACGGACATATTTTGAAAACACATGCTTTCTTTATTTATATGCAATTTTGCTAAAGCAATTTATGTTTATTGATGTTTTTTATTCTCTTCAGGCATCGTATACGTTGACAGTCTATTTTAAGTTTCTCAAGTAAAACACAACCAGTTTTAACTAGACTATACATATCGAACATAAACGAAGTGTAAAAATAACTCTTCTGGAATAAACTGATTGTACGAAACTGCTACTAAATGTTATAGTGGATACATGTCCGGAACGTCACCTTAACAACGCTATTTGCTTCCATCACATGCAGCTCTGTGCTTTGCGGACCAGCATTTCCAAGAGGGCGGAACCTAACGTCATAAATCGCCGGCGCTTTAAAGGACCCCAAACTGGCCGCTGTCCTACCTGTGCCTGTATCGCCATGGAAACAGTATTCTGAGATATTTCCCCACTCATCTGTCCTGATAGCGGTAAAATGCCACCGCGCAATTCGGAAGAGATTTTGGAAGTATATGAATGATAAGTAACAAAGAAAGATGATAAAGCTGTCATACGAAAATATAAGATTCTTCCGGTTACTGTCCCTGAGCGACGCTATCTATTGACGTCACACAACGCGCGAACTGTGAAAAAAAGTACCCCGTGTGAGTATAAATATTGAATGTTTTGCTTTATTTGACAGGAGCGCAACAGAGAATGACTGTACTGTTATTTATCAGACAGCTCGTTTTGAAAGGAATGTTTTGCAAGTTTAGCATTTGAGAGTAAATGATTTATCTAAGAAAGGTTAACCTGTATATATTCTGATCTAAAATACAAAATAACTTGCTGAAAATGTTTGATGTGCTGCTGCTTGTGTAACATGGACGGGGTGATGTTAAAATGTATTCTAGCAAAGCCCCAAATTATTCTAATGTACATTGTATTTTGTTTTTTTAAATCTATTACCTTTACTGGGCCACTGAAGCTTTAGTGTTCTACATATATGAAAACATATTTATACACATACATTTTTGCTTCACAAAATTCAGATTATCGATGCTAAAGTTATTGTTTTATATTTATCCCCTTTACCACTGTACCTGGGTGTGACCATATGACTGGGGTTTTCCAGAACAGACCCCAGTTTGAAATTATATCACTGGCAAAAATCTAAACTGTCTACTCAGTAAGTGAGACTTGCAGGGAATTGAGACTGGAATTTCAAACTTAAGGCCTAAGTAGCTGAGCTGGAGAAATTCCCCCATTCAGCTGCACTGGATAACTTTTTCCACCTCTTCTACATTGGCATAAAGTGTGAAATTCCCATCTCAGTTCCCTGCAACTCTCTCTTTATTGAGTAAACTAGTGGTCCCCAACCCAGTCCAGGATTTAGGGATTATCCAGTTGTGTCTAAAATGTTTTTTTTTTTTAAACTTCCTAGACACAAATGAGTAAAATCTAAACCTTGGACTATTGGGTGTGCCTTGGGGACTGGTTTGGGAACCACTGGAGTAGACCCTCAAATGCCCCAAATAACAAGGAAGGTGGAGTCAGATCATAGTGTCCACTGTGAGAGGGAGCATAGAAGTGAACTTTACTGCACAAGTCTTTTGTGCCCCATATGATACCTGCATATGAAGCAGTACTCTCCTGCAGTAACACAGCACTCATGAGGGTGCGATTCAAGGTATCTGTGCTTTGAGAGCACAGCTCCATGTTACCTTGTACACTGGGCACAAAAGGGGATTTATAGATGTAGTGTACACAGAAATTGCATTTGGTAATGGCACACTGCCTGCACCGGTTCATAATTTTCAGGTTGCTCTGGCACTATTTTCACAAGTGATTCTCATGTATGAAAAAAACAGTGCAAATTAATGCAATCAGGCAAGGTATCCAGGGTTGTATTCATTTTATAATGGCCGATGGGAAGATGGTCCGGGACACCCTGTTTTCAGTACCACAGGGTGCCCAGCGAAAGTAGCCACGAAGACGAGCAAGCCTGAAACACATCTGGGAAAAGAGACCAAATATGGTCATGCTAAAGATACCTGGACCAATGTGCTATTTTATCTAATACATTCTTTCTAATGTTTTGTGATTGTATTATGTTTGGAAACCTAATTATGTATCGATCATTGTAAATAAGGTATTGTTAATTACCTAGTGGCTAACTGCAGTTGCATTGTATGTTAATTCCTGGTTAATGTAATTTTGTGTGTATAAAAGCCTAATTTGTTCCACAATAATGTTGTTCTTGTTCTTCTCCCTACACTGCTTCTCGGCTAGAGGTTTGGGTGGCTGGAGATATTGGGAGATTCTGAGCTAAAATCACTCTATTTAGCTCTTGTAAGAGCTAATATACCTGAGGAAGAGGACTTTGATGGAGCTACCCAGGGGTTCTGCCACAGTATGCTAAACATTGTAGAAATGCAAATGAGTGCAAGGAATTTCACATAATAATTTAGTTTCAGTTGCTTTAATTTCCTGGTGATTTATATTTATAGATTAAAAAACCTTAACGGAACCATATTACTTTCTTAACGACCAAATTGAAAAGCACAGTGACTCCCTGGCTAAATCATCTGCCACATTAACATTCTGCCGTGAACCCTTTTTTAAAATAAGTTTGATAAGAAAACCCTTTATTTGCTTGGTTTGTCTCAGTTTTCTCTCATTTTGTTGTAGGTGGTTCACATGTTTATTGAACTTTTGATCACATGAAGCCATGGCATCTCAGGTGTTTACTGTAAGTATAGAATATTATAAGTTTCTGTTTTTAGTGAAATCATTTAATTGTATGAGTAATCCATAAATATGTCCTCACCTCAGGTTTTGTACACTCATCAAAAGACAAAGAAATCGAAGGTTTGGCAAGATGGGATCTTGAAGACTTCACCTGAAGGAAATATTGTGAGTTTTCAGAAATGTTCTGTTATGTCCAATATTATTCAGTCATATTTAGTGATTAAAAAAAACAAATTGCATGCATAGCCAGGAAGTCTCCAGGTCTCACCTAGTTCAGGTTTAACTACCTGTCACATAGACAGTGGCAACACAGATTGTGGCTTGATATGCAAAATAATCACTTCATTTCTAAATGGGTCATTTTCCATATTAAAGGAATTAAATATACTGAGAATGTAGAGAATGGAAAAAATGATCTACATACTGTGTTAGCAGGCTTGCAAGCAAATGCATAACGTAAGAGAAATTTATGTTTTGAATGTAATTGTGTTATCTCCTGCTTATAACATCAACTTGTAGCTTGATATGCAAATTACATATTTAATTTGCATATCCAGCCATAGGAGACATGTTCTTCAGTTGCATTGTTAACACAATATATAGATAATTTATCATTTTTTGTTCTCTGCATTCACAGTATAAGCAATGTTTAGGTTGGCAGAGTCCCGTTAGGTCACAAGGTAATGCCATACACTGGTGACAACACGGATGCATTTAAAACTCTTTTTTTCTTTTGCATTTACATGATATGATTATTTTTTATTCTTCACTAAGGGGGAAAAAAACAATGGTTTAGTTACAGAGTTCATTTAACACATTATGGATTTTTTTTTTTTAACAACATCCAGTATGCCAACCAATGCTTTTAAGTTGTGTAGAGACCACCATATCAATATATGGAAATACTGGTCTGGATGTAGAAGAATTCTTATCCCTGTATCTATTCACTGAAAACGGTTATAACCTGCAAAAAATGCAGCCGAGGTTGAAAGACCGGCAAGTTGGAATTTTTTTTCAAGTCACCTATTCGTGCCTGATTTTTGCAGTTCATCACATTCCACATTTTAGTAAATAGGCCCAATTAACTTGTAAGAAACTGATTGTTTTTCACTTTATTTAAAAATATCCGCCCTCCAAAAAAACTGCACTAGAAACAAAAAACATACAAATGAAGATTGTAATATCTTAAATTTGTTTAACATACATAAAAAAATATTTTTGGAAAGTGTTTATGAAAATTAGGAAGAGATTCCCATCGATTTGCTTTATTATCCCATTATCCCTTCTAGAACATAGTGAAAAGGTTTCTGATTAATACAGAGGTTTCATTTCATAAAACTGGAACTTCTTGATTTGATATTTTTCACTACAGTTGTCCACAACTGTTGCACAGTTGGCATGGATTAAGTCCATTAATGATATTTTCTTTATGTTATGAGTTTTCTGATTTTGTTTTCTATCGACAATAGGTATGTGTGAATAGCTGAACTTGATGGATTTTAGTCTTTTTCCATCTAAATTTCAATATTGATATGCAGTTTATGGAGATTATTGACTCGTAAAGTTATTTCATCAATGCAGGCTACACTATACTCAGACAAAGGCCAACGTCTCGAAAGTGTGTTTCTTAAAGTTCCTTTGGTAAGTCAATAGTTTTTTTTATAGATTTTTTTTTTATTTATTTTTTTGTAGCTTGATTTTGTGGGGGTTATCAAGGTTGTATAAAATCAACATTTGAAATACAAATCGTTGCAGGTTGGTTATGGTATAGAAGAGAGAGAGAGAATGATGTGAAGGAGATAAAATAAATAAATCAAGGACATAAAGGTTGAGTTATGAGGGGGAAGGAAAAGTGCAGCAAAGCTCATTAGTGTGGCCAGTTCGCCCTGCAGAGGGCACTGCAATTAACCAGAGTTAATGCAAAAAGACACATTTAATTTCACAATATATTCGGAGCATTGTTGAAGGTTGCCCTATTGCGGGGATAGAGATGTAGTAAGCAGTACTTAGGTTACTAAGGCTAATTTGACACAATAGGGCTAACTACTTCTGAAAGGTTAATAAAGGCAGACAAAAGATCCATGGCTGGATTTCCACAGACATTCCACCTTCACCTTGACCTTGGGGTTGGCTTACTAGCCCAATGAGCTCCGTCTGTGTTGGTCGGGCACAAAATGTTGCAAAAATAGTATGGAGTGTACACAGTGGAGTAACTAAATTACCCAAGATGGTAATGACCAACATTATGCTTAGGTCAGGTTTATTTTTTTATTTTATTTTGTATTTATGTTTTTGCAGAGCAGAGAGTTATGAAAACAAAAACATTTTTATTTTCTTTATGGTGAAAAAAAAATCAATCTTCATTGTAACTTAAAGAACAAATTTACTGTGTTTTTTTGCCTCAATCGTAGTTATTTTACTTCACCTCTCATCCTTCAGTTAAGTCCTGGAGATGACTTGGAAAGTGATCGTTATTTAATTACAGTGGAAGCAGAAGATGCTGGCAGTGGTGTACCTCAGGCTTCCTCTGAAGTCCGAGAAGTTCCTTTTGTAAACAGAAATGTACGGAAACCTGTTGGTCTGGGTCCACCTGTGGGCATGAAAAGAAAATTTACTGTAAGTATGCAAAATTTCACGCTAAATGTACCTTTTTCTGTCTCTTAACCCCTTAAGGACCAGGGATTTTCCTGGGCGAATGACCAGAGCGATATTTACATTTTTAATATGTGGTTGTTGAAACGTAATTTTCATCTGTCATTTAACACACCCATACAAGTTTAAATGTTGTTTTTTAAAGGACACTTAGAGCTTTCTTTTAATACCCTATACATAAAAATAATCTGCATTTTTTTTTTGTACTAAATAATACAAATAAAAGTGGTGGAAAATGGGGGAAAAACATTTTTTTTTCTCATTAATTTCCCAATAATATTCTACACAACTAGTACAACACTAACCCGCTTATCCCAACTAACTAACAAAAAGAAAAATCCCAAAAGTTCCCAAACCTCTGCCTAAAAATAGAAATAAAACTTTGACCAGTGCAATGTTACTAATCAAAACCATCAAAAAGCCAGCATGGGCATGCAAGGGTTAAAAGTAGTTAAAATAACATACAAAATATTATAACTAATATATTTAGAAAAAAAACTTTAAAATTGCAAAAAAAAAACTGATCAGCACAGAATGGGAAGGGTTAACTTTTTTTTCTCTTCTTTTTCTTCTACACTTGCCTGTCACTCTCTATGTTTCACAATTAGTATGTAAAGCACAGGAAGTGAATTGGAGGCAACGTCAATGTATAATACAATTGACTTTGCCATCTAATTTGCATTGCCGGAAACCCACCAATCAGGTCCAGGAACATTGCCTCGACTGTGAGGCTGCGTACTGGACCCGTTACCGGCTGGCGGTGCGCTCTGTTTAACTGCATGATAAAGTTAACTTGTCATAAGATTGTGAACATCGCGGCTCTTATGATGATTTAACTCGTCGGAAAGGGGTATATACATAATAATAAGTATAAATAAAATTGTCTTCTAAATATATCCGTCTGGTTCACAAAAGTCTGTTCCTTTTTTTCAAACCTTGAAAATAAAAACATAACAGCTATGTGGTTTATGTCAAGAGTTTTTTTTTTTTTTTTAATTTTTATTATTTTCCTTTTTTCTTCAGGGCTTCCAGGGACCACGGGAAATTATAAAGAAACCTTCTCTGGATTTGGAGAGTACTTGCAAGGTTTCTTCCCCTGTGGTGGCAGCACAGTGCTCCAGTTTGCCTCCACAGCTGTATGCTACATCTCCTTTATTTTCGGTTCCTTGTATAAAAACACAAAAACTCAGCATCACAGCAGAGCATGGCTCTGATGCTTGGATGACGAGAACTGTAGCAGGTGATAAACAAAATGGTTACATGCCTTGTCCATTGCCTAATAAGTGCTCAGTCTTTTCAAACATAGAAAGTAGGAGTAGTGCTGCTGAAACACATAAAGGAGCCATAAGCACCACACAAAGCATAAGAAGTACTACACAGATTTTGTCATTATTAAAGTCCAAGCCACCTCTGCTAAAAAGTATGGATTCGCCATCTAAGCCTAATGAGAAAAGATCTTCAAATGACAACAATGAGAAACCTCATCCTAGTAGGACTACTATATCTGGAAAAGCCAGTGACCTTGTTCATCCTCAAGAATCCTCTACAAAATCTTTGCATGGAAAGAGTCGTTGGGAAATATACCTAGCACAACCAAAGTCCCCCCATACTGAAGAGGGCTCCAAAGAAAACGGATACTTAAGTCCTCTTATCCATAGCCCAGGTGAGAGTCTAAACTTAGGTCGCCAAGAATCATTAAGTAGCTTCACCCGTCAAGACAAAACTGACAAAGCAATAGACATTGTGGACCCAGAATATCTACAACCCTCATTACAGACTGGCACAGCAGATGCTTCATACAGTGTATTAAAAACGGAGGGATTAGAAGAACATAGTTTGTTAAAAAATGTTGAGCTGTCTTCTCAGCCATTAGTTAAAGGATTTTATACACATACTTCCAGCAAAATTCAAAGTTTAAAACATGGAACCTCTGTGAGAGGAATGACAGGTTGTATTCCAGCTTTAGAACCTTCACATTCTCATAAATTGTCTAACTCTATATTAGATAATGCTAATAAGTTGTGCTCACCTGCTCTGGCTAATAGTCAAGAGGTGGATTTAGAAAATGAGGTGGACAATGAAGTGGTTTCAGAGGTTACATTTAATCTGTTGGACAGTTTTGATTTTGAAGACTTAGATGAAGAAGATTTGCCCATGAGTAAACCAATCCTGACAAATTCTTCACACTTGGTGGAAAGATGTGTGGCTCTTGAGAAGGTTGAACCAGAAATCCTTGGTAACTTGTCAGGAAAAGAAACTGATTTTGTGGAAAATGTATTGGTTGATGAAAAGATGCCTTTATGTAACCAAGAACCAGACAACAAAAAAACAAGGTTCCTAATATCTGATGAAGGTCTTGGTGAGAGAAAACGTAACAAGGCTGATCATCAGGATGATGAGATATCTTTCTCCTCTGTGGACCTGAATGTCTCTCCTACATGTGGTCCAGATACAGTCAGCAGAAAGTCACCTGACCAAGGCACCAATGTGACAAGGATTACAAACTCAACATCCTCTTTCCTTAGATTTTCTACAGGTTTTGATTCTAACTTCAAGGCAGATTTGCAGTGTGGAAAATCATTGACTACATTTTCTAGTGATTCAAAATTGATGGTAGGAAAGCTAGCTAATGATGATAAAGATAACTTTCAAACTGGGTATAAGATAGAGGCTGAAGGCCATATAGAAATGTGCGAGGGATCAGCAAGGTCTTCACATCCAGAGCCAGTACTTAGGGATGAAGATTATGAGAGGGAAAATCCTCGGCCACCTACTATAGCAATTATTATGCATCACTCAGATGAAGAAACTGGCATTGACTCTAGTGACCTGTCCCAGACAGGGAATGGTATCTCTGTTCTGAAAACTCTCACACAGCACAGCACTGCATTAGATAGCCTGAACATTTTAAAGGGAAAGTGCATATCCACGTCATGGAATAATGACTGTGCCAGACCAACATGGACACAGAGTAGAGAAGAGGAAGGTCAGTCCCAGTATTAAGAAATATATGAGGGCTAATGGTTTGTGACTTTATTTGTGCAATAGATTTTATTTGATATTTTGCTTGTAAACTGTTCTACTAGCAATAATATATTTAGATTTTTTTTTTCTTTGATCCAAATATGTGCTGTGCACACCTTTGGTATATTACTTCCCGAGTCATGTTGTGTGAAATCATCGTCATGTGAATACATTTGTCTCAAAGCTAATTCTAGATGGCAGGTTCATATTGATCCTTGTTCTGCAGACCTATAGGGTAATTAATAGTCGCATAGCAGTAAGCATGCATTAGGTCCAGTAGTGAATTTGTGACATCACTATCCTCCCCTTGTTTAGCGTTATTGGGGCGAGAGGTAGCGAGAGTTCCTGCTCTCGCACGGTACATACCCATGGATTATAGTCGCATAGCAGTAAGCATGCATTGGGTCCAGTAGTGAATGTGTGACATCACTATCCTCCCCCCCGTTTAGCGTTATTGGGGAGAGAGGTAACGAGAGAGTTCCTGCTTTTGCACGCTACATACCCATGGATTATAGTAATTTTAGACTAATTTTACAAGCAAAGGAATTGGCTGTAAACTTCACAAATAACAAATGAAGCAAACATTTAAAGGTCTAGACTAGCATGTTTTATCCATTGTAGTTACCACCTATATCCAATTTTTGGCTAAACTATATATCATTTGCATTGTAAGTAAAGTTAATTTAATACAGTGTTTATGATTTGTAAAAGTGGACTGAGTATTTTACCCTTTGGGAGTGTCCTTTTTTTATATCACTGTAAAAATCACTCTTAAAGGGACACTACCAATTACATAATACAACTAGATTAGCTGTGCATTTAAAACAAGCACATGCATAAGATACATGCCACAGGTTTTTTCTTTCTCTGTTTGAACTAATTGCATATAAAAGTAAAAATAAAATTAGGTGTCAGTTCCTAGCATCCATTTTGATAATTTTACCCATGATGCAAATGATCCAAAATCTTCCAGCCAGTCTCACTTTACAACTGTGGCCAAAGCCTGCATGATCATGTCATAAGATACACCCCTGTATCATTGTGGGCAGGACTAGGTGGCTGTGTACAACTTTTTATTTTTTTTACCTGCCTTCAAACACAAAGAGAGGAGATTAACCTGATCAAACAGGATCATAACTCTGCCCCCTTGTGATGTAATAGTTACATTATATTACTAGTGGAGTAAAGTCACTGGGGGGTGGCACCCCACCAAAAACACTATATTTTACAAAATGGCAGCGCCCAGTCACACTTGTTTAGTAAAATATTTCATAAAATAAGCTTGCATAATAAAAACAAAAGACAAATCTGAAATCAACAATACAAAGTAAAAATAAACCCTTTTCATGGGAGTGTCCCTTTAAATATATCAATTTAAAACTCAATTTTCTGGAACCTACCCTGACAAGAGTAAACTACAAACATTAGAAAATAGTCCCAGCTAACATCTCACTTGTGTACCAAAAGGATAATTATTATTTTAAATATCTGCTTTAGTAATAGGCATTACTACGTATGTGAATTTATAAGGGACATATGTAATAACTATTTGACAAAATAATTTAGATATGACTATTTTGGCACTTTATATGAAATACATAACAATGACTGTACTCTTATAACCTTTTGAACAGAAGAACATTTTGCAAGCGGTGTTGTTGGTAAATTAACGGGCAGTCTTGATTCTATGCCCACCGCTAACACCAATACATTTTTTAAAAATTACAGCAGCCGCTTAGTTCAGAGGACCCTGTAAAAAAATAAAAAACGGTTGTGAAAGACCATTTACTAACAGTGATTCAGTGCTTGCCAATAAAAGCTAATGGACACAAATTTACCATTTTTGCCCGCCAGCTTCATGCCAAGAAGTCAGGCGTTAAAATTTGTTGGCTGCCCAACACAGCTGATGCCAGCACATTTTAATCCTTTCAGTGCTGTAGGGAACACAAACCGTGCTCCATACAGAACTGAAAAGGGTTAAAGTGGGGGGAAAAATATTGGGGGAGCCATGTGGACATAGCTAATCAGAACCCTCCTAGAGTCCTTAGAAATCCCTTCCGGCCTGGTTTTTCATTAGCTTGTGAGGCAAGCTGGATAGAAGTAAGTGCACCGGTTTTTTTTTTTGCCCCAACTTGCCTATCTTTACAACTCACTGTTTAGGGAATAGGTTTCAAAGGTGATTAATTACTTGTAACAGTTTGATGTCAAAGAATTGTTTCATTGTGTGTTTGTATAATAATGGAACAATTTTGTTAGTTATGGTATTAGTCTTACTGTAAACTAATTATAATGTCCCTGTCAAGTTCCTCAAAGAGTAAATGCTAAGGTAACCATGGCTCCTTCTGACCTGTATGAAGAAGAACCTTCCTTCAATGCTGACCTCAGTTTTTCACCCATGCTTCACAGAGACAATCTACAGCAATCTCCCATAACCCAGGCTATCTCTCCAAAAAGGGTAATTTATTTTTTTCCCCTTTGCTTTATTTAAATTTAGGCTCTGTTTAATAGATGTAACCCTGGAAAAGGATTTTATATTCCAAAAACGTAATCCCAGACTGCTCTTTTTTCCTTCCTGGGCACTTCCCCTTGTAAAATAATGTAACCCATATCTTTCTTTGTCTATATTAGAGACTATCTCTATGTACATTTCTTGTGTTAATAATTTGTTTAATTAGTTGTAATTATCTTTGTCACCCATATGCACTTCATTATTTCCAGCAACACTACATGTCCCCCCCTTCACATCATATGAAGCTATTTGACTCCACAGACAAAAAAAAAGCTGAATGTTCTTTTAACTTGTTAATACATAAAAAATGTATTTCCATTATGAAGTTAACAAGATATATTGTTCAGTAGAACATTCCTTTAATGCTTTTTCCAGTCACCACTGGTGTTTCCCATCTAAGTGCTGGGGCATGTACTGTGCTGGCAATCTGATGCTGTGACAAATGCTTGGGTGCAATCTGGTTCTGTGCAAATTATGTAGGTGCTGTGGGTAGTGATGAAGGGCAATAATAAGGAGAGGGCAGGCTAACTGGCATGGAGGGAGGAAGTGGAAGCAAATAAAAACAAGAAATTCTTTTTTTAAAATAACATTTTCAATAAATATGAAGAAGATTGCATCGGAAGCACTGAACAAGACTCCCATACTTCCTTCTTTGGATAGCACACAGGAAGTTCTTATGTTTGGCAATCCAGATCAGAGGCTATCTGCAGCATTTACATTTATAGCCCTTCCCTACGTGCTTTCACCAAGATTGTGGTATCTTTGGTTTCCCTACTAAGGCAAGCAGGAATCCACATTGTTCTTTTTTTGGACAATTTGTTCCTAAAGGTGAAAATCAGAGAACCATTACAAGAACATATAAACAGAACTATATGCTGTCTGCAAATCCACAGGTGGATAGTAAATTTGTAATAGATATTCAGCTCTGCCAATATGAAAATGTATCTGCCACCAGTACATCTGATCACAGAAAAAGTCCAGGAACTAAAGATATCAGGAAGTTGCAGTGTCGGACAAGTCATGTCTGACACTGCACTAAAAAGACGCTCCTCCTAACCATGTGTTGGCTGTTGCGCGGACTAAGGGAAAATAAATTTACAGTAAAAAAAAAAAAAAATAAGTTTTTATGATAGAACTTTTCTTTTTCCCCCATTCAATAATATTTTATTTATATAACAAATCCATTTTATAGTGGACCAGTCACCCAACAAATTACTACAATTACTGGTAGATTAATATTAATTTGAAACCTTTAGTTTAAAAGTATTACTGGTAGATTAATTCAATATTATTGGATAAAGTAACTATCTATAATCATTATTTGTATATATGTGACTGCTAACAGTGTGGAGTTGACCACCTTGTTATTGTATCAGATTCTTAAACTCTCTGGCCGCTGGCATCCATCTCCAATCAGAACCTGGATAGTTGGAACGAATGCTGTAGCCTGCAGCTGTGCAAAAGGGGAAAATTATATAATATGCTCTCTGTGCCGAAAAGTCATAGATTTGAGGAAATACTTAAAACAGTTCTACTTACCTTGCTGCAAGAGCAGAGAAGCAGACTGTTCCATGCAACAGCATTGCACGTCATCCAGTGACGAATCTCCTCCCTCTTTACATCAGCGAAAAGGCGAATTTCGGCTGCCGGTGAATGTAAGACGCCATTGATTCTAAGACGCACCCCTTTTCCAGAGCTTTTTTTTTTTTTTAAAGTGCATCTTAGAACCAAGGAAATACAATAGATATATCTATATATAAATAAGGATCCCTTGGAATTGCACTCAACCTTGCAATAGTATATACCGTATTTGCTCAAATATAAGACGACCCTGATTATAAGACCCCCAAACTTTGGATATTCCTTTAGGGAAAAAAATAAAAGCCTGAGTATAAGACTACCCTATTGGAAAAAAGTTTAACTTGTATATATTGTAAATTGCTTTTTAATATTTAATAAAAATTAGGATATAAAAAAAATGCATTTTTTGTTTTTATTTCCATTTATGTGCCAATGCTGCCTCTCTCTCCCCTTCCCCCCTGTTTTGTCTCTCTTTCTCGACCCCCTCCCGCATTGTCTGTCTCCCCCCAGTGTTATTTCTCTCCCCCTCCCTTCCACGTTCTCTCCCTCCCCCAAACTTTTCTTTCTCTCTCCACCTCCCTCCCTCCTATTCTCTCTCCCCCTCCTCCTGTCTGCCCCCCCCCCTTGTCTCTCTCTGTCCCCTCCCTCCCCTTGTCTCTCTCTGCCCTCCTCACCTTGTCTCTCACTCCCTGGTGGCTAGTGGGGGCAGCTGGGGCATGTCTGCACGATACGTGCAGACATCCTCCATGCTGCCCGACACATCTGTCTATTATGTATCTATTACATAATAGACAGAAGTGTCGGGCAGCATGGAGGATGTCTGCACTATCGTGCAGACATCCCCCGACTGCCGAAATCTCCTGGTGGCTAGTGGGGGCAGCCGGAGGATGTCTGCATGATATGCGCTGACATCCTCCGCTGCTGCCCAGCACTTCTGCCGGGACTTTTATGAAGGACCCGGCTTCATCATAGAAGTCTCGGCGGTCGTGCCGGGCGGCAGCAGTGGGTGTCTGCACACATTGCGCAGACATCCACCGGCTGTTAGCGAGGGCGATCCAGTTACTCGATTTGAGGTCAGATTATAAGACCACCTTGAATATAAGATGAGAGGTCTTTTTCAGAGCATTTATTCGAGCAAATACGTTATTCAACATCTTGCCCAGAGCAGTTTGCTAAATCATGTAGATATGTTGAAGAATGCAGTCAGTCACAGGTCTTGTGTAAATCCAAATAAAGTATTTTTAATAAATAGTTGTTCAAATAAAAACAGATGAATTTTTCAGTCCGGGATTGGAACTTTTATCAAGATTTTATCTACTTATTAATAAGATTATTTTTTTGTTTTTTTTCAGTGTTCTTTGACACATTATATAAAGATATGTGTGTGTGTGTGTGAATGTAGATAAATAGATTTCTGAAAGATAAAGAACATGTAAAATGTGGAAAATAAGGGTTTGTTATGACAGGACGACTTTCAAATTTAATATTTTGTGCTACTGTTAAATAAAATTATTCACTTGTTCAAGAACATCATATATAGTGATAATGTATGATTTTAATAGTCTGTCTATCCAGTGGAGTTTCAAGGCCACAGAGTAAAAGGATCCGCTTCTAGTGCAGTCATATTTAGGCAGCTCAGCTCACTAGGAGAATGGAGTGAGTCTCCAGCCAGGGGCATACATGGATTTCTAGACTGTGATTCAACCAATGGTTTTCTGTCACCAAGGCTGCCAGACCCTTTTGCATTGGAAAATCTTATCCAGGTAAACAGAAACAATGTTGTTCGCCTAACTTGAATGTTGGTAGAATATTTCACTGTCTGCCGTATGGGGTTAAGCGAACTACAGTCCATGATGAAAGTATAGACTTTGTTTGTGCTATAATACATAGTTAATTATCTTAACGTTTATAAAAATTGCATTTCTAAGTTATCACGCTGTATAGCCATCCCATACGGCCCAGTTTGGGCCTTGCCTTTGGTTGCACTTGCGACACTCCCCAGACTTCCCTGACCGATGCCATACTGTGACATAGACCACATTAAATCTCTGGCTTCTTATTTCAGATTTCTGCAAATAATACTGAAGACAAATTGAGTTTTACATCCAATGGGCATTTTAAAACTATATCGGAGCAGATTCCATCCCGCTGTAACAGCATTAAATGTGAGTACAGGAAGCAATTTAACATTTATGTTTTTTCTACATGTATTTCATTGGTTCAATGCAGCCTTAAACCACATATAAATGGGATTAGTATTTATGATCCTTCATTTAGTTTATTTATATTACTCTAAGTACTTTAATTTTAAAATATAGTATTCAAAAAGTAATAATCCTATCCAACCAATGTAAAGAATGCACATGAAATATTACATATTTAAGTCTAAATGTCTATATTTATTTGTTTGAGGATTTGTCTAATATATATATATATCTATATATCTATATATATATATATATATATATATATATATATATACACACACAAATATAGACGTAATAATGTGCATATTCATGGTCACTGTGTGACTTTTGATCTACATTGTCATGCTGGTCTTTTTTTCTACACATTTGTATTTTGCTTTCTTATTAATTTTATAAATGTTTTATAGACATGGCTATATTTATAATTGAACTTCTTGTATCTCATTTTCAGCATCATCTGCAGAATGTAATTTGGGACAGTGGATTGAGGACTCTCAGAAATCAGATTATGACTGGGACCTATCCCAGTGGCCTTTCAAAGAAACCAGCAAGGTTATTACACTTCAAATTTAAATCTTGGTGAAGTTCAAAATAAAATGCTTCTTTTACAACATAAAATTTGTTCTACTATTTTTAGTGGTAATGTTTTAAGTACTCTGTCACCTAAACATATACTGCAGATCTAGGGAATACAAAATTAACTATATGTTGTGTGAGCAGAATTGCAAGCAAATGCATAGATAGAGAAAATGTGCTTCATACAAAATTACATTACAACATTACACAAAATAAACCTCCCCAAAATATCTGTGCTTCTCTCCTTACAAAAGTTGGCAACAATTTTATACACATAACAGAAATTAGATGTGTTATATATATGAATTGACTAAGGCATAATTAAGCTAAAAATTCCCACCGCTGGCACCTAACGTTAGTGAGCATTTTACATGGAACTCTGTGGAGGTACCATTCCCCTGGCTCCAAAAAAATATTGGGTAGACTCCTGAAGTCTAGAAATATGTGTCAATAAATGCCATAAACAGATTTAAAAGTACATTTATTTTCTTAATTCGTTAGCACAACAAATAGATGATTTATATTGTTTTATAAAAATGTTTATGCGACACTAAGTTTTTTTTTTTTTTTTATAAAAACAAGTGATTGATTGCTGTACCTCGTGTGATTTGTTAGTTAACATACCTATATTTTGGTGACTAGCTAAACATCTCTATTAAAATTATATTTTTGTGTTTCAGCACATAAAGAATTTCTTCAGTTCTGCAAATACTAATTACTTTATTATTTTATGTTGTTGACCGACTTTAGGTTATACCACACACACAGCCAGATTCCCCAAATCTGAATTGTCCATTTTTTCTGAGACCAACCAAAGAAAACCTTGTGGAAAATGATATATTGTTTCGGGATTCTAAACCACAGAGTAAGCATTTCCTTGTTCAAGTACTGACAATATTATAATTATATGTTGTGATATTTTATAAAATGTAATGTATTTGTTACTTGAGATTATTAATGAATCTAAAAGGACACTCCTGAGGACAATACAGTAATTATATGGGCACATCATGGCAACCTAATGCTCTATAAATTGTGATACATTCACCATCGAAAGATATGTGAACTAAAGAGGGCTTGAGTCTAGATTGAAACCCTTTTCAGTTGAAGGGAAGCCAATACAAACACATTTTTCAGTAGACCTTGCAGAATGACATTAATAGGATTGAGACAGGAAAATCTAATTTGAAAAGCTATAACTAGTTATTGAATATATCCCATTGGCTCCATAGTATTTTGTGAGCAAACATTTAAGTGTTTGAATTATTTATTGATTCTTACTATAAGTAAATAATAAAATAAAAAAATGTGCTGATGGCTTTTCAACGGCAAATTTATGCCCAAAGGTAATGTGGACTATATTATAGTCTCTTTAAAATATATTGACAACATTATTAAACTAAAAATACAGTTTTACTTTACTGGCAGACTTTAAAAAGAGTAGCTATTCCCACAGATTTGCTAAGATCTTGATAAAAAATAGTAATATCCCAAGCCTTGTAAAAAAAAGTTTAGTATTGTTTTTATGGTTTTTTTTTTCTCAAGATGTGGAAGAATTCGGTGACATCAGCAGAACCTCCAAACTCCGATCAAGACTTCAGATGCAAGTGCCAGTACTGACCACACCAGATATTGCTGTTTGTTCCACCTCTAAGGAACTTGACTGTGCATACAAGACCAACAATCTAGACAGGTTTTCCATGGTATGTCATGAAAAGGCCGCTGTGATGGAAGAAGGCAATATTTTTGTAGAACACACTGTAAAAGATAATGACAATTCCAAACCACAAAACAGCTCTGCAAACATGGGACCAAGCAAGTGGGCAAAGTATCAGAGTTTAACTCACAGTAGTCTGTTAAAGAACAGCAAGAGGAAAAGCAAGGAATTTTGTGCACACAGTGTATTTGGAAAGAAGCCAGACACAACAGAAGACAATGTTATGGATGGAACACGTGCTGCTCACGTCGATCTATCTAACAACTACCCTGATCATCACAACAGCAGTAATAACAATGGTCAACGGCTACAACTGCTTAGCAAATGCCTCACTTCAGATAATCATTTTCCACCTCAGTCTGGAAAAAAAAGTATTTTGCCTGGAAGTCACAGTGAGCAGGTGTGTAATTACTGACCACTCCATTTAATGTAAAGTGTGCAAGATTGCGCTCTGAGGAGGGATATGTCTAATTAAAACATACCTGTCGCTTATTACAGCAGTTTGGGAGTTTGATTTAAGTGCTACAGGGAAGCTCTGTGTTTTGAACTTGAACATTTTTTTTCATGAGACCTTCCAGAGCGCCTTTTTATAATTAAATTATTCCAGCTTGTTGTGCCCCAGCAATAAGTGTCCAGCATTAGAGAGATGGGTAACACAAAAGCAATTTTCAGCAGCTTTTTTTGCTTCTTGCTTTACTATGCGCTAAATTAGACCACATGTAAAAAGATATGTGCGAGTCCTTGCTATTTAAACTTTCCCAAATATATATTTAAAGTTTTCTTTAATAAATTAAGTTGAGGTGCAAATAAACTGCTTTCATTTGACAATGTGTCATTTCCATATCAAGCCGCAAACTGTAAATAGCCCAGACCCATTTAGCAAATTGCTCTTTTAATGTATACATTGGCTTGCAATTCTGCACAAAGATACATAGAAACACGACATGTGTTGGCAGATAAGAACCATTTGGCCCATCTAGACTGCCCAGTACAGATACTTTGTTTACATCACATTCTTTGTAGCCTTTAAAGTAATATGATTTTTTCCCCCTTAGATATTGCTTTCCTCTGATCTTTGCTTTCCTGGTAAGAAGTCTGTACTCTCTGGTAATGTCCCCAAAAGAAAAATAAGAATCCCAGCAGTATTTCAGTCTGCAGCCCATTATAAGCAAGTCTTCAGTGGTTGCCTTACAGGTAGGAAGTATGGATGCATGTTATAGACACACATGTGGTCTAAACAATACATGGTTGTACTTTGTAAATATTAAAATATAATTGTATAATTTGCACTCGCTTTTTGCTTCTGTTTTATGTCTGGAATGTTAATTCAGTATGCTTTTATCCACTAATTTCCTACTTATTAAGATTATGATTTGATATTTTGATTTAGATTTGAAAATTAATTGCAAAAAAAATGTTTTTGTTAGTGTTTTCTTCTTTCTAATGAACTGGAATATGTACCGTGTGTGTGTGTGTGTGTGTGTGTATATATATATGTGTGTATATATATGTATGTATGTATATATATATATATATATAATTATTGCCTTGTCTGCCTTGGGGGAGGCTAAAAATGACGCCCCTTTAAGAAAAAAAGAAATTTTCCGGAAGAGGCGCTGGCTGGGGAGAACAAGAGATCTCACCACCCTCTCTGCGGCGAGCTGGCAGTTGGATGTCTGTGAAGCATGATGCCTCTCTCTCCCTGTGCACTGCTCTGAGGTCATACTGAATACATCATTCAAACATTCACAGTGTGGGTTGGACTAGGCTAATGAATTTAACAAAAGCTAATTGAAGTCAGGAGTTTCCAAACCTGGAGTGCAATCAATGAAAGATGATTGGATGGGTTTTTATAAAAATAAAAGACACACCCAATTTTGAGTTTGCCTTTCACAAGGAGCATCTGCTGATCCTGCTTGCAAAAAATAAATCTCACAAAGTTGGAAAGGGTTACAAAGTAATCTCAAAGAGTTTACATATTCATTACTCCACAGTTAGAAAAAATGTTTATTAATGGAGACAATACTGTGGCTACTCTCCCTATACTTGGGCTCCCAACCAAGATGACTCCAAGGGCACAACTCAATGAGGTAAAAATAAATAAATCCATAGAGTAGCAGCTAAAGTCTTGTATGAATCATTGGAACTGGTTAACTTCTTTGTTCATGAGTCTATCATATGCTAAACATTGTAAAGGCATGGAATCACCATGGAGGAAGCTGCCGTTCTGCAAAAAAAAACACATTGCTGCATCCCTGAAGTTTGGTAAAAAGGGCACCACATACCAACCTGAAAATATCATCACAACAGTGACGTATGGTGGAGGGAGCATCATGATTTGGGCCTGCTGGGCAGCCCCAGAGCCTTGCTATTGCAGCTGTACAATGACCAAAAACATTGAAGTAAATCAACTAAATACCTTTGACTGAGCCTTTTGGATCGGCCTAATCAGAGCTCAGCCTTTACCCATTAGTGATACTGTTAAATCACCTCAAGAGAGACTCTCCCTTTAGACATTCTAAGAATTTGGCTACACTTAAGCACTTTCGTAAGGAAGAATAGTCTACATTTCTTCCTGAATGATGTCTGATCTGCAGCTACCAAAACCGCTTGTTTGAGGTAATTGCTGCCAAAATAGGATCTGCTATTCATTAAATCCAAGGGTTCACTTACCTTTTCCACCAGCACTGTGAATGTTTCATAGGTGTGCTCAATAAAGTCAAGAAAGATTATCATTGTGTGCTTGAAATGTTGGGAAGAGTAAAAAAGCCGCAGCCACCATTTATATATCACCGATAATAACCACAGTTGTGCCTTTTTTTTTTTTTTAAATCCTGACACTTTTCAGTGCAGTAGAAGGTCCAAACATAACCAGCAGAGGTGGCGCAGACTCCCATTAATTGTCGGGGAGTCTGATTAATAAATAGGCGCATACGCCAGTTCAAGTTTATACATGACCCCCATTGTGTTTGTCTGCACTTGGGCCTTAACTGAAGATCAGATCATATTTTATGACGAATTAATGCAAGAAAACTGGTAATTTCAAAGGATTCACTTACTTTTCCCCACTGTATATGTGTGTGTGTGTGTGTGTGTGTATATTCACCATTTTATTTGTAATAGAAGCCTTGTTTTTTTACATTTGTGCTTCATGTTAGCTCCCACCCGGTTTTTGTGTGTGTGTGTATGTATATGTCTGTACAATAATGACATGCAATGTGTGCACAATGAGGATTTGCAGAGGTAACGAGGAATGGATTTACTCACTACCATGAATGTGTGCTGTGCTCTCTGGCGCCACCTACATATTACTAAGGCAAATACACATTCTGAGCACACTTTCTATGGCTGGGGCATGGAAAAAGAAATGTTTTATTTATTAGTCCCTGTGTGCATGCCCATCTCACATCAACCAATACGAAAGTATATGCACTTTATAGGTTTTATACTTCTGTTCATGTGAACACCATTAGAAATAACTGTGGCAGCCACTGCTTTAATGCTATAACAAAAGTGTGTTCTTCTGTAATTGTACATAGAACATTTAAATATACTGATGTTTGAGCTTTCACAACAACTGCACAAGGCTCTGTCCAAAGTTGACATGTCATTCTACACATCACTGAGAACAGAGGATACAGGAAGTAAAGATAGCAATGCTCCCCATTGTCTCCATCACCAACCAGCAAAGCTTGTAATGGTCAAAAAAGAGGGACCCAATAAGGTAAATTATTTGTTTCTTTATTGTATTCATGATTTCAATCTTCACTTTTTTTTTGTTATTGTTGTGTCATTGTTTTGTAACAATATTTTAATAACATAGCCAAATACAAACAAAGGACTATAAAGGCATCACGTATTAGTAATCTCTTTTTTTCCCCTAAATATTAGAAGGAAAAGCTTAATACAGAGACATGTTCCCTATATTCCTTCACATATAAAGATCTCTACTGCACAATCTGGAGAGATCTCATATATAGTTATTTGTTGCGGTCATGGCCTGTTTTATGCTAAATTATGCTAGCATTTATTAATTAAATACCGGTAATTAAACCATTTGTGACCGATGACAGTCGTGGACCGTCATGGGAAATACGTCCTTCATGACCAATGATGGTCGAGTACCTTCATGCAGATCCGAGGCACTTTGGTTATATCCAGCGCCCCTGGTGAAGCCATTTGTGCAAAACGCGCATTGGGCGTTTAAGATCTCACCACCGTTCAGCTTAACCTCAATTTCTATCTTCTTTGGCATCTTACACCTATCAAGCCTTGATAGCTGCTTGTTAGCCCCAACTGATGTCTGGTCTATAGGGTCAGTGTTGGTTGTTATTTTCTCTTTCTGCACTTAAAGGAACATTGCACCTTTTTTTTAACCCTTGCTTCCTTGAAGAAAGGGGAAAAAAAACATACCAGTCTTTGAAGTAAACCGGATGTGTATCTTAATTGATATACGTGGGTTTACTATCTGCTGTTTCTCACATCCTAGTTAAGGTCCCCTTGCTGATCCCATGCAGAAACGAAGGTCTCTCTCTGCACTAGCAGAGAGAGCCAATCGACGACCAGACGGCTGCCTGCTTTCTATAGAAGCATGGCAGCTGTCAGTCAAAGGATAAATGCTCTGAAAAAAGCCCCCTCGTCTTACATTCGAGGTCGTCTTATAATCTGACCTCAAATCGAGGTCAGACTATAAGACAGGGATCCAGGTCCCCCGCAGAGCTGCAGGGAACCTGGATCCCCCTCGCTAACAGCCAGGGGATGCGATGCGCGCAGATATCCTCCCCTGCTGCTGCCCGGCACGACCGCCAGGACTCCTATGATGAAGCCGAGTCCTTCCGGCTTCATCATAAAAGTCCCGGCAGAAGTGCCGGGCAGCAGCGGAGGATGTCTGCGCGTATCATGCAGACATCCTCCGGCTGCCCCGCTAGCCACCAGGGACTTTCGGCCAGCTGGGGGATGTCTGCACGATACGTGCAGACATCCCCCACCGGCTGGGGGTCATAATAGACGGAAGTGACGGACCGGCTGTCCGTCATAATAGACGGAAGTGTCGGGCAGCATGGAGGATGTCTGCACGTATCGTGCAGACATCCCCGGCTGCCCCCACTAGCCACCAGGGAGCAAGAAACAGGTGGGGGGGGGGGGGTGGAGAAAGACCAGGGGGGGGACAGAAAGCAACGAGGGGGGGCACAGAGAGTAACAAGGGGAGCGAGGGGGGAAGAGACAGACAAGGGGAGCGAGGGGGAGACAAAGGGAGGAGGAGAGAGAGACAACACTAAGGGGGGGAGAGAGACAAAGCTGGGGGCAGGGGAAAGAGAGAGGCAGCATTGGCACATAAAAGGAAATAAAAACAATAAATGCATTTTTTTTATATCATAATTTTTTTATTAAAAAAGTAATTTTCATGTGAATATATACAAGTTGAACTTTTTTCCTATAGGGTAGTCTTATATTCAGGCTTTTATTTTTTTCCTAAAGGAATAACCAAAGTTTGGGGGGTCGTCTTATAATCGAGCAAATACGGTATATTCTGACAAACCTCAACGACTTACTGATACAGTATTGTTTAGGATATGTGTGTTGCATTTTCAGACTCTAGTAGTACGTTGGATACAGTGTCATCTACTACTGTTTTTTTTTTTTTTGTTTCCCCTGTTTTTTTGGCTTTTATTCACATTATTTATTGAAATGGAAAACGTTTATGTGTCTAATTATTCATGGCTAGATACATGCAATTACCTGGTTTTCCTTTGTTTCGCTAGATTAATTAAGAGTAAAATGACTTTAAATCTGAGTGGTTTTTAATATGAGGTTTGATTTGTTGTACAGGGTCGTTTATTTTATACTTGTGACGCTGCCAAAGCTGAGCAGTGTAAGTTCTTCAAATGGATGGAGGACGTGAAATTCACAGATCCACAAGGGAAGTCACAACACAAAGCGGTAATGGGAGATATGAGGAGCTTATCTAGTTATGTCAGATGTCAGCACATATCCCTGCATGAAGAAAGCCAGCTTATGATTCGGTATGTATCACACTGTATTTTTCCTTTGGCACTCAGATTACACATATTGTCAATACCGTATTTGCTCGAATATAAGACGACCCCCCAAACGAAAGGAAAGGATATTCCTTTAGGAAATAAACTAAAGACTGAATATAAGACTACCCTATAGGAAAGAAGTTTAACTTGTATATATTCACATGTAAATTGCTTTTTAATATTTAATTAAAAAAATTATATTAAAAAAATGCATTTCTTGTTTTTATTTCCTTTTATGTGCCAATGCTTCCTCTTTCTCCCCCTCCCCCCACCTTTCTCTCTCACTCACTCACTCACAGCTGGCCGGAAGGACCCGGCTTCATCATAGAAGTCCCGACGGACGTGCCGGGCAGCAGCAGAGGATGTCTGCGCGCATTCCGCAGACATCCACCGGCTGTTGGCGAGGGGGATCCAGGTCCCCTGCAGCTCTGTGGGGGATCTGGATCCCAGTGTTATAGTCAGACCTCGATTTGAGGTCAGACGATAAGATGACCATGAATATAAGACTAGGGGTCTTTTTCAGAGCATTTGCTCTGAAAAAACCCTAGTCTTATATTTGAGCAAATACGGTAATATAGAAACCACTTTAAGCTGTGTTGTGTTTTATAGCTCTCTATATTATAGCTCTTTTATAGCTCTGCACATCAATATAAATACAACTGCAGCTTCTGGATGAAGACCCTGATAAAACGTAGTTGTCTTTAACTCCCATTTTTATTTCTTTAAGAACTAGGCTTATAACAACCTAAAGTTTTGATCTTGTGGTTCACTCCAACTTCTTTTTTGCCAAGATTTTCATGAGATACTTAAACTGAACTGTCTTCCTGTGATCAAAGGACTAGTCATTGAAAGATTATTCATTATTATGTAAAATAAAAAAAGTATTGCTTGCCTGATTAGATGCATGAGTATGATGTGTTTTTCAATATTGTTTCTAAAAATCAACTGGTGCCCAGGAGCCGCACATGAACTACAAATCCAATATTTCCAAAACAGCCTTTTAAGAATTGAAGAGAATCATGGTAGTTATAGTTAAGAAATAGCTGAAGGGTCACCACTAGACACATTGGATTTATCATTAATTATTGTAATAATATATTTTCTAGCAAGATGTCTGGATTTCATCATAGACCATTTGGCAAGTTTAAAAAAATCAAGAATGCTGACTCCATGTTTGGTGATGAATCAAAAACTAAACTTTACCTGAAACTGAGCAGAAAAGATAATTCTTCAGCTTATAGCAAAGGTAAATTTAATGTGCATGTTTATCCTTTGTACAAGATCCAAATATCTGTTTGAATATATATGTTAGTGTGTATGTTTGTGTATGTTTATATATGTATGCACTAAGTGTAACATGGATTTTATTGATTTTATAGATGATCTTTGGATTATTTCTAAAACCCTTAACTTTGATCCAATGGATACATTTATCGCCTGCAGTGTTTTCTTTGGACCTTCGGCTAACAATGATATAGAGATCTTTCCTCTTAAAGGATATCATCCTTCAAACTGGCCGTCTAATAGTAAGTTCTTTTTTTTTCTCTCTCAATATGCTAAGTTCTTTTATATTTATATTGCTGTTAATTAAGCATTACTGGCACTACAAAACTGTGTGTTAGTTCACAGAATATGTATATTATTGTTCAAAGTTTAGTTACTCTCATGTGTAAGAGCTACACATGAGAATACAACTTCAGAAAACAACTTAAAGGCACTGTCTGGTGCCCAAAATGCATCTTCCAAATATTGATGCATATTGTTGTGCTTTCAAAGTACTTTAAAATGCATGTTTTATATGTAGCATTTCTTAAAATATAAAATACTTACCTGTGAATTTACAGCAGTTTCCTAGAAACCAGGACTGCCCACACTAGCTGCAGATAAGTCAATTTACTTTTTGTTTTGTTGCTGCAGGTACCAATAATAATTTCATTCAAATGAATGGAATTTCCTGTCTCTATAGTGGTGTCATCAGACAATGTGTTGCACTGTTAAGAGATCCTACTGTGCTCAAGAGCAAGTCTTTTACAGTCCACACAATGTATTCCATTTTTCGTAGCACAGGAAGTGACTAAATGAAACAAAACTTTATATCCTTTATATAATCAGTGCTGCCGCACCTGCAGTAAATCACTGGGGGAGAGCTTGAGTCAAATATTAAAAATGTGATTTATGCAGAATCTGCATCAAATCACACTGGGAAAAAAAGCCTGTGCACTGTATAAGCAGTAATCTTCATCTTGCACCAAACTGAGTTTGGGAACTAGACCTTTAATAAAATAATCCCCCCAAAATAAATGTACCATCTACAAATTGTTTAGTAAAGTAGTGCTTAGAATTAGCCACACGAACACGAAACCTGTGTGTTCTGCACTAGGTCATATGCTTACCATTTCATTCCATTGTCTGCAGTGGTTGTCCATGCATTGTTGGTTTGTAATACGAGCACCGAGCTGACCTGTCTAAGAAACATACAGGAGCATTTTAACGCTTCCACATTACCGTTGATGCCACAGCTTCTCAAAATGTAAGTGAAAACCAATGATGCAGTTTTGCCATTTTGCTGTTGAATGCTATGTGAGCATTTCCAAACGTCCTTTTCATGAGTTTCCCATTCCATCTGAAGCAGCTCACTGTGATACAACATTACTTCATTAATTGTATTCCTTTTGCAACCTGTAACTACATTGGATCACATTGAGCTGGTTAAAATTTAGTAAGAAGAGAAAACAAAATAGTTTTCATTTGCAGAACTATGGGTTTTGATTGTCAATTTTATAACATTTGTTATAACTTGTTCCTTGGAAGCAGATATCCACTTAAATCTTTAGGAGTATTGTTTATAAATATTGCTTTGGAAATCTGGTGTGCTTACAGTCCTCAAGGAACTGACTTTCACACCTCAGCTGCACTGGAATTCAACAAAGTTGGTCTAATTTTGACTTTAATTAATTTTGACACAGGAATTCTGAACTAGCAAATTCTGGAAAGGTCACCAGAGGAAAGTTTAATCCACCAAACCTTATTGGGAAAGTCTCACACAGAAAAAATCTTCCAGATTACAAGTTTGTTGTTGATTTAGCAGTAATCATGGTTAAACAGTTTTGCCTGAATGAAGACCAAGCAGCAGCTTTAATGCAGATATCAAAGATGATATCCTCTACTGAAGGACTTAATAATGAACCAAGTCTGCCAATCACGATTATACATGGTAAGAGGAAATCAATGATGTTTACGTGTTACAACATGATTTTTAATTTTGTATTGGAACCAATTCCATGATCATTGTTTTACAACTGTTTCATAAAAATAGTTTTCAAACTGATGAAGCTAAAATGTGGTCATCGTTCAAAGATTATTTTTTTATTTGATTGTTGATAAAATATAGGAAAACTTTGACAGGAAATCTGCAAAGGCAACCCGATTTAAGATGACTGGTTCTATTCAATAAGGCTAAAAACAATAGCCCAATAGTAGGATGAACACAGCACTGTTTTATCCAGGGACACTGGTAAAAAAAAAACCTTAAGGGCTGTATTGAGAGAAATTTAAAATCTTATTTTTACTGATTACGGCCTTGAATAAAAAGGTCATGTGCACATCCATCTCCATGGCAGCTACTCGGTTAATATCTGTCAAAATAACTCTGTAGAAAAATAAAATTGGAAATACATTTAGTCAGAAAAAAAGTTACATCAACACACAGTAAACCCACAAAAAGCCAAAACAGTGAAAACTAGTGTATGTGAAAAACATCTTACTGGTGAATGGACTGTGTACTTAGTGGTATTTATTAATGGTTTTGTACGAACAGAGAAAATAGAAATTTAACAACTTGTGAAAAACTTTTTCTTGTCTAATTACAATGCAAACTAACTGTATAACATGCTAGCATACATGGCTTTTGGACCCTCTTTTGGATATCTTTACCCAAAATCCCCTGCAGTGAGAAGAACTGCATGCTAGTGGTATCTGTGGGAAAAATAAGTCAGCTGACCTGTCCGGGATCTATAGATATGTTCAATAATTCTCTATTAACTCTTATGTAGTCTGTCTAGTATTCAGAAACCACCCAGATAAAACAAATAAGCCAAGAAAAAAGAAACAACCTCTGCTTAGTGACTCTACATTAATATATATATTTGGGGAAAGAGGCATACAAACATACACATACCCGGTTTTAAAAATCATGCACTATTTTGAAAATATTTGTGTTTTGTTTAAGGTGTTTTTGGTGCTGGAAAGAGTTATTTGCTAGCCGTGGTGGTCCTGTTCTTAATTCAGATCTTTGAAACAACTGATTCTGGTGAAGACATTGGTTCATCTCCTTGGAAAATCCTCATTTCTTCATCCACCAATGTTGCAGTTGATAGAGTACTTTTGGGGTATGTTGCAACACAAAAAATGAATGTTGAATTATTGTGTGTTCTAATTAACTTGGAATTATTTTTACTAACAGTCTTTTTTTGTACTTCAATAGTCTTGAACATGTGACTTAACATAAAATAAACACTTGTTTTTCTAGTAGATTACAGTCACATTGCATACAAATGTGTGTTTATTAACATTTGAATCCCGATACATTCCATATACTGTATAGCAAATGGCAGCTTCTACTGATTGTCCCACTCATCTCCAGCATAATGATAACCATATTTGCGATGTGTGCCTATGTATATTGCACATGAGCCTGCTAAGGAGCGCAACACTACATGAAAACGGAGGACGTATATATACGTCCTTAAGGACCATGCTTTTCAGGACGTATATATACGTCCAAATGCGTTAAGGGGTTAAAAACCTTTAACAAGATGTTCTGTTTAATTGAAAATGTAGAGATTAAAAATAGAAAGGCTTTAAAGAAAGAATAAAAATAAAACAACTTATTCTACACTTGTCTAGTTGTATAGCCCAATCAAGAGGCTGACATGTTGTTTAGAATCTTGGGTCGGATGGATCTTTCATCATCTCGGATGATGGACAATTTTACACCATATCCCTGCTAATAAAGCTATTTAGAGCAAAGAGGGCTCAATAAGCTAGATTATTTGTATTCTTTCATTAAAGCATTCATTTTTAAATTGTATACACTTGATGGAATCTTTCAATTAAAATAAGTTAATCTTTTGTTTACAGGTGACTATAACACTGTATGTTATTGCTGATCTCTTTGGAGAGGGTGGTTTTCATTTGGTGTTTCTTACAAAAGATCTAATTATTTACATTAAAAGGATTGGAGTTTTGAAAACAGTGGAGCTAAGTGGATCTGATGTTCTCAGATAGACTAATTGCTCTCTTTCATTCTAAGCCAGTATAGAAGCAGTGATACCAAAACAAACATTAACCCTTGAGTGCTGGAGGGGATAACAGGATGTCATTTTGCTGGAATTTGCAGCTATATTAATAAGTAGCAGGATGGAAATTCAATGCATTCATTTCAAGTGTCTGAAACATAAACTTGTTCCTGGCCTAACCTTGATTTATAGCACTGGTAGACAAGTGTTTGTCACTGCTAACTCTTTCTCTGCCATATGTGTACACTGCCTCCAGGCTTCAGCTGGAATAATCTCTATATCGGCTCTCATTTCAAGATCACAAACCTGCCTACCTCTTGAGATCAGTTGCTTTCCAGAAACTGTATATACTGGATAATTCAGCTAAATTACAGCAAATAATACTCATATCCCCTATTGCAAGTCTCTTAGCTTAGGATATGGCTTCAGGCAGAAGTGTGCCTTCGTTTGAAACATAAACATTATTGGAAGCAGAACATTAAAAAGTTATGTCCTGTTTGGCAAAGACAACATATTGGTTATTATATAAATTATTAGTTATGTTTAGTTAATTTTATATTGCTAAGAGGGCCTAAAATTTAGACACTTCCCTGCAGGTTTGTAGGAGTATCAGGATAGCAGATACAACAGCTAAAAGTATAATGTAAATCAATATTCATAGCATTACCCACAGTCTATGAATTAGCATTGAACAGAATTATAAGTTATGTTAAACAGTAATATTTATTGTGTGAATTTATTTTATTTGCTTGAAAAGTAGAATGCTGTGCTCTTCCCCCATCCATGTGGCTTAATATATTCAAGAGAGCTGCTACAATGTAACACATTTAATTTGCATTTCATTCCTCAAGGTTATTTGTATGCTGTTCTGCTAATACAATGTGAATATCATTATAATTGCTCTGCATTGCATCTGAGCATACCGTTTAGTCACTTTAATTACCTAGTTTCTTCTGTCTCTAGTACTGGGGATGTCACAATCCCCATTTACAACTCTAGATCAGATTGTCAATTGTCAATAGATATTTGAGATACTATTGGTAACAAAAAAAATACTGTCATAGCATCCTATTTTGGGGAGCTGGAATTTTGTTCAAATAAAAAGTTTTTTTTCTCGTCAGACAATATAGAAAATGATAAGGTCCACAGTTTTACAGATATTTGTAAATCTTAAGAGATTCCATTAACTGAATAGAGTTGATACTATGAATATAGAGAATACAAAATGATCTATGCATTGGGGGTTATGTATGACCACGGCGCACATGCAGATAGCGGCAAAAGTGGCACTACTGCTACTGAAATAGCACCACTTCTGCCAGAAAACTACGCCCCAGCACAGCGCCTGATTAGTGTCAGAGAACCTCCACCAAACACTGGCGGAGGTCTCTCTATACATAACAAATGACAATTGCACCTTTATATTCCTCTCCCGACACATTGCAGTGCGGACGTTTTTATATATTAACAATGTGTTAGCAGAATTCTAGGCAAATGCATAAATGAAGATAACATTTGTTTTAAATGTGTCTGTGGCTTGATATGCAAATGAAACATTCCCATTGAAACTAGGTAATTTGCATATCTAGCCACAAGTGATGTCATAAAGAGGAGACACCACAGCTAAATTAGTGTTTCCAGCGTATTACTGTACAGGGCCAGTACCATGCAAAACCTTAGATTGGGGACCAGGAATTGATTTATTTTGTTAGGTAATTCCACTTAACCTTTAGCAGTTTCAGAGTAGGATGATTGCTACACAAAAGCCCTTGGATTAATGTAGTATTCACCTCTCTAACACCATCATGTCATTTTTATGAAACAGGTTACTTGATCTACAGTTTGACCAGTTTATCAGGGTTGGCAGTGTTCGAAAAATAGCAAAACCAATTCTGCCATACAGGTAAGAATCGATCATAGTTTAGTGCATCAAAATAATAAATGATGATGAAATATTGTATGTTGTTGGCTGCTATGTATTTGTAGTTGTGTAATTAAGTATGTGCTGAATGCTATAATCTTTTTTTGTTTATTATTTATTCATGTTTTTAAATATTATTGTATTTCAGAAAGGGTAAATTTTCTCCCCATATTTGTTTTTCATCAAATTCAACTACCTTCATCATTTAAATGATAGCAAGAAAAACAAACTATTTTGATTAGCAGAAAATTGTTTAAATGTATAAAACTAGTAGTATCAATACACCTAAAACTCTGCTACTGTTGCCACTTGCATGGGCTAATGCCACAATTGTAGAATCTGTTTAACTCTCAGGGTTGCAGCCCTTCATCCTTCTAAGGTAGATAAAGTGAGTACCATTAAATTGGGTAATGGTAACATGTTGGGCAGTCGTAAAATCCCTGGGACGTACTTGAAATGAGAGAATATGTCTACGGATCTTTCCTGGTTAAATACTTTGTTGTTGATATTATCATGATAACTACAAAACATCCAGCTGTTTATAATGGTTCCACGTGTTATGTGGTTTGCAGTTTACAAGCTGGCTCTGAAAACGAGAGTGAGCAGTTGAAGGAGCTTCTTGCACTTCTGAAAGATGACTTGACCCCAGTAGAAAAGGCATATGTCAGAAAAAGTATTGAACAACACAAACTGGGCACCAACAAAGCCTTGCTTGGACAGGTACACTTAACCAGCATTTTTGGGACATCAAGGCAGTTTTACAAAATATTATTTTAATGTCTGATCTCAGCTAGCTTAAACAAAGGTGGGATTTCCTCATATGAGTCTGTATTCCAAACCACTGTCAGTAACATGTCTTTATGTGAAGTACCAGGCATTTGGTACGAGTGGGCTGGGCACAATACACATAGTTCCACTCTGAGGTACAGAACATATATACTTGTACTATATATATATATATATATATATATATATATATATATACTGACTACCCTCTCTAAATTGAAGCCATTCTATTAAAGGTACGTGTTGTTGGTGCTACCTGTGCTGCCTGCCCTTTCACTTGTCTGAACAGTCTAACATTTCCAGTTGTTATACTGGATGAATGTAGCCAGATGACAGAGCCAGCCTCTATGCTGCCAATCGCCAGGTAATGTACCACGTTACTTTAAGACTGGAGACTATCCCTCCTGATTTCCTTCAATACCATTGATTTGACTCTACCAGGACGTTACTTTATTATGCTGTATTGATGTACACATACATCTTCCCAGTTGTTTCCATTAAATAAACTAAACATTGTGACACATAATGGAAACATTACTTATATTGTGAATGTAGAGGACAAATTAAACTGTCACAAATCATCTATACATTGCGTTAGCAGAACTGTAAGAAAAAGCATAGATTTAATAGAAAAATAGGTTTGCAATTTGTATAGATAAAATGCATGTTCATACATATTTTATTTTCTATAATCGCAGCCTAAAGAATATTTAGTGTAGTGATGAAGTGCAAATATATCCACAGATTTGTACTATAATTATTGTGTAATTAATATTATCACCTATTATTATATATTCTATGGTGTTAGTATATGATATAGTATTATTGTACCCTAACAGTACTTCCAGGCTGAGGGCACGGTTGTTGTTTCCAAGCTTATCTGAGATACCTTTCACAGATTTCAGTGTGAAAAGCTGATTCTTGTCGGGGATCCAAAGCAACTCTCACCTACTATTCAGGGCTCTGAGGCCGCACACAATTACGGACTGGAACAGACACTTTTTGATCGACTTTGCATCATGGTATGTTTGAACCAAACTGGTGATAAGTTTTTCAGTGACAAATTATCAGATATTTCAGGCCATTGTACAACAAGCAAATAAACTGTAAGTTACACATTTGTAATGTATATAACATTTCTTTCCAGGGACATAAGGCTGTCATGTTAAGGACTCAGTATCGTTGTCATCCTGCTATTAGTGCCATAGCTAATGAACTCTTCTATGAAAATCATCTGCTTAATGGGGTGTCTGAAGAAGACAGAAGGCCTACTTTAGATTGGTTACCAACGTTGTGTTTTTATAATGCTAATGGCATTGAAGAGGTAGGTTAACTCACACATGATGCAATGCATTGGACAGTGTGCTATTATTTATAATTTTATTTATAATGTATTGTAAGTATTTTTATATTATAATTTTTTGGGTGCAAAAGTAAAATTCTGTCTAATAGTAATCTGAGCACATATTATTTTACCAAGACGTTATTTAAATAACAGCAAAGTGCTACTTTTAGACAAATCACAAAAACCTTCATTTATCAGCAGAAACATAATAATGGATAAAAGGAGGAAGTGAGTGCATGTAATGTGCAGTACTTTTCATATTCATGCATAGTGACCCATATTCTACATCCATTCAAAACTTATTTTTAAACCATTGATTTTATTATTTTAATGTAATGGCTTCTTTATAGGTGGAGGGGAGCAACAGTTTTCACAATGTGGAAGAAGCCAGTTTTACAGTGAAGCTTATCCAGTCTCTGATTGCTAGTGGCATTGCAGGATGTATGATTGGAGTCATAACTCTGTACAAAGCACAAATGTACAAGGTATGTTTCTTTGCAGGTTATACACATGGGGATAACAATGCCTTCATGGCCAAAACATCAATATTTAATTTAGCAATTCTGATTTTAAGAAAAGAAACAATAAAAAAAGCACAAGATTTAACTTGCAACTATGCTTCATTTTATTTCCTGCCGTTTTTATTTTTTACTGCTTGAATAAGTCCTTAGTTAATTCAAGATTCTGTAGACCAGGGTTGTCAAACTGCTCCTATTCAGCAGTTGATGCCATATATCTCCCATAATGCATCTCCCAGCGGCGCCCAACTACTCATGGCCTACATTTCCATACTCACCTGCCAGATAAGATGCTGGAGATGGAGTTTGTGAAATGTAGGCTTCCAATATCTGTAGGGCATTCGCTTTACACCTCTGATGTTAACCTGTAGACATTTGACAATGTTATTTCTGACTTGGTAGGTTGTAAATAATGAAGTAAGGAAATGTTTGACATATTCAGGTCTGAGTTCACTGGCTTATGTTGGCTCTTCTAGAGTTTTTGTCTTATGATAAAAATATAAAATGAACAGTCATTTATACTTTAACAAAATTTTAACAATGCACAGATATACAGATATGACAGTACATAGTGTATATATAAGGCATACCTTTTGTCTATTTTTGTGTCAAAGCAAAATCGAGTTGAAATTCATAGATGTTTTTTATAAGGAAGATCTAACAGAACCCAGAAGATCACACAGCATGGCTACATTTGTTTAAGTGATTGTGTCTGTTAATATCAATGTACACGTATTTTTTTTTTTAATGTTTATAACATAATTTTTGTCTCTCCATATCTAGATATGTACTTTACTCAGTAGCACTCTCTTCTGTGATCCTAAGGAGGTAAAAGCAGTCCAAGTGTCAACGGTTGATGCTTTCCAAGGAGCTGAGAAGGATATTATCATCTTGTCCTGCGTTCGCACAAAACAAGTCGGTTTTATAGATTCAGAAAAGAGAATGAATGTTGCCCTCACGAGGGGCAAGAACCATTTGCTTATCGTCGGCAGCCTAGCATGTTTGAGGAGGAGTAAGCAATGGGAACATGTGATTCATCATTGTGAGAGTAAGTTAGATTTTCATCATCAGAATTTTAAAAAAATATGCCCAGGGCTCTCGATATCATCTATAAAAACTAACACACATAGCAATGCAGTCATATTTATCATTACAAGGAGATAATAAAAAAGGAGTGTTGAATACTTTATTGTAGTTTGCTTGATATTGATAGATTATATGTTGTTTGTATACCTGCATTTAGTAATAATCACTTGAGAATCTCTAGTTTTACAATTTGGTTTATTTTTTTGTGCTTGTTCAATAATTTTTCTCTTACACTGACGCATGGTTGGCTTTTCATGTAAAGATGAGCTACAGGTGTGTTTAGGTGAGATAACCGTTTAAACTAGGTGTCAAACTTGGTGTGCTTCTCCTGCTAGAAGAGCTCAGTTGACTCAGTAAATATTTAACCCCTCTCACTATTTAACAGTAGTTAAGTTCATTTTCATCTCAACTTACCTGCAACTCATCTTCTAGTGAATAGATTCCACCGGTTTCTTCATATTACAACTCCATCCACGTCATCAGTAAACCATGATAAAAAATAAATCAGACCTGGTTTAATTTTCAAAAAGAAGAAACATGGATGGAAAAATGTAAATGACGTATGTATGCAATTGGAGTGCAATTACAATAACGAGTTCTTACAGCACAATTTCTTTAAATATACCAATAAAAAGTAAAAGTAAATTCACTCATTATCCCTGCAGGGCAGAGGAATGGTCTGAAACACGTGAGTCAGTGGGAAGAAAAGCTAAATGCTATACTTGACTGTTACCAAGAAAATAAATCTGAAGAAGACCGAAATGTTCAGAAGATGAAACCCCCCAAAAAAGATGGGAAGATGAAAATAAAAGGGCCATAAAGGTTGGTGGAACCACGTTCTTTCTGCTAGGACAGCAAGCACATTAGCTTCTACTGGAATCGGGAGGGCTGGAAACACTCACCTAAATGACAAAAACAACTTTGAGGCCTTTGGAGTAACTTCATTAGCCCAAGATTTTATTAGCATAGCTAGACAGACAGACATAACAGACATACTGACAGGTTTCCCAGGCTGTGGGGCAATTGCCATCCTGCCCCATTTGCCAGCACTCCCCTGACTGTAAATTTTCCGGCGTATAAGACAACTTTTTAACCCCTGAAAATCTTCTCAAAAGTTGGGGGGTCGTCTTATACGCCGGGTACTGGGATTTACTTACCTATTTTCTGCTCTGTCTCCGCTCGCGCTGTTAAGCCTGTCCGTGGCTGTGAGGGAAGCGTTGTGAGCTCCCCTCAGGCCGCGCGTCTCAATAAAGTCTGTTTAAACTTTTTTTTTAAACAAAACTTTATTGTCCGCGCGGCCTGAGGGGAGCTCACAACGCTTCCCTCACAGCCACGGACCGGCTTAACAGCGGGAGACAGAGCAGAAAATAGGTAAGTACTGGGGATTGAGGATTGGGGAAGGGGGGAGGAGGGTGGCAAACTCTATATTTTAACCTAAAAGGTTAAAATATAGATGTGATTTTTTTCGGCTTACAAGACGACTTAGTTGGGGGGTCGTCTTATACGCCCAGTCGTCTTATACGCCGGAAAATACGGTATATGTAAAATGATAATGGTTTTTTTTTTTATAAAATCCACAATAATTCACCACACCAAGCCTTTTCACAAAATTAGTCCATTCCTGTGTACATTTTCCATCAGAAATGTGGTGCACCATGATTAATGTCTACGACCTTGCATAAACTTATTTCCATCAGAAAAAATCCATGGGGCACTAGTTGCGACAAAATCAAAAAGAGATCTAATTATTGTTTTAGAATTTTGTCACATGCTAACTATAAAAAAGCTGCAATATTATGCCTAAGTTAGATCAAAATTTGCACTGAACTAAAAGTCAGGATAAAAAGTTGCATATTAATACTAAAACGTTGCCATTTCGCCCCCTTTTTTCTGATGTATAAAACCTAATTCAGACATACAATACAAGTGCAAGAACAAAAACCTGACCAAAGGAGTCAGGATTAGATATAAAAGAGTCACACACTGAGTCCTTAATTTAGGACTTAGATTCAGCTTCAGTATAGTTTTTTATTGTTAGGGTGTTTCATGGTCAACGTTTGAGTCCAACCTGTGGACTTTTATAAAGATTTTATTTTTCTATTTACATGATAAAGGCTTTTAATTGTAATGTTTCAAAATCATATCTTGTCTCAATTCTTGGCCCTGGCCTCACAGATGGATGCCCACGTACCTGCTCTATCATGCTGTGCAACCCATCACTCAGTACATTACATGCATTCATTACATAAGATCTGCACAATCAATTGAGGGACACCTTTAAATGTGTTTTGTGTACTTTATGAAGTAAGCAGCCTTGGTTCTGTTTGAATGAATGTTTTTTTTAATTTAAAATCAAATTCCGAACAGATGCCTAATCTTTTTTGTTCTTCTTTTACTTACAGATTAATTGGCCCCAGAAAAATAGACCGCAGCACATTTTTGTATAGTCATCTAGTTTTGTAGAGGTACTGATGTGCTGTACTGTGAAACTGCAGACAAATGCCTTTTAGCCATTATGAAGACTTGATTCTGCAGTGCCTCCTTATATAACATTGCACCAGTATTTTCAGGAAAAATCAACACACTCTAAATGTGTTTTGAAGTATAAATTAATATATATATGTAAATAAAATATAATGGGTATTATTTTTTTTTGTACTCTTGATGACAACGCTAGTATAACTTGCTATTGTATGAGATATAATTCTAGGAGCAAAAGTCCAATATCAGAAGTCATATTGCAGCTGATGAAACTTGCAAGTCCCCAGACATGTATATTAAACATTGTTGCAGGAAAACTAAGCAAAACATGTTTTATTATTTCCACTAGGTGGCACAAGAGTCCTTCCTGAACTGACTGACATTCATATAGGGATTTTGAAAAAGCTGCATTACCATCAATATTGTTAATTAGTGTTTAGATGTAATAGTACTGTCCATCTAGATATTATCTGCTTATTTTAATGACATCCTAGTACCTACTTAAATAAGGGTGTAATTATTGTGCATTTCATCATCTGTATTTGTCTGTAAGCATAAGATTCTGGTACACTATATATTTTTCTCAATGCACATAACTTTTTTATGGCACTGGTATATTATATAGTCCTATTAATTTTTATGTTGATACCACTGAGGTGAAAACATGTATTGCTATTCATCTATTATATTGTATGGTTTCCTTTTCTTTCCTTCATAAAGTATTTAAGTAAAGTAGATATGATTTTGTCAAATAAGACTTTTAACCTTGTGTGTGCACAAACCTCTCTTATCTGCATCACTTTTTGTGCATATATATATATATATATATATATATATATATTTATAAATGTTGTTTTCTTTTTGTACACTTCTATAAAATATGTGTGTGTGTGTGTGTGTGTATGTATGTATATATATATATATATATATATATATATATATATATAATGTATATACAATGTTTTTGTTTTTGTTCCATGTCCCACAGTCTTGATAAAGGTCCACGGTGTGGACCGAAACGTCGAATTTATGCTCATGTGTACAACATACCTGTTTGAGTAAGTAAAATTTCGACCTATTTTGCATTAAGTCCTGTGAGTGCGTGCTTTTTCCCGGGCCATGGATTGTGACGATCACCTTTAGCTGAGTGCATCATATTTTGGATTTTATATATATATATATATATATATATATATATATATATATATATACATATACATACACACACTTCCATTCAAAAGTTTGGTTTTTGAAAGAAAAACAGGCTTTGTCCATTAAAAAAATCAAATGGATCAGACATACAGTGTAGACAATGTTAATGTTGTAAATGACTATTGTAGCTGGAAACAACTTATTTTTAATTATAATTAAAAATCAGTCGTTTCCAGCTACAGTAGTCATTTACAACATTACCATTGTCTACACTGTATGTCTGATCCATTTGATATTATTTTAAAGAACATATATCTCTAATTTTGTGAGATATATATATATCTCACAAAATGCTGCTGAAACATTAAAAAACAGTGGAAAACAAAGACATTTCTAAATGACCCCAAACCTTTGAATGGTAGTGTGTATATATTTGACAGTGCTATACGAAGGGAAACAGAATACATATAATAGATGTGTGTGTATGTAAGAAGTAATATGCATGATTAAAATGAATACATTGCATGGTTTACTTATAAACATATTTATTATAGGACCAGTTATTCTTACTAAAATTCTGTGTAGTTCACATATTTTCCTAACAAGCAACACTCTTACAAATTAATTAAAAATTAAATCTCGAGGCATTGATTAGGTTCATTTGAATTACTGCTGACACCTTTTGGATAGTTTCTTAAAATCTTAATCAACAATCCATTAGAGCTCAACAGGAGTAAAACTAAATCCTCGTTTAAGTGTATTTATCCAATCTCTTTTCTCTCTTTCAAATGCTAAATCCATTTTAGCATATGCCCCTTCATTCTTTCACTTTTTTCTAAAGCCTGGCATCCTCTACTACCCTTGTAAATATGAAAGATGCTAATCATATGACATATCACGTCTCAGTCGGAGGCTAGAATAAAGCCTTGAGATTTGGGATCATTGCATCCAGACAACAGCTTCATCAGCCGGAAAGTTGTTGTTTTTTTCTCTTTCCCTTCAACTCTCAATCCCCCTTTGTCTGGCGTAAAATGTAGGCAGTACGAGCCACCCTGGCCATATGGTTCATGCTGTATTTTTTTTAGTTAGATTCATGGTCTCTGTGACTTGTGAGAGAGTGTGGGGACATACACAGTATCCTTGTGTGTTGTCATTACGAACACATGGCTCTTCTCGCAATTGTTTCCAATTTCCCATGCAAAGAGATATTGATTTTGCGAGTATTGAAATACCGAAACATGAAAGGAAACCATATATCTTGAAATCATCAAAAAAATACTTTGATGCAGGTTCCCTACAATCTGCCTTTAACCTTAGTATCAATAAATGGACCACATAAAAAGGTCTTTGGTCACCTGAAAACAATAATATCATTGAATACCTTTTTTCCCCTCAATTTTATCACTTGTTTTTTCAGATTTAATCCCCATTTTATTTTCTTTGCATTAATAAATGGTTATAAATACTAATAATTGTTTTTGGTGACTTTAAACTAAACGTACACATCACCATTGCAGAATATACAGGGTTTCTCTGCCGTTACAAATAAGTACCATTACACATAACAGAACATCTCTTTAACATGTATCACTTTTAGCACTCCTTTTTGCATTTTTACTTCTACTGGAGGTTACCTAGATTTTGTTGGTTGGCTATTTTAAATTCTGTGTGAGCTCTGAAGCGCTTCTACATGATATTGATATTTTGTTGTATGTTATACCAGGCATCACTACCTTATGTAAAAACTGGTTACTTTTAACTCCTTTAATTACATTCGAGACCCCCTAAAAATCATGATAAAGATACAGAATAATCAATATGCCGGTTAAATGATTATTACGAATATACTAGTGTGACTGATCTGTACATTTTCAAGTGTCTTGTGGAAAGTTCCTGACTGGAAGACGTATTTAGACTGCATTGTGCTTACAGATAAAGCACCAGTACACAATTCATCTGTTGGAATAAACTTGCTTTTAATTGACATGACAAAACTTTATTGGATGTACTTTAAGCCATTAACTTATAAATTGCAATGGACAGTGAGGTTGAAAAATTTGTAATCTCCTGATTACACTTTGAGTTAATACTGGGATTGTTCCATAACGTGACATACAGTACTTTGCCGATTTCTTAAATGCTTCCAACTATTATGTGTTTATTTGTAGGTCTGCATAGCCTAGGTTGGGTAGCTGCCTACAGATCACCCTCCCTTTCTATCCCTTACTCAAACCCCAAAAGGCTTTCAGCCAAATCATTAAATTCAACAGAGGTGGTCAAGCTAGCACAGCTTTTCATAGAGGCCGTGAAAAGAAAGGGATCCTTGAAGTTTAGAAGATGCCCAAGGAGAACTCCTTGAATGACATCAAAAGAATGAGTTTCCATAGCTGTTGGAGCACGAGAGCAGTGTAACTGCACAAAAGGGGATTGGAGCACTACGACTGGCCCACTGCTCTATCTCAGTACAATTGGGTCACTGAAATGAGGAATTAATTACCATTGGTGAGTGGGCAGTCCATTCACCACTGGCTGAGTTTTATTAAACGCCAATATAAATAACAAAACAACTCTTGTGGCTGCACTATTCCTACACGCCAAAGGAAGGATTATACTGAGGATTAACATCTTAAAGTCTATGAGACTTTCTGACTCAGGGCTCCGAGCTGGTAATCGTATTTGTCTGCTGTATCAGCGATTAGTGCTCTCCTTCTCGCACTTTTGCCTGGATGGCCAGTGTCCCTTTTTGCAGGCAAGAGCTGCAGTACAATAGGCTGTTCTTTTCTATGCATCTTTATAAGATGAGGGTAAAAAAATAATAAAGCACTAGCTGACTGCTCTGCTTAATCTTAGAGACCGCACTTCTAGGATTATTTCTCATTGTTGCGGAAAAAGAACAGGATACGTGGGAGGCAGGAAGATCTACGAGATGCTCTTTAGTAGCCACAAAGTTTATGCAAGTTTTTTTTCTTGCTTTATTAAGTGCACGGAAACATCAAACGTGCATGAAATCATACAGGGCATCATGATGCCAGTTTCTGGGCTTTCAATACTTACACTTCCAGACATAGAATCACTTTATCATGTGTTCGTTTAGTACAACTGCTCTACAAGGTATTGATGTCTATGGAGAATCAGAGAAAAATACTTTATAAGCTTGGTTTTAACCTCTAAGTTATTATGTAAGTAATGATTTTTAGGGATTGTATAAGGGTTTTTGAACTTTAAACTTTGAGAATGGACTGGCTTATAAAAAGACAAAAAACAAACAAACCTTTTTTACGATTTTGGACAGCATTTATTAATACTTTAGATGTTGACATTAAAACAAAAATATGCAATACTTTTTGCTACACAGATTGGTATTGTGCTGGACTCCTCTGTAATATTAACCTGATAGAAGTATTTAGAAGCTTAAGAATTTCTAGCTGGTACATACAATTCCCCATCAGCATTTTATTATAGGTGTGCACAAATGGGGGGGGGGGGGGGGGGGTGTAAATGTAGATTCTTAATAATTAATTAATTTTTTTAATATATCCATTTTTACACACGGATCAGAAAGTCAGACCACATATTGGAAGTGGGGTTAACGTATAGCTTTGTTAATGAGGCAGGGATGCTGGTCTCATTATGTTTTTGGAAACTGAAATATACCATGTTTCATCTTGTTCAGAATGAAATACTGTGTTTATGACTGAGAAGAAAATTTGTCATTGTGCTTCTTGCCTCAGATGTTTCATTTTTTAAAGTCTATTAAGTATAGGCCTAGTAAAGGAGTATTAATAGACACACCCTGCCTATCTGAAAGGGAAGATAACATATTCAAAGTTAATCGTGCTCTGTCAAGATATGGACATATATTTCAATAAGCCAAATGTCAACAAAACAATGATACCGTCCAAGATACTTATCTTAATTGTCATGAGCTTTTCACATGTTTCCTTGTTGCTAATAACTAAAAACACTTGAGTTTTGTGCGATATTACATTGAAAACAGGTGTGTGGCTTCAGAAGAATTCCTCATACTAATTCACATTTTCCCTCCACAACCTCTGAGAGAAATTAGAGTGGTGTACCATTCTCCATGCTTTGTAATGTATTTGGCAGTCCTGCATTCCTTAGGATACAAATCAAGCTTACAGAATGAAATAGTTAATAAAAAGCAGAATATTGGTTAAAATCAGTTAAATATTTTCTAATGTATTGACAAGAAATAACTGTGCTCATGTCCTTTAATATTTTAAGATACCAAAGTAGTTATGTAAAATAATTTAAAGGCCATAGAAATGAAACCATGCTTTGAACTAATTTAACACTTAATAATTCGGTTTTGATTTTCAGTTTTATACCTTCCCTGAGATTGATCCCTGTCCGCTGTCGTTTTCTCATCCCTTTTTCTTTTCAAAAATAATAATAAATTGAAATTCTTGTTGTGTGAACAAACTGCAACTTAATTGGATTGCAAAATAAAATTCCTACATTTTTGTTATTTTTACAACTTCTTTATTTTGGACTTGTTCGGTTATCTATTCAATACAATTCATAAGTTTTTATTAATCTTATAAATAATGCCTAAAAAACTATACCTATCTTTGTACAAACACTTCAGATATGGTCATATTTCAAGTCTGCAGCTGTTTTTAACACAAGTTACTGAAAACTTTCAGTTACTTGATTTTTAAGGACATTGAAATGCACCAGGCAGTGCTGAGGTACATCATAAATCAGGGCTCTCTTTTTGTGTTTCTTTACAAGAAAGAAATGTGCCCTTATATTTCTTCCCAGTTGATTTATACAGAAAGAAATTGGTTGCTGCTTTACCGTTATGCAACTTGTGCGGTCTAGCTCTTTCAGAGGGACCAGTGACTGAAAACACACCTAAACTAAAGTTCTGGGGTTATCTTTGGACCCTGCAAAGTTCAGAAAAACAAAAGGCCGTCTCCAACACTTCATAGTATTTCTTATTGAAAGAAATGCTGGTGGGACGAACTAAAACTATTGTTTGGTGATTTCTTGATCCTTGCTCGGGTTTATGCCTTTGTGGATGTAAAGTAGGTTTTCCTTACAAAGGGTTGAATTTGAACAGTTTGACCCTTGAGCACAGTTCATGCAGTGGACAACAGAGACCCTTCTTATTGTGCAGTGTTTGTACCCTACTTCTTACTATACAGTGTTTGTACCTTACTTCTTACTATGCAGTGTTTGCACCCTACTTCTTACTATGCATTGTTTGCACTCTACTTCTTACTATGCATTGTTTGCACTCTACTTCTTACTATGCAGAGTTTGCACTCTACTTCTAACTATGCAGTGTTTGCACTTTACTTCTTACTATGCAGTGGTTGTACCCTACTTCTTACTATGCAGTGGTTGTACCCTACTTCTTACTATGCAGTGGTTGTACCCTACTTCTTACTATGCAGTGGTTGTACCCTACTTCTTACTATGCAGTGGTTGTACCCTACTTCTTACTATGCAGTGGTTGTACCCTACTTCTTACTATGCAGTGGTTGTACCCTACTTCTTACTATGCAGTGTTTGCACCCTACTTCTTACTATGCAGTGTTTGCACCCTACTTCTTACTATGCAGTGTTTGCAAGCTACTTCTTACTATGCAGAGTTTGCACTCTACTTCTTACTATGCAGTGTTTGCACTTTACTTCTTACAATGCAGTGTTTGCAACATACTGTGACCTGTGAGCAATAAAGTGATGCTGCAATTAACACAGCAATACATTTCTATAAAAATGTTACATATTAGCATTTGTGTTATAAAATAAAGTTTCACACACAAGAATTCAGTAAAACTTTATCAGTTATTCATAACTCATTGAGCTTTAATATTTACAGTATGAATTCCCCAGGATGAGCAAATTGGCTAGAGACCTAAATTATAAAATAAGCAAGGGAGAAGGTGTGAAGCCATTATTTGTTATCATAATTTTATGCATTATGTCTCAATAAAAGAAAACCAATATAAATTAAGCAAGCATAGCTTTCATGTACAAACAGCAATCCAATAAGTGTTGGTGTTGTCATAAAGGAGATTTTCTATATATTTTGGGAGGGCGGGGGGTGTAAGGAGGTAAGAAATCTGTGGGATTTCGCATTTAGTATTCTGTAGAGGATAGGTGGGTTAGGTATCAAAAAGAGCACGGAGAAGGCCCTGCTTCACTTGGCAAACTAGCCAAAACTGAGATTAGATCAATGCATTTTGGTTATACATTTGTTGTGGCAACAAAGATGATAATTGCAAGAGGGTGGAATAAAAATGTACCATTAATTAAAAAATCAGATTGTATACCAGCTCACCATGGAAAATGAGATGAGATGACAAAGAAAGCTATGAGTAATGGTTTTCTGACTGATAACTATAAAGTATTCATAAGTATAATAAGTGATAATATGGGCCTCTAAAGAAACAGGGTATGGTAATCTCAAGTCTCTTAAGTTCTCCCCTGGGTTTCCGGTTGCCAGTTGATGTATGTTTGTCTGTATTTTTGGAACTCAAATATATGTTGGAAAATGTATATATGTATGGTTTATATTTTATCCTCTGATATGCAATACAAATTTATATATTTATATTTAGAGTATGAACATTTCTTGTTTAAAACAATCTACGCTATCATATGTTTATATTTGTTTCCTCCTTATGTGCAAGCTTAGGAGTATATTTACACTATTAAACTGTATCATTGGTTTATAGACAAATTGACGTTTGTTTTCATTTCCCCTTTCTTGCGTATGGTGGATTATCTGCAGGGGTTTGGAGGAGTGAGTCCTTTAGGCATTATCTCCTCCTTGTCATCTATTGCAGGTTACCAGCAGGAGTTTTGGAAAAGTGGGCCCTTTGGCCATTCATCCACCTTGTCTACTTAGTAACAGCTTTGAAGAACTGAACTATTTGAGCTAGTGTCTCTGCAGTAGATTATGGGAGTACATAATGGAGATGCACCCTGCATTAATTTCCTGACATTGGTGTCATACAATGTATTAAATAAATGTATGACGGTTTCTAAAAGAACCTGGGTGAACTTATGATATTTAGAGGAAATGCGAGGAAGATGCTATAGGTCATAAAGTTCCATTACAGTTTCAAAAATTGTTCCGGTTCAAGTTAATTCTACCCCCCACCCCATCAAATGTTTTATTCCTTCTAGATATTCCTAGATGTACTTTGCACCAGAAATGTCTAAATCTTGATGGCCTCCAAATTATGTATTGCTAGACAAGGGGAAAAGGAAGGGTGAATTACATTTGGTGAGAGATGTAAAATGCATGAGGAATTTAATATTAACAGAGGCTTGCAAACAAAATTCAAAGATATGTGGTCATCTTGGTAGGAGCTTAAGCTTTGATATGCTGATGAATTGAGGTTTTATTTAAATGAATATCTTATATCCTATTATAAGTTTAAATTTAGAAATCAATGGGATCCCCTTGTTATCCTTGATCTTTAGCTTACATGTTAATAAAGGTCTATTTATTAATAGACCTCTCTGCACACACCGCAGAGGAGCCTAACAGGCAGCATGGAGGACACCACTAGGGGTGATAGAGGCATGTTACACATCTATTACTATATCTTATACTATTGAAGTAAATATGTACATGATATTTTTGTATGTTGATGGTTTATTAAAAAAAGAAAAGAAATGGCAGTAACATTTTGCCCTATCTAGGTCATTGTACCATTGAAAGGATGGGCAGAAACAAAAATTCATGCTACCATTGCTGTGCGTTCACAGTGTTGCCAACATTAGTCTTCGTGTTGCAGTTAGGGCTACATTTTCTCTTTAGGAGGGACAGTAGAGTTAGGACTAAGGTTAGGGTTGGGGTTAGATAGTCTAAGGGGGCATAATTGCATTATTGTGCAATTTATTAACACACAGCTATCACCTTGACAGTAAATAGTCTAGGTTATCACAGAATCATAATTCAGGTCTCAATGTGATGTTGGGTGCTATTTTTTTGTTTCAAAACCTATAACAGCCATATTTTGCAGTATTTGCACTACTGACTTTCTGAAGAAATTAGATGGCGGCAAAAATCAAGAGGATTGAAATGTTTTGTTTTGTGTGGGTTTTTTTTTAGTGGAATATATTCCCTAACCAACTCCACTATACCGTTCAGCAAAATGATCAGTATTATTGTTTAATATCAGAGCAACTTAAAAATAAAAGTTTCCGGCAGGTCTTTTTCCCATTTCTGTCTGTACTTGGGGTCGTGTGAATAGAGTTTTCATTTTTTTAGTAACTGTGACCCATAGTACATCATCTTAATGTAAATTTCTCAGAAAGCATTAGAACCTGTACATTTTATTTAAGCACCTAATCTACTTACAATATGAGGCTCTTACATTTTTCTAAACACTACTGACATCACACACTTAACAATGTCCTATTTAGAAATACGAGGCATTCAATGTGATGTGCCATTTAAGTAGATAGCTAGGCAGTGACATGCTAATGTAAGATATCCCAGCTTTTGATGACAAGACACATTTCAATCAAACCAAGCAGCCAATTTAGACTGCACTTCCAACTCAAGAAACGTTTCAAACAAATAATAGGCCAGTACAAAAGGAAGAGGGTAGGAGTGTACAGAAGTTTCTGTCCAGATTAAAACACCGAACACATTATTATGCTGTATATGTACTCTATTTAAAGTGACTCAAATGAAAATGTATTAAAGAATCCGCTGAAAAAAAGCAAAGCATTGAATAATATTTTCATCCACCCATGCTACAATAAATGCAACTCTTATTACCATATGAAAATATGTATGCTTTCAGTGTGGATGTAGCCAGTATAAAATCCATCCTGAATTTCTGAGAGATAGATACTCTTTAAAATACAGTCGGTGAAAATAGCAAGTCAGAACCTAGATTTCCTCAGTTCTCACTATAGAACTGTGCTAAAGTTAAAGGATACAATGGCCCTAATTTATTGACACAGCATATCACTTGTTACTGGTTCTTAACTCAAATTGTTGTATTGCAGTCTATGGGATTTAAAGACATGATAAATTAACTCAGGTCATTGATCAGACCCCAATATGCCCAATGCATCCAAAGAACAGTTACAGGAAGTGTGTTTGTTAGAGTTTTTTTTATTTCATTTATTATAAACAGTATTAAAAAAATGTAAATTTGTAGGAAAATGCTAGTTATAATTAAACTTCAAGTTGAATGTTTGCACTGGTCCCACATTTCTGGTATGCTCTGACACATTTAGCGCTCTAAAAATTGTTTGAAACTTATCAGAGAATCTACAGCAAATTAATTGTGGCAGTTGCACTATTTGTGTGCACCCAAAATTGTCATTGGCAACTGTGCATTTTTGTCACATTCCCAAATATTGTATACATAAACCCATTGTCTTAATTTCTTTTTTCCATTGGCTGTTTTAATAAATACTTAGAAAACTTGGAAAGTTTGCAACAGAAATTGAGACATTACATAAGATTAGAATAGACTATTCCCCAGTTTTCTAGGCACACCTCTATATAGCTATAATAACAGGACATTATGATATGGTTGTTGATGTTATATGATATCCGAGAATAAGCAAATGAAAATCAATTATACACACTGAAAATGAGAATTGAAATAATACCAATTCTCATATCTTAAAATCATCCACCATATTATTATTGCAACTATTGCAAAAATCACATACCTGCACAAAATGCCATTACTTCAAGAATTGTATCCAAAGTTAAATTGATAAGTAAACATTGCTATTTGATTACAGTTCCTGTTAGACATGTGCATTCGTTTTCGGACGAATGCATTTTCGGACGAAAATAGCATTTTCGTCCATTCGTCCGAAAAACGAATAACGAAAATTTTAACTAACAAAATCCGAATGAACGAATGGTTAATAAACGAAAATCATTCGTTCATTCGTCCATTCGTCCATTCGTGCTATTGGCATTCTAAACCGAAATAGAGTCGGTTTACAATACCAATAGCATTGTACTACATTCCATAAACCGACATGAATGACTTTCGGTTTATGGAATGCATGTAATGCTATTAGCTTCCTATAAACCGAAATTGAGTTCCCATTCATACGAATAGGTCAATTGACCTATTCGTATGAATGGGGACTCTTTCGGTTTATAGAAAGCCAATAGCAGCATGTATTCTATAAGCCGAAAGTCTTTAAAACAAACGACGTTCGGTTTATAGAATACATGTAATGCTATTGCTGTTCTATAAGCCGAAAGACATTCGGCTTATAGAACAGCAATAGCATTACATGCATTCTATAAACCGAACGTCGTTCGTTTTAAAGACTTTCGGCTTATAGAATACTATTGGCATTCTATAAACCTAACTAGAGACCCTCCTCATTCATAAGAATTTCTTATGAATGGGGACTCGACTCTAGTTCGGTTTATAGAAAGCCAATAGTATTCTATAAGCCGAAAGTCTTTAAAACGAACGATGTTCGGTTTATAGAATACATGTAATGCTATTGCTAAACTATAAACCGAACGACTTTCGGTTTATAGAATAGCCATAGGATTACATGTAGTACATAAGCCGAAAGTCTATAAACCGAAAGTCGTTCGGTTTATAGGCTGTCGGCATTTAACTATACAGAGACAGAGTCTCCATTCATAAAATTATGAATGGAGACTTTGTCTCCGTGTAGTAAAATGCCGAAAGTCTATAAACCGAACGATCGGTTTATAGACTTTCGGCTTATGTAATACATGTAATCCTATGGCTATTCTATAAACCGAAAGTTCGGTTTATAGAATAGCAATAGGAATACATGTATTCCATAAGCCGACAGCCTATAAACCGAACGTTCGGTTTATAGGCTGTGGGCATTTTACTACACGGAGACAAAGTCTCCATTCATAATTTTATGAATGGAGACTCTGTCTCTGTATAGTTAAATGCCGGCTTTTAACTATACGGAGACAAAGTCTCCATTTATAATTTTATGAATGGAGACTCTGTCTCCGTATAGTTAAATGCCCACAGCCTATAAACCGAACGTTCGGTTTATAGGCTGTGGGCATTTAACTATACGGAGACAAAGTCTCCATTCATAATTTTATGAATGGAGACTCTGTCTCTGTATAGTTAAATGCCGGCTTTTAACTATACGGAGACAAAGTCTCCATTTATAATTTTATGAATGGAGACTCTGTCTCCGTATAGTTAAATGCCCACAGCCTATAAACCGAACGTTCGGTTTATAGGCTGTGGGCATTTAACTATACGGAGACAAAGTCTCCATTCATAATTTTATGAATGGAGACTCTGTCTCTGTATAGTTAAATGCCGGCTTTTAACTATACGGAGACAAAGTCTCCATTTATAATTTTATGAATGGAGACTCTGTCTCCGTATAGTTAAATGCCCACAGCCTATAAACCGAACGTTCGGTTTATAGGCTGTGGGCATTTAACTATACGGAGACAAAGTCTCCATTCATAATTTTATGAATGGAGACTCTGTCTCCGTATAGTTAAATGCTATTGTATTCTATAAACCGACTCTATTTCGGCTTATAGAATGCAATAGTACTACGAATGGACGAATGAACGAATGATTTTCCTTTATTAACCATTCGTTCATCCGGCTTTAGTTAGCTTAGCATTTTCGTTCTTCGTTTTTCGGGCGAATGGACGAAAATGCAATTTTCGGACGAAAATGCATTCGTCCGAAAACGAATGCACATGTCTAGTATATATTCACATGTAAATTGCTTTTTAAATAAAAAATTATGATATAAAAAAATCTTGTTTTTATTTCCTTTTATGTGACAATGCTGCCTCTCTCTTTCCCTTGCCCCCAGATTTGTCGCTCTCCCCCCCTTAGTGTTGTCTCTCTCTCACCCTCCCTTTGGCTCCCCCCTCGCTCCCCTTGTGTCTGTCTCTTCCCCCCTTCCCTCCCCTTGTTTCTCTCTGCCCCCCCCCCCTTGTTATTCTGTCCCCCCCCTCACCTGTTTCTTGCTCCCTGGTGGCTAGTGGGGGCAGCCGGGGGATGTATGCACTATACATAATAGACGGAAGTGTCGGGCAGCATGGAGGTTGTCTGCACGATTCGTGCAGACATCCCCCAGCTGCCCGATTCTCCCTGGTGGCTAGCGAGGGAGCGGAGGATGTCTGCGCGATGAGCGAGACCTCTCCTGCTGCCGCCCGGCATGACCGCCGGGACTTCTATGATGAAGCTGGGTACTTCCGGCTTCCTCATAAAAGTCCTGGCTGTCGTTCCGGGCGGCAGCAGGGGTGGTCTCGCTCATCGCGCAGACATCCACCGCTGCCTCGCTAGCCACCAGGGAGAATCGTGCAGACAACCTCCATGCTGCCCGACACTTCCGTCTATTATGTATAGTGCATACATCCCCCGGCTGCCCCCACTAGCCACCAGGGAGCAAGAAACAGGTGAGGGGGGGACAGAATAACAAGGGGGGGGGCAGAGAGAAACAAGGGGAGGGAAGGGGGGAAGAGACAGACACAAGGGGAGCGAGGGGGGAGCCAAAGGGAGGGTGAGAGAGAGACAACACTAAGGGGGGGAGAGCGACAAATCTGGGGGCAAGGGAAAGAGAGAGGCAGCTTTGTCACATAAAAGGAAATAAAAACAAGATTTTATTTATATCATAATTTTTTATTAAAAAAGCAATTTACATGTGAATATATACTAGACATGTGCATTCGTTTTCGGACGAATGCATTTTCGTCCGAAAATTGCATTTTCGTCCATTCGCCCGAAAAACGAAGAACGAAAATGCTAAGCTAACTAAATCGAATGAACGAATAGTTAATAAAGGAAAATCATTCGTTCATTCGTCCATTCGTAGTACTATTGCATTCTATAAGCCGAAATAGAGTCGGTTTATAGAATACAATAGCATTTAACTATACGGAGACAGAGTCTCCATTCATAAATTTATGAATGGAGACAAACGTATAGTTAAAAGCCGACAGCCTATAAACCGAACGTTCGGTTTATAGGCTGTGGGCATTTAACTATACGGAGACAGAGTCTCCATTCATAAAATTATAAATGGAGACTTTGTCTCCGTATAGTTAAAAGCCGGTGTTCTGACAAATTTCTGGAGCAAATTCTCCTGCGCAATCGCAGGAGAATTTGCTCACTGCGCATGCGCATAAAGTTACAGCTGATAACTCAGCTGTAACTTTGTGACCACCGTGCATGAGACAGCTGCGCAACCCACCTCCCGCCCCCTCACACCCGCCGCACACCCCTTCTTACCAGATCATCGACCACAGCGATACACAGCGCATGCGCACGCCTATCCAGCCGTTTGGGAATGCGCGCGTCCGTTGTTGTGTTCTTAAGGTGGTAAGTAACACGGGGCGTCGGGACATAAGGGGGCAAGCATCCTGGTGAGGGCTGCCTCATCTTGATGGGATTTGTGATCCTCCTGCTGTATTATTGATGCAGCAGGAGGATCACAAATCCCATCAAGATGAGGCAGCCCTCACCAGGATGCTTGCCCCCTTATGTCCCGACGCCCCATGTTACTTACCACCTTAAGAACACAACAACGGACGCGCACATTCCCAAACGGCTGGATAGGCGTGCGCATGCGCTGTGTATCGCTGTGGTCGATGATCTGGTAAGAAGGGGTGTGAGGGGGCGGGAGGTGGGTTGCGCAGCTGGCGCATGCGCGGTGGTCACAAAGTTACAGCTGAGTTATCAGCTGTAACTTTATGCGCATGCGCAGTGAGCAAATTCTCCTGCGATTGCGCAGGAGAATTTGCTCCAGAAATTTGTCAGAACACCGGCATTTAACTATACGGAGACAGAGTCTCCATTCATAAAATTATAAATGGAGACTTTGTCTCCGTATAGTTAAAAGCCGGCATTTAACTATACGGAGACAGAGTCTCCATTCATAAAATTATGAATGGAGACTTTGTCTCCGTGTAGTAAAATGCCCACAGCCTATAAACCGAACGTTCGGTTTATAGGCTGTCGGCTTATGGAATACATGTATTCCTATTGCTATTCTATAAACCGAACGTTCGGTTTATAGAATAGCCATAGGATTACATGTATTATATAAGCCGAAAGTCTATAAACGGATCGTTCGGTTTATAGGCTTTCGGCATTTTACTACACGGAGACAAAGTCTCCATTCATAATTTTATGAATGGAGACTCTGTCTCTGTATAGTTAAATGCCGACAGCCTATAAACCGAACGACTTTCGGTTTATAGACTTTCGGCTTATATAATACATGTAATCCTATGGCTATTCTATAAACCGAACGACTTTCGGTTTATAGAATAGCAATAGGAATACATGTATTCCATAAGCCGACAGCCTATAAACCGAACGTTCGGTTTATAGGCTGTCGGCATTTTACTACACGGAGACAGAGTCTCCATTCATAAAATTATGAATGGAGACTTTGTCTCCGTGTAGTAAAATGCCCACAGCCTATAAACCGAACGTTCGGTTTATAGGCTGTCGGCATTTTACTACACGGAGACAAAGTCTCCATTCATAATTTTATGAATGGAGACTCTGTCTCTGTATAGTTAAATGCCGACAGCCTATAAACCGAACGACTTTCGGTTTATAGACTTTCGGCTTATGTAATACATGTAAACCTATGGCTATTCTATAAACCGAAAGTCGTTCGGTTTATAGAATAGCAATAGGATTACATGTATTCCATAAGCCGAAAGTCTATAAACCGAAAGTCGTTCGGTTTATAGACTTTCGGCTTATAGAATACAAGTAATACTATTGCCTTTCTATGAACCGAACGAGAGCCCCATTCATAAGAATTTCTTATGAATGGGGCTCTCGTTCGGTTTATAGAAAGCCAATAGTATTACATTGTATTCTATAAAACGAACGAAAAAAATTAACGAAACGAAAATAATGAACGAATTTCGTCTGAAACGAATGCACTAATGAACGAAATTCGTTTTAGACGAAATAAATAACATTTTCGTCCGAATGGACGAAAACGAAACGAAAATTTTAGTTTTGCACATGTCTAGTTCCTGTTGTTTACTGACCTGGGATAATAATGATAAAATATGAATTCTCATACACTAAGCAAAAGCATTTTCTTGCTACTGTGAGTATGATTTGCTTTTATAGACGTGTCTGGTTGTCCCATGTGTTAAAAAGGAAAATTAGTGATTCGCCCTGTCCAAAGTTGGTGCCCACACTGAAATTCATATTTAGCATTTATAATAATACACAAGGGTGATATTAATGTAATGTACATAATCTGACCCAGAAATGTACATTCAAGGTTTAAGTGTAAAAAGCCTTTATTATGTCTATTGACTGTCTATTTTCAAGTACTTCAGATTGAACACGGGAGACCTGGCAAGGAGGGTAAAGTGGCAAATGCACACCAGACTTCCCTCTAACCACTTTTCATTTCTAATGCATAGCATTTACATTTTTTCTATCCAATCATCTTGGCTTTTTATCAGTTTCTGTACTTTATCTGTCAGTATATCTATCTTGCCTATTTGTGTCTAACTCTATGATAACAAGTGGACTGATGAAGTTAAACCATGAGCTACTAAATTGTACTTGCCCCCCAGGCCAAAAGTTGCCAGCCCTCCCCTGGTAACGAGCCTCTCCAGGGTTATGTGTAAGTTCTAAAATTAGAGCAATTAGCAGCAACATTCTGTGGGTTTCCATGGTGATTACTCCACTTGCTTTTTACACATTATAACAACAACAATACTAACTGTGTAAGTTAGATTTAACCCCCTTCATGACGCTAGGATGTTCTATGCCGTGCTTCAGTTAACAGCTCATCGCGGCTCCACAAATGACGTCGGGAGGTCTTGCGATGTTTTCGCAGGGATCCACATGGTCTATTAAGAACCTTATGGAGTCTCTGCAACTGTGTCCCTCGCTACCGATCACCTTGTGATCAGTGGCAAGGAACAAAAAAAATTGCTTTTTGGTGCTTGCGTCTTCTTGGGAATAATAAATATGTGAGTAATTCCCCAGTATTAATAACCAATATAACATGTACTGTGTAATGTACATATTGCTCAGAAAAGCAAATCTGATGGAAAACCATCTAAGAACAAATGTAACCAGCATTACAAATATTCCAGACAGCATCCTGGTATAAGTGGATGCACATCTCAAATAATAATTAAAAATGACTGTTACAAAATGCCACTTTAGCAAAGAAAGATGTGCTTCAATACCTGTTTAACAATAAAATGGTATTTGATAGTACATTTATTTTGTATTGGGGCACTGCTTGAACAAAGGTTTGACATTATGGATTCCTTTCTGGAAAAATCTGTTGATAGCAGTAGTTAGTTGCAAAACTGCTAAGAAACAATACCCTGGGGCATAGAAAAAAGAACTAGAACAGATGGTGAAAGTGTATGGTATGGAAAGCAAGACTTTTGAGTGATCAAAATCTGGAAATTGGATATAGTCTTGTAGCAGGAATTGATACATTTCGTGTGCCAATAAATGCATATGTAGTCCAATTAATTGTATCCATTGCTACATATTGATCAAAAGGTGTGCCATCCTCATAAACATGAGAAGCAGATAAGTGTAGAAGGTTACCTCAGAGAGCCACTATTTAGTGATATTGGTAAATAAACATAAAACATTAAATTGTATAAAGTGAAATTTCATTTGAAAAATACAAACATCCACATATAATACAAATCATAATACCTTGGTGGTCCACAGACATACATATATAAGGTGCAGTATACAGTGTCTTGCAATAAGTGTTAATTATGCTTCATGGATACAAATGCAATCTGTGCAAACCCAAACAAATTAAAAATCAACATAGCATATAATTCCTGTTAAATTTACGTAAAGTGCAATATGCATTGACAACTCGAAAAAGTGTATCACAAAAATTGTAGCTGTATACAACATATCCACTTCGTTCAAATGCTGCCCCACTATCCCCTTTAAAGATGGACACCAGACTATAGCTGGGGGGAAAAATAAACTATACATAGAGACAAACCATTAATCATAAAATTCTAAATCACTCAAGTAGACACTCATCGCAGCTGAATATTGATATAATAAAGATGTTTTTGTTTTGGGTGGGGGTTGAGAACCGGGTACAAAGTTTATAAAACCGCCACCACTCTGGCACCAAAAAACTTTATTAAAACGTATTAAAAACTAAGTGTCCAACGCTTCCCTCAAAATGACTAGAAACATAACTAACATGAGCTGGTAGTAACTGTGCTCTGCTGACCTACATAGCTGGCTCAGCCAGCAGCATGCTCGCAGCTCTGGACTCCAGAGAAATAGCTGTCTGTGGAGTCATTACACATGCCATGAAACTAGCTTCTGTTTACCAGAAAATAATATGGCTCACTTTAATGCACAGTCCTAGTCCTATAGACTAGGAAAACAATGCAAGATTAAAAACAAAATTTAATGTAATTCAGCCTAGGTTTTTATATCTTTAGCTATTTTGACAAGCTGTGTCTCTTCAATACTGGTGTAATTGGAACGTCATCTCCTCATCATAACAACTTCTACACACAGGTTGCTTCTCTTTATTTTGGGACGTTTAATACGGTCCGTGTGGCTAGCAGTCAGAGTGTGTGTGAGTGCACCGATATCATACAGTAGCCAGCCCCCCTCATCCACCTGCCTCCTCCCTCTCTTCCCGCCTCATCAGCTGCTGAAAGGGCGCGCGTGGCTAGGTGGTCCCCCGGGCCGCATCCTGGGATTGGCTACCACCTCTTTCCCCCCCACATCCATTAATAAAATTAGCGGCACGCTTCAGCCGAGCGGCAGCCACCAATCACCGTGCAGGGACCAGAGAGTTGAGCAGATACCAACAGCCAGCAATGGGAGGAGGAGCAGCAGCAATGACAGCAGGCATCAGGACAGAGGGGGAGGAAAAGAAAATAAGTGATGATAATGAAAAGCATAAAGCGGGGTGGGGGTGCGGTGCCCCGGGGTAGGTTTGATTGTTTTGGTAAGGGTATATAAGGGGTTTTAGGAGGGTCGTGTGCCAGACGCACAGCCACTGAGCCACAAGCAGCTTCACTTGAACTGACGAGCAGTACGCGTGCCAGGGCACACACCCACCCAAAACTGTGTGCAACGAGCTGCCAACGCAGAAAGCACCCAATATATACCCCCGGTGGCCGAGTGCACTCAGCAAGGCGCCCCAACGTCAGCCAGGAAAACGCCGAATTTCTAAACTGGATTTGTCTGATATCCATCTGAGAAGCGACTTTCCACCCAGCAAGTACGTATTCCTCGCTAACTTGCACTTATTCTTTATTCGTGACACTGGAACAGCCAGGGGAATGGTCCGTTTAGGTGATTATATATTAAAAAGCAATGTAGGGACAACGTTCTAAAGCATGTCTATATGGTGATGACTCCACGATTAGGGCTTTGCCTCAGTTTCTTTTCACATATAGCCCATGTTGTCTATGAATACTTGTTAGAGACAAATATATTTATATAACGTGTAGGCAGTGATTTCCATTCAGGGAACTATAAGAGTGGGTAATAGTTATTAAAAATGTTTTCATTCTCAAAGGGTTAGTGTTGAAGTGTATGTTAATTTGTGTCTTTTTGTTTACCTTGTTCTAGGATGGTGATGGTGAAGAGCGAGTACAGAGAGGAGGAGGAGGAGCTGTCATCATCAGCCTCTCCTTGCTCGGGGTCTTCCTCCAACCTGTCCACACAGTCCAGCAGCTCGGATGACGAGCAGATACCTGCAGGCTTCCTACACTTGCAGTCTGAGGATGCCCAGGCAGATCCTGCTAACACTAAGAGATCGAGGCGCAGCAGAGCCAGGGGCACCGGTAAAAATGGAGAAGTTGTAATGAAAATTAAAAAGACCAGACGCGTCAAAGCTAATAATCGTGAAAGGAACCGCATGCACAACCTGAACTCTGCGCTGGATTCCCTAAGAGAAGTGTTGCCCACTTTTCCAGAGGATGCCAAGCTCACCAAAATAGAAACTCTGCGATTTGCTCACAATTACATCTGGGCGCTCTCTGAAACCCTGCGACTTGCTGACCATGTTCAAAGTGGGAGCGTGCCTTCTTCCAATCCTCTACTCATGCACGACTCCCTTTCTCCATCCAGTCCTTCTGCTTCCTCCTGGAGCTGCACATCCTCCCCTTCATCATCATGTGAATCATTGTCCCCTTATAGTCCTGCCAGCTCCTCCTCGGACATCATGGAATATTGGCAACCAGCCGACCATCACCTGCACCTAACCCACAACCCACATCATCTCCTTGTATCTGGTGCCAGGGCTTTCATTTGAGCAGGACATTCTACAGATATACCTTTAAAGAATAGGCTGGGGAAAATGAGAACCAGACTGTTATTGTGGGAACCACTATACTGAGGATAGCTTGGAGGCTTAGGCTTGTGCCTGACATTTGATACTCTTGCTGGTGTAGGCTACACTTCTCATTATGCTCAGCAAGCTATCTGGGGAATGTAGTCATCAAGAGCTTAAGGTTACCCACTATTCACAATCCTCTGAGATTGTAATATGGGGATACAATATGTATTACATGGTAGCCGTTATTTACATGATTTGCCTTGTTAACACTATAGTAAAACGAGTTTAAAATAATACAGGTCAGTATGGGGATTAGACAGATGTTGCCTAAATATTGAAATGCAGTAGTAAATAGGACTAGAAAATGTGTGTCAGAGAGAATGCAGCTAGTGATTTTCTTAGCTGATCTTCAGACAGTAAACTGGGAATATTTGTGTTTTAACCTGGGTACACTGTTATCCACACAATTAAATATGTGACATCTGCTTCCTTCCCAATGATGCTGTGGGAATTTAAAGTGTCAAGCCAAACTTTCCGTCAGATATGCACTTTGTTCACTATGCCAGAGAGGTCACAATACCTTTGTACTTCTATTCTCTTTACCCATTCCATCTGTCCTGTATGATTTATATGAAAAAAACCATGTTCACTAGAGGGCCAGGTTAGAAGTCATTGTATAATTTGTAGGCTTTGTACTGACTGAATACAAGTGTGGAAATTAAGGCTGAACTCTCTATCAAAAGAAAAAAAACACCACGAAAAGAGAAAATCAGAAGGGAGGATATTTCATGCATTATTTATCTAAACTCTGGGAGGATGAGAAACTTGCCTATCTATTATTTTATGAGATTAAAAAGAAATCAACAGACTGAAAACTAAACAGACATACATCTTGGTGAACAAAAGCAAGAGTTCACTTTTATTTATTACAAACCATGATTTCATGGAGAAAGATTTATTTTTTTGTATATTTCAGAGAGTTTATTCTAGAATGTATTTACAGCAAATCTTGTGCTAATTATTAAATAAAAATATATAATTTTTTTGAACACGTGTGGCACATTTATTGTTTTGTCTCTCTCCATGTAAGGCTCAATGTGATATCTTTATTAAGAAAATGGATACATTCTGATTTTTTTTTAAATAAAAATATTTGCATATATGCAATAATGCCTAACGAGTGGCACAAAAAAAAAAATAATGACTGCATTTTCAAACGTACAAAGTTAATCTTTGACACAAAACTTTTTTCAACAGTCTAAAATTATATTAAGATCCATATACACTTTTATCGTCTTAAAAGTAAAACATACCCACACAATAATTTTTTTAGATAACCGCATTAGGTTTTTTTTTTTTTTTTTTTTAACAAATGGAACTTTTTGAAGAAAAAGTAAGTAAAAGTGCTAAAACACATTTTGTTGTGATCTAAACAACAGAGGAAGTCAAATTGATATTTATTGTTATGCAAATACCATCTCTACATCTGCTCAAAGGCACATGGCTCTGTCACTCAGTTGCAGCACACCAATGCACTCAATATATCACAATGTGAAGTGGAAGAGATCTTTACATTGTATGCTTTCCATTGCTGCACTCATGGAATCTCTGGGACAGTTATCTTCTTAACATGGAGACAGTGGCTGTTTATCATGCACTGCTGTAGAGTCTTAAAAGAACATTACATGTATATGCAAATTCATAGATTTTCTTATCTCTTAAATATTATGCCTGAGCTGTGGATACCCCTAACAAGTATATCAGCATAGTGTGGAGAAATTTTTAGATAAAGCTATAAATTCCTAACAGATAATAATTCTGTTGTAGGGAAATTAAAGAGGAGAATTATACTTAAAAACACTAATGCTAATAATTTTCCTCTAAACTTCATTGCATATATAAAGATGTCTGTGGTGATCTTATAATCAAAAGTGAAAAAATTGAAAAATCGTAGAAATAAAAACTTGGATATAGTGAAACAAAATCCTTGCACAGGAAACAGTTGTACAATTGTAAAGTGTTTTATTTGTAGATTGTGCCAGATTTGGAACTTTGGAAAAAATATGTGTAATTCAAATAACCAGTGATCTAAAAAGTGTATGAGACTAGTTCCAAATCTGTCACTATATATATATATATATATATATATATATATATATATATAACTTATTTCATTATGCTAATATCTACACTTTACTGGTCGTTGTTTCATACATATTATGACAACTTTAAATAAGCAGAACTAGGGAGTCTGGGATGCAGCCCATCTGACTGCCAGGTGAAAGTTATGCATATTGCATTAGCCCTATAAATGTGTAGTTTCGTTTTAATAAAATTGATGGTAATAGTTTTTTACACTGTTTCATATTACTGCTAAATAGCCAAACATTTTTCTATGGCTAATAAGCTTTTCATTTACCATTACTATAAACATGGTAAATAAAATGCAGCACAATATGTATTTATAATAATGCAGACAACATCAAAATACATTTGGACACCCCTGATATAGAATATATATTCTGCAATGTGATAGTCCTAGGGTCCCATGTCTTATTAGTTTCTGTGACCACTGACACTGTCTGGTGTTCACCGTTATGGAGCCAGAGATCTGTGGTTCCAGTAGGACTGCCTGATATTGCAGGTCTGCTGTGCATTGATGACTAATAGTATCATCAGGGTATGATGTCATAACATAGTGCCCTCAGTTATTAATACCACAGGTTTGCTGGTTTTCCCCAAATTGCTTATTTACATTACCTCAATGTTTATGAAACATTGGTGGAACACTAGAAATTGGAAACCAGAGTTGTAAGACTTAATTAAAGGACAACTGTATCAAAAAAAAAATTACCCATGTTTAATTGAAAGATTGTATCAAGAGTAGATGATTTATAAAGATTTTTTTTAAATGAAAGAATACAAATTAAGTGCCTTATTGAGCTTTCTATATTCCAAATAGTTCTCTCAGGAGGCAGACATGTTGTTTATATTCTTGGGTCATATCTTCACCCTTGGATCAGATGAACAAACATCTGACCCATCTGACCAAAGATGCTAAACAACATGTCTGCCTCCTGGTAGAGCTATATGGAGTAAAGATGGCTCAATAATGTACTTCATTTGTATTCTTTCACTAAAGCATATCTATATAAAATGTCTACACTTTGCCATCTTTCAATTAAATAGAACTTCATTTTTTTACTACAATTGTCCTTTAATAAGTACTAACACACATCTAAGAATTGAACAACATTATGCACTTATTGTCTGTGCATATGTATCCCAGCCTTTTACCTTATTTTGACATATTATGGTAGATGTATGCAAAAGTCACTTAAAGAGGGGCTGGATCCCTTGGCCTCCCAACAAATATTAATATACATTGCCAAAAAAGGTTTCAGGAGACAAAAAGACAAGATTAAGGGGTTTATTCAGGTACCTCTGATTTCCAGAGCCAAAATTCAGAACCCTGCATTTCATCTGTATTCATAACATTTTAGTGATACAAATAGTCCCTAAAATCGGGACATTCAGGTATTACTACACTGATCCTGAATCGATCCATAAATCGGCCAATAAAGCCAATTTTGCGGCCAACGTTTCGCCGGCTGAACTCATCTGAAGTTCTGACGACAGAAATGGTAGCCCCAAACATTCCCATAGTAGACTGTGCGAGTATTTCAGTTATTTACGCAATAAAGTAAAAAGCTGAAACACTCCTGTATCCTCCCAGAATGCCCATAAAGTAAATAAAACAAATAAACCCTATTAAAATAAATATATATTTAAAAAACAATAAAAACAAAATCAAAAATTGAAATTACTTTATATATATATATATATATATATATATATATATATATATATATATATAGATTCATTTTATATGATAATATATAACATAATATAATTAAAACCATCATAAAATCATATGATATATACAATTAAATCATAATAATGTAATAATTTTTTTTACATATTTCTTATATACATGAATAAATATAAATATATAAAATAGTAATGCAATATAAAAATAACAATATCAAATAATAATTAAATTATATATGTTAATATATGTACATATAAATATATGCCCATCCCCTAACTTTTATTGGGGTTACTAAGTGGCATATGGGATATGTGTGTCTTTTACACAGGTTGATTGACAAGGTAATTGTAAAATGAATGCCCAAATATAATATTTTATATTTTAATATTTAATAATAGTCTAATCAAGAATATTTCTATCAATTAAACTATTAGGGCATATATGTAACAATTTCCATATACAAAATAACACATTAAATATTGTTTATTGTACTTTTAGGCCCTTTAAAGTTCAATTCTCCACATAAAACCTGGAGAAATTAAATGGCTGAATTTTGGAAATTATTTAAGGTTTCGGCACTGATTCGGATGTACCGTAATTAGCACTTTAGGAAATCCAATACTTTAAATGGCATTGCTTCCCCAATCCGAATACTGTCAATGTGTCTGCCAGAGATTAGCTAAAATAGCTGATTTTGTCTTGTTCACAGCCATATTAAATAGTAGAAAGTCAGAATATTCAGCTATTTTCTCCAATCTGACCCCATTTTGGACCAGAACGCAGCTTATTGATTCAACACCTAAAATTCACTCATCTATTTTTCTACACTATTCTCTCCATTTTTCTTCCTCCAGCTTGATCATAAATCCTCTAGGTAAGACAGGATGGTTTCCAGAGTTTCAAATGTTAAAAGTATAATTTTTATACAATTAGTCTTACATTATGCTAGTGTACTTTTTGTAAAACTCAGTAAAAAAACAATAAAGTTTGAAACTATGTAAAATAACAACACCATCCCTCCATCCTATCTTATTCTATCATCATCATATCTTTCTTATAAGAAGCGACTAGAGACTTAGTCTGATCTAGTGGGTAAAGTTACAGACTTCAAACCTCAGTACAAATGTATAATTTAAATATGTACCTTTAAATATTCTCTATTGTTTAAAACAAATGTATTCGTGTGAAAAAGATGTAATGTGTCCCTAAAGTCATGTAACAGAAGATCTTTTATATTAATTAATATGTTAATATATTAACCCTTGGAAAGCCAGAGACATGCAGTGCATTGTTTTTGTAATGTTTTGTATCCCTTCTCTGGCACTCAAGATGTTAAAAGAGTAAATATGTCTAATTAGCCAGAGGCATTCCTGTATGGGAAAGCGCATGTGTTATATGCTACCTGCCTCCCACTGAGTTTTCTTTAAACACTTGTCAGTCCCCAGGCGTCTGAATATAGATTGTCTGCAGGCATTGCCCTGAATGACAGGATCAAAACCCCTTGCAGAACATAGACACAATGCTTTATGAATAAACACTACACCCCCAGCAATTAAAGCCTGCAGAATAAAGTGATATTATACACAGAGCATCATTACCAGTAATTGGGGAATGATCATAAGGGCAAAAAATAAGAACTTCTTTCATAGTTTGTACCAACTAAATGACTCACCATAGGTTTGTAGAGTTCATTTTGTAGTTCATGCAAGGTAAACATATTGCTAATTTATAAAAACAAAACAAAAAAAAAACAACTTGAAATCAGAGGCGCCTAGTGGTAGCACTGTAAATATGAAAAATGTATTACAATAATTCTATAGTGCTGCAAACATAAGTGTTAACCTCAAAAATAATACAACATTTAAAAATAAAGATAAAACAGTGTTGTGCAAATATACTTATCTCTGTTGAGACTTGGTGAACAAGAAGTATCAAATATATATGAAAAATAGAAAGTAAAACAATTCAACAAATCATGTGTAGTAAGTAGACACGATGTTGGATCTATGTGTACCCCCTTGTGGATCAACTCACATGGGCCAGAACCCAAATACCGGCTATGGTAGAAATACACGTTGGGACTACAATCCTCACAATCCACCTGTATTTAGACAATTCGATTGCTGCAAATACTTGAGTTCTTTGAGTAAATGCGGTAAATATACAATGTAGATCTAGGTGGGACAGGAGAAGCAATAAAATAGCGTAAATGTTTCAGATCCACACAAAAAAGATCAGGTAATATTGGGTAAATTGTTTATTGGATTAGTATCATTTAATATGAAGATTTAAGATGAATGTATTCACAATTTAAATAACTGAAATAGGATGGTCACTTCACGAAGTAGGAGCACAGGATGTTATAAGCACCTCTAAATATTGATTACTTCTAAAGAAACCTGTTTTGGAGATGGATATATGTATATGCCGATATATTCAGTCATGTAAACTACGCAGAATATTTGATTTATATTACTGAGATTGTTATTTTTATTAATGTGATAGCACTCCTCTTTTTGATTACAAATGCGGTTATTTATTCACTTTTTTATTATTTTTTAGATTATATAGTTTATCACCATATATATCAGTATGTATTAAAATACAAGAGATTAAAACACATAGGGCTATCTTGATTTAAATATTAGTCCCTTAAATATTAGTCACCTCTTAAATAACTACGCTTTTACATCACCTATTTATATGTTTTCACAGACTGTCATTGTATCACATATTTTTTTGTATGTTGCTATCATTGTGAATTATACATTGCATGTTTTATTGAAATGTTTATTGAAATAATTGTCTAACTTAAGTTCTTGATTGATACACGTTTGCTAATTGTGTGTACTATATATAAAGTTGTTTGAAACACCTTATGCTAGGCTTGAAAACGGTTGAAACGTCGCCTGCTTGTGAATAAAATTCTCACTTTGCACAGAGTGCTGGGTCCTGTATTTTCATTTGTGGACAGGAGAAGCAGACCATAGCATAGGAAAATATATAACAAATGTATTGGCCCCAATATATTAGGCTTACTTTAAATGACAATATTAAAAGCATATAGAAATGTAAACATTTGCGCCGTTCCGCGTCTTATTCGTAGAATCCAGTGTATGTAAACAAGATCCCGCACAAGAGCACATCAGCAAGTTGGCCTCGTGTACTTCCGGTACGCCTCCCTCTGATGTCACACGCACAACGTGTTTCGTCTATAGAGACTTCTTCACCGTGCAGCACTTTCGTCTATAGAGACTTCTTCACAGTACAGCATGAAGTTTTGCTATTCCATATCATACAATGTGACCATGTCTGCATGTCCTATAGTTATATAGTGTGGAAAACAATACATGAGTATAATTACATAGTTACATAGTAGTTTAGGTTGAAAAAAGACAAGTTACACCCTTTTCCTATCCTGTGTTTACCGCTGTTGATCCAAAAGAAGACAAATAAAAACCCATTCAGCAATTTCGAATTCTGCTTTCAGTGGGGGGAAAAATTCCTTCTTGACTCCAAATGGCAATCAGATTTCTCCTTGGATCAACAAGCACTAACTAAATATTAATGCCTATACTAACATGCATAGCCCTCTATGCTCCGGCTCATTAAAATTAGGATCATAAAAGAATTATTGAGTGCCAAAACAATAGTTCACCACACTTATACAAAATAGTTGAACTGTGTTCACAAAGAGTGTTGAGGGCATTGTAAATAACCTGCTAAAAATATTATTTATTCATTTGAAAAACACTATCATAATCCACAGTGCTGGACAATAACTGATTTTGTATATAAACTTAACCCATTTGGGACAATGGATGTGCCTGGCACGTCCTCCAGTGAAACAAGTGGTTTTCGTGATCAACGATCGCAACAACCGCTTTAACGGTGCTGGTCTATTGCCTCGATGTTGAGGCAATAGCCAGCACCAAAATTTCCTCTCTGGGGCACGTGGGGCGATCGTGGGCGCCATACTGACGGAGCAGCATGCGCTCTGGTGGTCTGAGCTTCGGAAGTGAAAGTAAATTCACTTCCGTCGCACTGAATAACCTGCTAGTCAAGAGGCAGCCAAGCAACATTTCAATGTTAAAAAAAAGATTATATTAGCTTAAAACTAGTATTATGTTAGATTAGCCTATAGGGTTCAAATTCAATAATTGTTAGCGTAAGGGATATGGTAAAAAATGAATTCATTTGGGTCAAAAGGTAAATTTAGGAAAAAAACTAAAAACACTATTTTTGGTTTTTGCCCCTTAACTCGCAAAAAAAAATACTGAAAAATATGGAAAAATGCATATTTCTGAAAATAAGGAAAAAAACTAAAAGCCTGAATATAAGACTACCCTATAGGGAAAAAAAAGTTTAACTTGTATATATTCACATGTAAATTGCTTTTTAATATTTAATAAAAAAAATTATGATATTAAACAAATGCATTTCTTGTTTTTATTTCCTTTTATGTGCTAATGCTGCCTCTCTCCCCCCCCCCAGCATCTCTCTCTCCCCCAAAACTTCTCTCTCTCTCTCTCCACCTCCCCTCCCTCCTTTTATCTCTCTCTTTTCCCCCCTCCCCTTGTCTCTGTCTCTCCCCTTGTCTCTCTCTCTATGTCTCCCCCCCTCCCCTTGTCTCTCCTTCTCTGTCTCCCCCCCTTGTCTCTCCTTCTCTGTCTCCCCCCCCCCTTGTCTCTCCTTTTCTGTCTCACCCCCTTGTCACTCCTTCTCTGTCTCCCCCCCCTTGTCTCTCCTTCTCTATCTCCCCCCCTTGTCTCTCCTTCTCTGTCTCCCCCCCATGTCTCTCCTTCTCTGTCTCCCCCCCTTGTCTCTCCTTCTCTGTCTCCCCCCCCCCCCCTTGTCTCTCCTTCTCTGTCTCCCCCCCCCCCCCCCTCACCTTGTTTCTGTCCCTGGTGGCTAGTGGGGGCAGCCGGGGGATATCTGCACGATAAGTGCAGATATCCTCCATGCTGCCCGACACTTCTGTCTATTATGACGGACCAGCTGTCCCGGCTGCCCAGATTTCCTGGTGGTTAGTGGAGGCAGCGGTGGATGTCTGCATGATACGCGCAGACATCCTCCGCTGCTGCCCGGCACTTCCGCAGGGACTTTTATGATGAAGCCGGAAGGACCCGGCTTCATCATAGAAGTCCCAGTTGGTCATGCCGGGCGGCAGCAGGGGATGTCTGCGCTGTTAGCGAGGGGGATCCAGGTCCCCTGCTGCTCTGCGGGGGCCCTGGATCCATGTCTTATAATCTGACCTCGATTTGAGGTCAGATTATAAGACGACCTCGAATGTAAGATGAGGGGTATTTTCAGAGCATTTGCTCTGAAAAAAACCTTGTCTTATATTCGAGCAAATATGGTATATATTTTTTTATGTTCCTCAAAACATTGTGTTTACACAGATATATCTGTATGGTTTGGGCTTTTTTTCTTTGTCTTTGCAATTATTTTTATCTACTTAGTTCTTTCACAAGCTTGATAGTTTCCTCACAGTGGTTTGGCCCAATGAATATGGGGATTTATTTTATCCTGATGTTTTCTTCTTAATGTACCGTATTTGCTCGAATATATGACGACCCTGATTATAAGACGACCTCCCAAATAGATATTCCTTTAGGAAAAAACTAAAAGCCTGAATATAAGACTACCCTATAGGAAAAAAGTTTAACTTGTATATATTCGCATGTAAATTGCTTTTTAATATTTAATAAAAACTTATGATATAAAAAAATAAATTTCTTGTTTTTATTTACCTTTTATGTGCCAATGCTGCCCCTCCCCCCAGACTTACCCAATGCTCCCCCCAACGGTGTCTGTCTCTCCACCCTTCCCTCCCCCCAACATTGTCTGTCTCTCTCCCCCCAATGGTGTCTGTCTCTCTCCCCCACCTTCCCCCAATATTGTCTGTCTCTCCACCCCACCCCCCCAGCATTGTCGGTCTCTCTCCCCCACCCTCCCCCCAATGTTGTCTGTGTCTCTCCCCCACCCTCCCCAATGTTGTCTGTGTCTCTCCCCCACCCTCCTCCCAATGCTGTCTGTGTCTCTCCCCCCCCCTCCCTCCCCCGAACATAGCCTGGTGGGTAGTGGGGGCAACTGGAGGATGTCTGAACGATACGTAATACGTAATACATAATAGACGGAAGTGTCGGGCAGCATGGAGGATGTCTGCACTATCGTGCAGACATCCCCCGGCTGCCCAAATATCCCTGGTGGCTAGTGGGGTCAGCCGCTGCTGCCTGGCACTTCCGCCGGGACTTTTATGATGAAGCCGGGCGGCAGAGGAGGATGTCTGCGTGCATTGCGCAGACATCCACTGGCTGTTAGCGAGGGGGATCCAGGTCCCCTGCAGCTGTGCGGGGGACCTGGATCCCAGTCTTATAATCTGACCTCGATTTGAGGTCAGATTATAAGACGACCTCAAATATAAGACGAGGGGTCTTTTTCAGAGCATTTGCTCTGAAAAAAACCTGGTCTTATATTCGAGCAAATACGGTACTTTCTCTTTGTTTTCAACAAAAATATGTGCGATTATACTACTTAATAACTGCCCGTTACCTTTCTGGATGTTATTTTTTCTTTCAAGGCCCACGTCTCCACAGCCCTGTCTACTCCTTTCCAATCACGCGCTTCGACTCCGCCCTTTATTCGAATGCGGTGGCCATTTTCTGACCTAACCCTCAATAACGGGTTTCCCGCTGTTTTTTTCCTACCCACTTGCCTCAATTATTCGTGACAGGAAAAAATAGTTCATCAGTATTTTTTCTTTTCTGGATTCCTCTGAGCCCCATAGTAGGTGTCTGTGGTGAGTTTATTCAACACTTTTTTACATGGCTTTTCTAATAAGTTCACTCTTTTTTTAGTTTTTTTTCCTGATTATTCCTTTTTTCTTTTTCCTTACAGATTCTAGGCTACCTTTCTGAACAAGCTTAATCTCCATTACTGTACACCATTGTGGTTACCCCACCATATTCCAAAGAAGCTCATTCACTAAAAATATAATAATACAAAACAAATCTATACTTGTGTCTTACTGTGGGTGACCCCCACTGTGTTTTTTTATTACCTCTGCTGTGGGTGACCCCCACCATTTTATTTTACTGTATGTCTGACTAAGCTGCCCTATTTTGGTCTGTTTTTCTCTTATTACTATTTTATTGTGGATGTCCCCCCTTCTGTTTATGTCAGTTATATTCTGTGGCTTACCCCCCCTTCAATTGAAAAATAGTGGCTAAAACCCACTTATTATTATTTACTGTACCGCTGGGTGATCTCCCATGTTTATTCAGTTAGGGTGATCCCCAAATGTTTTATTGGGCGATACCCGATTTCAAACCTTTCCTCAACAGTGACTACTAAAGGTTAGATCCAATTGGTGTTTTTTGTATTCTGCTTTGTGCCCATTTATCCATTTAAAAAAAAAAAATGTCTGACCTACCTGACACAGCTTTATCAGCCAAACTTAAAGCCTGGCTTTTTTCTGCTATATCAGAATCTATTCCCAGCCGCCTCTAGCCGTCCTACAGGGGCAACCCAATCCTATTCCCAAAACTACATCACAAAAAAGTCTCTCCAACTTCAAAGAGTCCCTCAACCCATCTGGCCATGAAGGGGCTCCCAGCAAACGGCCTTGGAAGGGCGACAGCGCATCAGCCAGTAAAGGCAAAGCATCAGCTAAAAATCCTAGATTGGATCATTTTTCCCTAGACCCTCTTGAGGGCTCTACTTCCCACGGTCTACAGATCATGGATGAATATAACGCTGGCCATTCTGATGAGGAACTTCCTTTCATGAAACTGAAATCGCTCCCTCCAAGTATGTCATTGAGACTTTTGTTGACCAGTCATGTAATTCGACTGTGGCTTCACAGCAACAGCTATCCGCTGAGTCTCTGTTAGATTCCCAGGGCCAGCCCTTTTTTGATCCAAGGCTGATTAAGCACCCTCGCCCAGCCGAATTAGGGTCTAGGGAATTGGGTCTGAGGCTAACAGCCTCCTTTTGGTAACAAATTTATTAGGGACCTTAACAAGCATGTCTCCATTTTCACCTCACTTACCAAGGCCCAGTCTTCACTACGCAGAGTGCTTCGTTCCCAACGTTTTTATGGGAGAACCGGTCGCCATAGAGGCCGAGCCAACGGTAGACAGACCTTCACTGGCTACAGGCCTCGCACCACCGAACCTTGGAACTCCGGTCAATATCGACCTTATTACATACAGTTTTTCCCTGGCAGAGGTCCAATCGGAGAATTTGTAACCGACCCTTTTCAAACAACTCCTCCACGTCCGCTCTCGATGTCACTAACACAAGATGCAACCTTACAGACCGAGCTCTGCAAACTCAGAGACAAGGGTGCTATCGAGCCTTCGACCACACGCCCAACGTACCTAAGCAATGTCTTCCTTGTCAAAAAGAAATCTGTCGAGTTCCGTCCAGTCATCAATCTAAGAGACCTGAATTAATATGTGGCTTATCGTCACTTCAAAATGGAATTACATCTGTTACGCGACCTACTCTGCGAGGGAGATTGGTTTTCCTGCTTCAACCTCAAAGACGCCTATCTGACGGTTCCTATAGCTCAGGGGTGTCCAAGTTTATTCTGCAAAGGGCCACTTCGATAGAAATGTATGCGTGTGTGGGCCGCATTCATTTTTCATTCATTCAGAGAATAATATATATAATAATATACATGTGTGTGTATGTAAATATATATATATATATTTTACACTAATGTGTAGTGGTCACATTAACTACAAACACACACATGCATACACAGTCACCCCCCCCCCCTTCCCACACACACATTCACAATTACCCCACACACACATACACATTTATACACACATACTCACATACATACACTTACCCCACACACATTTATACACACACACTCACATACATACATACACTTACCCCACACCCACTTAACATGCACTCACATAGATACACATTTATACACATACTCGCATACATGCACTTACCCCACTCACACACATACACATTTATACACACACACACACTCACATACATACATCCAGTTACCCCACACACTCACATACATACACTTACCCCACACACACACTCACATACACTTACCCCACACACTAATACACATTTATACACACACACACACTCACATACATACATACACTTAACCCACACACACATTGATACACACACTCACATACATACATACATACACTTACCCCACACACTAATACACATTTATACACACACACACACACACACACTCACATACATACATACATACATACATACACTTACCCCACACACTAATACACATTTATACACACACACACACACTCACATACATACATACATACATACACTTACCCCACACACTAATACACATTTATACACACACACTTACCCCACACACTAATACACATTTATACACACACACACACACACTCACATACATACATACATACATACATACATACATACACTTACCCCACACACTAATACACATTTATACACACACACACACACACACACTCACATACATACACTTACCCCACACACTAATACACATTTATACACACACACACTCACATACATACATACATACACTTACCCCACACACTAATACACATTTATACACACACTCACATACATACATACACTTAACCCACACACACATTGATACACACACTCATATACATCGATACACTTAACCCACACACACATTGATACACACACACTCACATACATACATACATACCCACACGTGGCTGTGGACTCCCGGTGCGCTTTTTCCCTCCCTCTGACCCTTGCGCAGGGTAGAGGAGGGGATTTGTGCACTGCACACCGCACTGGAAGCTGTATCGGGGGAACGAAGTTCCCTACACAGATCGTGTAGGGAACTTCGTTCCCCGACACAGCTTCTCGTGTGGTGTGCAGTTCGAGGTGCGGCTACCGGAGCAGAGCTCAGGCAGGCCGCACCTCGATGCCCGGCGGGCCGCATTTGGCCTGTGGGCCGCACGTTGGACGCCTCTGCTATAGCTCCTTTTCATTGCTGTTACCTACAGTTTTGTTTGGCAACACAATCATCATCTACCTCGACGACATTCTGGTCATTGTTAAAAATCCTCACACCCTTCAACGGCACACAGAGATGACTACATCACTCCTTCAAAATCTCGGATTTGTGATAAATCTCGAAAAATCTTCTCTTCTGCCTTCACAATCTATTCAGTTTCTGAGATTTCAGATAGACTCCGTTTTCGCCATACTTCAGCTCCCATCGTCAAAAATCAAGGTTATCAAGAAAGATATTCAGAAACTGATGAATTCACTCTGTATGCTTCTTTGCGACCTGGCTAGAGTCATCGGCCTCCTTTCAGCTTCCATTCAGGTCATTTTTCCGGGTCCTTTACATTACAGGGCAATGCAACGCCTCAAGGCCTTTTACCTCCTTTGGATCCTCATATTTTTCATCTTCTTCAGCTTTTGCGTGGTCCCCTTTGTCTGGACCTCTTTGCTTCTCACCTGTACCATCAGACCAAAGCTTTTTTCAGTTGGCTCCGGGAGCCTGCATGTCAATCAGTAGATGCTTTCCTCCAACAGTGGCCAATGTCGGGAGCGTATACCTTCCCTCCTTTCTCACTGATCCCTCGAACTCTTTAGAAACTCAGAGCACTAGGAGCCAAAATTGTCTTGCTCACTCCTCTTTGGAGTGCACAACCTTGGCATCCCAACCTGTTAGAATTGCTGGTAGACTTCCGTCTCCTTCTTCCTCAGACTTTCAACCTTCTCAGAGGCCCCTCAGGGGAGTTTCACCCCCTTCTCCTTCAGGATCACCTTCAACTTGTGGCCTGGAACATTTCAGGGGATCATGGGTTCTATGGATTTTCGCTTACAGCTAGAGGGTTACTATGGGATTCCTGGGCTCTCGGGACTCAACGCTCCTACCTCTCCTCTTGGCGCATATGGACTAGCTGGTGTATGGGAATGTATTGATCCCTTTTCATCATCTATTTCTCATGTCTTGAATTTCTTATCGTCTCTCTTTGACCAAGGCAAATCCTACCGTACCATAAACCGCTTTCGTTCCGCTATCTCTGCGGCTCATACCCCAGTCGATAACTCCTCCATGAGGAGTGCTCATGCCATTGTACAGAGCATTGGTGAGACCTCACTTGGAGTATTGTACTCAGTACTGGAGACCGTATCTCCAGAAGGATATTGATACTTTGGAGAGAGTTCATATAAGGGTTCATGGGTTGAAGGATGAAACTTACCAGGAAAGGTTAAAGCATCTTAACATGTATAGCTTGGAGGAAAGACATAACAGGGGGATAGAAACATTTAAATACCTAAAGGGAATCAACACATTAAAGAGAGAGAGTAAATTTAAAAGAAGAAAAACTACCACAACTAGAGGACATAGTCTAAAATTAGAGGGGCAACGATTTAAAAGTAATATCAGGAAGAATTACTTTACTGAGAGGGTAGTGGATATATGGAATAGCCTTCCAGCGGAAGTGGTAGAGGTAAAGACAGTCAAGGATTGTAAGCATGCGTGGGATTGGCACAAGGCTATCCTAGCTATAAGATAGGGAACTGGGGACTCATAAAAGTATTTAGAAAATTGGGCAGACTAGATGGACCAAATGGTTCTTATCTGCTGATACATTCTATGTTTCTATGTCTCTCCATGGGCAGGCATCCTTATGTCTGTAGACCTCTACAGATTAGTATCAGATTAGCCAGACCTCCGGCTCCTCGATACTCTTAGTTTTGGGACGTGTCTCGTGTTTTTCCCTTCTTGGAGACTTAGCTTTCCAACTCTGATCTCAATCTTAGACAACTTTCCGCTAAATTAGCTCTTTTGCTCTGTATGATCTCCTTCCGGAGAGTCTCTGATGTCAGGGCTTTCGATTTCCGTTTCGCGACGTACTAAGACGCTCTCATCTTCTGTCTTCTACCCATAGTTTCCCTACAGAACTTCGCTTAGTGTTGCGCGCTGTCTATGCCAATACTTGCGTCTCACTACTCCGCTTCTTCCTTTTTTCTTGCAGGTGGGGCCCTTTCGGATATTTTGTCCTCTGCTGACTGGTCCACGGTGTCTACCTTCCGTACCTTTTATTTTAGTCCAGCTTCTCATGCTTTTACTCCTCTTCTTTCTGGGCGATAAAATAGCAAAATATGAAGCCTCCTGTCTTGTTATAAAATTAGGGATTATTCTAGTGTAATGACCGAATAATCTAAATTTTATTAAAGACAGGAGGCGAATATTTTTCCCAACAACTTTGTTTCTTCCCTCCCTCTTACTGTTTAATATGGTTTTCCATTGTGATGTGTTTCTGTTATACTGTACCTGTGTCCTACCTACAATATATTGAATTGTTTTTTTCACAATGTCCGGTCATATTGCTTGCTAAACTTGTTTACAACTGGTCATAGACACCATACTTTTCACGATTATTTTCTAGTGTGATGACTCGTTGGATCCGCTGGTTCCTGCTTCCTGTCTGTTCAAAGCTGCAGACGCTGTTTATATCTCTTCTTGTTCCATTCCCGATATTTTCCGATTGGATAGTTCTGCGTGGTGATACTTCACTGACTCCTTTTGTGCGGCTGCATCCAAGAAAGAGGAAGCTTCACACACCTTCTAATACTGTTACCTCTGTTGTGATTCGTTGATTTTTTTATTCATTATATTAACCTCTTCTTTGCTGCTGGGAGGTTTGAGTAAAAAAAGTAAAGCAAAATATTAAGCCTCCTTTCTTTAATAAAATTTAGATTATTCGGTCATTACACTAGAATAATCCCTAATAATCAGTGGCTATTAATGGACAAAGTATCAGTGGGCTATTAATGGACACATTATCTTTGGGCTAATAATGGACTTATCAGTGGGCTATTAATTGACATATTACCAGTGGGCTATTAATGGACAAATTATCACTGTGCTTATAATGGACAAACTATCTTTGGGCTTATAATGACAAATTATCATTGGGCTTATAATGGACAAATTATCAGTGGGCTATTAATGGACATATTATAATTGGGCTTATAATGGACAAATTATCAGTGGATATTAATGGACAAAGTATCAGTGGGCTATTAATGGCCACATTATCAGTGGGCTATTAATGGACAAATTATCAGTGGGCTAATAATGGTCAATCAGTGGGCTATTAATGGGCATATTATCAATGGGCTATTAATGGACAAATTATCAGTGGCTATTAATGAGCAAATTATCAGTGGTACATTAATGAGCAAATTATCAGTGAGCTATTAATGGACACATTATCAGTGGGCTATTACTGGAAAAATTATCAGTGGGCTATTAATGGACAAGTTATCTGACACCGACTCCCTGAAGGTGTTTTTTCATCCATCTCTTTTTCATCCATCGTTTCATCTGCTCTTTATACTCAATGTCCTAATTTTCCCTATCTTTCCCTTTATTATGCCATACTTTTTCTCCAGTTATATCTAAGCCATCATCTTCACCATCTCTAGGTTCTGTCATCCTTTATTATATGTAATAGTTCTTAGAAAGTTTATTCTTCCTATGTCTTACTTATACCCTTAATCTCCGTGCACTAGGCTATCATACATACAGTACTAAGTAATAATAATATATAAAGGTATAATACAGTAATAACCTTTGCAACTATAGTAACTAAATAAAGCCACTCAAAGCAGCTAATTATTCAACCATAGATTGTGTATTAATTAATTAATTATCTAGACTAAAATGGTAAAATAAAATGTAGGTTTAGGTCTATAGTGTTATATCACAAGTAATCACAATGAGAGCTTGTTATACAATAAACACTGTAGTTATATATTTTAATGTACTCTGGTTGCTTTATTACAAATCACACAATATGCCTTTAGCAGAATGAAACTAAATGTATGCTAATCATTAAGTTTGCTAATATAAGCTGAAAATATGTATAAGGATAAAAATAATCCTTAATTTTAACACTGTGAAAAAGCTGATTTGTTAGTGAAATGTAAAGGTTATATACATATAAATATATAATAATATATAGATGCAGAATCCCTATCTCCCCCTACCAGTTGTGATCTCACTCTTCAATGCTCAATGAAAAATTAGGAAATGAGAAGGTACTGAGTCACGAGAGCCCTTGTCTTGGCACACGAGTGCTCTGTGTGCAGCCTGTGGTCTAGTCATCAGCTTCATGCAGACTCCCAAGAGAACAGTCCCTGCTATTTAATTATTCAGCACCAACTCTGCCTGACTGCAGATTCATCTCTTACTGTCTGTCTTGACAATAGGCACCATTTATTTGGTAGCATCTCATGTCTCACTATGTAATACTATATTTTCATGGAGAGGTATATTGCTACAACATTTTTGAAGAGATCTGTTTATGAACTACCTAATTATACTTAAGAAAAACTTGATTTATTCTTTAGCTCCGGTCTATGATATTTGCATGTGTTTAATAAATGTAGTGTTTTAGGCAGTTCTCCCTTTTTATTTGTAGAGTCCAGTGTGTTGGCCTGATAGCCAGATGTAAACAAATCCCAAATGTATTGGCTATCTCAGGCTTTATATGTATTTTATGCACCTTGTAACTGTAGTGTGTGGGAACATTGACAATCACATTTAGGTGTACGTGAATATAAAGTGTTGAGCAATAAATGGTGATGATACTTATCGGAATAGCTTGGCAAAAGAGCATGTATAATGGATGTGGCAGTGCTGACATCATACGTCAAGACCCTGTTTGAGGAACAAGCAGTTCATTTTTTTTTTTTCAGTTACCATTTACTTTGACAATGGACATGTAGAAGTTTGAAGTCAAAAAGAATACATCAAATTACATGTATTTTTCATCTGGCCACCTCAGATGAGTCATGATGACATTTACTTGACTGACCACAAGTCCTGAAACCATATATAGGTCTAGTATCCCTTATCTGAAATTCTTTAGACCAGAAATATTATGAATAATGGATTATTTTGGATAATGAATTATTTTCACCAATAGTCTCTCAACACTTCTTTCATGAAGTAAAGCAAATAAATCACTTTTACTGTGATGTGAGGCATCGTTGGGAACCTGCCATTGGCTCATCAGGCCTGCACATGTGCCAAAAAGCTATATCGCAGCCCAAGGGGGCTGGACACTGAATAAACTGTTGTGAACTTAAATTCTGACAGGTATGTATGGAACTTGCAACTTGTGGAGAACTCCAAATTTATGGGGGGGATAACGGATCATTTTGGATAAGGGATTTTCAGATAAGGGATACTCCACCTGTATTATTTACTATAAACATACCCTGTACTACATGACAGTGGCATCACTAAGGAGTCCAGGTGGTGTGGACCACACTGGGTGATACCATCAGATCGGGTGACTATAGGGTTGCCAACTGGCTGGTATTACAGGCACAGCTGGTAATCATGCCTTTGGAGTCGGTGCCAGCATAAGTAATATTATTATTATGATAATATCCTGTGAAATTTCCTCATACATAACGTGATTTCAGAGGCGTTAAACCCTGGATTGCTTGACATATATAGGCAGTGTCAGTGGAGTTAACCCCTTTATCCACACACTCACTCACACTGACACACACACACACACACACACACTCTCACTGACATACACACACTTACTGACACACACACTGTCAGTTTTTACCTTACCTGGTGCAGGCATCTCTTGCTTTGAACTCCTCATGTGAAGAAAGGACTGAGCCAATCATGGGAGGCTTCTGAACTCTCAGCCAATCAGAAGAGTTGAGAGGTCTCACCTGATTGGTTGAGGCATCCTTCTATCAAGCTCCCCCAGACACAGGAAAGAAAAAGAAACAAAATGCTGCATGGAGCCACAAAGTGCCGCCACTACCAGGGTAATTCCTGTGGCAGATGCCACAGTCTGCCCCATTAAAAGTGCTGGCCCTGGAATATTAATGCACTTACATTGTTTCTCGTAAAGGGGGTTTTGTGGTAACCTTTGTCTTATGTAAAATGTTTAGTCTCCATTGCCTACAGGCCAAGTGAGGAATATAGTGGCGCGTACATTCCACCACTAGAGCACACCTGTCTTTCTGCATCCATGTGTTCCAGCTCTTCTCACTGTGTTATTGGGTCGGTACCAATGATAGGTAGGTAGAATACAGAATCTGGGATGATTGCATTATGGACATTTCAATTTGGCTTTTTTAGGTGAAATAAAGACTTCTGCAGGAAGGGGGGGGGGGGCAATTGTAATGGGGATCCTTATGGGGATGATGGAGGCTATCTTCGGGCTGCTTTCTATTTCAAAGCATTCGTTATGTATTCGGCTATGATGGCTGAATTGTAAGGTTATTTGGGGTCACATCGAGGCATATTGTGTAGCTTCCAATATGTATCCTGAATCTTTACAAACTTCAGGCCAATTACTTCGGGCTTGAAGTTTGACAAGTATTGTATAGACCCTTTGAAGGTATTGCCTGCACCTTGAAGGTAAGAGACAACCAGAGAGGAAGGGTATAGGTCAGGGGTGTCCAAGTTTTTTTTTTCAGTGGGCCACTTCTCCAGAAATGTGTCTGTGCGTGGGCCACATTCATTTTTCATTTAGAGAAAATTAAACATGATTGTGTGAGTGTGATATTTATTGCTGTGGAGTCTGTGACACACTCACACAATGCACATTAATATGAATTTTATATATATGTGTGTGTGAATATGCTCACATTTATATATAAAATTCACATTAATGTGCACTGTGTGAGTATATCACAGACTCCACAGCAATAAAACTCACTCTCACACGGCACACTTATACACCTATTCACCGCCACACTTACACCTGTTCACAGCCACACTTACACCTGTTCACAGCCACACTTACACCTGTTCACAGCCACACTTACACCTGTTCACAGCCACACTTACATCTGTTCACAGCCACACTTACATCTGTTCACAGCCACACTTACACCTGTTCACAGCCACACTTACACCTGTTCACAGCCACACTTACACCTGTTCACAGCCACACTTACACCTGTTCACAGCCACACATACACGAATAGACACACAGTCACCCTTACACACACACACACACCTATTCATACTCAGACACCCATTCATACTCAGACACCCATACACACACACAGACACCCCCACACAGACACCCATTCACACTCAGAAACCCTTACACACACAGACAGACACCCTAACATTTATTCAGCCTGTGTGCTAAATAAATATTTCCACTAACTACTTTGAGTACTTGGTCCTAAGTATTTTGTTTTCTAGACACCCTCACAGACACAGACGGACACCCATACAGACACAGACACTCTTACACACACACTCAGACAGACACCCATACAGACACCCTTACACACACACTCAGACAGACCCACATACAGACACAGACACACAGACACCCTCACACACACAGACACTTTTCTTTTTGCACGTCCCTTTTGTCCCCCTCCCTGCTCAGTCACCTTTTATATGCAGGGAGGGGTATGGTTCAGGCATCAGGGAGTCAATACACAGACACCCATACACACACAGACACCCATACATACACAGACACCCATACATACACAGACACCCTCACACACCCAGACACTCTAACACACCCAGACACTCTCACACATTTCTTAAATTTTTTCCCATGTGCCAATAGTCCCCCTCCCTGCTCACTCACCTTTTAAATGAAGGGAGGGGGTGGTTCAGGCACCATCTTCTGAGCTCCAGAATGCATCTGGAGCTCCAACGAGTGTCAGAGCATGAGGGGGCGGAGCAAGCGCACCAGGCACTCTTCAGCTTCTTCGCGAGGGGGCTGAGCATGCACCCCTCATGCTACCAAAATATGGAGGCGTGCCACGGAGGTGCGGTCACCGCATCAATCTCAGGCGGGCCGCACCTCTATCTCAGGCGGGCCGCATTTCGCCCGCGGGCCGCATGTTGTACGCCCCTGGTATAGGTCATTCAAAGGGGACAGACCTAGCCATGACTTCGTCACCTTAGCACTGTTTATGTAAACACTAAAGAATAATCGAATACACCTTTACATTGCGTTAACAGAATTGCAAGCAAATACATAAATAAAGAGAAAAATGTTTTTAAATGTGTTTGTGATGTCTCCTGTTTATAGCATCACCTTAAATCACCTTAAATACAAATTCCAAAACTATAGGTGGTCACAAACAAGGGGCACATTTAATACACATTTTTCTCCTCATTCATTTACATTTTTTTTTATCTACTTTCCCAGTATCAGTGTTTATACTATGTTTAGGTAGTGGAGTTAAAGTTCAAGGAGCATACATACAGTGAAGAGCTTGTAATCTGATTTCATTTTGGTGTTAATACATATTTATTTATTTAATTAGCAAATTCCATTTACTTACACAGAAAGTTAGAAATAAGAGAGGGAAATTAGAAGTATGGGAACAATCCTTTAAAGTAGATGGGGTGCCAAAAGCTACCCATCACTGCACTGTTTATATTTGTATCCCTAGTCAATTTCACCCAATATGCTTTGGATAATAGCTCCTACACTAGTTGGTTTGTGTTTTTAATGGTTTCCTCTTCACTGCTTATGTGTAAGTATTTGTACTGTATTTACCATGGGACAGTCAAGGCTTTTCGATCTTGATAGTATCAAATGAAAGGCTTGTATGTTTGTTCGTGTTCTTTTGTTGCTATTATTTCATTCGCTAGTATATTTCCACATGCATTTGTCTACAACTTCTACATTATTTGGGCTGTTATTGATTATGTAAACCTAATCCATTAATGTATCTCATGTAACGGTAAAGTTTAATGTTAAAGAGAACATAATTATGATTGTAGTTCTTAAATGTTTTTTTACTTCGCATTCAATTGTTTTCTTCATGAATTTTCATGAAACTATGTAAATACATTTAGGCTGTGTACATGTTTTTGTAATTTAAAGGTGTCATTTTAATTTTGCTAGTTGTTCATGTCTCTACTATTTCCATTACATTCAGTAATATGTGGAAATTACGATTTACAAGTAGCGTGAGTGCAAATAACATTACTAAGGATTCTTGGTAACGGTCTATCACCATATGACACCATGAGTTACCGCACTGGGTGACACCAACCCTAGTGAAGCTACTGCTAAGCGATGGAAGAGGACTTGGTCAATGGACCTAGGTTTACGTCCATAATTCTTCATGCATTTGGCTTGCCCTGTCTGAGGTAAGGTATTGTCTGCTTAGTCCATCTAGTCCAATGAGCCATAAACCAAAATAAGTACTGTGATAGATATACACCAAACATTGTTAGCTTCCCCCCAAGAGACAAATCCAGAACTCTCAGTTTTTTTCCAAAAGCTGCAGTTGTCTTATTTATGTCTTTTTAATCTGGTTACAAAAAGGAAAATAAAAAAAGGCAGAATACTAATGCTTAAATGAAAATCTATTGTGAGACATTGGATCGGGCAAATCCTTTCATGAGAATATGTCTTTTTATTTAAAATTAGAATTGTTATGTAAAACTTAATGTGTTTTGTTTCCATGACCAGGAAAAAAAAATTCTGGGATTGCAGGTTATAAAACAGAAAGCATATCATGGCCTAGGGAGAAAAAAAACTAAAACAAACACTTAATCACAAAAGCTTTTTATATACGGCTGGGTTAAAATGCCTCTGTACGAGCCAAAGTGACCCTCCTTTGTTGGTCTATACAAATAGAACTGGAACTTTAGTCCTTTATTCAGTTTCTTTCCCCATTTTTTTAAGCCACCAGCCCCAAGCACCTGGAAATCATCCTGAGGTGAAAAATCCACTTTCCTTGAGTTGAATACGTTAATCAAATAAAATCTGCAGACCATGAATCTTCTAAATGTGGTGGGATCTTCTGAGCGTGAAGCACAGCTAGCAAAACATTACTTAATAAAATAAAATGTGTGAAAATAGAATTAGTGAAATTAGGTTAAACTAATAAATCGTGCCTTGGGTCTCACCCCCCTCTTTCTTTTAACCAGCCTTGGGCTAAAATTGCTAGCTTGGCTGATCTATTGTTTCCTACCTAAGCAGGGGGTTTATTGTGTGATAAATAATTCCTTTAAAAAAAAGTGAGTATTTGCATAATTAGTGCTTTGAAGTGTCTAGCATTCTGAGGCTTGGTCCCCAGATCTGCAATAGGCCTGAAGTAACAAAAAGACTGCACTCTTTCATTGCACTGACAGTGTGTGGCAGCTCGTCATAAACAGCTTCACCCTTCTACTTTTTTCCCGAACCCCCTTAATGATTAAACTTTAGGAATGCCACAAAATAGAGGTTGTGTTTTTTTCCTACAAGTCAGGCGTGATGGATTTGATTGTCCTCCCTCTCAACCCCTTTCCAGAACGCACTTTGAAGGAACTTCTAAATGTATAGCAAGGGTTTAAATAGCAACTTCCACAATAATATCCACCCACAGGCTAAGATTGATCAATTGACTCAATCCTTCTGTGGGGTGAATACAGTGGCCAGTGAGCCAAGCTGTATAATCACCTTAACTTGTGATATGATTAGATACTCAGTTTCTATAGTTAAGATCAATTCCTATTTCTTTGTTAATTTAACCTTTTTCACGTTTCCTGCTAGTGCTTAAATTCTAATGTATTGATATTTGTTATTATTTCATTTTTTATATGTTATTTTTACCCTAGTTAACATTGGAGGTTTTCCTATCTTTGCACAATTTTAATACCCCATGATCACATGATGACATTGATATTGTTATGTCTAAACATTGGTAACAATGCTCATCAAAGTGGCTTTCTCTTGAAAAGGTTTATTTGCATCATCATATAAAAAAGTATACCTACCTTTATTTAAAATCCTACCTTTTATACGTTTTTAACATTTCAAATTCAATCTTCTCATTTAAAGTTAGAAAAACGATTCAAACCCTCGTCGATCCAGAAATGTTTATGATTTGGGACTTATGCAACTTTTTGCCAATCTTGAATAGATACTTATAGTCTATGAGAGTGAAAGCTTAGATGTGATTAGTAGGTGGTAGGATAAGCTAGTAACCACAGGTTTGGAAAGTGGGATGTGCAGCTTCTTGTCTTCCCCTTTATCACTAACCCCCATACCTGCACATAGGCTTATTAAGCAGATGTCCTAGATAGTCACATTCTCTCTATGGGGGTGGATCAAGGCTGATGCGTTCCAGTTGCCCACCAGATTAACTGTGATTTTGGTGATGCCAGCCCACAGTTCCTATTTATTTATATTTAACTGGTATTATTAAAATGTTCATTTATTTGAAAGGAGTGCTTCTTCTGCAGAAAGCTTTCACACAGTAGATTTCTGTTTTAGAAAGCTACAAAAGAACTGCATTGGAGGATCCTTTAATGATCTGTTCTTGTAAGATTTGATTGCATCCCCCTCTGTTCATCCGCTCTCTTTACTCTACTGCATACTTTAGGTTTACTATATTAAGCATTATGTGAATCTAAATGGAATAAGACAAATGGAAAAAGAACCATTATGCCTTGTCCAGCTCTTCTCTATCCTTCATCAGTTGGGAGGAGCACTTTTCAAGGATTGCTTGGTGGTCCATATTCTATTGTTATTAGTATATTAGTATTTATATTTGTACTTAACTTGAGATTTTCCAAGTCTTGATTAAAAAGCACGCTGGTAGCTGGCAATATCCTGGTCTATTGCTTGTGGAAATAAATAAAGATTTTCTCGGTGTTCTCGATATTCTGGGACAAGTGGTCTGGGGGAAAGACCAAATTTAAGTCACCTTAATATGTTCTCAATGGTATGTCTGAAGTTGAAGGTTTATGGAACAATGATAAAATATGGACATATATACAGAAAAATCTTTCCAAAGTGGTAATTTAAATGTTCAGGTCCAGAGAATAGATTGATTCATTGGGTTATTATCGCAGCATTGCCTGCAGCTGTGTCCAAAGATATTCTTGTATAGAGGAAAGTAAAACAAGCATTTTCTTTTTTTAATAAAAACAAAAGAAGGACACTATGTAGATGAGGATAAAGGTCTAACAGACTGCCTCAATTAATATTTTGTTTACTGTTTACAGGTGAAAATGAGGGAAAGGGCCCTCTTGTAGGAAGAGAAGACTAATAAGTCATTTGATACATGTGAGTTTACAGAGCAACAGCTTATACTTCAGCTGTCTACAGTAAAGACAAATAAGTCGATGGGCCCTTTATGGGATAAACCCAAAGTTAGTAGTCCCAGAAAATTGGAAATTAGCAATTGTTGTACCCGTTCACAAGAAAGGTATTAGGAAGGAGTCGGGCAACTATAGACCAGTACGTTTTACTTCAGTAGTGGGGGAAATAATGGAATGCTTCAGGGAGATCATGCCATACTAATCTTATAGACTAAAATAATAGATTAGGGTGGTTTAGTAGACATTGCTTACCTAGATTTTCAGGCTTTTGACACTGTCGAACATAGAAGGCTTATCAATAAACTGCAGTCTTTGAGTTTGAATTTCAATATTGTTGAATGTATTAGAAAATGACTGAGTGACAGGCAGGGCCACCATCAGAAATTTCAGGGCCCCTTACTAACAAAAAAATCTGGGGGCCCCCTCCTTTATAGTTTATCCATTAATAGCCCACTGATAATTTGTCCATTAATAACCCACTAATAATTTGTCCATTAATAGCCCACTCATAATTTGTCCATTAATAGCCCACTCATTATTTGTCCATTAATAGCAGTCACACGGGGCAGCTGCTTTGGGCCACAGGAATGAATTTGCCCACGTTTTAGTAATTTGTTTTTAGATTTTTTTTTAAAAGGCCGGGCCCCATGCAGGGCCGGGTCAAGGAATTTCGTCTACACAAGCGAATGTGCATTTTGGTGCCCCCCTCCTCTGACCCGCCACGCCTCCCACACCATTAACCCTCCATACATTATGTATATATAAGTATAATGTAAAAAATAAATACATCTAAATATTCAACTCGCATGCTCTAAATGTGTCACACATTGAAACCCTTAAAAGACAAAGACACCCTTGCAGTCACTTACAGAGACACACCACTTACACACACACCCTTACACAGACACAGTGACACACACAGAAAGTGACACACTTACACACACACCCTTACACAGAAAGTGACACACTTACACACACCCTTACCACTTACACACACACAGTGACACCAATACACACATAACCTGAGACACAGTATTTTGCCACTCAATATGCCAGTATTTAGCCACACAATATGCCAGTACTTTGCCCCTCAATATGCCATTTAATATGCCAGTATTTTCTCCTCAATATGCCAGTATTTCCTCTCAATATGCCATTCTTTTGCCATTTAATATGCCAATATTTTGCACCTCAATATGCCATTTAATATGCCAGAATTTTGCCCCTCAATATGCCAGAATTTTGCCCCTCCAATATGCCATTTAACATGCCAGGATCTTGCCCCTCCAATATGCCATTTAATATCCCAGGATCTTGCCCCTCCAATATGCCATTTAATATGCCAGGATTTTGCCCCTCCAATATGCCATTTAATATGCCAGGATTTTGCCCCTCAATATGCCAGGATTTTACCCCTCCATATGGCAGGGTTTTGCCCCTCCAATATGCCATTTAATATGCCATGATTTTGCCCCTCCAATATGCCATTTAATATGCCAGCATTTTCCCCCCCCAATATGCCATTTAATATGCCAGGATTTTGCCCCTCCAATATGCCATTTAAAATGCCAGGATTTTTTCCCTCCAATATTCCATTTAATATCCCAGGATCTTGCCCCTCCAATATGCCATTTAATATGCCAGGATTGTGCCCCTCCAATATGCCATTTAATATGCCATGATTTTGCCCCTCCAATATGCCATTTAATATGCCAGGATTTTGCCCCTCCAATATGCCATTTAACATGCCAGGATCTTGCCCCTCCAATATGCCATTTAATATCCCAGGATCTTGCCCCTCTAATATGCCATTTAATATGCCAGGATTTTGCCCCTCCAATATGCCATTTAATATGCCAGGATTTTGCCCCTCAATATGCCAGGATTTTGCCCCTTCATATGCCAGGATTTTGCCCCTCCAATATGCCATTTAATATGCCATGATTCTGCCCCTCCAATATGCCATTTAATATGCCAGGATTTTGCCCCTCAATATGCCAGGATTTTGCCCCTTCATATGCCAGGATTTTGCCCCTCCAATATGCCATTTAATATGCCATGATTCTGCCCCTCCAATATGCCATTTAATATGCCAGCATTTTGCCCCCCAATATGCCATTTAATAAGCCAGGATTTTGCCCCTCCAATATGCCATTTAACATGCCAGGATTTTGCCCCTCCAATATGCCATTTAATATCCCAGGATCTTGCCCCTCCAATATGCCATTTAACATGCCAGGATCTTGCCCCTCCAATATGCCATTTAATATGCCAGGATTTTGCCCCTCAATATGCCAGGATTTTGCCCCTCCATATGCCAGGATTTTGCCCCTCCAATATGCCATTTAATATGCCATGATTTTGCCCCTCCAATATGCCATTTAATATGCCAGCATTTTGCCCCCCAATATGCCATTTAATAAGCCAGGATTTTGCCCCTCCAATATGCCATTTAACATGCCAGGATTTTGCCCCTCCAATATGCCATTTAATATCCCAGGATCTTGCCCCTCCAATATGCCATTTAACATGCCAGGATCTTGCCCCTCCAATATGCCATTTAATATGCCAGGATTTTGCCCCTCAATATGCCAGGATTTTGCCCCTCCATATGCCAGGATTTTGCCCCTCCAATATGCCATTTAATATGCCATGATTTTGCCCCTCCAATATGCCATTTAATATGCCAGCATTTTGCACCCCAATATGCCATTTAATAAGCCAGGATTTTGCCCCTCCAATATTCCATTTAACATGCCAGGATTTTGCCCCTCCAATATGCCATTTAATATCCCAGGATCTTGCCCCTCCAATATGCCATTTAATATGCCAGCATTTTGCCCCTCAATATGCCATTTAATATGCCAGGATTTTGCCACTCAATATGCCAGGATGTTGCCCCTCAATATGCCATTTAATATCCCAGGATCTTGCCCCTCCAATATGCCATTTAATATGCCAGGATTTTGCCCCTCAATATGCCAGGATTTTGCCCCTCCAATATGCCATTTAATATGCCAGCATTTTGCCCCTCAATATGCCATTTAATATGCCAGGATTTTGACACTCAATATGCCAGGATGTTGCCCCTCAATATGCCATTTAATATCCCAGGATGTTGCCCCTCCAATATGCCATTTAATATGCCAGGATTTTGCCCCTCAATATGCCATGATTTTGCCCCTCCAATATGCCAAGATTTTGCCCCTCCAATATGCCAGGATTGTGCCACTCAATATGCCCGGATTTTACCCCTCCAATATGCCCGGATTGTGCCCCTCAATATTCCAGGATATTGCCCCTCCAATATTAATTCCCAATAGCGGCCCTGGTGACAGGCAACAGAGGGTTGTAGTCAGTCGTCTTGTTACTAGTGGGGTACCTCAAGGATCTGTACTTGGACCCATTCTCTCTAATATTTTCATTTGTGATATTGCTGATGGTCTTTTTGATGATGAGACAAAGATTTGGGTTGAGGTTGCTGGGGGGATAAGCCAAATGGCAAATGATTTAGCTAAACTAGAAATGGTCAGAGTTGTGGCAACTGACATTTATTGTGGATAAGTGCAAGATTATGCACCTTGGGCGTAAAAACCCAAAAGCAGAATATAGAATATATTCTATATTCCTCAACATCTGAGGAAAGAGATTTGGGAGTAATAATTTCAGATGACTTAAAGGTAGGTAGGCAATATAATAGAGCAGCAGGAAATGCTAGCAGAATGCTTGGTTGCATAGGGAGAGGTATAAGCAGTAGGAAGAGGGAAGTGCTCATGCCATTGCACAGAGGACTGGTGAGACCTCACTTGGAGTATTGTACGCAGTACTGGAGACCGTATCTCCAGAAGGATATTGATACTTTAGAGAGAGTTCAGAGAAGGGCTACTAAACTGGTTCATGGGTTGAAGAATAAAACTTACCAGGAAAGGAACTTAACATCTATAACTTGGAGGAAAGACGTAACAGGTGGGATATGGTAGAAACATGTAAATACATAAAGGGAATCACCACAGGAGAGTATATTTGAAAGAAGAAAAACTCATAAAAGTATTTAGAAAATTGGGCAGACTAGATGGGCCTAATGGTTCTTATCTGCTGACACATTATATGTTTCTAGAGAAGTACAACATTGATTTGGTTTTCAAGCCAAATCAGACCTGATAATGAGTAGTTAACTGTGACCATTACTTGACTGAGGAAGTGAGAATGAAAACATTAATAGTTTAATTTCATAGAGTGCTTAATGGTTTGTAGTATTATTTGTACGTATGGTAACGTACTAAATAATGATGTGAGTGGATAGTATAATCTTATTTAACACCCACTAATCATGCGTGATCTAAACTAATAAATTGTGATATTTGCAAAGCTTTATAAAATGTATAAGGAATGGGGCAGGAAGGCCTCAATGAATACCAAATGAATAGTTGCATCAAGGTTTGTAAGCTATCGAAATCCTAAAATTGCAAGTTTATTTTTGATTTGTTTACATTTAGACCTTTATTAAAGAAATATATATTTTTGGCTTACAAAATGTAGCATTGGAGCTGATAGATTTTAAAAAATTGTAAAGCCACAATACAAACGATATTTTTGTTGTCGATATATGTTCTAACTCACAGCTTTATAAAATAGTACTAGACCTGAATATTTGTGATCTAATGAATCTTTTCTTGTGCTTGTCCAAAATATGGAATTGTGTTAAAATTGGATTGATATGTATTTTAAATGTCTCTATTACGATGAAATGTGGTCAAGTTTATTTTATTAAAAGGAAACTGACAAGTGAACTGCAAACTTGGGCACTAATACATCCCTTGTTTTAAATTCAGTGATTAATGAATGATTATTGAAGCACACCCAACAAATGTTTTTTTATGGAAACATCCAATGTGTTGGCATATAAGAACCATTTGTTTTAGCTAATCTGCCTACTTGGGAAACGTACCTATCGACAGCTATGCAATGCCAGGTTTTGTTGACGAAGTTAGCTAACTCTACAAATACGAAGTTAGCTAACTCTACAAATACCCATTTACGTTTTTATAATTTAAGAAATCTATTTAATCTAGACTGTTGGTAAATTTTACTTTATAAATGAAGTTACTAAACACTGACAAATAGTTCCACGTCAGAACAAAGCTGGACAACAAATAGTGAACATACCCCTTCCAGTCTTTGAGCAACAGTCCTCTAAAGATTCTTGTTGATGCCCATGAACGCCCATTGATAATATAAACTTAACTCTGTTTATTGAGTCCAACTACTGTGACAAATAGCTCTACTCATTCAAGCCTAGTTTAGCCCAAAACAAAGTTGATTTGGTAAGTAAATACTTTTGTCTAACCATTTTGAACCTACTTGTTGTCATTACTGACTTCCTGGTTTCACACCACAGGTCATTCAAGTGGAAAGTCACCTTTGCAGTTGTAAGTCTAATTTCATGTCACAGGAACATTAGGAGAGGCTCCTGTTGGTGTTCCTAACATTTAGCTATCATACCTCTTCTGTACATACTAAAGTGTTAGCAATAAGTAACTAATGTTTGGCTATTTTGCTTGCATTCCCAGAATCACCCAGCCATTCAAACAGTAAAAGAGAATGTCCATCCTCTGTTGATAGTAAATACAAAATGGAGAGAGCTCTCTGATGAATGAGCACAGTCATTCCTGCTTATTCTTGTGACACCAGGAAACAGCTCCAAACACTTGAGTGGGCACTTTCCAAAACTTTCTTCTTCAGTGAACTGGATGTGAAATTGAAAGCGACAGTATAAGGTTTCTTTCCTTTAAAATAACTACCCTTTAGAAACAAATTTCAGCGGAAATTCCAAACTGTCTTAAACCCCCATGTTCTTTCACCCAATATTATATAAGAGATGATTACACATTAGTTTGAGATATGTAAAAGAAATAACACATGTTTGTTAATGTCATTATACATTCAAAGCAAGAAATGTTTTACTCACTGAGAAATACAGATTCTGTATTTGTTAAAGGGACCTGAACAGAGATAATAAAAAAATGATCAAAAATGATATACACATTGTGTTTGCAGAATTTCAAGCAGCTGCCTCAATTAGAAGAAAAATGGAGGCTTTCAAGTGTGATTTATATATGGTTGTGCTATGATTACAGATATTCTAAACTGACTACTGGGATTATCTCTCAAATAAGTAATTGAAGAGACATCTCGTAAGGAGACCATTTTATATTTTTTTATAAGCGGAGATCCAAGTTTCAGACCCAATCAGATTATCTTGGTGATCCAAGTAGCTCTCTCAGGCTACTAAGAGACCACCAATGTGGTCCCGAATTGAAACGAAAATCAGCAATAGATTTCTATGGGGAGGACTTTGGCGTATTTTGGAACCATTTAGGGAGGCCCTCGGCTAATACGGAAATAGCAGAAGTCCTTCTGAAGTGACCCCAAAATGGGCCGAAGTGTAATTAATTAAAAATCTATAAAAATATTTGTTTTGTTAAAATAATATAAAATATTAATAACATACAGAAAAATAAATACAAATGAAGTAAATCAACATTAATTAAGTTTAATTCAAATGCAAAGATGCATATATTTATATATGTACTTGGACCCATTCTCTTTTATATTTGTATTAGTGATATTGCAGCAGGGTTGATATTCATGGCGGGATAAGCCTAATGGCAAATGATTTAGCTAAACTCGAAAAATGGTCAGAGCTATAGCAACTGACATTTAATGTGGACAAGTGCAAGATTATGCACCTTGGGCATCCTAAACTGGTTCATGGGTTGAAGGATAAAACTTACCAAGAAAGGTTAAAGCAGTGGTTCTCAACCTTCCTAATGCCGCGGCCCTTTAGTACAGTTCCTCATGTTGTGGTGACCCCCAACCATAAAATTATTTTCGTTGCTAGTTCATAACTGAATTTTTGCCACTGTTATAAATTGTAATGTAAATATCTGATATGCATGATGTATTTTCATTGTTACAAATTGGACATAATTAAAGCATAGTGATTAATCACAAAAACAAAATGTAATTATGTATTGTGAAATTTTTATTTCTAATTACAAATAAATTAAATTTTGTCTTTATGATTTAATGAAATAGTACAAACTTAAAAATAATCATCAAATTTTAAAGTGTGTCACCTACCTCCCCAACTGTACCCTTTACTTACCCGAAGGTATTTGGAAGTTGGTAGGTAATTGTATGGTAGTTAATGGTGCTTTGGGAGGTGCTCCTTGGTGTGGTGCTGTCATCCTAGGTCCCACCACCGCTATGGATGTTCTGTCACTGGCCCTAGGTGACAACATGGTATGTTAATGGATGTAGGGAGCACAGCTGGTTGGGACGCTGGAACAAGACTGGATGCAACTGTGATATCAGTGCTGCCAATTTCTAGGCAGCTTTTGCTAAGCAAAGATGAAGCACCTGTACTTCCATGCTTGACAGACGGAGTTGCAGACGTAGCTTGGTTCGCTTGCGTTCCGGACAAAACCTGATATAATCAGTCACTCGCGGAACATTATTTTAGTAAATGGTCAGAGCGCATATCAATAGGAGAGCTGTGCTTACTGTTGTGTATTTCACAGTGTTGCTGTAATGAAACCAAATACCTGTACTACTCAATATATCACACACCGTTACTAACCATTCACATTGTCAAACTGCCTGAGAGCAGCACATTGGCTCTGCAGCCATGTTTATGTGGAGTCATGCCGGCGCAGCACAGGCGCAACCAGGACCACCATCAGGAATTTCAGGGCCCCTTACTGTAAAAATTTTCTGGGACCCCAAACCCCCCCGACAATATCTCCCACTTTCCCCACCTACCCTCACAAGCATGTTATCCCGTTCTAGTGTAATATGGAGGGTGGTTCGGAGCAGTTGGTCAATATGCCAGTAATATTTTGCCACTCAATATACTAGTAATATTTTGCCACTCAATAAGTCAGTATTTTGCCACTCAGTATGCCACTATTTAGCCATTCAATGTGCCATTCTTTTTCCATTTAATATGCCAGTATTTGCACCTCAATATGCCAGTATTTTGCCATTCAATATGCCATTTAATATGCCAGTATTTTGCCCCTCAATATACCATCCTTTTGCCATTTAATATGCCAGTATTTTGCCACTCAATATGCCAGTGTTTAGCCACTCAATCTGTCAGTATTTTGTCCCTCAATATGCCCTTTTTTTGCCATTTAATATGCCAGTATTTTGCCATTCAATAAGCCAGTATTTTGCCACTCAATATGCCAGTGTTTAGCCACTCAATATGCCAGCATTTTGCCATTTAATATGCCAGTATTTTGCCCCTCAGTATGCAATTTTTTGCAGTTTAGTATGCCAGTATTTTGCCCCTTAATATGCCAGCGTTATGCTGGCATATTAAGGGGCACAATTAAGGCTATCTTAGATATAAGATAGGGAACTGGGAACTAATAAAAGTACTTCGAAAATTGGGCAGACTAGATGGTCCGAATGGTCCACACATTCTATCAATGAATATATACTATTATAATATATAACATAAAATGTTATTACTGTATCTAAATATTTTTTTAAAAACATTTCTCAGAATATTTTTTTTAAACTTTTCTCTTCAATTCTCCAGCTAAAATCTGGAGTATTGAAATGCTGGAGTATTGAAAATAGGATATTTCAGGGGCTTTCAACCTTTTATGAGTAGGAGGCTTTCAACCATATTCAGATGGATGAAGATCGGCCATAAATCGGTGGAAATTGACAATTATGGGGCGAAATCATCCATATTGAGAGGAATTATGGAAAATACCACAATTCGGCTAGATATACATGTAATACTATTGGCTTTCTATAAACCGAACTAGAGTCCCCATTCATAAGAAATTCGGCGATTCATATCACCTTAACAAATTTAAAATTACTAGTGACTGGACAGCTATTGCTGCCAGTCACTAGTAAAATAAGCCACCACCACCCCCCCCCCCCTGGTCCCCACCCATTGCCCGTGGGTGGGGACCCTAATAATGTTAGGGGGGGGCCTAATGTTCCCCACCGGTCCCCACCCATTGCCGGCGGGTGGGGACCCTATAATAGTAATGAGAGGGGGACCTAGTGTCCCCCCCCCGGTCCCCACCCATGAGTAGGTAGGCAATGCAATAGAGCAGCAGGAAATGCTAGCAGAATGCTTGGTTGCATAGGGAGAGGTATTAGCAGTAGGAAGAGGGAAGTGCTCATGCCATTGTACAGAGCACTGGTGAGACCTCACTTGGAGTATTGTACGCAGTCCTGGAGACCATATCTCCAGAAGGATATTGATACTTTGGAGAGAGTTCAGAGAAGGGCTACTAAACTGGTTCATGGGTTGAAGGATAAAACTTACCAGGAAAGGTTAAAGCATCTTAACATGTATAGCTTGGAGGAAAGACGTAACAGGGGGGATATGATAGAAACATTTAAATATATAAAGGGAATCAACACAGTAAAGGAAGAGAGTATATTTAAAAGAAGAAAAACTACCACAACTAGAGGACATAGTCTTAAATTAGAGGGGCAACGATTTAAAAGTAATATCAGGAAGTATTACTTTACTGAGAGGGTAGTGGATGTATGGAATAGCCTGCCAGCAGAAGTGGTAGAGTCAAGGATTTTAAGCATGCGTGGGATAGACACAAGGCTATCCTAGCTATAAGACCTGGAACGGGGGACTAATAAAAGTACTCAAAAAAAAAATTGGGCAGACTAGATGGACCAAATGGTTCTTATCTGCCGACACATTCTATGTTTCTATGTTTCTATGTTTCTCTGTGTCATTTTACACAGCGTGGGAAAGTTCTTTAAAATGTTCCCACTCTGTTTAAAATGGCTAGCACTCTGATTGGTTGGATTTCAAATTGGGTGGGGACCGGGGGGGGGGGGCATTAGGTCCCCCCCCCCTCATTATTATTATAGGATCCCCACCCACCGACAATGGGTGGGGACCGGGGGGTCCCTAACATTGATAGGTCTAGTTAGACCCCGAACACATACTTTTTTCGGAGTTCGGCCGAACCCGCCGAACCCGAACATCCAGGTGTCCGCTTAACTGTAGCGTTGAGTTATTTTGAGGGGACAGCAAATTTACACTGTTATACAGGCTGTACATGTACTACTTTACATTGTGGCAGTGTTGTCACATGAAAAGATTTAATAAAATATTTACAAAAATATGAGGGGTGTACTCACTTTTGTGAGATACTGTAAGTGGTGTAGAGCAACTAGCACTGACAAGCTGTTTCAGGGCAACACCGGCACTGACAAACTGGTTAGGTGCAAAAACTGTTTGGGACAAAAAGACAGCACTGTCAATCTGTTTGTGGATCAAATCAACTCTAGAATCTATTTTGGGGCAAAACCCGCACTGTGGGAAGTAACATTGTATGGCACTGGAGGTGACTTGTTGCTTTATGAAGTTAGGTGAGCATGGTGGTTTCTAACTATGCTCGTGCTTTCATCCTTGGTATTGTAAGTTAAGTAGCCTATTTTAGTAGCCATATAAGATTGAAATTTAATTTTTATTTTTATTTTTGAACTGTTGTGAGCTGTGAAGTTGAGATTGGTCCATACTAAGTATATTTTCCCAATGACTTAGACATTTGGAAATAGATTACTTCAATGGACCAATTATATCTGTGTATTTTCTCACTGCTGTGGATTATATGAGTGTCAAGAACGCTGTGCAAGCATTTATAAGCATTGACCAGGTGTCAGTATTTTGAGCCACATAACGCATGCAACATGTGGTGACACCCCAAGGATCCCAAAGTATTGATCTGATATCCATATGGATATATCATCCGATTCCAATGTCATTTCTGGCTACCATTTTAGAGTATGTGTAGAGGTTTACAGAACTTTACTCCATTAGAGATTTCAAATGGACGAGACTGATATATCTTAGTGTTGTCATTAGCACCAATAATGTATTTTGATGTTTTCAAGGTGTCTTTATTCATTTTTATATAATGCCTATTTCTATAGTAGATATAATCAGCTACCTATATAGGAGCAATTACATATTTTCCCCTTGTTATTGATTGTCATTTTACACAAATCTGCTACAAGTATCTTGATTTTTAGAAATGCTGAAACTATAAGATAAACCGAGGTCTTCGTACGGTAAAAAGGAAGGAAAAAATCAAAGGTTCTGGTTTGTGAAACCAATGCTATAAAAGCTTAATCCCTTGTCACAGAGAGGTCATCTTTCCTTTAAAATGTATTTATGATCCCTTTGTGTATTGTGTCTTGCCACAAAAGCTACTCTGCGGTCTTGAGGATGAAGGGGCAGTTCTATGGCTCTCATGGGGGTTTATTGCCTTGCTGGCATAAGAATAGCCACAAGAGGCAAAACTAGTGCCAATGTTACAAAAGCTCAACCCCAAGGGCCTGCAAGAGCTGACTTTCATGTAACACATAAATCTCACAGGGAACAGAAATAATTAAAAAGGCTTCTCCTGGGGGCTTCAGGATTTGTTTTCACAATGTGTAAGTCTCTTGATTTTCTTCTTCCAGTGATGACAACTCGAGAAGGGAGAAATTATATAGCAACTCCACATTTTCACATAACCATTTGGTTGATTTAAAAAATGCACTCTATATAATTACTATCATTTCCATAAACATGATTTCAGCACAAACCTTTTACTTAAATGTTCAGTGTTTTGTGTTATTGACAGATCATACTTTTCTATTCACATCCTCAGTATAACAATTTCATGTTATATAGAATGTTTCGGCAGATAGACATTTGGCCCATATAGTCTGCCTTATTTTATGTTTGTTGGCCCAATTTATTACTCCCTTATCTTATATCTAGGAGTCTCACTTTGAGTCTCACTAGAGTGTCACTTTGGGGTGGGGACACAGAATTCAGTCTATAAGTCTGAATTTTGACCATAGGCTTGCATCGAATGGAAAGGTAATGTAACTATTACATCACAAGGGGGCAGAGTTATGATCCTGTTTGATCAGGTCAGTCTCATTTCTTTGAGTTGGAAGGCAGTTAAAGAAGGTTGTAGACAGCCACCTAGTCCTGCCCACTATGATACACAGGAGCCAGTAAGAGAACTGGGGTGTATCATATGACATCGTCATGCAAGCTCTGGCCAAGGGGGAAGAGAGAGACAAGGGGAGGGGGGTAAGAGAGAGACAAGGGGAGGGGGGGAAGAGAGAGACAAGGGGAGGGGGGGAAGAGAGAGACAAGAGGAGGGAGGGAAGGCACAGGGGGAGCGAGGGGGGAGTCAAAGGGAAGGGGAGAGAAAGACAACACTAGGGGGGGGAGAGACAAAGTTGGGGGCAAGGGAAAGAGAGAGGCAGCATTGGCACATAAAAGGAAATAAAAACAATAAATGCATTTTTTGATATAATTTTTTTATTAAAAAAGCAATTTACGGGACTTCCGGGGGCGGAGCCGAACTGACTGGCCGCAACGGACACGAGCTCCCAGCAACTCGACGGCATCCTGGTCGCTGAAACACCGGAGAAGCGTCCGAAAACCTGCTGCAGGGATACAGTGAAACACTGAAGAGGGATCTAACATCCGATCCCCAGCTCTCCCGTCCCGACGGCCCGGAGTCCCGCCGAGCAAGACCCAGAACTGGAGGTCGCGGCGGCCATCTTCTAGATTCAGCAAGGAGCAACCACTTCACATACAACTTGCTGGCAGCTTGCTGAAAGCCAAGATAAGTACTGGACCCTTTGTGTGTGGCTATAATTGTTGGTGGGGATTCACCCCTAAATACAGACCATCAGACAGGCGATCGGGGTGAAACGCTCCAGGAAAGATTTTCCCGCCAAAATAAAAATTAACAGACGGCCATTTTCGGAGAAACACCCGCCAAAAAAACCCAACCTGGCCTATAGGCCCAATATATTGATGTTACCATCCAGGGACAGCCTTGAAAGCACAGGCTACATTGGAGGAGCCCCAAGACGCACACCTCTCCTATCCAGGGAGCTTTGAGGGACTTTATAGTTTACTTTACTTGAAAGTTGGACGCAGCCTTGAAAGGGCCAGGCAAGCTATAAAACTGCTTTTTCACACCATCTGGTTTCGCAGCTGAGGCCCAGAAAAGGCTCAACTAAGCCGAGATACCCTTTCTTCAAGTCATCTGGGTGACCAGGGACCATTTTTTCTGTTTCAACTTACCTGTATTTTTGGACATTTCAAGTGATTTATATGTCTGCAAGCAATGCAACTGTAACCTTCTGTATTGAAGCTGGAAGCAGCCTTAAAGGGCCACGCAGGCTATAAACCTATTTGTCTTCATCCTTCCTATAACTGTACATAGTGTTGCAGCTGAGGCCCAGAAAAGGCTCAACTAAACCGAGGTACCCTTACTTCAAGTCATCTGGGTGACCAGGGACCATTTTTTCTGTTTCAACTTACCTGTATTTTTGGACATTTCAAGTGATTTGTATGTCTGCAAGCAATGCAACTGTAACCTTTTGTATTGAAGCTGGAAGCAGCCTTAAAGGGCCACGCAGGCTATAAACCCATTTGTCTTCATCCTTCCTATAACTGTACATAGTGTCGCAGCTGAGGCCCAGACAAGGCTCAACTAAGCCGAGGTACCCTTTCTTCAAGTCATCTGGGTGACCAGGGACCAATTTTTCTGTTTTAACTTACCTGTATTTTTGGGACATTTCAAGTATATTATCTGTCTGCAATCAATGCAAACGTAACCTTCTGTATTATACCGGTACCCAGCAACATAGTGCAAAACGGATCCGACACCTTATAATGGAAAAGTATGTTAACAAATCTAAGCCGTCTAAGCAAGACTCTAAATCCACTAAACAAGACTCAGTACAACCCAAAAGTGATCTCAAACAAGCCCGTACAACAACCAGACAATCATCAGCACTAAGAGAGGCCATGTCAGACTCCTCGAATACATCATTGGAGGAAACAATGGGGCAAACTGAGCTGACAGCCTCGGGAACTCCGGCCTCCGAGGTGGCCACAGAAGTGGCTAAACTACTTGGGCCAATGTTTGACCTGAAATTTAAAGAGTTACAACTATCAATCTCCACTGCTATGGAACAAATAGGCTCTAATACCACTCGGATTAAAGACTTAGAACAGAGACATAGCGATCTGGAAGATAATACGAACCTGCTACAGGAAACGGTAGATCGTCAGAACATACAACTACATATCTTATCAGATAAGGTCGATGACCTGGAAAATAGGAGTCGTCGGAACAACTTGAGAATAGTTGGCATTCCCGAATCGATCAAACCAGCGTCACTCCTAAAGACCATGCAAACATGGCTTGTCACGGAACTGCACTTACCTCATGGTGACAATAACCCTCTGGCTATCGAACGTGCACACAGGATTGGCCCAGAACGGAAAGAATCAGGAACAAAACCAAGACAAGTTATCATCAAATTGTTAAACTTTCAAGACAAAATGGACATCCTGACAGCATACCGTAAAGCCAAGACCTTACTGTTCCAAGGAGAAAGAGCTCTGATATTCCAGGATTATTCTATGCTCGTGACAACACGACGAAGGGAGTTCACACCAATTTGCAAAATACTAGTTGAGAAACAAATCAGATTCAATCTCCTTTTTCCAGCACGACTGTGGTTGACATACGACAACAAAACTTACACGCTGGAAACCCCAGAAGAAGCCAGAAATGCCCTCCGAACACTGGAAATCACTTAAAATCTTGCTGGGTACCACCCCACCCAAGTACACACCTTTATATTCACTGGATTTCATTTTTTTTTTTTTTTTGGAAGAAGCACAATATCTGCCAAAGACTCTTATGTGTCCAGAGAAATTCCTAAACTGTTATCATAGTTATCACCTATGCATACTGTTCATGTTTTGTATGTCGGTGGTTGGGCCAGGTTGGCCAAGGTTTAATAAGTGTTATGTTATACAGGTTAACCACATGAAACAAAATACATTTATTAAGGTGGTCGCCCCATTTGGTCGAGGACATCCTTCCAAGTGCTGGGACATGGAAGGTCCTCAAAATGCTCATCTATCCCACATGATTGTCTCATTTTATATTGACCCTGGATAGGGCCACTAATGTCTCCGATGAACCCCCAAATGTAGTCCAAAAAGATTTAAGGCTACGATTGATTTCCTGGAATGTAGATGGACTTAACTCACCGGTAAAGAGAAAAAAAGTCTTAAACCACTTAAAGCTATTGTCCCCACAAATCGTATTCCTACAAGAGACCCATTGGAAAAAAGATGACCCCCAACTCCTCAAAGCCCCATGGATAGGCTCCTGTATAGCTGCTTCACACTCTACAAAAGCCAGAGGGGTGACGATAATAATTAACAAAAACCTGCCACATGTAATTCATGCCTCCACCATAGATGAGGCCGGAAGATACCTTATCTTAGACATATCAATCCATGAGATCCGATATTGTCTGGTCAATGTATACGCCCCAAACGCACCTAATAGGTTATTCCTAGATAAACTGTACCAAATTGTGGTGAACTGTACTAACGACAATTTAATTCTAGGTGGAGATTTCAATACCGTAATGGACTCCTTACAGGACAGGACCGGAAACAGGACCAAAGGAACATATGGAGACGTGACGGACTTGATGAAACTTACGGGTAGACTACATTTGGTAGATCCATGGCGAACTAATCATCCAACAGTAAGACAATACACTCACATCTCTAGAGCACATAACACAGCCTCAAGAATAGATTACATACTTACTTCTAACGACGTACTACCACAGGTACAAGACACTAAGATACACAATATAATAATATCAGACCATGCACCCATAGAGTTGCTTCTAAACACACAGAGATCAGTCGCATACTCCACACATTGGAACTTCCCGTCCTATTTGGCTCAGAGGGAGGACTTCAAATCACACTTGATTTCCTCATGGGCAAACTATACAGATGATAATATCCAACATGTGGAGGATGACATGCTCTTCTGGCAGACATCCAAAGCAGTGATGAGAGGGCACATCATCTCATATGCATCTATGCGTAAGAAAGAATGGCTTAAAAAATACAACAATCTGCATGCTGCTCTAACGAAATCAATGCAAACTTATTTGGGGGACCCCTCTGAGTCAAATAGACATACGTATTTTGAACACAAACAAATCATGGACACACTGCTGGCTGAAAGGGCGCAATCACAAATAGACTATACTAAAAGTCGGTTTTTTAGATGGGGCAACAAACATGGGAAATTACTAATGTCTCTTACCAATTCGAAAAAAACAAAACACAATATCCCCATGATCAGAACAAAGCCAGATCAAGTTTCCACTGACCCGAAAACTATCAACAAAACATTTCAATCATATTATAGCCACTTATATCAGACTAGACCTGATGATTTTGCCAAGGGGGTCCAATTGCTGCAAAAAGCTAAATTGTCACGAATTAGTAACGAACACCGAGACATATTAAATGCCTCCATTACGGACACAGAGGTGGGTCATACCATTACTCAATTACGCAATGGGAAAGCACCGGGACCTGATGGTTTTTCAACAGAATACTACAAAACACTGAAACCACACATAGTGCCACACCTTACCTCCCTGTACAACTCCATGTTACAGGACAACGTGTCATTCCAGGCCCTCACTGAAGCCAGAACAATACTGATCCACAAACCAGGGAAAGACCCACTAGACACCTCCTCATACAGACCGATAACATTGATGAATGTGGATATTAAAATACTGACAAAAATTATGGCAAACCGATTGCAAACATTTCTCCCCCAATTGCTACACAGCTCACAATTAGGTTTCATAAAAGGCAGACAAGCGGTAACAGGCATCCGAGCCTGGATGCTCAGAAAGCATTCGACCAAGTACTATGGCCCCATCTTATTAGAATCCTTAAATTTAGATACTTCGGGCTACCCTTTCTTAATTTTGTAAGAAACTTATACGACCACCCAGTCACACGTATTACTACTAACAATTATGATTCAACACCAGTCACAATGTATAGGGGAGTTCGCCAGGGATGTCCTTTATCCCCATTATTATTCAACATTGCCCTAGACCCTCTTTTATGTATATTACACAATACTCCCGAATTCACAGGCATTAAGGTAGGGAGCGAAGAGATAAAGGTCACCGCATTTGCAGACGATCTCATGCTATATGTCTCAAACCCAAAAGAAGCACTACCCCCAATACTAAATATCTTCAAAGTATTTGAGGAAGTGACAGGCTTCCAAATAAATTTCAAAAAATCGGTTGCTATGAATTTGGGGGCAAGGAAGAAGTTACGTGGCTTGCCACCACTTCCTGTGCAATGGGCAGCCAAATCAATTGATTATTTAGGTATTGTCATACCCAAGAAAATTGCCACCCTATATTCATACAATATTAAAAAACCTATGTGTAAAGTGATACAGGAATTAAAATCATGGAAAAACCTAAATATTACACTGTTGGGAAGGGCCGCATTACTCAAAATGGTCAGCTGCCCGAGACTCTCCTATGCCCTACAAGTACTGCCTATTCTTCTTAGTAAACAGGACGAACAAATATTAAACCTACACTTTCGTAGTTTTCTCTGAAAGGGGAATACACCTCGAATTGCTCTGAGGAAACTTCAACAACCAAGAACTAATTTCGGATGTAATGTCCCCAATTTAAAGGAATTTAACCTAGCGGCACTATACAGACACGCGATTGATTGGGTGTCACCCATACCGGCTTACACAAATGTAATTTTAGAACAACAATTCGAACCCAAAATCGCCCTGGCCAACTTACTACATACACCTTTTTTAGAATTACCGCAATCAGTCAAGACAAACCCATTACTACTCACCACCATAAAATCGTGGAAACAAATAAGAATAACTCAAGGCCTAAACTGGAAATACTCAATCTGGATTAGCTGGGTGGGAAATCGGGATTTCCAAGGCGGATCTTTAGACCCGCAATTTAAATCCTGGCAATCTAGGGGACTACAATACATCCATCATATAGTCAACAGATCCACAAAAAAGCTCCTCACAAGAGAACAATGGATGGAAAAATTCCCAAAAATAGAAATAGCAGCTTTCCAATATCTACAGGTTTCCAGTTTTGCCTCACAAATAATTGGTAGGATGGGGGATGAGGACTGGGAAAATAGTTTAGATATATTTATGACAGGTACAGGTAACAGAAAACATTCTATTAGCAACATATATAATCTTACTAGACATCGCATTGATTATCAGGGAGAGAAGGGTGGCTTGATGAGATGGACCTCACACATCCCTGACCTGGACATCAAAGCCTTAGCGGACCACACACTAAACACTTTTAAACTCACTCCTTTTCCAACATATCAAGAAATGCATCAAAAAATTGTTCATGGAGCTTACTACTCACCTAAACGACTTTTTGATATGGGGGCTAGGGAGACATCTGCTTGTCCCAAATGCGGTCAAGAGGATGCTGACTTGTTTCATAGCTTTTGGATGTGCAATATAATTCGGGAATTTTGGAAGCAGGTCATTACATTTGCAGAAAGGATCTCCTTGGCAAACATCCCTATGACACCCTTAACAATGATATTTGGTATGAACCATGGCCAATCAGCAAATGCTTCGAGGCTACTCTTCTTGATCACAGCCGCAGCTAGGAAAACAATTCTACACCATTGGATAGTGGCGGAACCACCCCCACTCACCCTATTCAAATCAAAATTACACCATGTATTCCATATGGAATGGTTAAATGCAACAACCAATAAAGAATTATTCACAAAAAAATTCTTCCAAACATGGGGAACATACATTAACCAGCTAGACCAAACAATTCAAACCAAAATACGCCAGACTTTAGTATACACCACATGGTATTCACAACAACTTTTGGAGGGGTCTGACCCTATACCAGTTAGGTAAGGAGGACAGGGTGGACAGAGGGCGACTGGGGAGACCTGCGACAGACAAGGGGGGGGGGGGTGAACAGCAGCTTGAATAAGGGGGGGGGGGAGTGGAATAAGACATTAACCCAAATTGAGGGTTCACAGACTGGGATATGGCGGCCACCGCTACCTGTTTCTACTTTGACTGAGTTTGGTTATGTTTCACAGTTCAGTTTTTAGTATCACCCGATGGCCTGAACAGGGATGATATACATTCATTTTCTCATATACATGTGCAAAAGATGTCCACGGCAGGGACGAAGATGGACAGATATCTGTTCTTGGGTGTATATATAAGCTAGATAGAACCCATGAGCGATCTGGAATACCGCTTAATATACCTGAGACATGTCCCTTCACCAAGAAATGAAGCTACCACAATATATAGGTCAATGTAATACCATGCTCTGGTTTTTATTATCATTCCTTGGGGCAGCCTATCCGCCAAATGTCTCTGTCAGGATAAATCAGATATGGATCATCTATGAAAGGCCCAACGTAATATATATGTCACTATGCTTATTATGATTTGCTGGCTATTATCTGAATTTCTGACAACCCTTGTTTGTACTGTGTATCAGACAAAGCATGTATGCATATGTTACGCCCCAATCATATAATGTGTATGTCATCTCCTTTTGGAAAAAAAAAAGCAATTTACATGTTAATATATACAAGTTGAACTTTTTTCCTATACGGTAGTCTTATATTCAGGGTTTTAGTTTTTTTCCTAAAGGAATATCCAAAGTTTGGGGGGTCGTCTTATAATAAGGGTCGTCTTATAATCGAGCAAATACGGTAATTAACAGACTGATCACTTTCTGGACTATTAGAAGTGTATCCTCTCATCTTGATTGTTGTAACAGTGTAAACATAGTATGTAACTGTTTTGCCAATATATATAAATAATATTGTTTTGGATCTCCACCATCAACTTTTGGGTTCAGTTCAGAAAGATGTGAAAACAGTGAAAAGTCTGACATTTAATAAAGAGGATTATAGTCCAAGAGGAGAAAAATATCTTACACAGAACCTGTGGAGAAACTCTTGAAGTAGTGTCAAGAGAAACTGATGAGCACATATACTCTTCTCTGGGCATCTGCTACTTTACTGTCTTACCCTGATTTGAGTCTCCATAGACTTTAATGAGGAGCTTGAAATTCCCTTGTCAATTTCCCTGTGTTTACCTCAGCAGAATCCTGTGTCCCCAGGGAGCATGTCATGATAAGGAATGAGAGGTAGGCCTGTGGAGATTTTAGTGACTACACGAGGAGATAATTCTCAGACAAAAAGCAATTAAGACCATAAATGACAACAAGTTGAAGCAGAGATAGGCCAAACTTCCTTAAAGGACATTTCCAGAATGCATATTAAAGCTGACACTTTAAAAAAAACAAAACAGTTACCTTCAAAATGTATCACTTACAGGTATTGGTCCCTCCCATGATGCGGTCTCTTTGTTTTATGTTATTTATAAAGTGTTTTTACCAAAAAAAATTACATTTGTCTTTTATGTCCTGGGGAGCACATGTTAACATTTATAAACAATACATACATATGTATACAAGTAAGTTGTGACGAGATACAGAGATACTGTTATTCCCCTGAATTTAATTCCTATAATCAGGGTTTATGTTTCCAGGATGAAAAATATTCTCCGAGCTTACTGGGGCCATACATAAAATAATCTGTAAGGGGGGCATCCAATTTTTGTGTGAGGGCACGTCTGATTGCAATGTATATATAATATGCAGTGATTGGCATAGTGTATTACAGAGTATTTATAAAATACAGTGAGTTGGCATTTTATCCATTATTCTCATGTACTCTGCTGCATTGTGCTGGTTTGTGTCAGGAAAGAAACAAATATAGACATCACGCCAGCTCTTTAAAGCATTCACTGGACACTGGACAACTGCCTAATCAAAGCATTTGAAATCCCATTCTAACAGGCTGAGATTTCAATCCGCATCCATCCTTAGTAGAGGACGGATGAATTTAGCAGGTGTTGGGGTTTATTCTTCTCCATTGCTATATTTTAGGAGGATTATTATTTGGATGTCACCTTTCCCTGGGCCAAAGATTCAAAATTGGGGGCATTGCTGATCATTGCTGCACATATAAAATACAAATTTCTTATCTTAAATTTATATAGACAAAGAACAAATATAAAGTGCTTTACATTATTTACTGTTTGGCTGTGTAATTTATGTTTCAGGTTTACTAGTAATAGTGCTTTAACAGAAAAAAGTTTAAGCCAGATTTTATCTCTGGTTATAAGTCTACCAAATATGTTTAACACTACAAGGTAAAAATTATATATTTAATCTTATAATATTCTAACTTCAGTTAATGTGTCAATACTACTAGATTTCGAGAATGGGTCTTCTTTACATCTGTATTATGGACGGTAGGTAAACTTTATTAGTGTAATTTCCTCCTTACATGATCATCTACATAAATGTGCGGGGGAAGGATGGAAAGGGGAGATAAAAAGATCTATCGGAACAGATTCGGTATTTGGAAGGAAGAGCGGGAATGATCCACAAAGAGCCACCAAACTACAGTTGTCCGGGTTGCTTCAATTCCCTGAGTCTTATGAAGTTGGAAACAAAGAATTTGCACATTTATTTAGATCATTTTTTCCCACCCTTTGTATGCCAGGAGGATTGGACTGACCACACCCCCATAGATTAAATGGTGGCCGTGATATGAGATGCTGTGCAGAGGATAACAAGCATACTGAGGGGCTAAATCCTGGCATATTAAATGGCATTTTCCTGGCATATTAAATGGCTAAATCCTGGCATATTAAATGGCATTTTCCTGGCATATTAAATGGCTAAATCCTGGCATATTAAATGGCATTTTCCTGCCACATTAAATGGCATAATCCTGGCATATTAATTGGCTAAATTCTGGCATATTAAATGGCTAAATCCTGGCATATTAACTGGCATTGTCATGGCATACTGAGTGGCTAAATCCTGGCATATTGAGTGGCTAAATCCTGGCATATTAAATGGCCTTTTCCTGGCATATTAAATGGCTAAATCCTGGCATATTAATTGGCATTTTCCTGGCATATTAAATGGCATAATCCTGGCATATTAATTGGGTAAATCCTGGCATATTAAATGGCTACATCCTGTCATATTAATTGGCATTATCCTGGCATATTGAGCGGCTAAATCCTGGCATATTAAATGGCATAATCCTGGCATTTTATTTGGCTAAATCCTGGCATATGAAATGGCTAAATCCTGGCATATTAAATGGTATAATCCTGGCATATTGAGGGGCAAAATCCTGGCATATTAATTGGTAAAATGCTGGCATATTGAGGGGCAAAATCCTGGCATCTTGAGGGGCAAAATAATGGCATAAAAATGGCATATTGAGGGGCAAAATACTGGCATATTGAATGGTAAAATAGTGGCATATTAAATGGTAAAAGAATGGCATATTGAGGGAAAAATACTGACTTATTAAGTGGCATAATCCTGGCATATTAATTGGCTAAATTCTGGCATATTAACTGGCATTATCATGGCATACTGAGTGGCTAAATCCTGGCATATTGAGTGGCTAAATCCTGGCATATTAAATGGCCTTTTCCTGGCATATTAAATGGCAAAATCCTGGCATATTAATTGGCATTTTCCTGGCATATTAAATGGCATAATCCTGGCATATTAATTGGCTAAATCCTGGCATATTAAATGGCTACATCCTGTCATATTAATTGGCACTATCCTGGCATATGAAATGGCTAAATCCTGGCATATTAAATTGTATAATCCTGGCATATTGAGGGGCAATATCCTGGCATATAAAATGGCAAAATCCTGGCATATTGAGGGGCAAAACCCTGGCATATTAATTGGTAAAATGCTGGCATATTGAGGGGCAAAATACTGGCATAAAAATGGCATATTGAGGGGCAAAATACTGGCATATTAAATGGCATATTGAGGGGGGAAATCTTGGCATATTAAATGGGAAAAGAATGGCATATTGAGGGGCAAAATCCTGGCATTTTAAATGGCAAAATCCTGGCATATTGAGGGGCAAAATCCTGGCATATTAAATGGCAAAACACTGGCATATTGAGGGGCAAAATACTGGCATATTGAATGGTAAAATAGTGGCATATTAAATGGTAAAAGAATGGCATATTGAGGGAAAAATACTGACTTATTAAGTGGCAAAATATTACTAGCATATTGAGTGGCAAAATATTACTGGCATATTGACCAACTGCTCCCAACCACCCTCCATATTACATTAGACCGGGATAACATGCTTGTGAGGGTAAGTGGGGCGAGTGGAAGATATTTTCGGGGGGGGGGGGGGTTAGGGGGCCCAGAAAATTTGTTCAGTAAGGGGCCCTGAAATTCCAGGTGGCAGCCCTGCTCATTGTCATGTGGTCCATGTCTCTTATGATACGGTGCATGTAGGGAATAAAAAATGATTTATACATTGCGTTAGCAAAATTGCAAGCAAGAACATAAAAAAATAGATGTTTTAAATCTTTATAGTGTTTCCTGCTTATGCATATAAGTTTCCAAATGAAAATTAGTTAATTTGCCTATAAAGCCACAATAAAGTTAACAGGAGTCATCACACATTTAAAGAGGGACTAAATCCAAAATATATGTTTTATAAATGACTCGTTTTATAATATTTTTGAATGGTACTTATGCAAAGTGCCATTCAAAACATAATTAGGAGGAGGATAAATTGCACCTCCTCTAACACATTAAAAAGCTTTTTGTAGCAGCATGGACTGTTTTTTGAATCCACAATATATTAGGGGATGTTAGGTTCTCTCCAATTGACAGTTTTTAAAAAATAGTTGAATTCCTCCCATTGAATTCTATGAAAGGACTTTGACTATTTCCATAATAGCCAAGGTCCTCCTGAAATAGCCAAAGTCCTCTTCATAGAAACCTATGCCATTTTGGCAGCCGAACTTTGGCAGCCCAAATTTGAGGGCTGCTCAACTCACCAAAGTGAGTTGCCTGAGTCAACCCTATAATTTAGTATAAAAAAAATAAATAAAATGTGTGCAACATTTAAAAAAAAAAAACTTTTTTCAATTTATACTTGAAAAGATCATTTACACATCTACGAAAGCTAATAAAAAAAACCCTGTAAAATAGCTTTAAATATATGTCCTGAGTTTCGAAGTACCCTATGTTTTCAAGTTTTTTTTTTAACTTATAAGGGAATAAATGCAAGTAGTGCATTGCTATTTCCAAACCTTTTTTTCAAAATTTTTCAAAATTATATTTACTGACATTATAACCCTAGTGCTAACCCTAACTGAAAAAAAAATATTTTTTTTGGTTTTTAAAATATTCTGGGGGGTGTGTGGGGTCAGAGGCAGACTGCCGATTGTGTAATTAGTCTCTCCCTGTACCTTGAGAGACTAAAGCTGTCAGAGCAAGGCAGCTAGATATATCACTGACTGTCACAGCAACCAGATGTGACAGAGGTGGACGTTGCATATATGGCTGGAATGCCTCGTTACTGAGGCACACAGCCATGTCATTTAAAGCCTGAGTAAATGGCTATGGCCAGACCGCAATTGGAAATGCAGGACACATGTCCTATGTTGGCAAGGAAGTCTTTTCACAGGATTTACCTGGCAAGTTCAGTGTCACCAATAAGTCAAAGAGGAGAGTTGGTGAATTTCTATCGTAATTATAATTCCTGTCCTTAGTACATAAGCCTTGTAAAATTACAGATGCCAAATAGGCATGGATAAAAACAGCCTTAATCGTCTGTTGTTGATTCCCATAGGTAGTATGTTACATTTATACAATCCAACTATTTTCAAATAGGGTTGCCATCTTTTCTTCATGATAATAATTTGTGCCTCCCTTATACATGGCGTCTATGAGGAAAAGTACTACAATTGATACAGACAATTTATCTCCATTTAATATCAAAGCTTACTACACTATATATTCTGTGTATTGTTTTCTTAGTTTTATATATGTACAAGATACTTGAAGATATTTCCCTGGACATTGCACTTTAGATGTTCTACACAGAAGCACACTGTCACTTTGTTGTCTTTTGTTTTCCTCACAGTCAGAATGTTAAATAAATTAATAGAATCACATTAGATTGGTTGAAGAGTGTTGGATCTTCAGTTTTTTTGGTTTCAAATTTACCTCATTCTATATCAGTTAACACTGAAACCCAGTTCACCAACCATATCATGCCTCCCAAGTGATCCTATTTAGGAGGGGCAATCCATTTGTTGCACCCAAATCCCCCTGTCCCTCTTACCCCCTCTATTGTTCCTCGTTTCTATGAGCTCAAATTTTTTGATTTGTACAACTGTACCACAAAGCTCCAGAGCAATAAGACTAATTGTGTTTAAGCTGCAGTAAATGTGGGTTTATATTAATTTGTTTAAATAAAATAAATTATTCTTATTTTAAATGAGTTATCAAATGAAATAAACAGTTACCAATTGGCCATAACATCACTGAAAATGGTCCAATAATGCCCCACCCACCGCCACTCCAACAAAATAAGTGTTGGGCGGTATGTTATATTAGAAAACCCGTAACTTTCAAAATGAATAAATGTATTGCTATGTATTTATCTTAAGCATGAGACCCTTCTCTACAGTCATAGGTTTATACTGTGACCATGTTTGATATTTTGATAGTAGTTAGGGGGACAGGTTTGGAGTCTCAATACTGTTAAAGCAATGATGTAATAAAACACATTTTATGGGTTTTTAGAGCAGGAATATATGTGAGTCTATATGAATTGGTTATATACCAATTTAATATACCAGTTTAATAAAGCAACATTGGTTTGCTTCTGGTTATACTGGTAGTCAGTGTGGTCATCATGGTCACAAGGAACAGGCACATTAGGAAATTTTAATAAGTTTAGTTCAGCTTTTTAGTTGTAGGTTGTATTTGTTTAGATGTATTATATTTTGTGTGAGGGCACGTCTGATTGCAATGTATTTATAATATGCAGTGAGTTGGCATACTGTATTACAGAGTATTTATAAAATACAGTGAGTTGGCATTTTATCCATTATTCTCATGTACTCTGCTGTATTGTGCTGGTTTGTGTCAGGAAAGAAACATATATAGACATCACGCCAGCTCTTTAAAGCATTCACTGGACAACTGCCTAATCAACTCAAAGTCTTAAGCAACAATCACTTGGTTATTCCGTTCCTCTCTCATGACAAAGGCAAGAAGATGGCCTGATGCCTTTGGCTTATTTACCTTGGTGAGTTAAAAAATTAATTACAGCTTGGAGCAAAGTAGTATAGCTGTCCTGAGCAGGCTTTTATTAGCACACCCCTTCATTAATTTCCATCAGCGGATTTGCCTGGTCCCAGCCAGCTAACAGCAGCATCTGTGCCATTGAGGAGGGATGCAAAGGATAAGGGAGGGCTGGGGATGAGGGGAGGTGTGGGATGCTGTTTACAAATCAACCCTGATTAACATGATGGTTTGGTCCAGGGGGACTTGCATCCCCACGCTGAATGCCATAATCACATAGTTTACACTTCATCGCCACTATAATGTTTGCCTCTAGACATCCTCATCTTTTATTCCAGTACGTGAAAGTTTAGTTACCTACTATTTGTATGTTTTGCTTCCACACTGAACTGCTCTAAGCTGCATGACAACTCTATTAAATAATGAATACCTTTTAAAGAATAACTTTGGCATAAAAAGTCAATAAACATTTTTTATGTATATATTAACTAATTATAATAAACGATTTTTCCATTCTTGCCAAAGAAAAGTACTATTTTCATTTTTTCAGCCAATGACTTAGTTTATCCAAGATATAGTCGCTACACACTGAGCAGGGGGTCTCTTCTACTCTCCCATATGTCTTTCAAAAGTATTACACCTGATATTAAGGTGTGACAGGGTCTCCAATGGAAAACACGTGATTATACTATTACTTACTAACTCTTCTGGTTTATATGCTTGCAATATTTCTTTTTTGAAATCTGGACTTTGTGTGCATTATCTGTGAAGCATCATGGAAAAGTGTACCAGTGAATTGGTTTATAAAAAAAGCTTTTACTTAATCAAGGCTGAAGAATCACACCTTTACTGGTCTAGTGGAGTCCATACCCGGACAGGGCTGTTTTGGTGTCAAAAAGAGGACCTACACAATATTAGGCAGATGGTCATAATGTATTGGCTGATCGGTTTATGTATACATAATTATAAATATATTGCATAATACACATTTACTTAAAAATACATAGATATTAAAATGTATTACAAACAATCTCAACACGACTTAAGTATAACATCGACAAAATTTACTGCCAATTGTAGAAGATTAAGAGAAAATGCTGAAAGCAGGTAAAGTCTTCTCACACTTTAACCTCAGGATGGTAGCTCTGATATAGCTAGTGTTGGCACCTTTTCTTAAAAACATACTGGCCTTGCTGTGATCTCCATAGCCTTACCATTGGCCTCCAGTCAATATAAGGGCTGGTGGCAACCATAGATGTAACCGGGAATTGAGAGACTTGCTTCTTGACAAGACAAAATGCTACAGACTGGGTACAATGCACTGTGATGTCGGCAGATGCCAAATTATCTGACAAAAGTATATACATACAGGCTGGAGTCAAAAATGTAGGTAAAAGCTGGAAATCCAAAAGAATCATCCTTTGAATGTGACAAGCCAGTGGATAATCAGCTAGGAGATCAAGTAGCCAAAAACGAGAAAAAACGACACACAAGGTACTGGTAAAGTCAGGACAATTATTTAAATCTCTTCTGCAGGTTTTTTCATTAGCTGTTATAGATTAGTAAAAGTTACTAATTAAGAGTTGGAAAAAGTGTCTTTTCTTTTTAACATTTTCACCATATTTTAATACTTTTTCTATTTTATAATTCAAATAATAGTATCTAAAGAAAGTCCTTCTTATCCTTAAAATAAAAAATCTATGCAAATTTGCGTGGGTACAGTGAATGGGATATAGGAAAATAACAGCTATGGGGAAAATACATAGGAAGACAGGACACAAGTATCCTTGAATGGAGAAAGAGAAGCCTGAAAAAGCTTTACTGGGTATCGCTATGTACCATGAAGCACATCGCCATGATACCACCACTGCAAAACACACTGTCCATGTACCAGCTTTGTCCACACATCCCTTGCAAGTACAGTGGTTACAGGGGTGGCTGATTAAGTTGCAGTAGCAACGCATACACTTACAAGGGATGTGTGGACAAAGCTGGTACGTGGACAGTGGGGGTGTATTGCAATGGTGGTATCATTTTGTGGTCATAGCGCCACATGGTAATCTTACCACTGTTACATGTGCTTTCCATTCACGCCTCTTCCTATAAAACTCACATATGTTAAGGCACCCTTTCATGTGGCATCCGCTCTGTGGACATGAAACAATACCGTGATACACATGGCAGGATGGCGGGAGGGTACATATAACCAGTGGTGTGATGTCAACCTGTAGCTGGCATGACATCACCGGAATTGTTAAACCACAATAGCTGTTTTGGCTCCTAAAGAATACTGTAGATACCCCAGGCCAAGTTCTCTGAATTGAATAGGATGAAAATATGTCATATTTAATATACAAATTGCATATTTCTCTGCGATTCGGCCCAGTTGGGACATAAATATGAACCCCTTTGTTTGTCCCTCTTCTAGAAGTGCATTATTTTTTAATTGAAATGAAGAAATAATGAAATTAATGTATTTAGTTCCCACAGCACATAAGAATTATGTGGCACCATTATGAACCCTTTACTACTGATGATGTCTATTAAGACTTGAAATATTCAGTGTCATAATCAAATGTAGACAGCAACATTCACCAGTCTTTTGAACATCTAAGACTTAAAAAAAGGAAAGTATGCTTCAGGCAAAGCCCAGGGCTTTCTCTCCACAGCACTCAAAAAGCTAAGAGAACCCAAGGGAAAGAGCTATGGTTTTGTACAGAATTAGACACAGTAACAGGACTCAAAAGGTCAATATCAACAAGCTAAAGCATCACAATTTATACTCTAAAATGAAACAAGTTTAACACATAAGGACTTACGTTCAAAACATATATTCAGAAAGTTTTCCATAGAAACTTTATTGTACAGCAATTAAAGGAATACAGAGTAATTCTGGGGCAAAGTTCTAAAAACCAGGGCAATCACCATGGCAACCAATGGAATGTTTCTGGCCAAGTCTATAATTGCTACATAATTCCCTAAATACTTTATGGCTCCTTATATTAGTATAGTAATATATAGTAAATGATTAAGAAACATGTCCATATTTTTTTTAAAGGCAATATATTTTATGTTGTGTAACATACTTTAAGCCAGCTAGCGAGATAAAAAAAAAAATTGGCTCACTGTAGACATTATTTTACTTTTCCAATCTTTTGATTTTTTTTTACATAATCATTTTTTAATCTTTGAATGTTATTGAACTGTATTGTTATTAAAATATGTATTAATAAAAATATTTGAATGTAAAATGTCAAGTTATCATACCTTTTGGAAGTGCTTCGAGCAGAGACAATTCACTTGGGTCAGAACTCTGATGATCCAACCGGTCTTTGGAAGTCCACCCTTTTCTAAGTGATATCGTTTGTCATCCCATACCACGTATACCTGTAACTGGGCTGCAAGGAGAGGTCTCTCCCTTGCAGCGTGTTTGATTAAACGGTTTAACAAGATAACACACTGTTTAATCAAACAAGGATATCGAACTGATGTTTTTTGGTAGATGAGAGGCCAGTTCTTGTAAAAACCATTCTTTTGGCCATCACACTCTCAGTGACCTCTCCTGCTGGGTTCAATCCTTTTATGGACCTGACTTAGAAACTCTAATAGTCTGGAAATGTATATAACCTTACCCCTAAAGTGTTGTCTTCTGAATTTGCGTTCAATACCCCGTAGCTTAGTGCTCTATATTCCTTTTCAATGAAGACATTTATGACCCTGACAATAATCTAAAGGCAACATAATTCACATTTTCTTGAAGGTGCAGGTAAAGAAATAGCAGTTCAGTTAAAGTGCATCCTTCCAACAATCAGCTAATTATACCATAGCATTATCTGCCTCTTTTACATCAGCAATTAACTAAAAACCTATTCCAAATCCTTTTCTTTATAAATCACTTACATGCAGGAAATATGACACGTGAAAAAAAATGGAAAGTGATCCATTTTCTATAGCTCATCCATCCTCAACTTTCAGAACATGGAACTATAACAATTAGAAGCTGTCTGTTCTTTGGAACAATAACTCTCATTATGTTTAGAAAACCACATCCCCACATACAAATGTTGAATTTAGCTTGGCAGCCAAACTTTTAGATGTTCTCTGAATCTAGATGTAAAGTTTCAATTCAGATCAACTCAGCAGTGAATTTACAATGTAGTTCAAAGACATCATGTTAGCAACCTCAATAAATAGATTTTGTGTAATCTAGCTGCTTCAATATGTAAAATATCTTCTTTTAAAATCATCTTAAAACTCACCCAGTAATGCTTCTAGTATCTAGTGCATCTTATACAACAGATCCCTATTAGAGAACTTAGATTTGACTTGCTTTACTTGTATTGCTCCACAGATTCTGCATTTAGTATATTCATGCCAGTGAATATTTTGGTCTCTATCCATGATTTGAATGTTATTAGCTGTATTAACAGCAATAAATTAATCGGATTGCTGCCTCAAGACTAGAAAGACCCCAGTGAGAGTTTGGAATTTGCATGGGTAACAGGAACTGAGGGGCAATACACTATGCTCTGGTCTGGAAAAGAAGATTAAATAATTTCCCCTAGTAAGCACAGCTAGCTACATCCAACATGAGATGTGTGGGTCTGTTACACACACCTCTCTCATACACCTTCACTCTACAGAGGGAAGTGGTGCACTGCATGTGACCTTTAACCTGGAGCACTGATGCACTCTACATGGTAAAATCAAAGTAGGATGATTGAGGTGCGTGCAGCACAGACCTTGTAAAGCTGTAAGTAACAGTCCTCCAGCATCCAAAAAGCATGGGGTAAATAGTACAGAAGAAGCAGAAGACACCTGTAATAAAAGGCAACTTTTGACACTGCTAGCTGCTATAGACTAGTCTTCTTAGCATTATGGGTAATATAGTCTACTGCAAGCCTTTTGCCACTCTGCTTTCAACTACAATTCCCAATACGTGCAGAGAAGGTTCTGGCTAGCATTATGGTAGTTGAAGTCTACAGCAGCTGGTATGCCAAAGGCCATCAATTACGTCACAATAGGAAATGGTGAGAGAGGTTTTGAAAAAGGACAATTTAATTTGGTAAAACCTGAGTTGGGAAGGGAGTTCATTTCTTGAAAATCAGGATACAAGATATTGTAAAAAGGCTATGAAAATTACCCATTAGAAGACGGAAAGGGAAACCACGATCAAAAAGAGATGGCAAAATATTAACATTGAACGAAAATCATTGCACCGGCTCTGTGCAGTCTTAGTATAAATTGTGTTTTTTTTTGCTGTCTCCTCACTTCATAAAAGATGGAAGGTGTTTACAAAGGCTGCTTTTGTCCTCAATTTCTGTATATATTACTCCCCCCCCCCTTTTTTTTTTTTTTTTTTTACTTTTTGTTGCAAACCTACCCTTCCCTTCTAGCCATGTTCACTTCCTGTCTTCTTTAAAGTAGAGAATTTTGAAGCAGTTGACGAAAAACAACTGGCCAAATAACATATTTCAACTTCTTTCACTGTGCTTTTTCATATAAAACAGATTTATATTATTACACTATGATATCGTTCTATTATTTCTATAACAGCGACAACACTTGTTTATTCTCATAAGTCATCCAATCATCTAGTATACAGCGATTCATACCTCTGAAGCCAAATAGCCTGGAAAATGCAAATGAGACAGTCAGCATTAATACCAATTACCAGTATTTTATGATTCCTGTAAAGTCGTCCCTCTTTACTATTCTCCCTGTCTTTAGAAACTGCAGGGAGTCATATTGAAATCTATATCCACAATGGTTTGTGCTTTACCTTGCACAGCTTGCTACCAGAGTTTGTGTGGCTAAAATACTGCAGCAATATATTCTCTATTTTAGAATTCTGCCATTTTGCTTTAGGATATTCCAAGTGTTTTGCTTCACACTTGGGTTAAGGATATAGATGCCCTAAGGGTGCAAACAGAACAGGCAATGGCAATAAGCACAAATCAGACAGCCAGTTCAAGATCACCTGGCAAAGCCGGAGTAGTCTGCAAGAGGCATTCTCCAAGGATTAACCACAATGCATTGGATTATGGGATGCGCAGCTGCCCAGCTTGTGAACACTGAAAGAGTGTGTGCACAGTAAATGGATTTCATTCACCCCCTGCTCTCTGTAATCTTTCTAAACTACATTTATCGTGTGTTGTGGAGCCACAGGGATCCTGTATATCTAAACAAATAACTCTTAAACAAAAAGAGAAGTGGGAATGTCACAAAGAGCTTGGGAATGCCAATATCTGTTTCTCAAAAATATAATGATGCTTCGCTATAAGAAACCCCCTTCTTTATTTAATATAACTCAATGGTTTTGCAGAGCGTAAGGACGCGCGGTACACACATACATGATCAGTTTCGTGCACACACAAAAAAAAAGGAGTAAACCTATAAGTTAAATTTCCCATTGTAGAATAGGAAGGCTGGCAAACCAATTTAAATGGTTATATATATGTAAGCCCATAATGTACATTTTCAAAATGTACTTGCTAGTTGTCTAGGTAGCCTTTGTTTCCTGGAAATTGCTTTACTTAGCGTTAAAGAAAAATAGTTTTATATTTTTTCAAAATCTCATTTGGTTTGGCCTCTATCAAAAGAAAAATGTTAAAACACACTTAATGAGTAAGAGATGTTTCTGATGTCATGTGACCTCCTATCTCTTCTAAGTCTTTATATAAACTTTTAGTATGACAGTGCTTATCTAGTTCCAGTACAAAAAATGAAAGCAAAGGACACTGTCACTCACTGTGATTTTTAAAATAACATAGAGCATTTGCTATTGTTTCAGTAAAAACATTACAACCTCCACAGAGATTTGCAACTTTTAAAAATATCATTTCAGGCTGGGCAATATTCTCTGTGATACAGGGCTTGACAAATCCAGGGACCCATGTCTCCTAAAAGCCCTACTACTGACTCCTAACTTTTTTGATTGTTTCGCATTGAACTATCTGGAAATTCAATGTCCCTGTCTCCTGGCTCCTGAATTGGTCTGTCTGGCTCCTAAAGCCTACAGAAACTTGTCAAGCTCTTCTGTTTTGTTCGACAATGTCATTTCAAGGACCATAATTGGGTAAAGGCACTTCACTGGTTTATTCAGTATTCTTCATGGTTTTTGCCTAATTCAAATCTATTTGTCTGGAAAGCTCCCAAAACATCTGAGTAATAAGCCTTCTTTAGCTTTCCACACTTTCTATAACCTCTGGTCCACTTCCAAAACCTTACCGGTAGCTAAGAATAGGTTTACTGCTCTTTCTCAACTATCTAAATATTAACATATACACCCATTAAAATAGTAAGATTAACAGTCTTGTTCACCGATTGTTTGAGCATAACTATAAGAACCATATTATGTCTATTGAGTTAATAGTTCCAGTTTATATCTCTCCGGCTCTGTCAAGATGGCCAAATGGACTCAGAATAGAGATTTATTGCAGCAAATGGAAAAAAGAATGGTCCCAGTTAAGCAAAATCACCCATTATCTTAATCTGTAGGAGCTAGCTTTTAGAGTTGGCATTGTTAGTGTATGGTGCCCCTGAAGATGCAGTGATTAATCCTCTTGATCCAGATGTTTGCTGGAGGTGTAATGAGATAGGAGAGTCATTTGAAAACATATGGCGGTTCTGTCAGAAAATACACAACTTATGGAGCAAAGTTTTTGTGCTTCTTTTGTCAATCACCAATTAACTTGTTCCATTTTCCCCTAAGAGAGCTCTTCTCCATCTGAACCTTTGAAATCCATATTTATAGCTATGCAAATGTTTCTGGCGGTAAAAATAATTATAGCCAGGAATTGGCGGGAGACGGAGGAAATAAATTGGTCCCATGACCCAACAACAATGTTTGATGGAGAAGGATTACTATCAGGCTCATGGCAAATTATTTAAGTATTATGAGTATTGGCATTGCTGGCCAACCCCCCCCCCCCCCCCCTTTCTGAAATAAATTGGATCATTTTTTCTTCTTTTTGGCTTTCCCCGTTTATAGAATTAGATTTTCATTCCTGAACTTGCTCCTAAGAAGGATTTTGATGGGGAGCTTATTCATAAAATAAAAATTTTTACCAGTTGGGTTGACTATTGAGTGGAACACATCTTTCAGAAAACATTAAAATATTGCATCATTTTAAAATGACATCATTTGTGGCTCACATTAAAATCAATGAAACGGTCATAACTGGTAATATTTAATTTTCATTCACCCTCTTGCACATATTTCTTTTAAAAAAATACTTTTTGTAATTCTATTGCAGTATTTGTACATCAACCTCAGGACTCTTAATAAACTGGAGAAATCTCCAAACATATTTCAAATAAATAATAATGCTTCTATTATAAATCATCTATTAGGTTGCAATAATTCAACACAAATTTCTTTTTAACAGTTAACTACATTCCAGAATCATGAAATGTTCTTTAGTTAGTTTTCAATGTTCGGAGGTCAGGTCTTGTCAAGGAAAGACTGCGGCAGATGTCGTTGCATTCCTCATGTTGTTGACTGAAAAAACACATTATGCCTCGCTTTCCAAAATTAGTGCACGTAACTTCTCTTTTACCAGTTGCTTCCGCTGAAATGTTTTTAACTGAATGAATCTGTGGATCTGTGAGGTAAATAAGTGCCTCTCCTTTCTTACTGCCCGTTACCCATCCTGTAACAAGGAGAAAAGTACACAATGAGTTATCCAGGTCAGCCATTTAGATTTATTCACATAGGGCCTACATCAGCTCTGCGCAATTATTTCATGGATAGGTATAGGCATTTAGAACTTATTGTGATTGGTGGACTGATGACACCTGCCAGTTCTGAGACCTGAAGGAACGAAAAAAGCGATAAACAGTCAAACCGTTCTTCCCAAATATCTCCCAGATCTGAAGCTCTGTCCTGCCGAGCTCTACTCTTGTCCCGCTTCTCAGGATGCATACTACACATGCTCAGATTTTAAACTCTAATCTGTATATACTCATTCATGCTTTTTTTTATTTATATATGCAAACCTGCAAGCATCCTAGGACTTCCTTTTCTTAATATAGCAGCAGAGAAGAAACCACTCCATTAGTGACTAGTCTTTAAACTAGTCCGAATGTCTAGCAACGTATCGATGAAAATATCAGATAACATTTATCCAATCAGATTTACAGATGGACAACATAAAATACTCATTTATTACCAAAGACTGCAAACCTTTAAATTAAAATGATAAAAAAGCAGTTTACCTTGCAAGTCCACCACAATATCTGAATGACCTGAAAACTCGTAAGTAAAATGACCGAATGCTAAACCATATTTAGTTGCTTCATATTGTGTCTTCACAATTTCTTTGTTGTTGGATAATTTTACAAATTCTCCCAGAACATATGGCTCCACAGTTACACATCCTTTGATAGTTTTGTCTTCTAAAATCTGAAAGTCAAACAAAGATTATATAAAAATGTATCAATGATGCAGCAATGAAAGGTAGACATGGAAGAGAGTACCAAAAATGGAAAAAAGTTTGTTTCTGAAACTTTCTTACCAGTAGTAGAGAGGAGGGGATGTAAAATAACTGGGTGGGGATGCTCATTTCATACAGCCTCTTGTTAAACTCAGTCACGTAATACTGTGCAGTCATTTGGCGCTCAACATCATTAAAATGGTAGAGTATATTCCTTTGCTTTTTATACTCTTTCCCAACATATCTGAAAGAGATAAATAATATGGTGATTTAAAGGCTAGTTGTAATGTGAAAAATAAACATATATATTTATTCTTTCTTTATATACTATAGATATGAGACTTTACTTTTATTGATTCTTTGGAAATATATTATAAAATGGAAGGGGTGTTTGCTATACTATAGCATGATGGTCTTCATTCTTTTGTATTGTAAAGTGACATAAGACCACACAGATTTAAAGACTGAAAGATAAATTATCTATTCATGTTTTTTGTGAACTCTTGCTTTGCACTTGTATTATTTATTTTAAAATAAGAGTAAAACAAATATTTGAGGGCAATAATTACTGAGTAGCCATTTATAAAAAATGTTCACATAGTAAGAAGCAAGAAAGGTAAGCTTAATCATATCATTTGTGACGTCACAAAGTATCGCGGGATGTCGGCAGGGACCGAAAGGGTCTATAGAGACCCTGACTGGGTCCCTGCCTCCGATCACTTCATGATCGGCAGCCAGGAACACACAGACGCCAGATGGTGCTTTGGTCATTTAGGACCAAAGCACCATCCGACGTGAAGGGGTTAAAGAGAGTGGATCTTGGCTCGTACACACACACACTTGGCTCGTACACATTCATTACAAGGTGAGTTAAGATGAACATTTCATCTCACCATTTACATTGTGCAGCTACTATATCCTGGTGAGGTTCCACACTAAGCAAAGTCATCAGGACTGTCCCAGCAAAATGTATAGATAAATTGGTGAGATTAAATGTCCATTTCACCTCAACTCACCTTTTAGTGAGCAGCCTCCTCTGTAAATGCATACATTTGATGTATGTGGACTACTAGAAAGCTTTGATAAATGAAGAGGGCTATGATGAACATTGTGACTGCATTATATTAAAATCTTGATAATCTTGTTAATTTATGTGTACACAAATTCGGAACAAACTTGAGTTGTTAAAAATGTGGTCACCCTAGTAAAGAATCCAGTTATCCCCTGGACCTTCATCTTCAAACTCATAAATAGGCTGTGGTGAATAACTTGCCTTTATAGTTGTTTTATGTATGAAGCACAGGAACTTTTATTAGGCATAAAATAGATACCTTCCCAAAGTCTCATCCTGATGCAGACAGTGAACCCAGAAAGCATTCCGCTGTTGCCCTGGTTTCGTAACCTTCACATAGTCACCAAAGTACACTGATGTTTCTTGGGCAGTCCACAGCTCAGACTTCTTGGAGAATTTCAGAAGCAAACCATCTGAAGAAAATAATATCATAAAATACTTGAAATGTAATATGTATTAAATCTGGATAGCCACTAACAAGCCATACCGTCCACCAGTGACACAAACCAGCATTTCCCCCCTGCCATATCCTATGGATAGGAGATGTCGCAATTCTATCTCTAGTTAATGTGGACATGGCAAATAATGTAATTTAATATAAACACATATACTTATATTCCTGAACTTTATTACTACCTGAAGGTCCCAACTCACAACGTGTAACAATAGACTACTTCGCATTCTGGGATTGAAATGTGTGCATGTTAGTGCATACCCCAATGCACAACCACAGCAACCTGACAAAAATGAAAATACATTTACACCTAACATTGCTAGCAACTGGGATAATAACATGTATAGAGGAAAGTTCTATCTGACCAGGGTCCTCTCACCTAAACCACCCAACTCCCCACCGGCAACAAGATCCTCCAGAATACCGGAGACAGATACTACAGCAATTACCTACGAAAGCAGACATTGCTGAGATAGTGGAAAGGGCTTTCCAACCCCACTGAGCAGACATATAGGAGTTAAAGCAAATTTAAACAACTGGAGGACAGAGTACTCAATGTTGAAGAAGGAACTCCTCAGCTACTGTACACAGTGGATACCCTATCTCCATATTCAGGCACAAGAATTCCACACCTACACATAACAATAGCAAATGGAAGACCTGGAAAACAGGAGCCATACAAATAATATTGGGGCCCGTAGAGTCTCAGAAACAATGGATGAAGAGGAATTACACAGAGTTATTAAGAGTTATTGAGGCCTCAAAGTGCCAGAGGTGCAGCAGACTGCTTAACCAGGGATGTAGTATGTAACTTACATTACCCAGCTGAGAGAGAATCACTGCTGATTACATACCGCAACATGACACCTGTTAAAGTACAGGACAGCGAGATATTGCTTTATGTGGATCAATCTTGGACCACTGCCTTGGATCACAGTGCACTCAAGCCCTAGGGCATACCCTTTGCCTTAACGGTTAAGGACAATAAAAAAAAACCTCCATAACCCACAGTAGTGACTTATGTTTCTCAGAGGACTACATCCTCCAAAATCCTGGTACCGTACTAGCTAGGCTGACTTCCTTTCCAGCCCTGTTGCCCAGTACGGATGCATATGTAAATGGCTCTGCATAGTGGAATCACTCTGATTTCATTAGCTGACTCTTCAGACCAACGCTTTGACTCAGTATTGGTATCATTGACCTGTATGGACCCCATCCAGCTAGGAACTAACTAACTCTTGAATTGGATGTCCAGCTCCCAGGAAGGAATGCCAATCTGCTGACTTTAAAGCTCTTTCATACAGCCTGAGAGCTTATGCCCAGGGCCGGCCTTAGGGGTGTGCGACCTGTGAGAGCGCACAGGGTACAACATCCCAGGGGGCGCCCGCCCGCCGCCCAAAAAAAAAATGTGTAAAAAAAAGTTTGCCGGTACAGGCACTGGATTGGGGAGATCAAAAGATCCCCCCTCACTATCCCTCTGCTCGGCAAGCACTGAAAATCTGAGGAGGGGGCAGAGCCGCCCCCACCATGAGAAGCAGAGCCGCATCTGCTTCACAGGGAGCCGTGGGCAGCATGAGTAAGTGCTGCTTGCACTCTCAATGCTTAGTGATAATGCAGGGTATAGAAAGGGGAGGGGGGAGAGAGAGAACAGAGGGAGGGGGAGAGAGAGAAAAGAGGGAGGGGGAGAGAGAGAATAGAGGGAAGGGAGAGAGAATAGAGGGAAGGGAGAGAGAACAGAGGAAGGGGAGGGGGGAAGAGAGAACAGAGGAATGGGAGGGGGGAGAAAGAATATAGGAAGGGGAGGGGGAGAGAACAGACGGGGGAACAGAGGAAGGGGAAGAGGGGGAAGAGAAGAGAACAGTGGAGGGGGGAGTTAAGAAAATGGAAGGGGAGAGAGAGAACAGATATGGGGAGGAGGGGGGAGAGAGAGAACAGGTATGGGGGGGTTGGAGAGAGACAGACATGGCAAGGAAGAGGAAAGGGACAAATATTGGAAGGGAGAGAGACACATACATGGAGGGAGAGGAAAGAGACAGGAATTGGGGGGGGGGGGGCCGGGGGAGGCCCGCACAGGGCACCGGAACACTTAAGGCCGGCCCTGCTTATGCCAATACTCCAATAACTATCTTCGACATCTTTTATATTCACTTATCAGAGCATCGCATGTTGATCTGGAATATATGGTGCATCTCTAACTATAGCACTAAATCCCCCACCTGAAGAGTTACAGACATACACCCCTTTGACTGGACATGAAGAATCCCCAAAACTTGAAGGGTCTTTGCTGCCATTTATCTGGACGATTTACCTGAAGCAGTTCAATGATCAGTCAGTCATGCACTGGCATACTCCCTCTTCAGTGTGTACAGAAGAGAAAGTGGTTTCTTTAAATAATAATATTTGCTACTGCAATTGGTATATCAAAGTGGATATTTTAGTCAGAAAAAAAAGTTAAAAACAAGAATGATCTAAAGTATATAAAAACTGTAAACTTCAGCACATATAGAACTAATGACATTCAAGGTTGTTTTACTAATCTGCTGCTTAATTAACCTATTTTTATCATAGTTATATTGTCACTAACACCAGATGGTGAAAGTGAGATGTCCTGCTCCCAAAATTGAATGGGGATAACAGGAAATATTTAACTTTTTTTTTTTTACATATAATGGTGGTGGTTTCATGGATTAGTCTTCCATTATAAATAGTGAGAATTAACACAATTTAAGATTCAAGAATGACTGGAAGACATACAAATGTCTTGAGTGAGAAAAATGAATTCAAAAAAGGCTTAGGCAAGAAGTAGTCAGACTAGATTGGCCATATCTGGCCATTTATACCCTAAAGCGGAAATAAAGATACTAAGTTGGGGTTGTACACATCTCTCCTATCCATCACGCTTCTCATTCTCCCCTCATGTAGAATAAAGGATCCTGCTTAATACTGGATCTGGCTGAACTTTCACACAGCGTCATTAATGGGTTTCTACCCAGGGGTTCTGAGCAGTGTGAAATTTGGCTTTTCAATACTTCTCAGGATAAAGCTGCCAGCAGCTGTTACGTATCACAAAATGTACAGCGAGTGGACACCTATAGCACAGAGAAGATAAATGAGAGCTCAAATAGTGATCCAAACACGTTAAAATCTTCAAGAAGAATAAGGGTAATTTGTTCAATTCCTTACTAATCACCTCAAGACTAAAAACTGGGCTGAGAAGTGCGGAATGCGAAGACGGGGAATATGATCCACAGACGTGTGAATGCGTTATGAATGTGTTGTATGTGATATATGTGGGTACGAAATGTACAATTGTCTCTACGGGTAGCCCATGCTCCCTCAATGAAGTAGGGGAGCTACGGGAACGGCAGGGGGGAGGGAGGGAGAGGGAGGGGGGAGGACAGGGGTAGATTGACACAGATCGGAAAGATTTAGATTAAAATAGATTAAGGGAGAAATGGAAATAAAGGCACAAGGGAAAGAGAGAGTGAAATAGGGCAGGTGGAAGGGAGGGGGGGGGGAGGGAGAATATAGATAGGAAGTAACAAATACTCTTACGTTATGTAATCACTTCAAACTATGGATAAATAAGGAAAAAATATATATTTTTTTTTGATACAAGACACAATGATGTGAATTAAGGCAAGTCACAAATAGATTAGCCAACGCTGAGTGTTTAAAAGAAAAAAGAAAAAAAAATAAATAAATAAAAAGAAAAAGAAAAAAAGAAATAGAAGAAAAAAAAAAAGAAAAAAAAAAAAAAAATCTTCAAGGAGTGCAAGCGTTTTACAATGTGCCAGGAATAATCTTGTCTCATTTTGTTCATGCTCTTTAACCAGAGAAGACGTCAGAACATCACTAAATTGAAGGATGGTTATAGATAAGCCCCAGTGATATGAATTATTTACGTGTGTACACATTGGATGCAGTTCATGCATGCATGCCAAATAACCAGCACTAGGCAGGACTTTCCACAGTCGCAGTTTCACCCCTTTGTGTTCCAGTTATTTGAATTTTGGAAGATCAAGTGTTCTGTGCATGCACAGAATGATTAACCACCATGCAGCATCATTAATCAGCATCTAGGTGGGTTGCCATCTATCTGCCAGCACAAGTCTAAAAGTTGGAAGGTATGACCATAGTTAGCCTATGTGTTCCATTTTGATAGGGAAGGGGCAGTACTAGAAGAGGTTGTCTTCCTGGTGAAAGGCTTCAAACAAAAATTAAGCACAGTGCCAAAATACGGTCATCACAATTCAAATCCTTTAACCTTAGCAATTATAGATCTGAGACGTCAGGTGCGTGGCAGGTTCTCCTCTATAATTAGAAACCATGTGTAATACCAATGAATCTAAATGAATCGAGAGACAATTCCATGTGTACAAAGTAGTATGTGTAAGATGCAAGGGCTCTGCATTCAAAACCAGAATACTGACAATTACAAAGGTACCATTAGGGTAAAAGAATGAGGCAAATTAAATACTCACTGTATGCTTTGTTCAGGGGGATTGAACTGATCTTTTCAGTACCCTCCAATCTTTTTAGAAGCCATTCATTGTTAACACCTGAAAGAAGTTGCTCATATTCCAACACATCTAACGAAGGGATGTGACGCAGTTCTTCCGAGTCATTTGACCTAAGGAAAACAAAAGAACTCCCACTGGAGTTGAGTAAAGAATTTGAGTCGGAAAGACTGCTGGAAAACTGCGCTGACTTGCTCCAGAAGCTAGATCCCTGGTTGCTACTAAGGCTCAGATTTAGCTTGTCCTCTTCCTCTTCTGTACTCTCACATGCAAAATCAGCACCTGCTGGCAACACAGATTTACTGCTGGAAGTAGAGTATAAACTACTTGTGCTCTTCTGTTGTTGTAGAGTCAGTTTACCACATGAACTATCCATAGACAATTGTTTATTAAGATCATTAACTTCACACCCATCCTGTAGGTTTGCTTTTGCAGTAACATAAAAAAGTCTGCCTTCAGAACTTGGGATAGAACTCTGGTGTGTAAATAAGTTCTCATGTGTCCCACTTGGCACATCATCTGTATCATCTTTTGTTTCACCTTTTGGGTCTATTCCATGAAGTAACATTTTTGCAGCTATACTATCCTTAAATGATTGATCATCTTGGGTATCGTCAGGTGCTTGGGTGATTCCATCAGTAGCAGATTGTGTTTCAGCAAAGGGGTCGACATTAGTAAGATGATTTTGGCCACTGCTACCATACCTAGACTCTTCTGGTTCAGTCTTTACATTATTAGGCAGGGGATACTGATGATGTGCATGATAGTCTGTCTCTGCTTCCTGAATAGAAAGGTGCTCAAAAGACATATCCTCTGGATCTTTATGTTCACTTGGACCAAATTCATCCATGCAATCAGAAGCTACCATAGAGGAAGGACTGCCCATTTTACTTCTTTCAACATTGCCCTCTTTGAGCAACTCAATTTCATTATTAAAATTAAATGATTCCCAGCTGGAAGAGGAATTTGACACATTGGACCATGATTTTAGAGAGTGAGAGCTTGAATCATTGTGTGACCTGCTAAAGGATTTCCGTTTTTCATCATCAAGTGAATGGTTCACTGCATTGGAACGCACAAATCTCCTTCTCCTGCTGCCATGTTTCTGGCTAGTTGGGTCGCTATCTCCGGCTGTTCGGCAAGAGATGTCTTCCATTGTACTAACAGTATCAAGTGTCTTTAAGGCTGTCACACAAGCTCCTGATTTTCCAAGGACTTCCAAGGACCTATGATTTCTGCAGGTACTCTCAAAAGCATTGCATACCGACTGGTGATGGTGAGAAAACATGTCCAAGACTTTGCTAAAGGTCACTTTTTCATTCAGAATGTCTTTTTTCAAACAATCTTTGTAGCCATCAGGCACATAGGAACATTCATCTGAACTTGTGAAAGGCAGTACCTTAAGATAATCTTTAATAGAACCAACCAGATTAATGATGTCAAAGGCAAGATGTCCTTTTTCTTCTTTGTCTGTTAGCATGCTGTACTTGGCTAGTTTCTCCATGGCCTCTGTACATAGCAGACTCACATCTTTCTCATAAACACTGTCAGTGTGAATCCACCTGTGCACGCTGGCAAGACAAAAGGCCGACTTGACAAAGCTGTGAAGTTCCTGCTTGCTTGTCACCACGTCCCCTTGTTTCTTGGTGAGGAGACCAATCTCAAATGACTCTTTTGCTTCAGAAAGATAGTGCATTCTCTTCTCAGTGGGACACACTTGTGATAAACTATAGGATAACAGGCAAGTGCCACGGATATTCTGGTGATCAAAAAGAATGTTTTTAGTACAAGGTTTGCATATAAAATATATCTCTTGACGTAATACTTTTAAAAAATGTATTTATTTATTCCAGATAATATGGATTAGATTGAATGAGATTTCAGGCATTACTCCTAACTTTAATAAAGATATTTTGCTTCTAAAAAATATTAAGAATTAAATTAATAAATAAGTAAATTTGTTTAGAAAATATAACAGTGAATAACAAGCCAGACGTTGCTCTATTTCATCTAGATTGGCCTCAGATGCACAAAAAATGTTCTATTTGGTTTTACATTGGTTTGGAGAGATTAGAAAATATTAGAGGGGGCTTCTAGTGTATATAATGCTAGTTAATAAATACAAACTGATATATTGAGTGTTCTCTATCTATTACGCCAATGTGCGTGTTTCTGTGTATTTGTGTCATTTGGATTTACATATTTGTGCTAGAATAAAAATGTTTATATACAATATGTACTTATTGAAGCTGTTCTCTAACACTGTGTTCATGTTTATTTTTTTTTAAGAAAACTAATAACATTTATTACAAAAAAAAATTTGACAGAGCAGCACGCAGTGGAAGCTGTGCAAAATGGTCAAGTGAGCGTGCCTGCGCCAGTTTAGCGCCAAAAAGTAAGTGGCTATTAAGGAGGGCTTGGTACTGTTTTAAATACCTTGCGTACAATTTTTTTATTGTGAAAATATTATACAGGGAGCACATTTACCAGATTGGTGAGCACAAACAGGGGTGTGTACAGGCTGAAGGTAGCAGCCAGTTTGCATGCTTCGGCCGCTGACAGCAATCTGTGATCAAATTCTTCCAGCAAGCTCTGCCAATTAAAACACAGTGTATGGGTTACATAATGTTCTGTCAAAAAGGTTTTGGGAGCAAATATATACGTTTGAGTATAAATTATAGTACCTACCAGGCAGACATGGCTACTGTTTTTGAACCTCTGATAGTCTTCTTCACTCATAGAGATAAAAATATCTGCCAAAATCCCTAAAGAGGTGGCTATTCCCTACAACGAGAATAACCATGTCAGTAAAAGATGATTATAACGGGCAGTGACAGTGTTGTACAGGCAAAGCACTCTGAAAAAGTTGGAAGCTGGTTGACGGTCAACACCAGACTGTTATTGAAAAACCTGATAGGGTTTGGGGTCAACTGACAACTAAGTTACTAAATTTACACCAAAATATCTGGATGGAAAAACAGTCAGTTTGTAATCTGTTTTTTAAATCTGTTGTCAAAAAAGCCATAATAAGTACCTAAAGCCAGGATGTCAACCCCCTAAATTTGAAACCTTTATGAACTATAACATTATTTCACGCTTCTTTAGATGGCTTCAAATTAATAAGATAATAGAAAAATTCACGGTAACAACTCTAAAACCGAGATTGGAAAATCATTCTTAACATTCTTGCAAGTAAAGGAAGAATTTTAATGATGTGTAGAATTAGTGCTTTGTCCCTTGTGCCGTGCTGTCCTTAATGAAGGGGGAAGATCCCACAGCACCGAAATAACTTAATAAAGTGGATTTATGCTGAAGGGTATAGCTGTCCCTGATCAAATGATCCCTTTACTGTGCATCTCTACATTGCTTGAAGGGAAGGAAGGTCTCTTAGCTGTCATCATTCGCTGCAAAAGAAAGGATTAGAAAGAGACTTTCCTTCTGCATATACTGCATCCCTTCGAGACTTTAATAATTGATCAATTACTTAAAACAGTAATTAGTGCACCTCATTACTCTGCAAGCTAAAACTTCCTCACTGCATCACATTATAAGGATGGGGAGTAAAGATCCATATGATTGCACCAGACACGGCTCTGTCATTAAACCAATTGCTTTTGTGTCTAACCCTTATAACTATCACTTTAGCCCTTACAAAAGATTATAAGGGTGGAGTGAACACACCAAACATCTCCCCATCTTCTAATGCCTTCCTATTAAAGTAACTCTGAATAATACACAGCCTGCTTCCACATCAATTGCTGGGGGGTGCCTTGTGGTGGGATGTTCAAATAAAGCTGAAATGTACCTTTTTGTCTGGGATTGGCAGCTCAGAAAAGCCAACAATAGAGGCCCAGATCAGTTCGGCTGCTTCGTACCACATGCCTGCAGATTTGAAGAGCACAGGAAAGTGGTGTTCAATTCCAGAACAGTGAAAGACTAGCATTATAAAACATCTTCTGCAACAGGTTATTGTAGATAGAAAAAAAAGATTGCAGATTTTCTCTACAATAGAATGTGTAGACTGGATTGTATGACTGGTGGCCATTCAGTTGAATGAGGCCCATTTTTTCCTGAAACATCATACGCAAGATTCCAACCTTCATTTAAACGCAGTGAGGGTTATTCACAAACAGGTGATTTGCAGGTGAGATGAGGTGAGTTAAAGTGAGATGATCATTTCATCTCATCAGTTTAGGGAAAAAACCTGCACAATGGTTTTTGCACTCACCAGGTTTGTCCCTGCACAATGTATAAATAAACTGGTAAGATGAAATGTTCATCTCAACTCACCTGCAATTTACCTTTTTGTAAACACCCACAATTCTCCAGTATGTCTAAATATGGTGCTATGATAGAAACCAATTTCATAGTAGTGTACAGTAGCTCTATCATTTATTTTTGATGCAGTGCTTTTCTCTCTAAAGTCTGAAATGACTTTAAAGTTGCTATTACCCAACTTAATGGAACTCACCTAATTTAACCTGCAAATACAAAGCATTGAGATGCTAGAAATCAAACCTACAAGTCTGAAGTTTCATTAATCAAATCAGCTATCTAACTGAAATCAGAATATATGAATCAACATTAGTGGCAGCAGGTGAATATATTGCTTTAAATATGCCCTAACCACCTTCCAACCAGCGTGGCAGTTGTTGAAAAACCATAATAAATAAATAATGGAAAACACGCTGCTAGAATAAAAGATGTGTTTTTCAGAAATACATTCAATATCAAAATGGGGAAGTCGTGCACATAGGTGTCGAGCAATTGCTCATGTTCTCTGCATATTAAAATCTGCAGTTAAACAAAAAGTTACACCCATGTTCCTGAACTGTCCAGTATTACATGGGTTGGTCCCACCTTAATTCTCTGTGCCTCAATTCAACGTAGCACCAAAGGAGACAGAATTATGTGTCTTTTGAACCACTGTGCAGGAAACGCACAATGATTAATTAGCGTCTAGCAAGCTTCTTGGCAAACCAACCGCACATTTGGTGAGAATGTGCATTAACGTGGATACTTCCTCTTCAAAGCCACACCCCCAACATCTTTCCACCACCAGGCATAATGTAGATATTTTGTGTAGACAGTAACATATATCCTGGGCTTTCTGAATTGTGCTTAGTTGAAAAGTAAATAGTATTTTAAAAAAAATAAGAAAAGGATATATTTTCAATTCATTGGTAAGGACAAGACTTGCCGACGTCATAATTGCAAAGGATTAATGAAAGGAAAAAAATCAAATGCATTATTGTAATCCATAAAAATGCGGCATATTGGGAGCCAAGGACACTTCAAATGCAGTATACCTCACAGGTTTCACGGCCCAAAACAACACTTAATCATAGGCAAGAGCATTTTTATGGTTTAGCATGAAGCATTGGATTTTATCCATTCATACTAGTCCTTGTTTTATGATGTCGGAAAGTCTAGTCCTTACCAAGGTTTGGTTTATACTTACTATGGTTAGAGCACCTGTGGATGCAGCCTGACCATTTTTTCAGCAGTAATTACAAGCCAGTTGCTGAAGTTTCCTAGTTGTCTCTATTATATTGAAAGGATATCTTTTGCCAAGAAATGGCAATGGCTTAATTAAAATGTTAGACATAGGTTGCAACAAAATCTCACAATATAACATTTCGGATGCATTTAAGTATTTAGAAGTGCCTTACCCAATTTCTGCAAAATCTGTCCTCTGATCTGTATGCAGACAGACTGCACAAGAACTCGATCATTTTCATTGGCATAATGCCAGGAACCTATTGGTTTTGTGAGAATGACGTGAGAAAAAAACAGGGAAGGTATATATTTAAACAGCAAGCATGCCAACTGTATCTCAACTTTGAGAGTTTTTAAATCTGACTGCATGACCCTGCTATCCTAGCATTTCGTCTACATTTTTATCTTGTGCTTGTGCTTGCATGCCAGTGTTTAATACATGGCTTGATAAATCCCAGAGGTTTAAAAGTAAGCCTAACTTGTTTCCAATATTTTAATTATGTCATTATAAACACATTTAAAATATATTTTACACTAATTTGAAACAGTATTTAATGGGTTACAGTGTGTTTTCCCACACCATATCACTTCGAGCTCTATTCTACTATTGTTTTATATTGTTTCTTACAATTCAGTAATGTGTATAGACAAATGGATGTATAAATCAGAATACTTGGGAACTTGCCAGATTTGCTGCAGGGGCTCAACTGATTGAGAGACCTCATCCGCAAAGGCAAAAATCTCCAAGCAGAGGGGCTGTAAGCTATGTCAACTCACAACTACCTTTGCCCCCAAACTACCAATAATCCACCTGCTCTGGTACAGTCCTCCTTCTTTTGGACTAGATCATTTAATTTCTCCTTCCAAACAAAAGAAGATGGGAAGATATTTGGGCAAGTAAACTTACTTATTGTGAAAGTTATAGAGCGCTAAAATAAACCAAACGTGAAAATCAAATGTATATAAATTATTATAGGGTCTATATCACTTTGTAGGTTATCTGTACGGATTTTTTTGTGTACTTTTTTGAGGGATACGATTTATATATGGTTTGCTCATGTATTATCCTTTTAGAATTTATTTTATCTTACAATAAAATCTTTTTTCAATTAGTGGAATGATTTTTAAAATCTTTATTTTAAATTGTGGAAATAAAACTATCTATCTTCAAATGAAATTAGATTTTAAATTAAAGGCTTAATGGGGGTAACTGAAAAGAGAGCTATAGGCTGTTGGTCTTAAAGTACATATTTCTTATGGTATGTTTTATTTATGCTATAGATGTAATTGTTGTATTAGAACAAAATATAGGATCTATACTACACCTCACCTGTTGTTCCATTGTTGATAATCAGACTGCTTAAAATATATTCAGCTTTTAAAAGCTTTCCTGTGGAGAAAAGCACAGCACAAGGCTCAGTCATGTTGTGTTTAATGGTGGGTATAGCTATCCTATTCACACATGATCCATGAAGTGTTTCTAATCCAGAATTTAATAATGTAGATAAAAAATGTTTATAAAGACAGTGTGACATGAAGACCTTGGTAAGATGAACATATTTCTTCAATTGTACAGCCCAGAGCTTTATATTTTACTATGCCATTTCTGTGTGTTTAACGCCACCATGACTCATTTATAGTTTTACACTTGGTGCATGTTTCCAAATAGGCCTAGTACTTATTTTGTTATGGTTTATCTCACAATCTATTTAAATCGCAATCAACAAAAACGTCACAAATATTTATTTTATGTCTGTGCATCTCGTAGATATCTTATAGCAAACAATATGACACTTGTGCTATTTCTAAAGAAAAATGTAAATAGCAAGTGGCACAATAAAAATAATACAATATATATTAAAAGGCTGTGGTGTTTTGTTAGCAACATCGTTTGCTTAGTCAAGTGGTCCCAATGAAAACAGTAGATAGGATGGGTCTGAGAAACTGCTGTTTTATAGAGGCTCTTCACCAGAAGTAACGCAATTGAGATACCCCTGTTTGGAACCAGCAGGGAATATTTGTTAGGGAACAAAAGCCCCAATTAGTATTTTCCACGCCCTTTCACAAATCTCGCTACCTCTTTTGGCTCAGAAGCTCTTTATCCTGGTTCCTTTGTGAGTGCAAAGGGAGGCTGGTTCTTGGGCTGAAAAGAAGACTCTGAATTCAGAGGAATATCATCCCTATAATGGCACAAAGGGTCCTCTTGAAAGTCAAGTAGTTTCTAATTGGAACTAAACTGAGAAAACAGAGAAAGATCAACAATTGAGTAGAATTACCTGAATTTGCAGAAATGCGTGCTTGGCGTATAACCACCTGTGGCGCTATGGGCGTTTCTGGCCACAACTTGTGCAAAGCCTTGGTGACTCTCAGAAGTCTAGTGGAGGCATCTGCCCAGTATAGAAATCGGTCAATCAGGAACACAATGGCTACAGCTGTTGCACGGTCTACAACTGCAATGGAGGCCTTCAAAAAAACCTTCAGGAGAAAGGGAACACCAACGGGGACATATATGATCATTTGAGATAAATGCACCACAGAATTTAATATAAGAAAGTTGAATTGAAAATCACTCTACAGTTACCATTCTTTTAAAGCATACATTAATATCCAGAGTGGCATTTAACAAGGTGAGCTTACAAGAAGAGTCCTCCGTTATTTTCACTATTCTCACTATTAATTAATGATCTTCCCTGTGTGTAGTGCTTCAGCTGTACACATTTGTGCTTGCTTGCCGATGACAGCATAATGTCTGTGAACAAGCCATACATAGTACATATATCACACTGTCTTAGAGGACTAGCTTTCAGCGGATCATAACTGGATCACTAAATAGTAACTCTTCTTTCATACATACATACATACTTTTCATACAAAATGGTGTCCATATTATGTGTAAACAAATCCCAATGTTGCATAAATTTTCAACACTGACAGCCAAGTGGACTGGAGTAAGACACTGTGAATGTCTTGTGCAAGAGTCAGGTTGCAGACATATCATCGTAAACTCAACAAAGTAGCATTCACCATGACTCTTCATCACCTCATACATTACCTACCGGGATACTGGAAACATTATTGGTAGGCCACCTGCCCAGGCCTGGCTACTTCCTGCTCACTGCATTTACAACTTTGCACGAGAATATATAGTTTTTTTTTTATTGCAAATGCACTGTGTTTAACCTTTTAATTAAGCACAAGATATTTTTTGCCATTGAGCAGGGCCCTCCTAAATATCATGACCTGAATTATTTACCATCCCCATCATTTGTACATTTTATTTATCGCATTGTACAGTGCTGCACTTTTTAAATAAACAAATAAGAAGAAACAGAACGGAAATATCAATGAACAATGACAGACAAATAGTACATATTAAGTATATAACACAAGTTTTGCATCACTTAGACAATTTTTCCCATTATGAACAAATTATACCTTCATTTCCTTCTTTGTTTTACGCATCTAGAGGTTTGTCTTCTGCTATAACGAATGTGAAATCAACCCCAGAAGCACTGCACCGTATATAAACTGTATTCTCAACACACACACAGACATTTCCACCTGGCACGGAATAGATTACCTGTTATTTTATTACAACTGAGGAATGTCTCCCAACATCTGCAAACTGCATTTGCAGTCTTTGATGATACACATACTATGTATTTAAAGAGAGACCATCCCCTAATTTATTTTTCCTCCACTTCTTCTCTTGGTAGATTGGAGTACAAAAGCCTGAAAGAGAGTGACCTGCCAAACAAAAGGGTTTTGAGTTGCTCGGAAAAGCAGACTTAGTGGAGGATGGATGGAATCCAAGTGGTCCTATTATTTCCACTTGCACTAATTAGACATTTTTCTGTCACCTATTGAGTGCTGCTGAGAAGCCACAGCCACTGAATTCATTGCTAAAGTGTTTACAGAAGTTTGCATCTGTTTGTGTTTCTTCAGGAGGAAAATAAGCACTTCAATAGCATTGTTGGAAATATAAACCAAGCATCCTTTTCTGGAGGGCCTGTAGCCCTGCAGCTGCATCATTCCTGAGAGCCTATGGTGTCATCTCCAATACAAGATGGGGTGAAATGGAGAAACCTGGCTTGCTTTCCATTGGCAATGTTTACAACCATACATAATGACTTCTTTACACAAGTGGTACTCTGTATCTCTATGTATATTGTTTCTAACTTTACACCAGGAAATAGGATGTAGAGATACAGATAAAAAGGTATTTACAAACACACACACAAAAATATATGTATTACAGGGAGTGCAGAATTATTAGGCAAGTTGTATTTTTGAGGATTAATTTTATTATTGAACAACAACCATGTTCTCAATGAACCCAAATATCAAAGCTGAATATTTTTGAAAGTAGTTTTTAGTTCGTTTTTAGTTTTAGCTATTTTAGGGGGATATCTGTGTGTGCAGGTGACTATTACTGTGCATAATTATTAGGCAACTTAACAAAAAACAAATATATACCCATTTCAATTATTTATTTTTACCAGTGAAACCAATATAACATCTCAACATTCACAAATATACATTTCTGACATTCAAAAACAAAACAAAAACAAATCAGTGACCAATATAGCCACCTTTCTTTGCAAGGACACTCAAAAGCCTGCCATCCATGGATTCTGTCAGTGTTTTGATCTGTTCACCATCAACATTGCGTGCAGCAGCAACCACAGCCTCCCAGACACTGTTCAGAGAGGTGTACTGTTTTCCCTCCTTGTAAATCTCACATTTGATGATGGACCACAGGTTCTCAATGGGGTTCAGATCAGGTGAACAAGGAGGCCATGTCATTAGATTTTCTTCTTTTATACCCTTTCTTGCCAGCCACGCTGTGGAGTACTTGGACGCGTGTGATGGAGCATTGTCCTTCATGAAAATCATGTTTTTCTTGAAGGATGCAGACTTCTTCCTGTACCACTGCTTGAAGAAGGTGTCTTCCAGGAACTGGCAGTAGGACTGGGAGTTGAGCTTGACTCCATCCTCAACCCGAAAAGGCCCCACAAGCTCATCTTTGATGATACCAGCCTAAACCAGTACTCCACCTCCACCTTGCTGGCGTCTGAGTCGGACTGGAGCTCTCTGCCCTTTACCAATCCAGCCACGGGCCCATCCATCTGGCCCATCAAGACTCACTCTCATTTCATCAGTCCATAAAACCTTAGAAAAATCAGTCTTGAGATATTTCTTGGCGTTTCAGCTTGTGTGTCTTGTTCAGTGGTGGTCATCTTTCAGCCTTTCTTACCTTGGCCATGTCTCTGAGTATTGCACACCTTGTGCTTTTGGGCACTCCAGTGATGTTGCAGCTCTGAAATATGGCCAAACTGGTGGCAAGTGGCATCGGGGCAGCTGCACGCTTGACTTTTCTCAGTTCATGGGCAGTTATTTTGCGCCTTGGTTTTTCCACACGCTTCTTGCGACCCTGTTGACTATTTTGAATGAAACGCTTGATTGTTCGATGATCACGCTTCAGAAGCTTTGCAATTTTAAGAGTGCTGCATCCCTCTGCAAGATATCTCACTATTTTTGACTTTTCTGAGCCTGTCAAGTCCTTCTTTTGACCCATTTTGCCAAAGGAAAGGAAGTTGCCTAATAATTATGCACACCTGATATAGGGTGTTGATGTCATTAGACCACACCCCTTCTCATTACAGAGATGCACATCACCTAATATGCTTAATTGGTAGTAGGCTTTCGAGCCTATACAGCTTGGAGTAAGACAACATGCATAAAGAGTATGATGTGGTCAAAATACTCATTTGCCTAATAATTCTGCACTCCCTGTATACATGCAATCTCATTGCAGTTGACTCCTGTGATTGTCTAGAAACTTTGATATCACATTTACATTTCTTTGAATGTTGTATAAATATATTTTCGTATCCTTGCTTTTCTTTTTAAATATAATTAACCTTTTTATCAAAAACAAATACACACACATAAATATTTTGAGTGCCACTTTCACTGAATATAGGAAGAAGAAAATAAATAAATTCTTTTATACATCTTTTTATATCTTACACACACAAATAACATTTTCAATTTCATGGAGTTGAGCTCCTGACCGGCCTTTTTTTTTTTTTATATAGGACCCAAGGTTTCCCAGCAGAACAGTGTCCAAAGCATGCACACAAGCATACAGAAATATAATGACTTGACAAAAGTCTCAGTGGATACATATATAGATATAAAAAGTTATAAAAAAACAATTTCAAATTATATTTATCACATATAGAAAGAAAATAAGTAATACATTTGTTTGTAATAAATAAAAGCTTTTAATTAAACCACAGTTTCAACAACAACCACAACAGAATAATTAGTTTTCTATCAGCAATCTTTTGACTTATTCATGATCCATGATGAAGTTGCTCTGGAAAAATGTCCATATGTCCTTTCTTTTTCACCATCACAGCTAATTCCCATGGTGGGAAATGTCTAAATACCAAACAGCTAGCGGTACAAAGGGCGCATGTTTGGAAAACAGTGCCAGGTGTTGAAGGAATTCAGCTGCCTTTGTATGGCTCATTCCATTGGCCACACTTCTATGTGAAGCAAATAATGCAGCTTCCTTTAAGGCTTTACAAAACAGCTGAGCATGTCATGCCCACTAGTCAGAATGAGAAGTTTGTATGTGATCTTATGCCTTTTGCTTTGCTGCACTCTCTTTAAACTCATGTTTTGGATGGCAGTTGTATATTCATAGAAAAACATGCTTTCTTGGCCTATTTTAAGTTCCATTCTCAAAGGACTATGGGAGCAAGCTAAATCAAGCCACATAAAAAATTAAGAATAGGAGGTTTGGCAAAGAAATATTGTTCCTATAACAATTGCAGGGGTTGTATCAAATGCATTAAAAAGCTGCAAGCTCTCTCTCTATATATATACTGATCAGCCATAACATTATGACCACTGACATGTGGCAAGCCGGCAGAGGCAGCGTGATGATTTGGGCAATGTTCTTCTGGGTCTTGCCATTCACGTGGATGTTACTTTGACACATACCACCTACATAAGGATTGTTGCAGACCCTGTACACCCTTTCACAGAAACGGTATACCCTGATGGCATTGGACTCTTTAAGAGGATAATGCGCCCCCTGTCACAAAGCAAAAATGGTTCAGGAATGTTTTGAGGAACACAACGAGTTCAAGGTGTTGACTTGGCCTCCAAATTCCCAAGATCTGAATCCAATTGAGCATCTCTGGGATGTGCTGGACAGACATTCTATCCATGGATCTGCTATTATTGTCTTGGTGCCAGATACCACAGCAGTGGAGTCCATGCCTCAATGTGTTAGGGATGTTTTGGTGTCAAAATATTAGGCAGGTGGTTATAATATGAGAAAAGGGGGTGGGAGCACAAACTCACAGAGGACAGAAAACACTACAATAGTCTATAGACTATAGGAGGGCATCTCTGTTTTTTGCTTGTTTACACCATTACAGAGGAAACCACTCCATATGCATATCAGGCTAATCCATAAGGGTAGTCCAGACCTGAAATCCATGCCTAGTCTCCTCTGCAAGAGGAACACAGCAAACCACAGACATACGTTTCGGCCTACATTGGCCTCGTCAGTGTGGTTTGGCTGCTGATACTCTAGGTGCAGCAAGCCAGGGTGATCATAATGTTATGACTGATTGGTGTATGTATATATATATATATATATATATATATATATATATATATATAAAAAAAGTTTGCTGAGGACGGTAATATGATTAATATATAAAACAGGTTAGGAAGGAATGGAAGATTTTCACAGTTGCACTATTATTATGGTAGTTTCGTATTAGTTGGTGATCTGAATAGCCTTGAATTCAGGCTACTCAGAAAGCACTGAAGTGCTACTGAATTGGTGCAAAAATAGGCCATTGTGGATTACACCGGAGTTCTGATCACAGAAATAGTAGAGTGCATCACAGAGCTCCATAGCAATACAACTTACATAAATGTGTGGTTTGGGATTGTATCACACAGCTCCACAGCACTACAACCCACAGTAATGTGAAGGTAGGAATGTATCACAGAGCTCCACAGCAAAATACAGTATGAGGCTCAAAGGTTGTTGAGGGTGCGCTTTGAGGCCCACCACTAATGAGTCGATCCGGTGCAACTGCTCCTTTTGCCCCATGTTAAAGACAGCCCTGGCTGGACCCTTTATTATACAGAGCAATACTCATGTCTATGGACATACAGATCTGGCAAACAGGCACAGTCGAGCATCCATTTTTGAGTGATAAACAGTCCACTATTGTAGCCAGCATTTTTCCCACACATACACAAAGTTCTGTATTTGCTCGATTTTAAGATGACCCTGATTATAAGAAAACCCGCCAAGGGTTATTGGGAAAAGGCCAGAATATAAAACTTACCTTTGGGAAAAATATAACCAGTGTTCTGAGTGAGTGCACTTACACTGTGACACACAATCATATGCACACTCACACTCTGACTCTCACTCATAAGCTCACTTACACTGTGCCATTCACTCATTTGCACATTTACATTCTGCCACTCACTCATATGTACTCTTACACTCGGCCACTCAATTATATGCACACTTACACTCTGCCATTCACTCATATTGTAATTTTTTATTTTTTATAGTACCTGCACAACTTTAGGAACATCATGTCCCATGTCAGTCAACATTGGAACCTATTTGAACCTGCTCCTAGGCCGGACTATGGGAGAACATGCTTTATTATGCAGTATAAAATGATTGTACATAAAAGCGGGGTCAAGCCAGCGCTGCTTGATGCACGTGACCCGTACAAAGTCTGGCAGGTTATGCAATATCAGGTGTCAGAGGCTTAAATATTGCAAGAATAAAAAAAAAAACGAGAACAAATAAAATTTTATTTTGCGTCTTAGTTTTAATATGTATTTATTTGTCCAGTTCATTTTTTACACTGGAGCAATCCTTCAATGCTTTACGGCTAGTTATTTATTATTTATGAATTACAGTACTATGATCACTGAGGACTCAACCTAAAGCTGCTATGGTCAACAAGAACAACTCACTATATAAGGTCATAATTGAACACTGGTCTTAAACAAACCCTATTATCCTATGATACCTTTAGTTTTTTACTAAAATAATCTAATCCAAGTTTTAGACCTCCTCAAGCTGCTCAGAACATTAAGATGTACAATACTAATTCTGAAGCCATGATAGAAACATTTAAATACATAAAGGGAATCAACACAGTAAAGGAATAGAGTATATTTAAAAGAAGAAAAACTACCACAACTAGAGGATATAGTCTAAAATTAGAGGGGCAACGATTTAAAAGTAATATCAGGAAGTATTACTTTACTGAGAGGGTAGTGGATGTATGGAATACAGAACAAAAAGGTGTAACCAGCGCTGATATCTAAACTCTTAGCAGCACTTAGGTAGTGTGTACCTAAACCACACAGAAAAAAACAATCTAAACAAACAAAAAGACAAAAAGTGCGCTTAGGAGCAAACTGAAAGTAATGCACCTTAAGTGAAAAATATGGTGAATCTCAATCAGAGATAGTGAATTATATATTCAAAGTTTCAGGGAGATTATGTAGATCCCCCTCGAGGGATCTTATAGTCACATTGGGTGGGCGCCACACAGCCGTATTGACGAAGATCCTTCCAGCAGGCAAATAGCAACATAAAAGACACTTTAAATATAAAAATAAAGAGCAATGGTGCAAAAGATCATATAAAAGTAGAGCAGGTTGAGTCCAGGACGCTACGCGTTTCGCTCTTCCTGAGCTTCGACCAGGCGTTTCCAGGCGATGTATGGAATAGCCTTCCATTGGAAGTGGCAGAGGTTAACACAGTCAAGGATTTTAAGCAAGTGTGGGATAGGCACAAAGCTATCCTAGCTACAAGATAGGGAACTGGTGACTAATAAAAGTATTTAGAAAATTGGGCAGACTAGATGGGCCGAATGGTTCTTATCTGCCAACACATTCTATGTCTGAAGATTCATGAAAGACATACTGACAATAGTTAGTGGTTGAGAGTTCAGAAACCAAGATCTCTTTATTTGCCACTAGTTATCTTGGTTTTGAATGTGAGCATGCCGGTAATAAATCAGGCTATCCATTTTACAGGAAGCTATTCCACAAAGCAAACAATGGGTTTAATGTGGCAAAAAAGGGTTTGGTTACTTAGCAACCTAGCCTCCACTTCATAAAGAAAGTGTGAGCTCAAAATAAACAACAATAACGACAACTAACAAAACCACTGCCTAGTGACAAACACAAGAGGAACAGTAACTAGGCAGAGTCAACATTAACAATATTATCTATTAACTCAACTTGGATCTAACTTACAATGTCCTGTTATCTACCATGAACCATGGTGCATCACACTTTCAGTTTTATGTGGGCAACACAAAAAGAAGTCAGGAGCAGGGGAATAAAAGGAATGTATTTCAGAGGATGTAGCCTGTTAACTGTTTACTAGTCACCACAATAACTGGGAGCAAAAGCTTGCCGTGTTTGATATTGTGAACAGACCTCAATTTTTACCTGGGACACATCATGTGTGCCATGTAGAATGCATGTTTTAAAGGGACACTTCCAGCAAAAAATGAAACGGTTTTACTTTTTTTATTTTGTATTGCTGATTTCAGATGTCTTTTGTTTTTCTTATGTGACAGTATTTAATAAAATATGTAACTAAACAAGTGTGACTGGGGCCGCCATCTTGTGAAATATAGTGTTTTTGGGTGGCACCCACCTGAGACTTTACAGCACAAATTTCTCACTGTGGGGCTGGGGACACAGATTGCAGTCTATAAGTCAAACATGTGATCATAGACTTGCATTGAATGGGAGGGTAATGTAACTATTACATCACAAGGGGGCAGAGTTATGATCCTGTCTGATTAGGTTAATCTTTTCTCTTTTGTGTTGGAAGGCAGGTAAAATAAAAAAGGGGTACAAAGGCACCTAGTCCTGCCCACTATGATACACAGGAGCCAGTAAGAGAGCAGGGGAGTATTTTATGAAATCATCATGCAGGCTTTGGCAACAGTTGTAAATTAAGACTGGCTGGAAGATTCTGGATGATATTGCATCATGGGAATTATTCACAAAATGGAGCCAGGAGATAAAACCTTATTTTATCGTTCCTTTTATATGCAATGAATTCAAGCATAAACAAAACGGTGGCATATGATTTATATATGTGTTTGTTTTAAATGACCAGGTTATCTAGTTACATCTTATGTAAGTGGTAGTCAGGGCCGGCCTTAGGGGTGTGCGACCTGTGCGAGCGCACAGGGCGCAACACCCCAGAGGGCGCAACACCCCAGGGGGCGCCCGTCCGGCCGGCCGGTAGATAGAAAAAAAAAAGTAAAAAAAAAATAAAAAAGCCGGTAGTGGCACTGGCTGGGGGAGATCAAAAGATCCCCCCTCACCAGCCCTCTGCTCGGCATTCTCTGCTTGGTCCGGGGAGGGGGCGGAGCTAACCGGCACAGCGGTGTAGCTCCGCCCCCACCCCGGGAAGCAGAGCAGAGTCTGCTTCACGGGGAGCCCCGGGCAGCATGAGATAGTGCTGCTCGGCTCCCCATGCTTGCATTAAGCATGGGGAGCCCGAGCAGCACCTTCTCTTGCTGCCCATGGCTCCCCGTAATGCAGACTGTGCTCTGCTTCCTGGGGTGGGGGCGGAGCTACACCGCTGTGCCCGTTAGCTCCGCCCCCTCCCTGGATCCACCCTTTCAGGCAAAGGTAAGGGAGGGGGGGAGAGACAGAACAGGGGTTAGGGGGGAGAGAGACAGACAGAACAGGGATTAGGGGGGAGAGACAGAACAGGGGGAGGGGAGAGAGAGACAGACAGAACAGGGGCAGGGGGGAGAGACAGAACAGGGGCAGGGGGGAGAGACAGAACAGGGGGAGGGGGAGAGAGAGAGAACAGGGGGAGGGGGGAGAGAGAGAACAGGGCTAGAGAGAGAGAACAGGGGGAGGGGGGAGAGAGAGACAGACAGAAAAGGGGCAGGGGGTAGAGACAGAACTGGGGGAGAGAGAGAGAGACAGAACAGGGGACGGGGGAGAGAGACAGAACAGGGGAAGGGGGGGAGAGAGACAGAACAGGGGACGGGGGAGAGAGACAGAACAGGGGACGGGGGGAGAGAGACAGAATAGGGGACGGGGGGAAAGAGACAGAACAGAGAGAGAGAGAGACAGACATGGCAAGGAAGAGGAAAGGGACAAACATGGGAAGGGAGAGAGACACAAACATAGGGGGGCGAAAGAGACGGGGGGGGCGCCACCGGGGGAAGCCCGCACAGGGCGCCGGAACACTTAAGGTCGGCCCTGGTGGTAGTGTCCCTGTCAATAAGGTTATGTGAAAAGAAGAATCTGGTCATTTTATGCCGATGTTCATAGTGTTGAGTAGTTACTACAAATTATGTAAAGTAGCGCCACCTGCTGGAAAAGGTACACAATGACAACATATATTGGCTAATGCAATGTGCTGACTTGCAGAGAACATTTATTATTGTTTTTGTAAGGGCCAGAGCAGTTTGATATATTAATGCGCAGTCACCTTATTTATTTTACAAATTAACTTAGGGTGTACACATATTACACACTGAATTGTGATGGCATTCAAAGATAAAAGCAAGGAAGAAGGAAAATTAACTATTCCAATGCTAGTTTACGCTGAAATTTCTGTATTCCTGCTCACAGTTGTTTAAATCCAGTTATGCAAACACTGGATTCTCAGGGTAATGTATGGTCACTTATTCTCAATGTATGATTAATTGTAAATAGATCACATTTGACCACGCTATTGAGGGACATTTCTAAAAAATAAATTTAAAAAAACCCCACTGATTTGGGTAATAAACACTGCAGGATTGTCTGCATTTAACCGATTACAGCCACGCAGGATACATATTTAAGTGTCAATGGCTCACAACAACCCTAAGCACATCCATATTATTTGCTCATACACTACATTCTACATGAATTAGTATGGGAGATGCTTCCTTATTGGAATCATGTCGTTTTAATACCACTGTTGGATAGTTTGCAGAAAAAAACATAGAACTGTAGGAAATCAAAAAGTGCTGTAGTTCTTACCTTAGTAGACATGTCTATTTATATCAATTGCTCTTTTTGAAGAATAGCAAACCATGTGAGCATATATAAATCAATCCCAACACCCTAAATACTTTATAGTAAAGGGCCTCTGTAATAAATTCATAATACGTCTATGTTTGTGTAATCTTATAAACCATGTATTGATGTAACACGTTTTACATACACAAGAAAACACAGCATACATTTAACACAAACAAGTACAGCTGCAGAGCAAGTCATTTGAGAGATTTGAGAACTGTAGTAGATACCTGGATAACTTTCCAGTAGTAAAAGGTAAACAGAGCAAGTAGGGTTACCACCTAGCTGGTATTTTGGCATCAGGTCAATGTAAAGTCTATGGAGACCAAGACAGGTATTTTTCTGAAGAAAAGGGTGGTAACCCTAATGGCAAGGAATTAAAGAATGATTAGAAAACAAATCATTCTGATTCTCAGTCACACTTTCTGAACTGCTCCCATGTACCTATTTTTAACCTGAATAGACCTTACATTTTTTGAGTGCACACACAACTTTTTGATGCTGTCCTGCAAAATGTAATATGTTTCCAGAGGAAATTCAATTATTAATCAAGTTATTTTTTATGGGTTTAATTAATTGCCTCTGCCCTGGACATACATTCTGCAGGGGAACTTGTAAAAGTTAAATGTATGTACATATTGCAAATATACTTATTTGGGACATATTGATGCATAATACAGATATAGGTATAATACAGATATATATATCACATAGTCGTTATATAAAAACATTTATAACTTTAATATGTTTTTAAAAAGTAGGTATTCAAGTCAGCGTGGTCCTTTAAGCAATTTGGGGAAGTTTGGGCCTATTTCCATACTACCATTTTCTACTGAACATATTTTTCTAGCTCCTGCTGAATACATTCCAGAAACTACTGGTTATTCAATTATTATAGTTTATGTAGATGCTTCACATGAAGGCATATTACGGTACATTATAAGAAATATCATAGCAGTCAGTGAGATCCTTGAAGATAATCTTTGTTATCTTAGTTAATGTATCCATTTCCTGTCCTGTGATGTGACAAATATTCAAAAGAGAGAAAACCCCCCAAAAAAGTGTAAAACAGAGCTGCATGACTAGATCACTGTTGTTTTTCTGTCGGCATGTCAATCAGGTTTAACACACACACATTTATTTGATTGACAAGCTAACACACCAATGACAGAAATCCTCGATCAGCTCACTGTCTCGTGAAGCTGCGGCTTAGTGAGCCTCCTAGTGTTTATACATTGTCTTTTTGCTAAATAACACGTGTTAGTTTGAGATTTATTCCCTTTTTAAAAATGGGTACAGAGGGTATACTTGGTGGAAATAGAATAGTATATACTGGTATTAATCATTTTTCTGTGTTCTGCCAGTTATAAGTTTTGTCACCATAGAAAAATGTGTAAGTCTAGTACCAATGTAACTATGTCATTTGTTATATTATGCCAGTCAGGTTTTGAAGCCATTTCATTCTGCCCTAGATACACATGTGGAATCAAGCTCAATTATATCACCATTGCTCCAATACAACTGATCAGTCTATTGTGCATTTGTGCTTCACATTTTCCGTTGACATCACACAAATGGTGAGAGAGGTTCCTGATTTCACAGGGGAGTAGCCAGCTGGTGACAACACGAACAAATCCTCCTTCTTACAACTCCTTTCCAGTGTAGGGCCAAGTGGAACAAAAGGGGAAATGTGCATTATACAGCAACACAACGAAAGACTTTTTCCTGCTTTGTGAGGATGATTTCAAAGCACAGAAAAGTCACCAAAGTAACAGTGAAGACCCTATTACCAGACTTAAAATATATTGAATTATCAAATATTTCAGATTTGTTTTGCCTTATAGTTTAGAGATCTGTGCTGCACAATATTCTTTACTTCAAAATTTGTATTATTAGTCTTCTTGTGATACTGGATTCACATAACTTCTCCCAGATATATTTAAAACACAAACATAGCGCAAACACAATATATGTTGAAAAAAGGTAGCGCTGTGTTTGTGTTTTATGCTTTTTAGGACTTCTTTATGAATAATATGAATTTAAGTACATTTCCATTTTATTGTACATTGTGTTTGGGATTGAACATTTATTGTCACATAATAGCGGCTGTTCACCCACTTAACTTACATTTAATATATAAAGAGCAGGGCAGAGTACATGAGTATACAGTAGCTTATCTATGGGAAGCACGAAACCCTTGGAAAACTGGAGCCTGTTAGATGGGCTATGTCATAGAGGAAGTAATAATCAGAGAAAATGCCAGATAGTACCATATCATTACGGGTCAAGAACTAAAATCTAATTTTGAGTTATGCAGTCAGTAAAAATAAAATTATATTTGGCCACTGCCTTGGCAGTAATAAAGCTTGCATGCTGCAGATACATGGTGGTTTATTTCAAACCTGTATTGCAGCAAGGGTTAGTTAATACTCCAGCTGTTGAGACAACATTTACAATGACAGCATCATGGAAAAGTGAGCACTCAACAACTGAGTGTCAACGGTTAGCTATTATATAATTATGGATTGGTACTGCAGCTGCTATGGAATGTGCATCTTATCATTCCCAGCCATCCATTTGGTTGGGTGAACATCATGAGAAATCTAATAACAGCACCTGGAGTGCAAAATGTTTGCCACAGCTGCTGCATAGCTACCAAGTATATTATTTTTGATCCAATGTTTTATGTCCCTTTTTACTACCCTATAAATACCTTATTTTATTGTAATACCCTTGAATGTATGCTGTACATCACCTAGCTACATTACACAATAGTTTATATTGAAAAAAGACTTGCGTTCCTCCCTTTTCCTATTCCATGTTTACCGCTGTTGATCCAAAAGAAGGCAAATAAAAAAACCTTATTTCAGCAATTCTGAATTCTGCTTTCAGTGGGTAAAAAAAATCCTTCTTGACTCCAAATAGCAATCAGATTTCTCCTTGGATCAACAAGCACTAAATAAATATTGATGCCTATACTAACATACATAGCCCTCTATGCACCGGCTCATTTAAAAAAGTATCCAGGCCACTTTTAATGGCATCTAACGTATTTGCTAGAACTACCTCTTCTGGCAGTGAATTACATATCTTAATTTTCCTGTAAAAAATCCCTTCTGCTGTCGTAGACAACATAAACATTTGCTGACTGGAACTCCCAATGTAGAGCAAGTAATTCATGGGAACTGTACTAATAGACTGGAGTTATGGTGGTCCATACTACACACTAAGTTTTTTGTTGTTGCCTACAGTTCCCATAATATACAGCCAGCCATTACTGGCAGATCACCATAGGATTTGTAGACTGGGGTAGTTGTGGCTAATTTGTACCATCCCAACTATTTTAAGCTATCAAAGTTCTCGTGTCACAAGAGTACATGCTGGTCTGTTAGTTACCAACACCACATTTATATATTTATTTCCTATTAAAGGGTAACTAATATTTAACATGTGTATCTTCTAGGTATAAGTGCAAAATGCAGCTAGCAAATTCTGCACACATATGCACCACCTCAATGCCCATGTGAGTTGAATATTAAGTAAAAAACACAAAATAAAATGTAATTTCCAGCAACACAACTGTCAAGTCGGATACCAACACAAGTCATAATATTCCCTGGACTCATTTACGGAAAAAAACATGAATTATTCCACTGCATGCAGGTCAAAGTGTCAACATCCAAGAAGTGAAGCAAATATAGGAGGAGGGAAGACCCTTTTTATTCTGTGCTTCTAAATCCTTTTTTCCTTCATGCTATTATAACTGTGAAGTATAAATGACTTCATAAGATTAAATTATACTTCAAAGTGAACAAGAAGGGTAAGGCAGCTCCGTATTGACACAGTAGGAAACAGCCTGGCTTCCCAGGGCCTTGTCTTCGAGGGGGAAGGGAGCAGAGTACAGAGAGAGAGAAAGCTTGTGAATAGTGAAAACTATCATGAGGAGAGGATTTCGGGTCTGTTTAGTCTCTGACCCTGCGATGTGCTTTGTTTAACAGGGCCAGCTGCAGTTATCAACAGATGTTTCGGCAATAAATAATTGGTATCATCTCAGAAAAGGCCCATCTACCTGTGGAGAGAGCATAATGCCGAAAACACGGGCCTGCTATTATCGCCACATTAATCTCTCATCTATCCAGGTTTCTCGGGGCGTTTTACTGCAGGTGCTCATTCTGGGAGAATCAGAACTGTACCCTTTTAAGTTAAGAAGCTTTGCAGGGGTCAGAGGAGAGGTCAAAATCAGCCATAAATTTCTGTCAAAGGTCACAAAAAAGCAGAAATAAAACGACAATACAGAATTAGCTTAATGTTGCAACAAAATAAGCCAAATATAAGGGGCCGGCTTACTTCCAAAGACATAACCAACTAACAAAAGACAAAAGTATGCTTCACCTCTTTTGGTAATGTGGGCTAGGTTCTAGATTCCAAGGACATACTGTGACAAAAAATACACAAGATCTTAAAGGACAACTAAACTTTTTTTTTTATTGTGTTTTTCAACACTGAGTCAATAATTAACTTAATTAAACTTTTTTTCCCTTTTTTTGGAGGGGTAACTTAAGTTATTTGATTCAGAGTCCCCAGCCCCTCCTACTTTCATTCCTGAAACCCTTGGCTCAGTTGACACAATTGAACCAATTGTGGCATCCGAATAGCATTTCTGACACAGCCTGTCTCGGGAATGCAATTCTGTAAGATGCCTGACGGTGAACAGCGCATGTGAGAAGCCACAATCGCACATGCTCGCGCACACAGTTCACCAGTCAGGTATCTTCCGAATTGCATTACTGACACAATTGGCAGTTCGGATAGAACATTCATATGAAATAAAGTATAAATAAAGTATAAAGTAAGCCCCCCCCCCCCCCCCCCCAATACAAATTTGGACTGTTAGTGGTCATTTTATTAAAAAAAGACTGTTAATGGAGCTTTGGGCTGCCACCCAGCAACAGAAAGGTGCTAATTATACACTATATTTCCTATGATGCAAAGATAGCTTTTGACTGCCTGAGTTCCAAAAAACAAAAACAAAGAAAAACTTTAAAACAACAGATTTTCCCAAACGCAAATATATCCTATTTTACAGGTTTTTTCATTAGCTTTTGTTGATGAGAAAAATACTTTTTAAGTAAAAGTTAGAAAAAAACTTTATTTTACTTTTTTATACTGAATTCTATGATATGATGAAAATAATGGTATCTTAAAAAAAACCCTTCTAAAAACACCCAGCCTCCATCAATATTCCAACTTAAGCAAGAAATTGCGTAAGTACATTCCATGGAAAACATGGTATTTATATTCTGGATCAAATCACCCCAACACTCCTCCCCAACTACCTGTCAACTGCAACAGACCTGCCCCCACCAATAAAGGATGACAAACATTCAAACATAAATAAATAATTACAGCAAATCTTCACCTATCTACTTCCCTAGTTTATTAATTAAACCCCACATCACGTATGATTCTCAAAGTTCTTACATCTTCTATTTATGGCAAAAACTGTGTTTAACGATAAAGTTGTTGATTTTTTTGGACAAACAATGACCACTGATCACTACCCAACACATAAAAAATGAATCCATTCTCACCTGTTTACCCTTCAGTGGTCCACCTATTCCCCTTCCCCCACTGTAACACCCCACTCTGATCTCTTTCTTCCCTCCCACAACCTTTCCTAGCTTCCCCTCCAGAGGTTACACATTCCCCCTCATCCCTGTTGCATTGTAAACTAAAGTTCATTAACCCACTAGTTTGGAACAAGTCACACTCACCATACTGTTAAGTAGACATGTGCATTGGTTTTCGGACAAATGCATTTTCGTCCGAAAATAGCATTTTTTCGTTCATTCGTCCGAAAAACGAATAACGAAAATGCTAAGCTAACGAAAGCCGAATGAACGAATGGTGAATAAACGAAAATCATGTAATTCTATGTATTCTATAAACCGAAAATCTATAAACCGAACGACCTTCGGTTTATAGACTTTCGGCTTATAGAAAACGTGTTGTACTATTGCCTTTCTATGAACCGAACGAGAGCCCCATTCATAAGAATTTCTTATGAATGGGGCTCTCGTTCGGTTTATAGAAAGCCAATAGTATTACACGTATTCTATAAAACGAACAAATAAAACGAAACGAAAATAATGAACGAATTTCGTCTGAAACGAATGCAGTAATGATCGAAATTCGTTTTAGACAAAATAAATAAAATTTTCGTCCGAATGGACGAAAACGAAACGAAAATGTTAGTTTTGCACATGTCTCCCTGTTCAATGAAGACCTGCTTATTCAATGGAGATGGAAACAACACATTACTGTATATCATCGATACGTATTATTAAATCTCCATCTAAAAGTGTGACCTCCCTGTTTATAGCACTATATTAAACTTCTACCTCAATTATAACCCACGTAACCCACTGTTCCTACCTCTGTTATATGTTCTATATCACCGTTATTACAATGAACTTAAAAATCCCTTCTTATCCTTAAAACAAATATATGTGGGTACAGTAAATGAAACAGACAATAATTACAGCTAAACACAAGCAACACAAAAAAATGTTAAATCAGAAACTGTCCAGCGTGACAAAAACAATTCAAAACATATGGTCACGAAGGGGTTAACTGGTCCCCAAACATCTGCACTGACAGCAACTACCACTCTGACCTCTCTCTGGGCCCCTATTCCCTCACCTCTTCTTGGGGTTTTCCGTGCTCTTTATGTGGCCTGAGAAACATAACTGTTCAACAAGATAATAATCAATAATGAAAATGCATTTAATAGATGCATGCCTTTGCGACCAAGTTAGCCATCATACTGTATACAATAAAAAGTATCCATGACATATTTTGGTGGCAGGAGTACTTTACATCTAAGATTCTGCAAATGTATGTCATGAACAGTATGATAAGGTCAATGATTATATTAAAGTAAAGGTAAAAAAATAGGTAATTATTATGTCAGGGTTGGACCTCTCAGGGGGCAGATGACAGATCTATGTACAGATTTTACGCTTCCATTTGGTGTTCTTTTTTGATTGCATGTCAGTTGAATAGGCTGAAATAGCCTTTTACTATTAATAGTGGGTTACGGCTTCCTTTACTTCAGCTGAGTCACCATACAACAGACGGCCATGTTTGGGTCTGGTAAAAAATCAGGTGAATCTAAAGAAAAGATCATCTATTCATCTTACCCGAAAGAATGCTGAATGGGGAGACAACTACAATTTTACATTGCCTGCTCATTATCATGTGAGTGTAAATTCTTATCTACACATCCCCTAAAAATAACAAGTTTTACTCAAATTTGTACATGAATACCTTCTCCAGAGATTGTGGCATTAAATCCTGGGTTCACAAAGACCTTCTAATAACCACCAGTGAGCTAGCTACTGCCTCTAACTCTTCCCTCAACCAAACAATCTTTGTTAGAAGTAAACAAGGTTTACCCATAAAAATACAAATTTGCCATATAAAATGGTTCCGCTAATGCTTACTTTATAACCTGGTCTAAAGTGCAACAAACAACTTACCTATAAATCTTCAGCATGTTCTGTGTTCCTTCTTTGACTACAGTGCCAACTTCTTATGTGTCTCACTGTCTGTCTGCTCCCTCCTATTATTAGTTGGTTATATGAGCATTCACGTAGGCATATGCGTTTGCATTCTCATTCACACATAAGCTTTTCCCTCCTAGCTTACATGATTGACACACAGACACACCACTAGGAGAGACCGACAGTTGCAACGCCGCAGCAACTTCACAAAAGGAGTCACTAAACTAAATTCTGCGTTGTTGACTGTATTCTGAAAGTGAAGTGATGTACTTTAGGAGGTTTCATCCATTGCAGCAGGTTAACTGTGGGTGTTGGTTGTGAATACAGATTAAAAGGGTCTTTCTCTGGCCTGTGGACCATCAATTATACATCAATAACTTAGAATTAAGTAAAAGAGCTTAACAGCCTGTGGTAAACATGCATAGGAAATAACAGCAAGGCAAAGAGGAACTGCAGTCATGAAGATCTCCAATAGGGATAGACACTTATCTGCATAGTTCTTTCAAATATTTAGGTATGTGGCTAGACCCCAATCGACCTTTTGGTCTCCACCCTGAAAAATTCTCATTAACACTTTAACAAATCCTGCCTAGGCCCCACAGTAAGGAAACATATTGTACAACAAATGATGCTAATGTAGTTGGGGATGTAGTGTCTGCACCTGCACTGCAAATCAACCGTTATAAACTTACTACATTGTTTTACTTATTCTGACACTTTGTGCTACAATGTAATTACCTGACCCACCATTGTGACATGTTAAAAGAGTTAAACTGGCTTCCGCTGGAATCCAGGGGCACCCTTCATCTATCCAGCCTTGTGTTTAAGAGCTTTCCTGGCATTTTTTTCTCTCATCCTACCTGAATATAATTCTCTCCCGAGCTGTTCCCACCTCCTATAAGCTCCGATCCAGTACCAGCAGCTAACTTACTATACCACAATACAAAATGAAAGTGTTTTGTTTTTCCTAATTTTCCAATAGAGAAATGCAATTATGGAACAACCTCACAGACACCATCAAATATTCCCCCAGTTTAAAATCCCTTAACAGATCTCAATAAAGAAACCACCTATAATCATGGTTTATTATATTTCTTACCTGTTTGTGTTCTGTATTTGATATTATGTAATGTATCTATGCAATGTAATATTCTTGAACCCAGGACATAGTTAAAAACAAGAGAAATATCAATATATCCTTCCTGGTAAAATACATTAAAAATAAATAAATAATAGTTGCAAAATGCTGTAAAACTACAGCCTTGGCACTGAACTGAATCAGCACCTCTGATGTATGTCAGTAAATCTTGGTGGGCTGTTAATATGAAAGGACTGTCATCCAAGGCTAGTGCATTAACTGGTCTAAAGCGCATAACACCCTGAACAATGGGGGGGCTGGAATTTAGCCTAAGGAATTATTGTTCCCACCTAGTGCCTATGTTCTATCGAATTTCTCTAGCAAATTCTACTGCACAGGCGCAGAAGAATTTGCTCATTGTGTACCACAGTTACCGCTGTCAATCAGCCGTAACTTTGGCAGAAGGGCGCCTGCGCGAGGGACACACACCACCTCACGCCCCCTCCGGATCAGCTGCGGTGATAGGTAAGTATACGCGTATTACTCATTATTGTCATTTACTAGCGTAGCAAGCAATTGGTAAAACTTATATCAGTTACATGGTATGCTAGTAAGTGGAAGACACACACGGGGGACACACGGGGGGGGGGGGCTGGCTCTTCTTGATGGGAGTTGTGATCGGCACCTTATGCTCCCGTGTGTGTCTTCCACTTACTACCGTAGCATGTAACTGATATAAGTTTTACCAATTGCTTGCTACACTAGTAAATGACAATAATGAGTAATCCGCTAATACTTACCTATCACCGCAACTGATCCGGAGGGGGCGTGAGGTGGTGTGTGTCCCTCGCACAGGTGCACTTCTGCCAAAGTTACGGCTGATTGACAGCCGCAACTGTGTACGAATGCGCTGTGGTGCACAATGAGCAAATTATACTGCGCCTGTGCAGTAGAATTTGCTCGAGTTTTTTGTCAGAACACCTACATCAGGATGGGTTTACATTTGGAGAAAGCCAAAGGATGTCTTTAAAATTGTTAAACAAGGTGGTTTAATATCCATTATTTTTATGGCATCCATCTTGTGGCAGTCTTTAGAAAATAGATTTCAACCTCTTTCTATTCCTCAAAGAAGTTATTCTTCTTGATGATTTATGTAAGATCCCTCTACACATTGATCAGGATTTGTATGACAGGTTTCTATGATGTATTGGAGTGGTTCCACAGGTGGCCCTTGCTTACTGCATTTGTGTTATTCAGAAAAACAGTAAGCTGTTATACACAGCCTGTATGTACATGTAATTGTCCCAAAATGGAAATACCAAAGTGTACAGAAACACAGAAAAGAGACTGTGCCAGGAACACACTACAACACAGCATAGTTCCCCCCTCATATTTTTACCAATTAACGACACCTCCACTTAAGAAGAGTGCCTACTTTCCATACGTGAATGTTTCTTACGTGTGTTTATATGCTGTGTTTAATAATATCTGTATTAAATCATCAATAATGTGATTATATTTATTCCAATTGGTAGACTCTATGTCATCATAGATGTATGCTGAACTGGACATTGGGGCCAGTCCATTGTCATTTATAATCTTATGTTTATGTTGTTCATTTTTATATACATATAGGAAAATAATATGGAATAGCTGGTGCATCAAAATGGAGTAACAGTCCCAGGGCACAGGTGATGTTATTCATACCAGTAAGTCATGCAACCTCGGATTGATCATATCTTGCAGGTTTGTTTTGTCTTCTGGGGCTATGGCCTGTTTGTACTGCCACTTCTCCGGCACAAAGGGCCACTTCATTTCCTTTGCCTCCTGAATCAGGGTCGTCAGATCTTCTGGGAGTGAATCTGTAAAAGGTCAAAGTGCATGTTAGGAAATCACCGGTAAGTTAAGAGATGATTCATTTGCCAGCGCTCAGCTATGTACTTCACAAGCAAACATCTCAATTTCCCACACACCTTCCTGTAGTTGCTACACATTGCTAGATTTCACAAAAACACTCATAATAAGAGGAGGTCTGTGAGCTGAAGAACTATTTGGTTCTGCCCTCAAGGCAGAATGGGGTAATCGACCAACAAAAAGGTTTTTAGAGAGAATAAAAGCACTTGGGTAACAGCTACAAGAGACCCATATTGGAAATTGTCATTTACTCTGGTCAGGAAGTGAACTTGTCAAGATTGTAATCAATAGGGAAAAAAAGACTAGTTTCACTTATTAGTAAAGTTCTAGCACTTTCTAGCACTCAGGAACACAGCTGCAGGCTAAATATAGGTTCATGTGCCAATGTCTATGGTCATTATAGTGTTTGCAACAGCTGGCTTGTTGTAAGTCTAGATAACTTACTATTGCAATATATTTGGCCACAAAAGCTTGAGGTATTATAGTCAGGTATGGCTATTACATTAAAGTCTATTTGCCGTCCAGCATTACAAACTTCAACAAGAGTCATAATTTTGAGGTTTATATCTCTACACCACCTCAAAGCAGTTCAATTTGAAAGTTCATCTTTAAAGTCTTGTAAACATCAATAGAGCACACAGCTAGTGCCCCCAAGAGTTTGATAACTTATTGCTGGGAATAAAAGGCCTGTAACAGGATGGTTCCACCAAATTACCATGGCACAGTTGAAGATCAATGTGTTGGCTTATACTAAAACTTGTATCCTCTGCACAGAGAGAGAGAGAGATAGTTTCCTGGCTTTTACAGTACAATGCAGCATGACATCTTCAAAAGGTGCAATTTGTTCTTTTCCCAAGCAAAAGCATAATGCAATGTTCATAGAATATTTATGGCCACAATGACCTGTAACAACTTTGCAATTAAATGCAAATAACCACTGCATTTTACATAGGCTAACAAATAGACCACCCAAAATGTCCGTGGTGTGAGTTAGGCTTGCTAAACAGAGATACTCACTCAGCAAAGGAATCCAAATGTAACTGCCTCCAGCTATAGAGCAAGCTTCTGTTTGGTTGGGGTCCTTAACATATAAACAGTGGTATAGAAGTGGCCAGTGAAGCTTGTCTAGTGATAACAGTGTGGTCTGTTCAGTCCTTAGATGGCTAGACAAAGACACTTAGATAACACTTGGTAATAAAATCCCTGCTCCAGTCTGATAGGGTTAACGTGCTACTAAAATAATTATGGTATATTTTAAAAATACCAGGCTTACAAATGCATGGATTACAATTCACAATTAAATTAGACAAAGTGAGTATTTAAATTGTACAAGGGTCAATGTGCACTTTGTCTGCTCCAGGGAGTTATGCATTTAGAGATACAAAATCTGAGGCATATCAGACTTATGTTCACACAAGACTTAAGTGTCCCATCAATTAATTTTCCCATATGCTGGATCATATACCGCTTTAGCTTATTGCAGCCCATGATCATGTGTCTGGGCTGCAAGATAACTATTATAGTGCTCATAACATCAAGTCACTTCCAGCCTGACCTTGCACCAAAATAAAAGATACTTTCCCTTTAATAATATGTGGTGAATGTTCTCAGGCAGATCTCAGCTGCAGATATACATATAAAAAAAAAATTCAAAAGACACAGATAGTGATTGAGTGTAGATCAAATATAACAAGGAACAACATAAAGAAATGGACCTTTGCATTTTCCTGGAGCAACTCACTGCTCCAATGTTACAACACATCGCCAACAGTAGTTTAACTCCAGGTCAGCGTGAATCCTATGAACACCACTCCAAAAGAAGTAGAGGGGGAGAGAAGCAACTCGTTGCGGTTTCCCAAACTGCACCTTGAGGAAGATGGAAAAGGCGAAACAAATAGTGCACATATGCAGAACAGAAGTTCTGGAAAACAAAGCAGGATAGACTATTGTCTGAACAAACTAAACAAAAAGTTAACCAAACATACAAAAAGTTCTATAAATTCAGTTCATCATGTAAATGTTATTAGATTTACTTGAATCTTGCATATATATATATATATATATATATATATATATATATATATATATGTGTATATATATCATATATCTATTTAACCACTTTGTGACACATGGTGCTTGTGTCCTAGACTTCGCAAGCAGCAAAACGTCATGGTGATCGGTAGCCAGGAACACTTTGTCAGAGACCCGATCAGGGCCTTAATAGACCCGGTGGGTCTCTGCTAATAAATCGCGAGACCTCTGGACGTCATGTGTGATTTGAGCACCGGCTACATTTTCCCTGTGAGACACTGAAAGTGGCCTCATCGGACAGGTGGGACAGGCAAGTCCCTGCAGCGGGATCCGAGCACCGCTCATTGCTCCACGATGAGCTCTTAAAAGCTGGACTTACTATGCCATCGTAGCGTCTTTTAGGCACTGTAAAATCTGGACGGCATAGTACGTCCTAGTGTCGGGAAGGGGGTAAAGGATATATGTCGACAAAAAATAAGTGTGGTTTAATTGAAAGATTGCAGACATTTTAAATAGAAATGCTTTAATGAAAGAAGACAAAGAAAGTATCTTATTGAGTCTGCTTCACTTTTACAGCACTATCAAGTGCTGGACTTCTGGGGTAAGATTTTCCTACTTCTGACCTATCTAACCCAAGATTCTAAACAACATATCCGCCCCCTGATAGAGCTGTAGCGAGCAAAGAGGGCTCAATAAGTCACTTTATTTCTATTTTTTCATTAAAGTATTTCTATTTAAAATGCCTACACTTGATGCAATCTTTCAATCAAACATAACTTTTTTGGAGACAGTTGTACTTTAAGTTGGAAACATAGCTGATTAATATTGCCTCCATTTTTGCAAAAAGGTCAGCATAGTTTCTATTTATTCATCGATATTGAGTGTAACCTGGCAAAACATCATGGAAAATGCTTGCATAAAATTTGGTTTGACAATGCTAATTGACATTGAATTAGTCATAAAAAAGGGGGTGGGTGATAAAAGGAAAAAACAAAAGCCTTCTCAGTCTCATAGTGACTGACTAAAGCTGGTGTATTGTAAGCTCCTGTGTCTTTTTTCACAAGTCCGTTATGCCAATGTGAACGTTAAGGCCTACTAAGAAAAAGACACCTGCTTGTGGAAGAACTGTCTCCAATCAACTGCCTTAAATCAGTCCCCTGAAGCGGAATCCCCAAACCAAGCCATTAATTCCTGCATCAGCATATCTAAAAGACTGGGTTAATTGCTAAAGTGGGCTAGTGCTCCCGTCAGAGGGGTCTGGATTCCACTGGCTTCTCTTCCATCACATAAAGATGGAATGAGGAGTAATTCTATAATAGTTACATGCCAGGGCAATTGGAAAATTATAAGTTAGCATTTGTACACGTCCCGCTTTTTCCATTATAATACTTGTAAATGTGTAGATTATAGATGTTACATTCTCCATCCGATGTCCTGTTTTACTATATTAGCACTAAGTAACCATCCCAATAAATGATTCACTAAAAAGGCATTTTTTTTACCACAGAATATACCAGATGAACTAGAGCTACTTCCAATAGTTCACAAAAGAGGAATTATTGTATTTATTAGATTTAAAGTGCACTTGCCACACAAAAATGATATAGTGTCACTTTTCAAATAACTCATATCAACCTAAACATTGCTGATACTGGAAATGTAGAGAATAAAAAACTATGAAAAATGATCGTGATTGTGTTAGCAAACTTAAAAGCAAATGCATAAACTGAGAAACATGTTTTAAATGTGTCTGTTATGTGGCCTGTTTATGACACCACCATTGCTTTTCAATGGAAATGTGTAATTTGCATATCAAGCCACAAGGTATTAGGTAAAGTCATAAGCATGAAACATCACAGACACATTAAAAACATGTTATTGTGCACAATCACTGTATAAGCAATGTGTAGGTTGACAGAGTCTCTTTGAGGGAATAAAATGTCAACCATTGTGCTATTAAATGTATAGTAGACGGAAATTGCATTTCCTTTCTGAATATCAATGGCATGAGGATACAAACTATGGCAATTTATGGCAGTGATCATGAATGTGTGCATTCCTACAATGCTTCTGGGATTGTGGACTAATGATTATAGAAGGGTGCATAATGTAGATTATCAGGAAGCAATTTTCAAGTAAGTGATTTTGCTAGCACAACGTATAGGTTACACTATATAACCTATCTAATGGGAAACTACTTATTCATACACTTGAGGGTCTGTTTTAACAAACAAACAAAACAAAAAACATTTTATGAACATATTTAATCTACCAAAGTGATCACTAATTCATTTGAAAGGCATATTGGAATAAAATTATCAAATGTTGTTATAAATGTGTATCATGCTTCACAATCAGTGTTTCTCTAAGTACAGTCAGTTTTCCATTTACACCAAAGTTAAACATTTTAGAGTCTTCCCTGCGTCAGTGATTCTAGTCAATCTTGAATACCCAACCTTTGCTAATAGGCAGAGAGTTCTGCAGGTCAGTTTGGGAATTTAGATACTACTAGGTTACAATAGACTGAGCTGAAGCTTCATTTAGGTTTGGCAGTTATGGAAATGTATACTTCTGCAACCTGTTACAAAATAATGCTAACAACAATTTAGAATTCTTTTTTAAATTACATCCCATGAAAATGAATTGGTGATAAAACAAGCAGCTTAAAAAATGAATTAGCCCAGTATTCAAAACAAATATACAGCTGTAGTGCTCTGATTTGGTTAGTCTAGTAGAGAAGCTGTAATGCGGCAGTTCATCCAGCAAAATTAATATTATATCCAGGATTGTTAAAAGTGACATTTTAAAGTCCCATTTATAATGTGTAATTGTGTTTATATATGTGCCTTACATGCAAAGTGGAATTGTATATGTTAGGACAGCTGTTTTTTTTCTTCTAAAGGAGAAGTTAAAAATATATACCGTATTTGCTCGATTATAAGACGAGGTTTTTTTCAGAAAAAAAAATCTGAAAACTACCCCTCGTCTTATAATCGAGGTCTTCTTATAATCTGACCTCAAATTGAGGTCAGATTATAAAACATGGATCCAGGTCCCCAGCAGAGCTGCAGGGGACCTGGATCCCCCTCTCTAGCAGCAGGGGATGTCTGCGCAACGAGCGCAGACTCCCCTGCTTCCGCCCGGCACGACCGCCGGGGCTTCTGTGAAGAAGCCGGGTACTTCCGCTTTCGTCACAGAAGTCCCGGCGAGTGTGCCGGGCGGCTGCAGGGGAGGTCTGCGCTCATCGCGCAGACTTCCTCTGCTGCCCCACTAGGCACCAGGGACAATCGGGCAGCTGGGGGATGTCTGCACTATACGTGCAGATATCCTCCATGCTGCCCGACACGGCAGACTATTATGACGGACAGCTGTCCGTCATAATAGACTGCCGTGTCGGGCAGCATGGAGGATGTCTGCAAGTATCGTGCAGACATCCCCTGGCTGCCCCCACTAGCCACCAGGGATCAAGGTAAGGGGAAGGGAGGGAGGGGGGGCAGAGAGACAGGGGGAGGGAGGGGGGCAGAGAGACAGGGGGAGGGAGGGAGGGGGCAGAGAGACAGGGGGAGGGAGGGAGGGGGACAGAGAGACAGGGGGGACAGAGAGACAGGGGGGAGGGAGGGGGGCAGAGACAGAGTCAAGGGGAGGGAGGGGGTTAAGAGACAGAGACAAGGGGAGGGAAGGGGTTAAGAGACAGAGACAAGGGGAGTGAGGGGGTTAAGAGACAGACAAGGGGAGGGAAGGGGTTAAGAGACAGAGACAAGGGGAGTGAGGGGGTTAAGAGACAGAGACAAGGGGAGGGAGGGGTTAGGAGACAGAGACAAGGGGAGTGAGGGGGTTAAGAGACAGAGACAAGGGGAGGGAAGGGGTTAAGAGAGAGACAAGGGGAGGGAGGGGGTTAAGAGACAGAGACAAGGGGAGGGAGGGAGGGGGGAGAGAGAGAAAAATGGGGGCAAGGGAAAGAGAGAGGCAGCATTGGCACATAAAAAGAAATAAATACATAAATTTTTGATATAATTTTTTATTAAAAAAGCAATTTACATGTGAATATATACAAGTTAAACTTATTTCCTATAGAGTAGTCTTATATTCAGGCTTTTAGTTTTTTTCCTAATGGAATATCCAAAGTTTGGGGGGGTCATCTTATAATCAGGGTCGTCTTATAATCGAGCAAATACGGTATATATACTCCACCATTCAAAAGTTTGTCCAGTAAAATAACATCAGATGGATCAGAAAAACAGTGCAGACATTGTTGACGAGGCCAATGAAGGCTGAAACGTACGTCTGTGGTTGCTGTGTTCCGCGTGCAGAGGAGATCTGCCAGGGGACCAGTCTGATATGCTAATGGAGAAGTTTCCTCTGTAATGGTACAAGCGAGCAAAAAACGGTTACATCTGTCTCCTAGACATTAATGTTGTAAATGACAACTGTAGCTGGAAATGGCTGATATTTTTATTGAGTATTTACATAGGTGTACAGAGGCCCATTATCGGCAACCATCACACCTGTGTTCCAATGACACGTTGTATTAGCTCATCCATGTTTATCATATTAAAACTCAATGTCGTGACTGTATTTTCTATTCATTAAATGTATGTTTTCATGGAAATTTATGAATCCCAGTGTTTATTATCGGCTATTTCTCTTTGTTTACATTGTTTTTAAATTATGGATCTATGAACTCTATTTGTTCAGAAAACAAAGACTTGGGGGAAATCATTTTGCAAAGCCAGTCCAGTAACCAGTCATTTTGGGCAACCATTGGTTGTTCCTAGTGGTTGTTGAGAGAAAAGCACGTTTTTGTGAGTGCGAATGTGAATAAGAATCCTAAGGCTAATGTGAATACAAATGCAAATATGTCCAATTAAGAAGAATGGCAATGAAATAGGAATGACATAGGAGAGAGTAGCAATAATCATAATCCAGCACCAACATCTTGTGGAAACGCTTTAAGACTCTAGTAGAAGATTGAAGATTCATGAGACTTGTTATAGAACACTGCACTAAAAGAAAAGGTACGTTTTAGATGAACCTTTTAATATAGCATATAATAATGAAAGATTGTTTTATTTAATGAACCATTTTCTTCTGTGTTTTTTTATTTTATTATTTCTATAGGTAAAGTTATAAAATGCACATTGCCATTATTTAAACTATTAACAGATTTGTTACTGCTTTGAAAGTCCCTTGGCCTGCCTGAGGGCATGACTGATAACCTATAATCCTTCCTTTGCTCTGATCATTTCTCACATCCTGAAGAGCTGTGTCTAATCTAGTGATTATGGAGTTATGGTTTCACCTTATCTGAAAATAACCTGTTGTGTTCCCGGGGGTCGATGGCTGCACATGTAGCCAAGGATAATGCATAGAAAATGTTACCTGAATAAGGGACTTTTGATGCATAAGGTAAATTAACAGGTAAGAAATGTCTTTGTCTGTATAATTGTGCCATCATTAAGTATCACACTTCAAAAATACAAATCAGAAGAAAATGTGTCCTGATTGTCAGTAAATAATTTGGAAGACAGAGTCCTTAAATAAGTGGTACAAGAACATGGACTTCAAGGACAGCAACGGGATTGTAAGAAAACAAGAAACAATGTGTACATAAGTAACATCCAGCTGTGACTCTATTGATTGAATATTCCCATAAACATTTCCCAGTCTGAGACGCTAACTAGAGAATATCTAAACTGTAGTCCCCTGACAGCGGGCGGCAGTTGGTCACCTCTGCCCTTCATAAATAATCTTCTGGTGTTAGATTGTAACGGTATCGTAAAAGAACCACTTGATAGACTACTTTTACTATATATTGTACTACAAGTGTATATGTTATAAATACATTGCATTGTTTGGCTTTATCTATACCTATAGTACAGAACAGTGATGGCGAACATTTGTGGACTTGTGCCAAATCTTCCAACAAAATGCAAATGGTGGACTTCAAAGTGCCAATAACACACACCATGCGATTGACAATGTTTTGCCCATTTTTGTGCCCCCCCCCTCCCCCCTTGTTGTTCACAAGGTAGGGTAACTAGAGAGCATTGGATTGGAGAGGATTGGAGAATCAATTAGATAAGGATTAACCCTGAATGACAGTACGGCTTGAAGTTCCATTTTAGCAGGAAAGGTTCTGAATGCATGTTATTGCTATTTGGGCTAGTCTCCCCCTCTCACTCGCCATTAGTTGGTTTAGTTCCTCTCACCTGCTGGCTCCTCCCTTCCCACACAGTAGCGGTCACTCCCTGCCTGTCAACACTGAATCCCCACCTGGGCAAAGAAAGGTAATCTGATCTAGACTAAACCTATCTGTGTTCCAGCAGTGCTTCATTATTACTACTGCTGTTATGAACTAAATTTCTAACGATCCATATCCTGTTTTAGCAATAATGCACTACATTTACCATCATGTACAGCCAGCCAATTAGCTAACTAAATATCTTGGGAAAATGCAGTTCATAACCGAGAGGCACAGATTAGCTGCCTCATCACTTCTTTAACCCCTTAGTGACCGAGTGCTATGTTGCATTTGACGTGCCTTGAAGACCAGAATTCCATTATTTTTGTCATACGTTTACTGAACTGTGAATTTCTTTCTTTGTGTTCAGTCCACCCACACAAATTATATATCATTTTTTAAAGGACAGATAGGGCTTTCATTTGATACTATTATTTTCATCATATGATATCATTTACTATTAAAAAAATAGAAAATATGATGAAAATATGCCATAAAAAACACTTTTTCCAACTTTGACCTGATTTTTTTTTTTACACAATTACAAATGGTAAAAAAGACCCCGTCTATATATTTCTACTATTTGTCCTGAGTTTAGTAATATCAATGTTTCCTTGTTTGTCTATGTTTTATTTCACGTAATAGGGCAATAAACAATATTAGTGTTTTTTTTTTGTTTTCTAACCATTTTCTTCTACAGTGATTTTTTTAACCCGAACCCTAAATTTACCCCAACTCTAAATTTAATCTAACCCTAAATTGACCCCCACCCCTTAATCTAACCCTTGTAATCATCCGAACCCCCATTTAACCCTAATTATTACCCTATTTGGACCCTAACCCTAGATCTAGGTTCAGTAGATCAAGGGTTAGCTTTTTCCATTTATTTATTTATTTATTTAATTTATTTATTTAATTAATTTTCTATTTTTAACTGTAATACCGCCTAACTGCCTGTAGGGGCAGTCAAGTAGCGGTTTCAGAGCGCCGGAAGAGATTTTTTTTCTCTCTCTTTCGTCGCTCTCCTCTGGGCATGCTGTATCGGAGGAGCATGCTCCTCCGATACAGCACACACCCGCGATCACCGGGTGATCGCGGTGCCCAGGAGGGCACAGATTGTGTTGTATGATGCCTCGATAGAGGCATCATGCAACACTTTAACACACATAGGCAGTGATGAGCTTGGGGGGCTGAAAGCCCTCTCAGAGGCTGCTTCGGATCCGAAGCAGCCTCTGAGAGTAGCTGCAGGCATGTAGTGTTGCGCTAATGAGCGCAACACTACATGAAAACGGAGGACGTATATATACGTCCTCATGGTCCTTAAGGACCATGCTTTTCAGGACGGATATACACGTCCACATGCGTTAAGGGGTTAAAGGTTCGTGCTCTACCATTTATCAAATGCACACACAACAGAAATCAAACCATGAAAAAAATTCTAATAAATGTGAAAACTAATTTTTCGACATGAAAAAAATGTCCTATATTTTTCGTGCTGGTCGAATTGGAAACAGTGTGAGTGACTCTGATACCAAATTCACTGCTGCAGTTGGATATATTTTGTGTATTTTCAGGGTTTGTGTGTTGTCTATTCGGAGCCCACAAACCCCAGAAATACAGCGCAGGGTTGTGCTAGGTGTGTGGCGCATGAATGTTCTGCATAATGGGATGTGTATTCCATATTTATATAACTGAAGATTTATTGTTGGTGATAATGTTATTAGACCAGTTTGTCTGTTTGTCACTTATTTTTCTATATGTTTAAATGTACTGGACCCATCAACTGCTCCTATTAACTGTCTTTACAATGTGATTTATCTATGCACCTCATATTGTATGACTCTTATGTTTAATGAAATGTGATAAAAACATATTTTTAAAAATGCAATGCTACCTGAAAATTGAATTTACAACACTCCCTGGATTTTAATTTTGTCACATGCCTTCTGTTTAACAAAAATACAAGATTCAGTTGCTCAAGACATATATTTTCATCTGGGAATTTACACAGTGATATTATTCACGAGTTGCTATTCAGAAGTAAACAAAAACATTCCAAACTGTGCTATGGAAAATACAAAAACTGACAACTTAAAAAATGATGAAAGCTAGCAGGGATCTGGGGCGGAAAAAGATAAACAAGATATCAACCTGAACTGACAATATTCTTGCAAAAAGAAAACAAATAATACAAAGGGGATTGGCCTACTATGTTCATTTGCATTTCTAAAAACTTATTTTGGTTTGTGGCTGGTCTAGTAAAATTTCTAGTCCCTGAAGAGGTTTTGGAAGTAGTATGGTTACAATTTCTTGCTATTTCATAAATATATTTATGGGTCTGGGGGCAGAGTCAACTGCTAAGTAAAGAGGACATGTGGCGGCGGATCTTCTCATAGAAAGTATAATATTTTTATTTAAATACACAATTGTTGCCGCTGAAAACTAACAATACTTACCTCTGAGGCAGCCCAAAACATGGGGAAGAAGGGGAAGAAAGGTTCCAGCAGACACCAAAACCTGATATTGGCATGCTGCTCGCCAGGCCAGAGAAGCCTCTTATAATGGCACCAAGAGGTTCTTCCACTTCCTACCATGAAGATTTAGCATCATCCTCCAATAAACTGGAGACTCCACAGCAGAGAAGGCCACCAGCACACTGAACTGATCCTAGACCAGGTGATACTCCAGCAACAAAGCGGATATTGATAAACTGCTACAGGACTTGCTCGATGCGCGGTGTTCAGACATGACTAAGATACATCAGGGGGTGCAAATCCCTCCATACCAAGCTAACATACCTAGAGACATCTGCTGAACAGACAAAGCAGCATAACATAAACAGTAAGACCCAGACTGAGGCCCTAATGTGCCAAATAGACAATATGCACAAACAGCTGCAAACCTTGGATTCCTGAATCTGCCAGAACAATGGCCAAGTGAGAGGGGTGCCGTAGGCGATTGGGCCAACTGCCCTCTGGGACTACCGCCTAAAACTGTTGGTTTCATGACAACCAACAATGGAATCCCCCGATATGGCATTAGTTGATTTCTTGAGAGTTTAAAATACCACAAGGGTGGCACTGAAAGACCCCCAATCGGGAAAGTCCTGCTCTTGTTTTATATATGCAAGTTTATTGTTACTTGTTCTGATTATATTATGTGTGAAACTATCGATTTCCCTCGCCTTCAATTTTTGTTTTATACCTAGGCTGATCCCCAAACAACACACCCCCTTGTCCCTTAATTGGAGAGGGAGGGGATTTTATGCTGGGCACCTACGGGTGAACCAGAGGCCAAAGGTGAAGTTGTATATTATCTGAGACATGTATATTTTATCTGATGCCAATATTATATATATATATATATATATCATTTAAAAAAAAATATTGATGGATCTGAAATTTGATAATAAACTTTAAAATTTCAACATAATTGTTGAGAAGAAAAACAAATTTGATTCCATATAAAATTAATGGACAATTAAAATTGAAGTAAGCAAGGGTTAAAAAAGATGTCCTGCATCTCTTGAGTGAACCCGACATGTATCTTAATAGATACATGCGGGTTTACTCTCTGATGTGTTTGACAGCTGAGACACAGCAGGTCTGGAGGCTGGTGCGTGCTCACTGCTCAGCAGGGTCTACAGAAAGCAGGGGTGTCTCTCTCTGCTATTGCAGAAAAATTGCAATATTGCTATTGCAGAAAGAGACCCTTTTTGCATGAGATCAGCAGAGGGGACCTAATCTCTGCGCTAGCAGAGAGAGCTAGTCACTGACCACACTGGGCTGACTGTTTCCCATGGAAGCATGGCAGCTGCCGGTCAGAGGATGAACTGGCATATGGTATCAAAAGTACACGCCATAAAGTTTCATTTTACTTTAAGCTAAACATACAAGTTGTAATCTTTATATTGAACCAGAAAAGTCAAGCCAATTTCTTCATTCTATAATGCAGTTTTTTCCCTATATTACATCTTGTCAGTAGTTTTGTCAAACAGTTAAATCAATAGAGAAAAAAATATCTATGTCAACATTGTTTTTAAATGATTTGTTGGTTTTAAATGCACAGTCTAGTCCCCAAACTCACTTTGGTGCAAGATAAAGATTATTGCTTCTATAGTGTACAGGCTTTTTTCCAGTGTGATTTGATGCAGGCATTCTGCATAAATCCCATTTTTAATATTTGACTGAAGCCCTCAACCAGTGATTACTCTGCATGTTTACTGCAGGTGGGACAGCACTGATTATATAGACACTGAGCATAGTGTTATGTTTCATTTAGTCACTTCCTGTGTTTCTGTAATAGAATACATTGTGTGATAAACTTGTTCTTGTCCATAGCAGGATCTCTTAACAGTGCAACACATTGTTTAATGATATCACCAGACAGGAAATCCACTCATTTGAATTAAATTATTCTCATTTGTTACTGCAGCAAAAAAAAAAAAAAAGGAAATTGACTTTTACTCAGCTAGTGTGGGCAGTCGTGGCTTCTTGCAAACTGATGTAATTTCACAATATCATCTAGTTGTAAGCCTTTTAAAGTACTTTGAAAGTACATTCATATGCATTAATATTTGGAAGATGCATTTTGGGCACCAGATAGTCCCTTTAATATAGTTTTAATTAACAAACCAAACCCCCTCCCCTCTCCCGAATGGTGGATTATTTTCTTTGTTTTGATTTGGAACATGTTTATAAACGGAATTAACTTTTTTTGTTATTTCATATTTAACTTTTATATTTAACGTTTTTTCCAGGGTAGGTCAGTTTTAAGCCAGGTGTGAGATTACTGTCACACTGGTGTCCTTCATGGTTTCTTTTTCTGATAAACTGTGAAGCTTTCTCTTACATTTGGGTACAGTCCTAGCATTGCAAAGTTGTACAGATAGAACCAAATAACTTTGATCTTGTAGAGTTACAGTACTTACTAGTGAGGTATCACATCACAGGATCTTTCTGATCTAAAAATTATTTTTTGTAATTAACACCTTGAAAGCAAAGATAAGGCACACAATCTTAATTGATCATAAATAATGCTTCTCCCTTAATGTTAGAGCATCATTAGTAGGGAATTACAAGAGGCCAAAAGCTATGACTAATATCATTAGGACCAATTTTCTATTCAGTTCTGGTTTGTATAATCCTCCAAATTAAAAAAAAAAAGTTTTCATCAGGACTCTTGGAATAACTCATGCAAAACAAATTAGCAAGCAAAGTCATTAAATTTAAATTCTTAACCCATTAAGGGCAAAGCAGATTTGCACATGACATATTGCGTTAATAGCTCGTTCTTCATCCTTTCTAATATTTGAAAAGTATGTCACCTGCCATCAAACTTTTGCCCATTGTTCCGTTGATAGAAATAAATGCTACTCTGCCTGGGTGAAGTCAAGCCTGAAATTAGAAGTGACAACAATTCAATCCAACAAAGTGAGCCTCCTTCTTTGCCTGCGGTCCAGGTCCCATTCATGCCTCACAAACTCAACAGTCCACACCAAGTCTCGCCTGCCTCAAGAAGAAAAATAGAGCAGGAGCGAGTACATGTGGCTGGGATGCAGAAGCCGAGAAGGAACCTGCTGGCAGTCTTGTGCGCTCACATAAGGTTCTCACCTTTGCACTGTTGGTAGTCATTCTTCTCCTCCTCAGACGGCTCTGACACCTCTGAAGCAAGCGATTCAAGCTTTTGCTTGCACTGCTCTAGCAAAGCCACAACCTCTTGATTATTCATGATGACTGTTTCCCACTTGACTGTGAATCGAGTATCCCTTGGTGCGCTGTGATCAATGACCTACGAGAAGACACATATTCTGAATAAAAAAGGGATTTTTCAAGGGCGAGGTACCTGCCAAACAAAAGAGGAAAAGAGATGATTAACTAAAGGATCATCAATTATGAACAAGGCTCAAGCCGGGGGTGGATAATGGGGGGAAAATACATGAAAACACATGGCAGTTACTGAGAGCGTTATTAGAGATCTGTGTGAATTTCTGGAAGGGAAACTAAAGTCTTAGACAACAAAAAGGAAAGATACAGAAATCTAGTTCCTATATAAATTAGTCATAGTTTACTAACACATTCTGGATTATGTAGACTTATTAAAAAAGTTGAGGATTCTCTCTGAACAAAGCCAAATGGCTGAGATGCCATTAAAGCTGCCCAGACTCTTTCTGCACCTCTCAAGGTATGCTGTGTATTTTTAATGATGAACTAGCCACAATTTCTTATATACCGCCAATGTTATACAAATTACAAAGTATACAATGCATTTCTTAAAATAATGGATTTTACCAGAAATATTTGCAAGAAATGTAAATACTATCCATAAAAACCTCCAGAGCTGCCAAATGTGCCAATATCACGGCATCAGATCTGCTACTGACACATTAACGTTCTCTTACTTGGATATCTAGCAAGTATATAACAATTATGATTTTTTTTTTAATTAAAATGTCTTTATTCAAGAAGGAGTGAGTGTACAAATTATTGGTACAGTAGACATAGAAAAAGGAAATGAAGATGAAGTGTTGTATATTGTAAATATCATTACACATACCAGATAATGTAAGGGAATAAGACAACTGACATTTAGTATATATCACACTTATGCACAGAATAAATACATATCCCTGCATTCGAGTCAAAAGACAAAACACATTATATACATATATACACATTCCGATATCTTGAGGAGGAGCCTAAATATACTGCCAAAAGTAGTAGGGGTAACTACACATTTGTCTACCTTTTCCTTATACAATATGTATTAATGAAAACAACACAAAATAATATTTGATACACCATTTGGAACTATCCAGACCTATCCATTGCCCAGCCGGTTATTTCGTCCCTTGTGTCTAAAGCATCCTTTGCAAGCAAATGTATATTCTTTTATTTAGATTTTATAAATAGAACACAAACATCTGAAAAACACAAAACAGCTCACTGAATTTCATTCAGCAGGTATATCATCTTTTGTGCTTCTCTTTCCTACATGCCAAAATCACAAAATGTACCTCTAATTGTAACCGGGTGGTCACAGGTTGGGGCTATTTAAGTATGGGATAAGCCATCTGTGAGTGGATTGCAACAATATAAGGTATTGCAGTCATTATATATCCATACTCAGCAGTTCCATGTGTATGAACCAGCATGATAACAGGTTATGTTTTAAGTCTAGTATCACATGACCCTCAATGTACTTAACAAGACATCACAGAGTGGCCATAGGGCATTCAAAGCTGGCCCGCCCGCCTGCCCCCAGTGGGTTCATTAGGCTTCACATACTAACTTCACATGTCTGCCAACCGGCATCCGCAGCTGCTTGGGGACAGAGATGACAAAGGCAAGATGCTTGAGGATAGAGATGACAGAGGTGAAGTCTAAATAGGAAAGGGCAGGACCTAAAAAGGTAATTGTCGATCATAAATAGGGAGAGGTGCTAGCTTGGTCAGGAAGGGATGGGGCAAATTAAGATTGAGGGGGATGCGTGAGTCTAAGACAGCACATAACCTAAATACACCACTGACATCACACTCATAACGACACCATCACAGCTTCCGAGCCAACAATGCAAATCAATAAATAATAAAATATGTATTAGGTTTGGTTTCAATCTTTCTCCTAAAATATAACTTTTAGCTGACAAGTTGAAAGTTGGTAAAAGCACCAGTTTTACACATTTGATGTTTGTAAGCTGAAAATTATCTCTGCCTACACTGACTTTTTAACTTTTCAAATAAAAGATGTATTTTAGGAGAGAGACAGAAGCCTAAGACTGTTTCAACAGACAGGGAATGAGGGTTGAGGTGGAGGGAAGAAAAAAAAAGGTAATGTGAATTCTTGTGTAGGCTTATTACATGTCCACTGATGATTAGACAGGAAAACTGAGTTTGGGGGCTTTTTAAAAATCTTAAACATTTGTGGATGGATAGTTGAATTTCAAGCATGTGATTCAATTTATATAGATTAAAAGATACTAAAATCCTGCTTCCACCTTTCCCAATACACCATCAATACAGATGTGTGCTTATCTGCGTACCTCCATTATGTAATGTCAGTGTCCCATAATTCCTAAACATTATGGGAGACATACATCATAATTAATGGGTGGGCAGATCAGTGCATCTTTTTTTGGCAGCCATATTTATTCTTCTTTATGCCCTTGGCAAATGCCCTTGGCAAAGGAGACATTTTACTTCCATGCGTTAGGTATAGAGGTGAAGTTGCAGAACAATTAACATTTGTTATACATTCACAAGCAGTCTGAACAATAATAATTACTTCTCAAAATGTCCATTTAAAGTGGCTCTGTAGCAGTCATATCATTTATTTGGCTGAAACAGGGCCAATTATGAACATGACTCAAGCTTCCGATAGATAATGGGGGAAAGTACAGGGGGAAAAAACAAATGACAGCTTCGGAGGGCTTTATTAGTGATGTGTGTGAATTTATGGCAGGGAGTTTAAACTCTTAAACAGGAGAAAGAAAAGATACCGAAATCCTGTTCCTATATAAGTGGCCCTGTTTCAATCATATCATTTAATTAAAGGGATGCCTTCAAGTAAACTTTGTAAAATAAATTGTGTTAGCAGAATTGTAAGCAAAAATTAGATTAAGACAAAAATGCCTGTAATGTCTCTAGTTTGTAATATATCACCTTGTGGCCATGTCTCTACATTTCCTTTATAAAGACTATTAGAGTCTAAAAAATGTTTAATTAATGCTACAACTGGTTACTGATTATGCACACATTGTTTACATCTCCTTTGGTCTCCTAGGAGACCACTTTAATGTACTACATTTTTTCAACTCCTGTGCACTTTAGCCCCACTTTTCTTTTACAATGCTGATGTCCATATCGCCAGATGCAGCCTTTTGGGGGTGTTTGTGCAGCCATGGACCTGGCTAAAAAGCCCAAATGCACCAAAACGTAGTGCACCGAAACGTCGGCTTATTTCAGGGCCATTTCAGGAGGATCTCAGCTATTATTAATAGAGACAAAGTCCTCCCAAAATAAAATAAAGGTCAGTGAAAAATAAAAAAAAAACATGATACATTAAATATATAAAAAATAAAAGTAACTTAACATAAAATAATGCTTTATTAAAATAAAAAAAAATGCTTATATTAATGTAATATATATATGTATATAAATATTTCTGTGTTTAAAATATTTCTTCTTTAATTAAATCAAAAAGTGTAGAAGCATTATCCAGCTAAAATTTGGAGAAATGAAATTGGCGAATTTTGTAACTCAAATTCAGAGCGTGTTCGGGGTTGGCGCCGATTAGGTAGTCACATTTCAGGGATACTGAGTGGTCGCATTTCAGAGAATCATGAAATTCGGCTAAAGTGACATATCTGTGTATATTGTGTCGACCTTATTATAACGTAGGTGCAAGCTCAGAAACCAAGAGATTGTAAACACATTTGAAAAAGAACTATGTATGCTATGATAAGATATGAAGCCAGCTTTTTATTCATTATTATTTTTCATCTAAAGCTTTACACTCGGATACTTTATACAGACTTCTATTAGAACTCTGGCAGTGAATACAGTGTCTTATCATTAAGCAGCCTGAAGGGAAGGAAGAAATGAGCAATGATATCATCAATTAAACCATCATGTTTCGACCATTAGAGCCGTATGCAGAATTTACTATTCCTCTAGAGAACTTTTAACATTAGCGATTGCAGTTGTGTTGGGACATGACTTTGTGTCATCCGATTTCCCGATCCCTACCCCCATATTTTGTTATTTACGACCCAGTTTCCTTTTCATAGAGCCAAAGCGGCACAGGCTGCATTAAAATAATGAGAGAGCTCCATCAAAAAGACTCTCTTAAGGCAGGCTTCTCTTGTTAATATGCACAGACATGAAAGCCTTGCCTTTTCTTCCTATACAACTACAGTGTGTGTAAATTGCAGGGGGCTCCTTGGCATAAATCTCTCCTGCGACTTCTGAGGGTAAACTGGATTTAGATTACTTTCTGACAAGAATTAAATGAAGGCCTTGTGGATATATGAACAGTTTTCTAGACTGCAACAGATGGGCATGAATGTGCTCCCTAGGCAAGCTATCAGTGACATCTGTGTCCTCTGAATTCTGGTGGTCTCAGCCAATTAACAAGTTAAAAAAAATAATCAGATGAATGAGCAAGACAGCTCTTAAATAGCCAAAGACAAAACACTTGTATTTAGTGAGAGCACGGCAAGCAACCTAAAGACAAGAACTGGTTATAATGATAATTAAACATTTGATGCTGGAGTAGAAGTCAGTTAATGTATTTTTTTTATCTTTATTGAGTGCTCTTTTGACAGGGCATTACATATACATATAAAAAATACAAATCACTATTTTTAAGGCTGTAAGAAACAATACTTTGTTATACCGTATTTGCTCGATTATAAGACGACCCTGATTATAAGACGACCCCCCAAACTTTGGATATTCCTTTAGGAAAAAAACTAAAAGCCTGAATATAAGACTACCCTATAGGAAAAAAGTTAAACTTGTATATATTCACATGTAAATTGCTTTTTTAATAAAAAATTATATAAAAAAAATGCATTTGTTTTTATTTCCTTTTATGTGCCAATTCTGCCTCTCTTTCCCATGCCCCCAGCTTTGTCTCTCTCCCCCTCCCTTTGATTCCCCCCTTTCCTCTGTCTCCCCCCCCCCTTGTTTCTCTCTGCCCCCCCTCCCTCTGTCTCTGCCCCCCTCCCTCCCCTGTCTCTGTTTCTGCCCCCCTCCCTCCCCCTGTCTCTGCCCCCCTCCCTCCCCGTCTCTGTCCCCCTCCCACCCCTGTCTCTGCCCCCCTCCCACCCCTGTCTCTGCCCCCCTCCCTCCCCCTGTCTCTGCCCCCTCCCTCCCCCTGTCTCTCTGCCCCCCCTCCCCCTCTCTCTGCCCCCCCTCCCTCCCCCTGTCTCTGCCCCCCTCCCTCCCCCTGTCTCTGCCCCCCTACCTCCCCCTGTCTCTCTGCCCCCCCTCCCCCTGTCTCTCTGCCCCCCCTCCCCCTGTCTCTCTGCCCCCCCCTCCCCCTGTCTCTCTGCCCCCTCCCTCCCCCTCACCTTGAAGTCGATCCCTGGTGGCTAGTGGGGGCAGCCGGGGGATGTCTGCACGATACGTGCACACATCCTCCATGCTGCCCGACACGGCACTCTATTATGACGGACAGCTGGTCCGTCATAATAGTCTGCCGTGTCGGGCAGCATGGAGGATGTCTGCACGTATCGTGCAGACATCCCCCAGCGGCCCGATTTACCCTGGTGGCTAGTGGGGCAGCAGAGGATGTCTGCACGATGAGCGCAGACCTCCCCTGCTGCCGCCCGGCACGCTCGCCGGGACTTCTGTGACGAAAGCGGAAGTACCCGGCTTCTTCACAGAAGCCCCGGCGGTCGTGCCGGGCGGAAGCAGGGGAGGTCTGCGCTCATCGCGCAGACTTCCCCTGCTGTCAGAGAGGGGGATCCAGGTCCCCTGCAGCTCTGCTGGGGACCTGGATCCATGTCTTATAATCTGACCTCCATTTGAGGTCAGATTATAAGAAGACCTCGATTATAAGACGAGGGGTAGTTTTCAGAAAAAAAATTCTGAAAAAAACCTCGTCTTATAATCGAGCAAATACGGTAATAATAGCAGCTATATTACATAACATAAGATAGCTAAAAATAAATTATTATAATGTTGTGTGTGTAGGTAATAAAATAAATGAGTTGATCAGTTTACAAACAGTTATGTTTCATAATTTTTGGGTGGGTGATAAGATAATGGTTATATTTCATCTTATTTCTAAAGTTATATCAAATGTTTCCTAAAAATCTGTGAGAATCAAAGAAACACTGTATATTAATATATCAGTATTTTATGGATGACTGGGTGTATAATATCTACCCCATCCCTCCCACTTTGTATTCGTATTTGTATTTATATGCCGTATTTGCTCGACCCTGATTATAAGATGACCCCCCAAACTTTGGATATTCCTTTAGGAAAAAAACTAAAAGCCTGAATATAAGACTACCCTATAGGAAAAAAGTTTAACTTGTATATATTAACATGTAAATTGCTTTTTAATATTTAATAAAAATTATGTTATTAAACAAATGCATTTCTTGTTTTTATTTACTTTTATGTGCCAATGCTGTCTCTCACCCCCCCCCCGCATTGTCTCTCTCCCCCAGTGTTATCTCTCTCCCCGACACGTTGTCTCTCCCCCCTCCCCTTGTCTTTCTCTTCCCCCTCCCTCCCTCCCCCTTGTCTTTCTCTCCCCCCTCCCTCCCTCACTCCCTCCCTCCCCTTGCCTTTCACTAGCTCCCTGGTGGCTAGTGGGGGCAGCCAGGGGATGTCTGCACAATACGCGCAGACATCCTCTGCTGCTGCCTGGCACTTCCGCCGGGACTTTTATAATGAAGCCGGAAGGACCCAGCTTCATCATAGAAGTCCCGGCGGTCGTGCCGGGTAGCAAGGGAGGAAGTCTGCACACATTGCGGAGACATCCCCTGGCTGCTTGAGAGGGGGATCCAGGTCCCCTGCAGCTCTGCGGGGGACCTGGATTCCTGTCTCATAGTCTGACCTCGATTTTAGGTCAGATTATAAGATGACCTCGAATATAAGACGAGGGGTCTTTTTCAGAGCATTTGCTCTGAAAAAAACCTTGTCTTATATTCGAGCAAATACGGTATGTAACTGATGGTAATGAGTCATTCACTTTTCTATTGATAAGATATATGCGAAAAATCTTGGTTGCAATAACTGGAAGGGTTGGTTTTTGCACGTTTAAGGGCAATAACTGGAAGTAGTGTATTGCTTTTTACTAACAATTTCATCCAGCAGTGACCTTTTGAACTGAACCCTAGCACTAAACCTAACCAAAGATCTAAGGCTAACTTGGCTATACTTTTTTTTTTTTTGTCTGTAAAATTACAGACTGTCTATAGAGGCAGTCTAGCAACAACAGCAGAGCAATGGAAGCTATCATTGAGCGCTTCCGAAGCTCTTGCCCACAACAGGGCAGTGCCACATTAGACAGGCATGCTGCCTTTCAATATGGTAATTCAGATCGTTCCAGAGATTTAAGTGTTGCTGAATGCCTTATTGCTGCAACATCAGCTGAGCTTAGAAGGTGATCATTAATCAAAATACGTGCAAATCAACTTTATTCAAACAAAACGACACATATATAGGACTAGCTAATTCAGCTGAGCCACAGGTTGGACATAGGGTTGCCACCCAACTGGTAACAAAAATTGGCTTGAGGCCAATGTTAAGTCTATGGACCCAATAACATTGTTGGTATTTTTTTGAAGAATAAGGGGCAGCTCTATTACACAAAGCAACTAATGTTTGGGAAACGAAGACAAAAATATTTCAGCAACTTGAAAACTATACCATCTAAAAAAAATGGCTTACACTAATATCTCATTAAGAATGCTGTAGCGGTGGCAGGACTTGTGAGAGGCATGGCAGAGCTTGGTTACCAAGTGATTCTATGAATCCCTTCCATTGTTTATTGGATGTGTTGTGCTTCTTCCATCATATTATTTTGTCCTGTCAGTCATTTGGGAATTATCTGTTTGGCAAACATTCTAAATGGTTTTGGCTGTAGCTTCTGCAAGCCTGTTAATATCCTATGCCCCAGCACACAGAGCACCTGTTGTTTTATCTCTGCAGAGAGAGAATTCTTAGCTTGCTTTTTCAGTTTATTCTTCTTATACCATGTAATGATTGTCCGTAAAATTGTAATCACCAGTCAATAAATTAAGACCCTCCCAGAAGCATAAAAATAAGAGAAGTCATGAATATGGTACAGCACATATTTTAGAGATCAAAGATGCCTTTGAAGTGCCCAAATGCATAATCCAGAAACTGCTAGAACACTTCATCTCTGTCCTCAAATGCTTGTTGTCAAATAAAATGGAAGTTAGGGAAATTATCTCTATCTGAAAATGACCAAAAGAAGCCATCACCTAAATGACAGACTTGTCACAAATGGCAATTGTCTAGAAGGTGAGGCCTAACGATTTAAGAAATAATCTGGCTGGACACACTAATCTGGTCATGCGACTCTGCTCTCAATACCAGTCAGATGGGAGTGTGAAACAGCGAGGTCTTTGTTAATGTTAATAGAGCCTACAAGAGATTCTCATTCATGAATATACATGACCAAGCCTCTGCCTCTCCACACAGGCCCTTGTGAAGCTGAACATACAAACACAGACATTGCTTAAACAGACTAACCTAAAGCAATGCCAAATTGCTAGAAATTAATGAGAACCACCGCCTCAGGAAATACAGCCAGGGGAATCCTTCTCAGCTGAGTGCTTTCTCTTGGTCCTTTTATTCAGGCTTTGGGAAGCCCTCCTGTGAGGCGGGGGCAGCAAGGGACACACGACAAGATCAGGGCTGCTGACTTGACTTGGCGTCAGTACAATATTTGTATTGTTTTGCCTCAGTTTTTGTTTTTACTACTCCACAAATTCCTTTTTTTTTTTTTTTTAATTTTAATTAAAATGATAACATTTTGTGTATATACTATACATAAAAAATGTTTGACTTAGGTTCATAGTCCCCAAGTGGATCTCAAGATATTTTGTATGGTCCTTATCCAAAGCCAGTGCAAGGATTTTTATCACCTGAGGCAAAGATGACATTTGCCGCTCCCTCCACATAGATGTGGTACAGTATAGCTCCCATTAGTATGCAGTTAACTCACAGTTGGTTGTACTGATCAGCTCCAGTCAGTGCATAGTTAGTCAGACAGATCCCATCAATTTATATTTAGGCAGACGCTGACAAAGTATAGCTACCATCTAAATATAACGAATTTAAATAAAAGGTTATTCTTTATAAATGAACAGTAATTGCTATACTGTCACATTCAGGGCCGGCCTTAGGGGTGTGCGATTTAACCCCTCAATATGCCAGAATTTTGCCATTCAATGTTGCAGCGTTTAACCCATTAATATGCCAGAATTGTGCCACTCAATATGCCAGTATTTAGCCATTTTAAGCCATTGTTTTGCTATTCAATATTCCAGCATTTAACCCTCCAATATGCCAGAATTTTGCCATTCAATGTTGCAGCATTTAACCCATCAATATGCCAGAATTTTGTCACTCAATACTGCAGCATTAAACCCCTCAATATGCCAGTATTTTGCTCGTTTTATACCACGCTCCTTTCCCCTTCCCCAAGCATGGGGAGCCTGCATTAAGCATGGGGAGCCGAGCAGCACTTTCTGTGACGAAAGCGGAAGTATCCGGCTTCTTCATAGAAGCCCCGACGGTCGTGCCGGGCGGAAGCAGGGGAGTCTGCGCTCATCGCGCAGACATCCCCTGCTGTTAGAGAGGGGGATCCAGGTCCCCTGCAGCTCTGCTGGGGACGTGGATCCCTGTCTTATAATCTGACCTCAATTTGAGGTCAGATTATAAGACGAATGTAACTTAGCTGTGTGCAGTTCAGGAGACGGCGATATGAAATCATATACGCTCAACTGCTATTGGCCAGACACACAGAATGAAGAGCAGGTCTGTACCGAAAGAGGCACTGACCTGCAGGTCACACGCTGTACCACCAACTCAGGCGCTGGGAATAATAACAAGCGCACACCTGGAGAGCCTAACAGCAGAGGCACCTGGACACTGTGCACCAAACTCTTTCCATTCAACTTGCCTGCCATTAATTTCAATGGGAAAAAAAATATTAATGCAAATAATGACCTGTGCAGCCCTCCCGGCAATTATGCCACTAGCCCCCTGATGAATAAGCGGTCCCCCTGCCAGCCCTATCAAAAGTACCTACCAGTTTATTAATAGTAACTACTTCAGTTCCAATGAAGTATAGATTATGAGAAACAAGGGGAGAGAAAGACAAGGGGAGGGAGGGGGGCAGAGAAAGATAAGGGGAGTGAGGGGGGAGAGAGAAAAGTTTGGGGGGAGGGAGAGACAACGTGGGAGGGGGAGAGAGAGAGGCAGCATTGGCACATAAAAGGAAATAAAAACAGAAATGCATTTTTTTTTTCATAATTTTTATTGAATATTAAAAAGCAATTTACATGTTAATATATACAAGTTAAACTTTTTTACTATAGGGTAGTCTTATATTCAGGCTTTTAGTTTTTTTCCTAAAGGAATATCCAAAGTTTGGGGGGTCGTCTTATAATCAGGCGCAGTAGTAATCCTGGCTTCAGATGACAGGATCTAAAGTGGCTGACAGTGTTACCGCACATGAGCACTGACAGCTCCCAGACTCCACCCCCGGTGTCCCGTCCCGTCCCCTCCCCAGACTCCGCCCCTAGTGTCGTGATTTGCCGGGGGGGGGGGGGACAAAGTTGAGAAGTATGTAAAAGAGGTGGCCAACAGAAGTTAGTGATGTAGGACTTGCAAGAGGTACATTTGGGTATCAATTACAAACGAGCACTTTAATTGCACAATATTCCTGGTATATGACTGGCACAATATTACTGGGCTCTGACTGGCACAATTTTACTGGGCTCTGACTGGCACAATATTCCTGGTATCTGAATGGCATAATATTCCTGGTCTCTGACTGGCACAATATTCCTGGTATCTGACAGGCACAATATTACTAGGCTCTGACTGGCATACTATTACTGGGCTCTGACTGGCACACTATTACTGGGCTCTGACTGGCACAATATTACTGGGCTCTGACTGGCACAATATTACTGGGCTCTGACTGGCACAATATTCCTGGTATCTGACTGGCACAATATTACTGGGCTCTGAATGGCACAATATTCCTGGTATCTGAATGGCACAATATTACTGGGCTCTGACTGGCACAATATTACTGGGCTCTGACTAGCACAATATTACTGGGCTCTGACTGGCACAATATTACTGGTATCTGGATGACACAATATTCCTGGTATCTGACTGGCACAATATTACTGGGCTCTGAATGGCACAATATTACTGGGCTCTGAATGGCACAATATTACTGGGTTCTGAATGGCACAATATTACTGGGCTCTGACTGGCACAATATTACTGGGCTCTGACTGGCACAATATTACTGATATCTGACTGGCACAATATTCCTGGTATCTGACTGGCACAATATTACTGGGCTCTGAATGGCACAATATTACTGGGCTCTGGCTGGCACAATATTACTGGGCTCTGACTAGCACAATATTACTGGGCTCTGACTGGCACAATATTACTGGTATCTGAATGACACAATATTCCTGGTATCTGACTGGCACAATATTACTGGGCTCTGAATGGCACAATATTACTGGGCTCTGACTGGCACAATATTACTGGGCTCTGACTGGCACAATATTACTGGGCTCTGACTGGCACAATATTACTGGGCTCTGAGTGGCACAATATTCCTGGTATCTATAATTGTACTTTTGTCACCTCGTGGGGCTCCTGTGTGTTGTATAATTAATGGCGGTCCCATGTGCGCTTGTGTGTGGCATTCTTAAGGTGACCTTAAGAATGTTATTTGGGATTTGCAAGAGATCTGGAGGAAGGATGTGGCAGGCATCCACTCAGAGATGATGCAGTTACAAGGCAGGGTAATATCGCTAGGAGATTAAACGACGACCACCCAAACTCAGCTGAGATTCTGACCGGACAGGTATATGATCTCCGAAGGCAAGTTTTATTACTGGATGCGTGCCTACGCTATGCTAATCTCCGAATCAGAGGGATCCCGGAGACAGTTGGGCCCACTGCCCTCTGACCCTATGTGCTAAGCCTAATCACTTACCTGAAACCCTACTTTGAGACTGCCGATATTATGATACATGGTATGTTTCGTGTCAGGAAAGCTCAACGAGCACCACAGGATGCACCACGCGACGCGGTTTTGCAATTATGATCCCACGCTTATAAATTTTCACTTTTAACTGAAGGTCGAAAGAGGGGCTCGTTTGATTTCCAAGTCTTCCCCATCCAACTCTATGATGATATTGCTCTCACAATGATGGCTTGGCGCCGCTCTATGCAGCCACTGACTGTTTATCGCCGCCAGCTGGATGTTAAGTATCGATAGGGATTGCCTCAATTACTTACAGTTTTTAATGAGAATAAAACACTCTCCATCCCAAAAATATTGATACATTCATACAGGGCTTAGGACTGCCACCGGGGTCTCTTCCTCCAGACCCTACAACCAACGCGTGAAACCCCCCCGCCGGGGTGGCCTCATAGATATGGATCCAAGCCGAAGTTTGAGAATCCCGGACTTTTTGTCACCATTCAACATCCCTGCTCAGGACAGTCTGGGACTTTAATCCAATCACATCATAACTGTTTTACTGCTCTCTACGATGTAGCTGCACCGTAAGTCTGTTGTTATAGCTCTTGCTTCAAGTGGGTCCGTTTTCCAGGCTTCAAACAGCTAGACCGGGAGCCCATTTTTTGTTTTTGTACGGCGCCTCCTTACCCTGTCCATGGATCCTCCCTTGGACCATTCTTCCCTTTGTTTTCTGTTACCTCTGTTATGTCTTTCTAGTTCACTTTTCTTTTTCTCTTTCTTTCTCTTCTTTCCATAGTATTCTGTTTAAACCATGTCATACACTTGGAACGAACTTTAAAGAATGCAGCATTTTACTCCTTTTATCATATGTTTCTGGCTGACAGCTGGTTAACTTTATGGATTTTCCCTTCCCCACTTCAGGCAGTCCCATACACTTGTTTTCTTCTCCCTTTTACATTTCTTCTTTTTCTCTTCCAACTACTTTCTTCTCCTTCCTATTGAGTATAATAATTAACGTATTCGGCCACTGGAGGGCGCTGGATGAAAGCATGATAGTGTTATAAAGAGCTAATTAACTGATTAGATACTCACTGTTATGGCTATAGTGCATACATGATACAAAGCTCACAATTTTCACTCTTCTGTGAAAGCTTTGCACAAGATTTGGAGTGTTTTTGTGGGAATTTTTGCCAATTCATCCAATAAAGCAAATGTGAGGTCATGCACTGATGTTGGACGAAAACCAGGGTAGGATGACCAATCACATAGTGCGATGGGGTTGAGGTCAGGGCTCTGTGCTGGCCAGCCAAGTTTTTCCACACCAAACTCCAACCATGTCTTTATGGACCTTGCTTTGTACACTGGAGGGTAGTAATTCAGAAAGGCTCCTTCGTCAAACTGGTCTCACAGAGTTGGAATTATAGAATTGTCCAATATGTCTTACTTTGCTGAAGCATTAGGATTTCCCTTTCCTGGAAATAAGGGGCCTAGCCTAACAGCTGAAAAACAGCCCCATAACATTATCTCTCCTTTGCACAATACAGTAAGACAGTTAGTGTTCTCCTGGCATCCACCAAACCTAGACTCCCCCATCAGACTGCCAAAGAACTACACAGAACATGTTTCCACCGCTCCAAAGGCCAGTGGCGGTGAGCTTTGCACTACTTGAACCGACAGTTGGTATTGAGAGGCTTACATGCTGCTGCTTGGCAGTGGAAAAACATTCCATGAAGCTCCTGCTTTACAGTTTTTGTGCTGATATATGGTTTGGAACTCATCACCTATGGAATCTGCAGAGCATTGGCGACTTTTCAGACCAAGCGCCTCAGGACTCAGTGACCCCACATTGTGACTTCTCATACACTTGCAATTTGTGGCTAAGTTGCTTCTGTTCCTAAGCAAACAAATAAAGGAGTGGCATGGAGAGACGAGTTCTCCAGGCTATAATCATTCAACCTTGTTTATTATGGCTTTATAAGTGCGGGTGCATCACCAATGAGTTGCCTTATGTGTTTCGTGCTTATTGTCGCTTACCAATAATGCCATTTACAGTTGCTTGTGGAATATCTAGCAGGGATGAAATTTCACAAACTGACTTATTGTAAAGGTGGCGTCCTATCACAGTACCATGCTTGAATTTACTGAGCTCTTCATAACGACCCATTTTTTTCACAAAGGTTTGAAAACATGGGGCAATGCAAAGAGTCTGAAACATCTGAATTCAATAATTGATTGGAGTGTCCATAAAATGTATTTTGCCAACAAATAATATCAATTTAAAAAACTAAATATTTATTCATGATATGTATTAAATGGCAGTACTTTCCTTTCTGTTTGTGCTACAGCTAATCCTCCCAAAATACAACACTGCCACCTTCTGGACAAAACGCAAAGTATGTGCTTTAAATATATGTAAAACCAGACTAATGCAACATTTTATAAGTTTTCTTTTGCTGGTAAATTCAATCTTTAAATTATCTCTTCTTTCAATTGTTTTGTTTATACGATGTGGCTGAACAAATAGGGTGTGTGTAGTTCTTCTGTTGTCTGCTTCTGGGCATGATGGTGCTCAATGGTGTCTCAGTATGTCAGCAAATATCACAGACTAGCTCCATTTACAAGAGCCTGTCTGCCTGCTTAGCTGCCCGACAGATCAATAAGAGTATTAGCAAAGTCCTATTAGGTCTGTCAGACTGACAATCTGACAGACCTATAGGGTTAAAGTCTGCCTACAACAAGCCATGCCAGTACATCATCCAGGAGCCAAGTAGCCTTGTCTTTAATTCAGTACATAACAATACCTTCTCAGAAACACATCATACAAAGTAGATTTAATAATAAAACTTATCAAATCAGAAAAACAAGGCAAACATCTTAAAAAGGGAGTATACCCAATCATTTATGTTGTATATATGAAAGGCCATTTCTCCCTGTTTTATATCATTTGTGAATGGTACTTCAGCAAAGTACGCAAGATAAATGCCTATTTTTTTAATGACTGGATGAGAGACAAATTGATACATAGGATCCATAGGTCCACATAGTTACACAGGGGGTCTCACTGAATTTACATATATCTAAAGTTGCATCACTTATCCTTATTCTTATCACTATGGATAGATATTTAATAAGTAAAATAACAACTTTACTTACACGCTTGAACTTGGCTGCTTTTGTGGAAGCTGCTGTGTTGAGGTTCTGTGCAATATGCACAAACCTGTGGTAATATCAACAAATTAATGTTAGATTGAAATCAAAATGTTGTACTAGGTAGATTTATTTTATGCTCTAAATACACTCTGTTTAGGTCATTTCAAAAATACATATGTGGAGCATTGGAAAAGTACTGCTTGATTAAAAAACATTCTGATTGTACAATATCTAGTATGTATGTATTATATTGATTAAAGAAATCTAGCCAACATATACACAAAACACAGGATATGATTAACAATGATACAGTTGACAAAGAGGTAGTCATATTGGATACTGTGAGGTACTGCAAGATTATATCTTAACCTCACGCGAATAGCACAATACGTCAATGCTGTTGGTGGAAACAACAGAACAGTGGAGATCATTATAAAATAGTGACTTCATTTTCTTTTTAAAATATATAGTATTAATATGAATACTAATGACACAATGTGGCAATGTGGTATTGAATAAATACTGTAACAACAATAGCTTCACAGAAAAATAATGTCATACAGAACTATACATGTACATGAAATTCCAAAATCATGTTCTCTTGTCCACCTTTGAAGAGGCTCAAATGTCAGACTTCTACTACCCATACTTCTGTGGTGTTATGGCCCATAGTCCACTGGAAGAGGAAGTTGAAGTACAAATTCTTCAATGGAAAAAAAAATGATTTATCTGTACTAGTTCAGATTAAAAAAACATAAGAAAGGGTTAAAAACTAGAGGAGAGAATTTGAGAAAGATTTTGAGGGAATGCCTTCATGCTTTGGTTGCACATCACCATATGAGTGTCTTTGCTTTTTGCAATTTGAATTTCAATTCACTGCTGTTGAGTAAGGGCAGGTCTCTGAAATGTTCCCACAGTTTGCAAATTACATTTATACTTTTAGGCACTTGGTCTGGCATCCTAGAACATGTGAATCCCCCAGCTAATATTTTATAAATGCAAACACAAGGCTAAAGGTAACTGATTCAGCCAATGTAGCTGCAAATCAACAAACACACATTGCTAGTAAACTACAGAGTGTATTATCAGCACAACCAGTTATAAAATTATTTTATGGAGTCTTTTTTTATTAAGGAAGTAAAACTGCTCCTTGAACTTTACTTTATAAATTACATGTTCAATAAATGTTTCATTTGGTGAACATTATTATAGCCATCAAACATATTTAGAAATTATTAACCTAGTACCTGAATGTTCAGTCAGTTGTAATAAAATAATTCTTGTAATATCCTAACCGCCATTTTGCATGTATGTTTTATAAATACCACAAGATGTCTCCTTTTGAAACCTATATACATTGGTAGGGCAATTCTAAATTCCATGACCATTACTAAAATTATAGTTTCAGCATTGCACATTTTAGGAACTCAAATTAAGAAGCAATGCACTACATTTGACAAAAAGTAAATATCCTAGAAACATGAGGTACTGCCAAAATCAGAATAAACAGATTTGATCTATTATTGCACTACCTATGAACTAGTTTTTCAGTTTTAATATTTGTTGTACTAAATAATTTTTATGAAAGAGCATGGTATAAAAAGAAAACACAGTGTGTCCTGACATATATATTATTTTAACTACAGTGTTTACTTTTGATTTCTTTGTAAGGCCTATAGTGAATATATTATTATATACAGGGAGTGCAGAATTATTAGGCAAGTTGTATTTTTGAGGATTAATTTTATTTTTGAACAACAACCATGTTCTCAATGAACCCAAAAAACTCATTAATATCAAAGCTGAATATTTTTGGAAGTAGTTTTTAGTTTGTTTTTAGTTTTAGCTATTTTAGGGGGATATCTGTGTGTGCAGATGACTATTACTGTGCATAATTATTAGGCAACTTAACAAAAAACAATTATATACCCATTTCAATTATTTATTTTTACCAGTGAAACCAATATAACATCTCAACATTCACAAATATACATTTCTGACATTCAAAAACAAAACAAAAACAAATCAGTGACCAATATAGCCACCTTTCTTTGAAAGGACACTCAAAAGCCTGCCATCCATGGATTCTGTCAGTGTTTTGATCTGTTCACCATCAACATTGCGTGCAGCAGCAACCACAGCCTCCCAGACACTGTTCAGAGAGGTGTACTGTTTTCCCTCCTTGTAAATCTCACATTTGATGATGGACCACAGATTCTCAATGGGGTTCAGATCAGGTGAACAAGGAGGCCATGTCATTAGATTTTCTTCTTTTATACCCTTTCTTGCCAGCCACGCTGTGGAGTACTTGGACGTGTGTGATGGAGCATTGTCCTGCATGAAAATCATGTTTTTCTTGAAGGATGCAGACTTCTTCCTGTACCACTGCTTGAAGAAGGTGTCTTCCAGGAACTGGCAGTAGGACTGGGAGTTGAGCTTGACTCCATCCTCAACTCGAAAAGCTCATCTTTGATGATACCAGCCCAAAACCAGTACTCCACCTCCACCTTGCTGGCGTCTGAGTCGGACTGGAGCTCTCTGCCCTTTACCAATCCAGCCACGGGCCCATCCATCTGGCCCATCAAGACTCACTCTCATTTCATCAGTCCATAAAACCTTAGAAAAATCAGTCTTGAGATATTTCTTGGCCCAGTCTTGACGTTTCAGCTTGTGTGTCTTGTTCAGTGGTGGTCGTCTTTCAGCCTTTCTTACCTTGGCCATGTCTCTGAGTATTGCACACCTTGTGCTTTTGGGCACTCCAGTGATGTTGCAGCTCTGAAATATGGCCAAACTGGTGGCAAGTGGCATTGTGGCAGCTGCACGCTTGACTTTTCTCAGTTCATGGGCAGTTATTTTGCACCTTGGTTTTTCCACACGCTTCTTGCGACCCTGTTGACTATTTTGAATGAAACGCTTGATTGTTCGATGATCACGCTTCAGAAGCTTTGCAATTTTAAGAGTGCTGCATCCCTCTGCAAGATATCTCACTATTTTTGACTTTTCTGAGCCTGTCAAGTCCTTCTTTTGACCCATTTTGCCAAAGGAAAGGAAGTTGCCTAATAATTATGCACACCTGATATAGGGTGTTGATGTCATTAGACCACACCCCTTCTCATTACAGAGATGCACATCACCTAATATGCTTAATTGGTAGTAGGCTTTCGAGCCTATACAGCTTGGAGTAAGACAACATGCATAAAGAGGATGATGTGGTCAAAATACTCATTTGCCTAATAATTCTGCACTCCCTGTATACCTAGGAATACTGGAAACTGAATGGGACCACTGACTTGTTGCTCCGGTGTACTGGTTCTCTAAGACACCTGAGGTAAAAGACAGTCTGAGCACGTGTGCATGCACAGCTTGTGAAACAAAGATGGCATACTCAAGGGTCTGCTCAATAAAGATAGATCTAAAAAAAATTATTGAGATGGGAATTTAAAACTTTAGGCCAATGTAGCCGAGTTTGAAAAATTCTCCAATGCAGCTGAATGAGAGAAATTTTTTAACTCAGCTACTTTGGCCTCAAGTCTGAAGCTACTCTTTTTTGAGTCGACCCTATAGTGTTTTTTGCAACCTGTCCAGATGTCTGTGATGCCATGCATGCGCAGCTTCACTGACATGCCTCCACATGGGTGTCCAAATTTGGTGGAGGAAAATATTGGGAGGGTTTACAACTAATCGCAAGACTTTTATAGTGGAATGGAAAGTTTTAGTTATGAAGAAAGGCTGGAAAAGTTGAATCTGTACACGCCAGAGAAATGGCGGCTTAGAAGGGATTTGATAATGTTATATAAATATGTACAGGGCCCATACAAAAGCCTTTGTAAAGACCTGTTCATTAACAGAACAGTACAAAGGACAAGAGGTCACCTGCTAAGACTTAAAGAAAGGAGATTTAGATTGAAGGCCACTTGACGGGGGAATGACGTAGGACGCCGATAGGGAGGAGCGTCTGAGGTCCTGGCGGGCAGCTGAGAGGAGAAGGTGGACGCTGGCTTGATTCTCGTAGACACGAGTCGGATAGCAGGTGACCACACACTGGAGGTCTGTTTGGGCCATTCGTCGATGTCTGATGCCACTGAGATCCTGAGGTCTGAATCTTTATTGTAAGCGATGGGAACCGGGTCATTTGCGGTCTGGAGGTCTGCAACACAGCTGTGAGAGGAGTGGGGAACGCAGGTGGAGACAAAGAAAAACAGGGCTGTAAAGAATATTCACCTGATTCCGCTGAGGCACCCAGGTTTGGACACCTGAATACACTTGCTCCAAAGGAAAAGGAAAGTAAAAAAGGAAAAATAAGTGTGTGTACTCCGGTGATGCATTGTTGCTGATACTTTCTGGTAACATACCTCTGTTACATATTGATTATGGCAAATTACCGGAACTTTCGTTTGGTGTACTCAAGTCAGACTCCACTGGGCACTAATAGGGGCCATCTATAAGATTCATTTATGAACACACTCCTGTTTATTGGTGTTGCATACCAATGCAAGCTCTGCTGATTCCTGTTTCACATTGTCTAATAATATGATGAGATACTAGGTGACATATCCCTGCCTATATCACCAATTAGTACTATGTACCCACTGGGAGAACAAGCTTGCTATATAATACCGAATGGCAATTGCGACATGTGTTGCTGAATGTACATACTGGCTCTATACTAATGAATATTACTGGACTGGCAAATGTGAGTCTGCTGGAAGAGTACCCCTGTTTTAAATTGCCGAACATTGTGAGCTTTACTTTTTTCTTTTTTTTTCTCTTTGCTGGAGACACCTTGCCATGTATTGCTGAATGTATTTTTCTGCTCCACACTACTGAATAGTACCGGAACTTTCTCTTGGTGTCCTCAGGTCAGACTCTACTGGGCATTAATAGGGGTCATCTATAAGATTCATTTATGAACGCACTCCTGTTTATTGCTGTTGAATACTAATGCAAGCTCTGCTGATCCCTGCTTTACACTGACTGATAATATGATGAGAGACTAGGTGATATATCCAGTGGTGTATCTTGATTTTGTGCTGCCCTAGGCAGACAAAATCCGGGCACCCCCCTACCCAAGCTGCACACCCACGTTACACACCTAAGACATGCCCCATCATTCAGACTCACATCAAGCTCACACTCCCATCACACTCAAACACTCCTACTCCCATCACACTCAGTCACACACTCCTACTCCTATCACGCACACTCTGACTCCCATCACACTCAGTCACACACACTGTCTCCCATCACACACACTCTGACTCCCATCACACTCAGTCACACACACTGTCTCCTATCACACACACTCTGACTCCCATCACACTCTGTCACACACAGTCTCCCATCACACACACTCTGACTCCCATCATACTCAGTCACACACACTGTCTCCTATCACACACACTCTGACTCCCATCACACACACTCTGACTCCCATCACACTCAGTCACACACAGTCTCCCATCACACACACTCTGACTCCCATCACACTCAGTCTTCCATCACACACACTCTGACTCCCATCATACTCAGTCACACACACTGTCTCCCATCACACACACTCTGACTCCCATCACACTCAGCCACATACACTGTCTCCCATCACACACACTCTGACTCCCATCACACTCAGCCACACACACTGTCTCCCATCACACACACTCTGACTCCCATCACACTCAGTCTCACACACACACACACACACACACTCTCCCATCAGCACTTACCTTTCCCTGGCAGGCAGGCAGCATGGTCCCTCCATGCTGCCTGTTCGGCTTCCCGGCGATTGTGCCGACAGGTCACGTGACCGGGCGCGCGTATGACGTCAGCGCGCCCGTCACGTGACTGTCGGCACTTCCGTGTCGGCACACTGCACGGGGAGCCGAACAGGCAGCACCGAGGTTTCTCTGTGCTGCATGTTCGGCTCCCCGTGCAGCCTGGCAGGCAGAGCGTTGGTGAGGGGGGATCTTCCGATCCCCTCTCACCTCCGTCTCTGCCTGCAAGCGCGGTGGGATTTTTTTTTTTTATTTAAAGGGCCGGATTTTTTTTAATTTTTAAATTTTTTCATTTTTTTTTTTCCAGTGCTGGGGGGCGCTGCCGCCCCCCAAAATTTGCCGCCATAGGCATCCGCCTAGGATGCCTCGCGGTAAATACAGCACTGGATATATCCCTGCCTATTTCACCAATTAGTACTATGTACCCACTGGGAGTAAAAGCTTGCTATATAATATCGAATGGCAATTGCGACATGTGTTCCTGAATGTACATACTGGCTCTACACTAATGAATATTACTGGACTCCTTTTGGCGGTGTATACATGTTAGGCATCTCTAAGTATTAATAGGAATCATCTATAGGACTAATTTGTGAACTACTCCTGTTGTGTGTTGCCGAATAATATCGTAAGTTCTGCATACCTCGATCCTATATTGCCTAATACTACTACAAGACAGTAAGCGACATATTTTTTGTTTATGGTGCCGAATATTAGTGGATCCCGTTTGAGAGCATAAATTTGCCATATAATAGCGAATGGCGACGCAAGTTGCTCTGCTGAAGACTGCTGTGACTCCCCAGGTGGTGTGTTGAGATTTACAGTGTTGAGTCTCATCAAAACTGCCCTGAGACTCTGTTTTGAACCCCCTTGCTAGGCTGTATATACAAGTGTGCAACTGAAGTCTCTGGCAGTGACAGCGACAAAACCCGTTGATGCTTGACTGATTTTTCAGTTTGGAAATACAATACCAACTAGACCACGAAAAAGAATAATAATAAGCAAAGGAAAGAGGAACGCCTCGAGATAACAATTAAAATGGCCTCAAAGAGGGAGGATAAGAGTAAGAGGGAAAAGAAGAAATCCGAGATTGAGTTAAAGAAGGATAAAAAAATGGCCTCAATTTTCTCTTCTCAAAACACCTCGAAAGGAGAACTATCGCATGACATACTGCAGACCTCAGGAGTGTTGGAGCTGGATGAAACGAGTATGCAATCTCTAAGCCCAGTCCCAATATCTTCACAATTAATAACTCAAGAATATCTACAGCAATGCTTGGAAAAGCAACTATCTAGCTTCAAAATGGAACTGGAGAAACTATTTACAGATATGCGAGAAGATATGGTAAAAATTGGAGAAAGAGTTAAGAGTAATGAACAAAAAATGGACTTGCTGGAATTTGAAATAAAAGAGGTTAAAGAGGTCAGTACAGCCTTAAGAGCTAAAATCGACACACTCGAACTCAGAGCGGCTGATACAGAAGACAGAATGCAGAGGAAGAACTTAAGAATTCGAGGCATTTCTGAACAGTTCGACCAGGCTAGATTAAGAGACTGTATGATGGACCTCTTCAAACATATGGGGCTACAAGAGATCGCCCGGGATGAGACTATTGAAAGGGTGCATAGGATCCCCAGACCTAAGAATGTGCCTGAGTCCCTACCAAGGGATATAATTATAAGATTCGCCTCTTTCTATACCAGGCAGAAAGTTTTTAATGCCTTAAGAGAATTCTGCTCGGAGAAGGAGGAGTTTAAAAAACTGTTATTTTTCCAGGATTTGTATGCAAGCACTAGGCAAAAGAGACTTGCGTATAGAGACTGCATGACAACCTTTAGGGCAAGGAATATCAAGTATTTGTGGGGTTTCCCAGTAAAGCTTATTGTGCGGTGGGAAGACCAAACCATTGTTTTGTCTACACCTGAAAAAGCACGGGAATGGTTAAAAACTCCTGAGTATTGAAAACCAGTGTGGTCGCTGATGATATGATTTTGAAGGCCAATGTCCGCTGCATATATAAAAGGGGGGAGGGGAGGGGCTGAGTAAGGGGAAGGTGTTTGTTGAAGTTTTTCCCTTTCTCTCTTTTTTGGGGGATTGCGGTTGTCCGAGTGTGCTGGGACGTTAGAAATTTGTTGTGGAGGTTAGGATGAGGTGGGGAGTAGACTCGGGTGGGGGGGGGGGGGGGGCTTCCTCACTTGAAGTATTGTGTTGGGCCACCCTCTTCCTTCAGTCTGTGGTATCCTAATATCGGTACGGGTTAGTTTGTAAAAAGAAGGGGAAGGTGGGAATATAAGGGGATATTAGATACTTAATATAGTTGATAAAATATAAATAATGTCACGAGATATTGATGATTAAAGCACTTGTGGATAAGTTCACTTGCAAGGAGGGGATATGTCTTACTTGAAATGTCCCTGCTCACTGAATATAATTAAGAATGGTGGAGCACAACGGATTGTCAGAAATGCAATTTAAATGTTAAAAGATTTATGATTGTAACACTGAAGCACTTTCAATAGCGGGGTTGCTGATATTCAAATTACTTAAACACTTATCATTAATGGGTATAGAGGTTTTTTTTTTTTTGCAGTACGACTATAAGCATTTTTTGGATAAGGATACCCCTAATACAGGGGCTTGTCTTACTAGACTTGTCCATAATTTCTTGAGGATAATTTAGAATATAGGAGCACAATAGGAATTGAATAAGATATGATAGAAGCACCGATGCACTTTTATTAGCGTTTTTTTTTCCCTTTATATCCCCATCCGACTGGACTGAGAGTGGATATCTAACATGGTTGATAAAATGTAAATATATGCTATAAGATATCTATGATCCAGGCACGCTGTTAGTTAAGGATCTGTTTTATCGGTATCTGTTTGCCTATATGTGTATATAACTGAAAATGTAGGGGTGCAATGGGATGTCGGTAGTTTAATATAAGAGACAAACGATCTTGATGGAGAGAGGACTCTCTCGATGTGAAAGACTGTTCTATTATTTATGTGGGGTTTTTTTGTGTGTTTTTTTTTCTCTTCCCCCGTCTCTTCCCTCCCTGCCCCATAGGAGATATTAATATTGATGCCCGCCAGGGCCTTTTTTCTCACTTATCCTCCCCTTTTTCTTTTTCTTTCTTTTTTTGGGGACAATGTTTCTGGTCCGACCGAGGGAATTTGTGTCCCCGAGATCGAGGCTACAAACAAGGGGATGTATGGCATTTATAAAAGGGTTTTTTCTGTTGTATGTTGGCTATTTCTATTGTTGTTATGTGTTTCGCACTGGGGAGCCTGTTTTTGACTATCGTCTTTAGGATTGATGAATGTCCGCCCCGATTAAAATCCTGACACAATGTGCAGGGATTAAATGTTCCGCAAAAACGTTCTTCGCCGTTGGACTATTTATATAGACATCATATTGACGTATGCTGTTTGCAGGAAACACACCCGACGGATAATGATATTCAAAGGTTAAATAATAATAGATATACAGTTGTAGAATTTTCATCTCTCTCTGTAAAGAAGAAAAGAGGAGTAGCAATATTGGTTTCTAATAGTATAAAAACTGAGATCATACATAAACAATCTGATAGGATAGGTAGGTTTGCTTTCATTGTGTGTAGACTGGATGATAGACTCTTTTTGATTCTCAATGTATATGCTCCTAATATAAAACATATGAGGTTTATAAATAAGATTCTAGGGAAAATACAGGATTACATCCAGGGTACTTTTATATATTTAGGGGATTTTAATTGTGTTGCAGATAGTATTATGGATAGATCAAGCAGGACCATGGGTAGACTAGATAATAGGCAGAGGGTGATGGCAAGAGCCTTCCAGGAGATGTTGGGTAAACACAAGCTTTATGATATCTGGAGGACATTATGGCCCACAGAACGAAACTATACTTACTTCTCACATAGGCATCAATCCTTTTCCAGGATCGACATGATTCTTGTTAATGTTGAATCAGTCTGGGATTGTAAGAGAACATATATAGGGGATTTATACCATGATCCAGTATGTCTGGAAATTGATAGGAAATATGGGAGAGGGGAAGCCACTTGGAAATTAAAAGAATTGCTTGTGTCGAAAGACATAATAGATGACTTGGTAGAGGAATCAGAACAATTTTTTGCTGAGAATCTCACTAGTGATGTAAGCATGGGAAATGTGTGGTCAGCATATAAATGTGTTGTGAGGGACTTCTTTATCAAAAAGGAAGCCTATTTTAGGAAAAAATCCGGGAAGAAACTAGCTGATTTGTATGTCTCCCTGAATGATATAAAAAGAAGGTGTGCATCCTCGGGTGATACCTTAGTAGTGAAAGAGATGGAAAGAATTAAAAAAGAAATACTAGAAGTACTTGTCGAGAAAGCAAACAGAAACTTGGTAAGGCTGAAACAAAAAGTTTATTATGTGGGAAATAGAGCTGAAAATATGCTCACTAATCAATTAAAAAAAAGGAACCTTAAAGAACGGATACTCAAAATTGAGGAGGGTGATAAAATATTCCGTAGTCCAGAAGAGGTAGGATTTCTATGCTAGACTGTATAATATCCCAGACCAGGAACAAGATCGAGCTCAAATAAAGAAATATCTGCTAGACTCTAGATTAGGTATGATCACAAAAGAACAATCAAATTTATTAGAGGCCCCTTTCACTAGTAGGGAAATTATTGAAATTATTAAGAGGCAAAAAATACATATATAGGCTGCTGGCCCGGATGGATTACCGGCTATTTTTTATAAAAAATTGATAGATACCGTGGTCCCCTATTTGCTGGACACTTTCAATGAAATAAGAAAGACAGGGATATTTCCAGTAGACATGTTGAGAGCGGCTATTTTGCCCATGCCAAAACAGGGTAAAGACCTATCAAAATTAACAAATTTCCGGCCAATCTCCTTAATTAACGCTGACACGAAGATATACTCTGCTATTTTGGCTGAGCATTTGAAACATATTTGTACTGCCCTAATTAACAGGGATCAGGTCGGTTTTGTTAAAGGGCGACATTCTAGTGACAACGTAAGGAAGATAATCAGTCTGGTTGAATATACTACATTGCAAAGAATACCCTCATTGTTTGTTTCCTTGGATGCCGAGAAGGCTTTTGTCGGATGGATGTATCTGGAAGAAGTCCTCAAAAACTTTGGCTACCAGATTGTTTATATATGATCTCAGTTTTTATACTATAAGAAACCAATATTGCTACTCCTCTTTTCTTCTTTACATCGGCTCTGTCATGGCCTTATACAAGTCCCTGAGTGCGAGGGTAGTTGGACAGGGAATTAGCTCTAGCTGGTTTACAATAGGTAATGGGACCAGACAGGGGTTCCCATTGGCGCCTTTACTGTATGTACTTGCATTAGAGCCCCTAGCCAATCGGATCCGCCAGAATCCCAACATAAAGGGAGTTAAGATAGGAGACCTAGAGAGCAAGCTTAGTTTATACGCAGATGATGTATTTGTGTCACTTTATGATCCCGCTGAATCCCTGGTTGCATTACTGCAGGAAATAGGGATGTTTTCTAGATTCTCTAATTATAAATGAAACACAAATAAAACTCAGGCAATGCCTATTGCTATTCCAAAAGAAGAGAGAGGCTTTAGAAGCACTGTATGATTTTCAATGGACTAAGGGAGGCCTCAACTACTTAGGAATTATGATCCCAAAAAATATTGATTCAATAATCGATCCGAATTATTCAGTACTCCAGAAAGAGTTTGTCCAAAAAATGTTGGAATGGAAGGGTCTGTTTGTTTCTTGGCTGGGGAGAATGAACATAGTGAGAGCATACATAATCCCAAAATGGATGTATCTGCTCAGGATGATCCCCATCAGATTACCGATTAGTTGGACAAATTCTTTCCAGCTTAAATTGTTGGATTTTATTTGGGCTGGGAAGAAGCCAAGAATTGCCAGACGTGTTTTATGTGCTAATCGAAAGAGGGGAGGTTTGGGGGCTCCTTGTCTGGAGAGATACGCACAGGCCAACATATTTATCCACGTGTTGAAGTTACAGGATATGGAAAATAGATGTCAGGATTGGTTCTATATCGAGCAGACTATAATTGGGATTAATAATCTGACATGTGTATTATGGTTACACCAAGATAGAATAGAAGAATTGAAAAATTTCTACTGGCCAACAACTATAAAGAGCTGTTTGGAATTCTGGACACAGCTAAAAAGAAGGATTGGCTTTAAGGATAAAATAGTAAAGAGTGCTCCACTTGAGATTCTACAAAGTAATATACCAAATATAAGCTTGAGAGAGTGGAAACAATTTAGGGAAAAAAAGATAGCAGATCTACTTCTGGGGGATAAATTCAAATCTCTTGAGCTACTGGTCCTGGATTTTGACCTATCGAGTAAAGAGGCATATAAGGTGTGTAGGATAGCGAGATATATAAAAACCCCAAATTTTTCCTGTAAAGGGGACACTGTATCAGGGAGGATTATGGAGATGTTTAATAACAAGATGGGAAAAAAAGCACTCAGGAAGATTTATGACCTCCTTGAACTGCTAGAGCCCCCACCAAACATCTCTGCTTTAAATAGCTGGGAAAAAGAGCTGGATACTAAGGTCGAACACGACCTATGTTTTGATAGTTTGATAAATATAGCTAGGATCACTCATTGTCTGAATATGGTTGAGCTCCATTATAAAATAATGTTCCGATGGTACCTAGTACCAACAAGGTTGTATAGATTTACTCCTAACATATCAGATCAATGTTGGAGGTGTGGCAGGGAACAAGGATCTTATATACATGTTTGGTGGTCATGCGATGGGATAGCACAGACATGGAGAGAGCTTTTTGGTATATTGTCAAGTGTGTTGAATATTATTATCTCACCATCTATAGAAAGGTCACTTCTACATCTAGATTTGGAATTTGTCCCATACAGGGATAGGAATTTGAGTATACAGGCATTTCTCGCAATGAAAATTAGCATTGCTAGAAATTGGCGTCAACAGGGAACACTACACATAGAAAACGTTATTAACCAACTGCAAATGCAATGTCTTATGGAAAAAGGTTATGCCTATGCAAATGGGATGACCAAAAGCTTTGCTGATACTTGTTCTAAATGGATGCATAGGTATCCAAGGGAAGGAACAGCTTGAAAGACAAGCGACTTAGTAGGGATGGATCGGTGATGTGGTGAGATCAGGCCCTCCGGTGCGATTTGTTTTGTCTTGTTATGTCTTGTTAGTTATGACTCGTGATTGTAACGTCTATTGTGTTTTGTCTGTATTGGTGGGCGGCACATAGCCAGGTAGGATTGTTATGCCGGTAGGAATGGGATGTTCATTTCAGATAATCTGGCTGGTCCCAATGGACTTCCTAGCTATGCACTTTGATAATTTGTAGACATGGGTAACCCATTCTGCACTTTATCCTAAGTACTTATTTGTGTGCCTCCTACATGTATACGAATTTGTTATGTTTTGTATATTCATAATAAAAAAGAAAAAAAAGAAAGGAGATTTAGTCTACGACAGAGGAAGGGACTTTTTACAAGAAGTCAAGAAGGAATCCCCCCCCCCCCCCCCCCCCCGAATGCAGAATTCAAAATTGCTGAAGGGGTTTTTGGATCAACAGCGTTAAACATGGGATAGGAAAAGGGTTGAACTTGATGGACTGATGTATTTTTTCAACTTAAACTACTATGTAACTATTTAGTGATGCATAAGGGATACGAGAGAGGAGAATAGTTATGAGTATTAATTATATTTTACTTCAGGTAGCAAATATATCTGTTTACATATGGGGATCAATAATAAGGTGTTGGTGTTATGATGACATAGGAAAGGAGGAGCTACCATCTTATGTGGAAGAGTTCCACAGAAGGTGATTTTTCGACTAGTTTCGTCTGTATGTGGGACAACTAGCGCTGACTGGCTAAGATATTTACTACAGATCCCCAGATGTAAGCAGATATACTTGATACTTGCAGTAAATTATCATTTATACTTACACCTGTTCTCCTCTCTCCTTTTGTATTTGTCATTCTGCCTCCACGCCTATTTGTTTGGGATTGGGAGTTATATCACGTTTTTAAAGGACAAGAAGAGCCTCCAGAGATCTTTGATTCTGCTGAGTTCCATTCTTTGGTCTGCGCAGAGACATGAGCCTGGTTCCAATATGACTTATTAATTTGTTAGTGTGGTTTTGAAGGGGGATTTAATAAATTATTTATTAAATTCAATATACAACACTTTATTGATTCCCTTATGTATTTTTCTTGTTTGCATCCAGCTATTCAGCTTTCTTTAGTTAGAAGTTAAGTCCTATGTATTTAATATTCACATGCACACCCTAGTTTGGTTTTATTTATCACGGTTTGGTGCATTCAGAAGGTTATACAGTAGAGAGGTTTTGTAGCATAATTTAATAGAATTTATTAGAGAGCCTTATATTCACTTTTAGCTTGATTTATGCATAAGGAATACCACTGTTCATATACATGATGTAACACACACAGTGGCAAATGGGGAGAAATTAAGATTGACATCTCTATTTTTGTATACACAAACTGGGCCAAATTAGTTCATAAATTGCTAACAAAACCAACTCATTTAAACTTTTCACCCTTAAAAAAAACCAGGAACTTTCGTTATGTTTAAACACCCTCTGTTGCAAGTGCAAACATGATTCTAAGAATTCCTTACACAAGCATCATTGCAGGGAACTATCTTGAATAAAAAAAAATGCTGACTCAAAATTTCAGAGGAAATAGGCAGAATGTTTTTTCACTAAAATAGGCACCCCTTAATGGGAGTCCACCTAGTATCCTACATATGAAGATCCGGAGCTTGAAAATAAATGCAATTCACGAGAATCCAACAAATATTCCACGGACAGATAATTTTTCAAGTGTGGATTATAGAAATGCAAATTTATTATAAAAAAATATATAGAACCAACAAGGGTCACATGAATAACAGCAATATGTTCAAACAGAAGTCAGTGTAGGTAAAGCTTTACAGCTAGATGAAATTGTGAAATTACAGCAGTTTGCAAGAAACCATGACTGCCCACACTAGATGAGTTTTGGGGGTTTTTTGCTGCAGGAACCAGTGAGAATAATGCCATACAAATTAATGGAATTTCCTGTCTCTCTAGTGATGTCATCAGACAATGTGCTGCACTGGTAAGAGATCCTACTGTGTGTAAGAGCAAGTTTATCACAGTCAATGTATTCTTTTCCAGAAGCACAGGAAGTTACTAAATGAAACAAAACATTACATTCTTAGGGTCTATATAATCTGTGCTGCCGCACATGCAGGAAACCTGCAGAGTAATCCCTGGGGGGGGTGCTTGAGTCAAATATTAAAAATGTGAATTATGCAGAAAGCATGAGCACTATACAAGCAGTAGTTTTCAACTTGCACCAAAGTAAGTTTGGGGACCAGACTGTCCCTTTAAGTACAGAAGAAGTGCATTTACGCTGAAGCATTTCTCTAATATCCCAATGAGAATATGTGGTGGAAGTGTAACCAAGATCTTGGTCTTAACCGATGGCATGAGGCAAGTGCGACTAGCTCTAGCCGCACTTGATGTGAATTGGGGTCTGCTAGTACTGTACAAACCCAAGAAACAGGTCAGGTAACAAATCTGTATAAAATAGCTCATCGCTTTTTAAAAAATAGTATTGTATGTGCTTTGGTCTTCATGACCACCCCTTGCCCTTTTCCAACGTAAATCAATGTATAAGTCTCAGTTTCCCCTGTGTTGTGAATCTTTCTTGTTGTCTTGTGAATCTCTGTTTTCTCTCCACCTGACCTTCTTTTGTTGTTGTTTTTTGGTATATCATCCTGTTTTGTGTACCACGTCTTATGTCAACCTTTCTTAAAAAAAGTCTTATTTACTGGTACACTGTCTTTCCTGATTCTTTACAGAATAAAGCAGACTGGCGCTGAATTGTGGGTACCTTCAATACAAATACAATAATAGTGTAATACTGTATAACACACAATACGTGAATAGTGGTATTAAATACACTCACAAACGTCCGTGAGTGAAGATCATTCCAAATAAGACGTGGATTCCAGGTAAAAAAGTGTAACATTTATTCTATAAACATAAAAACAAGAACAAGATTTGTGCAAAATCAGAGAGACAAAAACATGCTCTTGACCCCAGCTACCAGTGCACTCACAAACTGCAGATGGAAAACAGTCACATCAAGGAATGATCAGTTCTGTGGAATTATGCAGCGGTGAACGGGCAGCCAGTGCAGAGCAGAGTCCAGGATTCAAACGAAGATGTAGTATATGATTCTCAAATGAGTTGCACTATCACTTTATAATTTGCATTGTATATTTATTTTCCTGATTCTTTGCCTGATCACCTCTGTTGCTTAATCCTGCATTGCAAACGTTGTGGCCTGTGCACAAGTGCAAAGAGGTAAATTCTATTGTGCACATTTTTTTTCACAGTTTATATTAACTATAAAACAGGTATGACATGAAGAAGTACAGCCAATAAAAACTTAAATGAAGGGAAGGGTTCTTTGGAGCAGTACATTATCAAATAAATATTTCATTTACACTTTGCCATTTAGATTTCTCTTCACCACTAGAAGCAAAATTCACTTAGTTAATTCATATACATTAATCATATTGTAACAGCACAATGGCCTCAGATATTCAGCCAGTTATTGACTCATTCAGTGTCAGTGCAAGGGGTTTTGCTGCTAGTCCGCAAATTCAAAAAAGGAGACGTAGCAAATCCTTGCCTACCCCTGGCTGGCACCTAAAAAAAATTATGATTTCTATTTTATAAAAAAAAGTTAGTTATCTAGTTTATTTACATTTCAAAAATATATACGAAGCTAGGGCAGCATTCAGTTACCAAAGGTGCTCCCAGTATTTACAAAGAAAAATGGTGAAAAAACTACTCCATAGTCCAGTACATAGCAATGAAAAATGGCTGCATGAAATTCCTGGAAATACTCCAATCAAAATACCCTGGTAAAATATCCCAACATGTACGTCCTGTGTTGTTGGGGTTAATTAAAAGGAACAAATAGTTTGTTTGATTCAGGATCTGACAGGTGTGCTGCGCCTGTAATTTGGTACCAGTCATAGAGCCCACTGAAGTATATATTTTTCCCAGTGCACTTCATTCAACTTTTAATGTGCCCTGTCAGACCCTGAGAGTTCCCTGGAAGCCCTTATGATAGAAATAGAATTATACGGCAAGGCCTCCAACTATAAATTAAACCCCAGTAAATCTTGATGTAAGAGCGATAAACCAACTAAGGGCGACATATCCCTTTGTTTGGACCACAACAGGATTTGAGTATCTGGGTATAGTTATTACACCAAAAGTTGAAGATCTAATGGCCACAAATTTTGACAAATTATACAAATACTCTAATGAAAAACTATCCAGGGACTGGAGGACCAATGGAATATCATGGCTCGGCAGAGTAAATGTCATAAAGTCATACCTTTTGCCTAAATGGACATATTTGTTTCGAATGGTCCACCTCAGGATCCCTATCACAAAACTGAGAATGTTGCAGAGACTTCTTTTGAGATATATCTGGGATCACAAGCGTCCAAGAATCGCAATGTCCCATATATTAAAACATTCTGATAGAGGCGGCCTCTCAGTGCCAAATGTTGTTAAATATTATCAGGCAACACAATTGCTGCATCTGCGGAGATGGCAGGACCCCTTAGCCAAAATGGAGCCGTGGTACTATGCCGAGTTGGCTGAACTGAATGTAGAGGAAATCCCCCTGGGTCTTTGGGCCACCACGGAGTTCACAAAACAATTAATTCAAAAGATAAAAACCCCGCATATAAGGGACTTACTGTCGGACTGGCTTGTATTTAAAAAAAATAATAAGTTAGCAGATAAAGTCTTACCCTTCTGTCCTATAAAAATTCTAGAATTAAATATGGAAAACCTAAATCTGAATAGGTGGAAAGGGAAAATAATTTTAATTGCAGATCTGCTGGAAAATCGGAGCCTTAAACCCTTCCCACAGATTCAGCGGGAATCACAGATTCCAGCTAGTGAAATCTTTAACTATCTTCGGATAAAAAACTATTTTATGCATCATTTGATAACAGACAGTAAAGATATCTACTTAACCAAAATAATTACATTTATAGCTCCCAGGGCGTAAGGCATATCCACTTCTCGATGTCTTGATATTCTAAATCTTAAGGATAAAGAAATAAAACCAAAAGCATGGACAAACTGGGAGAGAGACATAGGGGTAGTCAATGCAGAAGAAATCTGGGCCACCTCAATAAAAGAAGTAAAAAAATCAATTCATTGTATAAATATAGTAGAGCTACATTATAAAATCCTACAGTCCCAAAAATAATGAATAAAATCAACTCCGCGAATTCTAGTCAATGTTGGCGTTGTAACACCGACACAGGAACGTCCAGACATATATGGTGGGACTGTACGATACTAAAACCCCTATGGGAGGAAATTTTTAAAATCTTATCAGAAATCAGTGGAAATTATATAGAGCCAAATATGGCATTGGCTCTGCTACATTTTAATTTATCAAATTACACATTTAAGAAGAAATACATAATTATTCAGATCCTGATGTCTACAAAAACAATAATATCACGATACTGGAAGCAAAATTTAAGGCCCCCAAAGTCCCAAATAATAGCCCAATTGAAATATCAATATAATATGGAAAGAGGTATATCGTTCCAAAACAACAATAAAAAATTTGAGGAAAAATGGCTTCCCTGGACCAATTGGGTTGATAAACATAATAACATCTAGATAGCAAGGGGGAGAGAAGAACTGTAGGAGGGACATAAGCAGGAACCCCCCAAAGATTGAGAGAGGTTGGAAAGAGAGGGAGAAGAAGGGGAGGGAGGGAAGGGGAAAGGAAGGAAAACACAAATTCGCAGGTGGGATCTTGCAGTATGAATCTCCCCGAAATTACGATCACCCCTGAGGCTTTTTAAACACTACCTATAAGATATTACATTTTCACACCTGGGTCCTTTAGTGCCCCCCCCCCCCTCAGTGGTCCATTGAATATAAATTAAATAAATGTGGAAAATGCTAGGCTACTCGTTATATGTTAGTAAGTCTTGTTTGGTTTCATTGCATGTAACAGTCCTAACATCTATCTAAGTCTAAGAAGCGGTATAATTTATATGCAATGTACTTGGGCTGAAATGACTATAGATGCATTGAATGTAACGTATGTTTGTTTATTAAAATAAAAAAATAAAAAAATTTAATGTGCCCATTTTTTTATACACATCCCATTGTTGCTGTTAATTTGATACTGCAAGAATTTGTGCTTTATCAGCACTTGGCACACGCGGTCTATACCAGCACACTAAGGGCCTGTTGTAGTTGCTAGCGGCAGCCAGCAATATTGGTACAGTTAAATGAACTGTATCACCTAAACATTGCTTATACCGTGACATCACCTGGCCTTTATATGTATATTTATTACACATAAACATAAAACACATTTTTCTCCTAATTTAAGCATTTGCTTGCAATTTTGCTAACACGATGTATAGATCATTTTCATTCAATTTATATACAAATAAATTCAAAGTAAAAGCAATGTTTAGGGGTTACAGTCCCTTTAAGATCTAAGGTTAGAGTTAGGTTAGGGTCAAGTTGATCATCGGGGTTGGGGTGAAAAGGTCACAGTAGGGGAAAAAAATCAGTACTTTAAATTATTGCTCTATAACGTTGAAAAAAAAAACAAAAGCATGTGAACATTGGGTATTTTTAAACTCAGTTGTAGATGTGTAAAAGATTAAGGCAAAAGTTAGAAAATGTGTGTTTTTTTTACAATTAAATCATTATGTTTTAGGATTTCTTTATAGTAAATTTTAATATGAAGAAAATAATACTACTATCTTAACCACTTAACGCATATTGACATTTTATATATATTCACACACACATATATACGTCCTGAAAAGCATGGTCCTTAAAGGACAACTAAACCTTTTTAACCCTTGCTTCCTGAAATATGTCCTGCTGGTCCGGGAATAAACCCGACATGCATCTTCATAAAATATGTATCTTAATAGCAGGTTTACTCTCTGCTGTGTCTCTCAGCTGAGACACAGCAATTCCAGGTTGTCAGACGCGTTCGGTGTCAGCATGTGCACAGCCAATCAGAGCGGGGCTACTCTGCAGAATAATGGGGTTTCTTTCTGCTAGAGCAGAGCGAGACCCTTGTTTTTACATGAGATCAGCAGAGGGCCCTAGCAAAGATGAGGGTCTCTCTAGAAGTGAGAGCGCTAGAAGTGAGAGCCAGTCGCTGACCAGACGGTTGCCTGGTTCCCAAGGAAGTCAGAGGATAAACTGGCATGTGCTATCAGAAGTACATGCTAGTTTAACCTCACACTAGGGACAACTAACCTTTTAGTGTATCTTTAAGGACCATGTGGAAGTATATATAAATCCTGTGTTTTAATGTAGTGTGTGCTCCTGAGCACAACGATACACATCGCCTGTTAGAGGTTACCTCGGGTTCTGCTAGAGCTATACGACCAAATAAGGCTCAATAAAGTGTTTTACTTATATTATTTTAGTAAAGCATTTCTTTGTCAAATACCTATATGCAATCTTCAATTAAGGATAATCTTTTATACAGTAGTTGACCTTTAAAGCCTGAACTATTAACCCTTTATTTACCAATGGTGGTGCTGATATGAAAGAATAAAGATAGCCTGTAACGGTTTAATAACAACTTTTAAAACTGTAATTTTTGTGTGAAAATACTGTACAGAATGTAAACACGTTTCAATATTCCTCCTAGTATTTGTTCACCAAAGGAAAGAGCACACATATAAAAGGGGATACACATTACAAAACAGAGTTGAAAATGTGAGAGTTTAATACACACACCATTCACAAGTGTCAGTTGTACAGGTTCCATTACCCAAAATGAAGCTTTGAGGAACCCACTGGCACTGCCTATGCGTAACATGTGTTGCATGATGCCTCAATCAAGACATAATGCAACACCCTTCTCAGCCCCCTAGGGCACCGTAATCACCAGGTGATCGCAGGTGCCGTATTGGAGTTATTACAGTTAGAAAGAAGAAAAACAAAAAAAGGAAAAAGCTAACCCTAGATCTACTAACCCTAGATCTATCGTTAGGGTTATAATTAATAATTGTATGAGTGTCAGTGTGTGTATGTGTATGTTTGAGTGAATTTCTTCTAAATTTCTTAATTTTGGGCTAAAAAAAATAGGGGTTATCTTATACATGGGGGCGTCCTATACACGGAAAAATATGGTAATGATAATAATAATCGGAATAATAATAATAAAATGTATTAAAGTATTTGACTTTTGAATGAAACATTAAGACCATTCCTGGTTTTCAGCAGCATTCGAATAACACACATGAATATTTGAGATGGTTTCCTTTTCTCATACCTCCTAAGAGACCATTTTTGGAGGGACTTTTGGATCCAAATCCTCCTGTCCCTCTCATCTATGCTGGAGACCTTATATTCTATTAACTAAAAATAACTTTAAAATGTTTTACAGTTTGTTTCAATTAAACACTGTATTCTAAATGACCCCCCAATTATATAATTGATGGAACACTGCAATTTAAAGTCCTTCCTGTAAACCACATCAATACAAATCAATGCAGCTAATAATGATTTTTACACATTAACAAGATAACATTTGATGCGATAACACAGCCTCTATTTAAGATCATGGTGTTCTCTGCTTCCTGGCGTTTCTTGGGTACAGGAATCTGAGAGCCAGAGTTCCTGGAACCAATAGGAGGTCGGGCAGTCATATCATTGCCGATGAATGGATCACAGCGATCACATGACAAACTCAGTGTTTTCAAACATTATTTTTGTTTGTGTATCACACTCTGTACCTCTCACACTTTTCGTGAGGCACAGAGAGTGACAGGTCAGTGAGAACAGTACAGTATTTTATTAGAGTTTAATTAAAAATTAACCCTTACCATCACAGTATACTACTGTGATCAGTATCCTCCTTCCTTTGTGGGGCTCATTTTATGTTCTCCATTTTACTTTTTAGTTTGCCATTGTGAAGATTATATATATATATATATATGTTAATAGAGTAGATGCTCAATAAATAAAACTTAACTTGTCCTCCTCCATTTATATATATTAATAATAAATTGTAGATTATACATATCCAAAAAAAATTCTCTAACTGTTCTTTTAAACATAACATATAACTTTTATGGGTGCATAAAATGACAAAGAGGAATAGCCCCATAACCGAAATAGTAAAATCGCTGTGGTCTTTGACACACTAAACTCCCTGGTTCTTAAGGGGTTAATAAACACATTGTCTGAGAAACATCCAGCCAAATGTTTGAGTAAAGTTTGTCAGATGACAATGGGTTAAAGTCCAATGTTCATTATCTTATCAAGAGATACAGAGATGATAAGCCAACATCTATTATTGTATCATATGACACAAACTCATAACAGCCTTTTATATAAATGTTCAACTAAAACTCCTTGGTTATGGATGAAAACAAATGTGCAGGTATTGTTACCTGTTCTACTTGTGTAGTTTAAGACATACATGTCATTTATTTTTATGACTTATTATCAGCTGTAAAATTGAGTATTGAGACAATGTAATAAAGTTTGCAAAACATTACCAGGTTGACTTCCAGGGTCTTCTAGTAAAGCATTCGTTCTCAGGAAATCAGTCCAAACTCAGCTTGTGAGCAGACAGGCAGATATTGCTTCATCCTGGGATTTCCTGTGGGCTGGACTGTGCCCAAACAGAGCCACACTGCCCTCTAGTGATTTTCTCACAATTCCTACATGCATTGTTCACACTTGTATTCTTTGTCTCCTCCTGTAAATATTCACTTATTTATTTAGTGAAGTTATTGGGTTACAAAAAGCTAACATTTACTATACTTTCCAAAACAAATGACCTTGACACCATCTTATTTTTTAGAGGGATAGTAAAAAAAATGTTTGGAAAAAAAGTGGAAAGGGTAACATTTCCCACATCACAAGGTGTGGTTATTATTTATGTGTACAAAAATAAGCTGTACACCCAATGAAAATAAAACATCTACATTTATTTCAATCAAGAATACACACACACACATATATACACCTCTTCCAGAGAGCAGGGGCTAAACTCCTGATGCATAAAGATAGATAACAGCCATTTACAAGCACAAATATGCTGTACACATAAGGCAAAAAAACAGCACTTACTGAGTGACAAGACAAGGATATAGAGACACAAACCTCGACATGTCAGCTAATGTGTCTTCCAGAGGACCTCCACAGATTAAATGTGAAACCCTCACTTAACCCCTTAGTGACAAGACCTTTTGACCTCGTCTTTCCCTTGGTGACATGGGCTGTTTTGACATTTCTGGGGAGTTTGTGTTTAGCTGTAATTTTCTTCTTTCTCACATACTGTACCCACACAAATTATATATTGTTTTTGTCACCATAAGTAGGGCTTTCGTTAGATATCGTTGATCATCATATCTTATAATTTACTATAACAAAAATCATAAAATATGATGAAAAAATAAAACCTTTTTCGGTTATAGGGCAAAAATACTGTTTTGTTTTTTTCACCTACAGTGACCTTTTGACCCCAACCTGAACCCTAAATTTAACCCTAACTTTAACCCTTATGCTAACCCTTAATTTATTATAATTTTAACCCTTACCCTTATGCTAAATCTAATTTAATTGTTACCCTAACCCTAGATTTTAAGCTAATTAAGTCTTTTTTTTTAACATTGTAATGTTGCTGGCTGCCTCTAATTTGCTCATTAATATGTCACAGCCTATCTCCCCTCCTCCCCAGTACTTACCTGGATGCTGCTTGTCAGCCGTCTCCTCCGCAGTGCTTTCTGCAGGAAATAAAACCGCCGGAAATGACTTGCCGTTATTTCCGGCGGCTGTGACTTAAAGCTGGGTCTGCGGCTGATGCCTGATCATGACTGTCTGCATGTGAGACTCCATATAAATCAATTCTATCCATTGTGCTACCACAAAGTATACATCATTTGATAATCTACATTTCCCAATGAAAACACTATTTAGGTGGTAGAATCCCTTTATTATAACAAAAAAGGAAACCTTTACACAATACCCGATTCCATCATCAGCTACTATCAACTATGAATTGGGTTTCCTTAGAAGAAGCGGCACATGTAGTTTAAACCTTGCATGATTCAATGAAGCGAGGGTTAAAAAAAAAGCAATTGTTATTTCTAAATGATCGCCCATACTTTTACAGGGAATACTATGATAACACATTTGAACATTATAATTTGCAAGGTTTCAAAGGGATGGTTATTTAGCAGATAATTCTTTTGTTACAGTGCTCCTATTAAGTAAAAATTTAATTTGACTTTAATCAAATTTCAGTTTTACATTATGGCAGCCAAAAAAATCTACAGCCTGAACCATGATAACCAAGAAAACATTGCTAGCTGCTGATATAAAGATGTGGTTCAGATACAAAAATGTTAATTGTTATTTGATGTGGAACTTATGACAAAATTCGATACAATATGATTTTAATATTTATCCACATTAAATTGATCATGCTTGGTGGTGAGGGGTTTCCCCCCACAAACTTAAATGTTGTTTGGCTTTTGATATTTTAGTAAAAAAAAAAAAATTAAAAAAACACATACATAATCATTGAATTATAGAATGTGTCAGCAGAAAAGAACCATTTGGCCGGTCTAGTCTGCCCAATTTTCTGTATTATTTGATTTGATTTAGGCTAATGTCTTGTAGAATAATTCTTTAGACCGATCTATTTTTTCCATACCAAATTAAAAGTTATGCTCAAATAAAAAATGATGAAAACCTTCTGCCACACCTTGGGGCTATTTACTAAAAGTGAACTGCAAAAATAAAGCATCTATGGCAGAGTTGAAATATAGGCAAAATTTTACATTTTTCCAACTCTTTGTAGTACTAATCTTTTACTGGCCCCATATCACTTTTGTATGCTGCATAACAGCATGTAGAAGTATGCATGGGACAGTCTCGATTTTTGGAGGAGACCCTGCTGTGCCACCAAGCTGTACCTCGGTTCTGCAGTAAAAATGTAATTCTCCAGTGTCTGGGTCAGTAGAGACTGGTCACTGCGCATGTTTAGTAAAGTTGGCAGTTGGAGTGACAGCACCAACCTGCATGAGGGTGGTATTGCTGACTCAACCTCCCAACACAATTTGCTGGGGCAAGAGTTGGAAGGTATGTATAAGTTAAAGGTATAATCAGTTAACTAATCAAGTAGTGGATCCCACATAACCACATTAATTAGTTAATTGATCTCCCTCTGGTCACATATGCCTTCTGCATACAGCAAAAGCTGCTGGGGGTGGTCAGAGACCCTCATTTTTACATGCATTAGCATATTAAATATTAGAAAGTACATTTGTATATAGGTCATTTATGTTAGTTTCCAAACTGGTATCAATGCTACTAATGTAACATCTTTGAAAGAGTAACATAATGCAATAGACAGCAAGGATTGCTAGAAGGGAAATTCCTGATTTTGACATTATAATAAAGCAAGCTTTCAGCATTAGCTCAATGTATACACACATAGGCGCGGGAAGCAGGTTTGGAATGCAGTTTGTCTTTGATCTGTAGGTGATTTCCAGCCCCTCGAGTTTAGGAGGAGTCGCCCAGCACAGAGACAGGATGTGGTAATAGGATGAGGGGTGGGATTGCAGGCCAGTTACATACAACACTCTTCAAAGCAGAAACAGAAACTTGTGTACAGTGTGATACCGAGCTAAAGCATCTGGATAAGAGGATCTGCAATCCTCTACTAGAACGGTAAGACTATAATGACTTCTAAAAACGGGTAATACATTTTCTGCTCTTTAGTCCTGTTGAAGGGGAGGTGAGATCATACATTTAGAATATGTACAAAGATTTATTTTCATTATTCTGTTTCTATGTTTTAGATTTAGGATAATATTCTGCTCATTCAAATAGAAATGGTAATAACAGATGCCTTGATTTGACGGGATAGTACAGGAACGAAAACCCCCCACAAATAATGTGTGTGTGTGTGTGTGTATATATATATATATATATAGATGTTAAAGCTTTGGTGAGTGAAGGTTAGTACTAGAAGTCTATGCTGGAAGGCTATCCGTGTGGTGTGTGATATTTTCAGAAATGCATTGGTGAGATGTAGGGTATAAATAACCTGCTATTTTAAACACTCAGCATTACATTCTCTGGATAAATTGAGCTTTTGCCCTGGTATTAGGATTGCAGGTCGGTAAATAATACTTTGGGACCCATGTTAAGTCGGTGGAGGGAGTAGCATGGCCAGTGTTTTTTTTGTAGAAAAGTTGGCAACCCTACCTGGTATAGTATGTAAGTGGCCATGAAAAAAGTCTTGACACACAATACTCGTATTTGAAAATCACAGGGTCATGTGCTCTAAAAATGTTACTTTATTGCAATAAATTCACTATTGTATTCACTGGTGCAATAAAATACATGGATTATAACTCCCATTATCCACATGCCGCTTTATTAATGTACATTGTAATTATGTGACAGATGTGATGCACACTTTCGCCAAGCCTGTAATAGAGGTTAACTGTTAGAGCACTGTTCAGAAACAACTAAAGGCATTTTAAAGGCACTGTATCACCTAATTATTGTTTTTACTGTTAATATATAGAATAATTATTGAAAATGATCTATACATGGTGTTCGCAAAATTGCAAGCAGATACATAGAATGTGTGTTTTAAGTGTTTCTGTGGAGTCTCCAGTTTATGACATCACCTGTGGCTTATATCCAAATGAACTGTTTTTCAATGGGATATGTGTAAATTGTATATTAAGCTACAGTTGATCTCATAAACTGGAGACTCACCAGAAACATTCAGAAAAACACTTTCTTCTAATTTAGGAATTTGCTTGCAATATTGCTAACACAATGTATATATCATTTTCAATATTTTGTTTTATTCTCTATATTCACAGTAAAACAATGTTTAGGTGATAGTTATTAAGCAAATCTGATTTAATTCTAATAAATAACATCAGGTCATGCCATAATGTTCAGATGTTTTTGAGGTTGGCTGGGAATTTCCCTAGCTGTAGAGTTTGGAAGGGGAGGGGTGTCTCTATTCCCTGCTTGTCAGCTGTCTGAGAGTTGGGAAGTAAATGGATCTATTGTGAAAAACATTTAGAACATAATAGCAGGGATGAAAAATGTTTTAGGATAAACCTTTTGCAGGAAACCAAGTTGCATATCTCATAGATGTAGATAAGAGAGGCTTCTTAGGTTAAATATCCATGTAAAAAAAAAAGACTACATAATTAATTAAAAAGAAAAACTATTTTGGTGATTTACTGGTAAGATACATGTTTCCAAGCCTGTGTGAAGAAGGAAATATACTGTGACTAAATGACAGACCAGACAATCTGTGTCCAAGACATGTGTCTTATTCTTTGAAAATGAAACATATTCTATTGAGCTTAAACAAGGAGTAATACCAAAAAAATAAACGGGTCCTATTGCTAACATTTTATTTTTTCACTGTTTGTGTTAGAAGATATCACTGTTTAACCCCTTTGTGACGTTAGGACGTACTATGCCGTCCTGATTTTTAGTGCCTAAAAGTTGTTAGGACGGCATAGTATGTCCTGTGTTAAACAGCTCATCGCAGCTCCCCGGGATGAGCTGTTCTCGGATCCCGCTGCAGGCACTTGCAACGGGATCCCAACTGTCAGATGAGGCCACGTGACGTCGGGAGGTCTATTAAGACCCTTATCGGGTCTCTGCCATAGTGTTCTTGGCTACCATACAAACTGTGACGTTTTGGTGCTTGCTTTGTTTGGGGTTAAGTAGTGAAAAAATACTTGGGGGGTCGTCAATATTTGTCCTGAGGTTAGAAATGCCAACATTTTTTTATGTTCAGAGCTCATCTGTTGTAGGTGGTCACACTTTCCTTCTCCTCCAATGTATGGCTATGGCAAGTTGAAAAAAGGAGGTGTAAATGTAAACAATATTTAATATAGAAAACAGTAGTACCTTACATGTACTATTCTGGAATAGCAGCTCCACAGTATCTTCCTGGATACAAAAACCAGCTAATGCACACAGAGCCAAATAAAAACAGATAAAAACAATAAAATAATAATATAAAAAAGTTCAAAGTAAGCCAGAAGTGGCTATTGAGAATCAGTACAGCTCACACGAATGCTTTTCTCCTACATGAAAGGCTTCCTCCTGGCGTGTCGTGTTTTCAACTTGCCATCGCCATACATTGGAGGAGGAGGAAAGTCTGACCACCTACAACAGATGAGCTCCACTTATCTGAAAGTTTTGTGAGTGCAATAACATATATTGTATACACCACTCCCTATATCTGTGGCTGTATTATGCTATGGTTCTTGTCTTTTTTTTCTCTTGCATATGTATTTTGATGAATACAATCATATCAACATCTGCTTAAGACTGAACATTCCCTCAGGCAAATATTGATATTCCTTTTTTGCCTTTTTTCTGGTGAGGTTTACACAGCGCACCTACCACCCTTTCTGTATTTTGTGTTATCTGTTTTTGTGTGCATGCCCAGAGATTCACACAGGCGTGTGCAGCTCTGTTATAGATTGAGCGCTAGAATTTATCCTTTTGTATACACTTATACCAAAAATAAGGATTTTATCTAAAGCTTGTTTCTTTATATTATATTTTAGTTTTAGCTTTTACTTCAAAAGCTGATGTCCTTTTCACTTCATGGTGTATATTTTTTTTCTCTACGATCCTTAAACTAATGTGGGCCTTTTTATTTGCCTCTTAGAAATGGACAAGGCAAACATTTCTCACAGTGCGGAGACTGAGCAGACGCTGCCCTGCTTGCATATGACCTTATATCATCCACGTGGGCACAGTGATCGGATATTTGAATTCATTGAGCTTAAACCATTACAGGAAATGAGGGCAGATGAAGCAGTGGCCTTTGGTCGTGACTACAACGTATGCAAGTATGCCATTTCCAGCACCAAAGTCTCCCGGGTTCAGTTTGTCCTGCAGTTTTACAAACCACTTCATCTCGGTTCCACTGTGTTCGAGATCAAAAACGTGAGCAAGAAATCGAAGCTGTATGTTGACCACCTGGAACTCAATTACTTGAATAAGGTTGAGCTTCCTGCCAACTGTCTAATCCGCTTTGGGGACTTTCAGATTCTGGCAGAGAAAGAAGAAGGGGATTCGGAGGACAAATATGAGATAAGCTGTCAAGTGTCTCGTGCCCCCCTTGCCCGGGAACCTGTAGAACGGATCATGGTGGCCATACCTGAAAATGGCACATTGAACGGACCAGCTCCACCTGTTGGTAAATCTCCAACTGCAGAAGAATTTGATGAAAATGAATTTTGATATACATTGTCACCCAAAACTTAAATGTGGACTTCTACATATTAACATGTAGCCTTTTATCCTGTTCAGACTGACAAAGCACACTATTGCATTTTATTTATAAATGTAGCTGGCATTTTGATATGTGAAAAGTATTGTGCTACAGATGAGATTTAGCAGTTCTATAACAATTAAAAGAAAATGTGTGCCCAAAAAATACAGGGGAAATTATAATCATAAAAGGATGTGTTGGATACTGGTTTCTGTTTTTAAAGGGATGTTATGAACTTTGTTTTTACTCTTAATGTAGAACATAAAAAATGATTGAAAATTAACTATACATTAAGTTTAAAATGCCTACATTTTTTTCTGTGGAGTCTCTTGTTTATAGCATCACCTGTTTTTCAATATGAAATGCTTAATTCCTATATGACACATTTTTCTTCTAATTTAGGCATTTGCTTGCAGTTTTGCTAACACAATGTATAGATGATTGTCTATTCTACACATTAACAGTAAAAGCAATGGTTGGGCGAAAGTCCCTTTTAAGAGTACTGAGGCTAACCGTATGCTTTCAATACCGTATTTCCTTGGTATAGCATTAGTGAGAGGAGGTCTGTATGTACCTCCACCTATTGATGGAGGGTCTGTTAGGTAGATGGGCAATAAGGTTGGGAGGCAATAGATGTAGTGAAAAAGGCTTGTGTCCAGGAGAGAGAATGCTAAACTGATTTGGTTAGATAGTGAAGGAAAGCATTGTAGGATTAGAGTGCAATAATGATTAGGGGACTGGACCAAAGAAAGAACACAAAAGTGTGTGCAAAGGAACAAACATTATTTATTGTTCTTTTATATATTTATAAAATAACCACTTTTTTAAAATACTTTTATGGTTAAGTTTCAATACCTTGAATGTATTCATAAAGGTAGACATAAAATCTAAAACCATTATTGTAACTTATATTTATGCATATATAATTCTTTATAAGAAAGATTAAACCAAAAAAATAAACATGCATTGCAATAAATATGCTTATTTTATAATGATTAATAACTCCACATAAACCTTGCTATCCACCCTGACATTGTATTGGTATTTTAGGGGTCAGTGGGATGTTCTAAAAAGAAATTCCAGCTGGCCTTGAAGTAATCTTATGAAATCAAAAGGCCTTTAAGGAAAGTATATGGCAAGATAAAGGGGCACTTTGTCAGCTACATTACATTACAGTTTGTTTTCTACTTGTAAAAGTGCATTACATTTATAGTGAAAGATAAATTGTGTTGGAAGTATAACTCAATCCATATGCTTAAAATGAAAGCTATGGTGAAGATAAACTGAAAAGTGAGCTGTCCACTATGGCAATAAAATAGATTGACCACTCAATAGGGAGGAGTGCATCTTACAAATATGTACACATTGAAGTGTGTGCATTAAACATTGCACTATGGTGAACCAAACTGCAAAAAAATGAAACATCAAGAGCCAAGTTGACGCAATTCTCCAGCTTGCCCAGATTCCAACTATTAATGCCTGATATTTGCTATTTGCTTATTAGTTCACTGCAGTGTAATATTTAGTGCACACACTTAAATGTGTTTTCAATTTGAAAGTTACTAAAGTACTTTTTAGAGATTTTCAACATCCTCGGATTAAGGCTGTGGATGATATGCCAGAAGCGGCTGAGCTACTCCTATCACTGGTTTATTCTCCACTCTCAGCCTCTTCTGTGATATTGCTCTCTCTCTTTACATTTGACCCTTTTAATCTTCCTCAGGATTTAATTGGTCAGTGGTGACTGGTTGATATGCTGTTTATTGCTCCAAAGAGAAAATAGTACATTTGCATCTGTTAACTGAGGACCAGTATATTCAATAATAGTCATACTGACAATGATCTCTTGTGCCTTTTTTAACATTTATTTTCAGAAAGTTTTTAATTTATGTATGTAGACTTTTCTGGTGTTTTGCATGATACATTTCAACCAGTGATTTTATATATTGTTGTCTGTTGAATGTGGAACTTATTGTTACCAAATCAAGTATTAATTGTACTGTTTTTCATCTTTATTTTCTGTTTCTATTGAAATAAAGAAATGACCTACATTACCCTACTGTTTTTTTTTCTTTTTGTGGTGCTAAATTTTGATCATTCTTGTGTTTAAATTCTGTAAGGATTCTGACCATCACTTGCCATTAAAGGAACAGTAAAGTGCCCCTTTCTTAATTCATATTAAATATAAGAATAGCTTTAAAATGTATATTTCATGTTTTAAAAAACTTTTATTCTGTGGTAAATATATTTTAGAATGAGCTGATGTTACATGAACACATTATATGGTTAATGAAAGGCATTAACCATATAAAATACATAAAAACACAACTCCCATTAGTCTCATGCAAAAAAATATATAACCAGTAGCAACAGACTTCAGCATGTAAACTTGGTATATATTGTGAAAGCAGAGAATAACATAAAAAGTTATTACTTGGAGTATTGTACATGGTATTGGAGACCGTATCTCCAGAAGGATATTGATACATTGGACAGCGTTCAGAGAAGGGCTACTTAACTGGTTCATGGGTTGAAGGATAAAACTTACCAGGAAAGGATCTTAACATGTATAGCTCAAAAAAAAGACAAGAAAGGGTTTACGATCAAAACATTTAGATACATAAAGGGAATCAACACGAGAAGAAAAAACTACCACAAAAGAAAGACATAATCTTACACTAGAAAGGCAAAACTTTTTAAAAGTAATTTCAGGAAATATTACTTTACTGAGAGGGTAGTGGATACATGGAATAGCCTTCCAGCAGAAGTGGCAAAGGTTTAAGCATGCATGGGATAAGCATACGGCTATCCTATATATAGTAAAAGGCTACATGAAAGTATTTGTCAAAACATGTGGGCAGAATTGCAAGCAAATGCATATATTAGGAGAAACATGTTTGTAAATGTGACTGTGCTGTCTATTACATTGCCTTGAAAATGCATTTCCCTTTTGAAAGTTGTTAATTTACATATCAAGCCACAGGTAATGTCATAAAAAGAATACAGCCCACTTTTTCCCCTCTTAATTTGTATGCAATTTTGCTTACATAGTATACAGATTATTTTAGACTTTGGTACATTCAGTATCTAGGAGTGCCTTTAAAATGTGTATATGACACAGACCCATAAATGAATGGAAAAAAAAGCTAGGGAGAAGTCCAAATAGCCCTAATCAAAGGTTCCTCCGTGGTTTTTCTGCCCACCTCGGGTAGGCACACTCAGTCCATCAGTTTATTTCTTATGGATCCTAGGTTGGTTCTATGACATCCTGGATAAGTCCTCTAGGTGGAGGACAGTTACAGACCATATGGTAATCTTTCTCATGGGCATCTTGAGTAGGGTTGCTACCTTTTCTTCAAAAAAATACCGGTCTTGGTACTGTCTCCATAGACTTAACATTGGCATGATGCCAATTTTTTACCGGCCTGCCGGTAAAATACCGGCCAGGTGGCAACCCTAATCTTGTGTGTTACTTCTGGTGGATATAGTATGGAGGAGTGTAATGTCTGTACACGCAAGGGAGCCTGGTGGATGTAGTTTTTCCTGTGATCATGGTGATCGTTGCACTGGAAAATTAGCATTCTGCTTTTATATTGCCTGCAACCGTGTGAGGGCCTGCCAAAGGCAAGATATTTAAGCAGTGTCTGGAGAGTTGTTTCTGTGTGTATTACTAGCATGCTGCCAGTCACCATATTTTCCCCAGTTGTTCCTGACACAGACACCCATAAGACAAGCCTAAGAATGCTTCTGCAAAAACTAAACATCTATCCTGCACAGATTGTCTGAATGTCTGAGTTCCTCATTAAAGAGTCCTGTCCCCTCCCTCTAATGCTATTTCTAGTGCCTCAGCAGCTGCCTTCTATATATACAGCTTCTGACCAAGAGTTCCCTGAATCTATATTTGTTTCTTTTGAAGCAGAGGAAAGTGAGGTATCAGATAGTCCATATCTTTAACCTGCAGAGAAAATTAATACTCTGATCTCAGCAGTTAAATCAGCTATGAATATGCCTTAAGAAGATATCCAGGTATCCAGCATTTTTCTAGACAGCTCATTCTTTTCCGGTTCATCCTCCCCCATATCTGTGCTCTCCCACTATAACTGTTATCTCTCCTCCCCCTGATATCGATCATCTCTCCTTCCCCTATCCATATCTCTTTCCCTTGCCTTCCCATATCTGATCTCGCTGCTCCTCCTCCACATCTCTGTTCTCTCTCCCGATCTCTGTTCTATCCCCCCTCCCTCATCTCTGTTCTCTCCTCCCCATCTCTGTTCTATCCCCTCCTCCCCAGCTCTTTTCTATCCCCTCCTCCCCATCTCTGTTCTATCCCCTCCTCCCCATCTCTGTTCTCTCCTCTCCTCCCCCCATATCTGTACTCTCCACCCTCCCCCATGTCTGTTCTCTCCCCCCTCCACCATTTCGGTTCTCTCCCCCCTTCCCTGTTCTCTCCCCCTCCCGCTACTCGCTTCTTCCTCCCTCTCCCTTTCTTACTTGAAGAGCAGGGGAGCTGCGGGCAAGTGCTGCTCGCACTCCCCGTGTGTAGTGATAATGCAGGGTATTGGAAATACTAAGCGCGGGGAGCGTGAGCAGCACTTACTCAGCTTATGTATTCTATGTATTCTATAAACCGAAAGTCTATAAACCGAACGACCTTCGGTTTATAGACTTTCGGCTTATAGAAAACTTATAGTAGTATTGCCTTTCTATGAACCCATTCCGAAAAGTCCATTCCGAAAGTCTATAAACCGAAAGCTCGGTTTATAGACTTTCGGCTTATGGAATACATGTAATCCTATTGCTATTCTATAAACCAAACGTTCGGTTTATAGAATAGCAATAGGATTACATGTATTCCATAAGACGAACGTTCAGTTTATAGACTTTCGGCTTATGGAATACATATAATCCTATTGCTATTCTATAAACCGAATGTTTGGTTTATAGAATGGCAATAGGATTACATGTATTCCATAAGCCGAAAGTCGTTCATTATGTCGGTTTATGGAATGTAGTGTACTATGCTATTGTATTCTATAAACCGACTCTATTTCGGCTTATAGAATGCCAATAGTACTACGAATGGACGAATGATTTTCGTTTATTAACCATTCGTTCATTCGGCTTTCGTTAGCTTAGCATTTTCGGTATTCGTTTTTCAAACGAATGGACGAAAATGCATTCGTCCGAAAACGTATGCACATGTCTTCTGTCTCTCACTTTATTTGCCACCAAGGTAACAGCAGAGAAAAGAGTATTCTCGGTAAATAGAATAAGGCTGACTATAATTCACCTTTATCAGTTCTATGATTAGGAGCATACAGCCACATGAAGGAAAAGAAAGGAGTGCAATTCTGTTTAATACTAAAAATGATAGTTTCTCTCCCAGTGTAAGAAAACTCACCTTTCACAGAGAACCCTGTGCTCTGTATAGAACACTCAAAAGGAGAAGATATCACAACGGCAAGAATCCAGTTTTTGTCTTTCCCTCATAAACAGGAAAAGTATGGGGGGAGGGGGGGAATTAGGACACAATTTTAAAATAAGAAAAATGTTTATAAAAAGCATGTTTTTTTTTATTTTTTTTTTACATTACTACAATTTTTTTTAAACACCCTTATCTTGTCAGCTGCAAGTGATATTGAAATTGGCAATTGGCTTTGTGCACTATCTAGCCTTGTGTGATACAACAACTCTCTGAGAGACTCAAGTGTGTATATAGAAGCCAAACATTATTAATTTCATGAAGTAATACAAGACTCCATACTATTTTCAGCAGGAATAGGCAAAGTGCCTGTGGTAATAGAAGGTAAATAGAATATCATTAAATTCTACATCACAAAGTCCAATAAATGCTTGTGCCAGTATAGGGGACACACTAAACTCTCTGAGGGCCACATTAGACCCACTGGCTCTCAGCTGGACATCATTTAAGGTTCTGACCAAGCTGATATTTTATCGGCAGGCCAGTAACAAATAGCACATACAAATTAAATTTGTCCAGCTAAAAACTGTCCTAACAACTATGTAGCTAGAAAAAATGGCAGATGCTTGACTTGTACAGATGCCTGTGCAATATACATACTACACATTGTAAGTATAGTTATGATTTTGGATCATGTAATTGTTGCATTTTGTGAAACACTTCAAATGTTGTTTTTAATCCCAGGCTCCAGTCAAATGATGAAAACTCAGTGGAAGTGTCAATAGAAACTACTAAACTGATATATGTTTAATACACATCAATACAGATAATGAACTATAATGCATACATATGGTTACTTCATTTTAATGTGTGTTAAAAAGGATAGGTCATTCTCTAGCCAGAGTGCTTGTATAGAAATTTCACAGTGGTAAATGAATTTACTTTTGTTAATCCTTGCACTAGAAAAGACAATGGCTTAATCCTGAAAATGAGTTTTCAGACTCCTCAAATACTTTTCCTATTAATGTGAAGGTCTGCAAGTCACATTTTCATTTCTTTCTTCCTCATTGTTGGAGGAGGACAGTGTAGAAAATGAGAAGTGTCTAACATTCACAAGAAAGCTTGTACAAAAAGAGAAGTAACAAACATTTAGTAAGCATTATTATCTATTTCTAAAGTCTTGAGTCAGCGGTGCTATAGAGCAGTGGATCTCAACTCAGTCCTCAAGGCCCACCCAACAGTCCAGGATTTAATGATTAACCAGTTGATTTATGTTGTTGTGTTTTTTTAATTTTATTTGTAAATTCTTTGGTAATCCCTAAATCCTGGACTGGTATGTGGCCACTTCTCTATAGCACCGTTGGCTCAAGACTTTAGAAATGGATAACTAACAGCATATTATGCATTTATATGTTTCAGATTTTGATTTTGTTTTTTCAATACATAACTTGAAAAGTTTCAGTATCTTTTGCAGGGTTTCTACTGGGTTTTTATAAATGTCTCCTGCTCTATTAAAAACATTTATAGGATTTAAATAAGCTTTATAAAGACTTTTTCCAACAAAAAAAAAATATATTTTATGCATAGTTTATTCATATTTGAGCAGGTCATAACTAGCATGCTCCACCCCATGTCTAACCTTACTGCTACAGCTATATACTCAGAACAGTGCATACCCAGCAATTTCCCAACTGAAATAACTAGTGGAGCACTGGCCATGCATAACATCACACAGTGGAATAGTGGATACAGTGAGATCCGTGCCTCTCCAGAGAAAGGTATGCCAACTCCAAGTGAACAAGTGCACAATTACTGATATTTCTAGGGAAGACCCCCCAAGAGGTGATAGAGATGCCAGTTGTCAGTAAGATATGAGGATCCCAAGAAGACGGAAAATTAAGCTTCAAAGGTGACTTTTGAAAGAAAGTACACAAAAGAAAAAAATAATAATTAACAAATGTGTATGTTTTTTAAAGTAAGCTTTCATGTGAGTTCATTATTTCATTTTTTGTTCAACTTCGCATGATTGTTTAAATAAATGGCATAATTGCGTATGTTTCCTCTAGAACTGAAACAAAGTATCAAGAAATAAATGTGTCCATTATAGTTCTTTGGTAAGCAGCTCACAGCTTGTGTCTGTCCACTTAGACTTCAGGCCATACTGTACTCAGGAGATACATTTATCAGTTTTACATTGAACTCAGCACAGTGCAAAGGGCAAAGAGACTCCATAAGGTGGGCGCATTGCTTCATGATTAAAAAGATAGTTTAATAAGTAACAGTTAAAGTTTAAAAAGTTACAGTTTCAAATGGTGCTTTCCTATGGTGTGTAAACACATCACCGCAACCCCTAGCTGCCAGGATATAAGCACCATCTTGCAGCTAGGAGGTGTGTTTGGCGAGTCATATATAATGTATTTGCTGACTGACCAAAAGCTGAAATCTTGTCACAAAGCTGCAGCTGAGATGGTCTCTTCCAAAGTATCGGTGTTATACATGGATACAACGTAACATGTCTTAAACCATACACACTACCTCAAAGTGCCTTTTGGCTGAATACAACCTTTATTGTTGTGTTTTGTCTTTCCGTAATTTTGGCATCTCTGTTTTGTATATATATTCTCCAAGGAAAGTATGTTTTAACTCCTTTTTCATTGGGTGATTGTTTATTTACTCAAACACTAATGTTATTATGTAACAAAAATAAATATTCCTTTATTTATTTAGAGATTGTGCACTGTTAGTTCTTTGAATGTGTATTTGTTCAAGTCATTTGTAGCTGATAGTTTTATCTCTATAATGATATGAACATTTTCAGTCTATATACCGTAATGAGATATGCAGTGTCTTTCTGAATATCATATCCATACAGAGTGACTGTCAGGTTTCTTAGCAGACAGCTACCACTCACTCACTCGGGTTGACATAATTATCCCCTCTTCTGTTACCTGGTACTAATGAGCATACCTGGGACCTTGTCAGACTTGCTTTAAACCATTCTCTGAGCAATGTTTAGTCATGCTAGAGCCAGTACAAGGGCTCTAGTAAATGTGAGTGACTCTCTTTTGGGGGCATATATCACCATCAGCAGTTGTTACAGTGTCACACATTGTATTCTTTGTTGTCTTTTCCCTCCTATTCATGTAGACATTGTAAGACATTGTCCACCAGTGAGTAAGATAAGCATTCCATTTTATTGCGCAACACTTTTTTCATTATTTGGGTAATCAGTTTATGCAAACCAACATTCATTATGATGTCATTTCACTAATTTCCTGACAGAAACACATTGGAGGTTTGTAAAAAATTTCCTACACTGTAAAGTGTTGGGAAATGAAAAAACAACAAAAACAAAAAAACGCATTTGTTATTTGCTATGAATTACTGGATTGTGCCCTTTACAGTGCAGGAAAATAACTCTGTTACACTAATGAAAAGTACCTAACTCTTTATACATACAGTCAGGTCCATAAATATTGGGACATCGACACAATTCTAATCTTTTTGGCTCTATACACCAACACAATGGGTTTGAAATGAAACAAACAAGATGTGCTTTAACTGCAGACTTTCAGCTTTAATTTGAGGGTATTTACATCCAAATCAGGTGAACGGTGTAGGAATTACAACAGTTTGTATATGTGCCTCCCACTTTTTAAGGGACCAAAAGTAATAGGACAGATTAACAGTCATAAATCAAACTTTCACTTTTTAATACATGGTTGCAAATCCTTTGTAGTCAATTACAGCCTGAAGTCTGGAACGCAGAGACATCACCAGACGCTGGGTTTCATCCCTGGTGATGCTCTGCCAGGCCTCTACTGCAACTGTCTTCAGTTCCTGCTTGTTCTTGGGGCATTTTCCCTTTAGTTTTGTCTTCATCAAGTGAAATGTATGGTCAATCGGATTCAGGTCAGGTGATTGACTTGGCCATTGCATAACATTCCACTTCTTTCCCTTAAAAAACTCTTTGGTTGCTTTTGCAGTATGCTTCGGGTCATTGTCAATCTGCACTGTGAAGCGCCGTCCAATGAGTTCTGAAGCATTTGGCTGAATATGAGCAGATAATATTGCCCGAAACACTTCAGAATTCATCCTGCTGCTTTTGTCAGCAGTCACATCATCAATAAATACAAGAGAACCAGTTCCATTGGCAGCCATACATGCCCACGCCATGACACTACCACCACCATGCTTCACTGATGAGGTGGTATGCTTTGGATCATGAGCAGTTCCTTTCCTTCTCCATACTCTTCCCATCACTCTGGTACAAGTTGATCTTGGTCTCATCTGTCCATAGGATGTTGTTCTAGAACTGTGAAGGCTTTTTTAGATGGTGTTTGGCAAACTCTAATCTGGCCTTCCTGTTTTTGAAGCTCACCAATGGTTTACATCTTGTGGTGAACCCTCTGTATTCACTCTGGTGAAGTCTTCTCTTGATTGTTGACTTTGACACACATACACCTACCTCTTGGAGAGTGTTCTTGATCTGGCCAACTGTTGTGAAGGGTGTTTTCTTCACCAGGGAAAGAATTCTTCGGTCATCCACCACAGTTGTTTTCCGTGGTCTTCCGGGTCTTTTGGTGTTTCTGAGCTCACCGGTGCTGTTCCAAACAGTTGATTTGGCCACACCTAATGTTTTTGCTATCTCTCTGATGGGTTTTGTTTTTCAGTCTAATGATGGCTTGCTTCACTGATAGTTACAGCTTTTTGGATCTCATATTGAGAGTTGACAGCAACAGATTCCAAATGCAAATAGCACACTTGAAATTAACTCTGGACCCTTTATCTGCTCCTTGTAAATGGGATATTGAGAGAATAACACACACCTGGCCATGGAACAGCTGAGCAGCCAATTGTCCCATTACTTTTGGTCCCTTGAAAAGTGTGAGGCACATATACAAACTGTTGTAATTTCTACAACGTTTACCTGATTTGGATGTAAATACCCTCAAATTAAAGCTGAAAGTCTGCAGTTAAAGCACATCTTATTAATTTCATTTCAAATCCAAATAATTAGAACTGGATGTCCTTTTCAAATTACAAGTATTTCAAAATACAAAGAATCTGGCACTTTTAAACTGAAAGAGTTAATTTTACCAAACAGACATACTTCCGCCTCAAATGGGATTTAAAAAGCTGAATTAAAAAATTTTTACATTTTTTTTTTTTTTACCTCATGATAGAAATGGCAACAAAAATGCACAGGAAACTTTTAAACACCACTATTCTGGGTAACAGAATTGTGTTATATTCCTTAAAAAACTTACATCAGCTATTTTTTGCTTCTGCAAAAGGAGGAAGTAGGCTGACCATCTGTTTCCTATTCCTCAAAATAAGAAGGTTACCAAGTGGGTTAATTAGGTGACATTTACACCCAATATGTAGGTGTTATCCTTATTTAAGGCTACAACGTTTATTAGATAACATTGGATTCATTTTGTGAAGTAGCTGCCACCTGTAGAGAATGCTGTCGTGGAACTCTACTAGATTTAGGCAATGGATAACTTTCTTGATATTACTAACCGTCAGACCATCGCTCAAGATGATAAAACTAGGCCTTTTTCTCATAGGACCACACTTGTGGGTGATTAATTATGTCTTTAAAACATATTAACCTATGATATTTAGAAATAAATGTATTTTTAAGGTAGCCAAATACATTGTAAAAGTCCCTAAAATATCTTCTTTTGTTCTTATCAGATTTAATTAATAATCTAAACCATAACAAGATCAATTTAACATAAACCGATGTGATTTGGTTTACAGCAGGGAACCAACCTTTCATGGTCTTGCTCATGGTGCTCCAAATGATCAAGTTCTATTTGTAACTACAACTTTTTTTTTTATATTTAAAGGAATGCAAAATGTAATAATATGCATTTAAGTACTTTGAAAGTTCTCTAACCCCTTAGTGACCGAGTGCTATGTTGCATTTGATGTGCCTTGAAGACCAGAATTCCATTATTTTTGTCATACGTTTCCTGAACTGTGAATTTCTTTCTTTGTGTTCAGTCCACCCACACAAATTATATATCATTTTTGAAAGGACAGATAGGGCTTTCATTTGATACTATTATTTTCATCATATGATATCATTTACTATTAAAAAATATATAAAATATGATGAAAATATGCCATAAAAACACTTTTTCTAACTTTGATCTTTTTTTTTTTTACAGAATTACAAATGATAAAAAAGACCCCGTCTATATATTTCTAATATTTGTCCTGAGTTTAGTAATACCAATGTTTCCTTGTTTGTCTATGTTTTATTTCAAGTAATAGGGCAATAAACACAGATATTAGTTTTTTTTTGTTTTCTAATCATTTTCTTCTACAGTGACTTTTTAACCCCAACCCTAAATTTACCCCAACTCTAAATTTACCCTAACCCTAAATCTACCCCCACCCCTTAATCTAACCCTTGTAATAATCCGAACCCCCCTGTAACCCTAATTATGACCCTAGATCTAGGTTTAGTAGATCTAGGGTTAGCTTTTTCTATTTATTTATTTAATTCATTTTTTCTTTGAAACTGTAATACCGTATTTGCTCGATTATAAGACGACCCCCCAAACTTTGGATATTCCTTTAGGAAAAAAACTAAAAGCCTGAATATAAGACTACCCTATAGGAAAAAAGTTAAACTTGTATATATTCACATGTAAATTGCTTTTTTAATAAAAAAATTATATCAAAAAATGCATTTCTTGTTTTTATTTCCTTTTATGTGCCAATGCTGCCTCTCTCTTTCCCTTGCCCCCAGCTTTGTCTCTCTCCCCCTCCCTTTGACTCCCCCCGGGCCCGTCTCTTCCCCCGCCCCTGTTTCTCTCTGCCCCCCTCCCTCCCCTTGTTGCTCTGTCCCCCCCTCCCCCTTCCGCCCTCCCTCCCCTTGTTGCTCTGTTCCCCTCCCTCCCCCTTAACTGTAACTAGAACCCTGGTGGCTAGTGGGGGCAGCCGGGGGATGTCTGCACGTATCCTCCATGCTGCCCGACACGGCAGTCTATTATGACAGCTGGTCCGTCATAATAGACTGCCGTGTCGGGCAGCATGGATTATGTCTGCACGTATCGTGCAGACATCCCCCAGCTGCCCGATTCTCCCTGGTGGCTAGCGGGGCAGCGGAGGATGTTTGCGCGATGAGCGCAGACCTCCCCTGCTGCTGCCCGGCACGACCGCCGGGACTTCTGTGACAAAGCCGGAAGTACCCGGCTTCATCACAGTAGTCCCGGCGGTCGTGCCTGGCGGCAGCAGGAGAGTCTGCTCTCATCGCGCAGACATCCCCTGCTGTTAGAGAGGGGGATCCAGGTCCCCTGCAGCTCTGTAATTTGAGGTCAGATTATAAGACGACCTCGATTATAAGACATTATAAAAAAAACCTCATCTTATAATCGAGCAAATACCTGCCTCAAGCAGTCAAGTAGCGCTGTCAGAGCGACGGAAGAGATTTTTTTTCCTCTTCTGTAGCTCTCCTCTGGGCACGCTGTATTGGAGGAGCATGCTCCTCCAATAGAGCACACCCCCGGTGTGCCCAGGGGGGCACAGAAGGTGTTGCATGATGCCTCCAGGAGCTTAACACTACATGTAAACGGAGGACGTATATATACGTCCTCATGGTCCTCAAGGACAATGCTTTTCAGGACGTATATATATGTCCATATGCGTTAAGGGGTTAATATGCATTAACATTTGGAGGATGAATTTTGTGCACAAGACAGTACATTTAATCATTGGGGCCGATCCAAAGTTACAGCCATCCCATAAATTAAATTCTAATCTCATTTCACGAACCCTGTGGGATGTATACAGAACAGCCATAGGGCATACAACACAAAGTGGGGAAAAAAAGAATATTCATTTGAATAAGATAGGTATTGTAATAAATAAACTAATGTAGATGTATAAGTATGAAGAACCCCTATGGACTTATTGATTTTCAGCAATTTTTACTTACACCGATCAGACATTAAATTATGACCACCTGCCTAATATTATGTATTATTTTGCCGCCAAAACAGCCCTGATCCGTCGAGGCATGAACTCCAGTAGACCTCTTGAAGGTGTGCTGTGGTATTGGGCACCAAATGTTAACAGCAGATCCTTTAAGTCCTGCAGTTTGTGAGGTGGGGCCCCAATTGATCGGACTTGTTTGTCCAGCACATCCACATATGTTCAATTGGATTGAGATCGTATTTGGACGCCAAGACAACACCTCGTTGTGTTCCTCCAACTGTTTCTGAACCCTTTTTGCTTTTTGGCAGCACACATTATCGTGCTGAAAGAGGCCAATGCCATCAGGGAATATTCCATGAAAGGGTGTACATGGTCTGCAACAATGAAGTGAAGGTGCGCATATAGTTATGAATGAGACTTATCTTTGTAGGTTATCCTTTTTCACAGACTCCATTGCATGTAAATAAAACACAAAAAGAAACCACATAGTGTAGACAATCAGAAGTTGATTGAGTATATATATCCACTCCCATTAAATTTACCACTCATGTAGTATGGAGACACACATCCAGGCTCTGGGCGTCAAGGCAGATGGAAAATAAGAATATGTATCCCACTGGGTAAGTATTTATGAAGTCGTGATGGCAGGAGAAAAGAGGAAGGAAGGAGGATCCATATATTAAAAAGGTAATACAAAGTTTAATAAAAAGACATAATAAAGTTACAATAATGTTATATTTACATGCAATGTAGTTTGTGAAATAGGATAACCTACAAAGAGAAGTCTCATTCATAACTATATGCGCACCATCACTTTATTTTTTTTTGCACAATTCATTTAAGGTGGTGTATCTAGGGGGTACATCGCTAAAGAGGTAGCAACACTATCACAAAGCACTTTGACAGCCAAATACACACTTCACTGCTTTTTAATGGTCTGCAACAATGCTTAGGTAGGTGGTAAGTGTCAAAGTAATATCCACATGATTTGTGGACCCAAGGTTTCTCAGCAGAACATAACCGAAAGCATCACACTGCCTCCAAAAGCTTGCCTTCTTCCCATAGTGCATCCTGTTGCCATATGTTCTCCCGGTAAGCGACGCACACGGCCATCCATGTCATGTAAAAAAAAAAAATGGTTCATCAGACCAAGCCACCTTCTTCCATTGCTCTGTGGTCCAGATCTGATGCTCACGTGCCCATTGTAGGCACTTTCTGCAGCTACGCAGCCCCATATGCAAGAAACTGTGATGCTGTGTGTTCCAACACCTTTCTATCAGAACCACCAACTTTTTCAGCAATTTGAGCTACAGTAGCTTATATGTTAGATGGACTACACGGGCAAGCCTTTGCACCCCACGTGCATCAATGAGCCTTGGCTGCCCGTAACCTGTATGCTGGTTCACCGCTTTTCCTTTTGATAGGTACTGACCACTACACACTGTGAACAACCCACAAGAGCTGCAGTTTTGGAGAGGATCTGACCCAGTTGTCTAGCCATCACAATTTGGCCCTTGTCAAAGTTGCTCAGATCCTTATGCTTGCCCATTTTTCCTGCTTCTAATACATCAACTTTGAGAACAAAATTTTCACTTTCTGCCCACTGACAGGTGCCATGATAACGAGATTATCAGTGTTATTCACTTCACCTGTCACTTGTCTTATATTATGGAGCCTATACATATTACGCTTTTTTCCACATATATATACACATACACAGATGTTATATTATATATTACACATATATTTTCATACATACAGCCAAAATGGCATGAAAATGCACATAAGAGAACACCCCCTCCCCCCATATGCTCAGAATGTCACTGATTTTAGGTAGGTTTTCCTTCTTTTTTAGCCCACAGCTTTTTCTGGGGAGTCAAAAAATTGTTTATCCATTACAATGCACTCACTGGAGGACTATCAACTTTTGGCCTGGATGACGAAACCAACATAATGGCCCATGGTACACTTTCACCAGCCACCTGTTATAATCGGACATAGACAGACAGGCAAGACAGATAAGATCCAGAGATGCTAGACAGGCAGATAGAGCAGTGGTTGGAGCCAAATATGTTTTAATCCAGTCTCCATTGACCTTTTACCAACACTTCTGTATCCATTTATGAGGAAGGCTGTGAAGGAAGAGACCGCAAGAGACTCTCCTCTCACATTTTACTGTGTATGAGGTCTTTGTGGAATTCTAGAATATTGGGCATTTCTGGACTTTAGGCTTTTTATCCTACCTTATTTAGCAGGATGGCTGTCTAACCTACAAAATCCTAACTTGGAAGTAATAGAATTCAATATCCATGTGTAACTTGGCAAACACAGACAGATTTTATTTCTGCAATAAATAGTTCTGAATCCGGTGCCATTTTAGCTCTAGGCCTGCAACAGGTGCTCACTTTACACTTTATGTCCTGTGATCCAACAGGTAGGAAATAAAAAATATCAAATGAAAGCTGAAGTGTTTCTTGCTTGAAGGATTGTTGAAGAATTCCAATAAATGTATTAAGTGCATTCAGCAGATGCCCACCGTGGCTTCCTTGGAGTCAAGGCAGCAGACAGCCATGTTGATTCACACTAATGGAAGTCTATCCTAAATTAAGCATTTGAATTCAAAGTTTATGGATTACTTCAACTTATTATAATGTTATAACGGTAATTATTAAAAATGTAATAAGAATACACACATGCATAGATATCAATGCAGAGATGTCAATCCAATTAGTTCAATTTTAACGTTTTCCCACTAGCATCAACTACCTAAATGTACCATAAACCACACTTACAAAAGAGCTAAAAAGATTTTGATCAGTCACAAACAGATAAAACTTTTTTTTATTAGAGTTTAATACAGTGTTGTGTGTGTTCAGCCACTCTACTTCTACAAATTGCATTGATTTTTGTTTGCAGTGAATAGTGCATATTGAAAACCATAAATAATGCCCAGATGTAGTGTTGTTGCTGCTTCTCAGTGAAAGAGGGTTACACATTGTAGATTTTATGAGATCTCAAAGAAAATTATCCATAAAACATACCATAAGTAGAACTAAAAGTATTTTGTTTCTTTCACCACTTTTCACATGTAGGGATTTTGCCGTCTTATTGAATGACACAGCTTCCTTCACGTAACATTTATTTTACTTTCCTTATAACCATATAAAATGTATACTATTCCAAAGTCTGGTGGCGGAGACAATGCATTTTTAAACAGAACTTAAATATCAGTCCCCAATATAATGCCTAAATAAAATATTTCATAATATGAATGGGAAAAATTGAATTACTTTAGTATTGTCCAATAATCAGGATTACAGATTATTCTCCTTAGTTAGCCAATAAAGGTATCATCATGAGTTTACCAGTTTCCTGTGTTGCTGTGGCTAACAGTACCCACTCCACCTATTAATAACAAAAGGCAAACACCACAGTTCCAACAAAACCTCTCATTGTTTAATGGAACTGTTACTTGTGCATGTATTTAAAGGACAACTGTATGCAAAACAAATACTTATGTTTAATGAGCCCTCTTTGCTCCATATAGCTCTATCAAAGCACTACCATGTTGTTCGGGATCTTGAGTCAGATCTTCCTTCATCCAAAGGTAAAGGAAAATCTGACCCAAGATTGTAAGCATGTCTGCACAATGATAGAGGTTTACCCAGCAAAGAGGAACACTATAACACAAAATTATAGACAATAGAAGAAATATACGTTTAAAAATAAAAATAATAAACATGAAAAATTTTCTTCCCAAATGGACAAATGTGTAGGTGCTTCTTCAAGGACTCCTCAGATCCCAGGCAACAGACGAAAACAGAAAAAGAACCACCTTTCAAGGTGGACGAATAGATTTGTTGGATTTGGTTGTCTCAAATGGAGACACGGGTGGACATAAAGGAAAAGGAGGACATTAACAAACCATGAATCTGTACAACAAATTCTAAACATGCTTTGTTACAAAAAAACTCAAACTCAAAAGTGCACAAAATAGGAGACACCAGTGCCAAACAGATGGTAACAGATGATGATAAATGGTGACAGATATAGCCACCAAAGCGAAGTGCAGTGCCAAAAACAGGTATCTACAAATAATTAAAAACAATAATAGACAGAATAATATTGTACTACAAGTTGCTTTGACGCGTAGCGTTGTATTTCAATCAGACTTCATCATGAAACGCATTGAAGCAAGTGGGAGTGCAATATTATTCTTTTTAATTTCTTGTGGATACCTATTTTTTGGCACTGCCCTTAACGACCAAAGCACCATTCAGCGTCTATGTGTTCCTGGCTGCTGATCATGAAGTGATCGGGCCAGGAACACACAAGCAGGGACCCGATCCCTGCCCACATCCCGCGATACTTCGGAAGTTAGGGCATGCAGGGATGCCGGAGATGTAGCGAACACTCTGTTTGAGCATTCGCTACATTTCCTATGTCAGACTGAGGCCAACTCAAAGTGGCCTCATCCGACACTGGGGTTCCCGCTGCAAGTCTCTGCTGGGAGCCGCGAGGAGCTGTTACATGCAGGACAGAGTGAGGCCACTCAAACACCCCTCTGACACAGAAAATGTGAACGTCGGCTACATTTTACTGAAAAAAGCTGCAGAACGACATAGACCGTCCTGCATTTAACAACGGGGAGTCGTGATGAGCTGTTTGATGCAGGACGTTCTATGCCATCCTACTAGCCTCTAGGCACTAAAACGTAGGACGACATAGAACGTCCTACAAGATCGCTTTGGTGGATATATTCGTCACCATCCATTACCATCTGTGTTATGGTTTGCTACTGGTGTCCACAATATTGCGCACTTTGAGCAAGTTTCAGTGCAATAATTTACTGTAAGGTTTAAGAATAAAGCGTGTTCATAATTTATTTTAAACAACCAAGTTCAACATTTTAAATCTGTTCGTCCGCCTTGAGAGGTGCTTTTTTTCTGTTTTTGTTTGTTACAGAGCAAGGAGGAAACAATGAGGTACTTTATTTGTATTTTATCATTAAAACATTTTGATTTCTGTCTAAACTTGATGCAACATTCATAAATATGTAAGTTGTTCCTCTGCAGTTGTCCTTTAATGCAATAACTATAAATACCCATTCTATATTTTAAAATGGAGGATCTTATGTTCAAAATTGGTTTGAATTAAGATAGCATGTGAAGCCTGGCAATAATTTCAGAAAGGGGTAGACATGGGTTGAACAATGTTTTTGTGAAATGTAACTCTTTGGTGATCTTCCAAATGTTTAAAGCCATACTTTCACAAAGAGTATGACAAAAAAGAATATATTCAGTATTAGGCTCTTTACAAAATGTGAGTTAGAATACAAATTCAAGAAATTGGTCATTGATAAAAAAAATGGATTGGTTCATCTCATCAAGTGGAATTTCCTTGTCAATTAAGGCAATCCTAAAACCCTTCCTAGAGCTTTCTTTAGACTGGACACACAAGTCTTCTCTATAAATGGGAACTGGCAGAATTTTACCATTTCAAAGAACTGTTTATCTTATTTTTACATTTAGAAGCACAGGTGAAGACATTACAGTAATCAGAGTGCAATATAATTTCCACATAGTGAATTGGTGGACACATATAACACCATTAGAACATTCACTACAAAGCAAGTAGCTTGGACCATGATTTTAAATTATCAGTACAATCAAGGACTATAGAATGACAAGAAGTACAAAACATCTTGCCAAAATATAAAATTTTCAAATAGTGCAGATAATTTAGTAATGCACGTAGACAAGTGCCAATATCCTATCTAGAATGACACATTTAATAATTCCTTAGAAAAAAATAAAAGTAGCCAAACAATTAAAATTGCACTTATTTCTCTTTCCAGTTACACATTCCTACTTCCGTGTTAATCATTAAAAAATAATAATACAATGAAGAAGGGAAAAAAATGGTCCAGGAAATTCTGTACATTCATTTTAATCCATAAAGGAGACATTGTGTGCATTTGGTCACCAGAGAATTCTGCATCCATTGTCTCCTCTACCTGTCCTGTTGCTCTGCAGATTGTTCAGTCACTGGGTTAACAAACCCTGCATATTCAGAGTTCCCATTATCATCCATCTCTGCACTGACAAAATCATTTTCCCACTCCAGACCATTGGAATCATCGGAGGCCGAGGCCGTGTGACTCCCAGGTCTTTTCCCGCTGTATTTTAAGGCTGCCCGCAGGATATCTTCTTCCGTTTTTGAGCGTTCCCTCATTGGAATCATCCTATTCATTCCTAGGTTAATAAATAAGTTGTGTTAATATGGTCCTATATTAAAATGGTCTACTTATTTGAACATGTACAGTCTATGAAGCATGTTTACATACAATAAGAGACAACATATTTTTTTTACTGTGCTGAACAAAGGCTGTTTTTAACATTTTTCCGGTGTTTGTGTTTAGTATATATATATATATATATATATATATATATATATATATATATATATATATATATATTTTAAAGATAAGAAGGGATTTATTTATTATTTCACTAGTCTGATCATATCCTATAAACGATCTACCCATATAGCCCAATCTGGTCCAATATGGATTCGAATCGGGCAAGTTAGACTCATTTTAGAAATGCCTAGAATCCGGCTACTGAATATCCTTGAATTTGATGCAAATCAGCTCTTCAGACCATTTGGAAACTAAAGCATCAGAAGCATTTGGATTGGGTCAATTTCAGTGTGAAAGCCATAGATTTACGTTTACCCAATATGCACTGATCACCCCGAACACACTCCAAAATAGAGTAATATACAAAGAGGGGGAAAAAATGATCCCCTGCTGATTTTGAACATTTTCCCATTGACAAAGAAATGATCAGTCTACAATTTTTAATGGTAGGTGTATTTTAACAGTGAGAGACAGAATAACAAACAAAAAAAATCCAGAAAAAATGCATGTCAAAAAAGTTATATATTGATTTGCATGTCAGTGAGTGAAAGAAGTATTTGACCCCTTTAACTTAGTACTTGGTGGCAAAACCCTTGTTGGCAATCACAGAGGTCAGATGTTTCTTGTAGTTGGCCACCAGGTTTGCACACATCTCAGGAGGGAATTTGTCCCACTCCTCTTTGCCCCATCCATTGTCCCTTTGATGCGGTGCAGTTGTCCTGTCCACTTAGCAGAAAAACACCCCCAAAGCATAATGTTTCCACCTCCATGTTTGACGGTGGGGATGTTCTTGGAGTCATAGGCAGCATTCCTCCTCCTCAAAACACGGTGAGTTGAGTTGATGCCAAAGAGCTTGATTTTGGTTGCATCTGACCACAACACTTTCGCCCAGTTCTCCTCTGAATCATTCATATGTTCATTGGCAAACTTCAGACGGGCCTGTACATGTGCTTTCTTGAGTATGGGGACCTTGCGGGCGCTGCAGGATTTCAGTCCTTCACGGTGTAGTGTGTTACCAATTGTTTTCTTGGTGACTATAGTCCCAGCTGCCTTGAGATCATTAACAAGATCCACCTGTGTAGTTCTGGGCCGATTCCTCATAGTTCTCATAATCATTGAAACTCCACAAGGTGAGATCTTGCATGGAGCACCAGACTAAGGGAGACTGACAGTTATTTTGTGTTTCTTCCATTTGCGAATAATCGCACCAACTGTTGTCACCTTCTCACCAAGTTGCTTGGCGATGGTCTTGTGTAGGTCCCTGACATTCTTGGACAACCATGGTGGAGAGTTTGGAATTTGATTGATCGCTTCTGTGGACATTTGTCTTTTATACAGGTAACTAGCCGGGATTATCAGCACTCCCTTTAGGAGAGTGCTCCTAATCTCAGCTCGTTACCTGTAAAAACCTGTTAAAGACACCTGGGAGCCAAAATTTTTGCTGAATGATAGGTGATCAAATACTTATTTCATTCATTTTTTTTGTTATTCTGTCTATCACTGTTAAAATGCACCTAGCATTATAGACTGATCATTTCTTTGTCGGTTGGCATTTCTTTATCAGCAGGGGATCAAATACTTTTTTCCCCTCACTGTATATGAAATTCACACATATCAAATCTATAGCTTTTAGTTCGAGAATTGAATAGACACATGTAGGAGAATTAAAGTAAACATATTTTAAACAGAAATATTCATATACAGTTATAATTTATTATTATTATAATAATAGCATATTTACATTAATATAAACATTTATATATTTGTCCTGAAGTAAAGCACATTTTAAAAAGTGTTAGGTTATAGGTACAATAAGCACACTGCTATATCCAGTCCATTTTTCTTTTAAAAATTATCAATAATGAAATTGTAATTTTGACATTGGTGAATCCCAGAATCACTGTAAACTAGGCTGGATGTCTCTGGAGATACGCAAGTGGACATGTGATGAAACAGGGGGGGGGGGGGGGGGGGCTACATAGGTCAATACTGTTATATAGTAAAAACAATACAATGTTTATAGAACAGTAATATCTATTTAAGGTGCTACCAAAAGGCGCTTAGTAAAGTGCTTCTCAGGTTGCTTTATCCTTCAAATTGCTTCAATAGATTGCTCCAATGGCCCATAGCAATGGCAGGTGAAAAAAATCCAATTAAATTGTGATAACTCAACTGGAACATTATTTTAAAATAAAACACAATAAAATACAAATACAAAGATATAAGTGGTATCTTCCTCAGCCCAACGTGTTTCTTCAGATACACAGACTTCTTCAGGTAGCCAAGATAACCACCACAAAACATCACCTCAACATATGCTACTAATGAATACTCCCTATCTTCTCCCCACTGTCCAGCCTCAGGTGTAAAAGGTTTGCTCAATATTCCGGACCTTGTGAAGTACAGCAACAGCACTTTTCTATCTGGCAGTGACCTGGCAACCTTATTGGTCTAATGCGACATTTGCACTTGAATGAATCCTCTGTTCAAATTTTGTTTGTGAGTGCATTTGTTAATTTTTAATAAAATTGTATTGGTTTTATTAAATAACAGTATTGCACTATAGACTTTTTTGTCCCCCTTTTGTTTACTCACTAGTCGATTTCAACATATTGTAGTGTCTTTTTGTAGTTGCTTTGTATTTTTGGGATTTGAAGGAGTCTTTGCAGCCATTTTGATTCTTTTTATGCAGCCATTTTAACACCAATGTTTGCAGTAACCATTTTTTATGTGTGTGTTTTTCCCCGTACACACAATGTACTCCAGGTATGAAAATACAGGGGTTGCTATGTGTTACAAAATGCCAATATTTGTCCAGTAACCATTCCTGCTGTGCGGGAGAGAGAGACTAGAGCTGTCAAAGACAGACAAGGTGCCGACAATCCGTGACTGCCTGGCTCGTCATTTGTTGAGAAGGGGTTAAAATGCAACAAAGCTTCATTGTAGAGGGAAAAAGTTATATTTTCCCTCCCCAAGTATAAGCTACCTTGCAGAGGTTGGTGGGCTGCTTAATAATTATTTAAATTTGTCTGTTTCCAGGACTTAATACCAGGAGCCATGGCTCCTACCTATTCTGATTTACAGACCTCTATTGAAGTACCATTTCCTATAAATAGTTAGGCTGTATCCTGAACTGGTCTGTCTCCTAAAGTCTACAAATAATAGTCAAGCCCCCAGTGGGCATAGATGAGTTTCATTTAAATATTGAAATGTAACATACATTTGAAGCCAAAGTCAGTTTAAAGTCTGAATTGTGCCTGGGAAAATTTGGGGTGATTTCCTACTGAAACGTGTTTAACGAATGCCTTGTGTGCATAAGGTCATTCAGACATTGCTTTGTGGAAGGTTCAGAGCTAAAGATTCATTGTTCTTTATTTCTGCTTTAGTACCCTCTTTTTTTATTTTTACCAGAAAAAAAAATTCACTGACATTTCCCAAAACCTAAAATATTGTGAAACAATGAAATAAACCAAATTTTAAGGAAGTGTACTCAAACCTTTAAATGGTACTGTATGCTTTTATAAATATCTGAAATGTTCATTCCATGTATACTAGAAATATAGAAATGTATACAAATAAAGGAATAAATCCTGCTGAAAGGCAGGCAAACCTATGCAAAAACAATAATCTTGCAATATTTTTTAATTTATATTCATGAACAACTAAAATGTTAAAACCTTCTTACAATATGAATACAAATGTAATAGGCAAGAGGTGCCATAGAGTGGTAATACAGGAAAACATACACAGATTATATATGTAATGATACACACACACACACACACACTTGGTTCACATGGATCATAGAATCCAAAAGGTCAGTTACAAACCTTCTTCATCCTCCCACTCAAGATCTAGGGATGTGCTATCATCATTGCCACTTGTTGATTTTGTTTTGTTTGTGAGATCACAGCTGCTCTCTGTGTTGGGAGTCAAAATGTTGGCTTCAGAAGAAAGCCCTGGAAACGTTAACAGACAAATTGATTTAAAGCTTCTATAGTGTAAAGGTTAAACATCAAAAAGTCTCATTTTTGCTGCTCCTGGTTTCACAAAACCCCAAGTTTTCTATACTATTGCTTACACAAAAACTTATAAAAACAAACTACAGTTCTCATAATACAACAAGGTTGTGTTCATGCTGAATTTCAAAAATAGGAAATATTTGAGAAGTAGAAAAGCCAAACTAAGATCATAGGTGTATCCCAAGACATCAGGATATTTTATATATATATATATATATATATATATATATATATATATATATATATATAAAAAAAATAAAAACTTTAAAATGTTACCAGTCACAAGACCAAAAGATGTAACATACAGTCAACTGGACATTTGGAGCCATGTGCAGAATAAGCTCTCCTCCATTGTTGGTGGTATTGACAGGCCACAGGAATACTGCGAGGTAGACGTAGCAGGAATGTAAACTCTCAACCCCAATCACAAGGCTGCACCAAATATGCACTCCACTCACCCTTAATTTACAAGGGGAGGGAGGATTTGTGAGTGAAGCTGCCATCAGCTGCACTGACAGCAAGTGATGGAACTAAAGAATGCCTCGGATGACTCTTCAGTACAACACCTGCTCCCAGAATAGTCTTCAGTGCAAGTACCCTTATTACTCTCCAGTACAACCCCTGCCCTCAGAATACCCTCCAGTGCCATTCACCATCACCCAGAACACTCCTCGTTTCACCTGCTTTCCATGCTTCCTCTTCCTCCATTCCCACACAACTTAAATTTGTTTGAAGCAAGGGTGTCAAACTGCAACCCTTCAGTTGCTGATGGACTTAATCTGTCATAATCCTGTCACCCCAAGAGGCTGGCAGACAATCTATCAACAGTTGTTGGGATGCAGTTGACAGCCTGTCGATATTAATGTTAAAATATGTGGTGCATAGAGTAGTGACTATTTTATAAAAGGAAGAATAGTAGCATGTGTATCCCAATATTGTATCACTTTAACATGTTTAAACAACTTACTGCTGCTTCTGAGAGCTTCATATTGCGATTTCACACTTTGCAAATAAGATTCAAAATCTTCAGCCACTGAGCTGTAATGAGCAATAAAAATAAATATATTACAGAGACACCGTCTTATGTCCTAGGCAATAACTGAATTAAAGACAAAATGTGATATACACCATTTTCTCAAATTTTTCTTCCGAATGAGAATTAGGAAAAAGGAGTGTTCTACCCTAAATATATTTAATAACAATAAGAAAATGTGTACTGCGAAAGTGACTTTAATTTCTTGGTGACTGGACTATTTTTACCATTACCATATTTCTTACCCTTCTTCTGAAGTGTTTGTGTTTATTTGTAATTTTTCTTTCTCATTTAATGAACCCAAACATATTTATTGTAAAGACCATTATTTTCATCACATTTCATATAATTCACTATAAGGAAATCATGAAATATGACGAAAAACCTTAAAAAAAACTTTTTCTAACTTTTACATGTAAAATATTTTACACATCTACTAATGCTAACACAAAGAACCTGCTACATAGATTTTAATATTTGATATGAGTTATGTCAATGTTTACATGGTTTTCAGTTGTTTTTTGCAAGTTATCGGGCTATAACTGAATGTGGCATTTTTCCCTTACCATTTCCCCCCAGAGTGACCTTTTAACTCCAACCCTAATCATCATCCTAACCCTAGCCTAACTGAACTTTGGATGTGATCACCACTTGCTGTGTCACCAAGAGGTTAAATTATACAAAATACACAACAACATTGGTGTCCAATCACACATAATATAACATTTAGCTTCCTAAAGTAGTCTATTTCATTAAAAACTACAGATTTTATTAATGCTATATCAACTAGTTAAACCCTATGGCTATAGCCTGCTGAGAGCATCTCAATCCTCCAGAAAATAATTATGAAGCACCTGTGGGTGGTTGGATGCTACACCTGGAAGCTTTGCCAGTCGTCAAATTATATACATCTAAAGACACACACACACATACATATATATATATATATACATACACACACACATACATATACACACACACACACACACACATTTTATACACACACACTATATATATATATATATATATACATACATATACACACACACACTACTGTTCAAAAGTTTGGGGTCATTTTGCAACTCTTTAAATGTATGTTTTTATGTAAAACAATGAAATTCCTAAAAGCTCCCCCAATTTTTGAACGGTAGTTTATATACTAGTAGTAGTATATATGTAGTAGTATATACACACATACATACACACACACATACACGTTCAAATATACACATATATATATATATATATATATATACATACACACACACACACACACACATATATATTTGTATATCCGCAAAAGTGGAAATGTGTGCTGATAAAGTGACCTAAACATATACAAAATACACAGTAGCACACCTTTTAATTATTGTTATTGTACTTTATACAGGGAGCAGGAGGAACCTAAAATACCAAAAAGTGGAGATTTTAGGGGGGGGGGGGGAACACACCCTCCTACCTCCAGTTTAAATAAACAAGAAGGTGGGAAAAAAGGTCCAAAAAATAAAAAAAAACCTAACAAATGTTGTTTAATTCCACTAAACAATGTTAAGACTATGGATTTAACAGCATGACCGGTATTTGGCAATTTAGTTATTGAGGAGCATTGTACAATAGCGCAACTGATCATTTACTAGCTAAAATGCATAGTTACCTCTTTGGATTATCTCCACTTTTAGCAGCCTGAGCTCTTTGTCTAATCCACTGCAACCTGTGTTGCTAAAAAAAAAAGGAGGGGAAAAAAGAAAAAACAAAGTCATATGCTTTTCTGTAAACAGATCACTTAAACTACTAGAATGTCTTATTTGGGGAATTGTTTTTGCTCATTATCACAGTAATCTGTGGTCCTGCTTAACTATGGACATTATTGACAAAGTGGGTACATTGGAGAAATTACAAAACAAAGTTAAAAGTATGTTGATACTATGATTCTATGATCTGCAGGATACATTTTGTTTTAGAGAGTACCACAGGAAAATTCCTTACTTTAAATACGTTGGTTGTCATCCTGAACCAACATCCCAACATACTGGATGTTGATCCAGGGTGCAGTTCTATTGACCTGTGAGTTTCCTGCCTACTTAATCCTCATCCAGAGCAGATTGTTTCCAGAACCAGATCATAATATGTAGGATTATTCTAGCCTATGCTCAGCCTATATATGAGTAATATTCACTGATTGTGGATGTACTGATATCTGATATGGACAATCTGGTGTATTGTAGCCAAAAGGAAAAAAAGCTATACAATCCATCCACTGGCTGCACAGTCATATTTCTATTTGTCATATTTATAAGATTCCTTACAGATCAGCTCCAACAGTAAACCTCCTTGATGATGTGTCATGTACATCAATACTACTAGCGCCATGTTGAAAACAGGAAACATGGTAATGGAATTACATTTACACACAAACAACAAAATGACAAGGTATTCAGTTGTTCTTCCGCACAGACAAACAACAACGACACATGTAGAAAGTACCTACCAGTGTAGAGCAATATCTCCACAACTTGTTCTCCAACCGATAAACGTGCAATACTGAATGTGACAATTGAAATGTGATCATTTATTAAAAGAACAGTAACAGTAAATGTAACTAGGACTCATCTGGCTTAACAGGGTATGTTGTACCAATGAAACATGGTTAAACTAAGATATAGAGCAGTCATCTCCAGGTTGTGTCTCCTAAACCTATCAGTAGTCATTACACCCAATTGTCTTCTAGTTAAAAATTACCAGCCATTGCTTTACTCCGTTTATTTTAGCTAAAGTCAGGCTTTAGTCTGGGGAGCCCATTTGGGGGGCTTGTCTGTGTTATTGCTATCATTCAATGTCCGGTGATGTCAGCATAGAAGAGCTGCCTAGATTCAGTACACAGACAGTAAATACCCCTTGTTCACTTGTATAAAACCACCTTATGCATATGTCTACCCTTTATATCATAACAAGGAGACAGCACACAACTAATATTTATTTTAAAATAATGTTTGACAACAGGCCAATCATTGATTAAAAGAGAACAGTAACATTTGAAGAGACTCTCTTATGTAAACTAAATGGTTTATTTAAACATAAACGATAAACATGTATTTAACCACAGAAAAATTGAAGTTGAGTTCTTTAGTGTTCTTAGATTAATGCTTTATGGCCGTAAGTAGTATTTAAATATTTTCTGTGTATTAGTATCTAAAACCTACGCCAAAAACATTTTAGATATGGTTAATGTACGTACTTTGCTTTATAGCGACTAGACTGATCTGGTCATTTCTTTCCTTATACATTACTAAATGTCACACATAGCAATCCGACTGTTTTGCATAATAATCAAACAAACATCATTGCATGATTCACAATGGCCAAGTAAATCACAAGCAATTAAATAAAGAATGTACACTATATATTAATACAGACACTATTTTTTATACTGCCGAAATAGATGTGTGACAGCTTACCCGAGAATCTGGATGTGGAGCAGTTGCTCACTATGCCTTGAGGGGATACATCTGTACCTCATGTGCTAGGCCAAAACCAATTTCTTGAGTTAATGTATGCTTTGTGCAAATAGGAATTGCCTGACACTTCAGGTCAAGATTGAATTTGGGGGAGTGGGATTTATTATATATTTGATAGATAATATCTGCAATGGCCTAGTGAGTAGCAAAACATATGGGACACTCAAGTTCTGTCAGTTGATCAGTCAAATGCCTTTTTTCTGTTCTCCTTTACATTGTAATTAGATAGCTTAGATGTGTGTTACTAGAACAAGTTCTCTGAAAAGTAAAGCTTCACCAACTAGCACAGTCTGTTGTTTTATCTTATAAGTACTACTACCATTACTATAATCTTCAAGGATCCTGAGGACTGCCTTTTATTATATTCCAGTGAAGGCATAGCTGAGGTATTTATTGCCGGTAAAGTAGAACATAAGATATGAAGTGTTAATATGCGAAGAGATAATAGAACATCTTAAATGTCTGCAGTTTACAAGGGTTATAACCACAGCTTTTGCAATGAGCCTTTAAATTTGTAACCAGTTAACCTTGAACAAAACACCATTACTGTTCCTTTAATAAATAAGACAATTTAATTAAACTTAAAATGATTGTTGTTGAGCTTTCAACATGTCTTCAAGAAAACACCTTATATAAATCCATAGTTATAACCGTTATCATTTGTCACCAAAAAGTAGGCAACTCATTGGTATGTAAAGATTTCTGACATCGAATGAATTCTTGATGGCATAAAATGACACACATATTACTAATGCAGAAATGTCTATAATATTGGGGTTGTAATCCCCTCACCTCCAAAATCTTTCTTTGCTTGGCTGCCCTGGCTGCTTCACGCTGTGCAGCATATAAAGCCTCTTCTTCTAGTTTTAACTTCTCCTCTTGTAAGGCTAACTGCGTATGAACAAAACAATAAGGGTTAACAAAATCAGAACCTCTCTAGCTGCCCTCAAAATTAGAAAGTAAAGTTAAAAACATAAAAGTGCATGCAAAACAATGAAATATTTAAATCACAAAACATAAAGGCAAATGCTCAATTAGCATATGAAATGGACACAGACATATAATTTATGAAATATGACTAATCGTTTATGTAGCCTATTAAGAATATGATGTAGCTTAAAAAAGCTTTGTTAGAACTGGACTTCCCCAATTCTAGCAGAAAATCACAATAGCTTTAAACCTCCCCTTCAGCTATTTATAACAATTAACAAGCCACTGGTCATGTGCCACAAATACCATATACTTATGTTGTTTTATTCTGCTGTGCACCTCATTTAACAGCCATAGAGATGACACAATCTAGTAAAGCAATCCCAGTCTGTGTTCAGAGTTGCCGTTTTCATGAGGGCCTATACAATGCTGCTATTCGGAGCAAGCAAAGGAGTCAGCATGTTTTTTGCTATAAGTTACGAATACAATTGGACCTGACATTCTAGTAAAGAACCTGCACACAATTTCTTTATGAATTGCACAGGATGCAGTCAGGTACTTAACTTTGAAACTTACTTATTGTAGACATCTGCCCAACAATCCTCTTCTACTGCATAAAATTGGTGATAATACCCATAGACGATGTTTGGGATATACCCAATTCATGATGTCAGCAATTTTTGTATGCCCATCCCCTATAGAGTGAGACTGAGACATAGGTGACTCACTGTGTATATGACATCACTCTCACACTTACCCAGTGATCTGATCACTGTTTTTTAGTAAGGATATTGCGGAGTCTGAACTGTTCTTGAACTTTCAAAATTTGCAAAAGTAGGTAAGGGTGGTGCATGCTCAAATACGCACGCATATAAAAAGCATGTTTTATGGATTGAATATATAATACAATTGGTGGGGGTAGACTCTTCAAGTCAAAAAACATCTACGTTATTTACTTACCAGAATAACTGGTATTAAATGTACCAAAAAAGAAAAAAAGGGCAACATAAACAGGAAAAGGATAAACTAAAATAAGCATATCTGTTTTGTGGCAGAAAAGATTAAAAATATATATTTAAAAGATGCAAATTTAATAACTGGGACACATTATTAGAAAGTTAACCTCTTGTGACTGAGTTCTATGCTGCATTTGAAATGAGTTGACCAAAATTCCATTATTTTTGTTGTACGTTTCCTTTTACACCGACACAAATAATATATTGTTTTTTAAAGGACAGATGGGGCTTTTTTTGATAGTAAATTATATAATATTATGAAAATAATAGTATTAAAAAAAATATATAAAATATTATGAAAATATTCCATAAAAAAAAAGTTTTTCTAACTTGACCTGATTTTTTTTTATATACAATTACCAAAACAGTGTCTTTTTCCACATACATTTTACTTCAGACATGAATTCACAGATTTTGGTATGTGTCGCTGCCAAACACCCCCCCAACATATGTTCAGCAACATCTCTCGAGTACAGGGATACCACCCATACATAGGTTTGTCAGCTTGTTTGGGGGTTAAAGGCCACATTTGAGAGGTGTGTTTTTTGATTTTGCAACTTGGAATTCTGACATGTAGAGCAAAGAAGGGGTTAATGGCTCTTATAAGAGCCTTTGTAGTACTGTACAAAAAATTAAACATTGTAAATGGCTTTTATAAAAGCTCTTGATTGTTAATATTTTATTAAAAATATTATTTATTACTATTACATTTTACTTTATCTGATCCGTCTCTCTCCCTCACTAAAACTATAGTGAGGAGAAGGAGGCAGATCAACACCTGTCAAAGGCAATATTTGTAAATACTCATCTGAGCTCTTACCGTACATGCCGGCACACAGATCACACTGAGCTAAGTGCCTTTTTAAATGTCAGTTACGGTCACTCAGGGGAGTGATTGTAGTGTGCCCCTGCACTTTAATTCAGTCTACATGGAGGCATATTTGTCCTGAGTTTAGAAATACCAATATTCCCATGTTTTTCTGTGTTTTTTTTTTCAAAAAATAGGACAATAACTGATAGGATTTTTGTTTCCTAACCATTTTCTCCTACAGTGACCTTTTAACCCCAATCCTAAGTCTACCCCCACCCCTTAACCTACCTGTAACATTACACACTAATTGTAGATCTAGGGTTAGCTAATTCCTTTTATTTTCACTGCAATGTTGCTGACTGCCTCTAGGGGCAGTCAAGCAACAGTTTCAGAGCGACGGAAGAGATTTTTTTTTTTATCACTTCCATCGCTCTCTGCTGGGCACAGCGCACACCATATTGGAGAAAAATGCTCCTCTTCAATATGGCACCCACGAAGGAAGAAGCGGGTGTTGCATGATGACTCATGCCAAAGGGCACACACAGAGGCTGCTTTGGATCAGAGAATAACTGCTGGCATGTAGCGTATGCAGGAAATATATATACGTCCAGGTGGGTTAAATAAAATAATAAGGTGGGCATATTTTTTTTTCTAGGGAACTTGTTACAGGGTTAGCAATAAAATTAGGACAGAATTCAGCTCCATTCAAGTAATCTCAGGTACATTTTAGTTATTTAGTGGTAGTAGTTTTTAACAGTACATGTCTTGAAGAGGGTTAAAAACAAACAAACTATGAAACAATTCCAAGATGGCCACCTCCCAATGAAATGTAGTCAGATATTCAAATAGTAATGACAGCCAAATTAACAATAATTTGATTTTGTTTAAAATTTGTTTGTATTATTGGTTCAAATTGAATTATATAAAGAACAATTTCATGTGACCCAATTCACTTTAAATATGGAGAATGGATAATAGCTGCAAGTTGACTTCCTGCTGAGTTCTACTGTGCTTTACTAGAAACACAAGTACTAACTGAAGACAAACTCACCGTCACTGTCAAATTCTGTTTGACACTAGAAAACTGGGATGGGACAATAATCATTTTATAATGATACCTTCTTAAAATATTCAGGATCTAGATTCTAGGCCTCAGACCAGGAGTAGTCAGAAACCTGTTTAGCAGCAATTCTCTTGGTCTTAACAGAATTCATGTTACCATTTACATGATCCTTATCTTAACTCCTTCAAAATGAAGTTTGGTGAGAACACTTAGAAACCATGTCAATATTGTATATTATATAATCATATTTTTATCAATTACACTGTAAGGACTATGGAGTACTGCACATATCCTGTGAAAGTGCAGTGATAGCTACAAAAGGACCATTTTCTGTTCTTGGAGCTTAAATATACAGTATCTAGTAAATAGTTTTTTTAACACCTTAAGGACAGAGCCTTTGAAACATTTTTGTCCTTTCTGGACAATGGCTATTTTAACATTTCTGTGCTGTTTGTGTTTAGCAGTAATTTTCTTCTTCGTCATTTGCTGTACCCACACATATTATACATTGTTTTTATCGGGACAAAAAGGGCTTTCTATGGATGCCATATTTTTGATCATATCTTATCATATTATTAAAAAAAAAAAAAAAAATATGGTAAAAAAAAAAAAAATACACAAATTTCTTTGTTTTTATTTGAAACAACTTCTCCTCATCGACAATAGCGAACGAAAAAACATGCTAAATAGATTCTACTATTTCTCCTGAGTACAGGGATACCACCCATGCATAGGTTTGTTGGGTTGTTTGGGGGCTAAAATGCCAAATTTGTGAGGTGCAGTTTTTTGTTTTCCAACTTGAAATTTTTACATGCAGACAGCCTGCACCCATGTCCCATTTGGGACATATTTGAAACCAGCCAGTGTATTTTACCCCATCAACCCATATATTTTTTAAAAGTAGACACCCTAGGCTATCTCAAATGGTGGTATTTTAACACTTTCCATGCACTAATTCTACCACCAGCCTTTGTCAAAGTTTGTGGTAGTAATTTTTTTGTGTTTTTTTTTTCACAAACCTTGTACTTCAGACATGAATTTACAGATTTTGGTATGTGTCACTGCCAAATAACACCCCAATAAGTGTTCAGCAACATCTCTTGAGTACAGGGATACCCCCAATGCATAGGTTTGTTGGATTGTTTGGGGGGTAAAAGGCCAAATTTGGGAGGTGCAGTTTTTGGTTTTCCAATTTGAAATTTTGACATGCAGACAGCCTGCACCCATGTCCCATTTGGGACATATTTGAAACCAGCCAGTGTATTTTACCACATCAACCCATATATTTTTTAAAAGTAGACACCCTAGGCTATCTCAAATGGTGGTATTTTTACACTTTCCATGCACTAATTCTACCACCAGCCTTTGTCAAAGTTTGTGGTAGTAATTTTTGTGTGTTTTTTTTTCACAAATATTGTATTTTAGACATAAATTCACAGATTTTGGTATGTGTCACTGCCAAACAATAACCCAATATGTGTTCAACAACATCTCCTGAGTACAGGGATACCACCCATGCATAGATTTGTTGGGTTGTTTGGGGGCTAAAGGGGCCACATTGTGAAGGTGCGCATTTTCAACTTGGAATATTGACGTGTAGCCAGCCTGAGCCCATCTTTCATTTGGGACTTTTTTTTAAAGTAGGACAGTGTATTTTACCCCAAAAAGTATATATTTTGTAAAAGTAGACACCCTAGGCTATTTTAAATGGTGTTATTTTAACACTTTCCATGCACCAATTCTACCACCAGCCTTTGTCAAAGTTTGTGGTAGTCATTTTATTGTGTATTTTTTCCCACATACATTGTACTTTAGACACAAATTCACATATTTCGGTATGTGTCACTGACAAACAATACCACAATATATGTTCAGCAACATCTCCCGAGCACAGGGATACCACCCATGCATAGCTTTGTCAGCTTTGTTGGGTGTTGAAAGGCTACATTTGAGAGGTGCGCTTTTTGATGTTCAAACTTGGAATTTGAACATGTAGAGCAAGGAAGGGGTTAATAGCTCTTATAAGAGCCTTTGTAGTACTGTACAAAAAATTAACCCCTAAAAATGCACAGACAAGAAAAAAGGTTCTGCTGTGCAGTGATCAGTGGCAGGGAAGGGGTTAATACACTACACTATACAAAGGGTATGGCTTTTATAAAAGCCCTTGGGACTCACAATTTTTTTACATTTTATTTAATTTATTACAATTAAAAAATTATGTTATACAGATCTGTCTCTTTCCCTCACTAAAACTCAAGTGAGGAGAGGGAGGCAGATCCATACGGGTCAGAACAATATTTACGAACCAGACGAATGGTGATGCTCATCTGAGAAATCACCAAACCACCTTTGCCACTGATCGGCTGTTACTGATCGCTATACACGCGTTCAGACAGCTTCAAAAGGAATACACGTAATCCCCTAGTGGGTATAACTAACCCCTAGCGAGTCTGACAAAAAAAATGCTGATAGCAAAAAAAAATCCTTCTGCGACTAGATTGCTCCATATGCGCTGCTTAGGCAGTGACCATATGCACTGCTTAGGCAGTGACCATATGTGCTGCTTAGGAAGTGATATACGGCAAGGAAGGGGTTAATAGCTCTTAAAAGAGCCTTTGATATACTGTAATAAATCAAAGTAAAAAAAAATAACCCCTAAAAAAATGCACAGACAGCAAAAAATGTGCTGCTGTGTAAGATCACTGCGTACACAGCGATCAATTGCAGGGAAGGGGTTAAATACTGGAAACGGCTTTTATAAAAGCCTTTGGGTCTCAATTCTATTAAATATATTATAATTAAAAACTTACATTATACAGCTCTGTCTCCCTCCCTCACTAAAACTCAAGTGAGAGGGAGGCAGATCTACACGGGTCAGATCAAATATTTACAAATATTGATCTAACCAGACGAATGGTGATGCTCATCTAAGCAAACGCCAACCCGCCTTTGTCACTTATCAGCTGTTACTGATCGCTATACATGCGGTCAGACAGCTAAAAAAAAATTTTTTTACGTTAAACGTAGTCCCCTAGCGGGTATAATTAACACGTGACGGGTGTAATAAAAAAGTAAAAAAAAATTTAAAAATGCTTCTGCAGCAAGATTGCTGCATTTGCGTCAGATCGCTGCTTAGGCAGTGATCTACAGCAAGAAAGGGGTTAATCTCTCTTAAAAGAGCTTTTTTTTTATACTGTAATGAATTACAGTAAAAAAAAAATGAACCCCTAAAAAATGCAGACAGCAAAAAATGTGCTGCTGTGTATGATCACTGCGTACACAGCGATCAATGGCAGGGAAGGGGTTAAATGGCTTTTATAAAAGCCCTTGGTGTTTAAAATTTTATTAAATATTTTTTTTATTATTTTATTTTATTTTTTTACTTTATCTGATCTGTCTCTCTCCCTTACTATAACTAGTAAGGTGAGGGAGGCAGATCAATACTTGTCAAAGGCAATATTTGCTAATATTGCCTTTGACTGTATGGTAAGTGCTCATCAGAGCACTTACCATACATGCCTGCACACAGATCACATAGATCTGTTGTGCCGGCATCGATTGGCTCCCCCTAGAGCATCGGAAGTGAAATACTTTCACTTCCGATGCTCTTGCCATTAGAAGGGAAGCGCTGCCTGTATAGGCAGCGTTCCCTTCTACTGAGCCGATGGGGTCGCTCAGGAGAGCGACCACCATCGGCTCTGGGGCAGCTGAAGGTGTTGTTAAGTGCCTCGCTGGCGAGGCACTTTAACAACACCGCAGATGCTTAGAAAGCGAACGATCGTTCGCTTTCTAAGCACATGTGTGCAGCGGGCGCAGCCATTTTTAAATGGCTGCTACGATCACTCCGTGGAGTGATCGTAGCGCGCCCCTGCACATTTGGGGGGTGTTGCACAATGCCTCTACCTAGAGGCATTGTAGCAACACCGTTAGAGTAAAGAAAGCGACCGCTGGTCGCTTTCTTTACTCCATTTAGTGCATGACGTGCCAGGCACGTCACCTGTCGGCAAGTCCTCGATTTGCCGTGACGTGCCTGGCACGTCACCTGTCGTTAAGGGGTTAATAAATATTTAATTGATTTTTAAAATTATTAAATAGATATTACAAATATGATATGGATATCGTTGACCTATTTCGATATAAAACTTTTTGTGTAATTCTTCATAAATTATTGATCAGTTGTTCAGTAAGTAAACAATGAAAGGGTCTGCAAGTGGGTGGCTGGGTTAATGAAGGACAAATATTGAAATTATATATTACAACAGGCCTGGATTTCCCTTCACATATCGTTTGAGTAGATTAAAGAATTTAAATTATTCTAAGAGTATAGGAACATACTAAAAGATTCAATATACATTGCCAGTTTACAGTTTAGGCAGACGGAGATTGTAAAAATTGACTCATTGGAAACAAGCTGTTACAGGGTGTGAGTGCCCCCTTGTGGACCAAATAATTATATCTTCAAATGAGGACAGCAAACAAGATAACACCTTAAAAAGCACTTTTCAAAATTCTCCATGGTACATGGAACAAATCCTACATGGTAACCCACCCATCCCTTAAACACGAGGCCCCATCCCCTTTCTCATTCATTCAAATAATATATCCACCGTCCCAGGTGTGGTTTTTTCAATGCTCCAAAGCCAATTCCCTACCAAATCAAAACAGAATCAATCTAAAACCATTCTTGATCATACAATATCTGGAGACATGATTCTATGTTCGTTTGTTTAATTGTTGTTTTATATTATAATATATTGTAATTCTGTTAAGTATTTTGAGGGTTTTGCAAAAGACGTTTTAATGAGATCAGCCCATCGTATACAAAAGCTCTTCCCTTGACATGTCAGAGGAGGATTTCTCATCAATATAGCAAAACTACACCCCAGAGAATCATATATATAAGATATCATTTCAGAATCTTTTCTTAAACATGAGGATCTATTTATATTTTCCCATCACAGCTCATCATCTGCTATATATATCTATACTAGTTTATCTATGTTCAATATCTGATTGTATTTTGTATAACACAAATGTCTGACATCTGTACTGATACGTCTGATTGATAGTTATAAGTTCCTACAAGGAATTTTTGCTGTCTATGCATGTTTTGTCTTTGATGATTGTATCTTGTAAAACCCTTAATAAAATAAAATAAAAAAAATAAAAAAGATAACACCTTGTCTGTTTATGTTACACAGTATAAAACATTAAATGTGTAATCACTATGTTATTAAAACATGACTACAAAAAGACCTGTGTATTTAAAGGCCAGAATGACACGTTTTATATTGTTGTAAAAAGAGAAAAGGAAGAAATGATGGAGCAAATGAAAGAAAGAAATGGTATGAAAATCATACCTGGGAGAGTTAAAGGGTAGCCCAAGGGAGGGACTACTGCCAACATAATAGAATGCTGCTGAAAAATGGGTTACAGCCACTGCTTCCACTGTGCCTTCATATTAGAATGATGGTGGTACCAGGGGGCGTTCAGCGATGGACTAGTATCCATTATATCTTGGAGTAACGTTACTTAACCCACTCAGCTCTGTTGAGCGTCGACAATTGAAGTCCTTATGGAGAACATAAATGAAGTCTAGTCCAGGTGCTCTCGGGACATAGCGCCCAGTTCTCCATACTCTGGTTGCATCAACGGTACAAGTGGAATCCCCAGATCTTGTGGGAACAATCACATTCCTACAGAATGCCTTTCCAATATGGCTCTGCCCTGCTGTGGGCACGAGCTTCAGGGATTCCCTTCTGTTGCTCAGAAGGTGTTGCTACATCTTGTAAAAAAAATAAACTAAATACATCCCTTTTTTTCTTTTGCTAGCCTTAGAGCTAGGCTACAATGACACTATAGGTAATTACGGGGGAAAAGCAATGTCCTACCTTTTGTTATTGTCCTATAAATTGAAAAAAAAATTGCAAAGAAAAAAATGGAAACATGGGTATTTCTAAACTCAGGACAAATATTAGAATCTATTGTGTGGGTACAGAAAGTGAAAAATAGGAAAAGTACAGCTAAACACAAACACTGCAGAAGTGTAAAAACAGCCATTGTCATAAAGGGTACAACATTTCCAAAACAATCCAATAACGAAGGGGTTAAATAGATTTTTTCCTGACAGATTATATTTAAATTGTATCCTTACAAAACTGAATCAGACAGATAGAAACAAACACACACACAAGCTTACAATGTAGTGGAGATACATTTACGCATTTCTGAGGGACATTTAAAGATTGAGAGGGACAGAGAGCGGGACATTATGGTGATGTGAGTTTAGAACATATAGGTCCTACAGGTAATCAATCTAAAAATTTGTAATTTTTTAATTAGTTTAAATAAATGGAAATTTACAGTGATCACTGGGATCTTTATTTCAACATCTCTACTAGGGAGATTTTCAGTACAAGTCCAAGAAACCTGAATAAAAGTACTCACAGTGTGAAAATCCTGCATGGTAATATGTCTGTTTACATGTGTTAAAAGGTAAAACAACTTTCAATACAGAATATATAAGCAGTACCAGTATAAGAATACCTCTTAGCTCACTGATGCCTTGTTTGATAATTACTATTTAACACACTTTCTAGTTCAGCTAACTATTAAAGAATAAACAAGGTTTTTAGTTCAGCTCTTTTGTTTTTGTTATGTGACTGTAATTAATAAAATATGTGACTAAACAAGTATGAATGGGCTCCGCCAATTTGTGAAATATAGTGTTTTTGGTTTCCACCCCATAGTGGCTTTACAGCATACATTTCTCACTTTGGGGCTGGGGACACAGAATGCAGTCTATAAGTCTGATAAACTCTGATCATGGACTTGCATTGAATGGGAGGGTAATGTAACTAGTTATACCCACTATGATACACAGGAGTCAGGGAGAGCATTGGAGTATCTTATGACATCATCATGCAGGCTTTGGCCACAGTTGTAAAGTGAGAATGGGTGGAAGATTTTGGATGATGTTGCATCATGGGAAATATTCACAAAATGGAGCCAGGAGATAAACACCTAATTTTATTTTACCTTTTATATGCAAGTAATTCAGTGACCAGGTTATCTAGTTACATCTTATGTAAGTTTACTACCCCACCCACTAGAATACCGTTCACTTTACCTCTAGCTGATCCCACCTAGCGGGAACACACACAATTCATCTTTGGCCTATCCCACCTAGTGCCACCCATCCACACTACTGTTACTACAAATTCGATCCCTCTGACCTCTTCAATCCCTTATGTGTCTCATGGACCCCATTGCCTCTAGATTGTAAGCCTGCGAGCAGGGTTCTCTACCTCATATACCAATCTGTTCTAGTTTGTCTAACTTAGTATCTAGTTCCCTTCTATGCTCTGTACCTTGCGCTACATAAATAAATGTTAATGTAATGTAAGTGGTAGTGTCTCTTTAATCGTTTACCAATTACCTATGTGGCAAACAAACAGATGGGAACTCACTACTTTGCTTGCTCTGAGCAACTCTCAAAGGGCCATGAATATCAGTCGGTGACAATACCGGTCGTAGCTTTTAAAGAATATTCATGTTAGTAATCAGTTGAAGAACACATGAAAGCAGGATATTCAGTAATATTAGAAACACAGATCAACTGAGATGCAAACACTCTTTGAAAACACAGCAGTTTTATTCAGTGGTTCAGAACTGGGTTAAATCATTAGCACTAAAGAAAATTCAGTATTCATGCAAGAAATTATTTTGGGGTTAACAGAATGCACATGTTCCCATATATTACACAGCATTTTAGACTTCAAAACAAATGTATTGATTCCCCTGTGTCTGAAGGAAAGGATAATGGTTGAAATGTCTTTTCACAACCCTGGCCAAAAAAGAAATGCAAGATATTGATGCACGAAGCAATATAATAAAAATAGAGCTAGACCTGTCATCTGTTTAATATTGACATTTTTCTCTGATCCTATAACTCTTTCAGTGCCAGAAGGGAGAGTAACGCAATTGTCACCCCTCGAATTTACAGAAATTTGATTATAACCACATACGGATCATCTTGTTCCTCTCTCAGTGTAAAGCAGGCATCAATTCATGCAACCTCCAAGTATTATAGTTTATTACATAGAATCATAGAATGTGTGGGCAGATAAGAACCATTCAGTCCATCTAGTCTGCCCAATTTCTTTTGAGTACTTTTATTAGTCCCCCGTTCCCGGTCTTATAGCTAGGATAGCCTTGTGTCTATCCCACGCATGCTTAAAATCCTTGACTGTGTTTACCTCTACCACTTCTGCTGGCAGGCTATTCCATACATCCACTACCCTCTCAGTAAAGTAATACTTCCTGATATTACTTTTAAATCGTTGCCCCTCTAATTTAAGACTATGTCCTCTAGTTGTGGTAGTTTTTCTTCTTTTAAATATACTCTCTTCCTTTACTGTGTTGATTCCCTTTATGTATTTAAATGTTTCTATCATATCCCCCCTGTTACGTCTTTCCTCCAAGCTATTCATGTTAAGATGCTTTAACCTTTCCTGGTAAGTTTTATCCTTCAACCCATGAACCAGTTTAGTAACCCTTCTCTGAACTCTCTCCAAAGTATCAATATCCTTCTGGAGATACGGCCTCCAGTACTGCGTACAATACTCCAAGTGAGGTTTCACTAGTGCTCTGTACAATGGCATGAGCACTTCCCTCTTCCTACTGCTAATACCTCTCCCTATGCAACCAAGCATTCTGCTAGCATTTCCTGCTGCTCTATTGCATTGCCTACCTACCTTCAAGTCCTCTGAAATTATTACTCCTAAATCCCTTTCCTCAGATGTTGAGGTTAGGACTGTACCAAATAGTCTATATTCTGCTTTTGGGTTTTTACGCCCAAGGTGCATAATCTTGCACTTGTCCACATTAAATGTCAGTTGCCACTGCTCTGACCATTTTTCTAGTTTAACTAAATCATTTGCCATTTGGCTTATCCCTCCATGAATATCAACCCTGCTACAAATCTTTGTATCATCAGCAAAAAGACATACTTTGCCAACAAGACCTTCTGCAATATCACTAATAAAAATATTAAAGAGAATGGGTCCAAGTACAGATCCCTGAGGTGATCTGGCAGTGCCCTTCTGGCAGTGCAGCGATTAAATCATATCAAACACAAGGAAAGGGTGATCTAAAAAGTATAACACAAGGATTATCAGAAACACTGTCATTACCTCATCTTGTAATCTGAGGTCATCAGCCCGCTGTCTCTCTGTAATCGAGGCATAATGCCTCTCCTTTAAATCACTTATTTCTTCATCGCTAAGAGGTCTGTGAATGAATAAAGAAATGAGTGAAAATCAGCATTTGTATGCTGCTCATAGACAATGTCAAAATTATTAGCTTGGACCTAAAAAGCAGGATCAAATCAGGATAACAACAGTATATATGGGTGTAGGTTAAATACTTTTACTTGTCTGGACTGACTGAGGAACATATTTTGCACATATCATATACAAAAAGGAACACTCATCTGTCACACCCTTACAAACAAAGCAAATAATATTGATAAATTTCAAAATGTTATACAACAATCATCGACAAAAAACTATCTTAATTCTAAGATTGAATCAAGTGTAGGCATTTTAAATGTAAAATGTTTTATTAAAATAATACAAATAAAGTACAGTATTGAGAGCTTGTTGCTGTGTATAGCACTATCAGGAGGCAGACATGTTTACAATCTTGGGTTGGGATGAAGGGAGATCTGATCCAAGACTAGTTTACATACCTCTACTGATTAAAAGGGGATCACCTTGTTTTCACAGGGGATTAAGAGAGGGGACCCTAATATATTGAGCCCTATATTTATTGTAATTTAATTACATAAATTAAATTACCTAGTTAGGGTCCACTCTGTTGATTCACTGTGAAATAAGGGTCTATCTATGCACAAGCAGAGCGAGATAGTCGTAGACCTGACGACTATCAGCCTGATTCTCATGGAAACATGGCAGCTGCAGGTCAGAGGATAAGCTGGCATGTGTGATCAAAATTACATGCCAGTTCTACCTCATACTATGGACAATGACATTTTAATGTATGATTCTACATTAGAAGCTTTGTCTGTCCTTTGTTTCCAGTGTCTTTATTGCACCAGTATTCAATGGAATTTCTGTCAAGCCTGCATGCATGCAGCTCAATATGTTATGGAAATATTGGGAAATTGTATCTCTCGTCCTTTTTTCCTGATTACTGTATCAGCTATGATATAACTAGCTTTGAACTCTGCACTCGTAGTCTAGAAAGCTATTGCTTTAATTTTTTTAAACTGTCTTTCTGCCATTTCTAATGTAGGAAAACAACCGAGAGACCCAACGCATTGCTTTATGCTCACAGCTGGATGACCTCAAGGTCACATGCTATTCAGTTACCTTGCAAAGGGCCATGAGCTAAAGATTTCTGATAGCTTGCATTTCCAAGAATACTGAACAAACCATGTGTAATAATAGCACTACTGATGACCATGCACTTCAAACTGACTCGGCATTGTCGGATACCCATGTACATATGATTTAAATTACACCTTATCCCTCAAAATTCTCTCTATACGAGAGGAAAAAATACTAATATACAGCTCTCAAATCAATATACAAAAGGATAGAAAGCACTACAAATAACGTAAGTATGTTCTCTCTGGCACTAAAGTCCCTAGGATGGGCAGCTTAAAGAAACACTAAATAGTTTTTTTTTTTTTTTTTTTTAACTTGTGCTGTAATTACATAAATACAAATAAAAAAATATAGTGGCCCTAATAGGAGGATAAAATGGTATGGACTGTTTAAATAAGAAAAACAATGTTAATGGTGATATTTATTCAGTTCCTGTTAGCAAGTGAAATATAAATTTCTAAATATTGTGTAAGTAAATGACATCAAAGTCACTGGGAACAACTTAATAAAGCCCAATTGGACCTAATCACCTTTAGTCTTGAATACTCATGTACTCAGATGTGGGACAAACTCGTCCACTGTCACGCTGCCTGCCTAGTAACTAAAATTTGGAGATACAACCAAATATTTCCATAAAAGTTTAGAGCAAATGTTTGTGTGTTTTTTATTTTTTGCTGCATTTGACGTTACCACTTTTGTTCTATGCTTCTATGCCTCCATGTCTGGAGGAGACAAACAGAAGGACCCACAATTCCTTGATTAACATCAAGTTTTGAACTACATGTTGGCCCAAAATATTAATCAAAGATCCGTGATTTCACCTGTATTAGATCAGGTTAGAACATGATTCATGACCACTATACCGATGTCTGCATAACTTACCTTTGACTGCTTCCTGGACTCTCCCCCTGTTGAAAAAAACCCAAACAATTAGTGCATTAATACTGCAATAATTATTTACTAGCATGTACATGTGAAGTGGATGGAATACTTAAACACTAAGCCTTCAAACATAAAACTCACTGGGGAGATGTATATATAAAAGGGTGCTATTTGCACTAGGCATCATCCCTACTGTGCTATCTTTGTCTTCCTATGTATAATGTGATGGTTAAGATGTCTAAATGTTTATACTCAAAGCTACTATTCATGCTGTCTTTTCATGCTCCATAATTCTTTGTGCATAGTTGTACTGTATGCATCACCGCAACAGAATTAGCCTATTGGATGCACTCACTCTGCCAGTCCTGCTCCTAGTTCCAAGCAGTCAAGGACGGAAGATCTCAAACTATCCAGGATTCACTTTTTTTCTCTGAATACACCATTATGTCCACTTTGACAGAAGAGCCAAATAAAACATACAATCTTAATTATACAAAGCAAATAATTAAAAATCAAAATTTTGTGTGGTCAGTTTGTTCCAGTTCAGTTAGCTATTATTTAGATGGATTTTTTATTTACTTGTCTTTCCCTTTTTCAGCAAAAGGGCTCTGGGCACAAGCAAGTTGTCTGTTTTCGCTTATCAAACAGCATCGTTGCAGCTAAATCAGGAATTAATTAAAAAGACAGATTTTATTTTTTCTCTTTGTTTTATGTGATAAAGCACTTTTGGTGCATTGTAATTTACGGACATGTCATTTTGTTTGCATGTACTTAAATAACGTGTCTATGTATAATTTTTCTCCTATTTAGGGAATAAGGCCTAAATTTATTCCTTCATATTTGAGTTATATGGATATTTATGGTTTGTCAATTTATCATATTAATTATTTAAAAAGAATTAAACCCCACAAATAGCAATAGCAGTATAAAAACTGAAACATTTTCTGTGTGGGTGCATGTGCTCCTTTTTAGGGGGGATTTTACTAAATGTTAAAAAGTAGAATTCAAAACTAAATATTTATTTCTTGTGCCTTTGGTCTACAACCTACTACACCAGACTTCGGTGATTAGGAGCTCAGGCATCATCCTAGACCGTGTAAAACTTAGTTTAACAAAAATGATTAAATGATTTTTGTTTTATAAACTATTTTTTAAACTAGGATTAATATACCTATTTTTAGGCTCAAATGTTCTTTCAAAACTACCTGCATAGAGGTTGAACTCAATTTTAAGGAACATTATCACTTCCTTCATTTCCCCGACACTGTTGCATGTTGAGTAAATTATAGTAAATGACTGGGAACTCGATATATACAATTTATTAATTTGTATTGTAATTCTAATATATTAAGACAGTTGACTGATCTATTTACTCTATTAAAGTTTTTATTTGACATGCTTATCCCAAGGTCTTCATCACATTACCGAAAAAACTTTAATGTAAGTTACCTCACTATATATGTTAACAAATGTCTACACTCCCTTAGTAAGTTTTTTTGTTTATTCCTCTCAAGAGGTTTTTGTAGTCTATTAATTGTTTCTATATCTCCATGGTATAGAGAGTTAGATGAATAACCTTAATTCTCAGAAAATTAAAGACTTTCCTTTTCAATAGGGGATTTTTCTCCGCAAGTTCATGGTATGGAATTAGGCCTTGACTATTATAAAATATAAGTTACTATTAGCCCAGTTTTTCACATTTATATCTTCTATATTAAAGGCTAAAGGGCCAACTGTTATTCCATCTAGGTTAGATTAATTAGATTAATCTAATTTATTTAAATTAGATTAATCTAATTTTATTCTTTCCTTCACTTCCAAAAATGTATCATATTTGTCAGAAAGTGCTGTTCTTACTCAGCTCTTTAACTCTCAATTCCATTTCTTTAGATGTTGGCCAAAAGAGATTTAACAACTGAGAATTCCACTGCTTCACATTCTAGCGCATACCAACCTTCTTTTTTCGAACTCTTCATTCGATTGGTTATAGTATGTGCCATTAAACTGGCTCTATAATAGGGATCGACCGATATTGATTTTTTAGAGCCGATACCGATACCGATAACCTGTGAACTTTCAGGCCGATAGCCGATAACTTATACCGATATTTCGTGCATTTTAATTTTTTGGGAAAAAAAACAATTTCTACACAAATCTGCTGTTAAATGAACATGTTTATTGTTAACGTTTAGCTTTTTTTTGTAAATCTTTTTCATTGCTAAATAAAAATAGATAATGCAGCAAAACAATGGTGATATGGTCAAATACAACAAATTGGACCACTTTTTTTTAAATAAATATCAGTCAAAAGGTAACAAGAACAACATTGTTCAATTGCACATAGTCCATACTTAGATTAAATCTTAGTAAAATGAGCAGCAATGACATAGGCAATTATATCAAAGGGACACTACAGTAAATATAAGCAAGGCATCAAAACAGCTTAATTAACCCCTTAGTGACAGCCATTGTCACCAAGGGAAAGTCAAGGTGAAAATGTCTTGTTTTGACATTTCTGGGGTGTTTGTGTTTAGCTGTAATTTTTTGCTTTCTCACATACAGTACCCACACAAATTATATGTTGTTTTTATCGTCATAAGAAGGGCTTTCATTAGATACCATTATGTTCATCATATCTTATAATTTACTACAAAAAAAATCATAAAATATGATGAAAAATTAAAAAAAAAACACTTTTTCTAACTTTGACCTAAAATATAATTTACACAAATAAAATCATTAAAAAAGACCCCGGCTAAATAGTTTCTAAATGTTGTCCCGAGTTCAAAAATATGCATGTTTCCATATTTTTCGGTATTTTTTTGCGAGTTATGGGGCAAAAACCAAAAATAGTGTTTTTTGGTTTTTTTCCTATATTGATCTTTTGACCCCAACCCGAACCCAAAATTTAACCCTAACACTAAATTTAACCCCAACTCTAATCCTTATTATATCCCTTAATATTTTTTAACTTTAATTTAATTTTAACCCTATCCCTTATGCTAAAAAATATTTAATTTTAACCCTATAGGCTAATATAGCTAAATAACCTATTTTTATTTAATTAAATATGTATTTTAATTATTTTCCATTGCAATGCTACTAAACTACCACTAGGGGTAGTCAAGTAGCATATTCAGAACGACGGAAGTGAAGTTACTTTCACTTCCGAAGCTCAGACCGGCAGAGGACTTAGCCATATTAACGGAGCAGCATGCTCCGTCAATATGGCTCCCCACGATCGCTCCGTGGGGCAATCGTGGGGGTCCCAAAATAGAAATATCGGTGCTGGCTATTGCCTCGATGTCGAGGCAATAGACCAGCACTGTTAAAGCGGTTTTCGCGATCGTTGATCGCGAAAACTGCTTCATTCAAATATTATCGGCATTATCGGTAAAATTAGATGCCGATACCGATAGTTTAGGAAACTGTGAATATCGGCCGATAATATCGGTTAATCCGATAATCGGTCGATCCCTACTCTATAATATTCATTTATATCTGTTATTGCCAAACTGCCATCAGGGACTTTCTGCCTAAAGCGTTCCAGATTTATTCTTGATCTTTTATTTTACCACACAAAATTGCAAAAGGAAGTTTGTATCAAGGAAAGTTATCTACTTGGTATTCTAATTAGATTGAGCCACTAGGGAAAATATGTTCTAATAATACAGATTTCGACCACACCGTCTCAGTTAAGCAGCAGCTTCCCGAAATTATTTCTCCAAGTCATTGTCTTTTTGACAAAATCTTGGGATATCTTTCAAATATATGGTCTTTCATATACAAAAAAAAAAAAAAACACATTTTGGGGTTTAGCCCCTCTTTAAGCTATGCTCACAAGTTAAATGATTTACTACAGACAAATGATATTTGGTATAGGCCATAAACAACTTGAAGTTCAAAACCTATTAGAAATCTTAAAATCTACTTACCTCGTCACTTTCTACAAGATTTTCAAACTGTTGAAAACAAGAATATAATTTTACAATGTTGTAAATCAAGTGAAGAATCATTCTACTTGAATACAATTATATATCTAGTCAGACTGGCAGTAACAGAAAATGAATTTTTACATTTTTAAAAGGGCCACTCCAACTTCTAAATGACCTACCCTTTTCAAGCATATTAAAGTTAAAAAAGACATGTATGTATTCCTCCAAATATATGTATTATAAATATGTTTAATTTATACAACACAAAGCAAAGGCGCTCAACTCCTGGACAATTGTAAAAATCACTTTCTTTATATAGATATTTGAATTAAAATAACATGAGGCATCTGGGAAAAACCACACACAGAGAACCAAAGGAACGCCAATATCTGTATTTTACATATGCTTATTTTACTCAAATATCATGTTTGATCAGGATCCACTAATCCTCCCACTGAAATCTCTAGATTTTGTTGGCGTCTGGGAGGGGAAAAAAAGCGAAGTGTTTCAAACAAGCAACGTATCCAAAACATAACTATATTTGCAAGAGGGCATACATATATTGCACAAGAGCTTGTATAGAGCACACACATGTAGGTATTTTCCGGGTGCCAGGATTGCCAGTTAAGCCAGTTTTTGTTGGACACACATTACATTTCTGGATGTAGAATGTAAGTGCATGGGGGAACCAGTTGATTTATCAAATAGTGGACCCATAAAAGTATCTTAACCCTCAGTGACCAGACTGATTTGAAAATGTTGTACCCTTCGAGACTATGGCTGTTTTAATGTCTGCAGTGTTGTAATTTTGGTTCTCTCTCATTTAATGTACCTACATATATTATATACTGTTTTGCCATAAATAGGTCTTTCTTTAGATACCACTATTTTCATCATATAATTTACTAAAGATAAATAAATCATAAAATAGGATGAAGAAAAATTAAAAAACTTTTTCTACTTTTTACATAAAAAATCTTTTCCTACAAAACGCAAATAAAAAAAAAACCCTGGTCAATAGATAATATTTGTCCTGAGTTTAGAAATATCCAAATGTTTACATGTTTTACTGTTGTTTTTTGTAGTTTATAGGGAAATTATCTTTTGGTTTCCTAACCATTTTCTTCTACAATGACCTTTTGACCCCAACACTAACCATCACCAAAACCCTAAATCTAACCTTAACTCCTCCGTAATCCCAAGTGAATCTCTAAATCAAAATCTAGGGTTAATTTGGGCAACTGTAATGTTGCTGACAACACCAACAGAGCGATGGAAGTCATCAGTAATCATGATGGAGTGGAATGGCTGCTTTTTTAATCTGGGGGCACCCACGATCACTCCACAAAGTCATGGGCGCCATATTGGAGAGCAGCATGCTCCTGTGAAATGCAAACTCCATAAACTGTACATTTATAGTAACGCAGCTCGACCCAGAAAAGGCCTGCAATGCATTTTGTGCATGGAAATGTTGGGAAACTTGGTAAGGTTTTAGAAAAGGCACTAATTTTCACATGAAATGCACAAAAAAAACTTTTATACTTTATAGAAATGATAAAGGAAAAAGCACTAACCTCGATAGTAAAATGCTCTCCCCTGGAACATGTCCTGAAATACTTTGACCTGCAAATGAAACAAAATTAAGTTTTAACAAATATTCAAAGGATAGCAGCAAACACTGCATTAAGATTTAACTTAGTCCCAGCAGATTTCATTATCCTATCCTAACCATGTGACCAGGGTTAAAACACGGCTGCTAATTTTCCATTAGGCGTATAGTCAGTACACCTCCAGATTTAGTGACTACTAGATACTATAAATGGTTTCTTCTGCCCCGTCAACGTTGCTCTGATGTTCACCATTAAAAAGTTATGTAGCGGGGGAAGCTAGCGATGGCCACAAGCGGACATGTTTTATCCGAGCTCCTGACTCTGGCGACCATAAACATTGACTTTTGATGGCTACACAGATTAAACCAGCTGGAAAACCTACTTTACGGTCGACGGCACCAGAGGGGCGAACCGCCTCAACAAGCAACGACCCGAGATATTGGGACTTTACTGTCTAGGCCTAAAAAGCCAGCGGCCAGCACAGACTGATTTGGATGAATCATCTGAGGATTCAGTTGTGTCCAAACAGCCCGTAAGCCGCACAAAACCACCCGATAATTACTACGACAAGGCCCCAGTGACTAGAGGTGACCTACGGAGACTATTTAAAGATCTGCAAATCATGGTCAGAGAAGAACTGGCGATGACCCACACAGAAGTCTCCTCTTTGCAATCTAAGACGGTTCTCTTGGAAACTGTTACTGAGACGCTGCAAACAACAGACGCTCACTCAAAAACTCCATAGGACCAACAAATGGACCCTAATGCTTGCATCAAACTGAGAGGGGTGCCTGAGTCGGTAGGGCCCGTCGCGCTCCACACTCGTCTCCAGGGCCTGTGTGTGCTCTTGCAGCCCGGGGTCCCGATCGAACAACAACCTATTCTAGAGAGCTTTCGAGTAAGGAAGTCCAGGAAGGCCCCGCAGACCTCACCTGAGACGTTGTGGTTTATCTACGAACTGCACAAGACAAAATGGCGACTTCCAATACTTCTAATTTTTCAGCAGCATCCTCTGATACCTGCCAGAGGACCCTACCTTAGGTTACCTCCTTTCGCCTGTTTTTCTTCTACTTCCCTTCTTTTTCTCTCTCAACCCCTCCTCTCTTACTTTTTATTTTTGGACGATGCAATTGACCTGTCAACTTTTTGCTTCTCTATAATTTTTCACCACCTTTCCTCTTTTTCCCCCCTTTCAATTCTTCTATACAACACCTCCCCAAGTTGTCTAACTAAATTTATGCTAAAGTTCTGTATTATACTAGTTTTTTTATGAACCACTCTTAACTCCACAGATGCCACCTGTAGCTGTGATGCGGAGCTAGTTTTATATTAGTTTGTGTATCCGATGCACAATACTTATGAGAATGAGAGAATTTCTTATACCTTTCTTACTACCTGATCATACTTTACATACTCAGGCAGACAACCAAGGTTTAGTAATAGTTTTCTTTGTATTTCCTAACTAACAAATCTCCTATTGTATTAAGATTTTCTTATATACAATACAAAGTGAGTTGACAATTTTTCGATTGTTCCAATGCAAACTGTGTAAATCTTTACAATACCATCTCATGTGATCTGTGATTGGAATAAATAAAAAAAGATTTCACTTAAAAAAAGTTATGTAGCCCTAGTTTTTGCAAAAGCGAAGACTAGGGACTGCCATTTGACAGAGCCTCGTTCAATGCATATGGGCACCATACATTTTTGTATGGACTGGAGAGAGAGAGGTGGACAAGAGTCCAGCTCTCTCCTTCATTGGTACCAGTGTGTATGAATTGCGATGTACGCTGCCAATAGCTAAGGTAAGGAGATGAGCATGTCCTCCCCACCTGGAGGGGTGTTCTGTGCCACAGATGAGCATACACTTCTATTTTGCCATCTTTAAAACAGCGCAAATAGCCAATGACACAGATAGATATAAGATGGTGTTCTGAAGTGCTCAGAAATATACATATGGCTGGATCAGTAGGCAGGAATAAGATCTTTTGTGTTATGAAGAATTTTTTATGTGTATTTTATGAAATGTGTTTCTGACAAAAATGTATTATGTTATGTATAATGAATATTGGATAGTGAAAATTAAAAATAATTTATATATTTATATATATATATATATATATATATATATATATATATATATATATATATATATAAAGAATATACATATGGCATTTACATATCCCTGCCTCATATCTTTCCAGTTAGTGATCTTATTTCGATTTTCCTAGATGCACTCATGTTTGTATTGCAGTCATCACTTACTGTAAGATTTTGAAGACCTATATCGCTGGGATTTATTCAGTAAACTGTGGTGAACGGACAATTGAACTGTAAATGTCAAGCATTAGGGTCTGTTAAGTAAAATGTAGTTAACAACTTAAATCTGTATTAAAACACTTTTTAAAATATATATCTTACATTTTTTAACGCATGAAATGTGAAGCACCTCCAAGGTATTTAATGTTTCAGCTTTCAAGCTTCTCCACGAATGCCTTTTCGGTTTGTTCTGTGGTTCAAAAAAATTGAGTTGGTGCCAATCAGATGCACTGAACTCATTCCCAATCACAAGGGAAAAAATGTGTTTCGGTTTGTGAAACTAGTTACAAAAATTCTCCACAGTTAAGATTTTAGTGAATAGACCCCAGTATACTGAAGTACATGGAAGCTTGAGCCGACTTCATTTCCTTAATATACAGTATGAGTGCTTTGTGCACCAATTATACACCAATCAGCCATAACATTATGACCACCTGCCTAATACGGTGTAGGTCCCCTGTGGCTGCCAAAACAACCCTCACCAGTCGAGGCATGGAACTCTACTAGGACGTTATCAGCAGATCCTTTAAAAACCTGTAAGTTGGGGTGAGGTGGGGCCACCATGGATCGGACTTGTTTGTTCAGCAAATCACACAGATGCTCAATTGGATTAAAATGTGGGGAATTTGGAGGCCAAGTCAATACCTTAAATTCGTTGTTGTGTTCCTCGAACCGCTGCTGAACCATTTTTACTTTGTGGAAGGGTGCATTATCCTGCTGAAAGAGGCCAATGCCATCAGGCAATACTGTTTCCATGAAAGGGTGTACATGGTCTGCAACAATGCTTAGGTAGCTGGTATGTGTCAAAGTAACATCCACATGAATGGCAGGACCCAAGGTTTCCCAGCAGAACATTGCCCAAAAGCATCACACTTCCTCCGCCGGCTTGCCACTGGTCATAATGTTATGGCTGATCGGAGTATATAGATGTATGTGCATGTGTGCAATGTGGATTTCTTGCACCGGTGTAGACATTTAAATAACTAAGCTGTTAAAAAATGCTTTAATAACTATGCTGTATAAAATGCTGCGGTGGAAAACTGTCCAGTTCATCAATACAATTGTCATCACACTGCTAGATTGTAATTTTATACAGAAACGACATGGTTGCAAATTATTTGTGTTTCACTTAGTAAGTAATTAGAGGCTTAGGGAATACACAGTAACAAACACATTAATTAATAAGGTTGTTGCATAAATGTTTAAAGGGTTTAGAAGACTGAGTGAATGTTACAAATACTAATTTGCCAAGGCCAGCAAAAACAAAGATGAAGCATGCAAATGGTACTGTAGAATAGATGTCAGTTTCCCTGTAACAGCAGAAAAATGTGGGCTGCATAACCAATTCATAAAGCTAGTAACATGTACTTGAAAAGAAAAGTAGTAGGTAAAACGTCAGACACAGAGCATTTAATATCCAAATTCTTATATGTAATGTATTAAATTAGAATCTACCAGTGTCCAGAACTTATTGAAAACAGACTGTATCACCTAAACATTGATTTTATTGTGCATGTAAAGCAGGGCTTGACAAATTTAATTTGATTCTAGGAGCCAGCAAAAATTTTTAGGAGCCAGACAATCACGCAAACATACACGCAATTCATAAACACACACACACACCACACTTCACATATACACACACACACACACACACACACACTTCACATATACACACACACCACACACACACCACACTTCACACTTCACATATACACACACACACACACCACACTTCACATATACACACACACACACACACACACACACACCACACTTCACATATACACACACACACACACACACCACACTTCACATATACACACACACACACACACACACACACCACACTTCACATATACACACACACACACACACACACACACCACACTTCACATATACACACACACACACACACACCACACTTCACATATACACACACACACACACACACCACACTTCACATATACACACACACACACACACACACACACACACACACACTTCACATATACACACACACACACACACACCACACTTCACATATACACACACACACACACACACACACACACACTTCACATATACACACCACACTTCACATATACACACCACACTTCACATATACACACACACCACATATACACACACACACCACACTTCACATATATACACACACACACACACACACACACTTCACATATACACACACACACTTCACATATACACACACACACACACACACACCAACCCACTTCACATATACACCCCCCCACTTCACATATACACCCCCCCCACTTCACATATACACCCCCCCACTTCACATATACACCTCACATATACACCCCCCCACTTCACATATACACCTCACATATACACCCCCCCCCACTTCACATATACACCTCACATATACACCCCCCCCTTCACATATACACCTCACACATACACACCTCACAAATACACACATCACACATATACACCTCACACACATATAGACCTCACACATACAAAAGTTTATTTTTTTCCCCCCCTGTCTTAACTTGTGAGTGCTGGGTGTCGTCACTTGACAACCCAGCCCTCATCCGAAATAGCAAGGAAGAACGGCTGCAGCACGAATGTTCCTTCCCTGCTGCCTTACCTCATTGCAGGGCTGGGGAACATTCGTGCTGAAGCCGATCTTCCTTGCTAGTTCGGATGAGTGCTGGGTTGTCAAGTGACGACACCCAGCACTCAGACACGCGTTGCGCGAGGGGGCGGAGCTTACTGTCTGCGCGATCCGCACAGACTTCTCCCCCTCGCGCTGCAAAAATCCACTAACACACGAACGGCAGCAGCAAGGGGGTCATGTAGGGAACGGCACCCGGGCGCCAGGCTTAATTTCCAGGTCGCCATGGCGACCTGGCGCCCGGGGTTTGTCGAGCCCTGATGTAAAGAATAAAGCATTTATATTGCTTTAATAAAATAAGGCATTTTATATTTATTTTTTTGCAAAACTGCAAACAAGTGCATAAATTAGGAGAAAATGTGTTTTAAATGAGTCTGTGGAGTCTCTGCTTATGACATCACCTGTGGCCTGGTATACAAATTAACTGGTTTTCAAATGTGTAATTTGCATGAGGCCACCGGTGATGTCATAACCAAGAGACATTTTATTAAATTGTTCTCCTAATTTATCCTTGCAGTTTTCAGTCATTTGTATATTCCGTATGCAAACTATAAGCAATGTTTAGGTGATTCAGTGCCTTTAAAATTAATTATTTTGTTTATAATGTATGTCATGTTACACCTGACTTTCTATAGAATGGATTAACATGCAAGTCATTTAGACTTAGAAACCCCCACTGAAAAAGCAACATTAAAACAGAGCAGTACTGAATGGAAGTGCTGATAGCTTTCTGCAAATTATAACTTAAATGAGAAGCTGGACACATAATGAAGGACAGGTGTGTACCAGAATCCATAACGGACTAAATCATGTGAATATCCCTGATTTTACAACATAACCAGATAAGCAGCCATATTTGTAAAGCATGTTAATTACAGAATGCAATGCAATTTAAATGTTCTGCTAATGTTAATCGTTTTCCTGCTGAGAGCCATGAATTATTAAATAGCATAAAGTGAAAGAAGTACCCATGTGCTGAATAAAGGCTTTCATTTTGCCCAGACAATTAACTAGATTTTGTAAATAATCTGTGTTATTTCCAGGCAGAATGTACATTAATGTTCAGCCCAATATAAATCCACACTAGTAGACTCCAATTCCAGGAGCGGTGACAAGGTTATGCAAAATATTGGAGGCAGTCCTGTCTTGGAAGCCAGTAATCTTTAGAGGTTCAAATTCCATTGTTTGGATCTACTATTGTGAGAAACATTGAAGATGGGTTAAAAATGCAGATTTTTTTTACCAATAAATTAAGGCAAACAAATTTTTAGTAGTCACGGTCGACTGGCTCTTGGAATGGTCAAGCAAGCCAATGTGTAAATGTTATTACTTGACACATTTCTTAACTCTTTGGCGGATGGGACGTGCAAGGAATGTGCAGTTTAGCTGTGAAAGCCAATGCACGACCAAAAGCTTAAGGCCGACAGTAACATTTATATCTGGGATATGTGGCCCTGGGGATCATCAGCTCACCCTAGAACTGCAAACAAGTTAACAAAAGAGCCAACTGTAGGTAGGGCACAAATACTGAGGGTTTATTGGAAGGGAGGAGCTTTTACAGTTTGGAAGTTTACCCTACTACAGGTGAAGAGAGGGAGGAGTCTCTCTATTTGTGCCACCAACAATGGCATGGACTGGCACATATTACATGTGGGGCTAAATTCAGCTGCCGAATGTAAGACGCAATTTTCGTCTCAGCCTTCTGAAATTCACCTTCCAGAAGACAAAATCCGCCTTTCGACTGACGTAAGTAAGGAGGAGTTTCAGCACTGGAGGGCTTGCAATGCTCTTCTGGGCAAATATACCTCTTTAAACAGTTTCTTTGCGTCCAATAGTTTTTCTAAGGTGCACCTCTAAAAAAGGGGTGTGTCTTAGAATCGATGGAGTCTTATACTAAAAGAAATATGGTATCTTGGAACTGGGAGAAACTTTGCATATTTCTTTACTCAAGATGTAACATTTGCAACATTTTGATCATAGTAGAACATGCGTTCAAGAAAGTGCTTCCATTTTAATGGCAAAAACACTAAAGGGAATTCAAACCACTCAGACAGATAATTAACTGTATGGAAGAAGCATCAACAATGCAAGGTCAATGCACAAAAATCAATCAAAATTCCCATAGAACTATAGTTAGAGATGGGTAACAAAATCTGAAAATGCCACTGTGCATGATGCTGTCTGCCCAAGAAACCTCTCTAATAATGAATGGTAACATTTTGCTGTACATTGTTGTGTCCACTTACACGGAGGGGGAAACAAATATTTCAATTTACCAGGTTTATATAGAAACCAGAAGTTAGCAATCATTGCCAAAAGCATCAGTAAAGGGTACATCTCAGGGACGGTATGAGACTGTGGCTCAAGCACTTGGGATAATAAAAAATAATTTGTGTGTTACAGTTGGTACATGCACATATACTGTGAAGAAGTTGAGAAGAAAGTTATTTACTCAACCTCATTATCTTTAAATGTACTCCTTCACATTGCTTAAGAGGAAATGTGATTTAAATAGGTCTGTGGTGTATGTTTATAACAGTGATGACGAACAATACTGGACCTGAGTGCCCAGTGCCCAATCTTCTGAGAAAAAGCAAGTGGCAATTTATAGGGGGGTATGTGTGTATGAGTGTGCATTTAACAGCTCTTGCCAAAGCACACCAAAAGATTGCACCAAAAGGAATTGTCAGACCACTCCTATTGTGCCCACAGGACTTGCCCCAACACCCAGATCGCACAAACAAAGTTTGTCCCAGAACTCACATTCCACCCACAAGATTTGCCCCAGCACCCAGAATGCACCCACAGGACGTAACAAACACCCAGCTAAATGGCTGTGTGCTGCCAGACACACAGACAGGCCACTGAGCGTCATGCTTTCCACAGATGAGCAGGGGATGTCTGTGCGCCTGGGCATCAAACAGACATCAACCTGCCTGTTGGCTGTAGCAGTGTGCCACTGTGGAAACCTCTGCCATAGGTCCACCACCACTGATTTTTGACATCACCTTTTGTTTTCATAGGCGAACTGGAAGCAGTTCATTTGCATAGATTGGGCCACAAGATGTCATAAACAGGACACACAACAGGCATATTCAAAACACAATTTCCTCTTTAACCGTGCATTTCCTTACAGTTCTACACAATTTACAGATCACATTTTTATTTTGTACACAGTTTGAACAGTTTTAAGATGACAAAGTCTTAACAAGGAGAATTAGCACAGAGCTTGACAAATTTTATTTGGCTCCAGGAGCCAGGGCCTACATTTGGGAGCCTGACTTGGTTTTGCCACAGACAGCTGTCTTCCAGCAGTGAACGTACATTGCAAACCAACCACTCAATGCATAAAACATTCTCTGTTTCACACATATGGCGTTACAGATGAATGTATTATATATAAATTAAACATGGAACTGTAGAAGCCCAACTAAACCTGCGGCAAGATTTATTAAAAGCAGATTATATAACAAACATAGAAACTGCACAGGGTATTTTATTACTACATTTAGAAACAGTTTCTTTGATGGTACTGTAATTTACATCCAGGGCAATCATTTTAGGCACACCAGCAAAAGTAGCAATGTGACCTATCCAATGGCATACCTTCCATATAAATGTGATGCTAAGCAGCACCTTTTAGAGACTCATTTCCTCCCAGACAGCCACACTGTGCTGCTTGTGGGAGGAAGAGAAGGCAGAGCACAGCAGAGAAGAGGAGGGATTGTTAGAGAAAGAAACCTGGGGAGGATTATCACAGTAGAAAGGGGGCGCCCTTCAAATCCAGCAGTGATGTCATACACAGACCTCACTAAAGAGGAGCTGCATTATCCGCACAGGGTACTGCAGGAGCACAATTCTCTAAATTGCAATGGCAACGAGGTATATGCATTAACAGATCTTAGATTATGTATGGTTTTCGTGGCAAAAATGTCCCAATCTGAATGCCTCTGATGCTTCAGTTTCTAAATGATCCAAACAGCCGATTCAGGGATACTGAGTGGGCGCATTTTGAAGATTTGTGAATTCGGCTACAGTTCCCAACCGAATCCATTTTCGCGATATATCGGTGCATCAACTCTATGATGAATTTGATGCAGTTAAAACACACATTAGTTTTATGGTAATAAATCTAAAATATACAGATACAGGAAGCAGAATGTTTTCCACTGATGGAATAATCCTCAAGGTATTGGAAATCCAAGTGCAGTTTCATCTGACCACAAAATATTACTGTAAATCTCACTGGCCTCACTTCACCTTTGTGAAAATGGATTCATTTAATATGTTAGTCTTGATTTACTACCAAGCTATTCTTACACGGAAAGCAAGATTTAAAAAAATATTAGTATTACAGAGTAGTATTACACATCTAAAAATATATTCTGAACCTAAATTAATTTCTCTGCTGTTATAAGACTCAGTAGAAAACTAGGCTGAACTTGTAAAAAAGAATGTAGATCTTTTACATGTATCATTTTTGTAACAGTCAAGCTCTTATTTTTAATGAAAACATGAGGCAAAATTGCTTCACTTTATATTTGTTGGAAAAAACTCACTATAGGTGTTATGAAAGGCTAACACAGTATTGATACACCAAAGAATAATACACAGTTATTCCCAAAGTTTAACATGTTATCATGACATAAAATGCACATGACTGGCCGTGATTTACACTTTAAAAAGAATTCAATTGTTGTTTCCAATATTATAATGAACCCATTCGTATTTACTAGGGATCGACCGATTATCGGATTAACCGATATTATCGGCCGATATTCACAGTTTCCTAAACTATCGGTATCGGCATCTAACTTTACCGATAATGCCGATAATATTTGAATGAAGCAGTTTTCGCGATCAACGATCGCGAAAACCGCTTTAACAGTGCTGGTCTATTGCCTCGACATCGAGGCAATAGCCAGCACCGATATTTCTATTTTGGGACCCCCACGATCGCCCCACGGAGCGATCGTGGGGAGCCATATTGACGGAGCATGCTGCTCCGTCAATATGGCTAAGTCCTCTGCCGGTCTGAGCTTCGGAAGTGAAAGTAACTTCACTTCCGTCGCTCTGAATATGCTACTTGACTACCCCTAGTGGTAGTTTAGTAGCATTGCAATGGAAAATAATTAAAATACATATTTAATTAAATAAAAATAGGTTATTTAGCTATATTAGCCTATAGGGTTAAAATTAAATATTTTTTAGCATAAGGGATAGGGTTAAAATTAAATTAAAGTTAAAAAATATTAAGGGATATAATAAGGATTAGAGTTGGGGTTAAATTTAGTGTTAGGGTTAAATTTTGGGTTCGGGTTGGGGTCAAAAGATCAATATAGGAAAAAACACTATTTTTGGTTTTTGCCCCATAACTCGCAAAAAAATACCGAAAAATATGGAAACATGCATATTTTTGAACTCGGGACAACATTTAGAAACTATTTAGCCGGGGTCTTTTTTAATGATTTTATTTGTGTAAATTATATTTTAGGTCAAAGTTAGAAAAAGTGGGTTTTTTAAACTTTTTCATCATATTTTATGATTTTTTTTGTAGTAAATTATAAGATATGATGAACATAATGGTATCTAATGAAAGCCCTTCTTATGACGATAAAAACAACATATAATTTGTGTGGGTACTGTATGTGAGAAAGCAAAAAATTACAGCTAAACACAAACACCCTAGAAATGTCAAAACAGCCATTGTCACCAAGGGAAAGTCAAGGTGAAAATGTCTTGTCACTAAGGGGTTAATTAAGCTGTTTTGATGCCTTGCTTATATTTACTGTAGTGTCCCTTTGATATAATTGCCTATGTCATTGCTGCTCATTTTACTAAGATTTAATCTAAGTATGGACTATGTGCAATTGAACATTGTTGTTCTTGTTACCTTTTGACTGATATTTATTTAAAAAAAAAAAAAAAAGTGGTCCAATTTGTTGTATTTGACCATATCACCATTGTTTTGCTGCATTATTTATTTTTATTTAGCAATGAAAAAGATTTACAAAAAAAAGCTAAACGTTAACAATAAACATGTTCATTTAACAGCAGATTTGTGTAGAAATTGTTTTTTTTCCCAAAAAATTAAAATGCACGAAATATCGGTATAAGTTATCGGCTATCGGCCTGAAAGTTCACAGGTTATCGGTATCGGTATCGGCTCTAAAAAATCAATATCGGTCGATCCCTAGTATTTACTAATAATAAAACAAATTGACTATGTTGCATATTTTCTTTTCCAATATGGTGTTGTACATATGTTGGGGAGAGGGTTTTATGCACATTATGGAGTTTATGCACTAAAATTAAAATGTGGTATTCGATGTGCGCACTAATCTCATCCACTATCGTCAAATATCATGTTGACCTAATAGTTCATATCAACTAAAAAATGTAGTGAGGTCAGGTGACACGAAGGACTCGAATTTGAGAGGTCGTATTGAAGAATTGGTGATGTGAAGCAAATATTATAAGATCTCTGCATTTACAAGTGCCCTTTTATCTCTAGTATCTGGTCCTTCGGTATCTCTCCCCAATATTGTAAAAGAGCTGAAGAAATATGAATAGTTATCGTGTTATAACAGTAATTTGGTGAAATCCGAAATTCTAGACCTTTCCACTTCAAGCGAGATAAGAAATAAGATCAAATCATCCCTTCCATTGAAATTGGCAATTGATAAAATTAGCTATCTGGGCATTTTATTTCCCAATAATTTGTATATATGAAATTTATTTCTTACTTTATTGAATAAATTGAAGTTTGATAAATAAGTGGTCAAACTTACATCTCTCATGGTTTGGGAGAATTAACACTAGTAAGATGAATGTGATTCCTATAGTTCTATATATATATATATATATATATATATATACATATACATACACACATATACACACACACAAACACTGCCCACTGAAATGCCAAATCCTTCTTTTTCTCTTTAAGAAAATTATTTAAAAAAAATTATATGGAAAGAGAAAACACCAAGTATAAGATCAATGAATAAGAGCAACAAATAGGGGAGGTACAGGTCTATCTGATTTGGAATCAAATTAATCAATTAATTTGTCCAGAATTATAAGTTGGAAAAAAGACAAGAACTTGAAACCATGGGTAGAGCTAAAACAGCAAGCACTGAGAACACCAATTGAAATTTCACACTGGTGAACAAAGTACTCAAACATTAATAACATCCCACTGTAAATATTACATTTAAGATACTAAAAATCTGCCAAGTGAAAGGTAAATTATTGAACAAAATCTCCCCCCTTGCCTCAGTGACAAACAATAGTACATTTACACCAGGAATGTAAAGAGGCTTCTTGGAAGCATATTTTAAGAACCAGATTCCATTTCCTAGATTATGACATTTTTTACAACAGATGGGCAATGCAAATAGGAAGGTAATAATTTTCAGAAGAACCTAAATATCAGATGGTAAAATTACAAGATTCTCACCTTATTTCCAAATTAATAGACAAGGGAGAGTTTAGTGTCGTTATGACTAATCTTGTAGAGTTGTGCTGGTCTTAAAATGTACAGATCTGCTCAGTATCCGAGATCTATAAATTTCTTGAAGAAAATATGTGTCTGAGGGAAAACCTAGTTTAGTGGTTAAGTGGGAGAAGGAGAGTGGTCTGAAATTAACAAAAATACAATGGGAAAAAAGTGTAGAATTGTCCCACAATTGTTCATTAATGAAAATTAATGAAAATGCTTATAAACTCTCAGTAAGATTGTATAGAGTCCCAACACTTCTCCACAGGATACATATTAAAAATGTAAACAAATGTTGGAGATGTTTCAATGCAGTAGGTGATCTTATACATATTTGGTGGAATTGAAGTGAAAAAAATGCGCGGGCAGCCTAATCGTCCTGATTGGGCTGCCCGTGTGTTTTTTTTCTTAAGGGGCGGAGCGATGACAGGTCATGTGACCGGGCGCTCTGACGTCGTCACGTGACCTATCTACACTCACCACGGGAGCCGAACAGGCAGCATGGTAGGACACCATGCTGCCTGCCATTAGCCACCATTGACCAGGGTAAGTCCTTTGGTGAGGGGGCATGTAATTGGGGTAATGGAGGCATTTAATGGGGGTGATGGGGCATGTAATCTAGGCATACAATGGGGATAATGGGGGTAATGGAGGCATATAATGGGGGTGATGGAGGCATGTATTGGAGGTGATGGAGGCATGTAATGGAGGCATATAATGGGAGTAATGGAGGCATATAATGGGGGTGATTGAGGCATGTATTGGAGGTAATGGGGCATGTAATGGAGGCAATGGAGGCATGCAATCGGGTGACGTGGGTTATGGGGCATGCTGTGCGTGTGCAGCATGGGTAGGGGGGTGCCCAAATTTTGTCTGCCTAGGGCAGCACAAAACCAAGATACACCACTGCCTCGGAGACCAACTTGCCTACTCAAGGATGTGAACTTGTGTGAGTCAAGTCAGCTTAGGAGAATAAATCCAGAGACTGTTTGTTGAGTTTACTTTTCCCAATTCCATTTTGCCAATTATAGTGGCTACATCCCAATAGGTCAGTTGCATTAGCTAGCCACATTTATGTAGAATTATGGAGAAGGGAAAAAAAAAAAAAAATAACAGACCGTATTAATTGATAGAATAATTGTAATTTCCATGCAGAGGCATTATGAACATTTTGACTAATGACGTTAATAAAATATTATTTGGCCTAGAATCTTTATTTGAATATTCAATATCAATTATATATTTTAATTTGAATCTGCCTATGTCTGTAACTCCCTTTTTATGTTCTGTACCAAAGCGCTCTGCAAATTATTGCCGCTATAAACATAAATGTATTCAGTGTCTCAAATCTTATGCTCATTCATAAGTGTGAAAGTGTTCATGTACAGCCTGCAAAAGGTAGAAAACTAATATTTATATTATGTATGCACAAATACATAGCATAGCACTAGGCATTTATCTTTTCATAGACAAGTAAAGAACATCACATCAAGTGCAAAATCAATAAAATAAAAATATTCATAAGGGAAAATACATTTCCTAATGTCAAATTGCCAGAGAATCACCCAATAACCATCCAATAGAATGCAAATATTTACACAAACTTTATTTTTCTACATTTGACCCCTTGCATTAAGGGAAAAACAGGGGCTAGATTAAGAAATCAGAAGAAAATGACAAATCAGTAAATCTTACACCTAGCCACAATACTGGGTATGAGCAAGATTAAATTTCCTCTACTCTGCCTTGGACAATTACATTGCCAGCAGCAACATGATTAATTATAGCACAGAACCTGACATTTTGATGTAAGTCAATCAGTGATATAGAAAACAGACATCAGTTTCAAGAATAAATCTTGCAGACAGCACAATAACTCAGAAAGAGTGAGGTAAAAGGTTTATCCTGATCCTACATAGCCCTTGAGATAGCTAACTTTTTACACTACATCGATTGGGGAGTAGCTTTATTATGATGCTCAGTGATCATCTGGTCCGATGCCAAAATTTTGGTTCTGCCATGGCCAGAAGTTGGGGTATCAGAACATGGTACCATAATGATGGGTCGCATAGCATCCTGACGCGTCCTATATTATTTAGCGCTTGCATAAGTATTAGTAAATGATTTTAGGGTAATAAAAAGAACCATGTCACCAATTTTACATAGATATAGATTTTACATACATACATATTTTGTAATTTTTCTGGGATGCAAAGGGCACTAGTTTTAGTTCTTATACACGGTGCCACTTATCAAGAAACATAATAAGCCATAGAAGCTGGAGTGGCCAGAGGTACTGACTGGATAATAATTTAAGCTCCATGTTTTATCTAATAATAATGCACTGCAGGCTGTTTGACCAGTGACTACCTGACATGTATATTGTGTGACACAGGGAAGTGCTCCAGTTCAACTGTCACTTGTCTGGCTTTCTAGTGGTTGTATCCCAGTGTGTACATGCAGCCCCCTCCTGGGAGCATCCTCTTTGCCGTCAAGAACAAAAGAGTGAATGAAGAGTCAGACACGCCACCCGCAAAGAGTAATCACTACAGTACCACACAGCCGGGGTTAACCCTGTCACTCCCGATATCCGCATAGACTGAGGAACTCATGCTCTTCCAAACGCCCTAATGACTCCTACATATATTTGCCTTGCCTTCCCCAAATAATATACCTGGAGCTGATATCCGCATATCACCTCCCACCTTACCCTCCTCCTGCTCGCTGGATGCGGTTGCTCTCTCTGCGGAAGAGGCTGCAGCACCGAGTCCAGCACATCCCCATGGCATACTGACCGCGGCGCGTTCCCAGCTGGAGCCCAACAGAGGCGAGCACGCGCTTATGCGCGCGTTCTACGTGGATGCCTCCTGTGCACACGCTAACCGGTTTTTTGACATTACAAGTTCACTCGGCTAAGCTCCCGGACACGTCACAAGCATCGCGACATCTTCCAATTAGCAGTTTACTTCCGCTTTTGAGTACCCTTATCAAACATGGTAGACTTATCTGTAATAAGTGAAGGGGATGGGACATGTGCGTTAAAGGGACAGTTCCACCAGCTATGACCACATTTATTTTCTTCCCAAATACTGCTTTCATGTAAACAAAAAATAAATAGATCTCATTAATTTTTTCCCTCCGTTCTTCCTATAAATAAATAAATTGTAATAGGTTTATTGTTATTGGTAAAGCAATAGCCCCGCCTAAACAGTAAGCGATCCTTATTTGATGTCACTTAATTTAGAAGCCCCTGTGACATTATTTTCAATGTAAAACTACAGCAGAACTGTAAATTGTATTAAAGTAAAAATAATATTAAAAACATGTACAACATACAGAAATTAAGCTGCCCCTTTACATTTGTTTCTTAAATGTGGAATAATCCCACCATATTTGGCTCAAGGAGCCCAATTCTCCCTTGCATCTCCAATATTTGGAGGAGCTAGAGTTTTGGAAAGATTTAGCCTAATTGGGGATAAGTACCATTTATGGATGAGCTTTCGATAAGATTCCTGGATATTAATAATACAATGTATTGTATGTGTCATAACTTACTCTGTTGTAAATGAAAATGAATGCAGTATTTAAGAATATTCAATCCAATTTATTCAACTGCATTAAACCGCAGTCGTTTCTCTTTCACATAGAGCTTCCTAAGGTTACTAGGTGTTTAACTGTTCATATTTTGCTGGCTACAAAACTGGCTATAATTAGGTGAAAACACAAATAAATTATCAGTGCCACTTGCAAAAGGCCATACATAAAAATCATAACAATTTAAACCTATATTAAGATATCTGGTTTCCCTGGACATTGACCTGAAGTAACTTGGACTAGTAACTGTATATGACTCCCCCTCTTTTTTTTAAATAATATTCTTGATTATAATAATGACCACAAAGGAAAATTGTATTTAATATCTTCCCCCAATGTATGTATGTTTGTAGGTATGCATGTTGTATGAATGACGGGACTGCATTCCTCACTAAAGCATTGAGAAATGTACATTCATTTTTGCAATGGAAAAGTAAAACATTATTCATTTATGCACAACACTATTAACTTGTTGCTTACTATCCAACTTACTGCATCATAATACATTTGGTAAGTTGTTATGAGGAAGGTACCTATTTTATGGGTATATTATCCACTTCTTCATCACAGGCTACTCTTTTTTTTATATGGGATGCACAACCCACTAGCTCATCTGGTGAAAAAGGAAGATAGCAGGCGGTGAGACCGGACACACATCTGGTGCACATTTATCAGAAGCATGCACAAACATACAATTAAGAAATCTATATGGCTGCAGAGTTCCACACTGAACCCTTACAGTACCCTCTAGACGGACAGCATGGAAGCCTGCAGGAAATACAGAGGTGCCCGGGTCATAGAGCAGAAGGCAGGCATTATTACAACATTTTCAGTGTACATCCGTCTACATTCAAAATAATTTACTAGAGCCAACTGTAATTCCATGCATTAAACCTTACTTATACAAATATACGAAGCCAGGCAGGACACTCAAAAAAATAGGCATATGCGAATCAATGAAGATACTTTTATTGTTACGAAACCAATGTGTTGATCAAAAGACACAATGCGCTACTAAAAATCGAATTTCACTAAAATGCATACCTGCCATAGGTGGGAGGTCCAAAGGCTATGCGGTTAAAATTTCCCAGTTTTTAAACATGAATTTCCCAAAAACATAATAAAAAAAACAACAACATGTTGAATTCAATATAGTGTAAACAATCAACTTAAAGTGAAAAGTGTTCTAGATGTGAATTACACAGTACAGTACGTGGCGATGTAGCAAACTTACAGTAGTTACTTATCTGCAGCAGCTTATTAAAGGCTCACTCCAAGAAAAACATTTTTTATACCTTTAGGTTACTTGTTTTCTAAGCATATATTCCTCGCAATCACACTTTCTGAATTGCTACCGTTTTCTTGATATTAAATGGAATAGATCATATATTATGGATTCCTACTTTTCATTCCATGAATACATATGTATGCTTAGCTATATGTTTAAGTGAGACCAAACATGTACAAGGTGCTCTGCAGAATGCATAGTTCAATGTAAAATCTATTCATTAATTCATCCTTTTTTTCCTTTCAAGAATCCAGCCAAAAGCTGAGAATTTAGTGTAGAGTAGAAGCGGCAAACCTGATATTCATGAGTACATTAACCATATTTGAAATAAAGCAAAGTATTTTATAATTATTTAACATTATTATGCATTAAAAAAAGGTAGGTCATTTAAAGTTGCATAAAAGATGGAACATTAATTCAGCTATGTGGTTGTGATTAGATTGTTAACTATAACTGTCTATTAAAAAGTAAAGTAAGTCCCCTCAGTAGAGATTTACAATATTCAACAACTAAGCAAAATTAATTCTATGAATTGTGCTAGGCTGGTATGTGGTGATCACATACAAATATGTAAACATTGATTCTTTCATAAAAATATGCACTATAAATTATATTTCCTTTGAATTTAATTTGTATTCCCTGATTTCAGAATAGTGAAGCAACAGTGCCCAGCTACTGAACATTTTGATGAAATGGGCATAATATCTAAAAGAAAAATTATTCTCCACCCACTCTGCTTAATATAAACTTTGACTACCAAATATAGCACCTGAATCACAATTATTATGCCGATTGTTAGAATTCGCAAACCCTGGTCTTGAAAAATTCACATAAAATATACCCTACTGATATTTTTTTTCTGGGACTGCTTCATTCTCACAAGCTGCCACATGACAAAGAGATACCACTGAAACTTATTTTATTGTAGTAAAAGTGCCTTGCGGAGGAAATAATCATATCCTCCCCACTGATTGGCTGTGTGGTGTGCGATTGATATGCGCAGACACCAATAAAAAAGAGCAACGATCGTTGGAACCCCTTGCTCTATAGAGCATGACATGGAAGCTCCTTAGTCTTTGATTTTACACAAGGTAAGGGAGAACATCTTTTGAATGCTGCATAATTTGTGTCCTTCTCAATTATTAAAATTTTTTTTTGGGGGGGGGAGAATTCTCCCTCTTTAAAACAGAGTGCTTACTTCAGTGCTCTAGCTGTACAAACTATCCATAAAATGCCCTAGGTCCACTTAATAGGTCATTGGGGTTAAGTGCATTGCCTGCCACATCTGATTGAAATTATATTCAAGGTATTGGATTCTTGCCCAGTCCCTAATATTTATGGAGAAGTCTTTGCTCCGTGTCTACTCTACTAAATTGCCAGTTCATGGTGCTGTGCAAAAACAATATACTGCGATATTCCGCAGTGTCTGCTTATCATGTAAGATGGGAGGGAGTAAAGTATATGTGAATGGAAATGTGAACAGTTAGGAACAGTGGAGCAGGAGTGAATGCAAATTGATCATATAAACAATGAGGAAGTAGGACGCTGTAGTAGGAGGGAGAAGGCAGACACTGAAACAGACACAAGATGACGTCAATATAATATATGAAAGCGCATACAACATGCTGAAGATTTATAGGCAACATGTTTGTTCCAGCACGAGACCAGAATAAAAAGTAAACATTGTAAAACGTCTATTCAGTCAAAAGGACAGTGGATGATCTATCTCCATGTAAAGCTTTATCTTTGCAGCATAAAGTAAAGTAGTGTTAATTAAACTGGACTTGTCAGAATTCATACACATCAGCATTAGATATTGTTAAGCAATATTCTACTCCACATGGTGTTGAAAGAGAAGCACAATTGCTACTAAAAACTTTCCCCAAAAAAGTATAAGAATGTTTGACAATGGATTCCCTTTTATTCCCTATACATATATAGCTAGTCATGAAAAAAGACCAAAACAGAGATAATTTTAAAAAAAAGAACCCTTTGTCACAAAACTTAAGCAAGAAAGAAATGATGAAGAAAAAACTGAGCAGTGGAAAAAAAAAAATCAGTTTTCCTTTGGTGTGAAGTAGAGCTTTTTTGTTAACATGGAAGCAAAGCACGGAACTTGTTTTTTTCCAATTGCCTTCTGATCGAGGCAGTTTTCAACAGAGCGTAACGACACTTTTCTGTTCACCACTGTAAGGAGTTCTGTAAATTCCAATGATGTTCCATATGTTTGAAGAAGGTCACAGAGATCCTGTATGTACCAGGAGCCGTGTACAGTTTCCCGATGTGAATAATAGCCTAAAGTCAAAGGAAATATTTTAAAGAAGTAAACAAAATACATAAGGGTTTACTAAATTAAAGAGAGAACTGCAGGGAATTGAGAAAGGAATTTCAAACATAAGACTTTATAAACTAGCCTTATGTTTGAAATTCGCATCTCAATTCCTTGCAATTCTCTCCCTATTAAGTAGACCCTAAACACTACCATTCAAAAGTTTTGGGTCACTTAGAAATCTCCTTTTTTCCATAAAAACATACATCAATTGAGATGCAAATGAATACAGTCGACACACTGACCAGGCGAGAAATAATGATTTATATTCTAAAGAAGGATAACCCTACTCTTCAAAAGTTTGGTTTTTGAAAGAAAAGCACATTTTCCCTTAAAAATAACAGCAAATTGATCAAAAATACGGTGTAAACATAGTTAAAGGATCACTACCACTTACATAAGCTAAATCTAGATTACCTGTGCATTTAAAACAAACACATATTTAAGACATTTGCCACTATTTTCTCTGTGTTTGAATTAATTGCATATAAAAGTTAAAATAAGATTAGGTGTCTGTTTACAGCATCCATTTTGAGAATTTTACCCATGATGCAACATTCTACAAAATCATCCCGCAAGCCTCACTTTACAACTGTGGCCAGAGCCTGCAATTTGATGTAATAAGATATACCCCTGCTCTCTTACTAGCTCCTGTGTATCATTTTGGGCTGAACTAGGTGGCTGTGTACAACTTTTTTTTGTTTACCTGTCTTCCAACACAAGGAGAGGAGATTGACGTGATCAAACATGATCATAACTCCGCCCCCTTGTGATGTAATAGTTACATTACTCCCCATTCAGTGCAAGCCTATGGTCAGAATTCAGACTTATAGATGCATTCTGTGTCCCCAGCCCCAAAGTGAGATACTAGTGCTGTAAAGTTACTAGGGGAGTTGCACCCAAAAACAATATATATTTCACAGAATGGCAGCCCAGTCACACTTGTTTAGTAAAATATTTCATAAATTAAACTCACATAACAAAAACAAAAGACATTCTGAAAACAACAGTGCAAAATAAAAAAAATAAACCCTTTTAATTTTTGTTGGTGGGAGTGTCCCTTTAATGTTGTAAATTACTATTATAGCTGGAAACAGCTGATTGTTAATGGTACATAAACACACACACACACACACACATATATATGTATGCATACATATGTGTGTACAGCAGAAATTGATTGTGCTGATTAAAAAAACCATAATCTCAATTTAGAATCAAAATCATTATTTCTCACTTTGTCAACGTCTTGTGAATATCGATGCTTACAATGGTCATAAGTTGTGGTACTGAAATATAGAAACATACAATGTGTCTGCAGATGAGTACCATTCAGCCCATCTAGTCTGCCCAATTTTCTAAATACCTTTATTAGTCCCAATTCCCCCATCTTATAGCTAGGATAGCCTTGTGCCTATCCCACACATGCTTAAAATCCTTGATTGTGTTTACCTCCACCACTTCTGCTGGAAGGCTATTCCATACATCCACTACCCTCTCAGTAAAGTAATACTTCCTGATATTACTTTTAGATAGTTACTCCTCTAATTTAAGACTATGTCCTCTAGTTGTGGTAGTTTTTCTTCTTTTAAATATACTCTCCTCCTTTACTGTGCTGATTCCCTTTATGTATTTAAATGTTTCCTCCAAGCTATACATGTTAAGATGCTTTAACCTTTCCTGGTAAGGAAAAGCACTGACCATTTTTCTAGTTTAGCTAAATCATTTGCCATTTGGCTTATCCCTCCATGAACATCAGCAAAAAGACATACAAGACCTTCTGCAATATCACTAATAAAAATATTAAAGAGAATAGGTCCAAGTACAGATCCCTGAGGTCCCAAATGAGAATAGGTTTGAAAACATAAAGCAAAAATCGTGGTACCTTCTGCAACAGAATAGCACATAATGAAGTCAGCACCAGCAGGCAAAGTATATACAGACGCAGCATCCACTATATCTTCATTGGTTATAGGCCCTTCTACAGCACTATCAGGGGCATCAACAACTTTGACTGGTTCATCATGTTGATTTCCTCGACATGCCTGTAAGACAGACAGAAAAAGAACACTGGAAGCCATTTAAAAGAGATATCAGAATGCTACAATGCAGAGCATCTCTCTGCCTCTCTACAGAGAAGCACAAGGATGTTCCCAATACTGACATTACACACAAGCACGGGGCATCTCCATGCGTTGATATGGCACTCATTTAAAAACAAATAGAAACTTTATTGTAGGAGGGAATAGTTTCCCAGGAGAAATCATGCAAAAAGGTTTTACATGTATGTATTACCGTATTTGCTCGAAATATAAGATGAGGTTTTTTTTAGAGCAAATGCTCTGAAAAAGATCCCTTGTCTTATATTCGAGGTCATCTTATAATCTGACCTCAAATCGAGGTCAGACTATAAGACTGGGATCCAGGTCTGGATCCCCCTCGCTAACAGCCGGTGGATGTCCCCTGCTGCCGCCCGGCACGACCACCGGGAGTTCTATGATGAAGCCAGATCCTTCCGGCTTCATCATAAAAGTCCCGGCGGAAGTGCAGGGCAGCAGCGGAGGATGTCTGCGCCTATCGTGCACACATCCCCCGGCTGCCCCCACTAGCCACCAGGGACAGTTAGAAAAGGGGAGGGGGAGACAAGGGGAGGGAGGGGGTGATAGAGAGACAATGGGAGGGAGGGGTGGGGGAGAGAGAGAGACAAGGGGAGGGAGGGTAGAAGGAAACGAGGGGAGGGGGGGGTGATAGAGAGACAAGGGGGGGAGAAGGAGACAAGGGGAGGGAGGGGGATAGAGAGACAAGGGGAGGGGGGAGACAGCGTGGGAGGGGAGAGAGATAACACTGGGGGGGAGAGACAGAGAAAACACTAAGGAGGGAGAGACAATGCGGGGGGGGGGAGAGAGACAAAGCTGGGGGAGGTGGAGAGAGAGGCAGCATAGGCACATGAAAGGAAATAAAAACAAGAAATGCATTTTTTTATATCATCATTTTTATTAAATATTAAAAAGCAATTTACATGTGAATATATACAAGTTAAACTTGTTTTCCTATAGGGTAGTCTTATATTCAGGCTTTTAGTTTTTTTCCTAAAGGAATATCCAAAGTTTGGGGGGTCGTCTTATAATCAGGGTCGTCTTATATTCAAGCAAATACGGTACAAAATGGAGAAACACATTATCAGCAAATGCATTTTTTAAGGGTCTGTTTTAATATGAATAATAACAATAATAATTGTAAAGTGTTTAACCAGGAGAAGTACATTCAGATATTTGCTGGTTTCCTAGTACATCCAGGGCATTATCCAATTTAATGGTACTCATTTTATCTACTTCAGAAGGATGAAGGGCTGAGTAAACTCTGCCGGGAATTGAACCTGTGACTACCAAAAGTTGTACAGATGCTACTGATGATGTATTAGCTCACTGAGCTATCTCACTGGCATATATGCATATTGATTTCATTTTTTTAACGTTGCACTAATCCTTTATGAATATGCATCAGAGGAACTTCAGCAAGTAATGAGTCAAAGTATATGAAACTTAATTACCTGAATTATAAAAATCTTTGGTTTCCCTGCTAAACTTTTACATTTGTCTCCTTTGAATAAAGAAGTCAACATCTGGATTTCAACCTTCGCATCATAAGCATAAACATGTTTATCTTCTCCATGGCTCAGAAAAATGCACAAGAAGCAGTCAGAATCACTGTGGTCTGCAGCTGATGCTAAAAAAATATATATATTTGCAAAGGTCACAAGATGTATGAAAATTCATATCTATCATTATACTTTATGCGGAGACACAATAAAAGGAAATTGAGTTTTTATTCTGATCAAAATGTTTTATTAAATTATCCAATAATAAAATAAAATTAAGAAACCAAACCAGACAATAATAATAATAATAATAATAATGTTTTCCCCCGGAGAAATAAGACAAAACAAAAAAGACTAGTGTCCATCAAGTTCAACAATTTTCCTATTCCAAAGTAATATAGAACACACTGGTAACCTAAATGTAATCCTTCAGGCAAAATACTGTTAAACGGACACTACCACTTACAGAAGATGTAACTAGATTACCGTATGGATTTAAAACAAACACATATATATATGACATATGCCACTGTTTTTTTCTATGTTTCAATAAATTGCATATAAAAGGAAAAATAAAAGTAGGTGTTTATGTAAAGCATCCATATTAGGACTTATCAACTGCATTCTGTGTCCGCAGAAACAAAGGGAGATACTAGTGCTGTAAAGTCACTGGGGGGTGGCACCCAAAATAACAATATTTCACAAAATGGTGGCACCCAGTCACACTTGTTTAGTAAAATATTTTATTAAATAAACTGACATAACAAAAAACATAACTGAAATCAAAAGTGCAAAATAAAAAAAGAAACCCTTTTTTTATTTATTGGTCGGAGTGTCCCTTTAAATGTATTATGTTTACTTAAAATGTCTTGCTCAACCTGAAATATGGCTTGGTCCATAATATCAGAATAATCCCACTTTATGTCACCGGGTCCAAATTTCTCACTTTGTTGTACCGCTGCTAAGGGAACATTATTCTGTGCCATTATTTAAAGTGTATGGGAAGCTGAATTCACTACAATAAAGGGCCGGATACAACATTTCTACACAAACCTAATCTGCAATAATTGTGAACCTGAATATTTATATTGTTGAAAAAAGATTATACTTTGCTCTATTTATTTTCTGAAGTGTATTTGTAAAATAAAGACACTTACATACCTTCATTGATCTTGTCAAGCACGTCCACTGCTTTGAGGTTATTATATAATTTTACTTCAAACCCAAGGTCCTGTAACCTAATATAAGGTGGTGAGAATATATTAGTATGTTTATACAGTAAAAATATTACATTTTTAAGTAGAATTTCCACAAGTGACTGTACTGATTACATTGCAATTATGTGTTATTATTTTGTAAAATACACAACCAGACTGTGGTTTTTAACTATAGTCCTATGAAACATGTCAATATGAGCCCTTATTTGCAATCGTTTAGTAAAAGAAGAGTTTTCCTAGAATTCTGCCTGATTTAGATTTCTTCTCCACTCCAGGTTTATATATATAGGATTTAGACACCGATGGAATTAGCAGTCACGAAGATTCATTTACCTTCACATTATTAATATTATTATTCATGTTGTTTTGACAATGTTTAGTCATCTGTCAATTATATTCTTACCTGAAATTCCATCACTATTTTTATGATCACACACTCATAAAATGTGTCACACAGGGCATGATACATAGAACATTTAGGGCCGTATTTATCAAGACAAAATAGGTATTTGAAGAAAAAGTGCTAAAATTGTAGTAGTAACCATGGAAACCAATGGGAAGTTATGGTAGTTTGCTACAAATGCAGCACTTTAAAAAAAAAAAATAGCACCTGTTTTGCCTTGATAAATGTGGCCCTTAGTTCTAGGATGCAGACCAAATGCTTAAGAGAACCTTCTACCAGATCATCGCCCTGATGCAACCCATCAGTCACTCCCATCACACCCAGCTGTTATTTTATTGACAGGCCAGTACAAAATTGGCTTAACGGACAACTGTCATATATACCATGACTTAGTTAAATTAATGTTAATGGAACACATAAGATGTTCATACAATTTGTTTAGTTACACCATCTTTTGGCAGCGTCTGTGTCTACTGCAAGTAGGGTAAGATCATTCACTACCCAACCTTAACTGCTGAGGCACACCTCCTTCCTATGGGCGAGCCTGTGTGACTTCATATGAGATTGCTCTATCACTGAGCAGCAATAGTGCCAGTCTTAACTGATGAAATAGCTGCCACAAGAAGGTATCACTAAACAAATTGTAGATTCAAAAGTAAAAAAAAAAATGGCACCACTATCTTAAGTGCATCATTAACATTTGTTTAACTAAAAGTCATAGATGATGAGTTTTATTCATGGAAGAGAATTGAAAGGTATTGAGAAGTACATATTAAACTTAAGGCTGATGTAGCCACGTTGGAAAAATTATCTTGTTCAGCTTGTTTGGCTATATTGGCCTTAAGTTTAAAATTCCCTCACTCACTGCTATTCTCTCTTATATGAAGAAAGATAAATTATAATCATTATAGTCAAAACACACACATTACAAAAACTCCCAACAAAACCCATCCTTAAGGGGTTAAAATGACTATATAATTAGTGTCGTTACCCAGTTGGTATTTTATTTATCTACTGATTTATTATGACCATCTCAATGTGTGAGATAATCTCCAGAGAGATAGAAATAAACCAGATTCTAAAATCATAAAACAGGTAAACCTCACACGATAAGGCAGGAGAAACAGAGACTAGCACATAAATGACTGATTCTAGCAATAGCAGTGATTTCACTTAGTGTCTGCAGAGGGAGATTCCAATAAAGATAGCAGTATGGACCACAGCCAGACTGGCAAAGATAAAGTGAACCTAGCACAAAGGTAAACAAACACACCAATAAAACTTTCTATTACACAATGCGGAAAAAGTCTCCATATTATGTGCAAACATTTTTGAGTTTACACAAAATGCATTTTTTTCAGTAGATCTTTACTAATACATATCAATAGTTGTCTTATTAGTTATCATACTATGAACACTGAAGACACAAAGCCAACCTTTGAAACAAAGCTGGTTTTCTTCTTTCTCATGAAATCTATTTTACAAATTGCAATTGGAGATTTAAAATCACCTGACGTTACAGTATCAATTTACTTTTTATTTAGGTCAATGGGGTATTTTGCATAATATGGGTAACCTGGCCTCCAAACATTTCCCCCAGATTCTTCCACATGTACAGTGACCACTCAAAACATTGTTTTTCCTCCAACAATATGTAGGGTTGCCACCTAACTGCTTTTTTTTTTTTACCACAAGGGCGGTAAACAACTTGGACTAAGGCCATTGGTAAGTTTATGGATGCAATAGCATGGCCTGTATTGTTTTTAAAGCAAAAGGTGTGATTCTCTATCAGTATTTTCAAAAAGAAAACATATGTACACGGCACTTCACTGTATCAACAAACAAACTAAATATGCGTGTTGGCATCCTGAATTCTTCAACCTCTGAACTACTGCTAAATTATGAAACACAAACAAGCAAGCAATTAAATCATGGAGATATGTGGCTATTCTATGTGTAGAATGCCAAGACTGCAGGATTCGTAGCTTTAAATACAGTCATGAACATTGGGTCTACAATCAGCTAAGCATTGTTTCATTAAGGAGGTGACCTTGTGACACATGAAACGCTGAACACTACACTCCAGAAAGATGCATTGGAAATTCCAGTATACATGTTTTTGCTTGAAGACATTAACGTTCGTCTATATATGAAATCATCATGTAATACAATGTAGAATATGGAAGTTGAATATGATTGCACAAGGTGATGCTATTAAAGAATTGTAGCAACAAATTACCTAGTGTTTCATTGAAAGATCTCATTAACTGTAGGCATTTTACATAGACATGCTTTAATGAAATATTAAAATAATGTACTTTGCCTGGCCCTCTTTGCTTCATATAACTTTAACAGGGAACAGACATCTTTGGACAGATCTCCATTCATCTGTATGAAGGTTAATGCAGATCTGACAAAAGATTCTACACAACCAGTCATATAATGTGTTGGCAGATAAGAACCATTTGGTCCATCTAGTCTGCCCAAAAGTGTGCCCCCTGATGAGTGCTCAATAAGATGCTTTATTTGCATTCTTTCATTAACCCCTTAGTGATTGCTAGGACGTTCTAGTGACGGCATAGAACGTCCTGCGTTTAACAGCTCATCGCGTCTCCCTGTGCTGTGCTCGGATCCCGCTGCAGGGTCTTGACGTTTTGGAGCTTGCGTCGTCTGGGACACAAGCACCATGAAGGGGTTAAAGCATCTCTATACACACCATCTACACTTGATGTCATCTGTCATTTAAACAGGCGTTATTTTTTGCCTACAGTTCTCCTTTAGGAGTAGTACATTAACACTAAAATAATATTTCGATTTTTTTTCCCCCATGAACACAAATATGTAGTGCCTCTTTATAAAGGGTACATGAGTCTCCATAACTATGTATACAGTATTTTTCCATGTATAAGACAATATTTTTACCCCAATTTTTAAAGTTCAAAATTAGGGGTCTTCTTATACACAAAATGTAGCGTAAAAATTTAGCACAACACTGCATGCCGGCAGTTACTCTTAGAGGCTGCTTCGGATCCTTCGGCACCTCCCGCCCACATGATCACCATGAATGTGATCGTAGGCGTATAAACTCGTATAGTCAGTGATCAACAGTCACTGTCTATGCGTTAAAGATGTTGCAATGATGCATCATTGTTGTTTGAGTAGCCGAGTAAGTGTGTGTTTGAGTGGCAGAGTGTGTAAGTGTGTGCGAGTGTATTTCATCTAAATTTCTTAATTTTGGGCTCAAAAAATAGGGGTCGTCTTATACGTGGGGGTGTCTTATCCACATAAAAATACAGTAATTTGTTTTTCTGTTGTAGTGGTTCTTTAACAGCACAATCAAGAACTACATTTTTTAAATTAGCCATCAGCAAGAACTAGTAGTCAGTCAAAAATGTATATGGTAAAATGTTTTGTTCATAGTATTCCATATGGCCATTTTCTCACCTTCTAAGGAGGTTTTCTCTGTCAGCAATAGTACCACGTCTTTCGGGTAAGGTTAATTGCCAGAAGAACCATTCATGGTTAAAGATCAGGGCCAAGCCTCTCCTTTTATTGTTCATTTTATACGCCGCAGCTGGATCCAATGCCACTGTTCTTCAAGAATAAAGCAACATAAATAAAATGTTAATACCTAGTACAGTTGTATCCTTAAAATTAATGTTTACATAAGTGCATACCTCCCAAGTGCTTAACACCGGAGAGTGATCACATTGCACCTTGGTGTCGGATTTCAGTGTTGCTGAATTCCTCGATTTCGAGGCATTGCAGCAGCACCGGCTGAGCTTAGAAACTGATCTTTAGTCATTTTTGAAGCTCATTCCACTGCAGGATGTACCAGGCACGTTCTCTGTCACTAACTGCAGTGATTTCTGTGATGTACCTGGTACATCCATGGTTGCAAAGGGTTTAATCATACAGAAGGCTGCTATGCTCTTGCTGTGCATCGCTCAGATGTCATGTTCTTTCAAAAGAGTATATATTTCATCCTCAAATCCATGCCATTGTTGTATTAATTATGTAATGGTGGGAAATATTTACCAAATTTGAAATATTTTTCTACACACAGAGGGCGTGACCAATGTGTGGACGATTGGTCTCATGTAAAACAGAAGGATAAAATCCAGCGCTAGATCCGTGGCTAAGCAGCACCAACCTGTGTGTATCTCTGCACGTGAAAAATACACATAAAAACAAACACATCCAGTCAGACACATATTTATACACAAACATATCCAGACACATATATACACACACACACATACACATCCAGTCAGACACATATTTATACACACATACACATCCAGTCAGACACATATATACACACACACACACACACACACATACACATCCAGTCACACACATACACATCCAGCCAGACACATATATACACACACACACACACACACACGGCAGAAGGTTTTTTTTTTTTTTAAAGGAAATAAATAAATAAAAAATGTTCACCTATCAATGTCCCCCCTCCCTGCAATAACACCAGAAGGGGGGGGGGGGGGGGGGGGTGTTCAAGCCTCAATAAAGGGAGGGGGGCGTTCCAGCATGGTGGCAGAGAGCAGCTTTCCTGCTGAGCTCCCCGATCAGCACTATATCGGTGCGCGAGGGGGCGGAGCAGGAAGTCTGTGCAGCCGGTGCACTCACTCTGCTCCCTCGCGCACAAGCTGCTGGAGAGAAGGGAAAAAGTGATCCTATTGCCGAGGGCACCATGCGGGACTCACGATACCTGGGCGCCAGGTCTGATTTCCTGGTCGCCATGGCGACCTGGCGCCCGGGGTTTGTCGAGCCCTGCTCTAGCGCACCTACCACTCCTGTTTTCCGTTTATGAAGATTGGTCTCAGTTTCCACAGCACCATCTGAGATAAAACATTGGTTAACTACACATCAGTCAATGCTGTGCAGTTCCTCCATAGAGGGAGGTTTGCAGGAATATATTATTTTGGCCACCAGTGTCTGCTCCAATAACAAAAATTACAATTTTCTTTTTGACCATACCTTGAGATAAAAGCATCCGTCTCTGTGAGGCCTCCAACTTGACCTATGGTAAAATAAACAACATTCATTTTTGTTTTGACAACCATTTCCCCTCCACCAATCATTTCATCATCACCTTATTTGTTTACTATCTATTCAAATGAGACTGTAGTTTTTGTTATTATACTTTTCGGGTATATTAGTGTGCAACATGGCCACAAAATGGAAATTGTTAAAATGGTGCATGTAACGGACCACCAGCAATATTCCCTCTAATTTTTAGTAGTTGGTGTGAGCAGAAAACTTATGCTGTGCAAATTTCCTCCACATACAATAGTATGTGAGCACTGAATGTTTGTGCAAATGGAAAACCTGAAATTGTTTTAAAATCATTTTGGCAACTGCCTCTCTCACGGCTAATAAAAATGCATTGCCATGTTTTAATATAATACAAATATGAATGCAATCTATGGAGTTCCGTATTTAGTTAAAATTGTATTCTATACTTTGATGTTTGAAATACTTTGTTCAGTTTGTTGTTCCATTAAATGAAACATCAATTTGTTATTTTTATGTAATGCAATGATGTATTATGGAGCTTCTTGATACACTCACACTGCACATCACTGTGACTTTTTTTGATGCGGAGCTCTGTAATATACTCACACACTGCACATTACTATGAGTGTTAATCAATTGAGCTCACAATAGTGCTATGGACAACCATTTGAATGGCCAGTATAATGCAAGACTTTTGGCTAGCTGGAAATCATTGTAACGATAAAACCCTATAGTCCAGCAACAAGCACTGTGTTGTCGTAATGACTAATTATGGTATAAAAAATTATATGTATGAATTATAATTCTGAATATTAATAAATTATTAAAAACAGGTTGCATAGACCATACAGTAATAAAAAAGGTTCTTTTAACCCATAAATAATTCAGGATATTTTTGCAGTAAGTAAATAACCGTGACAAAGATTTATTTTACTCTATTCTGATAATGACATACACTATCTAGCCAGATATGTTAATATTGACATTCTAAGCTATAATTCTAATGACTGATTTATCAGGGATATTGTCAAAGCTTCAAGAGTCATGTTTGGATTAAGACACACACACACACACATTATATATATATATATATATATATATATATATATATATATATATACACACACATACACATATTGCATTTGAGTTAGATGAAGCAAACAGCGCAGAAAAAAATGACAGAACACTTAATTAAAATGATCACTATTAATAAAAGGTGAATTTTATAGAACATGATGGCATGGCTTCTTGCTACTAAACCCACATGGCTGTATGGTAAAGATAGGAAGAAGGCGGCAGTGCATCACACTGCACCAGCATACCCTCTGACATAATAGCCCCTGTAACAGTGAAAGGCTGCCCCCCCTGCTTGCTTCCAGGAAACGATACTTGTAGGTGAGGAAGGGGCAATGAATGGTAACTGGTAGGCTTAAAGCACTGTTGTACAAAGGTAGTCCTAAGGAGGTGGGAAGAGAATGCAAGTGGGGGGGGGGGGGGGGGGGGGGAATCCCCAAAACACACATATTGGAGGCCCAATGAATAAGGAGGGAAAGAACTGGAATATATGCAGGTTATATATACAGGGTCAATAAAATGGAAATAGCCTGACAAAACTAGGGGTGAACAAAGCCCAGGAATTTGGTGTGTTCTAAGCCCCCGAAATTATGGTTGGTGACAGGGATTTTGTGAGTGGGCTGTATGAACACATAATGCAGTGGCTGAGCAGTCTCATCAAATGCTGGATTTGTCAAAATGCCATACCATATTAACTTCACAAGACTTTAAAACCTAACTTCCTATGAGTAATCTTTATAATTGGAACAAATGAAGAACAAGTAGATGCAAAGAGCAGACCAAACAGCCTAAAAATTATTATTAAAAATGAAACAAAAAGTAAATACTCTACCTTGTTTCTCTGGGGAATTTTTACTGTCAGTTTCGTGAAGATCTGCAACTGAAAGCACATAACAACATGTGAGCATATTACAGTGCAATTTTAGGTTTCATGGTTAATTACAAACATTTAGAATAATTATTCTAAAATAATTATTAATAATCATTAAGTGGTGATTCAAGTGTGGAAATGTATTTTTAAAAAGCATTTTACCAGGAAGGATAAGATGGACAGAGAGAGAGAGAGAGAAGAAAAAAAAAAAGAGGATAAGAGGTTTAAAACAGTGCAAAGATCCTTTAATCCTTAATAACTGGTTCCAGGCATATTGTATATTAGCCGAGTGCGTGTCATTTTGGTTGCTGGTGTTAGAAAATCAACTTCTCCCAATATTCCTTGGGCGTCTCTTTTATACTGCCGCTCTAAAACCAAATTTTGTTCCTTTTGGATGTGGTCTCATTAAGCACATTACTTTGCGGAAGTGGCACCACTAGGTGAATCTCTTTTGCGTGATTTCTTAGTAATTTCAAGAGACGGCACAACCAGCAGCAGCTCCAGAAAACTATCATTTAAACTCAAACACCACTAGCCAGTCTGGTGAATGCTCAATTAACAGTTAAATATAATCAGTTGTCGTCACCACAATAAGAGTGCGCATAAGATTTAGCACTTATTTGCATTGCTTCACGTATAAAATACTTACAGCTAGATGAAATTGTGAAATGACAGCAGGTTTGCAAGAAACCAGGACGGCCCACACTAACGGAGTAAAAGTAAATTTCCTTTTTTTTTTTTTGCTGCAGGAACCAATGAGAATAATTTCATTCAAATGAACGGAATTTCTCTCTAGTGATGTCTTCAGACAACGTATTGCACTTTTAAGAGATCCTACTGTGTACAAGAGCAGGTTCATCACAGTCCATACAATGTTTTAAATTCGAGGACCACAAAAAGTTACTAAATTAAAGAAAACTTGATATCCTCAGTGTCTATATACTGCCGCACCTGCAATAAACCTGCAGTGTAATCACTGGGGGAGGGGCTTGAGTCAAATATAAAAAATATGATTTATGCAGAATAATTGCATCAAATCACAATGAAAAAAGTCTGTGCACCATACAAGCAGTAATCTTCATCTGCACCAAAGTGATTTTGGGGACTAGACTTTCTCTTTAAAGTAACAGAAGAGGCATTAGCAGTTTAGCATTAGTAGTTGTAATTAAAAAAGCAGCTGAACTGCCTCCTTCTACAGGTCTGTTTTACTGGTTAGAACTGGCCTGGATAGGGCATTATATTTTTTGTTCCGCATTCATAAAAAGAATTCCTATTACACGTGACATGATTGAGCATTGTAAACCCCTATTAAAATTATGGTGTTAAAGAAAGTACTTTTGCCAGCATTATACTTATTAGGATTCGGTGAGTGCACAGACATTTTAAAATGGACCAGTCCCATTTCCATATTTTCATTAGAATTTTGTTGTTGTTTTTTTAAGCATAGCCCCCAACAATTAGATGATTAGAAGTTTTTGAAATACTTGATGCCTGATTTACAGTTGCTTTACAAATGCGTTGCAGATATGTTTCTTCCAGGTACCATCACAAGTCCAGGCTTCTACTGAATGTTAGGAACTCTAGCTTTTTAAATTTCTAATTGCCAAAAAGGCCCTATGGCCTGCATTCAGGTTTCTAGTAAATTGAACAGATGCATCACATCAGGTGAAATTAATACACGCTACAGACAATTAACCAAACTAGTACAAAAGGTTGCCTAACAATTTCTTTTTTTGCAGAGAGGGCAGGGGGAGAGGGAAGCAAAATGTTACCACCCATGCTCTGCTGCTTCCTCACAATGTCACTGAGTGGCATGGCATATTAATATATTAATTAAATATGGAGCATTGGTGGTATCAACTGTACTACAGGTTGTCCAACTGGAGGCAGTGTCGTGGAGTACTGTCACATCATGGGACAAATGGGAAAAGACCACACAAAATTAAGTGGAATTTGAGTGTCCACTCACACATCCTTACCCTGCATAGAAACTGAATTAAATGCATAAATCCTGCTTTATTTTTCCTTTTTATTAATTCTGCTTACTAAGCTGACTTTTATTTTTTCCTGGAACATGGCGCAACTAGCAGTTACAGAAAAGCCTCAGGAACGATGGACAGTAATAGGAGTGGAGGGGCCAAAGTATGGAAACCAATTGGGGAATCTATGAAACAATGCATTTATATGCTTGTGACTGGGGGGTGAGACATGCTGTGTGCATACTTTAAGAAACACTTAAACATTGGTGTATGCATTTTAATACAAACTAACATATGCCAGGATTTGTCAACTGACACACACAAGCAATGCAAAATTCAGGTAAGTAATGATGTTGAAGCATCAAGTGGCAACCCTGTCCTTACCACCTCTCAAAAAAAGCAAAAACAAAACAACCATACATAAACAACACATTGGATGAATAGTCAGAAATACTGACGTCAAAATCACATCTTGATCTTGTAGGAGAACTGAGATTCTCAAACCCATACATATGCTGCAATAGAGTTTGGGGAAACTATGGTGTGTTAATGTTGTCCACATGCGGGCCTTCAAAAGGCTCAATAGCCGCCGGATTACGCTCCAGGAGGAAATCCAATAGGAAAACATTGGAGTAGCAAGATACTAAAATTTGAAATCATATTTTATAACATTATAATATATAATACAAGCAGCGTGTACAAACAAAGGTTAAGCGTGTAAAGTGACATAGCCGACTGATTATAAACAATAACCATTTCTTGGAAGTGGCACACACCCACACATGTCAGAACACGTTTGTCAACACATGAAACAAGTATCCCAGAGGCACTGCAAACAACTGCACTCCTCCTGGGAGAAAGTGGCAATGGAAGGTAAAAATGCTTGGGTGTGCTAATGAGAGTGACAAGTTATCCCTGTCTTTAAACAAAGTAACAAGAAATAATAACAAATACCTCACCATTTTATCCTGAAAAAAAAATCAGTTGCATTGAATTAAAAGATTGCATCAAGTGTAGAAATGTTAAATAGAATGCTTTAATGAAGCTTATCTCTACGAGGAACTTTATATGTGTTTGTTTAAAATAGTTTTAATACTGTAATAAATATCAACCTGCAATGGAATAGATTTATGCTTTAAGGATTTATTCATAGTTCTCTTTTTTTGTCTGCACTGGAATATTACACAACGGTGTTACTTCTAGAGAACACACTTCATTTGTCAATTATTTTTCCATTTTGACACTAGTTGGAGTTGTGCAGCTAAGACACACAAATGCTGTGCATAACAATCTTTTTTTGTTTTAGATTTCCAGGTCGGATTTGAGCAATTCCCCAAACATATCCACATTATATAGATCATTAGCCTTATTGTTAATTTTTGTTCATTTGAAAAGTGTAAACATGCTCAACATGTCTGAAATATAACCATATACAACATACAAGTAATTGGCTACTGACATAATCGTTTAACAAGTCTAGACATACATTAACAAAAGGTGAAGAGGGCTAACTAACTTCACCATCCATTTTCATACTAAAGAATGTGACACATAACCCAGTGCTGTTACATACTGACAATTCTGGATCTACCAGAAGTAAAAACCTTAGCCTCAACAGATGATTAAACCCTTAAAAGGACACTCCCACCAAAAAATGAATAGGGTTTATTTTTTTTTATTTTGCATTGTTGATTTGAGATGTCTTTTGTTTTTCTTATGCGAGTTTATTTTATGAAATATTTTACTAAACAAGTGTGACTGGGTGCCGCCATTTTGTGAAATTATATTTTTGGGTGCCATCCCCCAGTGACTTTACAGTCTCTCATTTTGGGGCTGGGGACACAGAATGTAGTGGGTGTATCTTATGACATCATTATGCAGGCTCTGGCCACAGTTGTAAAGTGAGACTTGCTGGATAATTCTGGAGAATGTTGCATCAAGGTGTAAAATTCTCAAAATAGATGCTAGATTTAGACACCTCATTTAAAAAAAAACTTTTATATGTAATCAATTCAAAAATAGAAAAAAAACTAGGTCCCCTCTGCTGATCCCCCCAAAAACGAGGGTAGCGAAAGACCCTTCCATTCAGTCAGAGCGGGACAAGCCCAGGAACAACCAGGAACTGCTGTGTCTTGCATGTGAGACACAGCAGTTAGTAAACCCCCGTGTATCTATTAAGATACACGTCGGGTTTACTTAATTCTACCGGGACATGTATTGTTTAACCTTTGCTTCCTTCAAGGAAGCAAGGGTTAAACAACGTTTAATGTTCCTTTAAATATGTTTTGTGATTAGAAACGTAGTTTTAGCCTCATTAATATCTGAGGAATGGACATGGAAACTTGGTCTTGAAAGCTTGCAATCAAAATCTCAGTAAACAAATAAAAGGTATCTTAAAGGGAAATTAAACGTTGTTTAACCCTTGCTTCGTTAAACGAAGCAAGGGTTAAACAATACATTTCCTGGTGGAATTAAGTAAACCCGACGTGTATCTTAATAGATACACGGGGGTTTACTTTCTGCTGTGTCTCACATGCGAGACACAGCAGGTCCCTGTTTGACAGCCCTGCTCTGACAGCCTCGTTTTTGCATGGGATCAGCAGGGGGGACCTAGTTAAGGTGGGGGACCTTAACTAGGTCCCCCCTGCTGATCCCATACAAAAACGAGGGTCTCTCTCTGCACTAGCAGAGAGCCAATCGCCTTTTTTCCTATGGAAACATGGCAGCTGTCGGTCAGAGGATAAACTGGCGTGTACTATCAAAAGTACACGCCAGTTAATCCTCATACTAGGGGCAACTAAATTTTCACTTGTGCTTCTATATTAGAAGCACAAGTGGAAAAAAAGTTTAGTGTCCCTTTAACTCTACATGTTTTTGTTGTTGTTTAATACCATTGGTGAAGATTCCTAGGGTAACATTATAGGCATTGTAAGCAGATAGTTCATCAACACTACAACCACATATAATCTAGAAAAACATTGCAACGATTGTAGAAGCACAATAGCTAGAACTTTACCAAATCCTACAGCTATACTATACAACCTTTTATATGACAGTGGAATTCACTTGAAACCAAAACAGGTTAAGGTTCTGATCTTTTGTTTTAATTAATCACTAATGACCGATAAGAACATTAGTTTGACATTCAGCTGAGCACTTTTCATACACACCACCCATTATTAGATACCACTATCAAATCAGACAGCCGATACAACTGAGCACTGTATACTACAATTGCACAGGGTCAGGGACATAGATCACAGTGATGGCTAATCTACGGCAGCCTACCTGCTATGACTACATTGGATTCGTGACAGTTGGAGTGACAGACATTATAATAATCAACTTCCAGCTACTTTATCTGGTAGCCCTTTTGTTGGCTGTATACTGTAAAATAGGTTCATCAAATGCCCTAGTCTGCTGTCTGCAATCCACAGCATTTTAAATGATTTCCACTGCTGATATAAGAAATGTTTTTTCTTGCAACCTGCTTTGGGAGTGCCAGCGATTAATAAACCAAACTGGGACTGTAAGATTAACACTTACATAACGGTACCTGGAACTTTTTCTTATTAACCATAGATATTTAATATAATAAGAAATATCCTGGTTCGCGTGCCAGCAGACCTTTGTGTACGTTGCACCCCCGTGTAGAAGCTTGTGTTGTACTAACCTGCGCGGCTTGCCATGCTGCAGATAGTTTTGATGCCACTCAGATGCCTTTGTTCCTAGTTACACGGGTCTCAGACCTGTAGCACAAAGAGAGCGCTTATTTACGCTGGCAAGTGTGGTAAAGCGTGCCTTCCAGTGCCCTTTCGTTTGTGTTACTGTTACTTCCTGAATCTACAGTTAACGCCCTAAAGAAACGTTCTCCTCCCCTATTGTCTTTCTGGAGATTTGCATTGCCAAACTTCTTGATTCCATGGCAACATTCTCTGGATTGTTTTAAAAAAAGGCATTGATTAATGCAAAAGCGCCATCTACAAGGACATGAATAAGGTATTATTAACCCCTTAGTGACAAGACATTTTCACCTTGACTTTCCCTTGGTGACAATGGCTGTTTTGACATTTCTGGGGTGTTTGTGTTTAGCTGCAATTTTCTTCTTTCTGACATACTGTACCCACACAAATGATATGTTGTTTTTATCGTCATAAGAAGGGCTTTCATTAGATACCATTATGTTCATCATATCTTATAATTTACTACAAAAAAAATCATAAAATATGATGAAAGTTTTTATAAAAACACTTTTTCTATCTTTGACCTAAAATATAATTTAGACAAATACAATCATAAAAAAAGACCCCGTCTAAATAGTTTCTAAATGTTGTCCCCAGTTCAGAAATATGCATGTTTCCATATTTTTCTGTATTTTTTTGTGAGTTAAGGGGCAAAAACCAAAAATAGTGTTTTTTCCTATATTGACCTTTTGACCCCAACCCGAACCCAAAATTTAACCTTAACGCTAAATTTAACCCCAACTATAACCCTTATGCCATCCCTTAATATATTTTAATTTTAATTTAATTTTAAATCTATCCCTTATGCTAAAAATTATTTAATTTTAACCCTATAGGCCAGCGGTGGCGAACCTATGGCACGCGTGCCACTACTGGCACGCCAAGCCCTCAGCAGTGGCACGCGGCCAGGTTCAGCTCTCTATCTCCAGGTTCTATCTGCTCCGTTGTCCTGGAGGTGCAGGCATCAGCGTAATAGATTGGCGCCGCCGGTCATCTGCTTCTTCTCCAGATGATTGGCGCATGTTCGTTCTGTGAAGAAGCGTTCAAGTCGGAAAGCAATTAACTGTTTGCTTTCCGACTTGAACGCTTCTTCACATAACGCACATGCGTCAATCATCTGGAGAAGAAGCAGGTGACAGGCAGCGCCCGTCTATTACACTGATGCCTGCACCTCCAGGACAACGGAGCAGATAAGCGGTGAGAGCTGAACCTGCATGTGTGTGTGCATTTGTGAGTATAAGTGTGTGTGTGTGCGAGTATGAGTATATGTGTGTGTATGAGTATGATAAGTGTGTGTGTGTATGTGAGTATGAATATGATAAGTGTGTGTGTATGTGAGTATGAATATGATAAGTGTGTATGTGTGTGTGTGTGTGTGAGTATAAGTGTGTGTGTTTGGGTATAAGTGTCACATCAGTGCCGTTGCGCTGCAGGACACGTCCTGCTTACCTTAGCTGCCGCTTGACACGCGCTTCTTCTGCGCGTGTAAGACTTACCACAAGGTCCTGACCCGGATCCGCTGCTATGATTCCAGAAAATGTACGCATGCGCTTACGCAGTGCAGCGCATACTCCTCCACACTATACGCTGCCTAAGAATTAGCTATTGCCATAGAAGTCCCTTCCACACGGCGGCGCCATCTTGGTTTTTATGCAACTTCCTAGTTTGCTTTCCAAACCTCATTTTCATCCCAGAGGCGGAGACTTCTTGGTTTTATATGCTACTTCCTAGTTTGCTTTCCAAGCCTCATTTTCATCCCAGAGGCGGAGACTTGCCTTGGAGGGATATTTAAAGGCTCAGTCTGCATTCAACCTTTGCCTGTGATAGTGCCTTGAGCCTTTACTAGCGTTTTTGTACTTCCTATTCTATATCACTGTTGCCGAACTTTGCTACCTGACCTTGCCTGTTTGCCGCCTGTCCTGACCTGTTGCCTGTTTTTACTTCGCCTGAACTCTGCCAGCCTCGACTTATCGCCTGCCTGACTACTCTTTTGCCTGTGTCCCTGGTATCTTCGCCTCGGTCCTGTTTCAGCATCCTATCCTGCACCTAGGCTTCGGTCCTGTTACAGCTTCCAGTCCAGTACCTTGGTTTCAGCTTTGACACTCTGGTAGTAGTACAGAGTGCATAAGACCAGGGGGAACGAAACCTGAGGCTCAACCGTAAGGTGGACTTCCTTCAGGCGGAAGAATTCTGTTCTATTACCGGGGTTCGTTGCACTAACCTCTATCTCTCTGCAAAGCGGTTCCAACCTCGCTCCTGAACGTGACAGTTATCACAGGCCATTACTATGGAACCCGCAGATTTAGCCCGAGTGTCTTCCAGACAAGACCATCAGGACCAGATCTTGGCTTCCCATGCATCAGAGCTCCAGAGTCTTGATCAGAAACTAGACACTGTCACTGAATTACTAAGACCTCTGACGACGGCCCCTCCAGCAGCAGCCCGTTTGGTACAAGCTCCAGAACTATCTGGCTTAGGTGCCCATGGAGCTGCTAAACCTCCAAAAATGCCGGTCCCAGATAAATATGCAGGAGCTCCCAAGGAATGTAGAGGGTTTCTCAATCAATGCCTCCTACACTTTCGGACTCAACCTCAGACCTTTGCCTCAAACTCATCTCGGGTGGCCTTCATTATTAATTTACTTAGGGGCGAAGCTCTGGCCTGGGCCTCTCCATTACTCGAAAGAAACTCCCCACTCCTGGATAATGCTGAATCTTTCATTTCAGCATTTCGGGCTGTCTTCGATGCACCCGGTAGACGAGAATCCGCTGAATCTAGTCTCATGGAATTAACCCAGGGTAGGAAGACGGTAGCTCAGTATGCTATAGAATTCAGGACTCTTGCTTATGAGACCGACTGGAACGCAAGTGCACTCAGAGCGGCCTTCAGAAGAGGCCTTAATGACTCCCTTAAAGATGCTCTCACGTACCGTGACTTACCAGATGATCTAGAAAGTTTAATTGCACTCTGCTTAAGACTTGATGCTCGCAATCAAGAAAGGCGTAATGAGAGAGAGAGATCGGGACAGGACCCCCAGGTTTTTAAAACTTCAGCCCACCTATTTCCCTCAGAATCCCAGTCAAGAAACCTCTAGCCCTCCAGCAGAACCTATGGAGATTGGGCCCGTGTTATGCTTGTCTGAGGAGGAAAAACAAAGGAGGAGGTCCAAGGGTCTTTGTTTATATTGTGGTGAAAAGGGACACATGGCAAAAGGGGCAATCCACTGACCATTTCTGTCCTTATGCCTCCTTCTCATCCTAGAATGTTAATACCAATCACGCTCCGGTGGAAAGGTCACCAAGTGACCACACAAGCCTTCATTGATTCTGGAGCTGCTGGAAATTTTATTGACAAGAATTGGGCTATGCAACAAGGGATTCTCTTCACTTACAAAAAACAAAGTAGTCCCATTGCTTCCTTAGACGGCTCTCCGCTCGGTACTGGATTCATTTCTGAAGAGTCTATTTTATTAGAAGCTAAGATTGGGATATTACACTCTGAGGAGATCACCTTTGACGCCCTATGTAGTCCTCTTCTTCCAGTCATATTGGGTATGCCATGGCTACAGAAACACAACCCCATCATCGATTGGTCTCAAGGTGAGATTACTGCCTGGAGTGATCATTGCAAGAATACGTGTTGTCATCAGCCTATCAAGGTCTACTCGGTTCTTGAACTTACCCCTGAAGATCCTCGATCTATAGTTCCTGCTCATTATTGGGAATTTCTAGATGTCTTTTCTAAAGAACGTGCTGAAACTCTCCCTCCTCATAGAAGCTATGATTGTGCTATCGAACTCTTGCCCGGCACTTCGCCTCCTTCTGGACATACTTATCCCCTCTCTGAACCAGAACATCAAGCATTAGCACAATACATTGATGAAAGCCTTAAAAGGGGCTTTATAAGACCATCCTCCTCTCCTGCGGGGGCAGGGTTTTTCTTCGTAGCTAAAAAGGAAGGCTCACTCAGACCATGTATCGACTATCGAGGATTAAACAAAATCACTGTAAAAAATAAATACCCTCTACCTTTGATAGCTGAATTACATGATCAACTCAAGGAAGCTACGGTGTTTACCAAATTAGACCTGCGTGGGGCATACAATCTCATCCGTATCCGCGAGAATGACGAATGGAAAACGGCATTCAATACCAAATATGGCCACTACGAATACTTAGTGATGCCCTTCGGCCTATGTAACGCCCCCGCAGTGTTTCAGAATTTCATGAATGATATCTTCCGTGATATGTTATTGTCCCATGTCATGATATACTTGGACGATATTCTAATCTACTCCCGAGATATCCAAGAACACAGGATTCAAGTAAGACAAGTACTCCAACGCTTGAGAGAACATACGTTATTCGCCAAAGCTGAGAAATGCGAATTTGAAAAGAAAAAAATCAAGTTTCTGGGCTACATCATTACAGAAAACGGCCTCGAGATGGACCCTGACAAAGTTCGGGCTATTGAAGACTGGCCACCTCCCACCAACCTAAAAGGCATCCAACGCTTTTTAGGGTTCGCCAACTACTACAGAAAATTTATCAGAGACTTCTCTAAAATAGTATCACCCATAACAGCTCTCACCAGAAAAGGTGCTAATCCTAAGACCTGGCCTCTCCAAGCCACCCAAGCCTTCAAAAAACTCAAAAAAGCTTTTATTACAGCTCCTATACTTCATCGCCCAGATCCTAAATTACCTTTTATTTTGGAGGTTGATGCATCAGAATTCGGTGCTGGAGCTATTTTGTCACAGAGAGATCAAACAACCAATCGTATTCATCCTTGCTCTTATTTTTCTAAAATGTTCACATCTGCTGAATGTAATTACGATGTCGGTAATAGGGAACTACTAGCCATTAAAATGGCCCTGGAAAAATGGAGACATTTATTGGAAGGCACAATTATTCCTATTACCATTCTGACCGATCACAAGAATCTCCTTTACATTGAGAAGGCTAAAAGACTTAATCCCCGACAGGCCAGATGGGCATTATTTTTTTACCCGATTCAATTTCATACTGACCTACCGTCCCGGCTCCAAAAATAAAAAAGCAGATGCCTTGTCACGAATACATGAACGGGCTACCTACATTCCCAAAGAGGACACGATTCTCCCTTCCACTCAGATCATTGCGGTAGTCTCTCCAGTACTGTTACAACGGATTTCCAGAACTCAATATCCTAGACCGAAGGGCCTGCGATGCCCCCCTGGCCGTTATTTTGTCCAACCTAGATTCAGAACGGCTGTACTGTCCTGGGCGCATGACTCTCCCATCGCCGGACATAGGGGAGTCGCCAACACTAAATTTCTTCTCCATAGATATTTTTGGTGGCCTACCCTCTCCCGTGATGCCCGTGATTACGTTACTGCTTGTGCTAAATGTGCTCGATGTAAGACACTCAGAACCAAGCCCTATGGTTTCTTATGTCCATTGCCTGTTCCTAAACAACCCTGGTCCCATATAGCTATGGATTTCATTACCGACCTCCCGCAGTCTCGGGGTAATACTACTATCCTCGTAGTTGTGGATCTCTTTTCTAAATTGTCCCACTTCATTGCGTTAAAGAAATTACCCTCCTCAGCTACCCTTGCTCAAGTCTTTTTAAAAGAGGTAGTGCGGATCCACGGGGTTCCTCAATCCATTGTCTCTGATCGTGGTACTCAATTTGTCTCTAGATTTTGGAGAACACTTTGTCGGCTGCTTGGTATTTCTCTGAAATTCTCCTCTGCGTACCATCCCCAAACCAATGGGCAAACTGAGAGAACGAACCAGGTTTTGAAGCAATATCTCAGGTCTTATGTTGACAACGACCAGTCTGATTGGGTTGATTTTTTATACCTTGCGGAACTCTCTTACAATTGTGCATATCATAGTTCCTTGAAAATGTCACCCTTCCGTGCCATGTACGGAGTTGAGCCCTCCCTTTGGCCTCTGGAACCTAGTCCATCGAACATCCCGGCCGCGGACCACGCTATTGCTGATCTCACTTCTCATTGGACTGCCTTATCCAGACAATTGCTTGCTGTGAAGCAAACACAGAAATCCTTTGCCGATAGGAAGAGGTCTCGTATTTCCTCTTTCAAGCCTGGTGATTTGGTTTGGTTGTCCACTAAGAATCTCCATCTTCGACAATCCTCCTATACTCTCGGTCCTAAATATATTGGACCTCATAAGATTCACTCTTGTGTCAACGATGTCTCGTATTCGCTTGAACTGCCTCCTTCCATGCGCATCCATGATACCTTCCATGTCTCCTTGCTTAAACCTGTGGTTTCTAATCAATTCTCCCCTCCTGTTCGTCCTCCTGCTCCTGTTCTGGTGCAAGGTCAAGAAGAATATTTGGTGTCCTCTATCCTCGATTCTAGACATTACAGGGGTCGTTTGCAGTATCTTGTTCACTGGCAGGGTTATGGCCCTGAAGAGAGATCATGGGTTGATTCTACTGATGTCCATGCTCCTTCTAGGGTGCGCTCTTTTCATGCTCGTTTTCCTGATAAACCGGGTTCCGGGCGCCCGTACTGCGCCCGTCGGGAGGGGGGTAGTGTCACATCAGTGCCGTTGCGCTGCAGGACACGTCCTGCTTACCTTAGCCGCCGCTTGACACGCGCTTCTTCTGCGCGTGTAAGACTTACCACAAGGTCCTGTCCCGGATCCGCTGCTATGATTCCAGAAAATGTACGCATGCGCTTACGCAGTGCAGCGCATACTCCTCCACACTATACGCTGCCTAAGAATTAGCTATTGCCATAGAAGTCCCTTCCACACGGCGGCGCCATCTTGGTTTTTATGCAACTTCCTAGTTTGCTTTCCAAACCTCATTTTCATCCCAGAGGCGGAGACTTCTTGGTTTTATATGCTACTTCCTAGTTTGCTTTCCAGGCCTCATTTTCATTCCAGAGGCGGAGACTTGCCTTGGAGGGATATTTAAAGGCTCAGTCTGCATTCAACCTTTGCCAGTGATAGTGCCTTGAGCCTTTACTAGCGTTTTTGTACTTCCTATTCTATATCACTGTTGCCGAACTTTGCTACCTGACCTTGACTGTTTGCCGCCTGTCCTGACCTGTTGCCTGTTTTTACTTCGCCTGAACTCTGCCAGCCTCGACTTATCGCCTGCCTGACTACTCTTTTGCCTGTGTCCCTGGTACCTTCGCCTCGGTCCTGTTTCAGCATCCTATCCTGCACCTAGGCTTCGGTCCTGTTACAGCTTCCAGTCCAGTACCTTGGTTTCAGCTTTGATACTCTGGTAGTAGTACAGAGTGCAAAAGACCAGGGGGAACGAAACCTGAGGCTCAACCGTAAGGTAGACTTCCTTCAGGCGGAAGAATTCTGTTCTATTACCGGGGTTCGTTGCACTAACCTCTATCTCTCTGCAAAGCGGTTCCAACCTCGCTCCTGAACGTGACAATAAGTGTGTGCGAGTATGAGTATAAGTGTGTGCAAGTATGAGTATAAGTGTTTGTATGAGTATAAGTGTTTGTATGAGTATAAGTGTGTGTGTGTGTATGAGTATGAGTGTGTGTATGAGTGTCTGTATGAGTATAAGTGTCTGTATGAGTATAAGTGTGTGTGTTTGGGTATGGGTATAAGTGTGTGTGTATGAGTATAAGTGTGTGTGTATGAGTATATGGTTGTGTGTGTATGTGTGAGTATAAGTATGAGTGTGTGTGAGTATAAGTGTGTGTGTGCATGAGTATAAGTGTGTGTGTGAGTATAAGTGTGTGTGTGAGTATGAGTATAAGTGTGCGTGTGTATGAGTATAAGTGTGTGTGTATGAGTATAAGCGTGTGTGAGTATGCGGTGTTGGCACTTTGTGGTCTGCAAATTTGTGTCGGTCAAAAATTGGGCACTCGGGACCAAAAACGTTCGCCATCACTGCTATAGGCTAATCTAAGTATATAACCAGTTTTTATTTACCGTATTTGCTCGGATATAAGACGAGGCTTTTTTCAGAAAAATACCCCTCGTCTTACATTCGAGGTCTTCTTATAATTTGACCTCAACTTGAGGTCAGACTATAAGACAGGGATCCAGGTCCCCAGCAGAGCTGCAGGGGACCTGGATCCCCCTCTCTAACAGCAGGGGATGTCTGCGCGATGAGCGCAGACTCCCCTGCTGCCGCCCGGCACGACCGCCGGGGCTTCTATGAAGAAGCCGGGTACTTCCGGCTTCATCACAGAAGTCCCGGCGGTCGTGCCGGGCGGCAGCAGGGGAGGTCTGCGCTCGTCGCGCAGACATCCTCTGCTGCCCCGCTAGCCACCAGGGAGAATCGGGCAGCTGGGGGATGTCTGCACGATACGTGCAGACATCCTCCATGCTACCCGACACGGCAGTCTATTATGACGGACCAGCTGTCCATCATAATAGACTGCCGTATCGGGCAGCATGGAGGATGTCTGCACTTATCGTGCAGACATCCCCCCGCTGCCCCCACTAGCCACCAGGGAACGAAACCAGGGGAGGGGGAGGGGGGAGGACACAGATAGACAAGGGAAGGGGGGGGGAGAGAAAAGGGGAGGGGGGCATAGAGAGAGACAAAGGGAGGGGGGAGGACACAGACAGACAAGGGGGGGGAAGACACAGACAGACAAGGGGAAGGAGGGGGGAGACACAGACAAGGGGAGGGAGGGGGACAGAGAGAAAAGGGGAGGGGGGATAGATAGAGACAAGGGAAAGGGGGAAGAGAGAGAGGTTTTGGGGGGAGAGAGAGACAACGCTGGGGGGGAAAGAGACAGCTGGGGGAGGGGGAGAGAGGCCGCATTGGCACATAAAAGGAAATAAAAACAAGAAATGCATTTGTATAATATACATTTTTTATTAAATATTAAAAAGCAATTTACATATATACAAGTTAAACTTTTTTCCTATAGGGTAGTCTTATAATCAGGCTTTTAGTTTTTTTCCTAAAGGAATGTACAAATTTGGGGGGGAGGTCTTATAATCAGGGTCGTCTTTTAATCGAGCAAATACGGTAATTAAATGTTTATTTTTATTTTTTTACATTGCTATGCTACTTAACTACCACTAGGGGCAGTTAAGTAGCATATTCAGAGCGAGGGAAGTGAAGTTACTTTCACTTCCGAAGCTCAGACCTCCAGAGGGCATGCTGCTCCGTCAATATGGCTCCCACAATCGCTCCATGGGGCGATCGTGGGTCCCCCAGAAAATAAATTTCGGTGCTGGCTATTGCCTCGACATCGACGATCGCGAAAACCGCTTGATTCACCACAGGACGTGCCAGGCACGTCCATTGTCAGGAACGGAGTTCCCGGCAGGACGTGCATGACACGTCCATTGTCGCGAAGGGGTTAATGTAGTAGTTGAAAACAATACTGTGTCTATAAATACAGTAAGATCTTAAAATATTCACAATAATCTCAAACCAACTTAGCTGTTGAAAACATAATATAACCTCAAATAACCTATTAAATATTTACGGATAGCACACATGCAAGTATCATAGGTTTTTCTGTAGGCATATAAAATTTAAGTATATATTGATGTGACGCATTGACAATGAGCAAGATCTTTGCTAAAAAAAAAAAAAATGCATCAGTTTGAAACAATCTTTACATGAGACCAAACAGAAGTGATGTTGGTTCACAGTAAAGTGAAGAGCCTCACAATTGCCAAAGTGTCACATCAGCCCACATGGAGGTCTGCGCCCTATGCTTTGTTTTTGGGTCTCTGTGCAGCATAAATCTTTAAACCTGTTATACATTTGCCAGTATTAGTTCATAGTTAATTTTAACAGATCCATCCTTCAGATCTAACCATACAACACAAAACGCAACAGCAACAAATACCGTATTTGCTCGAATATAAGACAAGATTTTTTTCAGAGCAAATGCTCTGAAAAAGCCCCCTCGTCTTACATTCGAGGTCTTCTCATAATCTGACCTCAAATTGAGGTCAGATTAAAAAACAGGGATCCAGGTCCCCTGCAGAGCTGCAGGGGACCTGGATCCCCTCGCTAACAGCAGATGGATGTCTGCGCGAGGGGAGGTAGGGGGAAACCAGGGAGCTACAAGGTGAGGGGGGGAGACACACAAGAGGAGGGGGAGATCGAGAGACACACAAGGTGAGGGGGAGAGAGAGACAAAAGTTTGTGGGGAGGGAGAGAACGCTGGGTGGACAGACAGAGATAACGCTGGGGGGAAGAGGGGGGAGAGAGAGAGGCAGCTTTGGCACATAAAAGGAAATAAAAACAAGAAATGCATTTTTTTTATATCATAATTTTTATTAAATATTAAAAAGCAATTTACATGTGAATACATACAAGTTGAACTTTTTCCCTAAGGGTAGTCTTATATTCAAGCTTTTAGTTTTTTTCCTAAAGAAATATCCAAAGTTTTGGGGGTCGTCTTATATTCGAGCAAATACGGTACAACACCATAGCACAAGATGAAAACCCAAATTAACAGACTGCACCCACATTTCTTTCCCCTTTTATGTGTTATATCCGCCATCTCTGTTTCATATTCTCCATCCCTGCCATCTCTTTCCCCCTTCTATGTTTTATATTATCCCACCCCTACTCCACTTTGTACGTGTTATATTCCCCCAAGCTTGCCATCTCTTTTCCCATTTTATGTATTATATTCCTTCATGTCTGCCATCTATTTTCGCATTGTTATATCCCCCCACCCCTGCCATCTCTTTCCCCCTTTTATGTTTTATATTACCACACCCCTGCTATCTCTTTTTAAGAGATTTTTAATTCTGCACACCTGTCAGCTCTGTCCCCTTGTATGTTCTCCCCCCACATTAATCTCATTCCCCTTGTATTTTCATCCTTCACCCGTCATTTATTTCCCCTTGTATGTATTTCCCCCCAACCGTCATCTTTCCCCTTGTATTTTCTCTCCCCAGCCCTGCAATTTCTTTCCCGTTGTATGTTTCCCCCCCATCCCTGTCATTTCTGTTTCATTATTCCTATTTTTAACTCCCTCCACCCCAACTACCCGTTATCTCTTTTCCGTACCAGTCCTACCCTTTGGTGGTAAGGAAGGGCAGCAGCTCACACTCTTCAGCATAGGCTTCGGGGGCATGTGAAGCGTGATGCTGCTGCTGAGCCAACACTGTCGCTGTGCAATGCTGACTTCACACACGCGGTGACATGAATACAAGGAGGATAGGTTTTTATTTTTTTTAAGGGCAAGTGAAAAATCCAGGGAAGGGCAGACGCCCATTTGTAGTCTTAGTTATATCTGTGCATGTACCTTTAAGTTCTGTAGCAATGCCTTTTGTCTGTGCGTATCTTTATCTATGTTATCTGTAACCTTGTGCCCTGTATTGTTTATCCTCAGCTTGGTTTTTGCTTTATCTTGCTTATGTTTGCGTCTGTCCTGTAGCCCTGCTCTCTGTATTCAGTTCTGTCTCAATTACTTTTTGCTATAGCGCTATCTGCCTGTCCTAGCCTACAACATCCTGCTTTCCTGCCTGTTCCAGGATGTTTGCAGGGTATCTCCAGTCCTAGCCGTGGTATACTGGATATAGCAGCTGCTTACACAAGACCTCGGTATGTAGCTGCATAACTTGTAGCCTCAAGCTACCAAGAAAATGCAGTTACCCAGCACCAGGCATTGTTTCTCCGTATCTGCACTGTAGCTCCTGTACTTGGGCAGTCAAGGTCCCATACCACCTGGACCCCGTTCGTGACACACAAGGGAGATCCCAGCTCCAGTAAACAAAGACCAATAACTTGAGGAACCTGCCAGTGAAGCAGGTTTGTGAGCTTAACCGACAGGTCACACTACTTGATGAGAAACAATGCCACACCAATATACATGTGAGTGGTGTGCCTGAGGATGTTGAGTCTACAGCCCTCCGGCCTCACATGATTACACACCATCTGAAACATGATAAGGCTGTCACGGAGCTTCAACAGAAAGACTCATTGTGATGATCTGTTTAATATCACCCAAAGTGGATATGCTTCTGATGGTCGCAGTAGACACTTTCGGTACATTTTCATTCTGACATGCAGATGCTGCATAAATCTCCTCCCACTTCTTTATTCCCTTTCACTTCTTTTTTTTTGTATTGAAAATATGTCTCCTGCGTTAATATTACTAATGATGTCCACTAGAAAAATGCAAGAAATGCAATGCCGGTGTGGTTGTGTATATATGCGCCTACAGGCTACAACAATAAGTTCTGTGACTAAATGTGAAATGTTCATATAGGTTTAAATCACATATTTTGTATTACTGAAGCCCTGATACTGAGTCTCTTTATTTTAATTGTGAACGATAAAGCTATACAAACAATGCAATATTTTTTACCAATGTTATTTCACGTATTATCCACAGCTGCCTTTTTTTTACCCTTTGCAGACAATATGCGCTGTCCATTCCACTTTTACTTATATTACACTTGTTTATATATTCATATTCTATTGTGTTAGAGGGACTGTCTAGTGCCCAAAATGCATTTTCCAAATAGTAATGCATATTAATGTGCTTTCAAAGTACTCTAAAATGCCTGTTTTACATTGCTTTAAATATAAAATACTTACAGCTAGATGAAATTGTGACATTACAGCAGTTTGCAAGAGACCAGGACTGCCCACACTAGCTGAGTAAAAGTCATCTTACCTAATGCTGTTATAGGTATAATGCTAGCAAAGCATGAAGGCAAATGTAGTTCACAACATGTAGAGAGCTGAAGGTTGCCACTCCCTGCGCTACAGTCTGGCTCCTTTATTTACTTTCTGCAATAAATGTATTTTGTACATTTTTTAACACAATAGAATATGAAAATATGACTCTCAAAAGACACCCACACGCCCAAAACGTTATTCTAAGAAGAGAAAAGCAGGCTACACAAAAATACACATTAACCTTTTGTTGCTTAGATTAAAACAAATAATCTCACATGCGGACAGTCAAATATGTAAAACTCACACATTCATTATATCCACCTTAAGAATTCCAGCTCTAGCACCCCTCATCAGCCTAGAAGTAACTGCAAGAAAGTTATAAATTCAGAATATCCACCTTCCACGTCTGATAGCACTCATATGAGTGTCACCAGAAATGAAACTCATTCGTTGGATATACTGAATATATCTGTTTCAGTATGCTTATTTTGCACACACAGTGGCATAGCAAAGTATTTGGCTGCCTGGTCCACTCCTTGAGTTTGCCATCAGTCTGAATACACACTTTCCAGCTCTGTGGAAACAGTGTTGATGAGCACTACATATTTCTCATGTGAAATAATTTATTTTAATGAAGCCTTGTTTTTGGACCATTTAGTCTGCTTTCTCTGCATTGCATTTTGTGTTTCGGCCTTATCACAAAACCACTTAACAGTCTGTTACTGAACTTTCTTTTAATGTACTGTGCACATATACTACCTGAGTTAATGCCTAGCACAAACCTAATGTAGCAAATGCCCAAATATTTTCGTTTCATAGAACAACATAACAGAATGGTTCGCCCAGCTGTTGTTGATCTCTATATTCTGTGCATGACTGTGGGGAGCAAAGACAAAACTATGAGACATTGATGGAACTTGGTGGAGCTTATGTTTTACCACAACACTTCTCATCACTCCTGAAAAATGACTTGCAAGGAAATCTATCCTAAGTGTAAGTATCCCAGGCCCTTCCTAGAACATGACTAAAATGCAAAATTAGACCTGAAAGGCAACCTCTGAAACACCTGCAACTAGAGACGACAAGTTTCATGATGGTTTTGCAGCAAACAAGCTTGCAGAACCTCATGGGAATCTTAGCCCAAAACAGCTAGAGTGCCAAGGATTGCCCATGTCTTTATTAGAATTAATAAAATGTACATGTCATTTTATACTATAAATATTATATAAAGAACATTTTTATAACTATAATTATTATAATTTATATAAAAATTAACCTTGTATCTTCACTACAATATAAATTAACCCCCATCTGAAAGGCAGTGTATTGAACACATTAATTTTCCACTGATTGTATTTAAGACAAAATAAAAAAAAAACATTAAAAATATTGTTCAAAAACAAACAAACAGTCTTTAACATAAGGCACGTGTGCTTTGCTGAAAGGCAAGGGTTGTTGAAATGATGGCTGTAAACCCATGATGTTCCTTTACAGGTCAATTTTTTCTTCATATGGACACGTGCAGGCAGCCCTCTGGCTCTCCAGATATGGTTTACAACCTAAATGTATGACCGCTTCAAAAAGAAGAGCCACAGTGGTTTCACAGGCTGAAAAAAACAAAATTACAAATAAAAATTATTATTTAGATTTCCACACAGGAGAGGTACAGAAATTGATTAAGCTAATTGAAGGCAGTTATTTCCTGTATAAAGCTTTAATTTAGACCCATATGCTCTACATGCAGCCATCTTGGTGAAGAGGGGAGATACCACAAACTTCTTGTACCATTAATCACCATGGTACTACTAGAGGAGAATATGGGCAGCACACTGTATGATGACAATATTGTGTCTACATTTTTATGTATGAATAACATATACAATATGACATTTCAAGTCTTTTCTAACCCAATGAAATAAGGTTTTTATTAACCCCTTGGCGACACAGGACGGACTAGGTCCGTCCTGTGTGCCGAGGCGTTAGTGACACAGGACGGACCTAGTCCGTCCTGTGTCAAAACGAGCACTGAAAGCGGAGTTTTTCCGCTTTCAGTGCTCTAAGGGCATTGTAACGATGCTTCCGTGTGGAAGCATCGTACAATGCTAAAAAAAATGCCCGTCGGCATTTCGATCGCTCCGGAGAGCGATCGAAATGCCGGTTTTAAAGGCACAGAGCCTTTAAAACGCGGGCATTTAAAAAATGAGCATAGGAAGCGAATCTTTCGCTTCCTATGCTCAGAAAGTGTTTCTGATTGCCTCGCAAGTCGAGGCAATCAGGAACACAAAAAAAAAATGCACGATCTTGGTCACTAAGTGACCAAGATGGCGCTGCCCTTCTAAGGGCAAGAGCACAGGAGGCAGGAAGTACCTGCTTCCTGTGCTCTCTGGCTGTCACACGATTGCCTCTTCACAGAGGCAATCAGTGACTGCCAGGCACACTGACAGGCAGTGGGGATGCTCTCCTGAACATCCCCACTGACTGGTCAGATCAATATTAACTCTATATTGATCTGACCAGTTATGATCTGTCTCCCTCTCCTCACATTTTTTTTAGTGAGGGAGAGAGACAGATCAAAGTTCTAAAAGTAAGTAAAAGTTAAAAAAAACAATAAATACACAACACACAAATAATAAAACAATAAAAAAAAATGTATTAAAGCAATTCCCTGCGTTTAACCCCTTCCCTGCCACTGATCTTGCATAAGCAGTGATCGTGCACATCAGCGCATTTATTTTTGCTGTTTGTGCATTTTTTAGGGGTTAATTTTTTTGTACTGTAATTTATTACAGTACTAAAAAGGCTATTCTAAGAGTTATTAACCCCTTATTTGCCGTCGATCACTGCTTACGCAATGATATTGACGCCAAAGCAATTTTTATCTGTCTGCATATTTTTTTTTATTTTTTTTTTTACACATACCCGCTAGGGGATTACATGTAAAGTAAAAATATTTGAGTTTTTTTTTTTAAGCTGCCTGAGCGCATAGCGATCAGTAACAGCGAATTAGTGGCAAAGGCGGTTTGGTGATTTCTCAATTAAGCTCACCATTCGCCCTGGTCAGATCAAAATTAATCGGATCAATATTCACAAATATTGATCTGCCTCCCTCTCCTCACTTACATTTTTGTGACGGAAAGAGACAGATCAGTATTAGTGATATAAAATAACATTTTATAAAATTAGCAGGTTTTATGAAAGTCTTTCACTGTGTATTAACCCCTTCCCTGCCATTCATCACTGTGTAAGCAGTAATCCTGCACAGCAACAGTATGTTTTGCTGTCTGCACTGTTTTATGGATTAATTTATTTGTACTGTAATGTATTACAGTACTAGATAGGCTCTTCTAAGAGCTATTAACCCCTTCTTTGCTCGAGATCACTGCTTACGCACTGATTCTGAGGCCGCGGACTCAGGGTTCGATTTTGACCCTATTCAGCTTTCTGATACATCATCTAGCGATGTATCGGTGGCTGCTGAGCCCTTGCCACAAGTAGTGATGGGGGTCTACCGATAAAAAAATATATGGTTTGGTGGGGGTAAATTACATTGGCTGGCTTCAAAGATATATCCCATAAAGGACACGGACGCAGGTTGACTACATGTCAAAATTCCAAGTTGGAATTTTGAGATGCGCATCTCACAAATGTTGCCTTCTAGCCAAAAACAAACCAACAAACCTATGCATGGGTGCTATCCCTGTACTCGGGAGATGTTGCTGAACACATATTGGGTTGTTGTTTGGCAGTGACAAATACCAGAATCTGTGAATTCATGCCTGAAGTACAATGCATGTGGGAAAAAAAACTCCCAAAAAAGTACTACCACAAACTTTTACAAAGGCTGGTGGTAGAATTAGTACCTATACAGTATTAAAATACCACCATTTGAAATACCTTAGGATGTCTATTTTCCAAAAATATATGGTTTGATGGGGTAAAATTCATTGGACGGCTTCAAAAATGTTCCAAATGGAACATGGGCGCAGGCTGACTACATGTCAAAATTCCAGGTTGGAATTGCGCACCCCCTAAATGTGGAATTTTAGACCCAATACAAACCAACAAACCTATGCATGGGGGGTATCCCTGTACTCAGGAGATGTTGCTGAACACATATTGAGGTGTTGGTTGGCAGTGGCAAATACCAGAATCTGAAAATTCCTGCCTGAACTACAATGTGTTTGGGGAAAAAATGACATCCCATCCCTTTGACATAGGTTGGTGGTAGAATTAGCACTTGGAAAGTGTTAAAATACCACAATTTTAAATACCCTAGGATGTCTAGTTTTCCAAAATATATGGTTTTATGGGGTAAAATACTTTGACAGGCTTCAAAAGTGTCCCAAATGGAACATGGGCGCAGGCTGACTACATGTCAAAATTCCAAGTTGGAAATGCACCCCCCCCTAAACGTGGCCTTTTAGCCCCCAAATAATCTAACTAACCTACACATGGGTGGTATCCCTGTACTCAGCAGATGTTGCTAAACACATATTAAGGTGTTGTTTGGCACTGACACATAATAGGATCTGTGAATTCATGCCCGATGTACAATGAATGTGAAAAACAAATTACTATCCATAACATTGACATAGGCTGGTGGTAGAATTAGTGCATGAAAAGTGTTAAAATACTACCATTTGAAATACCCTAGGGTGTCTAGTTTTCAAAAATATATGGTTTTGTGGGGTAGAATACACTTTTTGGCTTCAAAAATGTCCCAAATGGGACATGGGCGCAGGTTTTCTGCACGTCAGAATTCCAAGTTGGAAAACCAAAAAGCGCACCTCTCAAATGTGGCCTTTTAACCCCCAAATAACCTAACCAACCTATACATGTGTGGTATCCCTGTACTCAGGAGATGTTGCTGAACACATATTGAGGTGTTGTTTGGCACTGACATATAACAGGATCTGTGAATTCATGCCCAAAGTACTATGTATGTGAAAAAAAATTACTATCCATAACATTGACATAGGCTGGTAGTATAATTAGTGCATGGAAAGTGTTAAAATACTACCATTTGAAATACCCTAGGGTGTCTAGTTTTCAAAAATATATGGTTTTGTGGGATAGAATACACTTTTTGGCTTCAAAAATGTCCCAAATAGGACATGGGCGCAGGTTTTCTGCACGTCAGAATTCCAAGTTGGAAAACCAAAAAGCGCACCTCTCAAATGTGGCCTTTTAACCCCCAAATAACCTAACCAACCTATACATGGGTGGTATCCCTGTACTCAGGAGATGTTGCTGAACACATATTGAGGTGTTGTTTGGCACTGACATATAACAGGATCTGTGAATTCATGCCCAAAGTTCAATGTATGTGAAAAAAAATTACTACCCAAAACATTGACATAGGCTGGTAGTATAATTAGTGCATGGAAAGTGTTAAAATACTACCATTTGAAATACCCTAGGGTGTCTAGTTTAAAAAAATATATGGTTTTGTGGGGTAGAATACACTTTCTGGCTTCAAAAATGTCCCAAATGGGACATGGGCACAAGTTTTCTGCATGTCAGAATTCCAAGTTGGAAAACCAAAATGCGCACCCCCTAAATGTGGCCTTTTAGCCCCAAAACAAACCAACAAACCTATGCATGGGTGGTATCCCTGTACTCAGGAGATGTTGCTGAACACATATTGAGGTGTTATTTGGAAATACCCCTTCACATTTTAAGGTAATGTTTACCTAAATTGCAATATATGTGAAAAATTAAAAAAAAAGATTTTTTGCTGCAAACTTTGGCATAGATTGGTGGTAAAATGGCTACATGAAATGTGTCAAAATACCCCAAGTTAAATGCCCTGAGTTGTCTAGTTTTCAAAAATATGTACATGTTGGGGGTCATTCATGGATTTAGTACAGAAATCAGTGTTACAATGTCACTATCGCTAATTTTGAAAGAAGGGATTTTAAAATAGCTTTGCACCACTTATAGTTCTGGCCCTGTAACATGAATAAAAAAGCACAAAAACATAAAAACATGGGCTATTTCTGAACTCAGGACATATATTAGAAACTTTTTAGCAGTGTTTTTTTGTTGTCTCTTGTACATGAGTATACGATTTTTCAAATAAAAGTCATAAAAAAATTATTTTTTCATTTTTTTTGCCATATTTTATTATTTTTTTTACATCAAATTATATGCTATTATCAAAATAATGGTATCAAAAGAAAGCCCTTCTTATGACGATAAAAACGATATATAGTTTGTGCGGGTACACTAAATGAGACAGAAATAAATTACAGCAAAACACAAACTGCTCAGAAATGTTAAAACAGCCCATGTCACCAAGCGTCGGACAAGCCAAAAAAGTCATGTCACTAAGGGGTTAACAAGATTACGCATAAGACAAACAATAATACTGAAAACAGTATGAACAAACCACTCCAATTTTCTCACACAGGGAGCCAAGGAAAACAAAGTGCACAGGTCATGCAAAATACATTGTGCAAGGCAAACTGCTAAATTTATAGTTTACTCTATAAAGTTCTAATTGTTTTATATTTTATCATAAAGTTCTATATGTATTTTTAATAGCTGCACCTCTTGAGGACATCAAATCCAACAAGTGATTGAGGTGCCCATCACACAGGATAAAGATAACCCTAAGTGTAAGCTGCTACTTTTTTTCTATTAAATATTTGAGTATTCATATACTAATATTCTGCCTACTGTTGTACCTTTTCGAGCTGTAACCCACAGAGGAGGTCTACATCATGCCCCCACTGAATACAGACTTATGAAGTGCTACCTGTTTTTCTGGAAGTCTGCGAGTGTGATATTAGAGGGGAGACCAAGTCCCCCTCAACCACAAAATATATTTTGTTCCACGGATTTCTTTTCACAGATTCATCACAGATATTACTTTTTCACCTATAAGGTGTTTATATATATATATATACACACACACTGTTTGTTTCTTCACCTTACAGTTGGTTTAAGCGCACTTTAGCTATTTTTTCACTTTATGTAAATTTACAGATAAACTTATTCTAAATAAAAATTACAACAGTAAATATGCCCCTCAAACATGGTGCTGCCCTGTAGTTGGAAAAGACTCAGTAAAGTGATCTGAGATAACTTCAAGTGCTCTGTGCTTAACTACCTCTAGAGGCAGTCTTCAACATTGCAGGTCAAATAGAAAGCCCAAATTAACACTAGATCTAAATGTAACCCTGGATTTAGGGTTAGAGTTCAAATTAAGGTTAGGGTGAATATTAAGGTTAAGATCAAAAGGTCATTGTAAATGAAAATGGTTAGGAAAAAAAAAACACTACTTTCAGTTTTTGCCCAAGAACTTGCAAAAAAAACCCCAAAAAACTATAAGCAGCCAATGTCTACATATCTCAGGACAAATAGTAAAATCTATTTAGCAGTTGTTTTGTTTGCTTTTGTAGATGTGTAAAAGATTTTTCAATGTAAAAGTTAGTGAGTTTTGTTCCTCTATTTTTTTTCATAGTAAATTATATGATGGAAATAAAATAATGGTAAAAAAAAATAAAAGATCTTTTTATGGCGCTAAAAAAAAAAAAGTATATAAATGTGTGGGTACATTAAATAAGAGGAAAATTACAACGCAAACACCACAGAAAAGTTAAAACAGCCATTGGCCATATTTTAATCTTTATTAGCATATAAATGCTCTTTATCGGTTGCAACTCAAGAGATTATGACCCAGTGGTACAGAAACCCAAATCTTCTTCATAAAAGGGATTTTCTCCATATCTGGTGGACCTATGCTATGATCATGCCATTTTAGGATCTGGTTAATAGTACTATTCGTACAGTAGTGGATCCAAATTTACTAAACCATTAGCAGAACTATTTCACCATACTAAATGACTCTATAGTAATTTAATATAAGAGCTCTTTTATTGCAGCATTTTTGAATGCAGCAAAGATGCTGATCCCAAAGCTCTGGCAGCAACCTAGAACGGCAACTTATGAGGAATAGGCTGCATAAGTAACACAGGTTTGGTTAACATAAATAAGTGGTCCAAATGGACGCAATATCTTCACACCAAACTTTAGTTAAAACTGCCACAAAGAACCACAAGGAAATATGACAGCTGCATTTAGTTTGGAGATAAAGAAACCAAGCGTAAGTCCACTTACAACACTGGGTAAAATTACAGTCGCATAGGGAAATCCTAATGAATAATTATTAACTGTGAATATTAATAGTGGCTGTCTATTTCATAAACAATTGTTTTATAAACAATAAAATTGCAATTATTTTAATTCAATGAATAATGTATTTATTGTTTGCAACACATTGTAAGCTTCCCAATGCAAAACATTTTACCAAAAACTAACCAGTTGTCAATATGCTGCTGTTCAGTACATCCTCAGATATCCTTATGAATGAAGCTACAATACAAAACCAACCAATAAGTTCCAAAACAGTCACCTCTCAAGTGTCGCACCCATGAGAGGAATGGTTAAAATGAATGCCATGTATAAAAGTCTCAAAACATCATCTTATTCCAGAGTGTGTAGTCTTAGCTGTACCCTGAAATGGAATTAAACTGATTACTGCATATGCTTGCTGTTGGAAAACACTGTTATTAATCCTTGCTGTTATTAACGGTTGTTAGTCCAAAAAGGTTACCACCTTGAGTGCAGACAGCGTTTGTATGTTATGTGTAAGGATCAATATTGTAAATGAGAAAAAGCACAAATGCAAATTTTAGTCTTCCATTTTAATGTTAACTGTTCTGTGTGGTCAATGGAATAGTTGGACATTGTGATGAATTGAATGCTCAAATATACGTGGCTTTGTACATGAATTTCAGCAAAACACAGTGAGAAACATTGGATACATGTGTTCAAAAATCATTTATACATAAACCCCATAGAATGGTCTTGATAAAGGTTGAAAGTTTGTATGTTGTGGGGAGAGAGAGCACACCTGTGTCTACCGATTAATTGACCAAAATAAAAAAAATATACAAGATTGCATTGAACTCTTTACAAATAACCCTGTAACATCTTATGGAAAACGTTACAGAATCAAAATCGTATCTACTTTTAAGGAACAAAACGGCAAAATAAACTACAATATATATTCCAATATAAATAAATACTGTTTTCGCAAAATACATATTTAATTCAATGGGTTTAAAGTGCAAAAAAAAAAAAGGCACTAACATTTACAAACAGCTTAGCTTCTAAACTGGTTGAAGTGTAAATTTTCTTCTGACTGAAAATAGTCGGAACCTGGCACCTTTGACATAAAGGGTATAAGACATGTTGATTCTCCTCCAAAACCAATTCACAGGTGCCAGCTCACCATCTGTCAGAACCCCGCTAGGGGTTACAAAATGTTTATGTATTGTTCGAGGAACTTCCCTTTTTACTACTATAGAAGGCTCACTGTAATAGTAAGCTTTGCTTCTATAAAAAGCAGCACTTTAAAAAAGGTGCTGTTCGATGTAACATGATTCCATAGATATGCTGCATCATGTATATAAAAAGATATAGAAAGTGCCTGAGGTTTCTTAAGAACAGTCACCCAACACTTTTACAATGACAGGGTTTGCTCTGATGAATCTGTGTAATCAGCCTCACATCATATAAACTGATATTTACACATACACTATATGAACAAAAGTATTGGGACACATCTTAATGATTGGCGTCAGGTGTTTCAATCAGACCCATTGCTAAAATCGAAGACCTAACCATGCAGTCTGCAATTACAAACACTTTCGAAAAAAATTGGGTTGTTCTGAAGAGCTCAGTGGATTCAAGAGTAATACTGTGATAGAATGAAATGATTGCACTAAGTCAGTTTGTGAAATGTCATCCCTGCTAGATATTCCAGTCTGCTCTGTAAGTGGAAGCATGTCATACCTTAGTGAAAGCATATCCCACCATATAATACACTTGGACACAGAGTTCCTGGCTCTCATCCCTATATTGGAGTTGCTAGTTGCACTACTTACTCTTTTAGATAGGCAATGCCAAGACAGTCAGATGTTTGATGGGACTGTTCTAGAAAACCCAGGTTTGTTGGCATGTATAGGAAGGGGGTCAAATGTTTAAAGAAAATACATTTAAAAAAAAAAAGGGGACAAGCAGTTAAGAGGCTTGGTTGGATTGCTCAATCAATAGCTAGTGTAAGCTATTTGTTTTAACAGGCCTAAGAAGTGGAACATGGCAGTCCAATTCTGGGTAGGCTGAAAATGTTTTGCATGCAGCAAGTGGGAGAATAGCACAGTCTAACTACTGCCTGCATATACCCAAATGCATAAACACACATAAACAGTTTCTACATACATGGAGAGTACATGGCAGTAGCACCTGAGCAGGGCTAATATTAGCACAATGGGAGAGTAATGTCTTTACATTTGAGATGTATGTATGGAAAACAAAGCTGCCTAGAAGTAAAATAAGCATAAAAAAAAAAAAAGATAAACCCCGGTGCAAAGGTGAAACTATATGACCCACAAAGCAAACAATGGTGATAAAGATTTCCTAATCGAAAAACATTTGTTATTGGCACCTTGTGGCCACTGTAGTCTGTCTGACGTCGACGTTTCCTTTCGGAGTCTCGGAGAGTGCTAATAATGCAAGTGAAAGTAAAGTGCCCCGCTGGAGGGGCTGGAACAGCATGTTTCATCAATGCAGCAGATGTGTCTCTATAAATGTTGTGGTTCTTTTTACTTTATGTTAGCCGTGTGCATCAGCCTTTTATCTATTAAATATTGCCTATCCTTGATTTAGGAAGCAGTCTTGTTGCATCTCTTCTGGGAAATATAAACACCATCTCCCACTGTGGAATATTAGGCATATATTTGTCCTGTTTATATATGATGCCCCACATTATCCTTGGAGTTTTTTTGTGAGTAGCTCCTCACTGCTCGCCATCTCTTTTTTTTTTTAGCTATTTGGTTTTATTACAATCTATTCACTTAGTTTTTCCTCTCCCTTCAGTAAGTGCTTTATTTATTTGCCACCCCTGGTTGCTTTGCCGGTTCTAGGATTTCTCCTTTGCTCAGGGGATTAAAGCATTTTTGCTTGTTCTACACTTTAGTTTGTTCACTTCTTATTCTCTTGCTGCATGTACGTTTACTCTCTCTTTGGGCCATTCCTTTTCACTGTTTTATCTAAAAGTAAGACAATAGCTCTACAGGCCTAAGCAGCAACAATGGTTACCTTTAACACTCTCTGAAATACCCAGTGTTTTCTGCACGTCTCTACAGATTTTGGAGAGGCAGCTCTGAAACTGCTCATCACAGTCATTCTTCATATTACCGCAGGTGTCATAGCAGCGATCATGCTGATTGCAGCACTTAGTCATAGAAGGAATGCCCACATCAAACTGGGAAGTAAGAGAAACAGATATTTGGAAAAACATCCTCTAAAGCCTCTACCAAAAATAAACGAACATAAGACGACAAGGAAAACTGATAAATTATCATTATTCAGATTTCTGTCAAAATAATTTTATCAACTTAAACTTACAGGTCAAATCGCAATCAAATAACCTACACAAAGGGTGGAACATGTAGGTAGTAAGAAGATCTTCACTATATATATTATGGTCTTAACAAGGCAGAGCAATGTCCCTTCACTATATATATATATATATATATATATATATATATATATATATATATATATATATATATATATATATATATAGTGAAGGGACATTGCTCTGCCTTGTTAAGACCATAATGAATCAGTAACATAACATTTATATGTTTTTACTTTCCAAAAGAATAGTAGCCAAAAGCAGAAAAAAAAGTAGGAAAAATGTTATTTCTTTCCTATAGACAAATATCAAGAGCCACAGAGATAATTTAAAAAAAAGTTCATGAGTGTTCATGGCTAACAGATTATTACATCATTTGCCAAAGCAATGAGAACCTGAACCCACCTACTGCATTACTAGGTAAAAATGCAGAAATTATCCAATGATGTGATATGGCGGTAGAAACAGTAGGCACAACAGTACCTTTAATGCTAAAATTCCTTGTATTGTAAAACAATCATAACTGCAGATATGTACGCTTAACAGAAATAAGATCTCCCACTTGCTTTACTTTGTCTTCAAGATGCCTGTCCCAAGTATACTTGATATTGCTATTTCCACTGAATGATCCTCCCAGACAAACTTGTAAAAGTATATTTTCATGAACCATCTAAATTAACATTGTGCCATTAGAAATATAATAATACTATATTAAAGCATAAACGATGAGACATGAATGTAGTTTTGGTTGAGAATGAATAAAATAAACCTTAAAAATAAGAATACTTACGTGGACACCAAATATAGGAGACCCACACCCATTCGGAGGTGAGGGTTTGTAGCCATAGCGTGGAACTGGCTTGGATCCTATGAAAACAAATACATTAGCTTTAATACTACTGCCTGACTTAGGACAAAATTTACAAAATAATACCTAGCTGTACATCTGGTGGGAAAAAACTGCAAACACGTGCTCTGTGTGATATATGTTTATGCACACTACACGTATAGTTATCATTTGACTCATCAAACACTATGATTGTTGTTTTTTTTCCCCTCTCAGGCTTCAGTCAGTGGATGGAGAGCTAAATGGGAGGATCAGAAGAAGCCACTAACCGGATATTTTTTAGCAAATTAAACGAGATATTAAAATGTATACATTTTTTGTAGTGTGCCGAGAGCATGTTTACACCCGAAATACAAAAAGCTCTCCAAGTTATGTGTCCCGTTATATTTCTTTTCAGATTTTTTGTACTCATAGACTAAGCATATTCTATGTATTTCTCACAAGTCACATCAATGACTGCAAAAGCTTTTTTTTTTCAAAACGGTATTAAAAAAACCTCTCAGGTGAGGAACGAAGGGATTTAAAGATATGTACTATATGCCTATATTATGTGCCTAAATCCACATTTCTTTCCCATCGGAGACATGATTTTTATGAAATGTAAAATATTCTATAGGTTCTATGGCACAGAGCTGGGCTGTTTAAAGCCTTGTGTAAAAGGCTGGCATGTGCAATATATCATAGTTTCCAGGAAGAAAAGTCAAAAAAATAAAAAAAAAAAAGTCCTCATTGCTGCTAATTATCTGCAAGAGATATTTATTTATCTACATTCAAACAAAATAGTTATAGACACATTAACATACAAAATTTAATATAGAAGAACAAATAGCATATTTGGATCCCCCACAAGCGGATAAGCAAGTAGCTGGTTCCAATGTGGCATTGGTTACACAAATTGGAACCATGGCAGACAGGTGTCCCTCAATAGATTTCTCAGTATTCCCACAAACTCAATTGGGATCCCGGTATGTCATTTGTTCTTTTATACTATATAGTTCCCCACTCATTACCATCTCTACACTTAAAATGACAAAGCCCATCCTCTCCACCCAGTAGATCCAGGGCAGCATTCAGGTACATGTCAATCTTATGCACCCCATTCCTGATGGTCTTCAGAGTCATCCTCCAGTCAGGGGTCTCAGGTTGCTGATAGGACTGGTATTCTACTGCCTGGTGACTGTATCTCAGTAAGCAGCCGGCAATCAGTAGAGTTAACAGGTACATACTGTTGCCAACTCCGCGGTTTTCCCGCGGAATTGGGCTGTTTTCTTTTGCAGCCTATGTTCAGCGGGTGGATGATTTTTTGGGGATTTTTTTCCGCCCGCAGTATTTTATATGTACTTCGCGACTCGCGAGTCCTCCAAGCTGGAGGACTCAGGCCTGTTGTCATCATCTTGGCGCCGCCTTGGGTCGCAAGCCCGGTGACGTTTAGGGGTGTAGCCTAGAGGAGGGCACCGCCCGGTACCCGCACAAATACCTCAGTGTGATCATTTTAGAGCAGTTTTTAGATAGCGATTGGCGAATGGGCTGGGAGCACTGCAATATCAGACTATCCCAAAAGTTCTCTGTGAGTTGAATCAGACTGTCACAGCAGTTCAATTCAGTTTAACTTGAACCAGGCTATCCAGGGCCTGTGCAAGGATTTTTGCCGCCCTAGGCAAAATAAAAATTGCCGCCCCCCCCATTATCATATTATTATTCCCCTCAATATGCCAGGATTATGCCCCACAATATGCCAGGATTTAGCCACCCAATATGGCAGGATTATTCCCATCAATATCCCAGGAGTATGTCTTTCAATGTCCCAGGATTATGCCCCTCATTATCCCAGGATTATGCCCCTGAATATGCCAGGATTATGCCCCTGAATATGCAAGGATTATGCCCCTAAATATCCCAGGATTTTGCCCCACAATATGCCAGGACTTAGCTACCCCCACAATATGCCAGGACTTAGCCACCAATATGCCAGGACTTTCCCCCCACAATATGCCAGGATTATGCCCCTCAATATGCCAGGATTATGCCCCTCAATATGCCAGGATCATGCCCCTCAATATCCCAGGATTATGTCCCTCAATATGCCAGGATTATGCCTCTCAATATGCCAGGATTATGCCTCTCAATATGCCAGGATCATGCCCCTCAATATTCCAGGATCATGCCCCTCAATATCCCAGGATTATGCCCCACAATATCCCAGGATTATGCCCCTCAATATCCCAGGATTATGCCTCTCAATATCCCAGGATTATGTCCCTCAATATTCCAGGATTATGTCCCTCAATATGCCAGGATTATGCCCCACAATATCCCAGGATTATGCCCCTCAATATCCCATAATTTTTCCCCACAATATGCCAGGGCTTAGCCACCCAATATGCCAGGATTTTCCCCCACAATATGCCAGGATTTTCCCCCACAATATGCCAGCCAGGACTTAGCCACCAAATATGCCAGGATTTCCCCCCACAGTATGCCAGCCAGGACTTAGCCACCCAATATGCCAGCCAGGACTTAGCCACCCAATATGCCAGGATTTCCCCCCACAATATGCCAGCCAGGATTTAGCCACCCAATATGCCAGGATTTTCCCCCACAATATGCCAGGATTTTCCCCCACAATATGCCAGGATTTTCCCCCACAATATGCCAGCCAGGACTTAGCCACCAAATATGCCAGGATGTCCCCCCACAGTATGCCAGCCAGGACTTAGCCACCCAATATGCCAGCCAGGACTTAGCCACCCAATATGCCAGGATTTCCCCCCACAATATGCCAGCCAGGATTTAGCTACCCAATATGCCAGGATTCCCCCCCCCCCCCCAGTATGCCAGCCAGGACTTAGCCACCCAATATGCCAGGATTTCCCCCCCCCCGCCAGTATGCCAGTCAGGATTTAGCCACCCAATATGCCAGCCAGGACTTAGCCACCCAATATGCCAGCCAGGACTTAGCCACCCAATATGCCAGGATTTTCCCCCACAGTATGCCAGCCAGGACTTAGCCACCCAATTTGCCAGGATTTTCCCCCACAGTATGCCAGCCAGGACTTAGCCACCCAATATGCCAGGATTTTCCCCCATAGTATGCCAGGATCTTCCCCCTTACTTACCTCGTCGCTGCTGCTCTCCCGGTGCTCTCATCTGCCCGTCTGTGGCTGTGAGGGAAGCGTTGTGCGCTCCCCTCCAGCCAATGCGCATTCAGTAAAGTATTTTTTTTTTTTTTAAACAAACTTTATTGAATGCGCATTGGCTGGAGGGGAGCGCACAATGCTTCCCTCACAGCCACGGACGGGCAGATGAGAGCACCGGGAGAGCAGCAGCGACGAGGTAAGTAAAGGGGGGGATTTTTTTTTTTTTTTTTAAGCAGGGTTCCGGCGCCCACAGCTAAGATGCGCCCTAGGCAGCTGCCTAAGTCGCCTTACTGGTGGCGCCGGCCCTGAGGCTATCACAGCAGTTCTATCAGTTGAATCAGACCATCAAAGGAGTTGAATTAGTCTTTGAAGAGCAGTTCTATTCAGACTATCAAAAACAGTTCTGTCATTTGAACCAGGCAATCACAGCAGTTCTATCAGTTGTCCATTAATATGCCACTGATAATATGCCACTGATAATGTGTCCATTAATATGCCACAGCAAGTCTGCAATAAAAAAAAAAAATCCCCCCTCCTCCCCCTTTACCCCATACTTACCTGGATATTGCTTCAGCTAGCTCTGAAAACTGCTGGCTGCTTCCTGATTGTGACTGTTCCTGTGTGAGACAATAAAGTGTGTAGGGGGGACATGTTGCAGCCAGCAGGGGTCCACGGGCAGCTGCTTAGAGCCCCCAGGAATAAATAGGCCTGGGGGCGGCTGCCCTGTATGCCCTGCGTTACAGAGGCCCTGCCAGGTGTGGTGGGTCCCTCTCTGGCCAGGGCACTCTAGCGATGCCTGAATGGTCAGTCCGCTCCTGGATCATTACAAGTATAGGGTGTTTTTGTAATGGGTGGTGTAATTTTTATTGTGTGCTATGATTATCAGTGTCTTGACCTTGTGGGCTGAAGGCATAAAATCACAACTGCCTGGTCTTTTGTTCATTAATGGGGGCCAGTATGAGATCTGAAGGTGAGATGACAAAAGCCTTACTGATATGTAGGTAAGCAATGTATACCGCAAAGCCCTGATCTGTTATTTTAGTTACCCAATCGTTTACGCATAAATATAAAGAGATAATATTCATAATTCCCTTATTCAGGGAATACCTATCGGTCAATACCTGTGTATTAGAAGGAATTGTTCCACGGATGTTAGATTCAAAACTCAAGCCGATGATTTGAGGCAACGCTTCAAAGAGAAAATATACAGTAGAGGTAGCATCTCTAGAGGTTACTTAAGAGCCAAGGAAAGTAATGAGGATCAACTTATTTTTTGGAATAAGCTTAAATCTAGCACCCCAGAGGTAGTCAGGTGTGTCTCCACTTATAATGAGCAGTGGAATGATGTTAAGAGAATACTTGCACAACATTCGAAGATTCTACAATTAGATCCAGTAGTAGCCCAATATGTAGGAGAGTACCCACAATTGGCCACTAGGCGAGCCCCCAGTTAATTTAACACAGTAAGGTGTAGTGAGTTTATTTTAGTTAGTATATCTTCGCCAATCCGGTCCGTTAATATATAAACAGTGCCGGCAGGCATGAAAGTCATTACCCGGAAGAAGCTGAGGCGAAACGATCGTTGGTAAATTTTTGGGAATAATGTGTCTATTCGTGTTGCTCGTGTGTTCGGTGAAGTGCAACACAGCTTGGCAGCTGTTTACAAGCTCCGTATCACATGATTTTCAGGCACACAGGGAGGATCCCTTTATTTCAGCAACATGGATGATTTAGTTCCTTTCAAGATTTTAAGATTCAAATATTGTGTACCAGCCCTCTCCGTGACCGGCGGGTTGGGGATAGTGAAGGTTCAGACGTAATTTGGAACGTAATCTTCAGCTGATTATTCTGTGAAAGTTTTTCTATACACACACAAGGGAGCTACAGTAGCTATTTTGCAGTGTCCACATTGACTGACACTACTTTAGATGCCTATAAAGAGCCTGGACTGCAGACTTATTTTCATATATTACGGCTCTAATTTGTGGGACCTTTTATGTATTTATTAGTGTATACGGATGTTTATTTCATGCACTCTATGTCTCATAAGTCTATGCGCTGAGCTCATTGTGTTTACCCTCTCTTTATTCATTTTTTGGTTGGAACACTTCATTTGGGTCCTATTTATATCTTTTGTACCCATTTGATCAGTGCTTACTTTATCCTGCAGGACTGATACATAGTGTTTTTGATGTATGTATTTTATGTATATTGTTATCTCCCATTTCTGTTTATCTGTTTTTATGTGTTGTAGAGGTGCTCATTTAAAGTTCCTTCATATCTATCCATTTTTGGGACTTACAATAAATTTTGATATCTGACTTATTGTCAGCATAGTGCTTTCTCTTATTGATTTGGTTTTAGAGTGCCTTTTTGTAACATACCTTCTTTTAGGACAACTCTTTCTTGAGTAGTCCATTAGTTAATAAGAATAATCATAATATGGAGTGTGTAATGGCTGACAAGGCTGTGTGTCAGTATCAGGGCTTTAAGATCCAGACCCTGTTTGGTTAGTGTTTTTTTTTATTATGGTTGGTTTCTATTGACTGTAATACAGCAACATATGCAAAAGCATGAATCATAAATTGTACAAGCAATAGACCTTTCTAGAGTGCCAACTAAATTGTCCCCTGGGTAGGGTCTAGGGATGATGTCCAATGTATCTAGACCATTATGTGTCTATCTTAGGTCTCCTTTTTTCTCATGCCCCACAAAATTCCTGCCCGTTCTGGCTGACAATCAATGTGGTCCCCAATAGCTTTCACTCTAAACATTCGCCATAAGTCCAGATGTGCTTCAATACATTTACCATAATGTTCCTCATAATGATGGCTGAATATAATTAGAATGGGATCTCACAAACAGGAATCACAGATAACCGTTGTCCATACCAGATGTTGTATAAAACATTTAAAATGAAAACCAATTGTCTATGTTCCACTGTGCTAATTAAACATCACATCACTGCTTAACAGCCGGAATATTCAGCCAGCCCCACTTGTATGTTTCTGTTACTCTTCATGTGTTACATTTTTTTCTAATAAAAAAAAAAGTAAAAAAAATACAAACTCAAGTTTTTTTTAATTTTTTTATTATTGCATTGTACAGAGGAACATCAAAGACCAAATTGAAAAATGAGTATGCTGGATGTTTGTATTTATTATTATTTTAGTCAGTTCAAGTTAATAACAAATATATTTCTAAGATAAGATGAATATACATGTGTACAATACATATTTCAAAATGTAACAGTTTGCTCTAGACTTTAAACAGAGACATGTCAATTGTTATGTATGGCAATGAGTGGTCTTCCAACTTGTCGAGCTATCCATTCATAGTAAAGAGCGACCTTTGTGTACACTCCAGGAAAACCAGCAACTCCACAGTTCTCTCCCCAGCTTACTATGCCCCAAACATAGGCAATTTTGTTAACATCTGTACAAATCAATGGACCTCCTGAGTCACCTTTGCAGGAATCAATTGAACCATCATATGTACCTGAAAAACAAAACAGGCCATAAGTAATAATACATCAAATAAACAATTCTCCCATGGACATCAGGAACAGGTATAATTTTATTCACAGGCACCCTTTGTAGTTTTCATGGGACACAAAGGGTTGGCTCTTTTACAGGTAATTTTTCATTGATACGTCTTCCCCCTACCTGGGCAAGATAGAGTTATCGGTGGTAGGTACTGATTTACCCTGCCTCTGGCCCCATGGGGTTAGTAATTTCAACTTATGAGGCCAGCGGGGACGTTTTGTCTCAATGTTTTGTGGGGCCAGCAGGGACATCCGCTGACCCCTGGGTGCCTGTTATATTATTTTATTTCGGGAGGATAGTGGGTATAGACCCAGTCCTCCTGACATGAGTCTCTATCCTCCCCATAGAAGTCTATGGGGAGGATAAAGGCTACTAACTTTCGGTGATCTGAACGCCAGAGGAGTTTGGATCACGTACTTGCAGCATGAATAACTGCCACAATGCCCCATTTTCATACCAATTCGGAAGCACTACAGTGTTTCCTGAGTATCCCGAATTTTGGGCTATACATCTCTAAAAGAGATACTCTTTATTGTGAAAAGCTTAATGTAAACATAACTTAATGAACTATAAAAAGTCTATTAATTGACCTTTTCTTAACACAGGGCTCAACAAATCCCAGGTGCTAGGTTGCTTCTGTGACCATGAAACGAGACCTGGCACCCAGGTAATGCCATGCTAGTCAGGAGGTATGCTAATATAGCTGGTGGCTCTGCTGTTGATCAGCTTTCATAGGCTGAGACTTTTTTTTTTTTTTTAACCAAGACCAAGATGAAGCCATCTAATTGGTGAAAAAAATTGTAGGTTTTCAGTTGTACTAGTCTGACAAGTTCAGGCTGTACCTGATGAGTGGTGAATGTAATCTACACTGGCTGTTTTGTCCCTTTTTTTTTTGTTTTTTGTTTATTGTTTTTAAACACTTGCGCAGAATTAGAAAATACAAACGATATAGACAAATAAAAAATACCTAGCAAGATTCCTATGCATAGCACTCCATTAGCTAAGCTTACTGGAATCCTTTTGCCAAATTGTCGCCAGAATATATTTACAAAAACATACAAACATTCTTGTAACCAATGGAATCTCACTTTCTGGTCTTCTCTCGCTATTCATCTAACCAAAATAATCCAGATTCTTGTCGAATCTTTTTTTTTTTTTTTCATTCTTACATGTGAATGGCTTTTATTTTCTCAATCCAATCTTCCCACACCAGACCCCTTTTGTTGTGAACCTTGTTGTTTTTACGTAACCCACTTTCCATTTTTATTTGGTATACTATTTGCTGTCTTAATTGTAGCTATGTGGGTCCTTATGATTTCTTCCAGTTTCTTGCAACAATTATTTTAGCTGCTATAAGAGTGGATGACTAATGTGCATTGGTTTTTTAACTGTTCGGGTTCGTACCGAACATTATGGTTTTTGGACCCCGGACCCGAACACGGACATTCCACTGTATGTTCGTGTTGGAGTTCGGCGATTACATTGTATGTAATGCTATTGGCTTTCTATAAACCGAAATAGAGTCCCCATTCATAAGAATTTCTTACGAATGGGGACTCTATTTCGGTTTATAGAAAGCCAATAGCAATACATGTATTCCATAAACCGAAAGTCATTCGGTTTATAGACATTCGGTTTATGGAATACATGTAATGCTATTGCTATTCTATAAACCGAAAGTCTATAAAGCGAATGTCTTTCAAATAAATAGTACATTTGCGTCTTGTGGTGCACTTCATATCTGAGAGTCAAATAGAACAGTCCAATACTGCGCTTACAGCGCACTTTGAAAAATTCTGGCTACCTCCTCCTTCTCCTCCAGCGCCTCTTCCACCTACACCGCCACGGTCACCGCCTCCTCAACCTATGGGTCACTTAGTATAAACTGAAAGAGAATACCCTGAACTCCAACCCTCTCTCAAATGGATAATTCTGTTGATCCTCCTGGCAGCCATGCTTTAGATTTAGATTTATGTTCTTCCAAAGCTAAAATCAAAGATTCCATCTAGTGCTATTTTATGGCTCAGCTGTATTTTTAATTTGTATGTATTTTATGTTATTTGAAGTTATTTCCCTATTCATATTTGTTTGCAGGGCACCTGTCCTACTCGTACCCCCATTTTACTTCCTTTTGCAGCCCTCTGGCCCTCTAACATTTTTAGAGGCATTTTAGTGGCCAAAAGTTCGGGTCCCCATTGACTTCAATGGGGTTCTGGGTCAAGGTCGAGCCCGAACCCGGACTTTTTTCCGATGTTCGGCCGAACCCGAACATCCAGGTGTCCGCTCAACTCTAGTTTTTATTCATACTTGGCCAATTTAGGTGCAAAATGCAAACTTCTGGTTTTAAAATCAATTTCATGTTTCCTATCACCTCAATGGTCTTTATTGCCATTTTCCACAAAGGGCCCACCAAATTGCGTTCCCACCAAGTGTGTACATAGCTTCCTACTTTATCTCCACACCTCCAACACAATTCACTAACATGTCCCTTTTTTTTCTAACTGCACTAGTACTCAAATGTGATCAATAAAGTTTTCTGTTTATAATATTATTGGTAAAGTCATTTTTATATTGTATTTGTTCAGTTATCATAATACTCTGAGTATAAGAGCAACCCCCAAAGTTTGGAACTTAATGAAAGAAAAAAGTAAAAGCCTGATACAAGACTACCCTTTTGGGGGAAAAAATCAAAACCACTGCTTTTGCTACTCACTCATATGTACACTTACACTCTGCCACTCACTCCTATACACATTTATGTAAGTAAAAAGAATAACTTTTTTTTATTGCTTTTATTTATTTATTTTATTACTTTATTTTCAGGGACACAGCATCTCCACTGAATTTATTGCATGTAATCACTGTGATTGAATTTCACAGCAATCACATCAATAAAATAAACAGATAATGGTTGATCCTGGTTTACCTAACTCATGGCAACCAAGATCAACCAGCCCCATTCACTCCTTCTCCTCCAAATTTAAGGAGGGTGGGAGAGTATTATCACAACCCGTACATTTTTCAAAATCCTCTCTGCAATTGCTTTGCAGTCTATGGCTGTCCCTTTTGTGGGCACTACAGGGGGCGTGACATTTTAAACTGCTCCTCACAGTGGGCGGCTCGACTCTTGTAATGTGGAATGGTTGTAGGAAACCGATTAATATCTAAGTTCTTAAAAGTGTTGGAATCCAAAATCCATGGAACTTCTATAGGCACAGATAGTGAAAAACCTAGCTTAAGCAAAATTTTGACGCAATTGACTGAGCACGTTTTTACATACTAAGCTATTTTCACATTAAATGTTTTAGGGTGTCCCTTTAAAAGATGACCCTTATAAACTGTTTCTCCAGTGTGACATCTCCAACTTACCCTACCTTGCACTCCCCGGTTAAACAATGCAGACATTAATCTTCAGAAAATAAGATGTAAAGCTTCAGCAATATTTCTGTTACTACAGATGTACACAGACATATTAATTATAGCATCATATAGACAGATATGTATCTGACCTGCACATTCCATTTTGTCAAGAAAGCGCTCCTTGTAAATGGAGGAACAGTTATCCATCAAGTTGACGTGACCATACTTCAGGTGAAACACCTTGGACAAACCTTAAAAAAATAAGTTGGAGTAAAATAACAGCATAGAACAGGGAAATCCAAATGTGGCCCATTTGACACCAAGGTGCGGCCCACCCGACTTAACCATATTCTCATTATCGCTATAAATGTATACTTTTGGGTTCAATTCATTGAATTTAAACTTCTGAACTGCTTTTGTATTTCTGCTTAATAAGCAAACTTTTTTTATTTATGACTAACAAGATATTCCTGTACCATTATACCATTACTGTAAGAAGAATGAATGCGGCCCAACACACATATGCATTTCTGATAAAGCGGCACACTTCAGCAAAAACTTGGATGCCCCCAGCATAGAATAATAAATCCATTAAGAAAGAAAAGAGAACTTTACATCATTTAACATTCTTTAAAAAAAAAAAAACCTCTTTAGGGGGTTAGTGAATAAATAAAAATATATGAAATCAAATAGTCTCTGTAACAATAAATTTGGAAATACGTTATTATTGTACAAATTTAAAAAATACTCTTATCCAAAGCAGATTCTTGTCCTAAGGATACAAAAACCAAAAATTTAAAGAAAAAGCAAATTAGAAAACAAAAACATAAATACAGAGTTTACTAAAAAGTAAACTAACAAATACATCGATCAGCCAAAACATAATGACCACTGACAGGTGGCAAACTAGGAAAAAGTAATGTAATGCTTTGTGCAATGTTGTACTGGGAAACCTTGGGTCCCACCACTCATGTGGATGTTACTTTAACACGTACCACCTACTTAAGCATTGTTGCAGACCATGTACACACTTTCATGGAAACGGTATTTCCTGATGGCATTGGCCTCTTTAAGAAGGATACTGTGCCACAAATCAAATATGGTTAAGGAATGGTTTGAGGAACACAACTACGAGTTCAAGGTGTAGACTTGGCCTCCAAATTCCTCACACTTGTAAATTCCTTACAGCACTTAAATGATCTGCTGCTAATGTTTTGGTGCCAGATTCCACAGCACACCTTCAGTGGTCTAGTGGAGACCATGCCTCGACAGGTCAGGGCTTTTTTGGCATCAAAAGGGGACCTACACAATATTAGGCAGGTGGTTGTACTGTTTTGGCTGATTGTTGTAAATTAGGCATTCATAGCCGAGTTGGAAACATAATTAAATTGTAGAATTCATAATCCAAGAAGTTATGATGCCTGATTATTGCTATTAAATTAAGTTTGCATTATGTTTAGGCATTTTATGTAGAAAAGAATACAAATACAGTATCTTACTGAACCTTCTCTGCTCATATTGCTCCATCAGTGGGCGGATATCTTGGGTCAGATTTTCATTTTTCTGACCCAAGATTCGAAACAACATGTCTACGTCCTGAATAATAGAGCTATATTCAACAAAAAAGGCTCAGTAATGTAGTTTATTTGTCATCTTCCATTTTTATTTTAAAAACTCGTCTTGTTTTTTATAACATATACTTTGATTTTTTTGCCAACAGTTGTTCTTTAAGTGAATACATGCCAATATATTCTTATGTTTACATTTGAACTTATGATGTTTGTTGTACTTAAAGTCTAAATAAGCTCTTTCCTCTCTAGTCATAAAAGGTTGATTTGAAGCAAGAATACATGAATTTCTGTTTAATTGTTTCCAGCCTGAAAAGCAAAAATTGAACAAATGAATGCATATTATTGCTGACGCTTTAATATTATAGCCAGCATAGGGGAAACATTGAATGAGCCTGCCCGTGTGAGTACAACAACATCTCCAGTGATTATATAGTGAGCTTGGCTGGGTAGCTTCATGGTCTAATTTGATGGGTTTGTCTGTTGTGGAGGGTGAGGCTTTTTGTTTAAGGGAAATTGGGCTTATGATTTAATTTGATTAGTGCTTATACCTAGAAAATTATTTACAGAGTTGGTACTTTTGTGTAACTGGACATATTCTTTATGCCTCTCTGGGGTGGTGCTTCCATACAAACAAATTAAGTGGCTGCTTAGGGCCACCACTTGCAAAGTGGGCCCCTACAGCACCTTTACGCCCCTCAGGGTAAAGAGATATGAAGAGGGGGCAAATCGCTTACATCTGATTTTCCTTTATGGGAACCCAAAAACCTAGAACCGCCCTGGATGCCCCTGCATAGAAAAAAAATCTATGGTATTAAAACAATGTGAAAGTAATTTAATGTTATAAATAAAAATTATAAACATAATTAAATAACTTAAAAAGGATCTGTACCTTCTTGTCGTCCCCATCCAGAAACTGTACACGTGTCACCTGGCGTGAACTGGTATGGTGACCAGGGGACACAGGCAGGTACAAGATTATTGTCCACTTGCATACAACTGGGTTTCTGGTATATGTTTTGAACTTCAAGCAACGCAATGTCGTTTTCATATGTGTTAGGGTCATAAAAATCATGAATCTTTACAGATTTTACTGGGAAGGAGTCGATGTCCTGGTCGTAAGACAGACGATCAAGGAGCTCAATAATCACACGGTATCTCTGGGGTTGGTTAGCCCTATAAAACACAATGTTTCCCATAAACATAACATGAAAAATAAATCATCTAGGCATGCTATTTTTGTATAATGTGTCGTCACCTATTACTTAAGCAATAACTACAGATAACGTAACTGTTGCTGTTTAGAGTAGTAACATATTACCTCACAAACTGTGAAGGGGTATAAGTACCATATTTGCTTGAATATAAGACCGTGATTATAAGACGTCCCTAAAAACTTTGGATCTTAAGTTATATAAAAAAATAAAGCCTAAACATAAGGTGACCCTATGGGACAAAATGTTTTGCTGGTAAATATTTCTTCACAACTGTTTTTCATAAAAAAGTTATTGAAAAAATGCATTTCCTGTTTTTATTTCCTTCCTCTGTACCCTTCATCCCACTTCTGCTCACCTTTCATTATTGCTCCCATAGCAATATATTAAATCCACAGGACTTGTCACATTGCAGCAACCACTGCACTTGTCTCCGCACCCACTAAACCTGCTATTGCATCGACTGGAAATCCCATTTCAAACGCTCACCTTGCACCCAAAACACTTGACATTGCACCTAAAGAACTTGCCATTGCTCCCCAGGATTTGCCATTGCTCCAGAATTTTCCTTGGTATTAAGTGGGGCATCATTGGAGGATGTCTGTGTGCTGAACAAAAACATCCTCAAATGATGCCCGACATTTCCGCCGGATCTTCTGTGTCGGAACACCAGTATGTCATGTAAACACAGCATTCTGACTCAGAAGACCCAGCAAAAGTGCCAGGCAGCAACGCAGGATGTTCTTTACCTGTATTCGAGGAGACGTAGATCCTAGTTTAATGTCATGCAGGCTTATAGTTTCACGTACTAAGCTACAATTTTTGACCAAAGTTATCAGTGAGATTAGCTTTGGGAAATCTTAACATATAAGTTTGAATTCAACAGGAATTTGAGAAAAGGCGGAAATCCCATTCTCTCAGTAGAAAATACTACAAATAAACATTTCTCAGGCCTCTATGACTAGATAAAGGGACCCCACCTTACTTACGAGGTTGCCTTGTAATGAGACCTCAAAGGCAGAAATCCACGTTCCCCACAGAGCTGCAGGGACCTGCACTGAGGAGGTGGAGGCATTAGCAGCACGATCCTCTTAGGCTGCCTTGCACTGCCCATGGGCCTCCAGAAGTGTCAACAGTACATTGACTATATGAACAATGCTTTCACCAATTCTAAATATATCCTTCTGAACCAGGTACATGTGTTACTCAGAATGTAAGTTAGACATAGATACATATTAAAACATCCTATTAACCTTACCTGACACAGTGAGCAGCTGTCAGGACCCAGCATCCCCCAATATAAGTTCCGCCACAGTTTATACTAGAACCATCTTTAATTGCCACTTGCCATGGAAACTGGTTCTAAGTAACAGAAAACAAAATACCGTAATTGTATCCATTTGTGCAGTCCTTGTGAAACAAATAAGATATTATGTGCATGTTTTTATGGCAAATTCAGGTTTCTACAGTTTTCCTAAAATGTCAAAATCTTGTGAATCATGGTATAAATTGTTAGAAGAGCTAAACTCTATTTTGGTGACAGGTCTAGAATAAGACATGTGTAATGTATTTAGCTTGGGAGCTCCTTTTAGGTGGTAATAGCACTGGACATTGAGAATTTTACTGGGAAATAACAGGCATTCAGACATGTCTGGTGTGTGCAGATATGTGTTTAGTAATGACTCTGCTGTTCACTATTATTTATTTAGACACTGACTATAAGAAACTGAATAATCCAAAGGAGGAGACTGGACAAATAACTACTCCAACAATGATATCAGGCAGCCAGTTAGATGCATTTGTATATATATTCTAATGCTTGTAGCATCATATAGAGGACCAAGATTTCACCCAAATGATAGAAAAGCCTTACGTGTTTCATGCAAATATTGCATGTAATCATAATTTTAGTGAGAAATGCACAAGATTTTTCTATCTTTTGTGTGATATGTTGTTCCTGTGTGTTATACACATACATACAGTCTAGTGCACAGTTGGAACGCTGTTTCAGGATAGAGCATGCCTAATATCACCAAGGGTGATGAGTTACCCCTCTGAGTTCACCTCTGAAATACACTGGCCATAAGAAACACAATTTAGGTATTACATTTTCAGTTACTTGTCAGTGATGTTATATAAGAAACAAATAGTCACTGCACACCAGATAATAAAAAATACAAAACTTATTGAAATATAAAGAAGAAACAAAAAGAAAGAGGAAGTGGTATTAACTCAGAGTTATTCACTATAAAGTTAAATAAACCTATGCAAAAAATGAACAAAGAATGAAATAAATAAATATATAATACACATCTACATAAACGTATAAATAAAGCAAAACTTACAATAGGCGAGACCAGGGCAAATACCAGGGACAACGCCCCCAAATTTCAGCTTAAACAGCCTTCTTTAGACTATATGTTTACCTTGTATGCTTTTTCTCCTCCTACGATTCTCTTACGCCTTGTAGGTTTTGGGGGTGCCACACCACAGGTGAGTGTTGGAATCATGCTTTTTAGCAGTTTTCTCTCTTTATTCACAAAGCAAAGCTACAAGTCAGTAATTCATGACGCCATTAGTTAAGTTAAAGCTTAATTGCAAGGTCAAGTGACAGAACATGTAAATGCAGCACATTCCGATAATAACTACATTTCTTTAAAATGAAAAAACACTATGTATTATTTACCAAAATATACCTGTGCATTTTTACAAATGGACATAATGTAAGATGTATTGCTATCATGCTGGGGGAAGAACTATTTTGGTACTCAGGGTGATACTGTAGAATACCCAGTTAACTGTAATGGGCAAAGTTGCAAAAATTGGGCCAAAATAGCTGATGTGAAAAAAATAAGCAATTTGAAGAACTGTTCAAATTACGCAAATTTGGCCTGATTTTGGAAATTTGGTTTTCAGCTAGCCATAGTTCTCTGCTTAACAAATAAACACAGTGAAGATCTGTGTAAGTACATGGAACAACCACCATAAAGGCAAACACTGTCAAGGTACTCAGGGTTGCCAGAGCTGGCAGAACAACTATATCTGAACGTTTGTCATGCACAGAGTATATGAATGAGTTCACACTGTGGTCAAAATCAATCTTTCTGTCAGGGTATGACTGGCAAGTGGCAACCATTAGGCCCGGGAGTGCAAAACCTATTTTGTGGCCCACAATGAGTGCAATTTGATCAGTGAATGACAAGTAAGGTACTGAAAATAATACACAGATAAGAGAATGGATAGGTAGATAGAGCAGTGGTTATGACTGAATTCATTTTTACCCAATATCCACTGGCATTTTATTGCCCTTTCTGTACCTCAGATATCATTATCGCAGGGGTCGCAGCTGCGACCAGGCCCGTCACACCAGGGACCCGGCTGCCCTGTCGACCATTGCGATAATAATAAATAAAAACCTGTACTATGCGATCTGAACTGATCCCATATTACATGCCCTCCTGAGAGAGAGATGAGGCCTGTGTGACATTGTCACCGGTAGCTGCACCTCTGCTGGTCTCACACCAGGGGGTGAAAGCTCCACCCCCTCACGCTCTGAGCATCCTAGAGCGCCGGATGTCTGTGACATCCTGGCGCTCATAAGATAACGGAGGCTGCATCAACCCCCCTCCCTGCAATGAAAGTGTAAGTCTGACTGTGTGTATGTAAGTGTAAGTCTGACTGTATGTAAGTATGTAAGTGTAAGTCTGACTGTGTGTATGTATGTAAATGTACGTCTGACAGTATATCTGATTTTATATAATATGTGTTATATAAACCAGACAAATATATTATATTAACCAGCTATATATATATATATATATATATATATATATATATATATCGCCATCCATTTATAATAGTATAGGAGTTGCATGGTGGGTTTGGGGGGCCCCAGGACAATTTTTGCACCCCAGCCTGGTGGTTTCTAGTTACGCCTCTGGGTGAAATAATGATGGTGTTTAATCAAATCCAAGGCAAGACAAGCCACGCAGTACCGCTGGCAATTATTCCTTGTTTTAAGTCTATGGTGGCAGTAACATGACCGGTATTTTTTTAAAGAAAAGGGTAGCAACAGTAGTGTAAGACCAAAACAAATAGCATTAATAAAATTGTCTATCCTAAACTTATGATCTCAGAGAGATCTTCACTTTAAGGTGATGTCTGTCTATGAACTACGGCATTTAGAAGTGAAAATAGCTGCATCCTCAGCCCATTGAATAAGGTTAGAGAACAGCCCATGGGGAATTGCTCCTTGCCAGACCTCCTCTGGTTTCTAAGTAACTGGTTTCCTACCCTTCTACAATGGAGGTTATACAAATTCTGCCAAAACACAACAAGGACACCAATGCATATCAGACTAAGGGCATTACGTTTTCCGAAATAAAATGCTACAATCCGTGGCAATCAGAAATCACCATAGTTTGTTTTTTAGTAAAACCTAAATTTATATATCTATACATTACCTTCATCCCATTTACTGGTTGCACTGTGTATTTCTTCTGCACAAAAAAGAGAATTATTCATTAATTGCAAGAAAAATAATTTCTTCATTTGGATGACAATTGATTTTTAGAAACGTGTAACAATTGCAAAGATGATAAAAGTGGCTGAATTCTATTACTTGAAATAAGTCATTGGTTTGGGGCCTACATATTTAATTATAATTAGAGCGGCAGACAGACAAAATGGAGACCGAATATAGATCAATCAGTGTCTGTTTTAGTAACTTGCACTAGTACTAAGTTTTCATGAAAGTTGTGCTTGTCTACAGGGCCGGCCTTAAGTGTCCCGGCCCCCTGTGCGGGCTTCCCCCGTGGCGCCCCCCCGTCTTTCACCCACCCGTCTCTTTCATCCCCCTATGTATGTGTTCCTTTTCCTCTTCCTTGCCATGTCTCTCTCCCCCCCTCCCCTGTTCTGTCTCTCTCTTGCCCCCCCCTGTTCTGTCTCTCCCCCCTGTTCTGTCCCTCTCTCACCCCCTGTTCTCTCTCCCCCCCCCTCCCCATATTCTGCATCTCTCTCCCCCCCCCCTTCCTTTGCCTTCAAATGTGGATCCAGGGGTGGGCGGAGCCCCACCCCCTGTTCTCTCTCTCCCCCCCCCTCCCCATGTTCTGCCAGCTCTCCCCCCACCACCCTGTGAAGCAGAGCAGAGTCTGCTTAACTGGCAGCAAGAGAAAGTGCTGCTCGGCTCCCCATGCTTAATGCAAGCATGGGGAGCACAAGCAGCACTTTTTCTTGCTGCTCTGCTTCACAGGGTGGGTGCGGAGCTACACCTCTCAACCGGTTAGCTCCGCCCCCTCCCCGGATCCAGCAGAGCTTGCTGAGCAGAGGGCTGGTGAGGGGGGATCTTTTGATCTCCCCAATCCAGTGCCTCTACCGGCTTTTTTTTTCTCGCACAGGTCGCACACCCCTAAGGCCGGCCCTGCTTGTCTAAATTCTGAATGTTTTTTATTTTAGTGTGTATATATGTAAGCAGGGCCGTCTTTAACACGGGGCAAACGGGGCAGCTGCCCTGGGCCCAGTTACTCCTGGGGGGCTCCAAGGCAGCTGTCCCGTGGGCCCCCAGCCCCTGCTTGCCCCATTCGCAGCGCATTGCGCTTGTGAACGCTTTTTTCCGGCAAGCCGCATCCGATGGATGCAACGGCCGGAAAAAAAACCAACTGACATCCGGTGACTGTTTCCCTCCTCCTAGCAAGAGGGAAGACTGCACGGAGGAGACATCCGGCGGGGGACACGGAGCAGGTTCATGTAAGTACTAGGGAAGGGGGGGGGGGGGGCTTTACAGGCATCTGACTGGCATAATATTACAGGCATCTGACTGGCACAGCATTACAGGCATCTGACTGGCACAATATTCCTGGTCTCTGACTGGCACAATATTACTGGGCTCTGAATGGCACAATATTACTGGGCTCTGGCTGGCATAATATTACTGGGCTCTGACTGGCAAAATATTACTGGGCTCTGAATGGCACACTATTACAGGCATCTGACTGGCATAATATTACAGGCATCTGACTGGCATAATATTACAGGCATCTGACTGGCACAATATTACATGCATCTGTCTGGCACAATATTGCTGGGCTCTGACTGGCACAATATTACAGGCATCTGACTGGCACAATATTCCTGGGCTCTGACTGGCACACTATTACAGGCATCTGACTGGCATAATATTACAGGCATCTGACGGGCACAATATTCCTGGGCTCTGACAGGCACAATATTCCTGGGCTCTGACTGGCACAATATTACTGGTATCTGACTGGCACAATATTACAGGTATCTGACTGGCACAATATTACAGGTATCTGAATGGCACAATATTACAGGTATCTGAATGGCACAATATTACTGGGCTCTGACTTGCACAATTTACTGGTATCTGACTGGCACAATATTCCTGGTATCTGACTGGCACAATATTACAGGTATCTGACTGGCACAATATTACAGGTATCTGAATGGCACAATATTACTGGGCTCTGACTTGCACAATTTACTGGTATCTGACTGGCACAATATTCCTGGTATCTGACTGGCACAATATTACAGGCATCTGACTGGCACAATATTCCTGGGCTCTGACTGGCACAATATTCCTGGGCTCTGACTGGCACAATATTCCTGTGCTCTGACTGGCACACTATTACTGGGCTCTGACTGGCACAATATTACTGGGCTCTGACTGGCACACTATTACTGGGCTCTGACTGGCACAATATCCCTGGTACCTGACTGGCACAATATTACTGGGCTCTGACTGGCACAATATTACTGGTATCTGACTGGCATAATATTACTGGGCATCTGACTGGCCCAATATTACTGGGCTCTGACTGGCCCAATATTACTGGGCTCTGACTGGCACAATATTACAGGCATCTGACTGGCACAATATTCCTGGGCTCTGACTGGCACACTATTACAGGCATCTGACTAGCACAATATTCCTGGTCTCTGACTGGCACAATATTACTGGGCTCTGAATGGCACAATATTACTGGGCTCTGGCTGGCATAATATTACTGGGCTCTGACTGGCACAATATTACTGGGCTCTGAATGGCACACTATTACAGGCATCTGACTGGCATAATATTACAGGCATCTGACTGGCATAATATTACAGGCATCTGACTGGCAGAATATTACATGCATCTGTCTGGCACAATATTGCTGGGCTCTGACTGGCACAATATTACAGGCATCTGACTGGCACAATATTGCTGGGCTCTGACTGGCACAATATTACAGGCATCTGACTGGCACAATATTCCTGGGCTCTGACTGGCCCAATATTACTGGGCTCTGACTGGCACAATATTACTGGTATCTGACTGGCATAATATTACTGGGCATCTGACTGGCCCAATATTACTGGGCTCTGACTGGCCCAATATTACTGGGCTCTGACTGGCACAATATTACAGGCATCTGACTGGCACAATATTCCTGGGCTCTGACTGGCACACTATTACAGGCATCTGACTGGCACAATATTCCTGGTCTCTGACTGGCACAATATTACTGGGCTCTGAATGGCACAATATTACTGGGCTCTGGCTGGCATAATATTACTGGGCTCTGACTGGCACAATATTACTGGGCTCTGAATGGCACACTATTACAGGCATCTGACTGGCATAATATTACAGGCATCTGACTGGCATAATATTACAGGCATCTGACTGGCAGAATATTACATGCATCTGTCTGGCACAATATTGCTGGGCTCTGACTGGCACAATATTACAGGCATCTGACTGGCACAATATTCCTGGGCTCTGACTGGCACACTATTACAGGCATCTGACTGGCATAATATTACAGGCATCTGACGGGCACAATATTCCTGGGCTCTGACAGGCACAATATTCCTGGGCTCTGACTGGCACAATATTACTGGTATCTGACTGGCACAATATTACAGGTATCTGAATGGCACAATATTACAGGTATCTGAATGGCACAATATTACTGGGCTCTGACTTGCACAATTTACTGGTATCTGACTGGCACAATATTCCTGGTATCTGACTGGCACAATATTACAGGTATCTGACTGGCACAATATTACAGGTATCTGAATGGCACAATATTACAGGTATCTGAATGGCACAATATTACTGGGCTCTGACTTGCACAATTTACTGGTATCTGACTGGCACAATATTCCTGGTATCTGACTGGCACAATATTACAGGCATCTGACTGGCACAATATTCCTGGGCTCTGACTGGCACAATATTCCTGGGCTCTGACTGGCACACTATTACTGGGCTCTGACTGGCACAATATTACTGGGCTCTGACTGGCACACTATTACTGGGCTCTGACTGGCACAATATTCCTGGTACCTGACTGGCACAATATTACTGGGCTCTGACTGGCACAATATTACTGGTATCTGACTGGCATAATATTACTGGGCATCTGACTGGCCCAATATTACTGGGCTCTGACTGGCCCAATATTACTGGGCTCTGACTGGCACAATATTACAGGCATCTGACTGGCACAATATTCCTTGGCTCTGACTGGCACACTATTACAGGCATCTGACTGGCATAATATTACAGGCATCTGACGGGCACAATATTCCTGGGCTCTGACAGGCACAATATTCCTGGGCTCTGACTGGCACAATATTACTGGTATCTGACTGGCACAATATTACAGGTATCTGAATGGCACAATATTACAGGTATCTGAATGGCACAATATTACTGGGCTCTGACTTGCACAATTTACTGGTATCTGACTGGCACAATGTTCCTGGTATCTGACTGGCACAATATTACAGGCATCTGACTGGCACAATATTCCTGGGCTCTGACTGGCACAATATTCCTGGGCTCTGACTGGCACAATATTCCTGTGCTGACTGGCACACTATTACTGGGCTCTGACTGGCACAATATTACTGGGCTCTGACTGGCACACTATTACTGGGCTCTGACTGGCACAATATTACTGGGCTCTGACTGGCACACTATTACTGGGCTCTGACTGGCACAATATTCCTGGTACCTGACTGGCACAATATTACTGGGCTCTGACTGGCACAATATTACTGGTATCTGACTGGCATAATATTACTGGGCATCTGACTGGCCCAATATTACTGGGCTCTGACTGGCCCAATATTACTGGGCTCTGACTGGCCCAATATTGCAGGCATCTGACTGGCACAATATTGCAGGCATCTGACTGGCACATTATTACTGGGCTCTGAATGGCACAATATTGCAGGCATCTGACTGGCACAATATTACAGGCATCTGACTGGCACAATATTACTGGGGTTTGAATTTCACAACATTCCTGGTATCTGACTGGCACAATATTCCTGGTATCTGACTGGCACAATATTCCTGGGCTCTGACTGGCCCAATATTACTGGGCTCTGACTGGCCCAATATTACTGGGCTCTGACTGGCACCGTATTGCAGGCATCTGACTGGCACAATATTGCAGGCATCTGACTGGCACATTATTACTGGGCTCTGAATGGCACAATATTGCAGGCATCTGACTGGCACAATATTACTGGGCTCTGACTGGCCCAATATTGCAGGCATCTGACTGGCACATTATTACTGGGCTCTGACTGGCCCAATATTTCAGGCATCTGACTGGCACATTATTACTGGGCTCTGACTGGCCCAATATTTCAGGCATCTGACTGGCACATTATTACTGGGCTCTGAATGGCACAATATTGCAGGCATCTGACTGGCTCAATATTACAGGCATCTGACTGGCACAATATTACTGGGGTTTGAATTTCACAATATTCCTGGTATCTGACTGGCACAATATTCCTGGTATCTGACTGGCACAATATTCCTGGGCTCTGACTGGCACAATATTCCTGGGCTCTGACTGGCACAATATTACAGGCATCTGACTGGCACAATATTACTGGGCTCTGAATGGTACAATATTACTGGGCTCTGAATGGCACAATATTACTGGGCTCTGAATGGCACAATAACACTGCGCTCTGAATGGCACAATATTATTGGCATCTGAAAGGCACAATATTACTGGCATCTGAATGGCACAACAATTATGGCATATGTGTGTGTGTGGGGGGGGGGGGTAACATTGCGATGGATGGCGGGATTGCATGCAGGTGAGGGGGCAGGGTCCAGGGGGCCCAAGCAAATGCTTGCCCAGGGTCCAATCACTATTAAAGACAGCCCTGTATGTAAGTTGTATGTAATTAACTTTGGTTGTTCATACACAATTTTTATTTGTATGTTGTTGAACAGGGAATGGAAGCTCAGGCGTAATAGTTTGTAGTTAATTTAAGTGCTTAAATTAGTTGTAACTATATAGACTTTGCGCCTGTGCTCCTGCTCCAAGCCTATGAGTAAGGGCCTCAGGACACGAATAGCATAAGGCATCTAGCTGAAGGTTGCTACTGTTGCGCGCCTTTATATTTTTTTTATTTTTGTGGATTGTCTTTGAAGGGCTTGGGATTAATCTTTCATTTTATTTACTTGGTGTATGTATGTATGTATGTATATATATATATATATATATATATATATAAGTAATCCTTGAGTCGCACGGTCAGGCTTATCAGTGATGGTACTGGCCAGAGACATACATCCATGAAGGTAAAAAAAACTAAATGAGGCATTATAAAGGGTAATCAAAGTGTGAAGTGTTTGGGAGAAGCGCACTGATTAATTTTTTTTTTGTATGTGATTGTTTGTACTAGAAGTGAAACACTAGTTGATTTTGGTGCTGCCACTCCTATCACATATAGGCGCAGTGTTTTTGTGTGTGTTGGATATACATCCATGACGGATTAATGTGTTCTAAGAAGAATATTATAATGATATCTGAGGGAGCTTGTGATTCCTCAGAGACGCAGTCAAACAAGCATGCAAAACCCTACTTTTAGTACAATATGTTTAGGTTAAAAAATAAACAAACTTACCAATAGCCCCAGATTTACCATCTTTATTGGTACCTGCAAATTAAAAAAATGTCTGTATGAAACTTTGCTCATTGTTACACACACTGACTCGCAGGGGGTGGGATGGTTCATTGCGGATGCATGTACGCAGCTTTACCAGCAGTTCATCGTGCGAGAGGTCTTCACTGGACCTTTCATTGCAGGATCACTGAAGGTTAGTATTATTAATGTTTAATAGGGGTTAATGTTAGTATTAGGGTTCGTGGGGGGGTTAGTTATTCGTATTAGGGTTCGGGGGTAATGTTAGTATTAGGGTTTGGGGGGTTAATGTTAGTATTAGGGTTTATGGGTGGTGTTAGTATTAGTGTTTGGGTTTGGGCGGTTAGTATGGGGGTTCAGGGTGACTTTTAGGGTGGGGTTAATTTATTGGGGTGGTTAATTTATTAGGAGGGGTGTATGTTGGTAAGCAGTGACAGTTCAGCGCTGAACTGTCAGCTCTTACATTGCCGCCATGAAGCGGCCATGTTGATCTTCCGCGCTGAACTGTCAGCAGTGAAGCAGCCGCAATGAACTGTCCTAGACCCTCGGAGGGGTGCCTGCTTCACATTGCTTGTCTTAGTACTGATCCTGGGTAAAGGAGTAGATACAACAATGGGGGCAGGGGAAGAGGGCAAAAACTGAAGAGAGAGTATTGAGAGAAGGCAAAATAAAGATTATTACCTGTAAGGTAAGGGAGAACAGGAGCAATAACACAAAAATAGTAGGCACAAAAAAGGTGTAGCAGTGGGTTTGCCAAAAGTGTGTCTGAAGCAAGCTTGTAAAGGCGCACATTAGTTGAGTGCTAGTTACAGAAATAATTTTTATTTACCAGTTATTTCAGGTGTAATCTCTTCACTGACATCTGAAAAGGTAAGAAAGAATAACCAACATCAGTGGAACTATTTCCATCACTTTTACATATGAATTTCTTTAAATGTAGAGAATTAATATTTATTATGGCGAGTACTGCCCATAAAAGGTCTAGCTCTGTGCATTTTGTTACTTAATGGCTAATTTGACAGTTAAAAGGTTCATTCTCCAAAATGTCATCTGTGAATACAGTTTCCTGCAGCTGATATAGGTGTCACAACATCTAGATTGTAAGCTTACAAGAAGATCCCTCTCTATCTTATAGATGGCTGTATTTCTCTTTAACTAGAGCAGGGATCTCCAAACTGCTGCCCTCCAGCTGCTGATGGTCTGCATCAACCATAATACTCTGTCAGCTATGAGCAGTTGGAGGGAAGCAGTTTTAAGATCCCTGATATACAGTAATAATAGAAATGTGTTTTATGCACTTGCATACATTGCTCTATGTTTGAGGCCATACTTAGCTCTTCTGATAGAACTTATTTAGACTATTGGAATTGTGATAGTGGATACAATCCTCACCTGGGTTTTCTTGTTGATCTCACTTACTTATCAACATCGTGGTGATATCACATGACACTGAGCTCCAACCTTCCTGGTATCGGTAGAAGCCTGTACCGGGCATGTGGAGCACAATACAGACCCATTTAAGGTATGTGTGTCTCTTGTAATCATCATATGAGGTATCAGATAATAATTAAAATGATATATCTGTCTCTTTGCCAAACCAACTATTCTCCTTAGTCTCTACCTATCTTAACCTATCTTAACCTTGCTTGTGCCTGTTCTAAATGCACTGCTGCTCACTATGGTCACTGACTTGAAGAAGATGCTATATAAAGTTTGAAAGCTCTTCCTTCCACAGAAAAAGTTATTTCCTTGTAATGCACCTGATATTTACTCACCTGGACAGTCTGACTCATCGTTCCCACTGATACAGTCCACTTCCTTGTTACACTTGAACTTCATTGGAATACATGTACCTGACTTACAATGAAAGCTGTTGTTGCAACCTGAAACCACAGAATCAAAGCAATATTTATATATGTTGTGTTTGGTTTGGCTGGTTAGTAATATATTTTTACCAGTGTCAAATTCCTCAATAGGCAGACAAGGCACTTGCCTTAAACACTACTTTTTACAGGCAACACAGGAGCCACTTTTGTTAAGTTCTATCCAGATTACAAACTATTTTTGCTCTCCGTCCTACAAAGCCTTTTAATGTTTCCTTTTTTAAAATTATTTTAGGGGACCTAAAATTGGGTATTTCTTGCATGGCATTTAAATCTGGTCCTGTATTTCACCATTTTCTGTCTTATTATTATATAAGATTCAATTAAAGTCAAATACAAGATGTGACAATATTGCACATGTAAGAGCAGTTCAACCTATCTTGTTTTATATATGTTGTACGTTTCTAATATATGTGACATGCATGCTTATTTTAACTTGTATACAATTTACAGTTTTGTGTAGTTTTAAACTGAAATTCAGTAACATCCAATAAGGTAGATTGGAGAGATAGGCAGAACTGTTACTATAGCAACTGCAATAAATCTATTATTCTTTATTTGCAGACCTCAGATCAGTCGTTGAAACACACCTTAACCAGGGGAATATCGTGCCCCTGAGTGACAGGTGTGCTGCCAGTCTAGAGCACATCTGTGACTCAGGGGTACGGTGTATCTCGTGCATTTCCGGGGGTTGGTGTGCTGTGAACTGCCAAATTATGACCATACTACAATATTAATTATATGTAACTAACACTACTGGTAGCTAGCGCTCTAGGTACAAGGAAAGGCAGAAAAGGGCAGTAATCCCTTCATACATAACTAATACTACGACTAGTAGTCATCCATGATTCTTCTGCAAGATGTTTTTCTTACCGTACTAGGTTTCTAGATTGTGCCACTGACACAAATCCTGACCTGGGTTCTCCTGTTAATCTCACTCCTTTGGCTCTACCTCAGCTTTGGCCTTGTTTGAACTCTGCCGGCCTGTACATTGGTTTGTGTTATGGATTCAATATACCAAACCACATTCCATACCTGGTGTCAGGTATCGGAGACCCTAACTCAGAACAGCGAATATACTTGTTGTCATGTATAGATGTTTATCATGAAATAAAAGTATTATTTGCAAAGCAAACACTTTTGAAAAACTGGCACATTTAAAAAAAAAAATCTCAATCCTCTCATGATCTGCTCTAATGTAATTGTATTGCCCAGTAATTATTTTCCAATGTTACCGAAACATTGGCTTGGAGAATTTCACAATAGATTTCATGAACTTTATAGCTAAACTGATTGAGCAATGCATTGCATGTCACTATTGTTGTGACCGAGACAAAATAATTGCCACATATGCATTCCATAGTTACAGTCCAAAGACTAAATGTTGTTCTTCCCCTTCACATGTCCATAGGATAGAGTAAAGTAAAATGACTGCTAGGGGAACAGTAAATGTTTCTGCTAATTTTGTTTAGATGCCTTGGCACTTGCCATAGGCATACCTTGCAGCTTTCTCACTGTTTGTTGTCCCACAGTCCCGCATGGAAGTTAATAGCTTCTGCTTACGTGCAAACAGCGAGCCTTTTCAACCACACCTTTTCAGGGTAGGTGCCAACATTGTTCACCACTCACAGATGTATAACAGCATTTAAATCCCATAAATTCTACCTAAACTTACTTGTACAGCACAGTTCATCACTAAGGTCACCACAGTCATTTTCCCCATCACAAGACTTGAAGGAGGGAATACATTTCCTATTCACACAACTGAATTCATCCTTATTACATTCTGAAAGAAAGCACAGCATTTACACAGCACTTTACTACAGCAATCCCTAATCCCCAATCCCTTAAATAGTTTTAAAGAGAAAGAAATTAGAAAAAAGTTATAGTATTGAGTAGCAGAGAATAGAACCGCTTATGTAAATTTAATGACCTAAAAACCACTGGTAGTGTTGTTTAGACAATACATTTGGCTAAAGTTTATAGGGGATCAAGTATAAAACAGGCGCAATGCAGAAATAGTGCTAATAGTCTAATAAGTCTTGAAAAAAATCTGGGAGTTTGTTCCAAGTGCTCCAGATCTATACTTTTGTATTGTGCCGGTCACATCAATTTTTTTAAATTCTGTATGTTATTTGTATATATAAACACTGGTTTTGAGCATTAATCTAGTTCCGATCATGATTCCATAATATTATCTGTACAGAGATTGAATTTGGTCATGCTCCCAATATATTTTATGGTGGACTGATTTAGAAATAAACTTCAAAACCACTTTTTCTATGCAAACCGGAAAGGGGTGGATTAGATAACTATGTAGGTTTTCTCTCATAAATACTACATAGTGTCGTAAAATATTTGAAAATTAATTAAGATGTTGCAAAGTGTTCTAGAAATTTCCATAAAAGGTGGTGAATGAACAGTAAGTAGATCAACAGAGAGATAGAAGGTAACAAACCTCTAGTGTCTTTATAACACACAACTCCAGCCCGTTGTTCTCCAGTCTCTGTACTTTTCTCTAGTAGACATTCAGCTAGAGAGTTCTCCAAACCCCTGCATGTCACTGAAAGACACTCAGATGATTTGGGCTCAGTTGCTGGTAGAGTGAAACTCATCTCTGCTGATGCGCTGGCACCTCTATTAAACCAAACACAATATTTTTAACTTTTAATTAAAGGGATACTACCATGACACATTCAAATCTATGTAAAAATGTTAGACTACTATCATTGCTAGATTTCAGGAAACTGTTTCTTGAATGTTTTCCTCACCTATGCCTTTCGTTTCACCTGTATCTATTTCATTATTGCAAAAAAGGAACAGCAAGATATCGTTTATTCTGAGATTTGAATCAGATGTCGATAAGTCGGCGTGGTATTTTGACTGACTCATACATTTTGCATATTATCAAGGGGGTTGCTGATTATGTGATTGGCGAAATAATAATTAATTATTTGAAAAAAAAAAGAACCTGTCTAATTAAAAGTTAATTGAACTTTTTGTTGTTTTTGTTATAATTTTATGAACCCCAATCTTAATGTTGCTTTATAGACTATTTTATATTGTGTTCAACAGGATAATTAAACTGTATAAAATGTTCTTTTCTTTTTTTTCAGTATTCATTCTTTGGATGCCAGACGCATCATAAAAAATAAGTTCGAGAAATAGTAATGCTCCTTGACCATCAAAGTGTTTCTGTGAGTATTGTGATTGGATGGGAATAATTCTTTGGCTGCCAGATGATTAACTCATCCATTTCAGTGTCCATAGTTTTGGTGAACTACTAGAGTAGCATGATGGGAATAGTAAAGTGTATTTATGGAGGAAAGTGGGATTTATTTTATGAAGGATTGTGTTTAGGAAATCCTTCACAGTGTTATTACTCTGCATTATTTGTGCTCTATTCAAATACCTTATCACGTATCACTTATTTTTATCTCAACATTTTCTATTGCCATCTATGGCATTCTCAGGTAATTAAATGGAGCCCATTATATATATATTTTTTCAACTTATGACAGTCTTTTAACAACCCAGGCCACGTATTATTTTTAATTGAACTGTGTGCCACTGAATCTGATTGCAAATGACTGGTGAACTGATCTTTGGAAAACATTATGGGTTTTGTTTTTTAAATGCCCAGAATTCCTCAGGATACAGACACACTCGTGTACATCACAAGCCCCAAACACAGCATCCAATTACAGATCTGCATTGTTACATAAATCTTCACTGAAACACAACACTATGGAAATCCTGGATGTACAGATTAGTCAGTAAAATTCTGGTTATCCCTTTGTGCTAATAATATGAAACGGTAACAGAAGACATCATTTTAGGACAGCAATTTAACAGTACATTGAATGATGATGTAATACTTACAGAGGAAAGCCAAGCTGTCTGCAAGCCACATTAGCTTCCCTTGTGGTCCACCCCTTGCTGCACACGGGTGAACGACCTTTAACCTTAACAATACCCTTTGAGACATCAGCCTTTTTATCAGATATCAAAGAGATTTCAAACGTTTCTATAAAAATAAAAAAATTATTATTTTCAAATGACTATTTAGCTTATTGTCCTTAATTTGTCCTTAATTTAGTGTGCACCACAAATAAACACATCTTGTATTCAGTGATAGCCTGTACATTACTTTTATAATCAATGGGGGCTATTCACTAAAAGGTGAGGTGATGTTAGGTGAAGTGACTTGAGGTGACCATTTTATCTGACCCATTTAGCTATAAATTATGCAAAGACCAACCTGGTGAGGTTCCCCCACTTAGAAAATACGCCAGTTTTGCTCCTGCACAATGCTAAATTGGTGAAATTAAATTTTCATCTCACTTCAACTTCGCTGCAACTCACTTTTTAGCGCCCAAAATGTTATAGAAAAAAAAATGTAATACTGTAAATAAACAGAATAAACTCTGTGACTGTCTAACATTAATTCTCATTGCCCATTCCCTCCCTGGCAATTATAATGTGATGATACTATACTCTAAGAAGTAACCTCGAAACCGCGAAGTTCAATAATCACATGGGTAGTTTGTTTTTTATTGAGCTCCTAAAGTCTTTTCCCCACTGTATACTTTACAGTTATTATTTAGGGTAATTACTGGTGCCCTCTATACCTATGTATTTCTAAGCCTTTATTTGGCATCAATGGAGACTATACACAGGACAACTTTGGGAAGGTCTGAGATGCTTGTTGAATAGTGAATAAAACTGTGTATAGTGAAATATATTGTGATTGCTGGTAAGAACCGATTGGCAAATCTAGTCTATCCATAACAAACACTTAGGGCTTTATTCAAGACAGAGGGAATTGACAAGGGAATTTCAAACTTAAGGCCAAAGTAGCCAAATTGGAGAATTTTTACAATTCCCCATTATCCTTTGGATTCATTTGATCTTCAGAATAGCTGTGATGTGCATCACAGACATACTCACTCTGGAGACTGAGTTTTGGGGCTTGCGTAATAACTCGCAGTGTTTTAATATATTTATTTTAATATAATATGTTTTAATATATTTAATATATTGACTCAATACTGATTGTCTTACCAGTGCATGGAGCTTCTGATGAAAACTTGTAGATCGGGTTAATGCATTCTGCACTCTTCAGTTGGCAGTAGTTCTGAAATATCCGTTTTCCAGTCGTGCACACAGGCATAGTTCTGTTTTTAGGACATTGATAAAGCAGCTTACAATTGCAATTCCCTTCCACACACCTCTGCCATGGAGCACAGAACACCTTGAAGCAGGAGTTTGATGTGTACTTTTTCTCTAAACATGCTTTTGTGGCATCCTTGCTCTGTGACATACAAGAAGGAGAAAATGAATGGGACTCTCGATCCTTAAAGATAATTATTTATGCTTATTGAAACACATTTAGTTTTGATGTGTTGACATCCATACTTACCTTGCACTGTCACACACATTATTGTTCAACCATCCCAGTCATATTTGTTACCAGTCTGCTTTATTTCCTAATTGTGACACCAACCAGTTTTACTACCCTATCTCTACCTTGCTTTACCTCCTCCACATTTAAGTAATATTCATTTTGACCAAACAGTTGCCTCCATTACCTCTCCAACATTACACTTGCTTTGGTCCTCATTTGCTAACTATTGTAGTCCCAATTTCTTCTTCGCCCTAGATGACCAATTATATCTACAGTTTTATTCATCAGGCTCCTTTTCCTGCAAGCCTATATGTTTCTCAAAAAAAGTATAATTTTCTCATGAAACAGTGCATATAAATCCTATTTGACATGCAAGAGTTGCTCCAAAAGAAACTAAAAATCAAATTACAAATGGAGCATTGTTTATAACTGATTAGCACTGTCTGTAATGTTTGTTAGTTACAGAAAAAAAAGACAGATCATCAACTATCTAGAATGTTATTAATGGATCTTCTCCAAATCTGTATGTTAGAATGTAATCCTTTTACCATCTCCACTCTACCCATCCCCGGAACTCTGTATAAGACACACTTTCAATTTATTTCGAGCAAAGGAAGCAAGAACTGTGAAGGCCCATAGAACATCATTAAATTGTGCACTACAGAGTACAGTAAAAGTCCACCATGAACAATGCTAGTACTAACCCATGCATTTGAGACAAACACTGGAGGGTATTGTCCACATTGGAAAAATGAAGAAGAAGCATCTTTTTATGGGACACAATATATAGGACATGTAATGCATTAGGGGTAAACAGGAAGCTTATCCGCATCTTAATATGGAAAATGATTTGTTCCATGTGTTCCATTGCAATAACCATGATTTAGTACATGTTTTGTCTATTCAGTAGTTTCATGCTCATACGTATTCAAGATTTGTGCAGGTGCAAATCCAAAGAAGCAGGTGACTATGACAGTCACAATAACCCTACACAGTTCCTAAGCTGATTCATTAAGTTCAACAGGGGGACAATCTGGTTTGGTTTATGTTGAAGGAACACTGGTCATCCACTGGTTGCATCGCAATTGAGAGTTCCAGGAGGCGGGTGGGTCAACAGATAGAATTTGCTTCAACCATTGAATTAGTTAACTTAATCCACACACTGTGAGTTTAATATAATGCATATTGATATATAGTGGAATTATGAGCTGCACTATTAGGGTGTTTCTCCTTTTTTATATGTTCATATCCATGTCAGTGTGAGAAGCCTCACACATTATGATACATTATCAGATTGTCCCACACATTTGCTTATACATTGCTTTATATTGTGGGAAATACAATAGGGTACATTGATTGTGTCTTTCCACCAATTGCAATGAACATTTCTTACTCTGTCAGAAGAGATAGCAAGACAAACCATGTGTAGTAAATCTTCAATTTAAAAATGCCACTTTAAAAAAAAAAATTCTATCTTTGTATGTGGAAGCTTATGATGAGATTTGGTACCCATGGTCAGTTATAAGAAGCTAGTTATGTCGTTATAGCCCATTTAGAGACATAATCATTGATATGTTGTTCTTGTCTCCCGTGGGCCCCCCCCCCTTTTCTCTTGAGCCTCCACCGTAGAGCCAATAGTTTGGATGTATGAATGATTGAATGAATTACTGTTAAGCAGTGTTCTTACTTGTTATGTAAGTTCATAAATTGTAAATTGTGTTTTCTTTTTGTCTGATATGTGATAAAATAAAACAAAGATACAAATGCCACTTTTTATGTCAGGACATGCTCACAATGTGAGGGCCCAGACTATTGTCAGTCCACCCCTGATACTGATAGCCTCATGCATACATTAACTCTAGTGACTAGAACATAGATTTTTTTTCAATTTAATCAATTTTGTCTATATATATCACTTATAAAATAATGTACCCGTCTTTATATTGAAATTATATATTAGACATTACTGAAGTCAACCCACTGGACGAATGTGTCATTGTACTTTGATATGTACATTATACTAGTTAAACTCCCACTTGGAGAGATCTGCTCTTTAAATATTGACACATCTCTTTACCAGAAATTCAAATGGCAGCAATTCATTCTTCTGTAATTGATTAACCACATTCAAACAAGGCCATCACTTGGGGTGTATCAATTAGAAAGTGCAGAGAGAGCAGGTTTTAAATATTTTTTTGCAACTATATGAGCAGCCATGTTGAAGCTAGGTTGGGGTAATTTGTAATGTAGAGTGGAGGATGGACTTTCCTAGGCTCCAGTACACTGTACTTTAAGAAATCAATCCAAAATCTTGGTCCTATACAGATCTTTATAAATGTTCCCTCCAAATATTTTAAATACGGTAATTTCTCACTCTGCCTAAAAAAAGGAACATCTTAAGGAATGCCACACCATATTAGTCTCTCATCTACTTTCCCTCTTTTGAAAAATGCCTTTAATACAATGTATATTATGGAATAATATCCATTATTTACTGGTAAACCCATTCTTTTTTTCTGTTAATGAGGCAAAAGGCAAATTCTTGTTTCATTAAAAGAATAATGTGAATAGTACACTAATTGCTCTAATTCCAGCTCGCAGAGCATAGCTCCGTGGCAGCAGACAGAGACGGTCCGATGACAGTTGCTTCCCACCACACAGCCAATCAGCAGGAGATGACCTCGATCTCCTTCCCTGCCGGCAGTGTGTCCAGCATCACACACCACACACCAAACAGATCTACCAGGTCGCAGAGAACCATCTTCTTGACATGGAAGTCTGGAACGTCCAGATAAAATATGAATCACTTCTGAATCATGCTCCATAGGACCATTATTTAGAGGTATTTTAAATCACACAGAAGCTATCCTCTGTGTGATTAAAACAGTTAAAGTATATCTTTCATGCAAAAATCATATTCTGTTATGTTAAAGACAATACATTTTGGTGTTACCAGTTGGGTCTATTCATAAAAAGTAACAAGTGAAAACCAAGTCAACTACAAGAAGCTAAGCACTAGAACCTATTTTTCAAACTTTGTAATGCTTGCTTTTTTCAGTTCACTTGTCAGTTCCTTCTTTTAGTGACTACACCCCACTATATAGCTAGCAGATAAATACATGACATGTGATTGAACCCCTTTGTGACGCATGGTGCTTGCGTCCCAGACAACGCAAGCACCAAAACATCACAATTTTGTTCCTGGCCACCGATCTTAATAGACCCTGTGGGTCCCTGCCAAAAGAGCGCGATGCTTCTGGACGTCACGTGTGGCATCATGGAGGCGTGCCCAAACACGGAAATTCGAGCAGGGACCGATTTAGTGAAATGTAGCCGGTGCTTGCTTTGAGCACCGGCTATATTTTACCTGTCAGACTAAGGCCACTCGGAGTGGCCTCATCTGACAGGTGGGATCCCGCTGCAAGTCCCTGCAGTGGGAGCCGAGCACAGCACATCGAGGGGACCCGCGATGAGCTGTTTAAAGCTGGATGTACTATGCCATCCTATCGTCTTTTAGACACTGAAAATCAGGACGGCATAGTACGTCTTAGCGTCAGGAAGGGGTTAAACTTAACTTTCTGGCACCTATCTATGAGCAGCATTTATAGATGAATACTACACTGATGGTGACTTTGCAAGCAAATATGTAGATTAAATTGTATTCTCTATAAAACAGCAACATTTCAAAACATATTTATTTTGACACAGGAAATACAGTATGATAACTTGTGTCAGTTAAATTATTGTTATTTCTCCTTGACGAAGACATTCAGTAAGAGACATTTAATATAACACAGATAAACAGTAACATTTATTTCTTTGCAAGATTATAAAACATTTCATGGCCCACTGCAAGCAAGAAATGATACGGTCTGCTCAATAAAGAGGGAACTGAGATAGGAATTTAGCTGAGTTGGAAAACTTCTCCTTTCAGCTCCATTGGAGCATTTTTCCACCTCACCTCAGCTCATGGGAGGGGGAGAGTGAAAGACCACAGACATGGGAGGGGGAGGGTGAAAGACCACTGACATGGGAGGGGGAGGGTGAAAGACCACTGACATGGGAGGGGGAGTGTGAAAGACCACAGACATGGGAGGGGGAGAGTGAAAGACCACAGACATGGGAGGGGGAGAGTGAAAGACCACAGACATGGGAGGGTGAAAGACCACTGACATGGGAGGGGGAGTGTGAAAGACCACTGACATGGGAGGGGGAGTGTGAAAGACCACACACATGTGAGGGGGGGGGACACCACAGGCATGGGAGAGAAAAGAGGGAGGAAATCCACAGGTAAGGGAGGGGGGATACCACAGACATGGAAGGGGGAGGGCAGATATGGGTGCAGAGAGGAGAGACATATAATGGGCAGATAGGAGAGAGAGACAGGCATGGGAATTAAGAGGAGAGAGACCGACAAGTAAGAGGAGAGGGACAGACATGAGGAGGGAGAGGGATGGGCATGAGGAGGGAGAGGAGACCAACAGGGGGACACATTAAGTAATGTACTTTTTCTTTAATAAGAAAAACAACTGTTTGTTTGTGTATATGTGACTGTCTCTGTGTGTGTGACTGTGTCTGTGTGTATAGGGTTGCCACCTGGCCGGTAAAATATTGGCATCAGGCCAATGTTAAGTCTATGGAGACAGTACCAAGGCCGGTATTTTTTTGAAGAAAAGGTGGCAATGTGTGTATGTGTGATATTCTCTGTGTGTGACTGTCTCTCTGTATGTGTGTGTGACTGTCTTTCTGTGTGTGTGACTGTCTTTCTGTGTGTGTTACTGTCTCTCTGTGTGTGACTGTCTCTCTGTATGTGTGTGTGCACACGACTGCGTGATTGTGTTTATGATTGCGTGATTGATGTGCTGTTATCTGGCTGTTATAAGTAGGCGGGGTAAGGGGTGGGGCATTGGTGTAGAGCCAAGTGACTGCAAAGTGAGGGTTTGTCTACGGTGGCAAAAAGCCTGAATATAGATGTACAAACTAGTCACTGGCAGATCTGTTATGTAAGGTGAACACATCCTTCTTTTCATCAGCGACACATAGAAATGTGTTGTGTCAGGGCTGCATTGTAAAGATTGTAAAGATTTATACACTTGTTTTCACATGATTTATACTACTACATCGAGTAATTGGTATTTGCACAAGTTTACAGCATTTTAAACACATATAGCATGTTCACATCAAATACCTGTAAAGGTAGTGAGTAGAGTTGAGCGAACCCGAACCGCAAAGTTCGGGTTCGTACTGAACATTAAGATTTTTGGACCCCGGACCCGAACACGGACATTCCACTGTATGTCCGGGTTGGAGTTCGGTGTTTTATATCGTCTTAACAAATGTAAAATTACTAGTGATTGGACAGCTATTGCTGCCCAGTCACTAGTAAAATAAGCCCCCCCCCCCCCGGTCCCCACCCATTGCCCGCGGGTGGGGACCCTAATAATGTTAGGGGGGGACCTAGTGTCCCCCCCCGGTCCCCACCCATTGCCGGCGGGTGGGGACCCTATAATAATAATGAGGGGGGGACCTAGTGTGGCGACCATGGGGGACCCATGAGCGGCGGGTGGGGACCACAAATAAAGTGACTAGGGGTGCCCAGCCCCTAGTCACTCCGCCCAATAAAAAAAATGCCTACCTACCCCCCCCCACCCTAATAATAGTGAGGGGAATGTGATTGGAATGTGATTGCTTAATTCTGAACACAGCTACATCCCCAGTTATAAGAGGGTGTGCACACTTATGCAACCACATTATTTTATTTTTATATTTATTCTTCCCTCTACCTAAAAGATTTCAGCTTGTTTTTCAATTGAGTTGTACAGTTTATAGGTCACATTAAAGGTGGAAAAAGTTCTGAAATTATTTATCTTTGTCTCATTTTTTTATAGCACAGAAACCTGACATTTTAACAGGGGTGTGTAGACTTTTTATATCCACTGTACATACTACTACAATCCACCTTGAAAAATCCTGAGGATCACTGCTGGTCCACAAACCACACCTTGAATACCCACTGGGATAGGGAATTCTATTTTTTCTTTATGCCATGATTGTGCATTCATCTTGTTTCACTCTATAGTTCTCTAGCACAGTGATGGCAAACCTTTGGCTCAAAATGCCACAATGAGCGGCCACTATCACCATAAATTAAGGAGAACCCAGTACATGAAATAAGTTAGGGCATTAGTAGATGTTAAAGACTTTAGTACCCAACGTTTACCTGGACTTGCTAGTAAAAAGGGTTGCCACATTGGTAATTTGTTTCACCAGCCACATAGAACCATCGCACGCTTCCTTACAGTATGTATAAATCATATGTGGAAGGAAGGAAATCAATTAACTAATCAAGGAGGGGATCCCACAGAACCACACTGACCTTTCTGATCACATATGACATCTTCATACAAGGCAGCGTGTAAAAGTTATATGTAGCTAGTAGGGTTGCCATCCAGCTGGCATTGTTGGTGGACTCTATACAAGCATGGCCAGTATAAAATGAGTTTGAGACCAATAGTAAGTGTATGGAGGTAATAGCATGGCTGGTATTTTTTTGGCCAAAAAGGTGTCAATCCTAGCGGCTGGTTAAAAGGCTGAGATGGAAGCACAAGAGAAATTGTAGGAAGCAAAGGAAAGGAGATCAAGAATGGGCAAGGTAGTGGATACTGATGGGTAGAAAAATGCTGGAAATGAGAATAACTGAATGGTTTTCTGCAAAAGATCTGTCACTCCATCCCAGAATATGTTTGTCATCACTGCTCTAGCAACTGCACATGAGCGTTTCTTCTGAAATATGAGTATCCATGGCGAAAATTCCCAAGACTATTGGGTAATAAAGCAGAAGTCTACAGTGTTTAACATTGATTCATTTCTGAATAGTAATTATACTATTTATCAATGAAGTTCTATTTTATAATCCATATACGAGACTAATTCATCTTTACACATGTATAAATCTGTAATAAAACCATTTCTAGCTATACATGAGCTAAAGTCATCCCACTGGTGATCACACTGGAAAGTGCTTTTAGTATAATAATATAACCTTACCATTTCTGTGGTAGCAAAGGATAGGCAGAAAAAGGCACAAAATATAATGCCCAGTGTCTTCATGATGAAGTCTGTCCTGTTTACAGCATCCTTTGGAGGTTTTTAAGTAAGAAGCATTACAGTTTAATTTTTAACCACTGTTAAAATAAATTAGAGTTGGTTTGTTTGTATGCCTCTGTTGAGAGTTGACTGGAATCTGAACCCTACCGGGCTGGAACACAAATAAAATAGATTTAGGATAATCCAGTTAACAAAGATAATAGTGATTAAGCCCCTTTTCTCTTGCACAAGCCATCCCATAGAAACTATATCCTTGTATCAACACAGTGAATGGGGGAGTGGCTGTGTCAAATTTCACAGGCAGAAGGTAGCAGAGCAAATCATTTCTCATTGCTATCTTCTTACTTCTTTTTCCAAATGGAATTATCAACATTTTATTTGTACAAATGTATATATTTTTAAACGTACCAATTGGCATATACAGTATACACAAAACACATCATATACTGATGAGTAAAATCTAGCAAAATCCAAGGAGGGAAACATCAGGGATAGCAAAGTGTCTGTACAAAGACACCAGTGTTTGTGAAGAGGTTTGGGAAATTCAATAGAACATCATTAAATTGTCCACCGCAGACTCCGATAAATGTCCACCATGAGAAATGTGGGTGCCTACCCCTGGGAAGCATGTACCTGACAGGTGCTGGTATAAATGACCTGTAGTTATATACAATACTCAAAGGGATCAGCACACTGCCTTTAACTCCTTGAAGCCTCATGCCACAAAGGCGATTTCGGGGACACAGAGGCAGACCCCCCAACATAAAAAGTGCTATGCCGTCCTACAGGCATTTAAGTCCTGTATTTTAGGACAGCATAGAACGTCCTACAGGCAGGAAGGAATTAGATTGGTTACAAACTCTCCTAAAGTGGAACTGCCCCTTTTAGAGATATGAACAGTATTTCTTATACAAAATGACTACCTTCACGGATTCCTTTGATGGCATAGGTTCAGTAAATGAACTGTGCGTGTGTCCAGCCCCACGTGGAAACATCAGCATTCTTTTGAACTGACCCATGTGAAGATGAGAGCTTGCATTGGCAAATGAATGTAGAATTGTATTCAAATTTGGGTTGCGCAGGTTCCAGCCTTTATTGTTACTTTTTGTACATTTACATTTACTGCCAAATGAGTGGCACTGGCCATGGTACCTGCCATACTCACCATTTCGGAGCTTGCTTTAGAACTTCTGCTTTATTGACAAGAAAGAAGGATATTATACATACGGTCTGTCAGTGCCCAATTTTATAGGCTAATTTACAATTAAGGATCTGCTCCTTTATCTGCTGATAAAGAATGGCAGGGAATTGAGATGTGAATTTCAAACTTAAGGCCAAAGTAGCTGAGTTGGAAAAATGTTCCCATTCAGCTGCATTGGAGATTTTTTCCATCTCTGCTACTTCATTGAGTAGACCATTAATTGTAAATATGGATATTTTTTCATTGTTGCAGCAGCCTCAATTTATTCTATACCACCAACCAGGCCCGGACTGGCCATCGGGCACACCGGGCAAATGCCCGGTGGGCCGCGGTGGCCATGGGCCGAGACCGGCAGGGGAGGTCCCAGCAGTGGCCTCTGGGTCCCAGGATCTCCCCTGCCGGTCAAAGATCTCCCTCACCGGCCCACATGCCTTCAAATGCGGCCGCCGGCGGGGGGAGAGGGAGGGAGACTGGAGAGAGGACCCGGCGGAGCTCTAACTTGCAGCTCCACCGGGTTCCTCTCGCGAGATCCGGAGCATTGCCATGGCAACGACCGGATCTCGCGAGAGTGAACTCTAGCCCACAGGCTAGAGTTCACTCTCCACGAGGAGCACCAGGGAACACCGCCTCCCAGTCTAAAGGTAAGAAGGGAGTGATGGGTGTGAGAGTGCTGTGTGTGATGGGTTTAGAATGCTGTGTGTGATGGGTGTGAGAATGCTGTGTGTGATGGGTGTGAGAATGCTGTGTGTGAGAGTGCTGTGTGTGATGGGTGTGAGAATGCTGTGTGTGATGGGTGTGAGAGTGCTGTGTGTGAGAATGCTGGGTGTGAGTGCTGTGTGTGAGAGTGCTGTGTGTGATGGGTGTGAGAGTGCTGTGTGTGATGGGTGTGAGAGTGATGGGTGTGAGTGCTGTGTGTGATGGGTGTGAGAGTGCTGTATAAATATTAGAATGGATTGTGTGTGTGTGTGTGTGTGGGGGGGGGGGGGGGGGGTAAATAAACAAATACAATAACAGGCATTATGCCCCCCCGGACATAATGCCTGTTATTTTATTTGTTTATTTACCCCCGCCCCCCCCTACACACACACACACACACACACACACACAATCCATTCTAACATTTATACAGCACTCTCACGCCCATACCACACAGCACTCACACACAGCACTCTCACACCCTTCACACACAGCACTCTCACACCCATCACACACAGCACTCTCACACCCATCACACACAGCATTCTCACACCCATCACACACAGCATTCTCACACCCATCACACACAGCACTCTCACACCCATCACACACAGCACTCTCACACCCATCACACACAGCACTCTCACACCCATCACACACAGCACTCTTACACCCATCACACACAGCACTCTCACACCCATCACACACACATAGCACTCTCACACACAGCACACACAGCATTCTCACACACAGCACTCTCACACACATCATAGACAGCACTCTTGCACTCTCACACACAGCACTCTCACACACATCATACACAGCACTCACACACATCACTCTCACACACCGCCCCCCTCATCACACCGCACCCCTCACACACACACAGAACCCCCCAACACACTGCACAACAGACATACACAATACTTCCATATATATATATATATATATATATATATACACACACACACAGCACCCCTCACACACATACTGCAACCCTAAACACATTATATTCCAGACACACACTAGATCCCTTACCCAACTCTGGATCATCTACACACATACACACGCTAGATCCCTATATACACTCTGAAACCGTTATAAACACACACACTCACTAGATCTCCTATACACATTCTGGGTCCTTCAAACACACACTAGACTCATATATATATGTGTGTATATATACACACACTAGATTCTTTGTAAGCAAACACATATTACACCCCTAAACACACACTACATCTATATATACACACACACACACACACTATAGCCTGTATTCACACACTTGCTATATCCCCTATACACACATTCTCTACAGCCCCTAGCCACATATGCATCACATTACACCACAAACACAACACAACTAAAACCGACCTTATTACACAATACCACACCACAATCAGCTCACTCTACACACACGCAATCCCACAAGCAGGCTCCAAACACATGCTCAATACTCTTTCCTGGCATTTTTGTCTCTTGGTATCCATTTATAGAGACACCAGAGACAAGTTGCAAGGAAACACAGTGCAAGCATGTTATTAAATTTGCTTGCACTGTGCAGAACAAATACAGGGTATTTTCTCATGCTAGAGCTCTTCAGCAGAGCTCTGCACATGGTCTGCCCTGGAAGAGCATTGAACCAACATGCTCACTTTGAGAGGGAGCGTGTTTGTCATTGGTGATGACAAAACACACCTCCTCTGCCCCGCCCCCTTCTTAGTGGGCTGCTGTGATAAAAAAATGCCCGGGCCGAATTTTTCTCCCAGTCCGGCCCTGCCACCAACAGATTTCAGACTTTTTATAGTAGATCAGGCCCGGACTGGCCATCGGGCACACCGGGCAAATGCCCGGTGGGCCGCGGTGGCCATGGGCCGAGGCCGGCGGGGAAGATCCCAGCAGAGCAAAAAAAAAAAACTTACCTCGTTCCTGCTCTGTCCCCCGGTGCTCTGAAGCTGCGTGGCTGCGAGGGAAGCGTTGTGAGCTTCCCTCCAGCCGCGCGGTCAATAAAGTGTGTTGGAACTTTTTTTTCAAACAAACTTTATTGTTCCGCGCGGCTGGAGGGAAGCTCACAACGCTTCCCTCACAGCCACGCAGCTTCAGAGCACCGGGGGACGAAGCAGCAAAGAGGTAAGTACTGGGGTCTGGGGAAGGGGGGGAGGTGGGTGGCATAACGAGCATAATATATGGGCAATATCCTGGCATATAACATGGCATATTGGGGGCAATATCCTGGCATAATACATGGCATATTGGGGGCAATATCTGGCATATTGGGGGCAATATCTGGCATATTGGGGGCAATATCCTGGCATAATACATGGCATATTGGGGGCAATATCCTGGCATAATACATGGCATATTGGGGGCAATAACATGGCATATTGGGGGCAATATCCTGGCATAATACATGGCATATTGGGGGCAATATTCTGGCATATAACATGGCATATTGGGGGCAATATCCTGGCATATTACATGGCATATTGGGGGCAATATCTTGGCATATTACATGGCATATTGGGGGCAATATCCTGGCATATAACATGGCATATTGGGGGCAATATCCTGGCATATTGGGGGCAATATCCTGGCATATAACATGGTTTATTTGGGGCAATATCCTGGCATATAACATGGTTTATTGGGGGCAATATCCTGGCATATTGGGGGCAATATCCTGGCATATTACATGGCATATTGGGGGCAATATCCTGGCATATTGGGGGCAATATCCTGGCATATAACATGGCATATTGGGGGCAATATCCTGGCATATTGGGGGCAATATCCTGGCATATTACATGGCATATTGGGGGCAATATCCTGGCATATAAAAATAAAAATGGGCTGCTCAGTCTTAAATGCCCGGGCCTATTTTTTGTCCCAGTCCGGGCCTGTAGTAGATGCATAACTTTTAACTGCTTCTGTAGGAGCAATTAAGGTTCACTTATCACTATGAGCATAATCATTGCGTTTGTTTGTTTTATAGAATACTGCATTGATTTATCTATATTTTTATGTTTTGTATTACACTTCTTATACATTTTTTTTAGCCATTTGTAATATCCACCTTCCTATTTTTATTTTATTTTTCACACATAATACTGTAAGCACTATTATTGCCCGTGGTTTTTAGAGGCTATATAGTGACAGAGCGCCTCCTTTGCTCACAATTTTGTGTGTGCTTTTCCCTTCTTTTCATACATTCATCCAGTAAAGAAATCATTTATTGACTATTTTATACATAAAGGTGTTTGAAGTGTGCTCCAGTTCTTTCTTTGCTTGCTATTTACATTTTTTGTGTGGGTAAACTTGGTTGCGCTGCACTGAAATTAATTACAAATCTTTGATTGGGATTTTAATGCCATCTGAATAAATAAATAAAAAATTATTTAAATGCCAAGTCATTTTTTGGGTTAGGATCATTTCACATAATGGCCAAAAGATTTAATGGATGATGTAATACATTTCCTACTTTATCCACTTCCAGTAATTGTATGAATACTTGCTACTTAATCGTTTAATTTTAACTATAGTGCTTTGTTTCTATGCCTTCTATTTATTGTTGTTGACATATGTAAATACTGTCAATATTGATAGTCATTGTAGGTTATTGTGGTTACAAACACAATGGCAGGATTATCTAGGGGACAGTCCCAATCACAGGGTCAACAAGAGTCCCAGTCACAGGGGTCAGCTCCTTGCATATTTTTATCACAGCTGATTCCAGGCAGCAACATTGCCATTAAGAAATGTATACTCTTTATCCTCTAACGTCATGCCAGTTGATTACATTTCTGCTCTGGGCCTTTATAGTATCTGCTGTTTCTTACATGCAGTTTGGTAATTACGAAAAAAACTTGTGATTTTGATTTTACTTTTTTCCATTGCATGTGCGGATAAGGTTGCCACCTCGGCCATTTTTTACCAATCATATATAACTTTGCATGCTGCTTTGTAGTGGGTAGTAGTTATATATGACCAGATGGAAATGGATTAACTAGTGGTAAATGGCACTTCCTACAACAAAGTGAAGCTGAAATATGTCTCACCAATCTGTGCAACATTAACAAACATTACTCCATACCACGTTAAGCCAAAATGTTCCCTAATTCAATGTGCTATTTAAACAGTTGACCTCAACACAAAATATCACAATCTCACCTACTGCAATGTGATGCACCAACCTCCTAACTACCAGGTAACTTGTAAATCAATTTCCTCTACCCCAGCTCTCAAATCCTGATGTGCAGAGTAAAAATCTCCCTGCCAATGTGCTATATAAACAAAATCTACACTCCACACTGTCTTCACACCACTTGGAACAGAGTTGCATTTCCTGCACCACAGATACATATTACAATGAAATGGTTATAAATTACCAGTAACTTGCACAAGAGGAAAGACAGTAAATGCAGAGTGACGTGAATGAGAGAGAGAGGCTAATAGGATAAAAGGTGGGATCTAATGGAAGCTGGTCAATAAGTTCACAGACAGACAGGAGACAGAGTTGATGGCCAATAAGGTGAAGGAAAAGCAATGATAGTTGGCAGTTGCTTAGGGAACCGGAACTATTTAACACAAAGCATGAGGTGTAATTGTCCATAACGGAAAGAGCAAAATCAGTAATAATGTAAACCAGTGAATTGTCACCTATACTGGCAATGAGAATGTGAAGTAAAAGAAGAAGCAACTATTGGGCTCAAATAGCAGGCTCAGTGGACCTAGGACACCTTCCTTTTTTGCTGTGTGCCAAAAATGGCTGGTGTTCATGACACTGGAGAATGAATACTGCGCATTTGCAGAATATCTGTCGCTATGAGTGGTACTGGTTGAAAACCGGAACACTGGAACAGAACACCGTATTAAACAGAACCACCACTGTTTATCACCCTGTACTGCAGGCACTAGTCCTCCAACCTCTCCAGGTGTTTGTTTCCCAGTTTGTGGGAGTGATTTTAAATGCTAAAAGTCTGAAATCAGAAGTTAAAACTATGATCAGTGTCAGTTAAAGGTGGAATTAAAATATAGTTAAACATTTTAAATAAATGGAATATAAATCATTGCAAACATGGTCCCTTTCTCACAATAATTCACATGCTCATCATGCTCAGCCAAACACAGCACTGCAAAACAAAGTTGAGGTTTTTGCACAACACTTGCTCTACATAAAAATTCCTATCATGCTCAGCCATCATAAAAGTAAATATGGATTATATGTAAAAATAAATAAATAATTCACATGCTTAGCCAGGCATAGTCCTGTAGAACACAGCACAGGTTTTCATACAACTGTTTTCTCTGCATGAAAACTTCTATCATGCTCAGCCATAGTCTAACTAATATGGATTATTTCTCAAACTATTTCACATGCTCAGCCAGTCAGTCATGCAGAACACAGTGCAGGTTTTTACACAACTGTTTCCTCTCCGTGAAAAATCCTATCATGCTCAGCCATAATAACTAAATATTATTTCTCAAAATATTTCACATTCTCATCATGCTCAGCCAGTCACAGTCATGCAGAACACAGTGCAGGTTTTTACACAATGGTTTCCACTGCATTAAAACTCCTAACATGCTCAGCCATAGTCTTACTAAATAAGTAAGCTTTCATTTCATGTTCTTTATGCTCAGTCAATCACAGTAATGCAGAACAAAATGCATGTTTCTACACAAAAGGTGGTCAACATGAAAACTCCCATCATACTCAGTCATAATCTAACTGAATAAGGACCATTTGATGAACTTTAAAAATATTGCAGACATCTATAGAAGGTAATCATTTGCACAATTCTCAACATTTTACAGACAAATATGTTCTTTAAACACGTATCATTACAGGAGCAGTGTTCAGATTTTCCATGAGTGGCAATGTACCACCTGTACCAATGTGGGGAATGCATTCCTGCTGGTAAAATAGGTGATTAATTCTGCAAACACCATGTTCCTGATGCTAGAACACCTGAGAAACAGAGACATTTGGTATTAAAAATTATGAAAAACAGTCCAGGTGTTACATAGCCACTCATGGAAAATCTGAACACTGCTCCTGCAATGATACATATTTATCTGAAAAACTTGGAAAAATGTGCAGATTACTTTCTATCAATGTCTGCTATATTTGTAAAGTTTATCAAAGGGTCCTTATTGAGTTAGATTATGACTGAGCATGATAGAGACATAATCCATATTAGTGATACTATGGCTGAGCATGATAGTTTTCAAGCAGAGGAAATGGCTGTGTAAAAAAAACTGCATTATGTTCTGCAGGACTATTACTGGCTGAGCTTGATGAGAATGTGAAATATGAGAAATAATTCATATTTAATTATGGCTGAGCGTGATAGGATTTTCATGGAGAGGAAACAGTTGTGTAAAAACCGGCACTGTGCTCTGTGTAACTGGCTGAGCATGATGAACATTTGATATATTGTGAGAAATAATCCATATTAGTTACACTATGACTGAGCATGATAGGAGTTTTCAAGCAGAAAAAAACAGCTTTGCAACAAAACCTGCACTGTGTTCTGCTGGAGTGTGACTGGCTGAGCATGATGAGAATGTGAATTATTTTGCGAAATAATCCATATTTAGTGATTATGGATGAGCATGATAGAATTTTTCATGGAGAGGAAATGGTTGAGTAAAACCTGTGCTATGTTCTGCTGGACTGTGACTGGCTGAGCATGTGAAATATTTTGAGAAATAACACATATTTAGTTATACTATGGCTGAACGTGATAGTTTTCATGCATAGAAAACTGTTTTATGAAAACCTGTGCTGTGTTCTGCAGGATTGTGACTGGCTGAGCATGTGAATTTTTTGTTTTACAAATAATTTATATTTACTTTTACTGTGGCTGAGCCTGAGCATGATAGGAGTTTTTATGCAGAGCAAGTGTGCAAAAAACAAGCTTGTTTTGAAGTACTGTGTTTTACTGAGCATTTGAATTATTGTGAGAAAGGGACCATGTTTGCAATGCTTTATTTTCCATTTATTTAAAATGTTTTACTATATTTTAATTCCACCTTTAACTGACTCTGATCATAGTTTTAACCTCTGATTTCGAACTTTTAGCATCTAAAGTCCCTCCCGCAAACTGGCAAACAAAGCCCTGGAGAGGGTGGAGGACAAGTGCCTGCAGTACAGGGTGATCAACAGTGGTGGCCATGTTTAAAACAGCAGTAATTTCGTTCAGTTCCGGTTTTCAACTAGTGCCCTATGAGTGACAGTAACCCCGTGCATGTGCAGTAGTAGACAGTTCTCAGTGGTCCCACTGGGCTCTAGGTGAAACGTTGGGATGTATGTCTATGGACGTATATTGCGCCACAGACAGCACTGATACAAAGAAAAAGAAATAGAAATAGTTTTGTGGTTTGGCGGTTTTGCATTTTCGCTGAGCCTGCAGCGCTGGGTCATTAATCTATTCTAACTCAAAAGTGGTAACGCGTTCTTGTAACAAAATCTGTGAACACAATCCATTGCAATAAAGTTGTTTTTGTAGTTACGCATGTGACGTGATGACGTAATCGCTATGCGCCTTTGAATCGGAAACGGCCACACGTGTTCGGTACATCTCGAAGGCAGGCGTTTGAGCGACGGCTGTACAAGCACAGGTAAGATGTGTTAGAGGTGGAGAATCCAACGTGTAATAATAATGGCAATGGCATGCGATGTGTGTGTTTGCGAAATAATATGCACAACTTATACACTGAGGCTTCCTGGATCAACACTCAAAACGGGAAAAATAATCAAATCTTTCTTTCGGTTAAAGGCACAAAAAGATTCTAATTTACTTATATTTTTTTGCATCCTACGTTATCCATTGCGGATTCCAAATGATTTAGTTCACGAGGGAAGGACTCCTTTCCATTAACGCTGTGTGTTCGTATTAACCCTCCATGATTGCTCAGTGAGAGCTGTTGGCCACGTTTGACTTGCAATGTATGTTGCTCAAAGCTCATAATACATTGCTCTGAACGACTAATGCACGTTTTGCTTATCACATTACATGCATTCAAACGAACTGCAACAATGTATGATGGAGTAGATATGTATGCATACATTTTATTAATGGGACAACCCTCTTTAGATTTTATGACCCCACAATCTATATTTGCACTTCAAAAGCCATTCTAAAATCAAAATGGTATAATTTGTCCCCCTGTAATGTAGATACGTGTGATTAAGATGTACTAATTCTGAAAAACTTTTGGTTTGTGAAGCACATTGTAAGCATGCGTGGGATAGGCTCAAGGCTATCCTAGGTATAAGATAGGGACCTGGGGACTAATAAAAGTATTTAAAAAAATTGGGCAGACGAGATGGACCAACTGGTTCTTATATGCTGACCCATTATAATGTTCCAGTTAAACTTGTTTAACTATTTCTGAGATAGTTGGAGCCATAAGCATTCTACTATCTGGCTAGTGCTCAACTGTACTATTTAGCATCTATTTCCTGATAGTACACTAGGTCCCTATCTTATACCTAGGTTAGCCTTGTGCCTATCCCACGCATGCTTACAATCCTTGACTGTGTTTACCTCTACCACTTCCGCTGGAAGGCTATTCCATACATCCACTACCCTCTCAGTAAAGTAATTCTTCCTGATATTACTTTTAAATCTTTGCCCCTCTAATTTAAGACTGTCGTTTTAGTTGTGGTGGTTTTTCATCTTTTAAATATACTCTCCTCCCTTAACCCTTTAAGGACCAGGGATTCTGGGCCAAGGACCAGAGCGTTTTAAAATTTTTAATACGCGGTTTTTGAAACATAAATTTCCTCTCTCTCATTTAACGTACCCATACAAGTTATATGTTGTTTTTTAGAGGACAGTTAGAGCTTTCTTTTGATACCCTATACATAAAAATGATTTACATTTAAGTATTAAAAAATACATATAAGAGAGGAAATTTTTTAGGAAAAAAAAGTTTTTCCCCATTATTTTCCCAATAATAAGCTACATAACTAGTGCAACACTAACCCACTTATCCCCCCTAATTAACTAACTAATAAAAAAGAAAAATATTGGTTCCCAAACCCCCCATAACAAAAAAGACAGAAAAAAAACTCTGAAGAGTGCGATGTCAGATCAGTAAAAATCATGCAACAGGCATGCAGGGGTTAAATTTTATTAAATATATTAAAATTACCTTTATTTATTAAAAAAAACTTTATAAATTGTAAAAAGAAAAAAATCTGTTAAAAAAAACTAAATGAGGGCCATAAAGTGGAAGGAAACTGATCACAGTTAAAAACTGTGATCAGCAATGAATGAAAGGGTTAATTTTTTTTTTTTTTTTTTTTTACCTATGTGTATGTAATTAATTTATTTTTACTTACAGGTCACTCTCTGTGCTTCACTATAAGAATGTGAAGCACAGGGAGTGAATTAGAGGCAAAGTCAGTGTGTGAACACACTGACTTTGCCATCTAATTTGCATGTTATCGCGGTGATTGAGCAATCACCGCGATCACATGCCCGGAAACTGACCGATCGGGTCCAGGAGCTTTGCCTCGGGTTAGTCCTGGACCCGTTGCAGACTAGCTGGCGGTGCCCACGGAGCGCACCGCCGGCTAGACTGCATGACGAGTTAACTCGTCATAAGGTCGCTAATGGTGCGGCTCTTATGACGAGTTAACTCGTCATAAGGTCAGGAAGGGGTTAATGTATTTAAATGTTTCCATCCTATCCCTCCTGTTATGTCTTTTCTCAAAGCTATACATGTTAAGATGCTTTAACGTTTTCTGGTAAGTTGTATCCTTCAACACATTAACCAATTTAGTGGTTCTTTTCTAAACTTTCTACAAAATATTAATATCCTTCTGGAGATATGGTCTCTAGTACTGCGTACAATACTCCAAGTGAGGTCTCACCAGGGGTTTGTACAATGGTGTTCTATCAAATTTCTCGAGCAAATTCTACTGCACAGGCGCAGTGGAATTTGCTCATTGCGCACCACAGCGCATGCCCACACAGTTACGTCTGTCAATCAGCCCTAACTTTGGCAGAAGTCCGTCTGCACGAGGGACACACACCACCTCACGCCCCCTTCGGATCAGCTGCGGTGACAGGTAAGTATAAGCGTATTACTGATTGTCATTTACTAGCGTAGGAAGCAATTGGTAAAACTTATATCAGTGACATGCTACGCTAGTAAGTTGAAGAAACACCTGGGAGACACACGGGGAGGGCGGGCTGGCTCTTCTTGATGGGAGTTGTGATCAGCACCTTAGGCTCCGTGTGTCCCCCTCTGTCCCCTGTGTGTGTCTTCCACTTACTAGCGTAGCAAGTCACTGATATAAGTTTTACCAATTGCGTGCTACGCTAGTAAATAACAATAATCAGTAATACGCTTATACTTACCTGTCACCGCAGCTGATCCGAAGGGTGCGTGAGGTGGTGTGTGTGTCCCTCGCGCAGGCACACTTCTGCCAAAGTTACTGCTAGTTGACAGCCATAACTGTGTGCTCATGCTCTGTGGTGCGCAATAAGAAAATTGTACTGCGTCTGTGCAGTAGAATTTGCCAAGAAATTTGATAGAACACCAGCATGAGCACTTCCCTCTTTCTACTGCTAATACCTCTCCCTATGCAACCACGCAAATATATATACTTTTCCTAGGTTACGCCACATCACACAAATATATGAAACGCACTGCTCATGGCTTCCAAAACCCCCGCACCATATTCTGAAATTTAGTTCATACAGCTACTTAAAGGTATCTTTACATCTTCAATTTTATTATTTCTAGTGATAGCCAAAGTATTTAGCATTTCCAGATGAATCTGTATCATGTAATATCAAATGTTGACAATACCTACATATTCTCGTAAACTAATGATTTTTTTCCCCCCTTTATGCTAGAATGTCTTTTAGAGGAAGAGGAGGCTTTAATCGAGGAGGTGGAGGTGGTGGTGGCAGTTGGGGAGGAAGAGGAGGAGGTGGCGGACGTGGTGGATATGGACAAGGTGGAGGGCGAGGTGGCTTTGGAAGAGGAGGAGGACGTGGGGGCTTCAGAGGGGGATATGACCAAGGACCTCCTGAAAGTGTTGTCGGTAGGTTGTGTGCAACATTTTTGATGGATTTTATAATATATTTTGTTTATATGAACAGTAGTGTCCTATTAGGCATGATATCATGTTAAATTTACTTTTCAACTTTGTTCCAAAGGTGTAATAACATCTAAAAGAGTCTGTGCCAAGGAATGAGTAACATGTGTTTATAAACCCATTGGGTTTTTTGTGGGACTACTGTCTAAATGTGGCATAATCAACAGGAGCAGTTTGTTGCTTTTCATGTTAATTGTGCAAGTTCTAGAATGGCTTTATTTTTGTATTTCTTGCTATGCTGTCACATTGTCTACTTACTTTTAAGTCCTTTGAAGTAATTACCTCTTAAATCTCTTTCCTCAGATGTTGCAGTTAGCACTGCATTAAATATTCTATAATATGCCCTTTGGTTTTGTATGCTAAAGGTGCGTTACCTTGCCTTTATTCACATTAAATGTTACTTTCCACGGCTTTTACCATTTATATACTATACCTACATTATTTGGCCTATCCCTCCATGAACGTCAACCTTGTAGCAAATCTTTGTGTTATCAGCAAAAAAGATATTCCAAGACCTTCTGCAATATCACTAATAAAAATATTAGAGAATGAGTCCCAGTACAGATCTGAGGAAGACCTTGCATCGATTATACTCCATTGACTACAACCCTCTGTTGTCTGTCACTCAGCCACTGCCTAATCCATTCAACAATATTGGTATCCAAGTTCAATGATTGTAGTTTATTGATATCCTATATGTGGAGCAGTGTCAAAAGCTTTTCTGAAATCTAGATAAACAATGTCTATTGCACCACCTGATCTATTATTTTAATCGCACAATCAAAAAAAATCAATAAGATTAGTTTGGCATGATTTCTCTGATCTTGACATATATGTGATTTTTAGATGTTCGACAATCCTATTACATGGATTGTCCTACAGTGCTGCTCTGTGTCCACATCATCTGAGTGGATAACCGGCAGCAATGTGTGGGATAAACACAGCAAAGTGCTGATCTCTTTGAGCATTTGTCGCGCCTTTTTGGCTTTCTATGTATACCGTTACTGCCAGGAAGTATTTTTTTGTTTTCTTTTCTTTCTATTAAATGTAGCCTGAACTAGATTAATACTGATTTGTGTCTGTTACAGTGGTTGGGGAGTTCATGCATCCTTGTGAAGATGAGTTGGTATGCAAGTGCACCACCGATGAGAGCAGAGTGCCTTACTTCAATGCCCCCATCTACCTGGAAAACAAAGAGCAAATTGGAAAAGTAGATGAAATATTCGGACAGCTCAGAGACTTTGTATCCTTTCTAACTATCTTTCGTCTTACACCATCAGGCAGATATTTTTCCTAATAATGAATGTTAAGTTGAAGTTGAATTATGTTTAATTATGAGCATACCCTGAATATGCAGGACATAAAATAACTGAACTGATAAAATTTTTTTTTTTTTTTTTACTTAACCCCTTCGTGGCGCTTGGTGCTTGCGTTTTGTTCCTGTCACGATTTGTTCCTGTCCACCGATCACAACATAATCGGTAGCCAGGAACACTATGGCAGAGACCCGATCAGGGTCTTAATAGACCCTGTTGGTCCCTGCCAAAAAATCGCCGGACGTCACAGAGGCGATTTAGAGAAATGTGGCCTCATCTGACATGTGGGATCATGCTGCAAGTGCCAGCAGCGGGCTCCGCGAACAGCTCATCGCAGGGAGCCGCGATGAGCTGTTTAACACAGGATGTACTATACCGTCCTTTTTAGGCACTTTAAATCAGGACGGCATAGTACGTCCTAATGTCACGAAGGGGTTAATTCAGGGCTCGACAAACCCCGGGCGCCAGGTCGCCATGGCGACCTGGAAATGGAGCCTGGCGCCCGGGTGCCGTTGCCCTAATGTTCCCCTTGCCGCTGCCATCCGTCTTTTGCAGCGCGAGGGGACAGAAAGCAAGCTCCGCCCCCTCGCGCAACACGTGTGTTAGTGTTCAGCCGAAAGAGCCATGAGGATCGGCTGCGGCACGAATGTTCCCCCTCCCCAGCAATGAGGTAAGGCAGCAGGGAGGGGAAACATTCGTGCCGCAGCCGATCTTCATGGCTCTTTCGGCTAAGTGCTGGGTTGTCAAGAGACGACACCCAGCACTCAGAAGTTAAGAAGGGAAAAAAAAACTTGTGTATGTTTGAGTTGTATATGTGAAGTGGGGGGGAGGGATGTATATGTGAAGGGGGGGTATATATGTGAAGTGTGGGGGGGGAGGTGTATATGTGAAGGGGAGGTATATATGTGTGAAGTGTGGGGGGAGGTGTATATGTGAAGGGGGGGTATATATGTGAAGTGTGGGGGGAGGTGTATATGTGAAGTGGGGGGGGGATATATATGTGAAGTGTGGGGGGGAGGTGTATATGTGAAGGGGGGGTATATATGTGTAAAGTGTGGGGGGAGGTGTATATGTGAAGGGGGGGAGGGATGTATATGTGGGGGGGGAGTTGTATATGTGAAGGGGGTATATATGTGAGGTGTGGGGGGAGGTGTATATGTGTATATGTGAAGTGGGTTGGTGTGTGGGGTGTATATGTGACGTGGGTTGGTGTGTGTGGGGTGTATATGTGACTAGGGTTGGTGTGTGTGTGTTTATGAATTGCGTGTATGTTTGCGTGATTGTCTGGCTCCTAAAATTTTTTGCTGGCTCCTAGAATAAAATTAAATTTGTCAAGCCCTGGGTTAATTGATCCTTTAGATAAACACATCTGCCCTATGCATCCAACTGCGACCCTCTACAGCTGTTTCTGTACTACAACTACCATAATTCCCTGCCATTCTACAAAGCTGGTTGGGAATTTGTAGTTCTGCAGCAGCTTGGCGGACAGCAGTTGGATACCTAGGTCATATGCAATATAATTTACACATCGACAATAATCTTAATGTACCCTGCCCGTTTGTTATGCATAATCTTGATAAATGTGTGTACATGTTGCTTTTCTCTTTTATAGTTAAAAATCCAGGTTTCCAAATTTATTTTTAGTTTTTGTTTTTTCTTCATTTAATATGCATCAACTAAAACAAATCTAAAAATTAAGATTAAACATTTAATCCCCTAGAGACCCCATAGTGAGTTCTATGCTGCATTTGATGTGCCATGAAAACCAGAATTCCACCCACATAATTATTTTTTTTTTTTTAAAGACAATTGGGGATGGGGGCTTTTGTTATACCATTATTTTCATCATATGATATAATTTACTATAAAGAAAATCATAAAATATGGTAAAAATGCAAAAAGCCCTCACTTTCTAACTTTGTCCTGAAAAAGCTTTTATACAATTTAGTAACGGTAAAAAGACCCCCAATTTTCTTGCAAGTTATAGGGCAATAACCAGTACTAGTATTCTAACCATTTTCTCCTACAGTGACCTTTTTTTTTTTTGTTTTTTTTTTTTTTAGATCTAGGGGCAGTCAAGCAACAGTAACAGAGCATCGAAGGGATTTTTATCACTTCTGTCTCTCTTGCTGGGTACCAACTCTGTGTGTTGTGATTGTGGTGGATACATTTTGGTGCTGCATAATGCCTCCACATACAGGCAACACTGCAAAGAATAGGCAACACCAGTTGATTGCTGTATATGCTGACTGTACCACATTTAAGCATATGATCATGAGGGCACTTAAACCTGTACTCAGAACCGTAGGTAGCCTCTAAAACTCAGGAGCGCACACTATGTTAAAACACAGGATGTGTATATATATATCCTCATGATCCTTAAGGACCATGCTTTGCAGGACTTTTACACCTATATGGCTTAAGGGGTTAAATATGTTTTATGTAAAAGCATTGTTACAACGGTTTATTTTCTTGATGTTTTTCTTAACAATTTAATAGTATTTTTCGGTTAAGTTGTCTGATAATATGAAGGCATCTTCGTTTAAGAAGTTACAGAAGGTAATAAATACAAAAACACACAAATATCGAAGAGCTTTATTCATGAAAGAGAATTGCATGGAATATGAAACTTGAAAGGACTGTATCACCTAAACATTGTTTTTACAGTGAATGTAGAGCATTCAACATTATTGAAAATGATCTACGCATTGGGTTGGCAAAATTGCAAGCAAATGCCTAAATTAGGGGAGATTTTTTTTTTTTATGTGTCCATGGAGTCCTCTTCTTATGACATCACCTATGGCATGGTATGCAAAGTACACATTTCCCATTGAAAAGCAGTTCATTTGGCACTTTGCTATCTAGTAGGTTTTCTTTGCATTTGTCATTTTTTAAAGCAACTTACATCATCCCAGCCTAAAACAATTTGAACAGCTGAATGCATATTAAAAGTGACACTTTAAAAATAAATTGACTGATGTTTCTGGTGCAGATAGTGTTTCATTCACTCATATTGGTATTATATGCTGTGCATGCTTGGTTGAGCTTCATAGGGAGTATCTGCTTTACTACTATGCATAATTGAACATGCTAAAAAGATCATGCATCATGCTCCACTAGATAATGGAAACAATTAGGGCTTTAATTGTCTTTTAATATATAATAAAAGGTCATAAGTTATAACTTTATTTAGCTTTTTCTCTTTATTCTGATTTAGTTTTAGCACAAGCAACACAAGTATTTTAAGTCATCTTAAATCACTTTAATGAATCCATACCAAAAATGGGCTGTGCTCCTTTAATAATTCTGTGGGGTTTGTTTTGTTTATGTGCAGTTTTTTATTGATCCGGCCAAGCTACTTCCGCTGCAGAGGTTCCTTCCTCGTCCTCCAGGTGAAAAGGGTCCCCCCAGAGGAGGTCGTGGCGGAGGAAGAGGATTTGGTGGTGGAAGAGGAGGCAGAGGAGGTGGAAGAGGATTTGGTGGTGGAAGAGGAGGAGGTTTGTCATCTTGTACTCTAATTATCTGTGATCAAGAGTAAGGTTACTTCATTGCACAACCATCAGCAAGAGTGAAAGAAAACAGATCAGTTATTCCTTTCCACTTAATGTACAAGGAGGTATAAATGTGACCATTTAAGGAGGATTTTTTTTAGTAATCACATCCATTCCTTTTACCCCCACACATTGGCAAGTAAGAGGAAATTATTGGGAGATGCACAGAAGATGTTCAAATTCCACAGTTTGTGTATACCCCATTGCACTGAAGTATTCAACTAAAATATTTGGTAACAATTTAGCAAGAGCAGTGTATAAATTGAATTGTATTACTTGTTTCAGGGGCATCTTAGCTGGTGGATGACAGATTCACTTTGGTATAATATTCTATCAAGTTATCTTAATAGTCTAGATTTACTTAGAAAATCACTTTAAAAAAAACCAAGATCTAGTTGTTTACAAAACATTTTGCCAGAAACGTAAGATGCATGTTTGGAACTTTATTAATCTTTTAATTCCACACTTCCAAAAAAAATTGCCAGACATTCAAGCTTTAAACTATGTAAAGAAAATGCAGACATTATCATGTCTGATAATGAGATCTGTTCTCTTTTTTTTTTTGCAGGTGGTTTCAGAGGTGGACGAGGAGGAGGCGGCTTTGGTGGTGGTGGCGGCGGATTCAGGGGAGGTAGAGGAGGCAGCCGTGGTTTCCGAGGCAAGTGGAAGCAGTTTCATTTTACCTCTGTTGCATGAAAGATCGGTTTATACTAACCCATGATAGTTTAATACTTAAGTACTCATAAAATGAATGAGTAAAATAGCCCCTATTTTTGGAATATGGTATCAGGGGCTATACATTCATTGGCAGAAACACAGAATAAAGAGTTGTTACTGACAAATTAGAAATAATAAATATAAAGTGTGTTTTCTGTTTGGCTTGAAATACATGTTGCAGTTGAATAGGATAATTCAACAGAAGCAGTAATGGTAAAATATAATTCATTGGATTGGGCCCTTCCGCCTTTCCTTTTTTTTTTTTTTCTTTTTTTTATAAATCAAAGTTTGCAGTTTTGTTTTGAAGATTTTTTTTTTTCTTGAATGATTATATCCTAGCAGGCTAACTCTCGAATCTTTCTTTTTAATAAGTTTTATTGTTAGAGATATACAATAGGGTTAATGCAACAGTGGTATTTGTTTACTTGATTAAATGTATCGGTGTCTGATGCAGTTTGTCAGATTGTGACTATAGTTATACTCTGCTGGTTTATGACTGCTAAACTAACATTTTCTGGTTTTTTTTTAATGCTAAACTCCATCCATGTTAATATACTATTCTGTTCCCAATATATAGAAAGAAGCAGACATGCACACTGATGTATAAGTCAAAAAACTTTTTATGTTTATTGGGTAAATGTATCGACAAATGGGTAAGCGTGGACAGTATATATCCCAAACTTGGGGACACATAGTACAAAACAGCGCATATAAATATATATGTATATATATATATATGTATGTATATATATATATATATATATAAACAAATCCAAACTGAATGCACTCACCTAAACTAGCATATATTATATTAAACGGGGTGCTGCTGAGACCAAATATTTATACAAAATCCAAAGATCAGCGCACTCACCTCAAAGCAGGTAGGAGAAAAACTCTTAAAGCTATGGTTTTAAATAAAGCTACTTAAAAACACCTGTCTTACTAAGGTAACAAAATTGGAGATTTAGTCACATATATGGCCATATGATGCTAAGCCCACCACTACGTCAAAGTACTCCAATATTGGTGGGTCCTAACACTAAATACTGTTGCTTCTGGGGCTTAATCTCATTATATGTATTACTTACCAGGGACCAAAAGGCCTTCCTATTGTATAATACAGAGACACTCCTGCAATTTATAGGTCAGGACACCACTTATGGAGCACCTGTGATGGGGAGGGGTGCTAAACCAGAGGCCTGGTCATAGCCTCAACTATACAAACAAATCCAAACTGAATGCACTCACCTAAACTAGCATATATTATATTAAACGGGGTGCTGCTGAGACCAAATATTTATACAAAATCCAAAGATCAGCGCACTCACCTCAAAGCAGGTAGGAGAAAAACTCTTAAAGCTATGGTTTTAAATAAAGCTACTTAAAAACACCTGTCTTACTAAGGTAACAAAATTGGAGATTTAGTCACATATATGGCCATATGATGCTAAGCCCACCACTACGTCAAAGTACTCCAATATTGGTGGGTCCTAACACTAAATACTGTTGCTTCTGGGGCTTAATCTCATTATATGTATTACTTACCAGGGACCAAAAGGCCTTCCTATTGTATAATACAGAGACACTCCTGCAATTTATAGGTCAGGACACCACTTATGGAGCACCTGTGATGGGGAGGGGTGCTAAACCAGAGGCCTGGTCATAGCCTCAACTATACAAACAAATCCAAACTGAATGCACTCACCTAAACTAGCATATATTATATTAAACGGGGTGCTGCTGAGACCAAATATTTATACAAAATCCAAAGATCAGCGCACTCACCTCAAAGCAGGTAGGAGAAAAACTCTTAAAGCTATGGTTTTAAATAAAGCTACTTAAAAACACCTGTCTTACTAAGGTAACAAAATTGGAGATTTAGTCACATATATGGCCATATGATGCTAAGCCCACCACTACGTCAAAGTACTCCAATATTGGTGGGTCCTAACACTAAATACTGTTGCTTCTGGGGCTTAATCTCATTATATGTATTACTTACCAGGGACCAAAAGGCCTTCCTATTGTATAATACAGAGACACTCCTGCAATTTATAGGTCAGGACACCACTTATGGAGCACCTGTGATGGGGAGGGGTGCTAAACCAGAGGCCTGGTCATAGCCTCAACTATACAAACAAATCCAAACTGAATGCACTCACCTAAACTAGCATATATTATATTAAACGGGGTGCTGCTGAGACCAAATATTTATACAAAATCCAAAGATCAGCGCACTCACCTCAAAGCAGGTAGGAGAAAAACTCTTAAAGCTATGGTTTTAAATAAAGCTACTTAAAAACACCTGTCTTACTAAGGTAACAAAATTGGAGATTTAGTCACATATATGGCCATATGATGCTAAGCCCACCACTACGTCAAAGTACTCCAATATTGGTGGGTCCTAACACTAAATACTGTTGCTTCTGGGGCTTAATCTCATTATATGTATTACTTACCAGGGACCAAAAGGCCTTCCTATTGTATAATACAGAGACACTCCTGCAATTTATAGGTCAGGACACCACTTATGGAGCACCTGTGATGGGGAGGGGTGCTAAACCAGAGGCCTGGTCATAGCCTCAACTATACAAACAAATCCAAACTGAATGCACTCACCTAAACTAGCATATATTATATTAAACGGGGTGCTGCTGAGACCAAATATTTATACAAAATCCAAAGATCAGCGCACTCACCTCAAAGCAGGTAGGAGAAAAACTCTTAAAGCTATGGTTTTAAATAAAGCTACTTAAAAACACCTGTCTTACTAAGGTAACAAAATTGGAGATTTAGTCACATATATGGCCATATGATGCTAAGCCCACCACTACGTCAAAGTACTCCAATATTGGTGGGTCCTAACACTAAATACTGTTGCTTCTGGGGCTTAATCTCATTATATGTATTACTTACCAGGGACCAAAAGGCCTTCCTATTGTATAATACAGAGACACTCCTGCAATTTATAGGTCAGGACACCACTTATGGAGCACCTGTGATGGGGAGGGGTGCTAAACCAGAGGCCTGGTCATAGCCTCAACTATACAAACAAATCCAAACTGAATGCACTCACCTAAACTAGCATATATTATATTAAACGGGGTGCTGCTGAGACCAAATATTTATACAAAATCCAAAGATCAGCGCACTCACCTCAAAGCAGGTAGGAGAAAAACTCTTAAAGCTATGGTTTTAAATAAAGCTACTTAAAAACACCTGTCTTACTAAGGTAACAAAATTGGATATGTATGTATGTGTGTGATAGAAGCTTCTATCACACATATATGAAGGATATATATATATATACGCTGTTTTGTACTATGTGTCCCCAAGTTTGAGATATATACTGTCCACGCTTACCCATTTGTCGATACATTTACCCAATAAACATAAAACGTTTTTTGACTTATACATCAGTGTGCATGTCTGCTTCTTTCTATATATTATGTATTTTCATATATATGCCCTTTAGGAGAGAGCATATTAGCAGTACATAGTTTGCACCTGTACTCCTTATCTCCAGATTCTATTCCAACGGCTTTGTTCTCAACCCTTTATGCTATTCTGTTCCCAAGTCTGACTTTTATTTATTTCCTACAGGTGGTCGGTAATGAATGCTATGCATTCTGGACCCTGATGTCTTTTTAGCGTTTCTCGATTTTTGGAATGAAGACAGGAAATGTGGCCATTTGGTTTATCCATAGGCGATGGGACTAAAACATGACTATGAAAAGCAGAATATCCGTTGGCAGAACAATAAACTCTACAGCAGACTGCATATTATTTTGCATATTTAAGAATCACTGAATAAATACAGAAACGTTTTGGACCAGAAAACATAATTGCCTAACCCATTTTCTTAGGCCATGTTTTTGTTTTAATTTTACTTACCATGTGATTTACAGTTTTAAGTAGTTTGGCAATTTTATCTAGAGCCTATGATGAGACTTCTGGAAGTAGATGGCAGAATTTTTTTTACATGCACAGTTTTGTGATAAGTATTGTAAATATGCAAAAATATTTCACTTAACAATGCCAATAAACATTTCCAGATTTCATATCTTGTGGTCATTCTTATTGGAGAATCTAAGACCGTGATGGGGAACTTTTTGAGGCTGAGTGCCGAGTTTTCTGCATGAAACCCAGTTGCAGACCTCAAAGTGCAAAACTGCACATTAAACATGGAAAATAAGTTTTTGTTCAGAACAAAATTACTGTTCACAACAATGTTTATCAATTCATCCATATCTCCCCAATTTTTTTGAAGTACACTTATATATAAAGCTATGAAGGAGACAGCATGCCTCTCGACAGTCCTGTTTTATGCAGGACAGTGCCAGATTTGAGGCTCTGTCCTGATTTTTGGGACAGAGGTAGAGTTTGGCGGGATTTGGGACTGCAGTCTTGATCTAATTTTCTGCTGCCTGGGACACTGGGGAATGTGTACTGTGCAATCACCGCATTGTGTGCACCCGCAGTAGCGCTGTCGGAATGACAAGCTCCACCCCCTGGCATGATTCACATGGGTTAGATTTTGGGGAGGTATGACTAGTGCTGCAATTAAAATATAATAATTTATTAACTTATACCTGGCATCGCTACCTGACAGTTAAGTGTAGTGTAAGGAGAGGCAAAGTGGCAAGGTTTGTGAAGGTCCATTTAATTGCCCATCACAGACCTCTGTAAATGCCCACCATGTGCAATGTTGGTGCCTACCACTGGTGTAGTGTTTTCAACTTGCAGTAAAAAACACTTATGCACACATACATCATCCAGCTTGGCCGATACATTTGGTTATAGCAAGATATATAAATGATTCTATTGGGAGGGAAATGCAACAATTTGAAGAATACTCTGCATTATGTTAAACCCTTCTTTTTTCATATATAAAGAAAGAAATGGGCAGTGACAGCAGTACATAGGTTCCATCTGAGAAACTACCAAACACATTTTACCCACCCTGTTAAGTTTAAATGTATATACCTAAAAATGCAAGCACCTTGCACCCATCCTGTTTAAGTGTATATGGACAGGATGTGTGCAATGTATTTCAATATATATGTATATAAACATTTTAATTAAACAGGATTATGATATTTCACACACACACACACACACACACACACACACACACACACACACACACACACACACACACACACACACACACACACACAAGGATGCTTACACATTTTCTTTGACTTGAAGTTATTGTGCTGCCCACCCAAGATGGTGCCCATGCTGACAGTGTGGTCAGGAAAATTAACTGGTCAGTCATGAACAGATTGCTTGGCATGCTATAGGTTTGCCACCTCTGATCTGAGAGATGCTAGAACTTGGAGAGAAGGGACATTGTGTAAAATTGTAAACACGCAATATATTTTGGCCCCTTAAAGCTGCTTAACATTTAAAATGAAACCCAAAGCTCATCAATAATATACTACTGCATCTTTGCTGACAAGCAAAGGTATCCTAGGTCCCTTGGGAGCTTATTTCTAGGAGTAGTTTGATGTATGTGTATGAAGTGGTATTGATTTATATATGATATATATATTATTTTTAATAAACATTAAATGTATTATCCCTTCTTTTTTATTGAAGGTCATGTTTAGTTAGTAATAACGTGCAAGTGTATGTTCTTTAGGTACAACATATTTCAAGCATTAGCACCTTGGTAATGGTAAGCACTATAATTAGTAATTATCTCTCTTGTTTACATTAGCACAATCTATAGTACTTTATTATTGGTAGATAAAAATAAGCATCTTAAAAGATTAATGAAGTAAAAGCTTCCATAAAAAATATTGTGCAAACAGACCTTTTATGCATATGTTGTATGTTTTTTATATTGGTATGTCTTTTATATCTGGATGTTCTATTTAAGAACTTTTTTGAGATGTTTTATTAATTGAGCCTATTGGGAATAACTGAGGGCTTAATTAGTTAATGGAGGAGAGAATAAGGACCATATAGCGTTGAGCTGTCAGAAGTTGAGTTTTTCCTCTTCGCTATATCACTATGGCTGTTATTGATTCCATGGATTTGTCTTATCAATTTTCTTCAATAAATTGCTGATTTCCATATACCGTGAGTCCATTCCTGCTTTGATATTTTGCCCCTACTGGAAAAAATCCTGTGGACGCCCATGACGAGAGATCTACTGTAACCCCACTGATTAGACTACAAAAAGTATAGACCTGCAGTTTACTAGATCCTTCATTCCAAATTGGTCTTCGGCCTGGATAAAGTTTTCCTGCTTAAAGGGCAAAAATTAGGTTTATTTGAAAGATTGCATAACATGTAGAAGTTTTAACTATAAATACTTTAATGAAAGAATACAAATAAAGTACCTTACTGAAGAAGTAAGCTCTATGGTGGGCTATGTCATGGGTTGGATCTTATTTTCGTACATCAAAAAACAAACAAAAAAAATACTTGCTGGCTGGGGAGATCAAAAGACCTCCCCTCATCAACATCTCCACGGCAAGTTGGCAGCATGGTGTCTGTGCAGTGCACAGGCATTCTTCCAAGCTGCCTCTCTCTCGCGCTACCTGCGCACTGATCTGACGGCAGAGCGACAGGGGTCACGTGACCTTCCAGTGCTGAAACTTTAGATCAGTGTACAAAGAGACACTATGCTTCTGCCACTAGACACCAGGGAACTGTGGTCATGGCTGTGGTAAGTCCTGTTGCACTGGGATAATTCCTGGATGTGCAATGTGGGTGCTGGGGAATGTCCTGAGGGGGCAGGGGTAAGTCCTGGATGTGTACTGTGGGTGATGGTAAATGTCCTGAGGGGGCAGGGGTAAGTCCTGGATGTGTACTGTGTGATGGTAAATGTCCTGAGGGGGCAGGGGTAAGTCCTGGATGTGTACTGTGGGTGATGGTAAATGTCCTAAGGGGGCAGGGGTAAGACCTGGATGTGTACTGTGTGATGGTAAATGTCCTGAGGGGGCAGGGGTAAGTCCTGGATGTGCAATGTGGGTGATGGGGCATATCCTGGGGGGCATCAGTAAGTCCTGAATGTGCAATGCAGGTGATGGGGCATATCCTGGGGTGCATTTAAACCTCATTGGCATGAGATACAAAGACATGGATAAACTGACTTTTGGAGGGTAGGGCGGCGAGAGAAAGATAAAGGGACAGGGGGGTTTCTGATGGCTGCCCTGAAGATGATCACTAAGGTAATTAATTTATATTCTTTCATTGAAGTATTTCTATTTAAAATGTCTACACTTGATTCAAGCTTTCATTTAAACATAAGTTGATATTTGAAGTATTGTGGTCCTTTAGATTATAGTATAATGTGTTTATTTCCCTCTGCCTGAAAATACAGACATGCAACAGAAACTGAAGAAAACCAAAAATAAGCAGACCTTCAGTTCTTAAAAATGAGGTAATAATCCCTGTTTAGCGTGGAAGCTGTCCCATAATGAGGGCATGTGACTGGTTTAAGAAGTGCAGCTATGAATGGAGTGTAAGCACCTCATTGTTTGAGGCCTAAAGTTCTGTGCAGGTCTTTGTTCTGCTAACAAGCTTTGCTCCAAACTGACCTGCAGCTACAAGGATCCTTAAAGATATGTACCCAGTTTAATGCCTACTCACCAAGAAATAATGGGAAAAAAATACCCTGCTGTCCTGCACTGAAAAACTCACCAGAACGATAAGGGTTTGCGATGGATAAAACAGAATTTCTTACTGTGCTACCACTTGGAACATATTCTCCAAATGCATCTGCTGCCTCAGAAGTCCATTCTGTCTTTTCCCAGACTGAACACAATATAGTAGCAGTCTATCTGATCACTGCAGGTATGGATTGGTTGTTTCATGTTTACAGAAATGTCTCAAAACTTGTCTGAAATGCAATTTTTTTTACTAGAAAATGTTGCTCACTTATGAAACCGATTAGTGCTGTAAGGTTTAACTGTGATTGTTTATAATTTCATAGCCTCTATAAGCACAGATACTAATATTAACTAAATGCTTTGTTTTCTATTTTGTTTAGCAAATTATACCATTGTCTTATCATTCCCCGAACATTCTTCATGTTACCCTTTTTAGCATGGTAATGTTGAAAAAACACCGCAGTTGTTGATGTTTGGTAAATCTACAGATCATTCAATGTACAAAACCAGGACATATCTATAGGATTTACATCTCCTGTTCTCCCATAGCATGTTAGGATCCTATAGGGTTCTATTCATTTTAAAGTGAAGCGAGGTGAACTGGCAAGTGATCTGCAAACATCAGGCAGCTATGTGTGAATTTGGGGATCATTTTCCAACTAATGCCTGAATTTGCAGTTCACCTCTAGTTCACTTGTCAGTTCACATTTTAACATGTTTATATTTCAGTTTAACATGTTTATATTTGTTCCCTAGGGATAGTTAGCCTTTTGAGCAACATCATAGTTTTGGGAATCTTTGTTAAATATAAGGAACTCCGTACAGCAACAAATGCAATCATCATTAACCTGGCATTTACGGACATTGGAGTCAGCGGGATTGGCTATCCAATGTCTGCTGCGTCTGATATTCATGGTAGCTGGAAATTTGGAAACACGGGATGTCAGGTTTGTTAGAAGCATATTTTACTCTGAAACGTTTTGACATGGAGTATTAGAAACCTTCAGTGATACCAGTTGCTATTGATTAAAACAACTGTTTTTTTTTGCATAGATATGTATTGAAAAGTCAATACTTTCATTAATGGAATATACATTTTTTATAAGTAGTATTTATGACTTGTGTCACTTAACATGATTTGTGTCACTTGAAGCTTTGCTGATTTCCTTTAACATTGACTTAGTAAGGACCAATAACAGGTTGAGTATCCCACAATCCGAAATGCTTGGGACTGGCATCATTTTGGGTAACAGATATTTTAGGTTTACGGATCATGTCGGTAGTACTAGCCCTATAAATGTTCTTCATTACCTAAATTCAACGTGGGCAACTTGCTCACACTGTATTTAGGTAATGTAGATCATTTATATCAGTGGATCTGGTGAAATTACCTGTTCCATGGTGCTGCCAAGATGATCCAGTAGTAGTACCTCCCTCCCGTCACAGCACTCTGGGAACTACATTTCCCATGATCATGGCATCATCATTGCACCCCCTCAGTTGCATGCACCTGAGTGCCTCTGTCACCTCCCCTTTGCTACTGCTCTAGTTGAGTAACAGGGATAATCTCAACACATTTTGAACACATCATTACAGCATGCTAGACATTGGAAACAAAATTCTAATCCAGCTCTACAAAGACCTGTTAGGATGTTATTTATTTTGTTTGATTTGGTACGCTGTTACAAGTTCTTGAGGACACAATGATGTCCCATGCCTTTGTGGCATTTTTTCCATTGAGGCACAAATGTCCGGCACCTGGGAGGGTGGAGCAAAGAAGCTTCACAACCGCGGCAACAGGAAGTTGAGTATCCCTTTTCCGAACTGACCAATATCCCAATACATTTTGAACACATCATTACAGCATGCTAGACATTGGAAACAAAATTCTAATCCAGCTCTACAAAGACCTGTTAGGATGTTATTTATTTTGTTTGATTTGGTACGCTGTTACAAGTTCTTGAGGACACAATGATGTCCCATGCCTTTGTGGCATTTTTTCCATTGAGGCACAAATGTCCGGCACCTGGGAGGGTGGAGCAAAGAAGCTTCACAACCGCGGCAACAGGAAGTTGAGTATCCCTTTTCCGAACTGACCAATATCCCAATTTTTTTTTCGGATTTTGGATCTTCAGATAAGGGATATTTAACCTGTAGCTGCAAGTTACTACTAAAAAATTTAAGTATTGCAGTCCGCACTTATCAAAGGACGTCTATAATTCTATCGGAAGTCTTCTTGTCTCATCCCAGTGATGTGCACAGGATCCCACAGCTTAAAACTATACACTTTAATAAACAATTATTGTTATCAGTTTCTGGACTTGCCTATACAGTATACTAACACTGTGCTGTTATACCGCAGATCTACGCTGGACTGAATATATTCTTTGGCATGGCAAGCATAGGATTGCTAACTGTTGTTGCCATTGACCGATACATGACGATCTGCAGACCTGACATTGGTATAGTATGAGCTGTGCTATGCATATCATAATAGTTTAATATATCTCACAAGTGATCATAATAATATTAGATATAAATAAGGACACTTTTCACTGAAATGTGGTGAATTGACAATCAAATAGCAAAAAATCTTTAAAAATGGCCTCTCTGCCCAGTCTTTCACGCAGAAACGATGCACTGATTTATGATTTGGCATTGTGGTTTCACAGAATTAACCAATAAGCCCCATGGATTAGGAAGAGAGCAGCACACTGGGAATGTACATGCATTGTTGTGTGTGCATGCATGAACATACTCCAGATGCATTATCTGTACTTCTCCTCAAACTAAATATAATTTGCCATGAATGTTTCCTAGACTTATATCACTTTTATCACTTTAATTTTTCCCCATCTGTTAGTTTACTTCCAAAAAGAGCCATGAAGATTGCTCTCCTATACATGTGAATCAAACGTCTTGAACAGTTAAATTTGTTCCCATTAACAGGAAGAAGAATTACTGGCTGTCATTATACTGCACTGATTCTTGCCGCATGGATAAATGCTGTCTTCTGGTCTGTGATGCCCATTGTGGGATGGTCAAGTTATGCTCCTGATCCCACTGGAGCTACATGTACCATTAACTGGAGAAAAAATGATATGTAATTATATAAATACTGGCTATACTATTGCTTCCATAAGCTTAACATTGACCTTGATCTCTTTTTTTTTGCCAGCATGCCTGCAACTCCAGGAATAGTGCACTGAGATGTCTCTTGTAATAAATGATAAGACAACAAATATATCAGTTATCAGGAGAAAACATAAACCATTACTAATTTTACAGGAGAGAAAACAAAGCTTTGATAAAAAGAAGAGGTGTGGACAGGGCCACCATTAGATACTGTGGAGCCCCTTACAGAACAAATGATCTGGGTCCCTACCTACCATGCTCTATTTCTCCTGCACTCCTTTTGTTATTGACCCCACAGCCCAAGCACCCACATTGCACACCCAGAGGGGACTACAGAGGGAAGCGGGGACAGAGAAAGAGAGACTACAGAGGGGACAAAATGAGACTACAGACAGTGGTGGATCTTGGTTTTGTGCTGCCCTAAGCAGACAAAATACGGGCACTCCCCTACCCACGCTGCACACGCACTACATGCCCCATAACCCACATCACCTTATTACATGACCCCATCACATGTCTCCATCACCTCCATTACATGTCTCCATCACCACCATTACAAGCCCCATCACCCCCATTGCATGCCCCCTTCAGCCCCATTACATGCCTCCATCACCCCATTACATGCCCCATTACCTCCATTACATGCCTCTATCACCCCCATTGCATGCCCCCATAAGCGCCATTATATGCCCTCATCAGCCCCATTATAAGCCTCCATCACCCCCATTACATGCCTCCATCACCCCCATTACATGCCCCCATCATATGTCTCCATCACCCCCATTACAAGCCCCATCACCCCCATTGCATTCCCCCATCAGGCCCATTTTATACCTCCATCACCCCCATTACATGCCCCATCACCTCCATTACATGCCTCCATCACCCCCATTATATGCCTCCATTAACCCCATTATATACCACATCATCTCCATTACATGTCCCATCACCTCCATTACATGCCCCATCACCCCCATTACATCCCTCCATCACCCCCATTACATGCCCCATCACCTCCATTACATGCCTCATCACCCCCATCATATGCCTCCATCACCCCATTACATGCCCCATCACATGCCTCCCTCACCCCCATTACATGGCCCCATCACCCCCATTACATACCCCATCACCCCAATTACATGTCCCATCACCTCCATCACATGTCCCATCACCCCCATTACATGCCACCATTACCTCCATTACATGCCCCCTCACCCCAGGGTTTACCCTGATCCCTGGTGGCTAGCGGCTGTTCGGCTCCCCGCGGTGAGTGTATGACATCAGACCGCCGGGTCACGTGATCTATCTACACTAGGGTTGCCACCTGGCAACCCTAATCTACACTCTGCCACCTAAGAAAAAAAGAAGAGAGAGTGATTAGACTTATGAGAGGGGAGACAGACTGAACAAATGAGAGGAGAGAGACTACAGAAATGGAAATGAGAGGGGGAGAGGAGAAAGAGACAGACATGGGGGCAAGTCTTGTGGTACAATTTCAGGAGTGGGCTGTGTGTTGAGGCAAGTCCTGTGAGTGCAATCTGTGTGCTGGGGTAAGTCCTGTGAGTGCAATTTGCAATCTTGGGTAAGTCCTGGGTGCTGGGGCGAGTCCTTTGAGTGCAATCTACATGCTGCGATAAGTCCTGTAAGTGCAATCTGCATGTTGGGGTAAGTCCTGTGTGTGTAATCTGAGTGCGGGGCAATCCCTGTGTGTAGAATCTGGGTGCTGGGGTAAGTCAATATATCCACCCAGTAGGTACACAAGGTTATTCCCAGACACTGCACAGATATATATCCATGTACAGGACACAATATGCCCTCAGTGTGTACACAAGGTTATGTCTCACGGTCTGCCCTGGTATAAATCCCTGCACAGGACAATTCATATAATCTTGTGTACATACTGGAGGCCTATATTGCAGTATGCAGGGGTATATATCAGTATGTAACAGTCTTATCTATAAATAATACAGTCTTCGGATGTGCTTTTAAACTGCATGGTTTTCCCTTTTCATCCCCAGTCTATAAGTAATGATACCTTTAGATAAACTGTCAGTTTGGTGTCTGGGTTGTTGACCTGTGTTATAATTGATATCTTTGTGCCTTCTCATGCAGGTCTTTTGTGTCATACACAATGAGTGTGGTTGCAATAAATTTTGTGATCCCTCTGCTGGTGATGTTTTACTGTTATTACAATGTATCCCGCACTATGAAAGGGTATGGTAGCAGAAACAGCCTCGGAGGCAGCAACGTGGACTGGTCAGATCAAGCAGATGTAACTAAGGTAGGGGGAAATTAAAAAGGAAAAGTAATATTAGATATGAATAAATGCCTACCATATAGCCCCAATAATAAAGATGCAGTCAGAGATCAGGTTTTACCAGTCGATATCAGTGGACTACAATTCACATTTAGATTGTGTGGATTTTGCCTGGGACTTATCCCTGGACTGTTACTAAGTGGGTCAAGTGCAGAGTAGAGAAAGTGCCCATCCCAGCCCAAGATACCAGAGTCTGTTGCAGGGTTTGTGAAGCTCCATAGAACACATTAGATTGTGTGTCAGAAAATCTTGTAAACATCCAACATGAACATTGTTAGTATGTACCAGTGACCAAGTGGCATGTCTATGAAACGTGACCGTGTATCGTCAAGACAACATAACACCAAACATATTAGTGATAACATATAACCCTTATAACAATGAAATATATAATAAAAAGAAAAAGTAGAAACATAAATACTTATGTTACAGTGTTATAAAAGAGAATACCAAGGGTATCCCATTCTGTATTAGATTAAATTAGAGATTTTTTTTTTTAGTGATTAATATATTATTAGTCTACAAAGCAGAGACACTTATGTCAAGGAAAACAGTTGCCTGCAAAGCTGCAGACAAACCAAAAGAGTAGAATCATGCAACCCAAGGTTGCTGGACACCAAAAACAGGTGTAAATTATATACAATATGCACTATAAATTGTGTTAAATTATATGCAATATGCTTGAACTACATCAATAGTAATAAATGCCACATGTAAAGGCACATTGTATCAAATAGTCCAAGAGGTTACACACAATTAATGTTTTGGGGATATGTAAATAGACACAAAATGTGTCATTTTTAGATTCCTTATGTTTATGTAGATTCCATTTTTATAACACAGGTTTCTAACATTAAACACAGCTGTTTAGCATGGTAGATGGTCGAAATTCCTGAAGCAAATCTGCCTCCCAACAGCTTGTTTCAGATTAACCCTATTAAGGACAAAGACAGTCCTGACACGTGCAAAGGGAGTGGTCAATTAAAAAATAAATAAAAAAATTCTGATCTATGAGGATAAATATGGCATCAGAAGAAAACCATATATTTCCTTAGAAACTAGTAAAGAGTATGTATGTATACATTGAATGACAAAGCGGGAAATTACACTTAAACACAAACCTTATCCTTAAGGGGTTAAATTGCTGCCATTTTGTAGCAGTCTGTTAAACTGTGATAAATGATACAATTCACTTCCATGGAAACTTCACTAATATTTTTTATCTCTGTCATGTTAGAAATATTTGTTATATGTAAGAGAAATCAGAGCCACATGGGGTATTGTAGCGTGTTTTAAACTACTTTTAAGGTTTCTGGTGTTGTTGAGAAGGCCCCCATTGGCTATTACTGCTCTGCACTGACATACGTCCAGGAGTAGCATGATTCAGAATGAGCTGTGTAAATTACCAATGTATTATCATAAACATTGACACCTTCCATGTTTTGTCCTTCAGATGTCTGTGGTGATGATTGTCATGTTCCTGGTGGCCTGGTCTCCTTATTCCATTGTGTGCTTGTGGTCATCTTTTGGGGATCCCAGACATATCTCCCCAGCCATGGCTATAATTGCCCCTCTGTTTGCCAAATCCTCAACCTTCTACAATCCTTGCATTTATGTAATTGCCAATAAAAAGTAAGCTTTCTTTTAATATTTCCAATTGTCAACGATATAATTGATAATGATGCCTTCTTGATACAACAGACATGTATGTTTTCCATTTATCAAGTAGAGAAGGCCAAAAAATGTCATGCTGTGGTGGGAATAAGTCTACCACCAGAAGCAATTAAGTAGACACAGGGCGCAGGGGGAAGGGGCATTGTTGGTTACACTGTAAAGCTCATCCATGTTTATTTAATTATAATTAAATCTACACTTAGTTACTAGCAGTGCATGTGCAAATAACCTTACTAGTATCATTCACATACTGACACGACTATTGCAAATACAGCCATAAGTATCTTTGTTTAGACATTTCAAGAAATTAAATCTCAAGCTTGCAATAATAGGCACAGAAATGTAAGCTGTTATTTTAATTACGTTCAGACATTTCACTAAATTACACTTACATAATCCATTGTTACATCGATCTTCCTTTGTCTTTCCTCAGATTCAGAAGAGCAATATTCTCCATGGTTCAATGCAAGTCACGACAGGAAGTGACTCTTGACAATCACTTCCCAATGAGTGTTTCCCAAAGCACACTGACATAAGAAGACTTAGCAATAATACCTGTCCTGTCTGCTTCCAGATGTTAATAAAAGGCTAATGATACTGTTTTGTTTTTTATCTATGAAAACCATGGGCTTTGTTCATGAAAAAGAGAACTGCAGGGAATGGAGTTTTAATGTGAAGGACAACATAGCCAAGGTGGAAATCTTTCCCCATTTTACCATCTCCAGGAGTATCTTTCATGAACAAAGCCCAATATCTTCTAACATTACATTTCCATCTTTCACTTTCCAGAACCTTAAATAGATTTGGGATTCACGGGTTGCTCTCACTAGTTAAAGGAGTAGTACCATGTTAGCTGTGGAAAAAACAGAAAACACGTAGGGATAAAATGATACTTTTTATTGGCTAACTGAGAGTTTGGTTGAAAGCTTTCAAGACCAAGTTGTTAGGCCCCTTCCTCAGACATAAATGAGGCTAAAACCAAATTCCTAATTACAAAATATAGTTAACAGCTTTAAAAAAGAAGGTCAAGAAAAACATAGCCTATCTACATCCCCTTTGGGTGCAAATATGTTCACTGCCCACCCCCTTGGCACAAAAGTGTTCCCTTTTACTCTAATCACAGTACTTTTCTAGAAAAATGGCGCCTCCATGGTGGTCTCATCTCGCGAGAATCTACACCGTCGCTTGTGTAGATGTCATCTGTTTCTCACTATTTTGGTTTGGCTAGTCTTAGATGTAGCCTTAACAGCCAGACTACTGGAAAACTTACCAGGTGTAATATATCATGAGCTATGTACCAATGAAAATGTAATTGTAGGCCCAATGATGATGCATTTAATATTAACCCCTTAGTGACAAGACATTTTGACCTTGACAGGGGCTGTTTGTACATTTCTGGGGTGTTTGTGTTTAGCTGTAATTTTCTTATTTCTCACATACTGTACCCACACAAATTATATGTTGTTTTTATCATCATAATAAGGGTTTTCATTAGATAGCATTATGTTCATCATATCTTATAATTTACTACAAAATAATCATAAAATATGATGAAAAAATAAAAAAATCTAACTTTAACCTAAAAAATAATTTACACAAATACAATCATTAAAAAAGACCCCATCTAAATAGTTTCTAAATGTTGTCCCGAGTTCAGAAATATGCTTGTTTCCATGTTATACTGCATTTTTTTCAGTTAATAGTGTTTTTTGTTTTTTTCCTGTAATGACCTTTTGACCCCAACCCTAAATTTAACACTAGCCCTAAATTTAACCCCAACTCTAACCCTTATGCTAACCCTTAATATATTTTCATTTAATTTTAACTCTATTCCTTATGCTAACCCTAATTTAATTGTAACCCTAACAGCTATTGTAATCCTAACCCTAGATTTATGCTAATTAAGTCTTTTTTTTTTCATTGCAATGTTGCTGACTGCCTCTAGGGGCAGTCAAGCAACAGATTCAGAGCGTCGGAAGTGAATTTTTTTTTTCACATATGCAGCTCCTGCAATATGGCATCCACGATCGCTTGGTGCCCCAGAGCCGGAATTTCGGTGCTGCCAATTGCCTCAATGTCGAGGCAATAGAGCAGCAACGTCAGAGCAATTTTCGCGATCGTTGATCGCAAAAACCGTTTGTTCAACCGCAGGACTCGACAGGCATGTCCATTGTCGGCAACAGAGTTGCCGGCTGGACATGCCTGACACGTCCTTTGTCGCGAAGGGTTTAATCTTTAAATGCATAATTATTGCGAAGTATTAAGGAAACTGCCTTCCCTCAAGATTCGCCTGTAAACAATAGTCAATTTCCTTGGCATGGCAAGTAAGAAAAGTGAAAATTTTGGACAGACAGGTGGAACCAGAAAAGTGCAAACTGTAGCTGTGAGGCAAAAGAATAAGAGTAATTGTGACTATGTAGGTGACTACTGCACAATTAAAGGGACTCCATCTCCTTCCTGTTGTTGTTTAAAATGTCCCCCTTCCTCTAGTACATCTTCACAGATAGATGCAAGTTTACTCTGAGCTCTGCTTCTCAGGTGAGACACGGCTTGCCCCGTGTCATCGGATCTGGATCTGTAGGGGCTCTTAGTCTCTCTCTCTGCTTTGCAAAGAGAGATTCAACCAAACACAGCACCAGAAGTCGGCTCCAACTCCGCTAATAAATTTTTTCATGGCCATGGGTGCTGTAACGCTTAAGGGATTAGTGTGCATTCCCTGAACGAAGCTCCAATCACAGAAGAAGCGTCAGTAGACACCGGACACAATAGCCGAGATAGACCCAAAGGTAAAAAAAAAATCCAAAATTGGATGGATGGTAGTGTGTGATTAGACTGCTTATGATTAAACACCAGTTGGTGCGGAACACGTAAAGCGTTTGGCCCCTGTGCTTGTTGTCACTGACTGTTTTTTTGTACTGGTTTTTTTTTTTTACAGTCTACAGACATTCAATACATTTTGATTTTGAATGCCACCAACAGAGGGGTCCTAGTAAAGGTAGCATGGGGAATCTGTGCATGTATGGAACGGCTATCTTGCAGCTTAACCCCTTAAGGACAGAGCCTTTGAAACATTTTTGTCCTTTCTGGACAATGGCTATTTTAACATTTCTGTGCTGTTTGTGTTTAGCAGTAATTTTCTTCTTCGTCATTTGCTGTACCCACACATATTATATATTGTTTTTATCGGGACAAAAAGGGCTTTCTATGGATGCCATATTTTTGATCATATCTTATCATATTATTAAAAAAAAAAAAAAAAATATGGTAAAAAAAAAAAAAATACACAAATTTCTTTGTTTTTATTTGAAACAACTTCTCCTCATCGACAATAGCGAACGAAAAAACATGCTAAATAGATTCTACTATTTCTCCTGAGTACAGGGATACCACCCATGCATAGGTTTGTTGGGTTGTTTGGGGGCTAAAATGCCAAATTTGTGAGGTGCAGTTTTTTGTTTTCCAACTTGAAATTTTTACATGCAGACAGCCTGCACCCATGTCCCATTTGGGACATATTTGAAACCAGCCAGTGTATTTTACCCCATCAACCCATATATTTTTTAAAAGTAGACACCCTAGGCTATCTCAAATGGTGGTATTTTAACACTTTCCATGCACTAATTCTACCACCAGCCTTTGTCAAAGTTTGTGGTAGTAATTTTTTTGTGTTTTTTTTTCACAAACCTTGTACTTCAGACATGAATTTACAGATTTTGGTATGTGTCACTGCCAAATAACACCCCAATAAGTGTTCAGCAACATCTCTTGAGTACAGGGATACCCCCCATGCATAGGTTTGTTGGATTGTTTGGGGGGTAAAAGGCCAAATTTGGGAGGTGCAGTTTTTGGTTTTCCAATTTGAAATTTTGACATGCAGACAGCCTGCACCCATGTCCCATTTGGGACATATTTGAAACCAGCCAGTGTATTTTACCACATCAACCCATATATTTTTTAAAAGTAGACACCCTACGCTATTTCAAATGGTGGTATTTTAACACTTTCCATGCACTAATTCTACCACCAGCCTTTGTCGAAGTTTGTGGTAGTAATTTTTTTGTGTTTTTTTTTCACAAACCTTGTACTTCAGACATGAATTTACAGATTTTGGTATGTGTCACTGCCAAATAACACCCCAATAAGTGTTCAACAACATCTATTGAGTACAGGGATACCACCCATGCATAGGTTTGTTGGGTTGTTTGGGGGGTAAAAGGCCAAATTTGGTAGGTGCAGTTTTTGGTTTTCCAAATTGAAATTTTGACATGCAGACCGCCTGCACCCATGTCCCATTTGGGACATATTTGAAAGCAGCCAGTGTATTTTACCCCATCAACCCATATATTTTTTAAAAGTAGACACCCTACGCTGTTTCAAATGGTGGTATTTTAACACTTTCCATGCACTAATTCTACCACCAGCCTTTGTCAAAGTTTGTGGTAGTAATTTTTGTGTGTTTTTTTTTTCACAAATATTGTATTTTAGACATAAATTCACAGATTTTGGTATGTGTCACTGCCAAAGAATAACCCAATATGTGTTCAACAACATCTCCTGAGTACAGGGATACCACCCATGCATAGGTTTGTTGGGTTGTTTGGGGGCTAAAAGGGCCACATTGTGAAGGTGCGCATTTTCAACTTGGAATATTGACGTGTAGCCAGCCTGAGCCCATCTTTCATTTGGGATTTTTTTTAAAGTAGGACAGTGTATTTTACCCCAAAAAGTATATATTTTGTAAAAGTAGACACCCTAGGCTATTTTAAATGGTGTTATTTTAACACTTTCCATGCACCAATTCTACCACCAGCCTTTGTCAAAGTTTGTGGTAGTCATTTTATTGTGTATTTTTTCCCACATACATTGTACTTTAGACACAAATTCACATATTTCGGTATGTGTCACTGACAAACAATACCACAATATATGTTCAGCAACATCTCCCGAGCACAGGGATACCACCCATGCATAGCTTTGTCAGCTTTGTTGGGTGTTGAAAGGCTACATTTGAGAGGTGCGCTTTTTGATTTTCAAACTTGGAATTTGAACATGTAGAGCAAGGAAGGGGTTAATAGCTCTTATAAGAGCCTTTGTAGTACTGTACAAAAAAATTAACCCCTAAAAATGCACAGACAAGAAAAAAGGTTCTGCTGTGCAGTGATCAGTGGCAGGGAAGGGGTTAATACACTACACTATACAAAGGGTATGGCTTTTATAAAAGCCCTTGGGACTCACAATTTTTTTACATTTTATTTAATTTATTACAATTAAAAAATTATGTTATACAGATCTGTCTCTTTCCCTCACTAAAACTCAAGTGAGGAGAGGGAGGCAGATCCATATGGGTCAGAACAATATTTACGAACCAGACGAATGGTGATGCTCATCTGAGAAATCACCAAACCACCTTTGCCACTGATCGGCTGTTACTGATCGCTATACACGCGTTCAGACAGCTTCAAAAGGAATACACGTAATCCCCTAGTGGGTATAACTAACCCCTAGCGAGTCTGACAAAAAAAATGCTGATAGCAAAAAAAAATCCTTCTGCGACTAGATTGCTCCATATGCGCTGCTTAGGCAGTGACCATATGCACTGCTTAGGCAGTGACCATATGTGCTGCTTAGGAAGTGATATACGGCAAGGAAGGGGTTAATAGCTCTTAAAAGAGCCTTTGATATACTGTAATAAATCAAAGTAAAAAAAAATAACCCCTAAAAAAATGCACAGACAGCAAAAAATGTGCTGCTGTGTAAGATCACTGCGTACACAGCGATCAATTGCAGGGAAGGGGTTAAATACTGGAAACGGCTTTTATAAAAGCCTTTGGGTCTCAATTCTATTAAATATATTATAATTAAAAACTTACATTATACAGCTCTGTCTCCCTCCCTCACTAAAACTCAAGTGAGAGGGAGGCAGATCTACACGGGTCAGATCAAATATTTACAAATATTGATCTAACCAGACGAATGGTGATGCTCATCTAAGCAAACGCCAACCCGCCTTTGTCACTTATCAGCTGTTACTGATCGCTATACATGCGGTCAGACAGCTAAAAATTTTTTTTTTACGTTAAACGTAGTCCCCTAGCGGGTATAATTAACACGTGACGGGTGTAATAAAAAAGTAAAAAAAAATTTAAAAATGCTTCTGCAGCAAGATTGCTGCATTTGCGTCAGATCGCTGCTTAGGCAGTGATCTACAGCAAGAAAGGGGTTAATCTCTCTTAAAAGAGCTTTTTTTTATACTGTAATGAATTACAGTAAAAAAAAAAATGAACCCCTAAAAAATGCAGACAGCAAAAAATGTGCTGCTGTGTATGATCACTGCGTACACAGCGATCAATGGCAGGGAAGGGGTTAAATGGCTTTTATAAAAGCCCTTGGTGTTTAAAATTTTATTAAATATTTTTTTTATTATGTTATTTTATTTTTTTACTTTATCTGATCTGTCTCTCTCCCTTACTATAACTAGTAAGGTGAGGGAGGCAGATCAATACTTGTCAAAGGCAATATTTGCTAATATTGCCTTTGACAGTATGATAAGTGCTCATCAGAGCACTTATCATACATGCCTGCACACAGATCACACAGATCTGCTGTGCCGGCATCGATTGGCTCCCCCTAGAGCATCGGAAGTGAAATACTTTCACTTCCGATGCTCTTGCCATTAGAAGGGAAGCGCTGCCTGTATAGGCAGCGTTCCCTTCTACTGAGCCGATGGGGTCGCTCAGGAGAGCGACCACCATCGGCTCTGGGGCAGCTGAAGGTGTTGTTAAGTGCCTCGCTGGCGAGGCACTTTAACAACACCGCAGATGCTTAGAAAGCGAACGATCGTTCGCTTTCTAAGCACATGTGTGCAGCGGGCGCAGCCATTTTTAAATGGCTGCTACGATCACTCCGTGGATCGCTTTCTTTACTCCATTTAGTGCATGACGTGCCAGGCACGTCACCTGTCGGCAAGTCCTCGATTTGCCGTGACGTGCCTGGCACGTCACCTGTCGTTAAGGGGTTAAGAAGGCTGGACACTGAATAAACTGTTGTTTTTCTGACAGGTTTGTATGGAATTTGCAACTTGTGGCAAAATCCGGTTATTTATTTTTTTTGGATAATGGATGATTTTGTATAATGGATACTCAAGGGACACTCAACCTGTAGTACAATTGTAGTTCTTGTAATATTCTTGTAGACAAGTTGTTGGAGTTGTTTACACTTGTATAGTTAGTTATGGGGATGGGCTGGTACAAATATTCATGGCATGTTATATTGAAACAGAAGATTCTATAACTTGTTTTATATTCAGCTCTAGTTCTCTGTTGTGCGTTCACATCATCAGTTATTAATGTGTTATATGTTTTTGTTGGGATGACAGCGTGTACATTATAGAATACAGGGACGGTGGAGTCTAATAAAATTCATAGTTTACTTATGTGTGATCTAGTAGCCTATACTCCAGCAGCAGAAAGGATTAAAAAGTGGTAGGGGGTGTAGAAAAAGAGTGGAACGAGAAATGCATGGTGAATTTGAAGTCTTGAAGGCACAGGTAGAATGAGTAAGGTGGGAGAGGATTTGGAACTGGTTACGCCTGAGGTATGGATAAAATGGTTAGAAGCAGCTGAAAATGAAGAGAACTATTCTCTTCCCATGAATTCATAAGCAGAAAAGGTATTTGTGAACCATACAGGCCATTGGGATAGTATGGACCAGACGCGGATGCTCCATATGTGCTAGGTGTGCAGCATGGAGCAGACTCTCTGTGTATTTCTGGTGTTTGTGTGCTGCGAACAGAGAGCACACAAACCCCGGAAATACATCCGGGAGACAGACGGCAGCTGTGAATTCGGCAACAGAGTCACTCACTATGTTGCCAATTCGACCAGCACGAAAAGTATATGAAAATTTGTACACTTTCAGTGCTTGTCAAATTGGCAACAGAGTGAGTGACTTTGTTGCCGAATTTATAGCTGTCATCAGCCCCTCGGATGTAACTTGTGCATTTCCAGGGGTTTGTGTGCTGGCTGTTTGCAGGAGTGCTCCGGACTGGCAGCACGCTTGTCACTCAGGGGCACGATACGCCCCTGGTATGGAGGTCATATTTTGTAAGCTGAGGCACTCCACAGAAAAATATCAGCCTTTCCAAAGTCAGTGATAGCTGAGAAAAAAAGATTCTTACTCCTTGTTACAGGACGACCAGAGATCAACCTGTCCCATGCAGGGGCGTACCTAGAGCATTTGGCACCCGGGGCGGACCCTGAGTGTGGCACCCCCCCATAATAAAAATCCACAAGTGGATTCACACCCTCCTTTAATTAATCCACCCCCCTTAAATGAATCCACCCCCTTTAATTAATCCACTCCTTAATTAATCCACCCCCCTTAATTAATCCACCCCCCTTAATTAATTCACACCCCCCTTTAATTAATCCACCCCCCTTTAATTAATCCACTCCTTAATTAATCCACCCCCCTTAATTAATCCACACCCCCTTGTGTACCTCTGACATGTTGGAATTTATTCCTGAATTGATTAAAGGCCTAGACAGTTACTTGCATAGCCATACAACGCCATCTCTGGAGAAAACACCAACTGGATCACATGTGGTATAATCTTCCAGTGCACTGAACAATTAGCATTGTATGTGTAGTCAATGGAGTATATTCGATGCAAGGTCTTGTTACTAGTGGGGTACCTCAGGGATCTGTACTTGGACCCATTCTCTTTAATATTTTTATTAGCGATATTGCAGAAGGTCTTGTTGGCAAAGTATGTCTTTTTGCTGATGATACAAAGATTTGCAGCAGGGTTGATATTCATGGAGGGATAAGCCAAATGGCAAATGATTTAGCTAAACTAGAAAAATGGTCAGAGCAGTGGCAACTGGCATTTAATGTGGACAAGTGCAAGATTATGCACCTTAGGCGTAAAACCCAAAAGCAGAATATAGACTATTTTGTACAGTCCTAACCTCAACATCTGAGGAAAGGGATTTAGGAGTAATAATTTCAGAGGACTTGAAGGTAGGTAGGCAATGCAATAGAGCAGCAGGAAATGCTAGCAGAATGCTTGGTTGCATAGGGAGAGGTATTAGCAGTAGGAAGAGGGAAGTGCTCATGCCATTGTACAGAGCACTTTTGAGACCTCACTTGGAGTATTGTACGCAGTACTGGAGACCAAATCTCAAGAAGGATTTTGATACTTTGGAGAGAGTTCAGAGAAGGCTACTAAACTGATTCATGGGTTGAAGGATAAAACTTACCAGCAAAGGTTAAAGCATCTTAACATGTATAGCTTGGAGGAAAGACGTAACAGGGGCGATATGTTACAAACAGGGCTCGAGTCCTGCAGGAACGCGTGGGAACGGCGTTCCTGCACTTTTTTCATGGCAGGAACGCCGTTCCCTTTGCTCCTGCAGTGGCTGATCTGGATTTGAGCCGCCGTGATTGAAAAAAAAAAAAAAGTCCAATTCTCGCGAGACGCGAGATTTCGGCCGTTTCGCGGGCTTTTCTCTGCACGGAGGAGGTGTCCGTCCAGGGACACGGAGCAGCAGCTACCAGGTAAGTGATGGGGAGGAGGGTGGTTCCTGGGCATCTGACTGGCATAATATTACTGGGCATCTGAGAGGCATAATATTACTGGGCATCTGAGAGGCATAATATTCCTGGGATTCTGAGAGGCATAATATTCCTGGGCATCTGACTGGTACAATATTACTGGGCATCTGACTGGCATAATATTACTGGGCATCTGAGAGGCATAATATTACTGGGCATCTGACTGGCATAATATTACTGGGCATCTGAGAGGCATAATATTACTGGGCATCTGAGAGGCATAATATTACTGGGCATCTGACTGGCATAATATTACTGGGCATCTGAGAGGCATAATATTACTGGGCATCTGAGAGACATAATATTACTGGGCATCTGAGAGGCATAATATTACTGGGCATCTGAGAGGCATAATATTACTGGGCATCTGAGAGACATAATATTACTGGGCATCTGAGAGGCATAATATTACTGGGCATCTGACTGGCATAATATTACTGGGCATCTGAGAAGCATAATATTACTGGGCATCTGACTGGTACAATATTACTGGGCATCTGAGAGGCATAATATTACTGGGCATCTGAGAGGCATAATATTACTGGGCATCTGACTGGTACAATATTACTGGGCATCTGACTGGCATAATATTACTGGGCATCTGAGAGGCATAATATTACTGGGCATCTGAGAGGCATAATATTACTGGGCATCTGACTGGTACAATATTACTGGGCATCTGAGAGGCATAATATTACTGGGCATCTGAGAGGCATAATATTACTGGGCATCTGACTGGTACAATATTACTGGGCATCTGAGAGGCATAATATTACTGGGCATCTGACTGGTACAATATTACTGGGCATCTGAGAGGCATAATATTACTGGGCATCTGACTGGTACAATATTACTGGGCATCTGAGAGGCATAATATTACTGGGCATCTGACTGGCATAATATTACTGGGCATCTGAGAGACATAATATTACTGGGCATCTAACTGGCATAATATTACTGGGCATCTGAGAAGCATAATATTCCTGGGCATCTGAATGGCATAATATTACTGGGCATCTGACTGGCATAATATTACTGGGCATCTGAGAGGCATAATATATCTGGGCATCTGACTGGCATAATATTACTGGGCATCTGACTGCCATAATATTACAGGCATCTGACTGCCATAATATTACTGGGTATCTGACTGGCACAATATTACAGGCATCTGACTGGCACACTATTACTGGGCATCTGACTGGTACACTATTCCTGGTATCTGACTGGCATAATATTACTGGGCATCTGACTGGCACACTATTCCTGGTATCTGACTGGCACACTATTCCTGGTATCTGACTGGCACAATATTACTGGGCTCTGACTGGCACACTATTCCTGGTATCTGACTTGCACACTATTACTGGGCTCTGAGTGGCACAATATTCCTGGTATCTGACTGGCACAGAGGGGCAAAATCCTGGCACATAGAGGGGAAAATCCTGGCATATAGAGGGTGAAAATTCTGGCACATAGAGGGGGAAATCCTGGCATATAGAGGGGCAAAATCCTGGAATAGAGGGGCAGAATCCTGTCATATAGAGGCAAAATCCTGGCATACAGGGGCAAAATCCTGGCATAGAGGGGCAAAATCCTGACATAGAGGGGCAGAATCCTGTCATATAGAAGGGCAAAATCCTGACATAGAGGGGCAAAATCCTGGCATAGAGGGGCAAAATCCTGGCATAGAGGGGCAGGGGCAGAGTCTTGTCATATAGAGGGGCAAAATCCTGGCATATAGAGGGTCAAAATCCTGGCATAGAGGGGCAAAATCCTGGCATATAGAGGGGCAAAATCCTGGAATAGAGGGGCAAAATCCTGGAATTGAGGGACAAAATCCTGGCATAGAGGGGCAAAATCCTGGCACATAGAGGGCAAAATCCTGGCATATAGAGGGGCAAAATCCTGGCATATAGAGGGGCAGAATCCTGGCATATAGAGGGGCAGAATCCTGGCATACAGGGGCAAAATCCTGGCACATAGAGGGGCAAAATCCTGGCACATAGAGGGGCAAAATCCTGGCATAGAGGGGCAAAATCCTGGCACATAGAGGGGAAAATCCTGGCATATAGAGGGGCAAAATCCTGGAATAGAGGGGCAAAATCCTGGCATATAGAGGGGCAGGATCCTGGCATATAGAGGGGCAAAATCCTGGCATATAGAGGGGCAGAATCCTGACATAGAGGGGCAGAATCCTGACATAGAGGGGCAAAATCCTGGCATATAGAGGGGCAGAATCCTGGAATAGAGGGGCAAAATCTTGACATAGAGGGGCAAAGTCCTGGCATATAGAGGGGCAGAATCCTGGCATAGAGGGGCAAAATTCACTGAATTGTCGGTGAAATATATATGGGGGGGGGGGGGGGTCGCAGTGGATTTTGTGTGAGTTCCCACACTTTTTTTCCCAGGACTTGACCCCTGGTTACAAACATTTAAATACATAAAGGGAATCAACACAGTAAAGGAAGAGAGTATATTTAAAAGAAGAAAAACTACCACAACTAGAGGACATAGTCTTAAATTAGAGGGGGAACGATTTAAAAGTAATATCAGGAAGTATTACTTTACTGAGAGGGTAGTGGATGTATGGAATAGCCTTCCAGCAGAAGTGGTAGAGGTAAACACAGTCAAGGATTTTAAGCATGCGTGGGATAGACACAAGGCTATCCTAGTTATAAGACCGGGAACGAGGGACTAATAAAAGTACTCAAAAAAAATTGGGCAGACTAGATGGACCGAATGGTTCTTATCTGCCGACACATTCTATGTTTCCATGTTTCTATGTGCAGTGATATTGCAGTTGATCATTGTGTAATCCAACATATTTTAACACAAGGAAGAATTAAATGGGACAATTCCTGGTATGATCAAGGCTTGAATGACCAGTACCATTAAACCCCATTGAAGAATTGTTATTATAAGGACAGAAGAGAGAGGTATGGAAATAATTTATGGTGCCCAGCAGTAAGAGCCTGAAGCCAATTTAACCAATATCCCCATGGGGACAAAGCCCAGCTGTATCATTAAGGGATGGTAAAATTTAGCCAAACAGATTTCATAGAGGTTCATACTGCAGAAGAAGGGGGAGGGGAGGTGATTTGGTTTTAACATTTTAGCTGGTCTTTTAAAAATAAAAGACTGAACAGCTTATCAGTTAATTGTCCTGTGCTTCTGACGATTATGAAGAATCGAGGAGAAATACACCTCCCTCCCCTTTAATTCTTTAATTAATCCATTATCCACCCCCCCCCTTTAATTAATTTAGCCCCATCACATAAAATGACTACTCACATTTTGATGATGCCTTGCCTCCGAGACCGACCACTGGGTGCCTCAGACGGACTGACGGCGCTGCGCACGTCGTCATCACGTTGCGCGACGCCGCGGCCCGCAACACTCCTCCCCTTCTCATCCTCCATGAAGTCCCGTCGGGCCGCAAAGGTGCTGCGGCTGTGCACAGCGTAATGATGGGGGGTGACACATGACACTGGAAGTCATGGCACCCCCTTAGTCAGTGGCACCCGGGGCGGGCCGCCCCCCCCTTAGTACGCCACTGGTCCCATGACATCATATAACCAAAGAAATTACAGCAGGAGTGAGATTCGCTAATGCTAACCTTGAGGCAGCAACATTTACCTTTGATTTGGGCAGTAAAAATCCTTCAGCAGGCCTATACAATCAGGGCCTGCCTTAGGTGCTAATGCAACCTGTGTGGGCAACTCCCTTGGTGACCCCATTTTCCCTGTCCTCTCTGCCATTGACAAGGTGGTGGTAAGGTATAGTTATCAGATAATAAAAGTTTTTTTCAAAAAATGCATTCCTTGTTTTAATTCCTTCCTCTGCCCCTTTCACTCCATTTCACCAACCATCCTTTCATTGCATCCACAGCATCTGATTGCACCCAAATAACTTGCCACAGCACCCATTTCACTCACAGGACTGGCTCCAGCACCCAGATTGTACCAATGACTTACCCTCAACACCAACATTGCACCAATGATTTACCCCCAACTTCCACATTGCACCAATGACTTGCCTCTTGCACCCACATTGCACCAGTGACTGATACAGATTTGCACTTGCAGGACTATCTTCCAGCCCCTAGTTCTTGCTCTGTGCTCCCCACGCATCTGAGTAATCTGAGTACTGGGTGGTCACGTGACCCTGACAATCTGACATGCGGGGTGCCTGAGGCAGCCTAAGAGGTTGTCTGTGTGCCCAGACTGCACAGACATAAGCTGCCTACCATCCTCACAAAGAGGTCTGGGCATGCAGGCAAGCAAATATTTTTTTCCAACTCACCTATCAATGCCTGAGTTTTGCAGCTCCCTTGCATGTGCGAGAGTCCCTGTCAATCAAACTAGGATGTGTGATTGGCTGCCTGGCAAGTTCTTTGCATGTGCAGTACCCCAAGTGCCCCACTTCTCCATCCAGAGGTATGCATTAGCATTTTATTTATCAGCTACTCACAGTTCACATTTTAGTGAATAGGCCTCTCTCTGTAGTTCTCCCCCACCCGCTGTCAAAAATATATTTAGATTGTCAGGCGTTAATTAGCTATAAAGTACTAATAAATACTATTTCCTTAAACATTTGTGTTCTCTCTACCAGACTGTGACCCCATGATCCCTTGAAGAATACATTTCAAGGTTAAGTAACTAATAGATCTTTGTTAATCCAGTGTAATCTCCTATTACTAAATGAGTGTACAACACTCCCATTTCCTTTTCCAGAATGCTTCTTGCAAGTGTTTGACAATGAAGACTTTAAAATTGGCTGATTTCATTCTAACTGTATAGAAGCCATGTGTCTGTTTGCTTCTCTTTACATAGCTGTATTTATTTTTGGTAAACTAGAAGGTTTTTGTCCATCACAATGTACTTGTATCTTTCATGGAAGAAGTGATGACACTGGAACAAGGTAGGTGCTCTGCTCTGCTCTCTCTCTCTCTCTCTCTCTCTCTCTTTGAAATTTAGTTCAATCCAGTAATAGTAATACAATTATACAGAATATACATTTGTATGTTTCTACGTACAAAGAAAAATAGAGAGAAAAGGGAAGAGTGTTAGGATTTAGAACAGGAGGGAAAATAGAGCAGGGTTACAAATAAGGTCACTCTTTCGTGTTTGAATGCATGCCTATGTCTTGGTATTAAAAAAATATTTGTTTTGCTAGGTCCGTTCTGTGCAATGATCCTGACATGTTTGATATTCCTGTCAATGTTCCTGTTGACACTGTGAAGCTTCGAGTGGAAAAGACAGTGATCCGTAGGATTCCAACAGAGGCCTTCTATTACCTGGTAGATCTAAGATACCTTTGGTTGACTTACAACAGTATCACCAGTATAGACTCAAGTAGTTTCTATAATTTGAAGCAACTTCATGAATTACGTTTGGATGGAAACATGATCTCAGTTTTCCCATGGGAGTCCTTAATGGAGATGCCCCGTCTACGTACCTTAGACTTGCATAACAACAGAATAGCAAGTATTCCTGCTGATGCTGCTCGTTACTTGAAAAATCTCACTTATATAGACGTGTCTAGTAACAAACTCACTACTTTGCCTTCAGATGTGTTGGATGTTTGGCCTCTATTCTTTGAAAAAACACCCAAAAGTACAGACCTTGTATCTCTGAGAGTTATATTAGGTAAGATCTGCACATTCCTTGCTAAGATGTATAAAGAGATTTCTGTGATGAGTGTGTGGTTAGGGGAAATGTAATAATAGTAGTGGAGCACAAGGGTCAATGATGTCAAAGAAAAAGTGTAATATTTCAATAATCTTTATAAGAAACCATTTATAATGATTCCTGCAAGCTCCCAAATGTTAACAGTGGGTAGATATTGTGTTCAAAACTGTTTATACTCTACAGAATTTGAGTGTAATACAGGCTATTTCCTGTATGTATTCCAAATTCATATTGGTACACATTGGTGGTATACCAAATTCATAGCAGTACGAATCCTTGCAACCAGATTCATCTCCAGTTCTGGCCTGGAATAATGCAATATATGTAAGGCCATCATGACAAAGGTTTCCTGTCATTTCCCTCACCTGTCAGTTAAGCCAAGAGCCCAATAAGGGCATGGCAGGGGGGTGGCAATGAGTGGATAGAGGGGATGGCCTTAGGCTATATATTGCAGGATTTACAGAAATGATTTCCTGTTTAAAGTAAAATGACAAGTTCCTTACCTGCTGATATGGAAGCCCTCCTGGCCCAGCACAGGACTGCTGCTTCCATCCATGGTCCAGATTGGCTGATAGATAGAGTGGGTGAGCTGTTACACCTTGCACACACTGTGTCCAGCCTCACACCAGCTTTAACTAATGCCCCTATTAGGCCCATTAGAGCTAGGGCCTCCAGACCCCCAGCCCACTTTAGCCATGATGCAGCAGGGTAAAATCATGGTTATTCCCCCACTCCAGCCTGCCTGCTAGCAGGGAGAGGAGAAGACAGAGCTGCATGGTGAGCAGGCCTCATGTGCAGTCTCCTTCTCCTTCTCCCCCTGCATTAGTATCAGCTGCCTCTCACTATGACAGGAGAGCAGCAGCTAGGCAGGCATTAACCCACCACGTGGCCTCTCGGTATGGGGATGCCAGGGAAGCCCGTGGTTATAGTAGTGCAGGGTCCCCACAGCCTGGCAGCAGCAGGCATCATGCTGAAGAGGATTCATCAGGCGAGGATTCCCCTACTCTACAGAGGGGTGGAAGCAGAGGTGACATGCAGAGCAGCAGTGCGCAGGGGACAAAGAGGAGAAACAGGCCAGCTGCCTTTCTACAGGTCCATTAACCCACGACAGCGCAGCAACTCAAGAAGAAGAGGAGAAGTTGCTGGCACGAGTCGGTCCAGGCAGCGCTCATCAAGGGAGTCTTCAGCCAGGTCCACAGTTCCCTTGCAACTGGTCCGGCACCGCAGGGGAGGATCATCCGATGTCTCCTTCTCCCTCTCCCCCTGCATTAGTATCAGCTGCCTCTCACTATGACAGGAGAGCAGTGGCTAGGCAGGCATTATCCCACCACGTGGCCTCTCGGTATGGGGATGCCAGGGAAGCCTGTGGTTATAGTAGTGCAGGGTCCACACAGCCTGGCAGCAGCAGGCATCATGCTGAAGAGGATTCATCAGGCGAGGGTTCCCCTACTCTACAGAGGGGTGGAAGCAGAGGTGACATGCAGAGCAGCAGTGCGCAGGGGACAAAGAGGAGAAACAGGCCAGCTGCCTTTCTACAGGTCCATTAACCCAGGACAGCGCAGCAACTCAAGAAGAAGAGGAGAAGTTGCTGGCACGAGTCGGTCCAGGCAGCGCTCATCAAGGGAGTCTTCAGCCAGGTCCACAGTTCCCTTGCATCCGGTCCGGAACCACAGTGGAGGATCATCCGATGTCAGCCCGTTGCTGTGCTCGCAGTCTCCGAGGGCTTCTCCTGTTCCACTACCCACGGCAGTTCTGCAGGTCAGGGGCTTGTCCGGTGGTGAGTCTCATATTTACCCTTTTACTATCTCACAATCAGCGCACGACACTCAAATGCAACACACTATAGTGGGGAGAGATTCAGTTGGGGGGGTGGAAGGGGTGGGGAATTTGCACACACCTCAGAGGGAGTCCCTTATACTTTCCCAACTGGTGGGAGAGCTGAAGGATATGCTAAAAGTGGTGGAGGCAAGTTCATTGACAGGCCCCCTCCCCCTGACACAGGTATGGGGTGCTTATGCGTCCACAGCTTCTGGTGCGGCACAGGTCCCGGGTGTTCCCCAAGTCAGTAAAGAAGTAGGTGTGACATCTGCTGTGGTCGTTGGGAACCAACGTTGCCCGCCACACCGGCTGTCATGGCGTTGTCCGTCCCGGCCGCGGACACATCCCAAAAAGATACAGGTGGAAAAGGAAAGACACGGTCCGATTATCGGACGCTGCCAGGGGGACATATATATATATATATATATATATTTTGCTTGCTACGAGGGCCCCGTAGGTGCGCACCTAATGCAAGAAGTGAGGGAAAAGATTGGTAAGGGCGAGTCTGTTGAAACATTCTCCCTGCTCCCCCTAGAGAAATGTAATCGTGATGAAGTTTCCAAGCCGAATGATCATAAGAAGGAAGACGAGGAGAAGAGGCGGGACCGCCTCATCCCTCGGACTTTCTCAAATTGGCTGCAAGCCTTTGCGATCTTGGCTGGGGTGATTGGTGTAACAAACCCAGAGCAATGCACGGGTTTGTTTTGCTACATGGACTCCATCCACGAAGCGTATAGGGTGTATGGGGGACAAGCTTGGCTTAGATACGACGAACTGTTTCGTCAACGCTTAGCGGTTCGCAAGTCATCGCAAGGACATTGTGATATGGCTCAGGGTCATGGCTCCCGGGCGCAATTTGGCAGTAGCCGCAGGTCTACCTGATTAAGGACCTTCGGCCTCGGCAACAAAAAAGGGCGCATGCTGGCAATTTAACGACTCTACTTGCAAGAGGGGCGGTTCATGCAAATTTAAGCATGACTGCTCCGGTTGTAGGGGAGGCCACCCAGCCTTCAAATGCTTTAAACGGCGACACCAAGAAAAAGGGGGTTCTTTTAACCCATCTGGTGGGAAAGGGGACGACACCAGAGGCCGTAAAGCCAATGGTCTCTTGGCTCAATAGGAGGCAGCTGCCTTGCTGCTGGCTGGTTTCTTGTACGGTTTTGTTATCGCAGCAAAACTCGACTCGGTTTTACCTGTGCCGAAATTTTTTAGATCAGCTGCGCATTTCCTGAAGTGGTGTTTGACAGGTTGCAAAAGGAGGTATTGTTGGTCAGGATGAATGGTTCGTCCTTCCCAATTCCTGGATTGCGTATATCTCCCCTTGGAGTGGTACCCAAAAAGGAACAGAGCAAGTTCTGCCTTATCCACCATCTGTCCTTCGCAAGGGGCAGGTCTGTGAATGACGGAATTGACGATGAACTTTGCAAAGTGTCATACACCTCTTTTTATCAGGCAACCCGATGGGTGCGCAGGATGGGTCAGGGCGCCTTCATGGCAAAAACTGGCATAGAGGCGGCCTTTAGGCTTTTATCGGTACACCCTTCTTGTTTTTATTTACTGGGTTGTCAGTGGCAAGGTGGCATTTATGTTGACAAATGTTTGCCAATGGTATGTGCGATATCATGCTCACTGTTCGAGATGTTTATTTCATTTTTAGAATGGGTGATCAGGGAGGAGTCGGGTGCGGCATCTGTCATTCATTACTTGGATGATTTTTTGTGTGTTGGCCCACCCGACTTCTCCTTGTGCCTTATGCTACTGCGCACCATTTAGAATGCGATGCAGCAATTTGGGGTCCCATTGGCTAGCGACAAGACAGTGGGTCCAGCTACCACATAACGTTTTTGGGGATAGAATGTCCACGGAATGCCGCCTTCCCCTTGATAAAGTGGTTGACCTCGTAGGGTTGTGCCGGCTGTTAAAAGAGCGCGTAAAGTACAGCTTAGACAACTGTAGTCTCTTCTGGGTAAGCTAAATTTTGCTTGCAGGATCATCCCTATGGGCAGAATTTTTGCAGGCGTTTGTCGCTATCGACAGTAGGGGTGCGGGCGCCGCATGATTACATACGACTGACGGATGAGCATAGGGCTGACCTAGCAGTTGGGGATTCTTTCCTTAGGACATTTAATGGGAGGTCATTGATCCCTGATAGGGCAGTTACCAACAAGGAATTGAATCTTTGGACAGACGCCTCTGGGGCGGTGGGTTTTGGGGCCAATTTCGAACACAAATGGTGTTGGGATTCTTGGCCTCGGCATTTTTTTTTTCCAGTCTGATCTAACAAAAAATCTTGGCCTTTCTGGAGCTATTCCCGATCATAGTCTCAGTGATAGTATGGGGCCATCAGTTGGAAAACATGAAGGTCAGGTTTTGGTGCGACAGCTTGGGGGTGGTGCAAGCCATTAACAACGGGGCGGCTGCATCCCCCCCGGTGATACACCTGTTGACGGAGCTGGTCCTTATTTGTCTACGGAGGACTTTTCTGGAGCAAGTCGTGCATGTTCCCGGGATACAGAAGGATGTGGCTGACTCTTTATCCCAGCATCAAGGGGAGCAGTTCCGGTTGTTGGTGCCCGGGGTGGACGGAGAAACCACTCCCGTCCCCCAATGGATTTGGAAAATCGCGGACGGAAAATAGTTTTTTGATACACCATCTCTGGTACCTGCTACATGGGCCGCGTATAAAAAGGCGTGGGAACAGTGGCGTTCCTTCCTACTATTTGCAGGCAGTCCGTTGGATGTGGACGGGGTCAGCATTATTCGGTTATGGTTTAACGGACAAATGTTTGCAGACAACATTTCTGTGCCGGCCATTAATAGGAAAATGTCTGCAATAGTGGCCTGGTTTAAATTTAGTGGGTTTCCTGATTTGACCAAGGAGTTTTTAGTTAAAATGGCGTTGAAGGGGTATAGGAGGGGATATAAACAGGCCAAAACAGGGCACCTAGTGACATATCAGTTATTATTGCGCTTGCTCACAAGTTCGCCATCCATTTGTAGGTCAAGTTGCGCGGTTCCGTTGTTTAGCATGGCATTCTCCTGGGCTTTTGTTGGTGCCTTCAGAATCAGCAAACTTGTTTCCCCCACAAAGAACAGGCACGGGGGTATTTTGTTGGAGGATGTCCAAAAGCGCACAGGATAGTATATGTACAATGATTCGTAAGTCCAAAACAGACCAGTGTGGGTGGTTTGAAAGTCACTATGGTGGCTTTACCTGGTTATATTGCATGCCCGGTATTTTGCTTTAGTCAGTTTCTCCAGGCACGCCCACCGGGCTGCCACACTTTGTTACTGCCCAGCGTCGGGTCAGCTCTGTGTCTTGGCGCTCGGTTTGCAACCACTGCTGTTTGGGTCTCATTCATTTAGGATAGGGGCGGCCACTGACGCAGCATGCTGGGGATTAGGGGATGAGGTGGTGAAATTAATTGGGCGGTGTGAATCGTCTAGATTTCATACGTAAATTGGAACACACCTAGTCTGAATTTTGTCTAGTAGTGCAATAAAAAATATAAAAAAAAAATAAAAATAAAAAAATAAGAGAAAATAAAGGCTGGCGGAGAGATAATTCAATTATCTGATTATGTTATTCATTTGCAGGTTGCTAGATTTGCAGAGCTTGGATACTAGGGCATTCATTCAATTTTGGGCAGCCAAGAGGGCTGAATTACGCCCCAACGGCGAGCATTTGGGCCTAGGTCCTGTGGGAGTCTAAGTGCGTTCGATAGGCGTAAGGGGATTACGATAGGCTGCCATGCCGCAGCTGATATCCCAATCAGTAGCCAGGTGGGGCCCACCTCAGGTGTTGGTTCTACATCTGGGTGGCAATTACCTCTGCTCCATTCCGTTGAGGGAGTTGATATGTCATATGAGAGTGGACATGCTTCGACTGTGGCTCCAATATCCCGAGTTGATTATCGTTTGGGCTAACATGGTGTCCAGGATGTCATGGCGTGGAGCGAAGAGTCTTCAGGGCATTGAACGTGCTCGTAAAAAACGAAACTGAACCATCTCTCGTTTTGTGGTGTTTAATAATGGTATTGTAGCTCGGCATCTTGACCTTAACGGGACCGATGCTTCCTTATATAGGAGAGATGGGGTCCATCTTAACCCCGTGGGTCTGGATGTTTGGAACCTGGCGATCCAGACCAGTTTGGAGAAAGCGGTAGCTGTTTGGAGGAGCCTATACGTGTAAGGGTTCACGCGTATTGGCCATGGCGGGGGTCCCCGAGGTTTGGCGCTTGTGCAGGGGGTTGGTCATCTGGGGTATGGCCAACCCGGTTGGGCAGTAGCTGTGGGAAGCTAGCTGCACGGGCTCCCCATGGGCTTGTCCCTGGGGAGTGAGGCATGGCTACTGTGCAAACAGGGACGTCAGTAGCCGTGAGTCATGTGGTACGCCTGCGCCAGATTCTCGGGGTCCTGATCCTAGATGGTCTAGGATAAGGCACACGCTACCGCTAAGGTTCAGTAGTATTGTTTCATGTTGTTTATATTTATGGTTATAAAAGCATGTGTTGGTTGGTATATATGTATATGTATATAATGTTTGTATATATATATAATTGTATATGCCCGGTTATTTATTTATTTATAAAGTTTTAACCATATTTGGTTTACAGTAATATTCGTTACTTATTTCAGCTATATTTTAGCTGTCAATTTATGTTGCAGCATTTCAATAAAGACTGCGACCTTTCTAGCCACTCAGTTGTCTGTCTCTTTATTGGTGGGGGGAATGTATTATCAGGTATACCTTGGTCAAGTTCTGGCCTGGAATAATGCAATATATGTAAGGCCATCATGACAAAGGTTTCCTGTCATTTCCCTCACCTGTCAGTTAAGCCAAGAGCCCAATAAGGGCATGGCAGGGGGGTGGCAATGAGTGGATAGAGGGGATGGCCTTAGGCTATATATTGCAGGATTTACAGAAATGATTTCCTGTTTAAAGTAAAATGACAAGTTCCCTCCCTCCCATCCCTAGGTGACGAAGAAGGAAGTGGCAGCGGGGGTCCCCGAGGTTTGGCGCTTGTGCAGGGGGTTGGTCATCTGGGGTATGGCCAACCCGGTTGGGCAGTAGCTGTGGGAAGCTAGCTGCACGGGCTCCCCATGGGCTTGTCCCTGGGGAGTGAGGCATGGCTACTGTGCAAACAGGGACGTCAGTAGCCGTGAGTCATGTGGTACGCCTGCGCCAGATTCTCGGGGTCCTGATCCTAGATGGTCTAGGATAAGGCACACGCTACCGCTAAGGTTCAGTAGTATTGTTTCATGTTGTTTATATTTATGGTTATAAAAGCATGTGTTGGTTGGTATATATGTATATGTATATAATGTTTGTATATATATATAATTGTATATGCCCGGTTATTTATTTATTTATAAAGTTTTAACCATATTTGGTTTACAGTAATATTCGTTACTTATTTCAGCTATATTTTAGCTGTCAATTTATGTTGCAGCATTTCAATAAAGACTGCGACCTTTCTAGCCACTCAGTTGTCTGTCTCTTTATTGGTGGGGGGAATGTATTATCAGGTATACCTTGGTCATGTGATTGGCTGTGCTGCAGTCAGCAGTGGAATCTCCAATCTTTGGTCTGAAAACTGCTGCTCTTTTAGGATGTGTGTGTATATATATATATATATATATATATATATGTCTGTATATAAATGTCTGTATGTAAACTTTTGCACTCCAGCTTGACAAAAGGCTTAACAGCCTGAAACGTCGCTGAAAAAACTATGCTGACGATCATCCTGCATTAAAACCTGAATGACTGTCTTTAGAAGCCCTGTGAGTGCATTCTTTTTCTGTTTTGGATTTTGTAGATTGATGTGGATTGCACCCAGGCAAGTTTTGGCATTTTTTATGACTTAAATTGGGCAGAGTGCTGGTACTTTGGATCGATATATATATATATATATATATATGTCTGTATATAAATGTCTGTATGTAAACTTTTGCACTCCAGCTTCTGTGGATTATATATGTCATGAGAAAGGTAGTCTACAACTTTTGTGTAGCGTGCAGAAGGTTAGTAATCACTTTTTGTATGTACTGTGTGTGTCTTTGTGTCCAGGGCTGACCTTAAGTGTTCCGGCGCCCTGTGCGGCCCTCCCCTGTGGCACCCCCCCAAGCCTATCACTTTCCTCTCCCTCCATGTATGTGTCTCTCCCTTCCCATGTTTGTCCCTTTCCTCTTCCTTGCCATGACTGTCTCTCTCCAACTCCCCCATATCTGTTCTCTCTCCTCCTCCTCCCCATATCTGTTCTCCCTCTCCCCATATCTGTTCTCTCTCTCCCCTTCCTCATTCTCTTTCTCCCCCTTCCTCTGTTCTCTCTCCCCCTCCTGTTCTCTTCTCCCTCTCCCCCTCCTGTTCTCTTCTCCCTCTCCCCCTTCCTCTGTTCTCTCTCTCTCCCCCCTTCCTCTGTTCTCTCTCTCTCCCTTCCTCTTTTCTCTCTACCCCCCTTCCTCTGTTCTCTCTCCCCGCTCTCAGCCGGTGAGCTGCTGGCACTCAGCCTCTAAACACTTGCTGGGCACACGAGAGGCAGTCTGGGAGGATGTCTGTACACGTGGGCAGTGCACTCACACCAAGCTGTCTATCAATAGACACCTAGAAGTGCTGGTGAAGTCATGTGGATTTAATGTGGTTGCTGACTGGTGTAAGTCCTAGGTGTACATTGTGGTGCTGACTGGGGTAAGTCTAGACTCTACAATGAGTAAGTCCTGCGTATGCAATGAGAGTGCTGGGGCACGTCCTAGGTGTGCTGTTTCAAGTGCCCCGGTGTGCAACATGGGTGCTGGGGCATGTCCTGTGTGTGTGTGCAATGTGGGTGCTGGGACAAGTCCTAGGTGTGCAATGTGGGTTCTGGGTAATATCCTGGGTGTTCATGCAATCTGGTCGATGTCTACAGCATGTCCTGGGTGTGCAATCTGGGTGTTCTGGAAAGACATGTCGGTGCATTGTAGGGGCTCTAACCAGGGGCGTCACTAGGGTTGGTGTCACCCGGTGCGGAAACTCATGGTGTCACCCCCCTGGATTTCCTCCAATACAATGCCAAACAGATTCCATAGATGGCCTATTAACTATGCCACACACAGGAGCCCCATTAATTATGACACACACAGGAGCCCCATAAATTATGCCACACCAGAGCCACATAAATTATGCCACACCAGAGCCCCATAAATTATGCCACACCAGAGCCCCACTATTTATGCCTCACCTCTGCCCAATTAATTATGCCACACACACAGGTGCCCCATAATTATGCCACACACACACAGGTGCCCTCATAATTATGCCACACAAAAGAGTCCCTTAATTATGCCACACAAAAGAGTCCCATAATTATGCACACATGGGACCGCCATTAATTATGCAACACACAGGAGCCCCACGAGGTGACAATTGTACAATTATAGATACCAGGAATATTGTGCCAGTCAGAGCCCAGGAATATGGTGCCAGTCAGAGCCCAGGAATATAGTGCCAGTCAGAGCCCAGGAATATAGTGCCAGTCAGAACCCAGTAATATTGTGCCAGTCAGAGCCCAGGAATATTGTGCCAGTCAGATACCAGGAATATTGTGCCAGTCAGAGCCCAGTAATATTGTGCCAGTCACAGCCCAGGAATATTGTGCCAGTCAGAGCCCAGTAATATTGTGCCAGTCAGTGCCCAGGAATATTGTGCCAGTCAGAGCCCAGTAATATTGTGCCAGTCAGAGCCCAGGAATATTGTGCCAGTCAGAGCCCAGTAATATTATGCCAGTCAGAGCCCAGGAATATTGTGCCAGTCAGAGCCCAGTAATATTGTGCCAGTCAGTGCCCAGGAATATTGTGCCAGTCAGAGCCCAGGAATATTGTGCCAGTCAGTGCCCAGGAATATTGTGCCAGTCAGAGCCCAGGAATATTGTGCCAGTCAGTGCCCAGTAATAGTGTGCCAGTCAGAGCCAAGGAATATTGTGCCAGTCAGAGCCCAGTAATATTGTGCCAGTCAGAGCCCAGGAATATTGTGCCATTCAGATACCTGTAATATTGTGCCAGTCAGTGCCCAGTAATAGTGTGCCAGTCAGAGCCCAGTAATATTGTGCCAGTCAGTGCCCAGGAATATTGTGCCAGTCAGAGCCCAGGAATATTGTGCCAGTCAGTGCCCAGTAATAGTGTGCCAGTCAGAGCCCAGTAATATAGTGCCAGTCAGATACCTGTAATATTGTGCCAGTCAGATGCCAGTAATATTGTGCCAGTCAGTGCCCAGTAATAGTGTGCCAGTCAGTGCCCAGTAATAGTGTGTCAGTCAGAGCCCAGTAATAGTGTGCCAGTCAGTGCCCAGTAATAGTGTGCCAGTCAGAGCCCAGTAATATTGTGCCAGTCAGAGCCCAGGAATATTGTGCTAGTCAGTGCCCAGTAATAGTGTGCCGTGCCAGTGCTCATTTTAAACCACCCTCCTCCCCCCTTCCCCATCACATCCGGTCGCTGTGATTTATTTTTTATTTTTAAGGCGGCCGCATCCAGGGGATAGAGTCAGTGGTGTATCTTGGTTTTGTGCTGCCCTAGGCAGACAAAATTCGGGCAGCCCCTCCCCACGTTGCACACACACGACATGCCCCATCACACCCCATTACTTGCCCCCCATCACATGCCCCATAACCCCATTACATGCCCCATCACCCCATTACATGCCTCCATCACGCCATTACATCATCCCCATCACTCCATTACATCACCCCATTACATGCCCCATCACTCATTACATCACCCCAATTACATCACCCCAATTACATGTCCCCATCACCCCATTTACATGCCCCTATGACCCCATTACATGCTTCCATCACCCTACCATGCCACCCTCATCCCCATTACACACCACCATCATCCCCATTACATACCTCCATCCCCCCTCACCCCAGGAATTACCCTAATCCCTGGTGGCTAGTGTCAGGCAGCATGGAGGCATTATGGTCCAGCAACGAGACTGAAGCAGAAAATATTTGAGGGTCTACTCAACAAAGAAATAATTCATTGGAATTGAGATGGGAATTTCAAACTTAAGGCTAAAGTTGGAAAAATTCTCCCATTCAGCTAAAGTTTGAAATTCCCATCTCAGTTGCTCATCCTCTAAGTATTGCCTAAACAGCCCATGATTCCATTTCCAAGAGCTCTGTTAATATTAAACGGCCCGGATCTGGAGCAATATAAGATTAATGTCATACATTAAATGGTAAATCTTTCTAATTCACATTTTTATACCATATTCCGATGTCCCGACAGTGGTAGAACCTTACCAAACAAGTGCACAGAAGATTAGTAGTGGGTGGAGGAGCTGAGACATAGATTAATTGAGAGATTTACTACTACAAACCAGCTAGTTCACATTCGTGTATAAATGCCTTCTCATTGTGATGATACACATCTGGCTAGATGGCTGAAGGGCGATATAGCCCTGCTTTTCAAGTAGAGTTTGAGCCTGTGCCCTCTTATGGATACTCAATGGTGGAACAAGTAGAAAATGTTGGTGCATAGTAATAAATCTCCTCTAAAATATATTCTGCATTACCTGCTGTACTGGCAGGGTCCTCTTATTACGTCTATTGGTTTGAGAAGGAACTCCGGTGGCCATTTTGATTCATATTTTGTCTCTGAACAGTCTGCTTAAAAAAGAGAACATTTTCCAATGCAACTGAAATGGAGAATTTTTCCAACTCAGCTACTTTGTTCTTAAGTTTGAAATTCATGTCCCAAATCCCAGAAGTGGTAACTTTATTTACATGTCTATATACACTTCATGGATCCTTTCTATTAAAATCAAATACATTTGATTTATTATAATTTTCTTTTAATAAAAGCACCTTGCAGGCACCTCCGGTATTACTACAGCGTTATGAAAGGCAGGTTTATCAGGGATTTCCCAATTAGTAGCCTTCTTCTTGAGAAATCATTTAATCCCAGTCATGTGCTTAGGCCAATACCTCAAGCTAAGAGGCTCCTAATGCTCAATCCTTATTTCACCTTGTTAGAAAGCTTTTAATCATGAATTATTACAGTCTGCTGTTCTGCAAAAAAATCAGGATTTCAAGGTAAAAAAAATGTATCTACCTTAGCAGGAACAAACTTTGGGTCCTTATGATTCGAATACTCATTCATATAACTCATAATAATATTATAAGAGGAATTTAACATTTTCCAGTTCTCTTTGTTCCGCATCTTTATCATGTTTTATCTGAATATCCTACAAAACTATATTAACTTAAAATGTAACTATAGTTACTGAAATAATTTTTAATGTACTACAAGCTGATCTACAAGCTGATTAACCCCTCTATTAACCTGTTCACACCTAATAGTGCTTTTGTCCATATGGATATAAGAAAAACATGGTGATTTTGTGCTCTTGGACCTGATCCCAGAGTGAACACAATAGCATACCTGCCAAGTGACCCTATTTAGGCGGTACAGTCTCTATTTGAGACTGAAATCCCCCTGTCCCTCTTTCCTGGGAGGTCTGAATTCTTAGTTTTGTATGAGAGTATCACACAGCTTCAGAGCAACAATACTCACAATAAAGTGAGTTTAAACTGCAGTAAATGTGTTTTTATATTAATTTGTATAAATAAAATACTTAATTCTTATTCTAAACGACTAATCAAATTGCCTAAATAGTTACCAATTGGCCATAAAGTCACTGAAAAAGTTCCAGTAAAGCCCCCTTAATAACCCAGCCTTCAGCCACCCCTACAAAAAGAAAAGTTTGAAAATGTCAGAAGGTTTGCAGTAGCTGACAGCAGAGCTTTACAGACCCTGAGATCCCTGTCAAAAGATTGCAAGGTATTGTAAAGTCAAATGAACCCACTAAAAGTGGCCTCACTTGACTGGTGGAATCCCATATAGACTGCTGTTTGGCTGTACTGCTGTTCAGAGAACATGACGTCTATATGCGCGGAGGGCTTACACAAATAGTCTCTACTTTCATACTATACATTTATTGAAATATCTGCAAAAGTCTCACCCCTTGATTTTCAGAAAATGTGGTTTGGTCATTAACAGAGCTACATTATTTAATCCTTGGTGAGACAAAGCTTTAAATTATTATACCGTCCACCCTTCCAGCAGATACGAGAGATCTAGAAATTGAATGTTTTCATGAAAAATGAAATGTGCCCACAGAGGATAGGTTATGGAGTAACAGAATACCTCCCAACATTTCAAATGGCCAAAGAGGGACACTTTTATTTTTGTGGGCGTGGCTGAAGGTAGGGCTTTGGTGGCGCATTACTGGAACAGTTTCATTCACTTTATGGCTAGCTGATAGCTATTTTCTATTGTCATTTAGAAAAAAAATGTAATATCATTTTTTTTTATTGCAGATTAAATGGAGACATTTAGGAGGTATGTAACAGGTGGAGGCAGCAGTTTACATGCTTCACTGGCAGACTACTTTTTGTGGGTCACTTATATGACAGTGAAGAACACCTACAGTATTAGAAAAATATACATTATTTCCTTATTTACATAAACAAACATTGAAAAGCAATGTATGTCAGTACAAATATCCTATAACATGTTTTTCTTACCAAGCAATATCAACTACTGGCAGAACGTCTGGTATTAAAGAACATGACATCACACACATTTTAGACTGATTGAGATGACCTAGCCACTTGGAAAAACCCCCACTCCAAATAGCAATGCAGGCATATGGATAGCAAGAATGTTAGAACAAAAGTGTCCTCTAGTGGTTACAATGTATATAGCAATGCCTATCCGGGAAATATTGTATGCATGCGTTGCAGGACTGGGAACGAAAACCAGCCCTGGAAATAATTATATACCAGCGCCATAGCATTGCGTCATTATGACAGCCCCATAGCAAAATGTCATTATTTTCTTGTTAATAAAAAGGCAAAACCATGCATTTTAAAGCACATTTGTGTATTATTTATTTATAGAGAAGACATGGGCAATATATACCCCCAGTATGTACAGAAGTTATATCTCACACATTGCCATGCTATATACCCTATGCACAGGGCCAGTATGTGCACAAGGTAACATGAATAGCCTTGTTCATGTGGTATACATCAGGGCAGTATGCAGTGCTGTATGTAGCGCGAGACAAACAAGGCAAGTGCCTAAGGCGGCACTTGCTTTGTATGCCTTTAAGGTGAGGCACAAAACGCCCAAAAAAAAGCCGCCCCTTTAAGAAAAGAAAAACCTTGCTTGCCGGCAGAGACATTGGCTTGGGAGATCTGAAGCTCTCCCCTCACCCCCCCCCCCCCTCTGCCTGCAAGCGGGCTGCACAGGGAGCCGAACAGGCAGCACAGAGAAACCTCTGATGGGGAAAGTGCAGAGAGGTCACATGATCCAGCACTCTTACATCAGACACGCGCCGCGTCACGTGACCTCTCTAAACACACCGGGGGAGGGGGGGAGCTGAACAGGCAGCATGGTAGGACACCATTCTGCCTGCCACTAGCCACCATGTGGTGATGTAATGGGGGCATGTAATGAGATATAACCTTGTTAGGGTTGCCCCCTATTCCTAAAAAAAAATACCGGCCATGCTATTGCTTTTAGTTTTAACATTGGCCTTAAGATATATTTTTACCGGATTACTTTTCCTTTGCTACAGAAGGAATATGACTTAAATGCAAATATTTCTCTTAACACCAATAATATTATTATTGCAAAGTAACACTATATCTTTTTTATTTTTTTATTGTACTTGTTTGAGTTTCACATTATTGTGTGTGTGTTAAGATTTAAAAAGACATAGACATAACTCCCAACTATGGAAATGAAAAACCAGTATTAAATCACATTCCAAATCATATTGTATTTTCAAAAGGACAGGCTAAAAAAAGGTTAAAAACTGACATCTAAATCAGAGGCTGTGATAAGGAGGTTGATATAGGGACTGTGTGGAAGTTGGCAGGTACAGACAGTCCTCTCAGCTGTCTGTCAAGTCACCTGGTGCAATCTGCATGCTGGGGTAAGCACGCAGGACTATTCCCAGTATGCATGCAGATTTCAATCACAGGACTTACCCCAGGACCCAGAACTTACACATTAATAAAACAGTGAACTGGATGAGCAAACCAAAATATGTGCTGCAAATCACAATATAGTGAATAATATAAAACACGTGTCCACCTGACACCGGCAGCTGTAACAAATAGCAACAGACAGCTTCAAAAACTGTGCAAATGGAAACAAGCAAAAAGTGTAGTCTCAGCGCACAGTGTCTGGACACTTAAATAAATCAATCAGTGATATGTGACAAAAACGTGAAAAATGATAATAAATCTTTCGTGAGGAAATGTGGACCAACCAGGTAACTCATACCTCCCAACTCTTTTGAATAAAGCCATATGTTTAGATCATTTTTGAGTCCGAGACTGGACGAAACGCGTTGGGCTATTCTGAACACTGAGAGCTACCGTACCAGCGGGGTTTGATTGAACCAGGAAGTCCAGACGAGGCACCGAGGCGCACGGAGCTAACGTCTAAACAGGACTCTTTTTTTCTCTCCAAGTGTTTTTTGTTCGCATTTTTCTTGCCTCATTCGGATTAAAAGATCTTTTTCTACAAAACACTGATCATCTGTGTCATCACTGAAATCTGAAAGTTACCATCCGTGGAGGGGGCAAGTATATATATATATATACACTCACCTGTACCAAGCTCCTATGTAGTTAGGAGCTCATCTTGTGAGTGGATTTCTTCACTAATAGAAGTGCTAACCTACAGTACTATACATTCTGCACCATTGTGTATTTCATTTATATTTTTACAGGTTTACCTTAAGGACTACATCTTCCATTATAAGTATTTACACGTTTATATTGCACTATTGTGTTTCATTGTATAAGTGCATTGTTTTGTTGGTCCACATTTCCTCACGAAAGATTTATTATCATTTTTCACGTTTTTGTCACATATCACTGATTGATTTATTTAAGTGTCCAGACACTGTGCGCTGAGACTACACTTTTTGCTTGTTCCCAGAACTTACACTCAGCATGCAGATAGCATCCACAGGACTTACCCCAGCAGACAAATTACAATCATAGGACTTGCCACAGCATCCAGGACTTACCTTAGCATGCAAATTGAACTCACATGACCTTTCCCAGCACCCAGGCTTTACCCCAGAATGGAGAGTGCACTCCATGGGACTTTCCTCAGCTCCGAGCAGAACTCACCCCAGCATGCATATAGCACTCACAGACTTGCCCCAGCACCCAAATTGCACTCTGGACGTGCTTCCCCACCCAGGACTTACCCAAGCAACAGATTGCACTCTAAGTTGAAATTATCATCTCACCTTAACTAATTTTCAGCTCATCAGTTTAACTCTACATTATGTAGGGAGAAACCTGGCGAGTTTCCCCCCACTAAGCTCAGCTTAATTGGTGAGATAAAATGTTCATCTCATCTCAACTCTCCTGCAACTCATCTTTTAGTGAATAGCCACCAATGTTTCAATGTAGCCTAGGTATTCATCAACAAAGTCATTGATGTCCAACAGGCTTTCTATGGGCGACCTCTGGCCCCTAATCTATATGAAAAGCCCATAGATTCTACTGTATTAAGGGTTGCCACCTTTTCTTTGAAAAAGTATAGGTGATGCTATTGCCTCCATAGTCTTAACATTGGTCTGCTAGTAAAATACTGACTGGGTGGGAAACCAAGCTGTACTGCCAGAGGAAATTAAAAATGTCTGCCCAATGTTGCCCTTTTGGAATTATCAGAATTAAAGGCAACATGTATTTTCACACTTGAATTCTCGCATAGTCACTGGGGTCTATTCACTAAAAGGTAAGTTGCAGGTAAGCTGAGGAGAGATGAACATTGTATCTCACTGTTTTAATTATACATTGTGCAAATACAAACCTGCTAAGCAGATTCACCAGGACGGTCCCTGCACAATGTACAGTTAAATTTGTGAGACAAATGTTCACCTCACATCAACTCACCTGCAACTCACGTTTTAGTGAATATCCCCCATTGATAGAAATTAACTGGAATGACAAAATAGCTAATTTAATGCTTTTTTCCCCCCATTAAAGGACTGCAAGATAATCCATGGTTCTGTGACTGCCGCATATCAAAGCTAATTGAACTTTCAAAATTTGTGGACCCACATATAGTATTCCTAGACACCCTGGTAGTCTGCAATGGACCGGAGTCTCTAGCAGGCATTTTATTCCAAAAAGCGGAACTAGAGCAATGTCTAAAACCCTCTGTGATGACATCAGCCACAAAAATTACCTCACCACTGGGCAGCAATGTTTTACTGCGATGTGATGCAACAGGCTATCCAACTCCTCAGTTATCATGGAGCAGGATAAACAACACAGCTGCTAATTATACAGGTATGACACTATATTATAAAGTAAGGACTTGTCTAAAAAGATTGCACTATAACTCTCATGTCAAAGCAGGGAAGCATCTACCTTTGGGGCTCCATGCCGGGGTTTTGACAATATGTCTCGGAATGCAGTTATTTGTGTCTCCATTTAAGTAGCCATATGCATTTCTATCCTTTGCACTATGGGTGCTCTGTGGGTTTTGTTAGAGAAGCTACCAAGAAGGTGGGACCCAGCAATGTATGCTAAGCAGAGTTGGTAGGTTAGTCTCGACGCCACATCACCTAACATACATCTGTGGCTATTCTAGATTTTGGAAGGTACGCACATAAACCTGGTTCATTCTTTATTACACTTTTTGGAGGCTGTTTTAGAAGTTTATTAGACAGCAGAATTTTAATGGCCGAGCTTCTGTGATTTTTATGTTTGTTATTGAGACCTGCAATGTAGGTAGGGTTGCCTCCTGGCCGGTAAAAAATTGGCATCAGGCCAATGTTAAGTCTATGGAGGCAGTACCAAGGCCGGTATTTTTCTGAAGAAAAGGTGGCAACCCTAAATGTAGGGTAGCACCAAAAAAAGCTGATAAATCACACTACTCTTCATATGTTTAATAAATAAATAGTTATGCCATAATGAAGAAATTGTAAATCATTAATTTATGAGCATATGCTTAAGTCTTTTAGTGTTAACAAAATTTGATAGTAGCATGTCATCAAAACAGAATCAAGTTCTGTTAAAGTGAGAGTCTAGTACTGTCTAGTGTCTTTTCCCCCCTGCCTCTCCCCATATCTAGTGTCTTTTTCCTCCTCCCTCTTCCCATGTCTAGTGTCTTTTTCCCCTCTCCCCCCATGTCTAGTATCTCTTTCCCTCTCCCTCCCTATATCTAGGATCTCTATAGGTTCGCCTATAGGTAGTGCCGGCCCTGGTCCTGCATGTGGGAACATCTTAGTGCAGCCCATAACTCCAAAACTCATTCAGTCAGTAGCGGGATGTGGGATATTTCTTCCAATAAAATCTCTTCCCTTGTGTATCTCTCACATATATATTCTCTGGGTCTTTGTGTTCTAAGTAGCCTTTCATAGCCTACCTTTCCTATGGGAATATAAATGGTAGGTGGAGTTTAATTATTATTTTACATACCAAATTTATATTAATAGCGTGCTTGTCCTATACTTCTCTGCAGGATTGCTCATTCATTGAAGTTTGTTCTGCTATTTTGTCTTATACTTTTAGAGTTGTTTTCCAAAGTAGCATTTAAATATGTGATGCATGTTCTTGTCCTTTACGTATATATACTTTTATACGTTTCCCTTCTCACCTCACTGTGCATTTATTATGTTTCAAATACTATATGTAGCCCAGTGATATGTATTCACAATAATTGTCCTTAAGAATTGATTTAATTGTTTATTTATTCTTGTCCGTACAATGTGTATGTTGTTTGTACATCATTTTTACACTGAGCTGTACATTTTGCCAGCAGCACACCATTAGTCCACAGTGCCTCCATTTATCATTTACTTGTTTTGCTTTTAATGTACCTTTTCTCCTCTTTGTTGCACGTAGACCTCAGCATAGTGGGTATGTCTCTTTGAATGACACTTTCATTATTGTAGGCATTGTTTGTTACATTTGTTTGTATTTAAGTTACAATTTTGGGTGTGAGTCACAACCATCATTTAAGTCAGAAGGACGAAATGCGTCAGGTGTTTGTCGTATTGTGAAAATGGCTGGTGTGCTGTGGCTTATTGAAATGTTCTGCTCATTTTTAAGTATGCTCAAGCTCTCTGAAGGCTGTCCAGTGTTCTGACAATATGTCCAGGAATGCAGTTCTTACCACTCAAATCACAGATCTGACAGCTCGGAGGAAATGTAGACTACAAACATTCGCAAGCATCGCAGTAATGTCTGAGATTCCGAAAACTACACTTCTGATGATGCCTCCTGCCTAGGTTTAGAATGAGGGTAAGGATTGGTTTTAACTCTAGGATTAACTCTACTGTGTAAATAACAAATAATCCCAACCCTAACCCTCCTGGTGTCATGTATGTACCGGTGTGGAAAAATCAGAGTTAGACCTAATCCTTACCCTCATTCTAACCCTAACCCCCTTGGTCTATTAGTTCATATTTCATTCCATTTGAGGTGGAAGGCATCATGGGAAGTGTAGTTGTCTGAATCTCAGACTTTGCTGAGATACCCGAGCATGCGTGGTGACCGGTAGTCTGCATTTCCCCATGAGCTGTCAAATCTGTGATTTGAGTGATTTTGTGCATGCGCGGTTCACTTGATGGTAAGAACTGCATTTCCAGACATATTGTCAGAACACCGGCATGGAGCCCCGAAGGTGGATGGTTGCTACACTCATATTTTGCTTTTATCTAGGTAATAGTGTCATCTTTTTAGACAAGTAAATAAACAACTATTTTGGAAAAATAAAAGAAGGACACTTTGATCCAAATCAGTGCCAATTTTCCAGCGTTAATGCTAACATAGTAGAAGAGCAAAGAGATAATAAAATGAAAATGGGACATTTCCCATATAGAGGGCTGAGGAGGCTTACTTACCTAACCTTTCCCTGTTCATGTCACTTTACAAAATAAACTATAAACAAATGGAGACACGTTGATTGCAAAATACAGATCATGATTGTTTTGTTAAAACGTTTTTTTTTTCCTAGATATTAAAAAAATATAATTTACTAACTGATTTGCTATATTTTTGTGTTCTGCTATATGTCACTACTATACATTCAAAGTGAAGTAAGGTGTGAAATAACTTTTCAAGTATTTTGGCTGCTGTCTGTTTTGCAGTTATTCAGGAATCTCCATCGGATGGCGTGAGATGGTCAATTCTAAGTATGAATGGTATTTCCTATAAAGATGCTGGAGAATACCGATGCAAGGCAAAAAATTTGGCAGGTATAGCTGAAGCATCAATAACTGTCATAGTAGTCGGTGTCGTCACAACAACAGGATCTACACAGCGTTTAATGTGGAGATTAGGTGAAGACCAGTACTTGCGGACAGAAGTAAATGAAGAAATGAAAACAGCAAGCACAGCTTGGTTTCCACTTCAGATGTTTACATCTTCAACCATGTCTCCAAAAACAACACCAACAGCACTGCCATCAACGAGAGCTCCTACAAGTGTAATGCCCACCAGTTCAAAGAGCCCAGAAACAAAACTGCCAAAGGCACCACCATCAAGTGTCAAGAAACATGGACCAGTTGCCACACAACAGAATTCTGTAGTACGGAACCTTAAGGTCATTATCGAGTCAGAGGACCGAGTCACCCTTACATGGAAAACTCCCAATACCACAAACAGCTCAGCTTTAACTGTGCTATATTCAAAATATGGTGACGAGGAGATGCTGAAGTTGAGTACAGATCCCAGCAAAAATAAAGTAACAATTGATGGCTTACAACCCAGCACTAAATACATGGCGTGTGTTTGTCCCAAGTCAGCTCCACCCAAGAAAGACCAATGTATTCAGTTTTCCACAGACTCTTTGGCTACCACTGATAGTGAATCCCAGATTTCTATCCCAGTGATAGCCAGCAGCATTGGATGTGTTGTTATATTACCGGTCATCTTTGTTTTACTTTACAAAGTCATGAAACTGCAACGCAAGCCACAGATACCTGGAGAAGAGGACCTCTTGAAAGAGACTTATGTGAAATTTTCAACTCTATCTTTGAGACCACAGTCTATAACTGCTGGAGGAGAGTTATGGACACGAAGAGACACAACAGAGTCAGAAAAACTTCTCCTTTGTTCTAGGTCAAGTATGGACTCACAGGTAACCTGCAAGAGTGAAGGATCAAGACCAGAATATTACTGCTAACATCTGCATTCTTTAACCACACAGATGAATACTTTAAACAAAATAACACACTTCCAGAAGTGCAAATGATAGCTAAAGACATTCTGTGTGCTTTGTGTAACAAATGTAAATTTTTGAGTACTTCCCTTGGGGATGTGGTTGTGCTGCTGATTTAAATGAAAACATTATTTTCAATAAATAAATATTTTTTAGCTGAACTTATCATACAGTTACCATTTGGGACACTTTGTAACACACAACGCAGAATAGTACAAACTCCCTGGTTACAGTGGTATACATCATAATTACACCAAGGCTTGTCCCTTTAGAGGGGGTCCACATTGTTAGTAATATTGGTCTAGTGGGGGGGGGGGGGGGGGGGGGGGACAGCAATTGTTTCTGCACCAGAGCCCTTAATGGTCTTGTTCCGCCACTGATTCTATGGCAGAATACAGTAATGTACCAGTATACGGATACCTGGTTGGAGATAGAGAGTAGTGAGCAACTGTAACATATATGTATGACTTACCACCATTATTCATCACTGAGTAGGCATACATCTGAGTATACAGTTGTATGAATTTGAAAAATGGAGGCCCTGTACTTCACCAAACAAAGTGATAGATAACTAGATACATGCATAGATCAATATTTTTCAGTCGTATCCCTTAATATATAATGTCACATTGGGTTTAACCACAAATAATGAACTTTGGTGAGATGCACAAAGCAGGCCTAAACAGCTGAAACATATTCCAACCTGCCTAAATTTCCTTCTCAGCTAATTTGGCCTGATTTTTATATTTTGGATCACAATTCACAACAGCTAGCTGTTGAGTGAATCATGCATGTAAGAGATTGTTCCATTGTCAGTAAGGCACTGTAACGTTTGAGAGTGAGAGGCAGTTTTTTTGTGTGAACCCGTGCAGCAGACTAAACAGGATCAAATACATTCTTCCTCTTTCACAGTAACTCACTGAATGCAGTTGTACAGCAAAGTGAAGAGGGTCACATTATACATAACCTCTCCTCGTCCTTCCTCTTCTTTTTTTTGATCAGCAGAATCTGCAGCTGTGCCCCCTCACATGGGTGTGTTTGGTAGCTGAGCCTGGATGCCAAACTCTTGGATGTCTGTTCTTTCCCACAGTGGCATTTGGGTCATGGAGTAACTCTTTGGCTTGGTCTATTGGCAGCTGGTGAGCTATGTGCTGTTGCTTAGGGTCAGACAATGTGATAACATTTTGTAATACTTGAAATCAGCTCACCATGTACTTTTCAAAAGGTTTAGACTGAGGAGCATCTTAAGTTCTTACTCAGATCATTAAATTGAGCACTTTGGGATTGGAAGCCTTGAAGTGGAAATGTTGGAGGTAAGCACACAGTCTGCTGCTGGTGTCATAATGTAAGCATGCCAACTAGCTAAGAACTGCAAACACACCCAGGCTTCACTTGCACAGCTCGCTGACTATGCCTTTCATGCACTACTTCATGACTTAATACGGCATAGGTAAGCTGAATGTTGTCTCCCAATTCAAGTAGTAACTTAATACTACATTTTAATACATCTCCACATACAACGCCACACCCAGTGCGATTCCTCTCTGTAAGCAAATTCCTAACCCTGGTGTTCTCACTTCTGCATGTTTAAAGGGAGCATCCAATGTGTTTCTGTGTACCTTTAAATGCATTATCCAGTAAGTGCCATATTTTTTAAATGTTATTGGACATATTCCTGTTAGCATCACATAGTACTTACAAAAAACTCCCCCCATATCTGTTCTCTCTCCTCCTCCCCAAATCTGTTATCTCTTTCCCCATTCCTATATGTTTTCCACCCCAAATGGCTATTATCTCTCCTTTCCCTCCCCATATCTGTTCTATCTCCTCCTCCTCCCCCCATATAATTTCTCTCTCCCCTACTCCCCATATCACTTATCTCTCCCCCTCCTCTCCCATATCTGTTCTCTCTCCTCCTCCTCCCCAATACCTGTTCTCTCTCTTCCTTAACCATATCTGTTCTCTCTCTTCCTCTCCCATAACAGTTATCTCTCCTCCTCCTTCCCCCATATCAGTTCTCTCTTCTTCCCCCCTTATAATTTCTCTCTTCCTCCCCCCAAATCAGTTATTTCTTCCTCCCCCATACCAGTTCTCTCTTCCTCCTCCCATATCTGTTCTCTCTCCTCCTCCTTCCCCCATATCAGTTCTCTCTTCCTCCCCCATATCAGTTTTCTCTTTCTCCCACCTCCTCCCCCCATATTGTATTGCGGATGCCCTGAATCATCACAATGCATGGGGAGCGTGAGCAGGACTAACTGAGTTCTGCGTGTGTTTAAGACACAGAGCTTATGCTGCCCGCTGCTCCCCACTGAAGCAGATGCCGCATTTCTTCACAAGGTGAGGGCGGACCTTCTCCTCGCACCCGGAGTGGTCCGCCCCCACCCCGGATCAACTGGAGCCGAACAGAGGGCTGATGAGGGGAGATCTTCTGATCTTCCCAGCCAGTGTCTCTGCAGGTAACCTTTTATTTTTTAAGTGGCGCCCCTGGGGTGTTGGGCCCTGTGCACAGGTTGCACACCCCAAAGCCGGCCCTGGATACACACAGTTGAGGAGGCAAAGCATTGATAATTAGACTGATGCAATGGAGCTGCAGGTCTCTTCTGGTGTACTCTTGTGTGTCAATCATGTTGTGCACAGTACAGACAGGTCAGTGTGATATATAAGGCTATATTGCCATGATCCCACCATGCTGTATGGACTGGAGCCAAGCATGTCTCTGTCAGGATGGCAGAAATTAAGCTCTCTCAACACCAATGATCACCAGGATGATCCTGGAACCAACAGGGAAGACACGAGCCTTCGGACCAGCTGAACATCCCAAGATAGGAGGTTGCTATCATTTATGCAACGGTTTTTCATTTTTCTTCCATATAACTGGAATGAGGGTATATCGAAGGGGGACACAGTTTTGTTCTTCTTGCCTCAGGAGCATAAGAAATGTAGTTCTCCAACAACTGGAGGGCATCAATATGACATCCCTGGTTAGAGGATTTTTAGGGGTAACTCAAGCAACAAGATGTTTCCTCTGCACAAACCACAGAAATTCCCACTTAACTTGGATGGAGTTTTTTAATTGAGTACCCAACCTTAAAGGGACGCTATTACATAAACAATGCTTATACTGTGAATGTATAGAATAAAAATGATCTATACATGGTGTTAGCAGATTTGCAAGCAAATGCCCTGATTAGGAGAAAAATGTGTGCCTGTGGAGTCTCCCGTTTATGACATCACCTGTGGCTTAGTATGTAAATTGCATATTTTCCATTGAAAACCAGTTATATTGCATATCAAGCCACAGGTGATGTCATAAACAGGAGACTGCACAAATGCATTTCTCTCCTAATTTATGTATTTGCCTGCAGTTTTGCCAACACAATGTATAGATCATTTTTATTCTATACATTCACAGTGTCAGCATTGTTTGGTAATATTTGTTCAGTCGGTTTTTTAAATCTATAAATGCACCATAAAACCAATGTTAAGGTGATACAGTCACTGTCAAGATTTTACAGATAATAACTTGTCTTTGTGATTCATTGATCCTAACAACATTAACTTTAAGAAATTGATATGTTTCTGAAGATTTTTATTGAAGTTCCAGTTAAAAACTCACCAGATTTTAGGTCGGACTTGACTAAACCAATATAGCTGAAACTCTTCACATTGACTCAGAAGATGAGCTTTGTGGAAATGGAAGATTAGCAACTGGGGGCTGCTGACAATTGTTTTTTCATTGCCCTCCATAGGGTTATAGGTGCCAACAGCAAAGCTACCTGCCAAGTCCTAAGTAAATGTTAATGAAATAACCTGAGATAAAAGAGATTTATTATATATTAAAAATATCAAAAGTTTTTAATCCTTCAGCCTGCTTCATAAATAACTTTTGAACCAAGATAGCCTATACAGCTATAACAACTTTTTTTTTTTTTTTTTTTACTGTGGTATGGGGTGTTTGGAAAAATGTATACTGCAATATTACATTAAATGCAATGCTACCCTGAGAATGCATTGTTTATATGCACCCCTAAGGGGAAATCTTGTCCCTTTAAGTTACAGTGCATGTTTTATGCAAAAACACTAACAAAAATTCTACAAAAATTTACTGAACACTCATTACTGACTGAAATACCCTACAATAGAAGACTCTAGAACAGGGTTAAGCATCTCCAGCACACCAGATGTTGTGCACTACATTTCCCTTGAAGCTTTGCCAGCATTACGGCTGTGAGAGCATTATGGGGGATGTAGTCCACAACATCTGGATTGTAGAAGGGTGTCTACCTATGCCCATGCCCTGGAACCCAGTCCATATTGTTAGTGAACCAGTCTGGTGTACATAAGAACATTACAGCACAGTAAGTAAATGTAGGAAAATAAACAAATAGAAACACTGAGGTGGTTTGAGACAAAGACTACAAGCGCTGTTTATTCTGTCTTGCTTTCTCCCACTGCACTGACCATGTCATTGGAAGCAGATACAACATACAGCTGTATGTTGGTTTAAATGCCAGCTTTCCCAGCTGCAGTACAGGTTTTCAAACATGTGGACTTTTATTAACAAACACTGTCCTATCTCATTAGAATGTGATGTGTCAATCTCTGCATCATTTATTCCATTCCCTGCTCTCACTAAACATTTTTAATTCTCTTTGGTAACTTGTATCAAAAAAGATTTAAAAATTGGATTTACATAGTAAATCACTGTTGTGTTTCTGACTACAGCCATTGTAGCTCATAATCTCTTTTACCAATGAAACATACTAGTGATATTACTACATTAAACTCTGAGGCCGTGTTCTTAATACACTATAGTACACTGACAGGTTATTCACTGATGTGGAAAAGGGGATATGGTCTGGTTGACATATACATTGTAGATACATATATATGTGCAGATACAGCTTCTAACTCCTGGTTTGTAGAAAAGGTACTTGTTTTATTATGAATCCCTTTAAAAAAAATGTCATAAGATCTCTCCCGAGTGAAGTCTGTATTTAGTAGGACAGATATAAAAGCACTCTCCCGAGTGAAGTCTATATATAGTAGGAAGATATAACAAGTCATGGGTCTGTCTTATTCCTGCATTCTGTTTATCCAGTAATGGGCTTTGCTCACTAAAACATTGAACAGTTATACACGTTAGCAGTAATATTAAACATAAATATAATATGAGTAATGTAATTTAATATGTCAATAGTTTATGTTAATGCACATTAAAGTGAATGGGACTGACTAAAGGTTCTAATCTGTTACTTAAGGTAGCAAAAAAAAAATGTTTTAAAAATAAAACTTTAAAATGAAATATTCAATTCTTTGTAAGTAGCTCAATTTTTAACCTATGCAAATTGTGCTTTATAATCATGTTAATATGTTTTAACATTTGTATAACTTATTTTGGTTAGTAGGCCTTCCCTTTAATAGAACATTAATTGATGCATTTTCCATATATTAAATATGGGGCCAGGTTATATTATTATACATTTAACCCTCTAAATCAAAATTAATAGCAGCAGATTCCATAAATGAAGTGTCAGGTGTTTAGGAGCTTTGTGTAGAATTAGTGACTGACAGATACATACATTCCCATATACTTACATACATACACAATTTTCACATATGTCACATTACATCAATCAATTGAGGTTGAGTACAAGCTGAAGTGAGAGATAAGAAGAGTAGGAAGACAGAAGATAGTAGAAAGCCTGGACGGAAGAGTGAAACCTCTGTTTGACCATTTACTGTACCATATGATACTAAGGTGATCTGTATGGAAATATTGAATAGTCAGTGGTAAATATATACAAACATGTGTCCAGGGCCGGCCTTAAGTGTTACGGCGCCCTGTGCGGGCTTCCCCCATGGCGCCCCCCCCCCGTCTTTCACCCCCCTATGTATGTGTCCCTTTCCTCTTCCTTGCCATGTCTGTCTCCCCCCCCCCCGTCCCACCTGTTCTGTCTCTCTCCCACCTCCTGTCTCTCTCTCTTCCCCCTCGCTTGTTCTGTTTCTCTATCCCCCCTCCACCTGTTCTGTCTCTCTCTCCCTCTGTTCTGTCTCTCTCTCCCCCCCCCCTTCCCCCTGTTCTGTCTCTCTCTCTCCCCTCCCCCTGTTCTGTCTCTCTCTCTCCCCCCTCCCCCTGTTCTGTCTCTCTCTCCCCCTGTTCTGCCTCTCTCTCCCCCCTCCCCCTGTTCTGCCTCTCACCCCGTTCTGTCCTACTCTCACCCCCTGTTCTGTCTCTCTCTCCCCCTGTTCTGTCTCTCTCTCTCCCCCTTCCCCCTATTCTGCCTCTCTCTCCCTGTTCTGTCCTTCTCTCACCCCCTGTTCTGCCTCTCTCTCCCCCCTCCCCCTGTTCTGCCTCTCTCTCCCCCTCTCCTGCCTCTCTCTCCCCCCTCCCCCTGTTCTGCATCTCACCCCCTGTTCTGTCCTTCTCTCACCCCCTGTTCTGCCTCTCTCCCCCCTCCCCCTGTTCTGCCTCTCTCTCCCCCCTCCCCCTGTTCTGCCTCTCTCTCCCCCCCCTCCCCCTGTTCTGTCCCTCTCTCACCTCCTGTTGTCTCTCTCTCTCTCCCCCCCCCCTTGCCCCAAGTGTGGTTCAAGGGAGGGGGCGGAGCTAACCAGCACAGCGGTGTAGCTCCGCCCCCACCCTGTGAAGCAGAGCAGCGTCTGCTTCACAGGGAGCCACAGGGAGCAATAGAAAGTGCTGCTCGGCTCCCCATGCTTAATGCAGGCATGGGGAGCCGAGCAACACCGTCTATTGCTGTCTGTGGCTCCCAGTGAAGCAGACGCTGCTCTGCTTCACAGGGTGGGGGCGGAGCTACACCGCTGTGCCGGTTAGCTCCGCCCCCTCCCTGGACCCAGCACAGCTTGCCAAGCAGAGGGCTGGTGAGGGGGGATCTTTTGATCTCCCCCATCCAGTGCCTCTACCGGCTTTTTTTTTTTTTAACGGCCGGACAGGCGCCCCCTGGAGTGTTGCGCCCTGTGCGATCGCACAGGTCGCACACCCCTAAGGCCGGCCCTGCATGTGTCACTTGCAGGTTCATATTGTGCTGTCTCTTGAATGTTTTCAAGGAATCTGGGACACAAAACAGGTACCAAGCCATGTACCATTCTAAAATTGTAATGTTTACACACAGGAAACGGTGCTTACCTGATATTTCTCCATAAACGCACTATATTTCACAGGTGTTCGTTCATGTACACATACATGTGAAGGATTCCAGTATGATGACACTGTCAAAACTAACCAATGTCATGTCACTGAATGACAGGCACCAGGGCCGTCTTTAATAGTGATTGGACCCTGGGCAAGCATTTGCTTGGGCCCCCTGGACCCTGCCCCCTCCCCTGCATGCTATCCCGCCATCCATCGCAATGTTACCCCCCCCCACACACACATATGCCATAATTGTTGTGCCATTCAAATGCCAGTAATATTGTGCCTTTCAGATGCCAGTAATATTGTGCCATTCAGAGCGCAGTATTATTGTGCCAGTCAGAGCCCAGTAATATTGTGCCAGTCAGAGCCCAGTAATATTGTGCCATTCAGAGCCCAGGAATATTGTGCCAGTCAGAGCCCAGGAATATTGTGCCAGTCAGAGCCCAGGAATATTGTGCCAGTCAGATACCAGGAATATTGTGAAATTCAGACCCCAGTAATATTGTGCCAGTCAGATGCCTGTAATATTGTGCCAGTCAGATGCCTGCAATATTGTGCCATTCAGAGCCCAGTAATAATGTGCCAGTCAGATGCCTGCAATATTGTGCCAGTCAGATGCCTGCAATATTGGGCCAGTCAGATGCCTGCAATATTGGGCCAGTCAGAGCCCAGTAATAATGTGCCAGTCAGATACCAGTAATATTGTGCCAGTCAGATACCAGTAATATTGTGCCAGTCAGATACCAGGAATATTGTGCCTGTCAGAGCCCAGGAATATTGTGCCAGTCAGATGCCTGTAATATTATGCCAGTCAGATGCCTGTAATAGTGTGCCAGTCAGAGGCCAGGAATATTGTGCCAGTCAGATGCCTGTAATATTATGCCAGTCAGATGCCTGTAATATTATGCCAGTCAGATGCCTGTAATAGTGTGTCAGTCAGAGGCCAGGAATATTGTGCCAGTCAGATGCCTGTAATATTGTGCCAGTCAGATGCCTGTAATATTATGCCAGTCAGATGCCTGTAATAGTGTGCCAGTCAGAGGCCAGGAATATTGTGCCAGTCAGATGCCTGTAATATTGTGCCAGTCAGAGCCCAGTAATATTGTGCCAGCCAGATGCCCAGTAATATTGTGCCAGCCAGATGCCCAGTAATATTGTGCCAGTCAGATGCCCAGTATTATTGTGCCAGCCAGATGCCCAGTAATATTGTGCCAGCCAAATGCCCAGTAATATAGTGCCAGCCAGATGCCTGTAATATTATGCCAGCCAGATGCCCAGTATTATTGTGCCAGTCAGATGCCCAGTATTATTGTGCCAGTCAGAGCCCAGTAATATTGTGCCAGCCAGATGGCCAGTAATATAGTTCCAGCCAGATGCCTGTAATATTATGCCAGTCAGAGCCCAGTAATATAGTGCCAGCCAGATGCCTGTAATATTATGCCAGCCAGATGCCAGTAATATTGTGCCAGCCAGATGCCCAGTAATATTGTGCCATCCAGATGCCCAGTAATATAGTGCCAGCCAGATGCCTGTAATATTGTGCCAGCCAGGTGCCCAGTAATATTGTGCCAGCCAGATGCCCAGTAATATAGTGCCAGCCAGATGCCTGTAATATTATGCCAGTCAGAGCCCAGTAATATGGTGCCAGCCAGATGCCTGTAATATTATGCCAGTCAGAGCCCAGTAATATAGTGCCAGCCAGATGCCTGTAATATTATGCCAGTCAGAGCCCAGTAATATAGTGCCAGCCAGATGCCTGTAATATTATGCCAGCCAGATGCCCAGTATTATTGTGCCAGTCAGATGCCCAGTATTATTATGCCAGTCAGAGCCCAGTAATATTGTGCCAGCCAGATGCCCAGTAATATTGTGCCAGCCAGAGCCCAGTAATATTGTGCCAGCCAGATGCCCAGGAATATAGTGCCAGTCAGCCCCCCCCCCCCCGTTCCCAAGTACTTACATGAACCTGCTCCGTGTCCCCCGCTGGATGTCTCCTCCGTGCAGTCTTCCCTCTTGCACGGAGGAGGGAACCGGCGTCAGTTTTTTGTTTTTGTTTTTTCGGCTGTCGCATCCATTTGATGCGGCTTGCCGGAAAAAAGCGTTCATAAGCGCAATGCGCTGTGAACGCGGCAAGCAGGGGCAGGGGGCCCACGGGACAGCTGCCTTGGGGCCCCCCAGGAGTAACTGGGCCCAGGGCAGCTGCCCCGTTTGCCCCGCGTTAAAGACGGCCCTGACAGGCACCTATTTCAATGTTTCATGGTCAGTATCCCCCATTAAATACGTGTCAACAGGAATGTTACCTAAAATACAAAAAGCCAGGGTGATATATCTGGCTTTAAGAAAGCCAAAGGTATATTCAATGACATTCCTTCTCCTTGTATAAACTTTGCTGTATCAAGCCACAGGAGTAAGGACTTGTCCTCAGCCATAATTAAATCAACTAACATGAGAAGGTGTTCTGGTTACAAGAGTTAAAGGGGTTAAAAGTAAAACTCTGTTTAATGCAGGTGTCTAATGTTGCATTGTTTAACAAAGGTACCTAACCAAGAGCAATTCATCTATGATCCCCTCATCAGAGTTCGAGGAGCTCTGTTTGAGGATAAACGAATTATACACTCCCCTTTAGGGTTGTCTCTTTTCTGGGACGTATATTAGCATATATATATTTTATATGCTGCCCTCAAAACAATTGATATGTGTTCAAAGTGGAATCATGCCTTGATTAATCTGTTGGCTTACTCTGGGCATACATCATTTCTACTCTCAGTAGGGTTGCATGTAAACGTTTTAGTTGGCAAACCTTGTTATAGTGAGCAGACATGTATAATTCTGAGGTTGGCATCACAAAATATTTGTGTGTTGACTACATTTTTTTCCTATTGAGGAACAGTTTATCTTCTAGCAACGATGTGTGTTGTCAATATCACCCAAGACATTTGGTATACCCAGTCATTTCTACACATCCGCAGCTTATGCTCCCAAAAATAATCTTTCCATAAAAGTTATCCTCATGGTTCCTTAAACTCCTGTAAATTGTTACCATGTCTGTGTTAGGTGTGCATAGTGAGTGTGCACTCTTCTGGTGCTGTCCAGTATTGCAAGTGTTAAAGGCACTGTTCCAGTATTTCAAGTGTTAATTGGTTAAAGCTGTCATCAATACTTTATAAAAGTGTACAGTGATGTAATTTTGGCATTCTGCCATATTACATAATCATTTTTTTATCCCGTGAACTATCTGTGTTTAACTCCTCTAGATGACCCAAAGGGTATTGTTGAATTACAGTTTAATTTTTTTTTATTCCTAAGACCCCTGTGAAAGTATATGAAATGGCAGCTGTCAGTAGGTTTCTTTTATAGAAATCTTAGAAGCCAACGTGAGTTTTATTTTTTACTGAGGACATTGCATAAATGGCTCTAAAACTAATGTCTATAGTTTTTTTTTTTAAATCAGGCTAGAGATATAAAATGAGGCCCACAATTCTACCATTGTGAGTCTCTTCTCATCCTTCCTCTGTTGACCCAGTCAAGTAAGGTTGCATACTGATGACAACAATGAATCAGACCGTTAGTGCGCTTTCAGTAAATAGCTGAACAAATTGCAATGAGTGGTGTTGCAGACAATTAAGCATTCACCAAATGTTTGTTGTTAAATTGGTTGCTATTTGTTTTTCCATTTTAGATCTCCCACATCCATTTCATCTTCTATTCTGTATATTGTTTTCCAAAATGTTAACAAATCTCTAAATTTGCTGACAAGTTCTCATTACACAAATTAATCCAAATCTCAATGATGTATTAAGAGAGTATATTCTTGGGTAGCTGTGTCCAGTCCATGATAATGTTAGATAGAATTGGGTGCTACATATAGGATGCCTGTGGCATTGGCACATTACTTCTGGCACTAATGGGTTATGTGATGTAACCCTTTTCATGCCCAACTGCCATAGGGCACTTAAAGACTAAGATAACAGGCACACATCTTCTGATGTTTAGAAGGAAAATCAACACACAACTGAACTCACACCTGGATACCAACAGGACTGTCAGATTCATTTGTTTGTACACTACTATTTGCGGGAACTTGTTAGTTCAATAGTACATACGGTCACAAGGAGATCATAACAGGGTACTCCAGCCCAGCAGGCCTCATTTCACAAGGTAAACTCTTTTGAGCGATCCCTATGAGGGATGGTATCTACATAACAACCGATTATTTCTAAATGAGCTGACCTGCTTGTGATTTGTTTCTCAGTATGTCTGTATTTTACCATCAGTTCATAGCATGGCTGGTATTTTTTTTTAAGAAAATGTGGCACCCATAACATCAAAAACAATATTAACCAATGACAGTAGACATGTGGTGGTGTCAGTATAACCAAAATAATGTTGTGTATGAATTGAATGCTCAGACCTGTTCAGGAATAAAACTCTTAGTTTTACTGTTGTTAGATATATTACCTTTTACTGTATTGAATTGTGCATTTTATCATCAAAACATCTATTACACAAACATAGAAATTAGGTGCACTGATGCTTGTCCCGAAAATACAAAATGAACACTTTCCTTCTATCCATTACCAAAATATAAAGTCCTGTCCCTATGTTTTATGGGAAATCCTGAGTATTGCGCCCTCTTCAAAACCTTTGATCATCGGAGCACAGCAGCCTCTTGAAAGAAATGATGTAAAACTATGAGAAAAAAATATAATGTACAAAATGAAAGAGACCACATAATACGGAAGCTCCCATTTGTAAGTCACTCATGTGTATTAGGGCCACTCTGTGCTCTACATAGTAGGTGTCACTCTCATCTTAGTGTTTGGTCCAGGAAGTTGCCTCTGGATCTTCTCTTCTTTGTTTATTGGTTATATAGGCATGTGTAGCTGAATCGACATTCAGTGGAGCTTTGGAGATGTAAAATGAATCAAGTTGTTGAAGAGTCCACTTTACTCATAATGCATCATGAGTATTTTTTACAAACATGCACTTGCAAAGATGCTTTTACAAAATCATCAGAACAAAATAATTTTTCTCCTAAAATGTACTACACCACAATGCCATAATAACCAACAGTGCATGTTCTCAGGATATCCACCTAGACCCATGCAAAATCGACCAAAATCTGCACTATGCACCTTGAAAACTATCTTTGAAAACTTACAGTAAAGTCTGTTCTCAACATTGACAACCATCCTATTCTGTGACTCTTCTTGGTTGGGTAAGTTCACCATATGCTGCTCAGAATTTGAATAATTAGGCTATCAGTAGAAGTTTACAGGTGTGGCCAAGGGCAGTATTAGGGACAAGACAGGTAATTAGACAGCAATCGCATCAGTCTGTGCTACCTTTACAAATAATCACTGTAGATCCTTTTAAATATTGGTGCCATGTGCCTGACTGTATGTGGTCAGTGATATATTTGGGATTTGAGCTGCCCCTTGGACTGACTAAACTCATGCCCCCCAAAACCGTGATTTGTTGCACCATTTCCTCTCCAAGTTACACCCTTCCTCGCTAACCTTTCCACCACATTAGATTGCATCTCTGTACACAGCACAATGTGCCCACATATCCTTTTTCTACTACACCATGTCCATGCACATTCCTTTGCACAGCACCAGATTGCTCCCTAGTGATCTAGTGGGGAATGCCTGGGAGGCAGTGTAAGGCTTTGAGGGAGGATTTACCTCCAACAATGTTAGTGTTGGCAATCCCCCCCCCCCCCCCCCCACTAGTCTAAAGCTCTTGGTCTAGTTGGCCGAGGAAAAAATATACACTTTGTACGGCATACACAAAGTAGTTATATTGGTGCATATTGCGTGTGCCACGTGATTCTTTTATATAAAGACAATTTTTGGGAGCGTTTTGTTTCCATTTGCTTTAACTAGCTGAGAGTGTCCATCATGAACCCATGAGGGCGATCACAGCACCTAAATGATGAGAGATAGTTGTGCATAGGCAAAAAGTAACTGATACGGGATCCCCTCTGGTTATTGACGTAAGGTCTCTAGAAACATTGCTTCTATCAGAGGTGTAAGTACAAAGACTAAAGGCGTATCCATTACGTAGGTTATTTTACCGGCAGGTCATTACAAAGACAATGTTAAGTCTAAGTAGGCAATATCATGTCCGGTATTTTTTTTAAGACAAGGTGGTAACCCTACCACTAGGTAACATTTAATCAGTGTATTAAATAGTATGATCTTGTGGTGTAGACTGTTATATCTTTAGATATATTTTCACCACATTGGTTTCATCACAAAAAAGCTAGGCACATTCTTACTCTTACTCTCATATCATCATACACCTTATCAGAGAATATGAAAAGAATGATGAGTGTTTGCTTATTTGTTCTCTGTCTGGATTCTCTCATTCTCAGCATGGAAGAGACCGAACATAGACTCCAGTCAGCTGGCACTAAGAAAGGAGGTGTGGCAAGGGAAAATTTTATAGGAGGCTGTAATTGGGGAAGAAGAACTACCCTGGTCTATCGAGAAGCAATTTGCTTTTACACTTGCTGGAAAGCTCACAAGCTGTACTTTCTGGAAGTGCTACATTTGTCACTAGGGTGCCTGGCATTTCATACTTTGCTTCTAAAAAAGAAAAAAAAGAGAGAGAAAAGAAAATCCCAGATCTATCTCTAATTAAAAGGGTTGTATACGGAGAACGGTGGTCTATGTGTTATTGATTTAAATACAGAAGACAGAAGGAAAAAGAAAGTTCTGATATTGCTAAAAGATGTTGCTGGATGTAAAAGGTCCTGTGCAAGAGAAAGGCAATCCTTGCTTTCCCTGTACTGAGCTGCATGGGCTGACACCCAAGTGACATGTGCTCTGCGGACAGCAATTAGAAGAAGGGGAGATTATGTACCTTATATTAACTCTTTTCGGGCCATTATTTTTTTATGTTGGTTTACTACACACTGAAGGACTGCAGCAATGGGATTATCGAGAAGTTTATCATCATTCAGGTGACGGGCACCTTACTTGTAATGGTAAGTAACTATGAATTTCTTACTGCCTGCAGTCTTACTCATGACAACAAACAAAACTTTAACTTTAAATACCAATATTCAGTAAAACAAGTCCTCTGCGACTCAAATAGTTTAGGCACAGTATAAAAAATGTATCTAATAAATGAAAAATTAACTCCAATATAAAATAAAACTAATAAAACATAAATATCTTCGATATTTGAATGATATAGATATGTTGTCTGTACTGCTACTTTGTTAGTGGAACATTGCTGGGTTATGCTAAGATGACCTAATTTGAACATAGTACATGGAATTGATGCTGCTAATTAACTTATAAGGTTGTTTTAGAGAAAAGAAAGATGTTATCTTTATCTCACATTGCTTCTTTCCCCTAAATGAGTTGTTACAGGCAAGACATCCACACATGTACTGCATATACACACACACACACACACACAAACACACACACGCACACAAACACACACATGTGACAGGTGCATTACTGCCAAATCATTAAAGCTAGTAAGCACAAAACATCATTGGCAAAATCTTATTTATTCAGTGAGTCAGTGATATTTGGATCCGGCATTACAAACCATTCTAGGGCAATACCAAAAAGCTTTAACCACTTGAGTGCCAAAGCGGTATGTAACTCTGTACACCACAAAATCACTCAATAGGTGAAAAATGATCTATACACTGTCTTAGTAGAACTGCAAGGAAATGCAAGACTGAAAAATATGTTTTAAAGAGCCTTTGGTATCTCCTGTTTAAGACATCCCCTTGAGGTTTGCATATCTTCAACATCTGTCTCCGGCAAATCGGGATACGGGGGGCGGAGCTTGGGAGGTCCAGTGTCAGAGCTACTGTCCATGCGCGGTAGCATGGTCACTAAAACTGACTGTGCACTGTGCAGGACATGTATGCAATCTCCCGTGTCCCTGAAAGATGAGCACCTTGGGATTGCATGGGAGCTGTAACTGTAATGAGAAGCTGGACAGAAGGAGGCGCTTGGATGTACAGAACCTACAAATCGGGTCACTGGGGAATACATACTGTAAATGCGCACTATTGTGCCCATGCGCAGTAGCACTGTCAGTTTGAGTGACAATGTCACCGCACGTGCACGTAGCACTGAGAGTTGATCTTCCAAGTTGGGAGGTATGCAGGACAGTTGGGAGGCAATGGTTACAAACAGGAGACACCACAGACACAATTAAAGTATTTTTCTCTTAACTTCTTCATTTGCATGTAGGGTTTCCACTTTTTCTACAAAAAAATACCAGCTTTACTACTGCCTCCATAGACTTAACTAAAAAAAACATATATTTTATATGCAAAACTATTTTTACACTTTGCTCCTATTGCAACGTACTAAACATTTAACACTCAAATAGTACATAAGAGCAAATTGCGAATAAGAATTATTTTTAACAAAATATTCGCAAAGCTCTTTAGCATGCGCTAATATAGTAATAGAATAATATATAATAATATATTATATTTATATATAATATAATAATTTATTAGCGCAACCAGAAAAATGCACACTACATAAAATGAAACAGAAGAGGTGCAAATAGGGAAAAAAAGAGCAAATGTTACAAATAGTCACAAATTGTTCCTTACTCATGTTTTACCGACTTTTTTTTCCCACTGCACTTGTTTAGTACATGATCTGTGTATATCGAATATTTGATAATTTTTTTAATTCTCTAACTTCACAGTACAAACAATGTTTAGAGTACTTGTAATATGTGTTATCTCATGAAGACATAAAATAAACTTATGTGTGCAAGAGGCCCCCAAAAGAAAATGTTTGCCATTGGGTAATGTATTGGGACATCCAAACACTTCATACTTTTCAGACAGGAAATAGAAAGCAAAATATGACACATGGAAGGTCAGATAGAGATAGGGTAATGCAGAGCCCTGGGGCACAGTCATATTTCTGGCCAGTTATGGCGACAACAGTCTTTCCAGCATTCTTACAAATAAGACCACAGATAAGGGTTGCTCAGGGAATTAAACTTACATTGCAGTGCTTTTAGGGTGACCATATTGTCATTTTATTCAGGAATGGTTGTGAAAAATTGTATTGCCCAGGATTTCTAGCTGATAATATGTAGACTTATCTGCAGTCTTCATTTTACACGATTCAGCTCTGCAGTATGCAATTTCCAAAAGTGTCCCAGAATAAAATCAGGGAAAACACATAAATATAATTTTGTTGATTATTTGCTTTTTTCAGGTTAATAAGTTGCAATAATTATATTACACGAGAGACAGTGGTGGACATATTACAGACAAGACAAGAAATATATTTACTCAATGAGCCATTACCTTATTTGTATGTCACTATCCAGAATCCCAAGCAGCAGAAGTAGAATGCTGTGTAATATTTGCTTTTATTACAGTTTGCAGAACTGTACACACACTACATGTTCGCACCCTGAAATCATTAAAAATATTAATCTCTTAATTCCCCATCACAAATATTTTATGTAGTAGTATGGGGTCTTTTCACTAAATAGGCAACTGTGGTGACTGGACAAGGCATTTAAAAAAATCTGCAAAATCAGGCGTTAATAGGTAAGTTCAATAAATTATCCAATTTGCTATCAAAGAACCACCACGATTTGAAAATGACCTTCTTTTGAATGTATATTAAAGTTAAATAATTATACAAATGTAGGCATTCAATAAAATTTGAACATTTGGCTGGGCCCTGGGAAGAAAACTACATTTTAAAGTAAGTCTAAGAAACAAATTAAGTATTCCAAATGGTAACTATAGTTGCAATGTGTATATACTGCTCAGGGGCCTATACAGAGCACACACCGGCAAGTTGTTTTCCCACCAGATTCCAGGACACAAACATTTACATGCTGTATGCAGAATACCTGTATTTTCAGGAGGAACCATTTACTGAATCAAGGAGTGGCTCCCAGAAGTAGGAGGAGTTAAGATCTAGAAATTATTAGCAAGAATTATAAATAAGAAAAACATGTGAGTTAGGGAATGGCTGCTTAGGGTACAGATAATAAAACAATGGACCTTCAATGCCTGATATTTGCAGATCACTTATCAATTCATCACTGTTTGTGAATGATCCTCACTGCAGCTTCATCACAAGCAAGCTCTACATTACATTACACTGCTAAGTTACAGGCAATATTTAGACTGACATTTCTGCGAACTTCGCAAAAATAAGCCTACCATGTGTATATGGGATTTAGCTTAGAAGTTTGATAAGGCAACGTTTAAACTGCAGGACCACTGGCAGCCTCAGCATCACCAGATTTAGGAGATCTGCCCATAGCTTTTACATAAATGCTCATTAATATGTTAATTGAGCTTTCGTTACTTAACCAGGGATTTCAACTATGACATACCAGGATAAATAGCAATAATTGATTCAAGTACCACCAAATCAAATTAGAAACGTTGAAAACCAGTGTGAAGTCAGTGAGAATTTCCCCTTTCACCGTGAGAATGGTGTAAAACCCCGAGAAGCAATATTAGATAATAAAAGATGTCATGTGACAGTCTGATGGAAACATAAATGCATGGCTCCCAACTGTCCTGCTTTGGGCAGGTCAGTCGACAAGCACAGTAGAGCTGTGAGTTTGAGTGACACTGCTATCGCACATGCGTAGTAGTAGCGCTGACATTCGACCAGCCAAGTCCTGCCCCCTGGCATCCCAATTCGCTGGGGGTAGAAGTTAGGAGGTATGTAAATGGAAAAGACCAGTTGAATGGTTTTGGTAGTAGATACCAGCTGGGTCAGTTTGAGTGTTTCAACAAATGCTGCGTTTTTCATACGGAGTAAAGGATAGCCAGCACTCAAAGAGCATCCATGCCATCATGCAGAGGAATAGACAAGCTACTTACAGCCCAGCACGTACTGGGGCTGAAAATGTTATATTAAAATGCAGAATCTTGACATGAATTGACAAGTACATTTCAAAGTTAAGGCCAAAGTGGCAGAGTTGGAATTATTGTTCAATTCAGCTGAATTGACATGTAGAAGTTAAAAATGCAGCTTCACCCCACTGATTCGGGTTAGAGAGCAACGCAGGGGGCAATTGCCTCCCTTGCCAGCCATCCCCTGATCAGAACTGACCTTATAATGGTTATATGGGAAGCGAAGAAACAGCAGATAGCAGTTGTCTTAAATATTACCAGTAAAGGTTGCATGGTTTTTAATTCCGCTTTTACTTTCTACCAGAGGTTTTCTAAAATCATAAAGGATCTGGGGCTAGAGCCCAAAAGCAAATTTAGCAACATTATAATGACTAGGGTTGCCACCAAACCTGTGTTTTACTGGCAGGCAGGTAAAAAATAATTGGCTTGATGCCAATGTTACGTCTACAGGAGTGACAGCATGGATGATATTGTTTTTAAAGAAAAGGAGGGAACTGTAGTAATGACTGGCACATGTTCTTGCAGAAACACACTGGATGATACAGGAACCTCTTGTATCAGCACACTAAGGCATATGTGCCACTTTACTGATGTTTCTAAAATCAATATGAAAATGTCCTTGGGGGCAGCTTAGTACCTGCTGAGGTAACTTGAGTTGAATCTTTTAAAATATAGAAATAAGAAACAAGAGCTTATTTAGTGTAGCGCAGACAGATTATATTTAACAATGAGTCCTATGGAAGTTGAGGTTGATTCTCAGTTGATATTTACCACTGTTAAGTCTTTGGATGACGTAGCATAACTGGCAAGATAAAATGGCAACAAAAAGTGGATTTTCCTAAAAGTCTTCTTTTAGGAAACTAATTTTCAGAACAAATGTTACAAGATGCCATTGGCAGGCAGCAGAAATAATGGTGGCTGTAAACAAAACACATTTTTAAAGGATATAACAGAGTTATATTTACAGATTGGTTAAGGGGCAAAGTTGTAAAAGTGGAGCAGGTGTGCTCAAGTTTTCTATGAAGTGGGCCACATGATCCGAACAGCGTCCGTGTATTAAGATGTATTAAATGCTTTTTACTTTAATGAAATGGTGAACAGCAGGTGGATAGCTATAGAAAACAATGTCTGTTTATATGACAGTAAAAGAAAAGCAGGTTAAAATGGTTTAAATTAACTTTATTCAAACAAAACTATACATTTGTAGTGCCAATAAGTCAGTTGGGCCACATTGCTGTCAGATATCTGAATTTGTTACATGGGCCGCATGTTGGACTCCCTGCTCTATGGAATCCAACAAAATTATCATGTTTATTTTCCCTTTTTTTTTGGAATTATGTCCTAGAATTGCTCTTTACAAAATAACGGTGTCAGATTTTCAGATAACAATTTACTATATTGATTTTTCAGTGTGTTAGAAGATTGACTAGTTAAATGCGTAATTCAGAAAGGATGAGTAAGCTACTAAAACAGCCCCCCCCCCCAAAAAAAAAAACACTTTTTAAAATATTTTTCCCCACTTGGTGACTTTTGTATACAAATATAGTTTTATATAGTACATACCCTTGGTGTTTTATTAGAAATGTATATAGTGTTGATGAAACTTACCAGAAGAATCATGTTTATGTTTTTAGTTATCATTGTAATAATTTTATTTAGTATTAACATGTGTTTTTTTATTTTATGTATTCGGATTCTTGCTCCAGTGGTATCTATCCTGAAGCTTAACATTTATCTCCCCTTGGTCTGTTCCTGCTTGGCATACTAATGCTTAGCTCCCAGTCTTTCTCAGGCTTTCAAATGAAACCCAAATGTCTGTTTGTCTACTGTGGCATTCAGAGCTGCCAAGATTTTAGATTGTTCATTATTTTCGCTCCTTCCCCTAACGCACTACGTGTAAGGTAACATAAAGGAGCTTTTCATCACTGCTTCGAGCGCCCAAGTCTTACATTCACAGTTGCTCGGCACGATGCTGCAGAGTGCCTTTGTATTTGTTAAGCCGGTTTGTTTCAGATCACGGCCTCACTAATGCCACTGTTGCCGGGATACAAAGGGCATTAAAATGTCATGGTGCGTCATCCTGAATTTAAAGAATAATGAGTTTCTTGGTAAATGGGTTTGAAGTTCAAGGTCCTTGCATAGTTCTGTTGTGGGTTAATACAGATAGTTCTGTTGTGGGTTAATACAGATAGTTCTGTTGTGCATTAATACAGATAGTTCTGTTGTGGGTTAATACAGATAGTTCTGTTGTGCGTTAATACAGATAGTTCTGTTGTGGGTTAATACAGATAGTTCTGTTGTGCGTTTATACAGATAGTTCTGTTGTGCGTTTATACAGATAGTTCTGTTGTGCGTTAATACAGGTAGTTCTGTTGTGGGTTAATACAGATAGTTCTGTTGTGCGTTAATACAGATAGTTCTGTTGTGCGTTAATACATATAGTTCTGTTGTGCGTTAATACAGATAGTTCTGTTGTGCGTTAATACAGATAGTTCTGTTGTGCGTTAATACAGATAGTTCTGTTGTGCGTTAATACATATAGTTCTGTTGTGCGTTAATACAGATAGTTCTGTTGTGCGTTAATTCAGATAGTTATGTTGTGGGTTAATACAGATAGTTCTGTTGTGGGTTAATACAGATAGTTCTGTTGTGCGTTAATACAGATAGTTCTGTTGTGGGTTAATACAGATAGTTCTGCTGTGGGTTAATAGAGATATAAGTAATAACATATATTTTTCTAACTGATATATCATGTTGCATACCCCTAAATACTTACTTTTTTCTGGTTCAGTAAAAAAAGGACTATATTTAAATAGCAAAGCATATGGAACATAAAGCTAAAAGTTTAGGCAATGGGGCATCCCACAGACAGGTTCAGTAGTTTTCCCCATTTGGAGAACTAAATAACCATATTGGGGAAGTAAGAATAGAAAATAGTCTTAAGGTGAGTAGAGGGCACAAATATTACTTACCTGAGGCTCCCATGTGCCACTGCTGCCCAGACATGGAAACAGGAAGAAAGAAGAGAGCAACTGTCAGTTTAATGGGCAATATGTCTGTGGATATGAGGACAGATAATCGCTTGAGTTACTTCTATTGATAGTTACTCTTTATAGCACTTTAAAGAAGTCTGCCAAGTCAATACTGGTGCTTTAAAGTGGCCCAGCTCCTAATGCATTTTGTAGTAGGCTAAGTCATGTTTAGAAGATTTTAATTGCAAGCAGCCTATTTTTCTTTCCTTTTTCTTTATACTTATACCGCTCCAACACTACCGTTTCAAGCTCCTATATTGATATGATCAGATCACTCGCTGTGTGAAGATGAGGCAGATCTGAATAATTTCCAAGAGCTAATATAAGTGACCAATGGTCCTCCAATCTTATTTTCTGTTGGCACATTTTATGTGAAATGCCTGTCATTTCAGTTTGCACTAGATAACATTTATGTGATATCAAAATCCCCAAAATAAATGATTTAATTTCAACTTAAGCACAGGTATAGATAAATCAGTGGGTTACTTGACTGGTCCTAAGTGGTATCACCAGAAGTATCAACAATATCAGTGGAACTGTGTAGTATACATATGTACACAATGTACAGCTTCACAGATTAACAAACAGATGTGGTTGCTTATATGTCTCATGAAAAGAGATGACTTGTTGTCACAATAGACCATTACAGCTGGACTGGCAACCATTTTGTCTTCCTATTCTATCCATACAATTTTGGGACAATGTGAAGACAGCCCTGGTGATTTCTCCATGGTAATACATACTTGTCATTAGGGCTGACACCCAGCCACCATTTTACTGGCAGGCTGGTAAAAAAAATGGCTTGATGCCAGTGTTAAGTCTACCTTGGCAATAGCATAGCCTATATTTTTTAGAAGAAATGGTGGCAACCCTGGTTGTGGTCATCCTGGAATGCTACCTATTTAAGTGGTTGGAAAGAAAGGATAAAGGGATATATGGATCCACCCATATCCTTAACCAACATGTTTGCAGTATCCCTCTCTCTAGAACTGGTCTCCACCTCTGCTCAATAAAATTAAAATGTAGTAAGCCATTTTGCGCTCATTTTTAAACTTTCGTAAGTAAATATTGTTGACAATCAATCTACCACCTATAGGGTTTACACTACAAGTGAAGATTATGAAAGAACTCTTCCAATTAACCTACACCTTTTTTAAAAAAAAATACTCATTTTTATGTTGTTTAACAATATTCTAAAGACATTACAACAAATGTCAATATAAATCTGATTCTTTACCCACCCTTTTTTATAGTATTAGAATAATGTGGTTGTTAAAGGTATTAGACAGGGTCCGGGTACCTATGTTTATGTGGGTGCAAGAAGATTATAACAACCAGAAATTGTACTTGTAAAATTGCTATGATACTTTAAAAAATATTACACAAATAACAGAGCATAAAAAAACAGCTGTTATATTGAGTATGGCAGAGGCCTATTTTGTTCAGTATTTATTTTCATCTATTCATTGTCCTAACCTACGACTAAAGAGTTTACACAATAAAGAGAGAATTTCAGGGAAATGAGATGTAAATTTCAAACTTTAGGCGACAGTAGCTGAATATGAATTTTTTTTCAACTTAACTTTATAATTCCCATCTCAGTTCCCTACTTTTTTCGCTTTATTGAGTTGACCCTTCAGTTTAATACCCCATTTACCTCAGTCAAGTACCGTTGCTAGCCACACACATGGCCACTGTGTGAATGCACCTGCCTCATCATACTTGTGAAAGTGTTGTGAATTCATCATATGAGTTATTTACAACAAAGTTCTATGTGCTAAGATAAGCAACCAGAGAGAGGTACAGTAATTCAGACCTGCATAGCATGAGGGTCTGTGAGAGCAGCCTTCTAGTCAATAGCCTACCGGGCATTTGAAATATGTTTCTACTACATATGTAAACATACAGTTCCTAATCAGAGCTTCTTTATTAAAGACTGACAGGTTCAACATATGTTTGCCATTTACGTAAGCACCGGCTACATTTTTTACATATTTTTGCACAGAATTGTTCAGTGTAAACAGTCTTCAGTGAAGTAGCTATTGAAATTAGGAAATCACACAGGCAAGTGCAAAAACATTTGTTCTGTGCAAACAATAATGTATCAAGAGGATTTATATTGACACATATTTAACTGAATGGAACGTTTAATATAACTCAAGGTTAAAGGTTTGATACATTTTTCAGATGTCAACAGGTAAAGAAAAAATATAAACATTTTCTGTTTTATCCACATAAGATGGTAACTTTTTGATGACAGAGGACCTGGCACAGCACTCAGTTCAGATTGTGGTATTCCCACTGACATAAAGTGATTGGACTAAAATTGACATGATTGAGTGCCAAAGGACACAAAGCTAAGATCGCTGTGATAGCCAATCACTTTAGTCTTTCCCTGTCCCATAGCAAGTGTGCAGCAGTGAGAGACTAAACACAGAACCCCACGCATCCCCTAGTACTCCAGATATCCTTAAAATAAAAAAAAAATAAGTTTTTTTTTTTTTTTTAAATAATGGGCTAACGTCTTGGGCTATAGTTAGAGTAAGGCTAGGGTTAGGCAAAAGGTTAGGGTTGCAATGTCACTTTAAGTATTCCTGAAAAAATGGTTAGGGAAAAGCAATGCTTAATACTACATTTTAATTTTATTGAGGAATTCATACCTGCAGTTATTGCCTTATAACATGTAAGAAACTGTAACACAAAAAAAAAAAACAACAACAACAACAACAACACAAGTAAAAAATATTGGCTATTTCTAAATTCAGAACAAATATTAGAATGTATTTAGCTGTGACTAAAAAACAAGAAAAAACTGGGAGGAGGAGGGAAATAGAAATCTTGTACCCAACAATTGTATTTTATAAAGGTTAGCATGGGCTAGCAGTCATATTCTTCTGTCTTAATAGGGCAAATGGTTCTTTATCTTTTCTTCAAGTAAAAGTTAGAAAATGTTTTGTTTGAATCTATTAAAGAACCTCAGATGGCAGTCTATTGAAGCAGTGCAACATAGCACTTGATTATATTTCAATGAATATCTGTTGTATGTTGTCAAGTAACAAGATATTGTTTTATGTTCTAGTCTTATACTATCTTAATAACAACATTATGACAAAATGTAAATTTTATGGTTCTGTAGGATTTTTGTTAATGATAAATATGTGAAGTAGGAGATGGCAGCACACTGTACATGTGTATTCATATTCATGCACACAATGCATCACAAGGATGTGTAAACTATCTCACAATGTATTCTTTATCCTGCCACCAGGTTTTTCCTCATGTTGTAGATTAGAGTAGAACCAGAGACCATCCGAGTACAAACAACATTTCAATAAAAGTAAACTTACAAAACAAAAGTGTTTTACTGTTCTTTAAATTTGTAGTTTTTGTTTTGCAGTTGCACAAGCAGAGTTATAAAGTTGATGTTGTGCTGTTACACTAATTGTACATCCTTTTATTTACTACACAGATCCAATGTAAAAATATTTTGTTTCATCTTTTTTCCAGCTCTTGTGCCTTTTGTGTTGTTTAACAATGGAAATGATATTTACAGTATTGATACTGATGGGACAAATCTCCGAAAAATAGTGACCAACGCAGGATCTTCAGTTCTGTTAGATTTTGATAACCAGGAACAAAGACTGTATTGGCTCGATCGTAACAGAGGTTTTCTTCAAAGGATATACCTGAATGGGACTAAGCGTGAGGTAATGTTTATTTCATTGTAAGGTTCCATGCAATTCTGGTGGTCAGAACTTAACACAGAGACCCTGGAATATTACATTTATCATAACAGGCACATATAACACAATTTTTGGTGTGTTAAAGGGACTGTCTAGTGCCCAAAATGCATCTTCCAAATATTAATGTGCTTTCAAAGTACTTTCAAATGCAAGTTTTACACTTTGCATTGCTTAAATTATAAAATAATTACAGCTAGAAGAAATTGTGAAATTACAGCAGTTTGCAGGAAACCATGACTGCCCACACTAGCTTTGTAAAGGTAATTTCCTTTTTTTTTTTTGCTGCAGGAATCTTTCACAAAATATTCGCAAAACTCTTTAGTATGTGCAAATCTAATCGCAATTTATTAGCGGAACCGGAAATATGTGCGATAAAAAAAAAAATCAGAAGAGGCGCACATAAGGGAAAACAAGTGCAAAATGTTACAAATAGAAACATAGAAACATAGAAACATAGAATGTGTCGGCAGATAAGAACCATTCGGTCCATCTAGTCTGCCCAATTTTTTTATTTTTTTTTGAGTACTTTTATTAGTCCCCCGTTCCCGGTCTTATAGCTAGGATAGCCTTGTGTCTATCCCACGCATGCTTAAAATCCTTGACTGTGTTTACCTCTACCACTTCTGCTGGCAGGCTATTCCATACATCCACTACCCTCTCAGTAAAGTAATACTTCCTGATATTACTTTTAAATCGTTGCCCCTCTAATTTAAGACTATGTCCTCTAGTTGTGGTAGTTTTTCTTCTTTTAAATATACTCTCTTCCTTTACTGTGTTGATTCCCTTTATGTATTTAAATGTTTCTATCATATCCCCCCTGTTACGTCTTTCCTCCAAGCTATACATGTTAAGATGCTTTAACCTTTCCTGGTAAGTTTTATCCTTCAACCCATGAACCAGTTTAGTAGCCCTTCTCTGAACTCTCTCCAAAGTATCAATATCCTTCTGGAGATAAGGTCTCCAGTACTGCGTACAATACTCCAAGTGAGGTCTCACCAGTGCTCTGTACAATGGCATGAGCACTTCCCTCTTCCTACTGCTAATACCTCTCCCTATGCAACCAAGCATTCTGCTAGCATTTCCTGCTGCTCTATTGCATTGCCTACCTACCTTCAAGTCCTCTGAAATTATTACTCCTAAATCCCTTTCCTCAGATGTTGAGGTTAGGACTGTACCAAATAGTCTATATTCTGCTTTTGGGTTTTTACGCCCAAGGTGCATAATCTTGCACTTGTCCACATTAAATGCCAGTTGCCACTGCTCTGACCATTTTTCTAGTTTAGCTAAATCATTTGCCATTTGGCTTATCCCTCCATGAATATCAACCCTGCTGCAAATCTTTGTATCATCAGCAAAAAGACATCCTTTACCAACAAGACCTTCTGCAATATCGCTAATAAAAATATTAAAGAGAATGGGTCCAAGAACAGATCCCTGAGGTACCCCACTAGTAACAAGACCTTGCATCGAATATACCCCATTGACTACAACCCTCTGTTGCCTGTCACTCAGCCATTGTCTAATCCATTCAACAATATTGAAATCCAAACTCAAAGATTTCAGTTTATTGATAAGCCTTCTATGTGCGACAGTGTCAAAAGCCTTACTGAAATCTAGGTAAGCAATGTCTACTGCACCACCCTGATCTATTATTTTAGTTACCCAATCAAAAAAATCAATAAGATTAGTTTGGCATGATCTCCCTGAAGTAAACCCATGCTGTCTCTGATCTTGAAATCCAAGCGACTTTAGATGTTCAACAATCCTATTCTTTAACAAGGTTTCCATTATTTTCCCCACTACTGAAGTAAGACTTACTGGTCTATAGTTGCCCGCCTCCTCCTTACTACCTTTCTTGTGAATGGGCACAACATTAGCTAATTTCCAATCTTCTGGAACTACTCCCGTTAACAATGATTGGTTAAATAAATCTGTTAACAGTTTTGCTAGTACACCACTAAGTTCTTTTAATAACTTTGGATGTATCCCATCAGGTCCCATCGACTTATTTGTCTTTACTTTAGACAGCTGAAGTAAAACCTCTTCCTCTGTAAACTTACATGCATCAAAAGACTCATTAGTCTTTTTCCCTAAATGAGGTCCCTTACCCTCATTTTCATTTGTAAAAACTGAACAAAAATATTCATTAAAGCAGTCTGCTAAGCCTTTATCCTCTTCTACGTAGCATCCTTCTTTTGTTTTTAATCTAACTAATCCTTGTTTTACTTTCCTTTTCTCATGTATGTATCTAAAAAATGTTTTATCCCCCTTTTTCACTGACTGGGCTATAGTCTCTTCTGTGTGTGCTTTGGAAGCTCTTATAGCTTGCTTTGCCTCTTTCTGCCTACTCTTATAGATCTTTCTATCTTCCTCACTCTGAGTATTTTTATAATTACTAAATGCTAGCTTTTTATTTTTTACTATTTTAGCCACCTCTGCAGAGTACCACAGTGGTTTCTTCAATTTTTTGCTCTTACTGACAAGCCTTATGCAATTTTCTGTTGCCTTCAGTAGTGCAACTTTTAGATAATCCCATTTCTCCTGGACTCCATTTAAATTGCTCCAGTCTGATAATGACTCCTTCACATCTAATCTAATTTTAGAAAAGTCTGTTTTTCTAAAATCTAAAACTTTTGTTTTTGTGTGGTGTGACTGCGTCACTGTTCTTATATTAAACCACACTGTCTGGTGATCACTAGATCCTAAACTTTCACCTACAGTAATATCTGATAACAGATCTCCATTTGTGAACACTAAGTCTAGTATGGCCTGCTTTCGAGTTGGCTCCTCCACTACTTGTTTTAGAGATAATCCCAGTAGGGAGTTTAGGATATGCGTACTCCTGGCACAAGTAGCAAATTGCTCCTTACTCATGATTTACCTACTTCTTTCCCCACTGCACTTGTTTAGTACATGACCCCCTACACTACTTCTGATAATGCAAATGCTGCCTGGCTGAGTCTCCTAACCCCTAAGTGACAGGACATCTACAACATGTTTGGTCATTCTGGACAATGGCTGTTTTTTTTACACTTCTGAAGTGTTTCTGTTTCACTGTAATTTTCCTTTCTCATTTCCTGTACCCACACACATCATATATTGTGTTTTATCACCATACAAAGAGCTTTCTTTAGATGCCATTATTTTCATCATATCCTATAATTTATAATAAGAATTGAAAAAAATTATTTTCTACCTTTTACATGATTTTTTTTTTTACACATCTACAAACACAAATTAAGAAACCTGCTAACTTGATTCTTATATTTGTCCTGAGTTTAGAAATGGTGCATGTTTATGCTTTTTTCAGTTGTTTTCTCCATGTTATGTGGCAATAACTGAAGGTAGCGTATTACTTTTCCTAACCCATATACACAAGTATGCACACATATAAAATATGTATAATATTTATATACACCTATACATACACATACGTATACATTCTGTATCATATAAAATATATCCATGAAATTACAATAATTAAATGCCTTTATTAGTTCACATATATGTCCAACCTTTAGTCAATAACAGCACATATAAATATATATATTATATGCACCTGCATATATAGTACACACACACAGATGCAGATATACACAAACACACTGATGTAGATATGAAAAAATGCCACAACAGGCAGCCCCAACCCTGATGTAATCAACTCCGCAGACCATGCACAGGTGAGTGCAGCAAACGGACGGCGTTCCCAGCCGTAAGAAAGAGAGAAAATGGAGCAACTGGTGCACCTCTCCTGGTGCCAATACTTGTAGCTAGATAAGCCGACTTGATGTTAAAATGTTTACTATTGGATGTTTATGATTATTGGCACCAGGAGAGGTGCACCGATTGCTCCATTTTCTCTCTTTCTTACATTACACTGATGTAGATACACTCACATAGATGCAGATACACACACGGATGCAGAGACACACATACACTTATGCAGATTTATATAAATATATATACACATGCATTCACTGATCAGTCATAACATTATGACCACTTGCTTAATATTGTCTAGGTCCCCTTTTAATGCCCAAACAGCCCTGACCTGTCGAGGTATGGAGCCCACTAGGCCTCTGAAGGTGTGCTGTGGTACCTGGCACCAATCCTTTAACATTAGCATTAGCAGCAGATCCTTTAATTGCTTACAGAGTGCCTCTTTACACAAGTTTCCCTCTGCTACAGGAACAGGAGGAACAGGATTAAGGGAAGGCTGAATCTGCTGGCTGCTGTTAATCCTACACACATAACAGGGAGCACTGTGTAAGGCAGGGTAACTGCTGCATGTTAGGAGAAGTATTTGGTCAGAAAGTGGAACTGCTTTTATTCCCTCTGAAATGTCTGGACCCTGGGCATCTTTTTTTTTTGGCCTGTGTTAAAGGCAGCAATGTCTGTACTGTAATACAGTAAGCCTATAGAGCAGGGGTGTCCAACATGTGGCCCGCGGGTCATCGAGGTGCGTTCTGTGTACGATATGCATCGGTGACTACACCTCGAACCACATGTGTAAATTAACACGGCACCCATGTCTGGGAAACTAACCTTCAGCAATACAGTGCTTGTGGGGTGACAAGCAAGGGTCAGAGGGAGGGAAGGGTCAGAAGCTCAAAGTAGCTGACAAAAGGTGCGTGGGGGAGCCTATAACTGTGTTTAAAAGAAAGAAAGAAAGAAAGAAAGAAACATTTTCATGTCTGCCTGCGTGTGTGTATTGGCCTGCATGTGTAAGTGTTTCTGTTTGCGTGTGTAATGTGTGTCTGCCTGCGTCTGACTATGTGTATAAGTGTGTAAGAAATGTGGCTGATTATGTATTTGTCTGACTGTGAGTATCACAGAAATCTGTGGGTTTGTGTTAACGCTGTGTATGTATCTTTGTAGAAGTGTGACTGTGTATGTGTGACTGCTTGTGTAAGTGTGTGTGTAAGCCTGTCTGTGTATGTATTTGTGTGTGGGTGTGTAAGTGTGACTGTGAATGGGTATGTAGGTGCTGTATTGCTGAGGAGCCTGTGATACTCCCATTGCACATTTCTGTGATATTTGTATTGAGTATCCCTTAGCAGAAAGATCCAAAAAACAAATTTTTTATTCCGGATATGGGTCAGTTTGGATAGGGGATATTCACATTTATGGCGTCCAGCGGTGAAGCTACTTTGCTTCACCCTCCAGGGTGCCGTAAATGAGAAGCCAGCGCTCATGGGAAATGTAGTTCCCAGAGTGTGGCGATGTGACAGAGTGACTACATGCGACGGATAGCTCATCTCGGCAGCTCACCAGCTCCATAGCTGGAAATGATCTAGATCCCCTAAGTACAGTGTGAGCAAGTTGCTCACATTGAATTTAGGTAATATAGATAATTTTTCAGACTGGTGCACTTGAATGATCCATCATCTGTAAGTATCCATTATCCGAAATGCTGCCGGGCCCAAGCATTTCGGATAAGGGATACTCAACCTGTATACACACATACATACATACATACATACATACACACACACACACACACACACACACACACACACACACACACACACATACATACATACATACATAAATATACACACACACACACATATATATATATATATATATATATATATTGGTCAGGAATATGTAACCAAGATCTACAATGATTGCCTTTTACCTCATTATCTACTTTACACATGGACCCTTATTACAGTAATGTAACAAAATCCCCTTAATTATCTAAATTTTGTTTGATTACAGAAGGTAACATAAACTCAACACAGCTTTATCACCCAATATGAATAGCATTTTTTGCTTTGGCATTGTATGATTGTTGTGCATTTAAAGGCTGGATAATATGGTATCAGAGTTAGGTTCTCCTCATGATTTATTACATATTATGGATGTAAATATTTTCCAGAATACCCTTCTTGCAATGGACAGGTGTTTAGCACCAAGACAATCTGAATGATCCCATCTACTCTTGAACATGCCCAATGTTCTTTTATTCCTGCCAAATGGGACATATGTTAAATGATATGCTAATGTATACCCACCTGTTTCCTGTACTCACTACAGCTTCATATTACATAATGGGAGCCACTTTCTACAGAATCGCAAATGGGAGTGTTTTCAGTACAGGTTGAGTATCCCTTATTCATAATGCTTTCTACTGGCAGCATCTCGCATAATGGATACTTTCGGTTAACGGAACATTTCGGCAGCACCAGCCCTATAAATATTCTACATTACTTGTGAGCAACTTGTTTATAGGAGTGGTGCTGCCGAAATGATTCGCTCAGAGCACGACAGTCCCTTCAGTCGCAGCACTGTGCGAACTACATTTCCCATGAATGCTTGTTTTCAATGTAAGGCTTCAAAATGGGACTTCAGGAAGGTGACTAAAACCTAAATCAAAAAATATTTGGTGTGACAACCCTTTATAGTAAATCCTTCAAAACAGCATAACTGTTTCACAATCAGTAGATATCGAGCTGTGTCAGCAGCTCACAATTGCCCTGAAAAGTCTGGTCAGAAGTGGTCTTCATGGAAGACATTTGGCCAAAAAGTCATACTTTTGATGTGGAAACAAGAGCAAGTGACTTAACTATGCATGAAAACACAGAAACTGGGATGCAGAAAAATGTTAGCAGGTGCTCTGGACTTATGAGACAAAATTTTAAATATGTGACTATAGCAGAAGGCAGTCGTTGAAGAGCTGGAGAGCGGTACAAGAATTAATGTCTGTAGGCAACAGTGAAGCATGGTGATGGTTCTTTCCATGTTTGGTCTAAATTTCTGCAAATGGAGCTGGGGATTTTTGTTAGAATTAATAAAGTCTCAATGCTGAGACATATAGGTAGATACTTATCCATCATGCTGTATTATCCAAGGCATCTAATTTTCCCAAAATGTATTCTACAGCATAATAACGACCCCATAACTACAGCTAAAGTCATAAAAAGAACTATCTTCAGCATAAAGAAGAAGAAGGAGTCCTGGAAGTGATGGCCCTCTCAGAGTCCTGATCTCAACGCCATTGAGTCTGTCTAGTATTAGATAAAGTGAGATGCAACTGAATCTGCGTAAATCCACCATGGTTAGTTCTCTAGAAGAACTGACATGGTTTTGAAAGCAAAGGGCGTTCTCACCAAATGTTGAAAAAATCACACCTGCCTAAACCTTTTCAAGCTATTTATGCAACACATGTGATTCATTTACCAAATGTTTTGCGCATTACCTTGACACATTAGAAGGAAGGCTATATGTAATGCATTCTGCATGTTGTGCTTGCCTAATTCCTCCTTTGCTAACAGACATGAGCACTTATGCCAACTAAAGTCCAACTTGTAGCCTTGAAGCTGGTAATGTTAGTGGAGTAAATGGTACCATTGTTCACATATCTCCTTTATCTTTCAAGGTTTAGGTGCATGCTGGGAAGTATTATGTGACAAAAATATTGGTAGGCACTTTAAGTGGAAATATATTAATAATATGTTAAAATAGCATGTAAACAGTAATTGTACACTATCATTGCTAAATTGTTTTAGCTGTCATTTCACACTAACTTACCACATAGAAACATGCATTAATTTGATATGCGCTTGTCCTGAGTTGATGCAAAAAAACCCCAAAACAACCTGTATTATTTATTTTTTATATATATTTTTTCACCATAGAAAATGCGTGCAATAGGAAAGGGGATGATGGGATTCGCAGTGGATGGAATGCACAAACTAATTTTCTGGTCAAACCTTCAGAAAGGAACCATTGAAAAGGCAGAAATTGCTGGAAGGAAATCCCAAATTCTTTTGAGAGGTTTATTTCATCCTATCTTTATTGCTGTCGATCCAGTGGAGGGGTATGTCATATTTTAAACATTAATGTTATTTATCATTTCTATTACCGTATACTGAAAATTAGGAAAAAAAACCTGTCTTTGAACGGAAAGCCAATTACTTGGTTGTTGTGTTTATTTTATGTGTGTGCTCACACCACACTGATAAATGGAAACAATAGAAGTTTAACATTTGTTTAATGTAGGGTAGAAGTGCTCAGTATGTAAAGTGGATCTGTCCAAAAGCATATATAACAAGGTCCCCTTAAGGTAGATAATAAAACTGGTATAAGCATGTGAGACTGGCTGCAATGAATTTACAGAGCATCTCACAAGTTTTTCTTGCTCATTAGTACAATAAAACCTCTCCGTTATCATAGGCCTCATCAGTGTGACACAGCTAGTGTCCCTTTAGGTACAGCAAGCTAGAGACCCATGTCAGGGCATAACCCGAATAACTCATTGCTTGGAAAAAAAACAGGTATGTGACACCAGCTCAAACCGAAAATGGACGGAGTTTAAATAGCCTGCCCGTGGGCTGGCACTCAGTCAGGAGTGGCTCCCAAGTTATTTAGCTCACTTACACTATTACAGAGGAGATCTCTCCATTACTATCTTAGACTGGTCCCCTGTAATGCATGGCAAGTCTCCTTTGCACGAGGAACACAGCAACCACAGACACATCTTTCAGCCTATCATAGTCCTTATCAGTGTGGTACAGCTCTTACAGCAAATTAAGCATCCACATCTGGGCATACTCTGAATAACTCATGGTTTCGCATAAGGAATCAAATTGCCAGCACATATATAGATTTAGTTATATTCGTAGCTGACATTTGCTTACTCCCACAACTCTGCATTTTGGAGCTGAAATCTGAACTGATGATCTTTTTTATTTTTAGTGTTTATCTGTAAACCGTCAGCATCCATAGTATTTTCAGATATAAGTTACAAAGTAAACTTAGAATAACAATCTGTTGGTAGGATAGCAGTCTGGAAAAATGAGTACCACTATACATTTTTTGTTTGTAAATCAAGATGTATTGATTTTCAAAATAATATTTAAAGTCACAATATACGTAAAGTAATGGCAAAGTAAATAATGCATTATAACATTGCAGGTGTGTATAGCTATGCTTAAAGGAACACTAAAGTTTTTTTTCACTTGTGCTTCTAATATAAAAGCACAAGTGAAAAGTTAGTTGTCCCTAGCATGAGGATGAACTGGCATGTACTTTTGATAGTACACGCCAGTTTATCCTCTGACCGACTGGCCTGGTCGGCGACTGGCTCTCTCTGCTTGCGCAGAAAGAGACCCTAGTTTTTGCATGAGAACAGCAGGGGGGGACCTTAACTAGGTCATGATTCCATGCAAAAATTAGGGTCTCTCGCATTCAACTGTCAGAGCGGGGGATTGGCTGTACGCATGCTGAAGTTTGTTCCAACGTTTAATGTTCCTTTAAGTATGCTGATGGGATACAAGTGTTGAGATGAGAGCAGAATCTAGGGAGTGGAGAGAGGCCAAGAGATGAAAAGAAAGTAAAGACCTAAAAAGAACAGAATGGGGAGAAACACCTGGTGGGACAGACCACTGGCAGCTGGAAAGGAGCTGCCAAAAATGGGCTTATAAAACATGTGCTTGTAAAACAAGGCCGGGCTGGGTACGCCCTGGCGGGTAGTGTCTGATGGCCCCAGGTTAGGCAAGAAGAAACTATATAGTCAACAATTAAAAAAATAGAACTACCCAGCATAACTTAACAAAACAGGTGGTGTATGTAGCTTCCAATTGTTAAGATTTGGGTCTTCCCCTCAGGATTCGAGTGTCCGTTGACACCTCTCATGGGGCACACCAGCAGAATAGGGTGGTGTAGGGGTAAATCATAGCCATTATGGGTAAGCCACTTATAGTCAGCGGTGAGGTTGTGGAAGTTTTTTCAAGCAGAACTCAGGCTTTTAGGTATACATGAGACAGGTGTCGGAACTCGGAAGCATTAATTGCCTCAGGTCACAGAAGGTAGAGGTAAATTATAAAAAGTTGGATAGGGGTCACCTTAAATTCGAGCAAATACGATATATACCAAAGAAAAGGCCATAGAGACTGAATGGCTGGCCTTCTGGAACACAACCTCCCATACACAACCTCATATATCCAACAATGAACATCTCTCTCATAATGTGAAACCCCAGTGTCTTACAGTCAGTCGATACAGATACACTTGATGCAGTGTTTAAGATTTATATTACCATAATTAGGTTTCTACTCATGTTTGCATCCTTTGTTTGAGACTTCTGTGATACATTGAATATTTCGTTTTTATTTATTTTTGGGTTTAACTTTTTCACTTGGTTACTCTTTATGGTGTTTTGTAAAAGTCCTTATTGACATTTTAAATATAATGAGATTGACATTTTCAGGGGTGGAAAAAAACAGATTAATTAGCCTCTTTGTGGCTGAATTTTTCCATCCCCTTTATTAACTTTATAACAGTTTTTATATGATGTCCCCTCAGAAAAGTGGAAGCAAGTGGAAAGTGAATTGTAAATCAAGAAATAATAATAGAAAAACACTGTTAAAAACATCAAAACTTGTATACTTCATGTAACACAATGCATGAAAGCACAAACTGCAAACATGTATTTTAAGAACAAGCATCCCTTCTATGTATGGCATTCATCTTTAAACTAAACCTGACCACTAGTGGCCATTTTAAATATTACAGAACAAGCAGTATGGACATTGAGACATAAATAACATTTTAGGTGAGTTTTATCAAGTGGGTGTAAAATTAATGTTGTTTTAATCTGTGAATATGTATTAAATGAAAGTAAAGAAGATAGGTTAGAAACCAATGGTCCAGATACTGTGGTAGCCTTATATCTACTGGGAATTTGAGAACAATTTGTACATCTAGACCAGGTGAAGGCCAGAGATACTTCTCTAGATGTTAGTCTACCATTCTCATGACCTTCAACAATAACTAAATAGCTTTTTATTGGCTAACATACATGACAGAACATAATTGTGCTCATATTAATATGATGCATTACTATTTTAAAAATATCCTATCTTTGATATTATGTTTTCTGATTTTCAGACTTTTGTTTTGGTCGGCTGAGGGTTCTCTAAATACCATTCAAAAAGCAAATCTGGATGGAAATAATGTGACGTCTGTTGCCGAAACCAAAGGAGAAATTAAGACCTTAACACTGGATATAATGGCCAAGAAGATTTACTGGCTAATGTATAAAAGGGAGACTGGACAGCTAAGCATTTGTTCATCTTCTTACAGTGGGGATTTGGCAACGGTAGTCAAGTATTTTACACAGTAAGTTCGAATGAGTTTTGTACACACAGCATGTCTTGTTGATACTGTATCTCCAGAAATATATAGATACATTGGAGGAAGTGCAGAGAAGGACCACTAAGATGGTTCATAGATTAAAATATAGAACCTAGCAGGAGAAGTTAAAGGATCTTAATAGGTACCACCTGGAGCAAGGAAGAGACGGGGGATATGATAGAAACTTTTAAGTACACTAAAGGAATTAACACAGTGAAGATGTGAGTATTTTTAAAAGAAGAGAGACTACCACAACAAGATGACATAGTCTTAAGCTACAGGGGCAAAGATTTAGGAGTAATACCAAGAAGTACTACTTTATTGAGAGGGTGGTGGATGTATTGGATAGCCTTCCAGTGGATGTGCTGGACATCTGGAAGCGTTAAGCATGCATGGGCTAGACATAAGGCTATTATAGATATTAAAGAATGCCTGGGACAAATAAGTTGAGGGGGGATGCAAAAGGGAAAAAAATCTTGGGTAAATTGGATATGCGGAATGGTTCTTATCTGCCGGCACATTCTATGTTTCTATGTACACATTCTATGTTTCTTTCTGCCAAGGCACCAGTTCCCTTAGTGCCTCATTGTCTATGACCCTCAAGCTGTTTGTTTCTGGACTACAACTATTATATTTCTCTGACATTCTAAAATGTTGTAACAGCATTAGGAATTATAGCTCCTTGGAATCTGGAGGGCCGCAGTTGGACGCCTTACATAATGCATTTTTGGTGTAAACTTAAATGCACTTAGCACAGTTGTATCAGCAGCTTTACTCTGTGCCATGTTATTTTCTACACAGAAAAAATCATTAATCAAGCCATAAAAATTGAAAAGTAGTGTAAGGGACAGGCAAGTTCTAGAATTTCATCTGCTAACATTATGCTCAACCATTCTATAATTGGGAGTAGAAATACTGAGGTATTATCTTTTGTTCTTTCTTTATACTGCATCATTTTTGCTTCGGACAAGTAGTATTTCTTCCCATGAGTCTAAAGTACCGGTATATAGATGCTGTGCTACGTTTCCATAGCACCTGTCCTGTATGTTACTTAATAAAAGTATAATAACTACATTTTTCATTCACAAAAAGTCACTCTTAAGAAAAGTTGTCAGTTAAAGGGAACTTTACTACAACACTGAAGGTTTAAGCACTTATAGAGAGAAAACAAAAGACTCCCCTTTGCGGGCAGTGTTACCTGGGCATTAGGTCCAGCCTGTGCCTTGTAGATGCCTAGTTAAGGTTCATAGATTAAGTATTTTTCACTCCTGTACACATGATTTTCGGTAGAAGCACATAAATTATATATTTTATGGTGAAATTGGCATCAAAAATATATTGCCTGAAGATTTCTTCCACCTTCTGGTTGGTTCAGCCAAAATGGAGGCCGAGACACATCTGCCAAATAATGATGTTGGCATTCCACATTGCCGGGCATGTCACAATAAACATTGTGAAAGGGTGACATTACTGTTTTGGCTATGTGGATGTGCACACATCTGGTTCATCTGCCATTTTTGTACAGCAGCAACACATACAAATGAAATGCCTTACTAAAACTTCCTTTAAAGGAAAAACCTTGTCATTTTCACATGACTGGTACACTTTAATCTGTTAAGTTTTCTAGAATGTAATAGTTGACAAGCAGCAATTAGACTATTCATATAAAACATTATAAATAAAGGAAAAGTGATGAGTTAAAGTATTAAAAGCAGGGTAGTAAGCAGAATTTATCATGTACATGAACTGTGTAGATGACTAGTGCAAGAATATCAAATATTATTCAAATAGACTATATTGTGAATATTTACATAATTACTTTTATTTCTCAGTTCTTCGAGACAAAGCGTTTTTGGGCTTTCACTTTTCTCTGATCATATCTACTATTCAGAGTGGAAGTCTGGTTCCATCCGAAGAGTCAGCAAATATTCGGGGAGGGATATTGCTACAATCATCTTAAAACCATCCCTTTTAGAAATTGGAAACATACACATAGTTGCTCCAGTGAAGCTCCTGTCTTCTAATTCTTCTGCTAGTTCTGGTAAGTTAATAACCTGGAAATGAAAAAAATCTCCTATACATTATTATGTGGTATGTAATAATCCTTTTATTTTACCTGTTTAGCGCTCAGTTCCTCATTTCCTTTTTTCCACAAATGTACTTTTTAAAATCAGTTTCTTTCCTGGCACAAGTTTTAAAATATCTATTTACTTTCTTTTGATAACAAAAATTAATAATGCATCATTTATCCTTATCGCAGATTCATTATTTTATTATGACCTCTTGCTCTTGCATCTTACACTAAAAATATTACCAAAATAGATAAATAAAAATTATCTTCAATACAGTTGAATCAAGTCTTGTGTAAGTAAATTAATAACTTTCATACTATGTTACTACTAGACTGAAAGTGACAAATATTAGCAGTGAAATTATTAACCCTATCTCAAAAGATCTGTTGACTTTTCTAGTGTGAAACGTCCCAACGCGTTTTTAGAAAACCTGGGGGCTATTCAATAAAACTAAATTGGCAAGTGATCTGCAAAAATCAGGCATTAATAGCTGAAATGAAAAAAAAAAAATCTTTCTCACTGAGCTCCCTTAAGGCCCAGGGATTTTCCGGGCCAATGACCAGAGCGATTTTTCGATTTTTGATATGTGGTTGTTGAAATGTAAAGTCGATTTTTCCATCTTAATATATGGTTGTTTCAATATAGTTTTCCTCTCTGTCCTTTAACGCACCCATACAAGTTCCATGTTGTTTTTTAAAGAACATTTAGAGCTTTCTTTTGATACCCCATGGGACCTATATCTTTCTTTTTATTAGCTAGTTAGATGGGATAAGTGGGTCAGTGTTAGTTTTGTAGTAGCTGTGTACAATATTATTGGGAAAATAGTGGAAAAACTGTGCATTTTTCAAAATTTCCCACCTTTTTAATGTATTTTTGAATATGTAACTTATATGGATTTGGTATCCAAAGAACGCTCTAACTTTCCTTTAAAAAACAACAAATAACTTGTATGGGTGTGTTAAAGGATAGAGAGGAAAATTATGTTTATTCAACCATATATCAAGATGGAAAAATCGTCTCTGGTCATTGGCCCAGGAAAATCAGTGGTCCTCAAAGGGTTAAATACATTTAAAATTTCTATTGATCTGTTATTATTAACTAAAATGTAATATTTCATATGCCTTATGACTCATTTTTTGCTTGTTGTTTCATCTTTTTTGTTTATCTTTTTTGTTCACATCAACCTGATATTATTATCAGTAAGTGAACTTAAGGAATATTTATTTTAATATAACAAAGTGGCAAAATAACGTGAGGCAGAATTTGAATTAAACTGAATTGGAGATTTTTTCCAATGTTTGGCTACTTTGACCTTAAGTCTGAGATTCCCTTGTCAGTTCCCTGCAAGTCTCTCTTTTATGAAAAAGGCCCACAATTACAAAACCACAGAGTAACACAGAAGGTGCTAAATGAATTTCCTTATTTTATATCTATCATGTCTCATTAGGCTGTGAATTCTAACTAAATAAATCACATTTATAAAATCTTTTTTTGCAATTTTAGGTAACAAATATTTAAGTAAACATATAATTGATTTCTTTACCTTTTGGCCCATCCTAATTCTCCACTAGACAGTCATTTGTTACATTCACTATCTTTTTTCCATATACAGTGGACCTAACTTTTAAAATTACTTTAATCAACAGAGCATGGAAATCTGTCTAGACTTTGTATTAACACATTTAAAAAAATGCAGAGGTTTTTGAGATACCAGCTTTGAAACCGATCTAAGCTTGTTATTTCCAGTTTTTTTTTAACCAAACCGTTTTTTTAACATTAGTAAAATTGTTTTTTTTTAAATTGCCTCTGAGATACTTACATGTGCATGCTGTGCAAGTACACATAGAATTATGGATTTGTTTTACACGCAAATACTATACAACACTGAGCACTCTACTAACAGGAAATGTTTGAATGCAACTTTTTTTATAATATGCATCATAAAATTTTAATGGCATGTTCCTTTAAACACTATGTATTTTATTGTTTTAGATTCATGCACTTTTGCTAATAACAATTGTCTGAAAATATGTGAGAGAACTACAAGCAGCCAGCAGTGCAAATGTATGGAAGGCTTCACACTGACTGCAGATGAGAACCACTGTGAAGGTAAGATGTAAGTTATAAATAAAACAGATAAAACATTTAAGACTATTGCCAGATACATACAAAATGGGGTCCTTCTTCTAAACAGTAAACTAGGGTGAATGGACTTGCACAGTAGCACTGACATGCAACCTCCCAAGTTTCGCCCCATTAAGTGTATATGGTTTACATAGAAATGGATGTAAGAATACAAATAATGTACCTTATTTAACCCTTTTTCCTCCAAATCGCTCTAACAGGGAGCAGATATGTTTAGAATCTTGGTGAATGCAAATCTGACTCAATAGTCTAAACATGGCAGCCCCCTGATAGAGCTATGTGAAGCATTTTTATTAGCATTTTTTCATTAAAACATTTATATTTGAAAACATTAACACTTGATGCAGTCTCTTAATTAAACTTAAGTTATTTTTTGCATACAGTTTCCCTGGCTGAGCTTGAAAGATAGGCAGTTGGGGAACTAACTAGTAATGCTTACTTTTTACAATTAGGCTACCACTAATTAGTTAACCACAGTTCACTGTTTAGGGGGTCCAACTTTTAGTTGCTTTTATCAAATGTTTTTAAAATTACAACGTTTCTCTAAAACTTTGTATGTGGAAATGTATGTAATAAATTACCAATATTCTTATAGAAAAATTAGTTGATTCAATGCTCATTAACTGGGTAAAACATAGAAGTTGTTTCAGTCAATTTAAGATATATCCAGCTGTGGTAAATTTAAGTATTGACTTAACTAGGTGAACTAGTGGGTGGTGATTAAACTTTGTAGGCCCTCCATGTCTGGTAAACATTAGAAGCCTTGAAAAGGAAAATGTCAGAAGTTTTATTTACCATGCTGGAAAAAGATAGAGGACTGGATGCTCAAAAACAACAAAAAATATAAGAAAAATCTAACAGTTTTTATTGAATCTTTCTGTCATTGTATTTAGATATTAATGAATGTGCCTTGTGGAATCATGGATGCACCCTTGGCTGTGAAAATACGCCAGGTTCCTATTATTGTACATGCCCCAAGGGCTACGTCCTACTTCCTGACAACAAGGCATGCCATGGTAAGAACGGGATCACTGAAATATAAAGGCAGCTATGTTATCTGGATACAAATACATTTGCAATTACCTTACATTTTCTGATTGTCTGGCTTCAAATGTCCATATCTTTTGGTAGAGTCTTGATATTATGTACGTGATACAAACAGTAAATTAATATCTAAAATTATATTATGCGCCTGTTTCTTTTAAAAGAGAGTGGGCAGACTATCCTGTTTTTTTGAACTTCTCTCATACAATGTTGAATACTGTAAAAGTAAAACAGATGTTATAGGTTTAGATTGTATTTTGTGGGTGGAGCTAGTCTGATACATTCATGGATATTCTTGTTCTGTTATGGTACACGAAAGACAAAAAAAAAATCTGTGAAATGCCACTGATTGGAGCTTACACTGTAAGCCTTTAAATCCACTAAAATATGATTGTAGGTATGTCCTGTTATAGAGTTAGGGAATTTAAGGTGCCATGGTGAAGGGTGAATAGCTGCCATGGAACATGTCATTTTTTTTTTCTAAAATTGCAGATAGTTTGTGTGCATAAACCTAAGTTTCATGCGTTATTCAACACCCCACCTTATTTTTCTAAATATCAACTGTACAGCTGTATGCTCAAAATGGCAGATTTCCACCTTTGAAAATAAGGAAGCACTGGGCATGGATGACACAGTTTGGCACCACGAGCCACTAACATGCATTGTTAAAACAAGTATTTATATAGCAATTGTTTTCACCCACTCTCAGAATTAACCCAATATGAATAATAGATGTTGTTATTATTACCCAACTTAATGGTACTCACTTATAGAACTTAAAATTATGTAAGGTCATAATATTATACAATGATTTGAACCTGTAACCCTGAGGTTTGAAAAGGTACTGCCGTCAGGGCACTTATTAACTGAACTATCTCACTGATTACTTAAGTTTGCACTTAATAAATCATTAACCAACATTTTTTCCTTTAATGAATTGAAAACTTTCCAAGTTGTCTCCTTTTATTAATGCCAGAGGGTGAGTGTATAGAACATGATTAATATTCCCATTATTACAGTTCTCATAATTTTTATTATTTAGGCTTATATTTAGTGATAGGGCGTACCTTGCTTTTTTATGCCTTTGGTGCCCTTCTGTCTTATATCAGCATTAGTAATTAAACAATTATATTTAACTTTTATTAAACTCAAATTACTCTATTATTAAAATCAATTACTCTGGCAAACAACCGACTGTTAATTAAAGAGGCCAACTAGTGAAACGATGGGGAGTAAGATAGGCTTTTAAACAAGTCAATCTTGTATAAAGAGTCAAGGTGCTGAATGAACTAACCATCCATTCCCATACAACTTCATAAAAAAGGATTTTACTTGTAAAATAAAATACATGTATACTAAAATATGCATTCATCACCAGCAATGGTAGAAGATGCTTTGCCTAGCATGGGTGTCCTCAAGACCACTGAGGGGGAAACCAAAATAAAAAGCAGGTCCTACAATCCCTAACTAATATTTAGGGGGATGTGATGTGCTTGCAGTGTTAATATATTGATTATTTTGTTGTGACTATGCTTTTTAAAAAAAAAAGTGTTCCTGTCAGTAATGTTTTTACCATAGTGCCAGTAAAACTTATTTTCACCAGTTGGCTACCTTGCTCCACAGCAATAAAACCATTGCATCATAGAGCTCCACATCATTGTCATTTTTCTTCCATCAGTATAATCGTGTGCATTTTAAATCAACAGTTATTGTATTGGAATCTGTTTCACTGTTTATTTATGAAACCATAAAATAATATCCTATGTTATCAAACTATCTTTAACACTCAAGGACTAAAATTACCATAGAACATTACCAAAGAACACATGTATTTCATCATAGATGAAAGATATAAGTAGGATTGTGGTGCATTACACAAGAAGAAAAGGAAAAATACTTTTTTTGGGGGGAGAGGAATAAAATCACTTGGTATGAACAATTCACCTATGTAGTAGGCCCACAACCAGTATTTTATTGTCTTATTCAAGACCATAACTTAACTTGTTGTATTTTTTATATGCTATTATTTGCTAAGTTCTTCTCTTTAATCTTAACACATTATTATTTTAATACTATATATATAAAACTATGAACCATAGTGAAAGAAAAAAAAAACCCCATAAATATAAGGCCACAATAAGATAATATACACCGTAGAGCCAATTTCACTATATTTGCAGCACTCTCACACTTGTTTGGTAGGCCTCATTTGCACATGTATATTACTTGAGACTTCGACAAACCTACTGCATCAACATTTTTCTTTTCACTACTTTTACATAATTGAGGTTGTTGGCTCCTCTTTGTCTGGTTGGAGCTTGCTGCTCACAGGGTTCATTTGAAGGAAGCTTAATTGAACATACTCCAACACATTAATAAGGTTTTGGTTGCAGCTCTGTGTCCCCAATATGTAGTGAGTGAGGTTAGGTTCTTACCCTATTGAGAGTGTTCCTAGACTTGGAAAGTGAGCTTAAAGGACAACTGTAGTAAAAAAAAAAAAAAAAACTATTGTTTGAAAGAGCATATGTCATGTAGCACACGTATAATATAAATCTCTAGTGCATAAATATAAATAAAATCTCCATGAGAACATTTACCCCCTGAGTTTATGATGTTTTTGGCACTGTCATTTTGTGTGCTTTCTTGGTCGGATCCAACTGAAGATGCACTTCCCTGCTAGGGCTTTCACTTGCTCGAGACCTACTACTTGTGAGCTACATCACATTCCATCTCACCTTGCATGCTCTCTATCCCTCTACTCATCAACCTCTCTGTCCTTTGGAACCCTGTCCAGTAGATGACATTTGTAATCTACTAATTTAACAATAATTTGCACTCTGTAAAACACAAAGAAATAAAATGTAACATGTATGTCCTCTAAAGTTTCAGCCCACACATTAACTCCTTAAATCGGGGTAAACTAGAATTCTAACATATGTAAGTTGTGAATTGGGGCCTTCATGGATCGGACTTGTTTGTCTAGCACAACCCACAGATGCTTGATTGGATTGAGATCTGGGGAATTTGGGAGGCCAAGCCAACTCCTTAAACTCATTGTTGTGTTCCTAAAACCATTTGTGAACCAATTATGCTTTGTGGCAGGGCACATTTTCCTGCTTAAAGAGGCCAATGCCCTCGGAGAATACTGTTTCCAACAAAGGGTGTACATGGTCTATGACAATGCTTAGGTTGGTGGTACGTGTCAAAGTAACTTCCACATGAATGGCAGGACCCAAGATTTCCGAGCAGAACATTGCCCAAGGCATCACACTGCATCTGCCGGCTTGCCACCTGTCAGTGGTCATAATGTTATTGGTGATTTTTCATTTTGTGATAATCTATTTTTTAAGATAAATCTTTTTATGAACAAATTCTTGTATAATCTCCATGATCTATCTCTAAGATCATATCTAGAGTAATCAAATCTTAGCAAAGCATTCAAACATAATAGAAGTGATGTAAATGAATTGAATGGATAAATGCATAGCTGTGTAAATGGCACTTCTCAGGAGCAGCATATCCCCTATTTTTATGATGGTATTATCTAGCCATCATAAACCTAAACAAGTCTAGTCTTTATTGCCCACTTTAGTTTCTATTGTTTTGACCTTTATACAAGGCTGTACCAGGATAAGGAAAAACAAACAAAAAACAACAACCCCCCCCCCCCCCCCCCCCCCCGCGGAAGGTATATTGTAGAGAATAGGCATATACACTTCTATTTTAAAATAATTAATTTATTTTATGTAAAATGTATACTATGAGCTAACCATGGTTAGCACGCGCCAATTGCTGTATCCTTGCTTGGTCCCACATGCATTCCCACTGAGCACCAGCCCATCCTCACTGAACTGCAGTTATTGCTAATCACTAGAACTTGTTTACAATGTTGAAATTCTGATATAGTATAACCACACACTTTCTGAAGAGTAGTTTTATACAAAAGTTTAAAAAGGCTAGCTCCAGAATTGTCTCTCTAGATAACACAACTACCAAGTTAAGAGCAGATTTTAAAAGGTTGCTGTTTCTATTAAATTTATGTTGTTTTGACTAATTTAGATGAAATTCCTTGCCCACTGGATCAGAGTAACTGTAGTCATGGCTGCATACAGACATCTGGGGGCCCCTTGTGCTACTGTCCAGAAGGATCAATGATTGGAGAGGATGGGAAAACATGCACTGGTATGTTGAAATACTATAATAGCTAGAGAACTACACCATGGCATTATTCAACATATTATTATTTTTTTCTAGAAAAAAAATCTTCAAGACAAAAATTGAATAAGCATTCCATGTATGCACGATAAAAAAGTTGAAACAAAAATGGAATTTTAACTATTTTGTGGATCATATAAGATATTACAGATTCATTATATACTAAATAAAGCACTAGCACACTTATTTTCTTCAATTTCTAATTGTATGCATGGTCTGTGGAGGTGCTTCCCTCCTCTAGTCTGAAAGAACAATAATTGAGTGCTGGTTGGCAAACAAGCCACACTATTAGCACATGTTGCAGTAAGAAAATCTCTTAGTGCTTGGTTTCTGTTGAACTGCTATGTCTTCTAAGCAAAAAATATAAAATGACTTATTAAAATCATTATATATAATAAATAATTAATAACCAAGGGATTCTTTTATATATTTATATATATATGGCAAATTCACAAATGTAATATTCAGAAATATTTCTATATCATAGTATTTGTTGAGTACCACACCTTATATTTCAGGTTGTTCCTCTCCTGATAATGGTGGATGCAGTCAGATATGTGTAACATCAGGACCAGGAAAATGGGACTGTGATTGTTTTCCAGGGTATAAACTGCAGTTGGATAAAAAACGCTGCCTGGCTTCAGGTCAGTAATGTTTTTGAGAAATTCAACAGTACAAAAGAATGAATCAGTTCCGCTGATTCATGTTTTTGAAATGTTTTTTGTTCACATGTTTACCAGTTTTAAGAAAACACTGCAATGTGCTAAAATTCACATACCAACATTACTGATTTTGTAGGGAAACTTTTTAATCTTGTTCTTTCAGCATTTTTTCATATAGATTAAAAACATTGGGTAAACAATGTATATCATATTTGTTTAGGGCTTATTGTTACAATGTAAGCAAACCACTGCAATTGTTAGTATGTATAATTTTCTATTATGCTACAAATCTTTAAATAAGTTTTGTATGCTGCTCAATTAACTTTAGGTAATTAGCCATTAACTCTACTAATTATAGAGTTTGAAATCATTATGTCAGAACAAAGTTGATCCTGATAATTACATGACACATTTTCTAGGAATTTTTATAATACTGTAGTTTTATTTTCTGCCTTAAGGAAGTTCCTTCTGCAGGTTAATTATAAAATAAGGATACTAAGAGAATAAAAATTTCAGAAGCCTTTATGAAACGGATGGAGGGGAAGAGGTAGCGGAGGAAGGATGGGTTGGGGAGGGGGCCCTTGTCAATTTATATGTTGTTTCAGAAAACAGGCAGAACAAGGGAGCCAGATCTTCTGAAATGTGTAGGTGTAGCATATACATAGGCTGTCAGCTGGTTCATGTTAATCACATCCTTGATCAGTGCTATTACAGTTTCTTGAGTTGGTATGGTAGGTTGGTTTCAGATCTAATGCTTTGTGGGTGGCCAGTGCTATTCTTGCTATAAATGCATTCTCATTTTTTGTACAGGAGTGGTGGGTTTAGACAGGAGACCATGTTCTGGTTCTAGGGGGATTGGTTTTGAAAGGACTCTGAACAAAAGGGTGTGCATTAGTTTCCAGAAATCTTGTATGAGTGGACAGGTTCACCAGGTGTGGTAAAATGAACCGATTGCCCCCCATACTTATGGATATTTTGGACATATAACATATTGAATGTATTTTATGCTCCCAAGTACAGGTCCTCGGCCATTCCTGATCTTTGCAAATCTTCATGACATCAGACGTATGAACTTTGATGGGACTGAGTACGAAAGTCTTCTTCACTCACAGATGGGGAGAGTCTTTGCCCTTGACTACGACCCTGTTGAAAATAGGGTAATGTATCATTACTAAGAGTTACATATTCATGTGCAACAAATATTGCATGGTTACTACAAAAGATGCAGATTCATGGTATGTTTGCATCATTCTATTCTGAATTATCTTGAAATTGTGAATTGGAGCAAAGTTTTAAAAAAGTTGCAACCCTGACACATTAGTCTGCATGATAAAGCACCAATGCCAAAATATTTGTGGGGATCTTTGTATATGAGTTTTGGTGATGCTTCATGTTATACATTGACCCATATGGTAATAGCCGCACCATGTGTGCCTGTTTTATACATCACCGCCAATGTCCAATTCATATGTTCATACAGATAATAATTTGTTCATCCGGTTTGCAATTTAATTGCTATTTTGGCATCAAGGAGGATTTTGTTTCTTTTTTTTGTATCAATATTGGAAACCACATTAGTGTCAGTATTCCGACTTGTCTGACTGTAATAATGATGACCAACCACCAGAGGGTGATCTTACCTGATAAAACGGTCAGCTTTGTTGCATTGAAATGACAGGGAAGTGACTGCCACTACAAAATTATCATAAAAATCTATATTTTGTTTAAGCTTACAATAGTTGGAATCTCATTAGCTAAGAGCATAAGAAGCTACAAACCCCCCACTTTTTAATTGTCTGCAATTTCAGCCTTAAGCATAGTTTTGATCTATAGTTTTCATTGTTATTTGCATTGCCAAAAATATGTTTGTTTTTTTACATTTGGTGAAGCATACTGTGTCTAAATTATAGTTGTTTAATTTGTGGTCCTTTAAAATTATCCCCCAATCCTCTGCTTTTCTGTTACGCCACTAGAAGAAATAACTAACTGCAGCCATGTTTCTAAATGTTACATCACAAAAGCACACTTTTCATAGAGGGTAATCTTTCAACTTTTTTTGGAGTCATTAATTAACTTAATTGAACTTTTTTTTAAATTTTTTTGGAGGGGCACTTACTTTCAACTTTACTTCATTCATAGAGTCTCAACCCCTCCTACTATTATTCCTGACCACTTGGCTCAGTTGTATTGCTGACAAAAATTAGCCAAGGGGCCAAATGTAGCATCCGAATTCCTGTATCCGGAATGCGATTCGGAAGACGCCCAACGGTAAACTGTGCATGTGCGCATGCGCGGTTGAGGCTTTTAAAATAAAGCAGGATCAATGGGAATACATTTCCCATGATGAGATTTATCCAGAAATAATAAATCGATAAATAATTGTTGAACACTATATGCATCATATGTTTTATATCCACATAATTTTATTCTTAGATTTACTTTGCACACACAGCTCTGAAGAGGATAGAAAGTGCAAATATTGATGGCAGTGACTGTAGAAGGGTGATTTCCGAAGACTTGGACTTGCCAGAAGGACTTACTGTTGATGCCATTAACAGAAAAATTTACTGGATAGACCGGGGGTAAGTACTTTATACCACATATGTATTAATAAATAGTTATTATATGTCTAAAGATGCAAGTGTTCTTTGGGAATATTCTTTGGGAATGTTATATGATTTAATAATAAGAAGAATTCTTACTTCAATAAATCTGGTATATTTTTAATTATAAATAGATTTTGTAACACTAAGCATTTAACAGTCAGTAAAAAAAAATACCATCATTTAAAGAGACACTAAACTTATTAGCTTACAATAATAACGGTTGTTTCTTTAATATTTAACATTCCATCTAAGACCAAGTTTCAATTATTGCAGTAATAGTAAATAACAGTTGGTGACCAGATCAGTCTGTATGCTACAGATTGAATCAAATAGGTTCCGGTTATGGGGGGGGGGGGGGGGAATGCAATTTATCTGTACAGCAAAGTTTTTTTAAGTTTAGTGGTACCGTCACATGGATCAAGAGTTTAAAGGATAAACATATGTGTGATACTATGCTTGTTAAGCTGATCAAGTAGGGAATTCAAGTTAGATCTACTTTGTTCAACTTTTGAATGATTCAGACTAAATTCTTAGCAACAACAATCATGCCTTTTATGTAATAGTTATAAATGTATTTATTTTGAAATACTCTATTAATGCCTATATATGATTAGGCACATGTGCTAATTGAACTATTATAGTGCAGGGATGTCAAATGAGGCGGATGTCAAAGGTGTGCCCAAATGAACTAAAGTACCCATATATTCATTAGCCATATAAATATGTAGATTTGTTTAAAGAAATTTGATTTTGTTATAAACCTCTTTTGTATTACTGCTAAATAACCAAATAGTTTTTTTTTATGTTGTGAACAAGCTATTCTTCATTAATACTGTAAATAAAAAATGTAATTAATGTGGCCCCAAACAGAAATGCATTACTGAACATACTACTCACATCAGATTTTTTTTTGATGCCCCTGTTACAGTTCCATGTGGTGTAACATTGACATAGTTTGTGCATTGTACAATGTTGTGAAATGCCTATTTTTTGTGTTCAATCAGAAAGTCATGTATTGAAAAGAGTGATCTAAATGGACAAAACAGAGAAAAAATCATCCAGGAAAACATACACCAACCAAGAGGAATTTGTGTTCATCCACTGGCTAAGTAAGAAGTCTGTGCACATACACTGCATACCTTCACCATTATTGCTTTTTAACTCATACAAATAAAATACATATGCTACTTATAAGCATCACCAGTAAATAGCTTGAGTTTTAAGCTAAAAAGGTCAATAAAACTTCAATATTTTAAGATGTTATTGTAGCAATGGGGTCTATTCAATGACCTGGGCTAATTTATCTCATGTCATGGACTGCAATAGACAAAATTTAAGTTTAAAAACAGTAATTAGTGATGTTTTATGTCACTGAATGCACAGTTGTTTACTCTTCTTATATGACAAACAAAATATGATGTCACAAAACACAATTTTATGTGATTTATTTTTATTTTTTTTTTGCCAGGAAATTGTTTTGGACTGATATAGGTATCCAACCACGGATAGAAAGCTCCAACCTAGATGGGTCAGAAAGGATGGTTTTAATTAGAACAGACCTGTTGTGGCCAAGTGGGATCACTGTGGACTTCCTGACTGATAAACTTTATTGGTGTGATGCCAAGAGATCCATGATTGAATCTTCTAATCTGGATGGCTCGGAGAGGAGGACACTTTCCCAGAAAGAAGTAGGTGAGGTTTTGGGGTAATATAAGTATTACATTTTTTTTCGTTCATTAAAATAAGTTTGCTGTAGATTTCTTACTAATAGATGTTTATTAATTACAAATTATATTATTAAGTTAAGATGTAAAATATTTGGATATTTGTGTGGTCCATAAATAACCAATTGATATAATGTGATGAACTACTTTATAAATTGCCTTGCACCTATTAGTTTATAGCAGAATGTCTATGGAAACATTTGATTACATTAGCGTTTATTTATATAGTGCCAAGAATGTATGTGCTCAGCACTGGATACAGAGCATAAAAGGGAACACACTATGTTAATGGACAACTAAAGTTTTTTTTTAACCCTTAGATGTTTGGGTTGTTAAACGAGTCATGTGACTGTGCTGGCTCTTTCTATCTATATTTAGAGTACACTGAATAGGACACGGGCTATTAAACACATCAAATGGTGTGTACGCGTATATCTAGCTATCTGGCAAATTATGGTTTAGATTTTTAATGTGATTTTTGAATAAAAAACTTTCCAATTTCCAGTAAGTTTACCCACTTATTCGTTATTAGAAGTTGTCGCTCGATTTATAGAAAATATGTCTTTTCGTTGTCTACTGTTACTGCTGTTGTATGTTGTTTCATTTGAACATGCACAAGGTCACACAACCATCATCTTAAATACCCATACTGTGTTATTACAAATATTTCTACACTATAGTGCATCTCACTTTAGGCGTAAACATCAAATAATATTTGAGAGACGTGTCTAGATATAATTATGTATTATATGTTTTAATGGGTTTAGGTGTGTAAATATTTTTGCAGGGCACCCCTTTGATATCACAGTATTTGAGGATTATATTTGGGTCACTGACTGGTTTCAACCTTCAGTAGTACGAATTCACAAGAGAAACAAGACAAATGTGGTCCATCTCCGAGGCAGTTTGCAAAGACCATCATCGATTGTGGTTGTGCATCCTATGGGCAAGCCAGGTAATCCTCAACTGTTATAAATTAGTCTTTCACACCTGTGTTTATGTGCCTTTTTGTCTTGTTCTGCTGTGTCAATATTTTTAGTACTTTCTCTCTTATAGACAATATATGAGGATTTTTTTTAAAGTAAAACTAGAAAACTATATATCAGAACTGTATGTAGTGTGTGTTCCACATAGTGCATACAATCGTCTGGTGTAATATTATAAATACTCTGTATAGATCCTGTAACATTAGGTGGCTAAAAAAATATCTATTTAAACTTTCCCAATAATGTTCAGGAGTATATGATGGCAGTATAAACATATACGTTTTTTAAAGTTTACAGGCTGTAGGAGGAGATTTTATTTAAAAGAAGAAAAACTACCTCAACAAGACTTAATCTTAAATGAGAGGGGCAAAGGTTTTAAAGTAATATCAGTTAGTATTACTTTATTCAGAGGGTAGTGAATGAATGGAATAGCCTTCCAGCAGAAGTGGTAGGGGTTGACACATTGAAGGAGTTTAAGCATGCATGGGATAGGTACAAGGCTATCCTAGATATAAGATAGAGTCAGGGACTAATGAAAGTATTCAGATAATGGGGCCAATAGTTATTATCTGCCAACTTTTTATGTTTATATGTTTCTGTATTTTTTGGGATGAATATGAGACTGCATTTCCTTTTTTATTGTGTAAACTGATTTCATCCTATATTTATATACATATATAAGATTTATGGCAATCATTTTATGTGAAATGTATATTTTCATTTTAAATGGAATAACAAACTTTTTTCATTTTATAAATATATTAAAAATATATATGTACTCTACACATTTGATATGATTTCCCTTAAGTAGAACAGTGTTATCCATGAGACTTATCCTTTTTGGGATCAGACATTGTTTGGAATAAAGATTTATCCACCCCCACTAGAAAAACAACATTCTATGCTGGAAGTGACAAATAGACACTAAATAGGTTTGTTGTAATTGTCATTAAGATTCTTTCACCTAAGGGCAACAGATTAGACTAATGCAAAACATCGGTGCTATTTCAAGTATTTTCAACAACCTTGTTCCTTTTCTTATCCCCTTCTACTCATTATATTACATTCAAAGGCAATGTCTCAGCAATTTGTAGACTACAGCAATCTATCTTTATTTCTGCTTCACATACTCAGGGTGCAGTTCTAATTATTATTTAGCATGTACTGCAAAAATAAATAAACATTTGAAACTTCCACCTTGTATTACTTGTAATTGTAATATGTGTTTCATGTTCATAAACACAGAAATGTATCCTTGCTTACGCTGTAAATGTAGTCTTTACTGAATCTCCAATCTCTGGGCAGTGGCAGATCAAATGACCACTGTTTTGAAAAGATGTGAACCAACACTTGACATAACCTGAGGGGAACATTTATGTCCCACAATTTTTTCCTCCCTATTTCATATGATGAAGTGGAAATATAACTGATAGGAGTCCAATGACTGAAGGGAAAAATGAAACCCTTAGTGTTTGGAGTTTCACTAATCTCAAAAACTAAAAGTAACTAGGCTGGCTTCTAAATTGTAAACACGAGGCTCAAATCCCCAGTGAGCCAACAGGATCATGAGAGTGGAGTCATATAGACAAAGTGAAACATAACCATTATTGAAGCAGCATTCCTGTGGAATGTCTTTTTAGAACTTCAATAAAGATAACGTTTTATGGATACCTGGGTCCAGCCTTCGCCTCTGAGAGTGATCTCATGATCTTGTTGCTCACAGGGGATTTGTCTTGTTTTTATGCTCTATGACAGCTTGGAGTTCCAAGTCCCTGGAGGCGGTCCCTGTACCACACTGTACCACTGTACCTTATAAGTGTGGCACATAGCTGTATGGATACTGTGTGGACAAAAGTAGTGGGGGACCTGACCATTACACTAACAGGGACTTTTATGGTATTCTAAATAAATAGACATTAATTTGTAGTTGGTCCCCCCTTTGCACATTTAACAGCTTCCACTCTTTTGGGAAGGATTTCCACAAGATTTTAGAGTGTTTCTGTGGGAATATATTTCCATTCATCCAGAAGAGCATTTTCTTTTGGACATGAAGGCCTGGCTTGTCATCTCTGTTCCAGTTCATCCCAAAGGTGTTTCTATTGGGCCAGTCAAGTTCTTCCACCCCAAACTCATCTAACCATGTCTTTACAGACCTTGCATTCTATACTGTGGCACAGTCATGCTGGAATAGAAAAGGGCCTTCCTCAAACTGTTCCCACACAGGTGGAAGCATAGCATTGCCCAAAATATCTTGGAATTCTGAATTCTGCACTAAGATTTCCCTTTACTGGAATTAAGGTGCCTAGCCCAAACCCTGAAAAACAGCCCCATACCATTATCCCACCTACATTAAACATTACAGTTGGCACAATGCAGTCTGGAAGGTATGGTTCTCCTGGCATCCACCAAACCCAGACTCGCCCACCAAACTGCCAAACAGTGAAGACTCCACAAAACATGTTTCTACTGCTCCAGAGTCCAGCGGCAGTGGGCTTTACACCACTTGATGCGACGCTTGGAATTGTACTCTGTGATATGAGGCTTGCATACAGGCTCCCATGAAACCTTTGCCACACAGTTTTTGTGCTGATATTAATGCCAGTGGAAGTTTGGAAATCTTCAGCTTTGGAATCGGCAGAATATTGGCAACTTTTATACACCATGCACCTCAACACGTAGTGACCCCACTCTGTGACGTTATGTGGTCTTCCGCTTCATGGTTGGGTTGCTGCTGTTCCTAAACACTTCCACTTTCCAATACTAACACTTAGTTTTTACCATGGAATATCTAGCAGGGATGGAATATCACAAACCGACATATTGCAAAGGTGGCATCCTATCACAATACCATGCTTGAATTCACTGAGCTCTTCAGAATGTCCCATTGTTTTCACAAATGTTTGTAAATCCAAACTGCATGGCTAGGTGCCTGATAGTGTACAACTCTATTAATGGGTCTGATTGAAACACCTGAATTCAATAATTAAGTGATGTGTCCCAATACTTTTGTCCATTTAGTGTATCTGTGTTTGGAACACTGCTATTTGCTGAAGGAGCAGATAAAAACATTTTTATCATGCATAGAAAATGCAGCCAAAATGTATATAAACCGCTCCGGGGAACACATTCTTACTTTGTCCTTTTCACAAGAATCCCATGAATGGCTAATTTTATTTAGTAAATGTATCATCTTGGACAGATAATAGGACTGCAGTGACCAAGTCTCAGGTTTCCAAATTCCAGACTGCTGTCCTCAACTCTAGGCTGCTGTCCTTTTACCAACCATGGAATTGCACTCAGGCTGCAACAACAGCTGGGGGAAAGGATGGTATGGTAAAATCTACCATAATCCTCATTGTCATCATGTCATTCATGTTCCCTATTTAAGTAGTAACAAGAAGCAATAGAGATAACAAAGACAAACGGCATTACTACCATTGTCTATTAACATTTAAGGTGTTTATCATAACATTATACTTTGTTTCCAAACACACGTGACAAGATAATTTGTGAAATTCTACAAACAAAAGCTAGTTAAGTCGGATAGATGAGCTTTGTGAGGTAAGGCACTGTACGGACTTAATATTTCATTCATTTTCAACAAAAACTGAGGTACTGGACTAATGTTCTTGGCAGAAGTACTGATTACTGATGGCAGCCAAACTGTTGTCTATTTTCATAGTATAGAGTCATTGCTGGAACACAATGTATCATCCATCAAACCTATTGTGAGTCGCTGTGATATCTGACCTGGGACAGAGATAAATCTCTATTGTTGCCATCTATGATATCTATATTCTGTTCACCAAAGAAAAATATTGAGTTTGAAAACTAGCCAAATTCTATTAGAATCTCACAAATTCCTTTTAGAAGTCTCTAAAAACCTTGGACACACAGTTTCATCTAATCCGAATGGCAGCCTGTGGGCAATATATGGCTCTTAAGAGGTTTTGTGAAGCCCCTTTCCTAACTGAAAAGCCCCATGACTAAAGCCTATGTTGTTACCACACAAAACCAATAACTTAACGTTTTACATTGTATTCCACATCAAAAAGTTGGAAAGATTTCAGTTTGGCATTATCAGAATTTTACTGATAATTGGCTTCGGCCCAGCTGTTACAATATGCACCTTAATAGGATAAACACTTTCTCTTGACCTTATCTTGCAATTAATAAGTTCAGCTGAAGGTTATACCATGACACAACTTCTTCAAATAGTTGTCTCTATTCTTCAAGCATAGGTTTCAAAGCAAAATATTCATCCACAGTTCCCCACAACATATTTACTTTTAGATGCTAAGAGTTGCTTGAGAAAATGGGTAGACATTATTTGAGAGGTAAACTTGTACTGTACAGTTTAGCACTAGCATATATCTCTGAGGCCTCTATTTTATGAAAAGTTTGGAAGTGACGGGTTATTGAAGAATAGGCCAAAATTAGAGCCAACATGAATGCCTTCTTCTAAATAACAAAATGTAGATGATTATTAGATGTAGCACACAGGGATGACCATACCATCTGTATTTGTTTCACTATAACAAAATATTAACGACAATGACTAAAAGTTGGTTCTGCATATGTGTGATAGAAAACATATAAGGGTCTACTAAATAAAGAGAGATGGGAATTTCAAATTTAAGGGCAACGTAGCAGAGTTGGAAAAATTCTCCATCTCAGTTTTCCAACTCACATTCTCTCTTTATTGAGAAGATCCTAGACTGTGTTGGCAGATAAGAACCATTTAGGCCCATCGAGTCTGCCAAATTTCTGGAGAATCCCAAATAAATGTAAACAAATCTGAATACTTATCTTATATCGAGGGTAATCTTATGCCAGGTATGGCAAAGGTTTTTAAGCTAGAGTGCCCATTGTTCTGCAAAATACCAAGAAAAAGAGCTCAAGGTGCCATTTTACCAGAGATTATGATTTCCTCTCCCATTTCCATTGCAGACTCTGCTCATTTTAGTTTCAGTTCTCTCTGTTTTTGTTGCCTATACTGGTGTTGCTCCATCTCATTGTCCCCATGTGTGCTCCGTTTACATCCATGTATGATGATGGTGACAATGCACTCAGATGCTAAGTGATACCTCAGAGGCTCCCGAATTCCATAGGTAGCACCCATGCCATAGGTTTGCTATCACTACCTTATGCCTATTCCATGCATGCTTAAACTCCTTCACTTCTAACTAACGTCTACCACTTCTGCTGGAAGGCTATTACATGTATCCACTGCCCTCTCAATAGAGTAATACTTCCTAATAGTACTTTTAATATTGTGACAAAGTTGCAAAACCAAACAACAAGATAACTAAGTGGATTTTGGTTCTAGAGAACATAGTACAGAAGAACATAACAGCACGACAATGTGCCATGTTGTAAGTTGTGCAGCTGTCTAATTGTAAGTTTCCTTGATCCGAATGATAGTAAATGACTGTTATTCAGAAAAATATTTTTTTGTCTACTTTAACAATAACAAATTAAAAATAGATTGTGTTAGCAAAGCACTTGGAAAAATGTCATACCTGAACAATAGAGTTAAACTAACAGCTAATACCGATGAGCTCATCAAGTAAGACGACATTTTCATTCATAAAAAGGTGGTGAAGTGATGAGCTGTGAAACAGACCTCATGCACACATCGTTTACTCAATAAAGACTCTGTGTAATGCAGACATGGAAAAACTGATAATGCCTCTGAAACAACAGCAGGTAGTCCGGGATTTACTTAATCCTGTCTCAAATATGTTTTTATTTACAATGTATTTTAGGCACACACAGGTATATCATTTATGAGAGTTTTGTTTTGTGAGCTTATCATGTCTTTACAGGCAGTGTTCTGTGCCCGTTCCCTTGAAATAGACAATTATGCTCAAGTGAGTCATTGTTTTTCTACACACTCGTAACTACATTACAGGGCCTAATCTTTTATAGTGTTAGAAGGATGGAATTAGAGAAGCTGGTTTGTTTTCATACCCTTCATGGATTGAATTGTATTTCTGGCTGGGACATAAAGAATGGACGGGGAAGAGGCCTGCTTTAGATGCCTTGATGTAGTACAATGAAAGCTTTACTGTGCTGACAATATAATCTGAGAATATTTGATATGTGTTCAGATATCCTGTTTTGGCATGGCTTTATTTGCAGGAGTGTCCTTGTTCATCTTCTTTGAAGACCCCGGCTTTAGTCCTGGCTCGTGTTCAAAGTGAAATGTGTGCGCTTGTTAGAAGAGTAACACTTTAATTCAGACTTTTAGTTTAAACTTAGTGTGGGGTTATCCTAAAACAGGCATCAAATTATATGACAGCCCAGAGGCACTCGACCGTAATAAAAAGAAAATAATAATTCTGTTCTGCAACCGTCTAGATTTACTTACTGATCCCATTATTCCTATAATACCTTTTACAACGAAAACACGCATGGCTTAGTAAAGACTAATACTGTCGATATATAATTGATATAAAATAGCTCTTTTTCTGTTACAGCTATTTCAGATGACATCTCGCAAGTTAGAAATGCAAACCTTGTGTGTAATGAAACAGCAAAACATGATTCGTTCTTACGTGGTCTGTTGCCTACTAAAATATATGAAAGTGAAAAAAGTGAAGATAGTTGGACCAGAGAGGGGTTGGTGGCTGAAGTTGTGGTGACAGGTATGATCTATTTCAAAACTATGGCGATTTTGAATCAAGAGAAAATCTTCAGCAAATTTCTAGACAAGCAATCAGCAGGAACCCAATGTCTAATTAATGCACTCAATTTGTAATATGTAATTGTAGTTTACATGTCATAGTAATGATTTGGATTTTGCAGAATTTATCATTCACTGAGTTTGCTGTAGTTTACACTTAAACAAAAAGATATTATAATATATCAACATCTCTATCTAAAAATGAGTAAACGCCCAAAATATAGCTTTTTTATGTTAATATGCTCTACAGTATTTTTTTATGAATATTATTCCAACTTTGTTTTATAAATAGCTGCTTTTTAGACCAAGGCTTATAATGATCTAGCTCATATTGTAATGTATTCTTTTCAGAGGCTTATTTTAATATTGATTTACAAATGCTTCAGACGGACATTTTAGCGCTCAAATATGATGTGGTTTTAGACTGTTCGACATATGTTGAGTCAGGAACCTTTCAGACTGTCAGACAGTCACTGACTATTAGCAGTGCAAAGTGGTAACAGTTGTAGGTTAACACATTTATGTATCTAATACACCAGCATTGTAATCTAGCATTTTAAATTGTGCCCAAAGCATTGCAAGGTATTTTATGATAGATCATAAGGGAAGAGGCAATGGGTGGTGGTTAACTGAATGTCCCCTACTTTCTAAAATGGCTTTATATAGGAAAAGAAGATGTATAACAAAAGCACTTAATCTTAAAATGGAAACACTGTGAAAAATGATTTCATTTCCTGCCAGCAAATGAATGCTTAAAATAATGAATACTTACAAACATTATGTACATTTATTCAGTTATTAATATTCTGTTCTGATCACATATTTAGTTAACCCAATGGCCCTGTGACATCTTGACTAACCAGCTGCCTATTTAGATAGAATTTACATTTGACCCTAAACTAACTTTCTGATGACAAAACAGGTCCAGAAGGAAAGTAAGCCTCGTAGACTACAAAATAACTATATACGAAGTCTCCCACAACTAACTGTTATTTTATATTTTTTTTTAGTGGTTTCATAATATACATTACTTTGTCTCCAAATTTTTCTTTCAATTACTTATTTACTTTTGCTGATCATTCTAATAAGGCTTCTTAGTATTTATTTTTCTTATTTTTTTTTTAATTATTATTTACTATTTAATGTTATTTCCAAGGGGTTTTACATGTATATGCCTAATGTATGGCATACTATTTGTCACACGTAAGTAAAACATTTTCATCTCATATTTGTTACTGTTTTATAACTATAATATATCATTACTGACATTTTGAATGGAGTTAGTTATGTGTATGTATATTGCCCCCCGTATAGTGCCCATCTATAGCTCTCTATGAGACCTTTAATATTAACATAATTAATTTAATTCCAGCATTAATTTAATAAATTTTTACAAATGGTACAAAGATATAGTGTATTTCATCACCCATTAATAACTTATTTAGGATAGTAAAATCTATACAGTGAGATGTGTTATCATTTGTCACTGTTTTATTTTTACAGAACACAATGGGGATGGGGAAACCTATGCATGTATATATGCCAAAACTATATTAAATAATAATTCTAGATTAAAGAGTAATACTATATTCAGAAATTAACTAACTAAAAAAAAGGAAGGATGAGTTGTTTTTTTAATTAAATTTTTTTTATTGGATTCAATGAGCTATGATAAAGGAACTATTAATTGCCTCAGGTCTTTGAACAGAGTCCATCTTTGTTTACTAAAACATAACCTTTCTTTTTCCCCTGTGCAATTCTATCCTCATGTGTAAAATATCTGTTCCGGTTTTGTATTGCACTATGTCCATTACTACATTTACTCCACTAAATGCACACAGAAAGGTTTGTAATGCAGAATCACAGGCTATTTGATATGCAACCCTCTGCAACTAATTCCAAGAATCTATATTGTGATAGAGAAAGAAAAACTGTCCAGATCCTTGAGTCTTACAGTGTGCAAGACTATGTAAATAATCGCATTTTTATTCTGTATCAGTGCAAAGTGTATCAGTGCAAAGTGAAGTTTAAATTCCACTGATTTAGTAAATCTTTGTGGAGTTTGTTGTGCAATTACAATACCATTGTAAATCAATATAACAAGAACACAATGTGGAGTATTTATTAAAGAGGTCAGAAACGCATATAGGTTTGCATTGGGCTTTAGGCAAATTGCACTCTGTTTGGCCTTCCTGTGGTCTAAATACAGTATCTCCCAGTGATAGGGAAAGAAATCACAAGGTCCATCATATCTGCTCCTGCAAATCATTCACCCCCTATTTGTACATTAAGAAATTCTCTTAATCAAAAGTGACATAATGCTTTTAAGCAAGTATCCATGCAGTGTACAAAGTATTTTAAAGGCACAGGACCCTTAATTAGCATTTGTTTTAATAAGCGCCTTTAAAGTAAAACTTAAACAAGTATTACTTTAGATTATGTGCCAAGTGCTGCATATGCTGTTTACTGTATACAGATATAACATGGGGAGTGAGTGGTTTCTTGGCTCTAAGGACTTTAAATTCTAGATAATTAAGTTCATTGGTAGTAAATAAACATTATGTTACTCCAGATTACATGGATAACTGCTAACAGAACTTCCAGGTCTTTTGGGGTTTAGCAACTTGTCACAAATACATGTCCTATTATATATATATATCCTATTATATATATATTATATATTCCTATATATTTCCTATCTATTTGAGAACAGTTATATTTTTTTGCCAAGCAAGGATTTTGTAAATATATGGAGCTTTTTGTTAATTTTTTTATTCAGCTGTTTGCTTTAATGTACAAACAAAATGTCACAATATAATCCATATGGCTCCATATTTTAATTTAAAAAGGTCACATTGCACAACACACCTGTCATGCCTTTAATTCTCTGTCTGGCACAAATGTGAGGCTATATACTTTATTGTCTGAACAGATAAGAGTGACTGCATGGAAATCCACTGTGATATCAATGCTCATTGTGTTCCATTAGAAGATAGACCACAATGTCAGTGTCTGGAAGGCTTTACAGGAAATGGCCAATCATGCAAAGGTAATGGCATCATCATATAGACACCTTATTATTTCAGATGCAAATGTTTAATACTTATTTATCATTATTTAAAAATAAAGCATAAAGATGAATTTAATCATCAAGCATTCTTTTAGAAAACATTATGGGCCTGATTGAATGACATAAAATATCATTTATCACTAGATTTTAACTCAAAATTTTCCATTGCAGTCTATGGTGCTCAATGCCATGAGATACATTTACTCAGACATTGAATAGACTGTAATATGTATTATTATTATTTAATAAATAATAAATAAATTATTATTTTCTATAGTTCTGTCTATGGCTGTACAAATTTTGCAATATTATATGTCGATCATTCTATACTCATATCATTGTATTATTATTATTAGAAAGGTCTAATGCACTGGATTAGACTTTCAGCTTTGACATTTGGATGACTTTTTTTAATATCACTATCCTTTTAGATATTGATGAGTGTATGCTTGGCATTGCTTCCTGTGAACCCCACTGGTCTGAATGTATCAACACAGAGGGTGGTTACATTTGTAAATGCAGAGATGGTTTTCTTGGAAATGGTCTTCTCTGCATTGGTAAGTAAATAATGGTCCTTACTTGGTATGCGACTTCCATGTGTCAACAGGGGTCAGAGGTTGTGATAGTACCATTGTTGTCTTGTGTTGCCAACCAGAAGGTAGCTAAGAGTTAGACTTTCAGCAACAGATTTATCAGCTCTAGGTAACAAAAATTAAATAATATTCAGCCATAGTAAAGATTTTGTGTCATGTTTGATCCCAGTAGCAAGATGTTATGTACCAGTAAACATCTTGCATCCTGAATGTGTCTTACCCGTGGATTCAGGCAGAGACTGGTACTCACTGAAGGTTAATATCAGGTTTTTAGTGTTCTGGAGCACGATTAAAGAACAAGAAGAGAAGCCCCCAACTTGGGGGATAAAACATCATAAGAATAATAAGAATGTGGATCAAATACATTGTTGTGTCTGCTTTTAGAGATTAAAGATGAAGCTTTAGCCCCCCCCCCCCTTGCTAAGCCCCCAATAACACCTAACTTAACAGTCAGAGTGGGGTTCCCTGTGTCAGTAAATAACTGACACAGGGAACCCCATTTGATTTTTTGCTTTGGGCTCTCCAAAAACTCATGGTGAGGCCAGATCACGTGTCATTGCTTCATTCTACTATCACATCATGATACTGCATGTTCATCATAAGCATTGCTCTAGATATTTTTCTAGGTCTGGGCACTCACACTTTACTCAATTCCAGTGTGGTAAAACTAAATGAGATGCAGGCAAACAGTGGCTGGAATAGCTGTGCTTGTAATGATGAGCAACAATGCGCATACTCCCAATGCATTCCGCATAGTAAAAATGATAAAATGATATTTTTAAAGTACACCAAACCAGTGGTATAGTAAAGTTTAATGTGGAACTTTTCCACTGACTGGACACTATCTGTTCTTAATGTGAGTTACAAAAGTGTCATGCAGTTTACTATGTACTGGGCCCACATCAGCTATATTCAATAACACTGTATACTTTTCAAGGAAATCAACACATGGACCGATTGAGAACTCTGTAAATTGTTTATTGAAATATAATTAGTAGAGAAAGAAATATAGAAGATTTTTGGCTTAAAACTAAATCACCCTATTAAACCAATCTAAAGCATGTTAAAGGTTTATTTCCTACTCTGGAGGAAACATTTCCACAATCTTATCTGATGCCAATGCATTATGATGTAATGAGTGGTAACGCTGGTCACGGATCAATGAGTAAAGCCTTAGATCATCAATGCTTATTTCTGCATTTCTACCCTTTACTTTTGGCAGCCCTAAAAAAACAAGACACAAATGGAACAAGTGCATAGATTTATTGGAAATCATTCTTATGAATAAAAAAACTCAAATTGACATTGACCCAGTACTAATACTCTTCAAACAGCTCTAATTTTGATGAATAATCATGAAGGTCATTGAGTTGACACTTTAAGTCTGTCAAATAAAATGCAATATCAGCATGAAAGCTTCAAAATATATTTCTCTTGAATGAAAAGGTTTAAATAAAATTGCAGTTTTGCAGTCCATGTGATTTTTATTCTTATGTGTTTTATTCTTAAATCACTTAAGTCACGTAGTACGGAGTAATGTTATAAAACAGGCCTGGAAGATCTGTCTACAAAAACATATAGAAATAGCTAGTACAGTCTGCTATTGACACTAAATTTGAAGTATAAGTTTTAATTAGCTCATGCATGAAAAAAAAAAAGGGTCCTGCTCAAGAGACAATGCAAGATTTAGCAACAATGTTACTGTAAGAAGCTAGCTAAATTGCACATGATCTCAAGTGTAAATCAGGTGGAGTCAAGCTAAATTCCACAAAATTAAATTAGAGTTAGTCATAGCACTGATTTCGTTTTTATTTCTAAGGAGAATGTCTATGTAGTGACAAAGAGTTTCCTGGTTGCTGCTGGAGCTGTATTTATTTATTTATTTTGTGCAGGTAGGTAAGATTTTATCCTACTAGGCCATCAAGGTGCTCACCAGAAGGAAGATAGATCTGTGCAGCTGCAATTGTTCCACATTCTGCCCCCTTACACTCTTGCATATCTTGACACCTTGATTCAAACTGAAGTACTCAAACTTGAACTGTTATGTGAGACAACATGAGGGAGGAAGAGGATTGTATGCACACACAGGAATCACAAACCACTCACTATCCACACTGGACTACCAGGGACTATATATCATGAAATGTTTTGGAAGGTATTAGGAAGTTAGAGGACACATAGCAGGTGGTGGTAATAGTTTGTCCTCTCCTAGGGATGTCAATGTTTAACAGTACTAAATTGCATATCTTTTAATAGTAGCGACAAAGTAACACAATTAAAAATGCGTGATAGGACCTTACATACAAAGCTAAATATTTTAATGGATAAGACACTCTTTATCCTCTAATGCTTTGGCCAATACACTTTGGGTCAAGGAATTAATAAAACAGATCAGCCAACTATTTGTAATACTCTGTTGGTGCAAGTGCCAAACAATCTATTTGAAATTATACCTATATCCAAACGCTTAATGCATTTTAGTAATGTGAACACAAGCACACAAATAAAATAGGCCGTCCACTCGCCAACTATGTCAGATCTCGTGAAGCATTTTTTTTTGGCTCACTAGAATTCTGTCCAGTTTCCAACCCCAGAGTTCCATACAGTTTAATAACTAGTTGTAAATTTGATATTACTTACTGATTAAGTGTCCACTGTAAATTTATCTACACTGAACAAGTGGGTAACTGTTGCTCTTCCTGTCCTAATCTCACTCCGATTTGTCAAATAGCAACATTATACAAAACCCAAATAAATGGACAAAGGACAGCACTAAAATACAATATGTAGCAAATACTGGAAAATCTAACCTGTGCACCAAAAATCAATAATAAGACAAAACATTTAAATGTAATAAGTGATTTGATATAAGAACTTCTTATGAGAAGTTGTGCTAGCCAAAGAGTAATAGTCACATCTGTGTGTGTTTTTATTGATGTACAGTATTTTTGTTTTGTTCTTCCTGTCCTGTAGTAGTCTCTGATATGCAATTTTTTTAAACTCAAGCCTTTGTGTGACAGATATTGATGAATGCAGAGTGGGAACTCATGGCTGTGGTGAAAACTACCAGTGCATGAATACTGAGGGGAATTACACCTGCACTAATGCACTTACAGGAACTGAACTCAACTCCACTGGTAGGTTAGCTATCAAAACGCATGTCCAAGAAACTTTGCTAAGTAAGGGGATTTTGGTTAACCAAAGAATTCTTTATATACTGGAGTCAATGAAGTTTTACATATTTAATAAGCTTTTCATATGTCTACTACTTTTATCCTGAAATAATCCTCTGTAATCTTCATAATCACTAAACAATCACTATGTATGTGGACCTTTGCTTTTTCATTCTTACAAATCCTCTTTATTGAGTGTAATTCTGACTCTTGGGATGTTTGTCTACTGTGAATGGTTACTTAGCTATATTTCTTACAATACTTTTATTTCTTACATATATTTCTATGGTAACATAGCCTAGTAGTACACACATTCTACCAATGCACATGTATTACATTTATCTTTTATTTACAGTGGTGGTTCTTTAGCATTTTCTTTTTAGTGTGTGTTGGGTTCCCCATTGTAATTATTTGTCCATCATTTCCAGGAGATACTGATACTCTTAAAATCAAATACCTTTCCTAGCATGTTTTATCATATTCCACAAACAAGAGAAACATCTTGCAGGACCTCCCATTTGATGTAGCTAAATTCCATGCAATTGTATATCAAAGTTCACAGCACTGATGTTACTGACACCCATTTTGGAACTGGTACTAGTTTTATTTCATATATTAGGAAAGGTTTCTACTCTTGTATAAATTGTATATATTGAAGTGACTATTGCCTAAACATTATTACTACTAATCCCTCTTCCTATACACTTAAGCATTTCTTCTCTGCTTTGTTTACTTATTGTATTGTTTGCTTGTGTTAAATCAATCCAGAGAAAAAGGCAATTTACTTAAACATACAGGAAAAAAACATATGGTGAAAACATAACACAATTCACATTTAAAAGGAATCTGTCACCTAAGTATCATTTATACTGTGAATGGAGATAAAAAAATAAATATAAAAAAAGAACCTATGTCTATGGTGTAGTGTCTGTGACGTCACCCCCAGCTTGTCATGTATATGGACATCTTTCAATGGAAATTGTGTAATTTGTATATCAAACCACAACATGATGTCACCAACAGAAAACACCACAGGCACATGAAAACATGCTTTTCTTTAAATATATGCATGTTGTTGCAAATCTGCTGACACAAAGTATAGATATTTTTTGATCATTTTGTTTTACGCTTGTCATTCACATTATCAAAATGTTTAGGTGACCGAGTGCCTTTGCCTATGTCAAATCCATTTTGAGTAAAAAAATTTCTTCATGTTTCAAGTATTATCTTGAAGCTAACTGCAAATGTATCTGTACAAACAATTTCAGAATCTTCCCCAACCGCCAGCACTTTGACAGGAAGTATAAATAACTCTTCCGGAAAGAAGCAAGAGTGCCCCATGTCACATGATGGATTTTGTCTGAATGGAGGAGTGTGCGTTCACCTACCAAATGTAGAAGACTACAGTTGCAAGTAAGTGTATGACTATAAAACACATCCCCTAACTAGATTCTGCATGAAACTATTTTGAGATTCAATGACAACTTTTATTTATTTGTGTGTGGTGCCTCATGTCCCCATCCCACCCTTTAAACTAGATTTCATATGTAAAAAGTTTTTATGTAACTAACATTTTTTAAATAAAATGGAGAAAAACTGTGCCTGTAGGAAGTCTGTTCACTAAAAAGTGGTGCGGTGAACTAATAAGTGAAATCAAGTACCGTATATACTCGAGTATAAGCCGAGTTTTTCAGCACATTTTTTGTGCTGAAAAATGCCCCCCTCGGCTTATACTCGAGTCAGCGTCTGAAAAAAAAAAAAAAAAATCTAAAACTTACCTCTTTGCTGCTCCATCTCCCGGTGCTCTGAAGGTCCGTGGCTGTGAGGGAAGCGTTGTGCGCTCCCCTCCAGCCGCGCGGATCAATAAAGTTTGTACTGGGGTCTGGGGAAGGGGGGGAGGAGGGTGGCATAACGAGCATTCTAAGGGGCAATATCCTTGAATATTAAATGGCATATTGGGGGCAATATCCTGGAATATTAAATGGCATATTGGGGGCAATATCCTGGAATATTAAATGGCAGATTGGGGGCAATATTTACCAGTAGCTGCCTCATTTCCCACCCTAGGCTTATACTCGAGTCAATATTTTTTCCCAGTTCTTTGTGGTAAAATTAGGTGCCTCGGCTTATATTCGGGTCGGCTTATACTCGAGTATATACGGTATAATATTATAAACATTTTCTTCATAAAATACCAGTCCAGCCATTTATGACTTAACATTGACCTGTAACCAGGACTTCAGTACAATCCCAGCTGGATGGTAACTCTACAAATCTAATGTGGTATCTGCTTAAATAAAATCAACATTATGGTTAACAATGGTTTTTGTAATGCATGCTATCAATCAGTACAGAAGGTGGCGCTGTTGGCTCACTTATAAGTGAACAATGAAACATTGGACATAATCAGAGAGTATACAGGAATATACAGTATACACTGTTATTCCTGTGACATTGTTTTTAAGTGGGAATACCATTTAAAAAAGAAGATAATTGACACATACTTACAGAAATTATATTGTATTTTGGTAATTAATTACACAGAAGTGTGGATGAAAGATCCAACACAGTGTGCTTGGAATCTGGTGAAGGGAGATGTAAGATACATCACTGCTAACTATAACAAGACACACTGGAAAGTGGTAAATCGTTCAATCAATAAATGCACACAGAAATTCTACCTGTAATGTACCTGAATTAAATTAATATATATATTGTTTGTTTGTTTGTTTTTGTTCTATACATGTCCGAAGACTGAATGAAAGTTATTTTAGGTAGTAATATTGTGTAAACCCTGCTCCTATATAGCTATATATATATATATATATATATATATATATATATATATATATAAATACATTAACCAGAGTCCACTACATGGACTATTGGAATATTGTGCCTGTATGAAAGAGGCTGTTTTTACACTTCTGCAGTGTTTGTGTTTAACTGTAATTTTCCATTTTTTTCAATTACTGTACCCACACAAACTGTGTATATATTTTTGGCTGATAAGAAAAGCTTTCCTTAGATACCATTATTTTTATAATATCATATCATTTATTGTAAAAAAAACCCAAAATGCTGCAAAACTAAAAACAACACTTTTTCTGACTTTTACTTGTACATATTTTAGTCATCTACAAGTCTAATGTATCTTCCAGTCAATCAAGTACATGATCTAAAAAATGGATATTTCAGTTCTTCCATTGTTTAAAAAAGCATTGCTGTGGGCTTTATTTAAGACGCTGCGTATAGTATTCTTAGTGAGCATTATCACGTGATTATCATGTATAAGCTACCTCTCAGAGGGAGTTATGCTGAATACTATGCAGAAAGTTCTAACATATTTTGATGGTATATAAAATATGTCCCAAGGTATCAATGTATTAAAACAAGTAGTCTCTCTTTGATCCAGTTTTACAAAGTGTGAATAACTGGGCAATAACAGACATGGTAAAGTGACGTTTCTAAAATGATGTGTCCTACTGCGTTTTTTTATTTTCCATTTCATATTAATTAAAGGCCGAAACATTGAGTGTGGTATTGAATTAACTCCTAGAGCGAAGTGAAATATTAGACATTTGTTTACAGCTGTATGTTGACCCACTGGCTTTAAATATGATATCCTAAGGCTTATCATTACAGGAACTATATTGGGATTGTTTTATAGCAAGCATAACATATTAATCTTGTTAACACTGGACCATCACACATGGAGTATCAGTATTATCCACGATCTTATTCCTGCACATCGTGGCTTGATGTCCCTTATAAAGCCAGATTAATTGGTATCCAGAGCATGCAGGCCCTTGAGCACTAAGACATGCATTTTTGTTGTAGGCATTATTCTTTTACATATGTAGTTTTACACATAATTAAGCTCTGCTTTACCTTGCACATCTATTTCACTGAATAACAGCACTGTTCTACACAGGGTGACATGGGCCAGCAGAGATGATGTGTTTGGGTAGAAATTGCAGAACATGAGACAATTGTAACACAATGGATAGTTTGTAATCTTCCGTAAACGGGCTCTTATGATACATATTTATCCATCAAAAAATGGTTGCTTGTAGAAACCATCTTGCACCTTAAACCACTTTATATGTAATGCCATGAACATAAGAAAAACTGAGAAAATTTCCCTCACTTAGGCTTGTATTGTTACAGCTGTCTGGCAGGATATGTGGGAGAACGATGCCAATTTGATGACTTGGAATGGTGGGAGCCACGTGCCATGCAAAGGAGAATTCGCAATGTTACCATCGCCATTTCCTTGACCGTACTTCTTCTTGTCCTGAGCCTTGGGTCGTTTGCAATATATTATTGCAGGTGATATGAGAAATCTAAGTATCTATTTTTAAGAGCTATATTTTATAGATTGTTAATTATTTTTTTAAACGTAGATAAAACACTTGGTAATGTTTATTGATGTGAAAGTTATACTAACCATAACATTTCAGTCTTTTCAGTGACATACGTCTGTTTTTGTCATAAGCTAAAATGGCTGGTTACTTCACACCTCATGAAGAGGGCTAGATTTCCTACTACGTTGACTAGGCCCATAGCACATGGCAAAGCCAGTGGAAAAGTGCTTACTCAAGCATTTCAAGCATGTTTTATGCTTAATATTATAGGTAACAAATTTCCACAGCATATTAGATGGGACTCTAACATACAAAAAGGGTCCCTGTCTGATATGCCACACTATGTCCTTCTACACTAGATGCATGGCAACTTTAAACAGTAAACTTTAAGCATTATGTTTCAAACGCTCATGTATTCTGTCAGTGATCTATGGCTGCCAACACTTTAGATGCGAAAGGTGAGAAAGGGGTCAGGTTCTGCATTTCACTTCATTTGTTTAGGAAAGTTCTTGCTTGGTTAAGCTCATAATATATTTTTTTATGTATTAAATTGTATTATAGCTACAAAATAAATGTAATTACTTCTTTCATTCAGTAGGGATATTTCCCAACTTCTAATGAGTTTGGTCAAAAATCATGATTTCCACAAACAGATTTTTGGGCTAAGGAATAATGTAGCTTTCAGTCTGACAATTAATAAGGCACAACTAATATGTATAAATATTAAGTGTGAATAATGATCGTTTTTTTTAACCTCATTTGGTTCATTCATTTAATTAGTTTGTTTGATTGAAATAAAATTTTACTTATAGATGTTACACATAAGCAGTTTGAATGTATGTTGGGGCCAACATCCATTCAAACTGCTCATGTGTAACATCTTCAAAGTTGGACAATGAACATCTAATATTAAAATCAAATGTTCTCAGGACCCTGCTGAGATCTAGCATGTTTTGACTGAAATTTAAATATATAACAACATGCTAATCCCTAACTTCCTCAAAAAGAAGAGACTACCATCTGTTATTTATCTAGCCACCACTAGAGCTATCCAAATTGGTTGGCTTCCTGAGGGTTTGCTCAAAGTGTAGCTCAGCCAAAACAAAATTGCATACATTTCACATGTGAAGATGTTCAATCAAGAGACCTCCGCAGTCCTATCAGCCTATCGTACCGATCACCCTGGAAAGATGATATGTTGGTTTATTACCATGTGTTTGATTTAATGGGCTTTTGTCTGTGTAAAGCAGGTCTGCTGCAGCTGCATGTAAAAAAACAAAACAGGTTAAAAGATTTCTTTAGGATCTACAATTAAATTAACATGAATGGGAAATATTTCCACAACCAATAAGTTTAGTTACCCATTGGTAATATTAAAGTGTTATTGCAAAAAAATAAATTTGTCTTTTCCATTGAATAGATTTTCCTCTTGCAACTATTCAGTGAGGATTGAATACACATTGGGTATTGCTGTACAACATACAGGACTCACTAAATAGTATAACATAGAAACTGGCCCACACCTAAAGGTGCAAAAATGTGGCTATGGACAGTCCTGCAGAGTAATATCAAATAGAAAGTAAGAATATAGTTGTTCACAGGTTTCTTGCCCCAAGGTTCAGTTAAAACCTGCTTTTTCTAGTCAAAGGATATTTTGTGAGCAATGAACAAGGTGTTTAAAACTAAATGTGTACCACCATTTTGGATAGTCTAAGCTGCATCTCTGTACAACTGTGACCATGTCATCAAGAAATCCTGGTCGGGTCGACCTGGTGCCTCAACTTGAGCAGGCTGTAGTGGGCTCATGTGGCAGTATAAGGCTGTATTAATGATTTTGCATTGTTCTTTTGGTTTTTTGGTTATTACCTAGATAACTTAATGACAGTTTCGCACAGCACATTCAAAAAGCAAATGCTGTGTATAGCATCTAACCCGATCCACGCAGGAGCACTTCTAACTAGTAACCACATATGTTTTTATAGTTGTGTTAATTTTCCATTTTTGAGTGTCCTTACACAGTACTTAGAACAACCACATCTTAAGTTTTACAAGATACACGTATGAAAAAAGTTTGCAGCAGGACATATTAAAATCAGCGCTAGTGGTGATCCACTCTGGCAGTCAAACAGTTAATAGAGGTCCTTAAGGGCACAAGAAGCTTGGTGTTCGCATGTCATATTTACTAATAGTTGCAAAGTTATATACCTTGTACAGTTAAGTTCAACATTCATATCGTACTGCCTGACTTCTTTATATTAATCCTTTCTTGTTTTCTCTGTAAGGCATCAGAGATTTCAGAAAGAAAGCCCCCGCATCCCAGAAACTACGCCAGACGCCATGACGGGCCCTATTAGCAGTGAGCAGCAGAGACCCTGCGGTACAGTCATTCTTTATTAATATTATGTCGCTTAGTAAGGGAGGCAGGACAGGATCAAAGGGCAGGAGGGATCCACTGGAGATTATCCATGGAATCATTCACATCTTATATACATTAAATAGCTGCCAGACTCATCCAGCGATTTGCCCTGAACTTTAATTCATCTGACTTCATTGTTATCCTTCAAAGTTCCCAGCTGCCTGGCTGTATTGCAGCTATTAGGCAGTGTTATTGTTAGCTCAAGCACACAACAGTTGGAAGGCCGATTCTAAATTAAGGAAATGGCAAAGTGATGACATGGCATCTCACTATGAGCCACTTTCAAATTATAGTGCTCCCACCCTGAATGTGTTCAGTGGGAGCCAAGAGCTGTGTGTATGATTGCTTTAGCAATCTGTTATGGCAGTATTTTACATATTACATGTATTGATGAAACACAACTTCCAAATATGAAACATGATTTTGGCTCTTGGGCTGTGTAAGTGTTGCCTGGCTGTTATTTGGTATGAGAGAACTTCACATTCACAGCTACCTCACACACGATAATCATAGTGACTACAAATGCAGTTACATGATAACTACAAATGCACCGACGGTACCACCATTTAGAATTGCCGCCGGCCAAATATTTTACTAGCAGTTTAGTAAATTATTGGCTTCAGGCCTATGTTACGTTTTTTGAGGAAACAGCATGACCTGTATTCTCCTCAGTCATGCTGCATAGTTAATGGCGGGTCAGAAATAAACATCTTTTCCTCTTCTGGAGTGACCTACTGTCTGATTAAAAGTTGTTATGTATAATATAAAAGAAAGGGAACCACATGTATACATAGGGGAATAGTGAAAGCTGAAATATAGTATTAGAGAAAAGCATTGGAGTTTTTTTTTTTTATAAAGTCAGTGGGAGAAAAAGTCCTAAAAGTCAATTAATTAACGTTAACATTTTACTGGTTTCCATGGTTATTTCTTCTCATTTAGAACTTACAAATCTAAATTGCCTCCAGTATACCTAGGTGTCTTTGTTAGTTTGGGAAAACTCAAGCAAAGAATCAGCTTCAATGAATAGATTTTGCTGGACATGAAGGAAGGCCCCATACATTTGTTTTAGATTAATTGTTTTTTTCTTGTGGTCATATACAAGTAGCCTGTTGGATATTTTGTATGAGGTATAATGGCTGCTGTGTGGCATGTGGCCATGATGGTGGCTGCAGGCCAACACAGTAACCATACTGAAAGCTGCTGCCACGAAGGATGAAAATATTGTTCTATCTATTAAACGTTTCACATATTAAAGAATACAGCATAATACAAAGAGGTATAGAATGTAAGACCAGTTTTCTCTGGACAGCCAGAAATAAAATGACTATGGGGTTCAGTTTCTCACACAGGCACAACTGTTCAAGTAATAAATATTCAACAGTTGAAACAGTTGTCATGTTTTTTTAATGGCACACTTTTTTCATTTCTTCAAACGAGCTAAGCATAGTATGTCCCTTTAGCTATGTGTATGATCTCTTCATTTATTTTACTGATTTATTTTAAACTTTACCTTGGACAGATTTCTCAGCTACTATTTAAATTCCTGGAAGGAGTATTTACTTAAACATGTCTACAGAATAAGCATTCTAACTGTACCTTACTGAATTGCAGCACAGTGTTTTAAATAATCAGTAAAAAAAAACAGTATTGCCAAGTTTGTCACTTATATAAAAAAATATTACTCCACACTTAATTTCTTACAAAGAGCTAATTCATTTAATTTATTTTTGGTTCTATTGTAATTTGTTTCTACCACTAACACTTTATGAGATATTAACATTGTATTGTATTAAAACACTTATCTCTAATCAGATTTTCCATTTTACAACGTATTGCTTGCTTAGAGATTTTTGTAGCACCCATCCTTGTAGCCTTCACAATGTTTCAGGATTCACAGGCACATTTGCATCTCAAAGATCAATGTCAAAAAAGCAGTCATCTTTTGAAATGCAAAAGTACCTGTCGCTGAAGGTGTATATATTGAAAAATGGAAAACTTCCAGGGAGAATAAAACAGTCAATCGACAGACACTCTCCACAAAGCACAGCTGTCAAGTCTATCAAATGAAGCCATTCAAGTAGAAGAAAACTGTGCAGTTCATAAATGTTTGGTGATATTACAAATGGTCTTAGCTAACTGTCACCCTTTTTTTCTCGTAGGTTCCTGTTAAGACTCTATGAAATGGGACATGTACATGTGAAGAATACTACTATTTCTGTATAGTGACTTGTGAGAGAACTGAAAGCGAAATCATTTTTGAGGATTCATAAACTGATCACTATGCATGGCAAAGATTACTGACCTGTTGACAAACAAGATTGTATATTTTTAAAGCTATATTATTTTAAACATAGATGGACTATGTAGCAAAACTGTGGAAATGGAAAACATTTTATTTGTCTAAATCCAGAAAAACAGAGCTACCAAAGTTGTAGTTTACTAACTGTAGCTTTACACTGTTGTAGTGATTAATGTTATTGAGGACATTAACCACATATCTGACACACATGACTGGAATTATCAATAATGAACATTCGGATTATTTTGGGTACATTGATTTTTGTGTTTCTTTCAGAACTTCTGGAGGTATAAATATGCATCGTGGGTTGTAGTAAATAATGGACAGGGACATAGCAAACTACATTTCCCATTATCCTCCTTCAGTCATAAGGCTGACCGAGTATCATGGAACATGTTGTTTCCAAACATCTACAGAGTGGGTTAATCTGTAGTATCTGTTGAATCTTTATGGTTGCAGTAAATTTCCTGTGGGGTCAGCACTGCCCATCAATATTCTGAGGTAAATAAAATGAGAACCGTGGATGGATAGTAGTAACATCCTCTGGATATTGGGTAAAAGATTATATATGGACACCCAAGAATGTCTGAAAGTACCCTTGTGGGTCAAAGGCATTGCTGTTATTAATTCTGCATTATATGCAATTGGCAAAAGCAGCCTTATTTTTTATTCACAAGTTATGTCAAAATCAGTTATGTAAATATAGAGGGAAAACATGTATCAGAGGAAAGAACACTTGCTGTTTGGAGACTTTCTGTTGATCAGCTGTCTTGGCCTGCTGGTGCTGTAAACCCATTCCTCCAGCTGATCAGCTATCATGTAGACAGGAAGAGAAAACTACAAATAACTACAGATAAAACAGAGTTTTATCAAATTAGTATAAAACAAGGGTACAGTATTAATAAAACAAAAAAGTGACACTCTAATTTAAAAAAACAAGGACTTGGTATTTGTGGCATTGCAAATTAATCCTCTGACTGACAGAAAAGTGTCTGATACATTGTTACGATGTTGGCACTGTAAGACCAACACTGTGTATTGAGGGGACACTAAGCTTTCATTAGCAGCATTACTCTGTTCTAATCTAGACCTGTGCAAAGTGTCTCTCTGAATTGGACAGCTTGGCTCATTTATTATTCTTCATTATGGATTCCTTATTCCATTTGCTGATGTCTACACACAGTCAAATACTGTTTCTTCAGAGCACAATACCATATTCCAAAATAATGTGTTAATTATGGCATTAGTGTTATTTCACATCCATCATTTAATAGCAAATCAAGCTTTCTGGAACAATGCTATATTTTTTTTTTACATTTGTTTATTTATAATTCACTAACAAAGTGATGGATGGAAGTCACTGGAGCTGAAAGTGTTTGCAGACTACATATCCCATGATGCTCAGTCAGTAATAAAGCTTACAAACACCTGCAGTGCCACGGTTAGCCATCACTGCACTAACATAGTTTGGGTAAAATAAAGTAATGCTTCTGTATTACCATTTTACCCAGTTTAGAAACAGATAATTAATTATATGTTTAATTCCTTCTATTTGAAATAACGCAAATAGTTTCCTACATGTTTCTTTTATTGTAAGACAAAAGGGTCTGTTCAATAAAATCAGGCATAATAGCTAAGCTGGATACATTCTCCACTTGCCTAACTTTCTAACTCAGCTGTCAATGCCTGTTTTTTTTTTATTCCCTTAGTTCGCAATAGTTCTCTTTTTTAGTGAATAGACCTCCAAGGGCAGCTGTAATAATTGCAATACATTAATAGAAACTGTATTCTGCCTTTTGATCGTACCATGTATAATGAGAAGCATGTATGTGAAATTTCAAGTCATATGGGGTTTCTTCCTATCTAGACTTCTAAATTCTACTTGCTTTTTTAGATTACAGCTGTTTTAAAAGTTCTGCAGGGAACGTTAAGTATGTACTAGCGGTAGGTCTTGCATAGTGAATTGTATGGATTGGATTGCAAGGTAAATACCTAAATGTTTAGCAGCTGTGATGCAAACTCGGAATAATCTACTGTTACAACTTAAAGCACATGCTTCTTATTTTTTTGGGAAAAAGATTAAAATGACAAGAGCCGGATCTTTACTGAACCTACTGTGTTTTCCAAAGAATTGTAATACTTGAGCTGTTTATTCAAGTAGCGTTGCACAAGTGAACATACTGTGGTGATATATGCAGGTTCAGATTTCTTATGTATGTTAAATTTGAACTTCCGTGTGTAGTTGTAAATGGTGAAATAATGCAATCTAGCTTGGTATCAAGAACTGTATGTGGTAATTAAATCTTATTCTGGTACACATTTTCTCCTGGTATTTTTTTTTTTTACAGAGATATACTTTAAAGAGATTAGTATGTTTTCATCTGATCCAATATCCAAAAGCATATATTCTGTCATAAGATGTAATAATAACCGATAAAGTCTCCGTCTACAAGATATTTGAGACAAAAAGGGAAATGTAGGGACAGATAAGAATAGAAAAAGTTTTTAAATTAAAAGAAAAACAAAATATACAAAGCACGTTCCCAATGTTGTAAGTGTAATGAAAAAGTCACAGAAAAACTTTTGTTTGAAATTGTACGCTGCTCCTTTCTTCTCTAGAGGACTATGTTCAGAAGTAGCTATAAACATTTGCAGCTACATACACTGATCAGCCATAACTTTACGACCACCTGCCAAATAATGTATAGATCACCTTTTGACGCCAAAATAGCCCTGACCCATCAAGGTATGGACTCCACTAGACCTCTGAAGATGTGCTGTGCTATCTAACCAAGATGTTTGCAGCAGATCCTTTAAGTCCTGTAAGTTGCGAGGTTGGGGCCTCCATGGATTGGACTTGTTTGTCCAGCACATAAAATGCTCGATTGGATTGAGATCTGGGGAATTTGGGGCCAAGTCAACACCTTGAACTCATCGTTGTGTTCCTCAAACCATTCCTGAACCATTTTGCTTTGTGGCTAAGTGCATTATCCTGCTTAAAGAGGTCAATCCCTTCAGAGAATACCATTTCCATGAAAGGGTGTACACGGTCTGCAACAAGGCTTAGGTAGGTCGTATGTGTCAAAGTAACATCCACATGAACGGCAGGACCCAAAGTTTCCCAGCAGAACATTACCCAAAGCATCACACTGCCTCCTCCGGCTGGCCACCTGTCAGTTGTCATAATGTTATGGCTGATCAGTGTATGTATGTGTATTATCTAAGTAGACGCCAATCATGTGCTTCTAATGTCTACTATTAACTCAGGATGCCAGTGATAGAGCAGTGATGTTACTTGATCTATGTGGGAACCATTTTGTTTGTGCTAACAACATGGTGAATGTATTGAATACAAATTAAAAACATGGTTCTAATTACTTTTACAACATTGTGACCCTAGAACATTCTTTGCTGTTGTAATTTAAGTGCCCAAAAGATGTTAGGATGGCATAGAATGTTCTGAACTTAACAGCTCATCGTGGCTGCCTGTGATGAACTGCGCTGATGAACTGCATAACCATGCAGAGGGATCCCACCTGTTAGATGAGGCCACTTTGAGTGGCTTCAGTCTGACAGGGAAAATGTAACCGACGCTCAAATAACTTCCGGTTATGGGCACACCCACATGACATCACAAGTGACGCTGCGAAATATCGTGAGTTTTCGGCAGGGACCCATAAGATCTATTAAAACCCTGTTGGGATCTCTTCCACTGTATCCCTGGCTACCTATCACCTTGTGATCGTGGCCAGAAACACAAAAAGGGCACTTTGGGACTTGCGTCTCCTAGGACACAAGTACCTATGCGTCAATCATCAGAAACTTAAAATACATAATCGTATAATGGTTAGATATGTTCTATTTATGCTGAGAATAGTTTGAAGAAAGCACTTCAATTAAATTTTGTCTATTGCCTTTAGGGCTGCCAACCAGCTGGTATTTTACTGGCAGGCAAGTAAGAAATTGACTTCAGACCAATGTTAAGTCTATGGAGTAAAAAGCAAATTGGGTATTTTTTTGATGAAAGAATTAGGTGGCCATACTTGTCTTCCTCTGTCCTGTATCTGTTAGCATTTTCTTTGGATTAATTCTTCATAGTGCTATATGCAGGAATATTAATGTACCTTTCCTTTTTCTCCATACTTTCTAACTAGGCCTTGAAATATTATTCTACACTATATTAGGCCACTGTGTAACCTTAGAATTAACTTACCTACAAATCAGTAGTGGATAATTCCTGGAAGGAATCAGTCACCATGTGTTTGTCAGGGTCTAAAATACTAAATTTGTTTATGCCATTTTCACTTTAGCTAATAAAAAAGATAAATCACTCTTAAATCAAATTCAGTATTTTAAGATGAAAGGTTATGACTAGAGAGAGATAATTCCTTCATCACAACCATTTGTATTAGTGGGAGAACCAATGTGACTCAGCTAGTTTCCAACAAAAACAAAAAACAAAACATGTAATAATAGAGAAATTGGTAATCTGTTAAAAGATATTGTTTTAAAACCAATATGATTTGAAACATCTGAAGTCATTTGTTTTGGGTTTTCATTTGTTAGTGACATTAATATGTGCTCTTTATTAAAAATTATACTTTAGCGCAGTAAGAACCCCTCATTTTTGCATGGGAGCGGCAGGGGGGACCAGATGGAGCAGGGCATTCCCTGATTAGACAGATACACTATAGATGTTTACACCAGACTACCAGGACATGCATTTTAACCCTTGCTCCCCTCAAGAAAGCAAGGGTTAAAAACAGTTCAAGTGCCCTTTAAACTATTTTGGTGTACATTGGTTTAAGGGAAACAGGTGTTAAGGAGCAGTGGGCAGGTTGCAGACTGGTTTGTGTAACTTCCTTCAGGGAAATTTTATTTGTGAAATTGTGATAGAATTTTAGAAGATAGTTATAAAACAATAACATTTGTTATATATACAGCTCCATGACCTTTAGGATATAAATACAAGACCTAACTATCATGATGCCTTTAAAGAGGGAAATGCATTATTTTTTTTTAAAAAACCAGAGGAACCGAATAAAAATTGAAATATATTACTGAAAAAAATAAACTCAATACTTTATCCCCAGCTAAATTGGCAATATATTACAAAATATCTGTCAATGTTTCCATAAACCAATGTATTTTGAAATATCATGTGGGGTTTTTATAATTCACTGAGAGGCTAATTGTGAGGATGGAGTTGGAATTTAATTTCTCCTCCTCATGCTTTTTAAAAAATATAATTTTATCTTTAGAGTAATAGCATACATATGTGTGTATATATTTGATATATATATATATATATATTTATATATATATATATATATACATATATTTATATATATATATATATATATATATATATATATATATATATATATATATATATATATATATAAACATTTTAAGATTTTCTTATAAATAAACAAACACAATTTCTTTTTTTTTTGGTATTGTATAGCCTCTGGCTTTAGATAATAAATGGTTACTTAGCCTTAATGCAGTCATATGAGTCAGGGCAGGCCCACTGTCTCCATACTAAGGGATTAGATTTGCCATATGTGTTAATACCTCTAAAATACATTTATTGTCTTTGAGTACATCTTTGGCTGCCTGGACATACGTAATGTCCTCCTGGGTCAAAAGCCAGAAAGATTGTGGTGTGACCTTAAGGATAATCACAAAGCCTTTGAGTGGGACAGTTAATACCTTCTTTAGACCCTCATCTGTGTAGTTTGTACACAGGGAACGCTTACTTAAGACCAAATGCTTCTGTTTGAAAGAAATTAGGGGATGGCAATGTAATCTTGACCAATCCCACTGCTCTGATTCTTTCCTTGTGGATTAACCTTTATCCTTATATCTTTATTTTAATACCCTGCACCTGAACCAGAAGAAGTCTATCTTGGTCTCGTGCCTAATACTGTTAATGAGGAACATTTGGCCAAGGGACACAAGTTTGAACCCCAGGACCATACCATGCAGATGGAGGAACTTTAACCTTTCCTAATGACCTTAATGAAGGCCCTGGTGTACTGGCCCTTAATGCAGACCATTCAGCTTTATTTAACCCTTTACTGCCAGCAGCCATTTCAAGGCACCATTTGCAGCTAAAAGCATAACTATTTCAGCTCCATCCAATATTTTCAAGCTAAAAAAAACGAGCATTATAAAACATATTACACAGTAGTGCATTTATGTTAAAAATATGTTGCAATATACATTTTCTATATACCGTATTTGCTCAAATATAAGACGACCCTGATTATAAGACGACCCCCCAAACTTTGGATATTCATTTAGGAAAAAAACTAAAAGGCCGAAGAAAAGACTACCCTATAGGAAAAAAAAGTTTAACTTTTATATATTCACACGTAAATTGCTTTTTAATATTTAATACAAATTATGATATTAAAAAATGCATTTCTTGTTTTTATTTCCTTTTACAAGCCAATGCTGCCTCTCTCTCCCCCTCCCCCAGCTTTGTCTTTGTCTCTCTCTCTCCCCCCTTCCCCCCAGCATTGTCTCTCTCTCCCCCCCCAGTGTTATTTCTCTCCACCTCCCTCCCACGTTGTCTCTTCCTCCCCCCAAACTTTTCTTTCTCTCTCCACCTCCCTCCCTACTTTTCTCTCTCTCTCTCTCTCTCTCTCTCTCTCTCTCTCTCTCTCTCTCTCTCTCTCTCTCTCTCTCTCCCCCTCCCTCTCACCTTGTCTCTCTCTGCCCCCTCCCTCCCCTTGTCTCTCTGCCCCCTCCCTCCCCTTGTCTCTCTCCGCCCCCTCCCTTTTGTCTCTCTCTACTCCCCCCTCCTTCCCCTTCTCTCTCGCTGCCCGCCCTCCCTCCCCTTGTCTCTCTCTCCCCCCTCCCTCCCCCTCACCTTTTCTCTCCCTCCCTGGTGGCTAGTAGCCACCAGGAGATTTGGGCAGCCAGGGGATGTCTGCACAATACATGCAGACATCCTCCATGCTGCCCGACACTTCCGTCTATTATGACCGACATCCGGTCCGTCATAATAGACGGAAGTGTCGGGCAGCATGGAGGATGTCTGCACTATCACCCCCCAGCTGCCCAAATCTCCTTGTGGCTAGTGGGGGCAGCCGGAGAACATCTGCGTGCATTCCTACTCAATTTCTTTCACGAGTCCTTGTGGGGACGGTTGTGTCCCTGGACTCTTTTGTTAGTCATGGTTTTTCGGTATTTTAACCTTTTCGTTAGTTGTATTATTTTAATGAGTTCTGCTTAGCCCCAATATAACCTGGTTGTTCTTTTATTTCTCACGGCCTTGGACAAGGCATAGTCCAGTATGAGTAGGGTTTTTAAATAGAAGGTTGTCACCGGGGCCGGCAGAACCAGAGGCCGTCTGGCCGTTCGCTCATTCAGGGGTCAATCCCATGGGGCCCGATGCTTCTCCCAAACCAGACAACTGTTCCAAGATTTTAGGACCCAGAACCCTACCTTCTTCCCACACAGAGGTAGACCCTGGCAGATGAGAGGGGTCAGAGGCACTTTGCAGCACAGACGTGGTTACGGTAAGTCCAAGTTACCTTACCCTTTCTTCCCCGTTAGAGGTGGGAGGTCGACTATGGTTTTATATCAATACATGGGCCATGATTACCTCGGACAATTGGGTTCTCCAAACTGTGCATGGTTACCGCATAGGTTTTGTCATACCCCCTGTACAGAAATTGTTACCTCGACCAATTACTTTTTTGGAATCAGATTGGGCCACAGTAGAGCAGGAGGTGTACACCCTGCGACAGAAGAGGGTAATCTCTGCGGTCCTCGACAATTCGACAGGTTTTGGAAGTAATCTGTTCCTGGTGGCCAAGAAGGGAGGTGGCATCAGACCAGTCATCAATCTTCGCCCTTTAAACGCATTTGTACGCTATCATCACTTCAAGATAGAAGGCATTCATTGCCTGAGGGACCTATTGCTATTCGGAGATTGGATGGCCAAATTAGATCTAAAAGACGCCTATTTGACGCTACCCATGGCACCAGAACATCATCGGTTCCTCCATTTCCAGTGTCAGGGCAGGATGTGGAGTTTCTCATGCCTACCATTCGGCATATCCTCCGCCCCATGGTGCTTCACCAAACTACTGAAACCAGTGGTGGCTTATCTATGCAAAAGGGGTGTCAGACATCATCTATCTGGATGATATTTTAATCATGTCTCAAAACGAGCCGGCGCTACATCTGCACCTATCATGGACGGTGGAACTTCTTCGCAGTCTGGCTTACCTGTTAAAATGGGAAAAATCCCTGTTAAAAAACCGGCACAATCTATGGAGTTTTTAGGCTTCAGCATAGATTCGGTACACGGTTCCCTACATCTGCCTACATCCAAAATCAAACTACTCAAAAAGGAGATCAGGAAAGCACTGGCCCACTCCAGGATCACAATACTTCAATTAGCAAGACTTATTGGACTTCTACCAGCCTCAATTCAGGCAATCTTTTCAGGGCCCTTGCATTATTGAGCATCATGTTATCCCCCTGGATTACGACACGTCAAAGGAGCTAAATTGGTGGCTCCACCACATGGAAGCAAGGAAGCACAAATACGCGGCTCTGTGTCTTTATAATTTGGAGGATTTTAAAGTCACTTAAAGTCATAATTTATAAAGACATGTATTTGTCCGCCATTATTACTATTATACTATTATACTTAAAGTATGATCGTCCTGTTTTGATTATCTATGGTTAAACTTTACTATTTAATTTTCTGTGATGTGTTTTTCCGTACTGAATTTTTTTCAGTAAGGGGCCCTGAAATTTCTGCTGGCACCCCTGGGAATGTGATATATTTCAAGCTTTAATACATAAGTTCTACATATCTAATATGATTTTCCCTGTGAAATGTAATCTATTTGAAAAATGCTTAAGACTATGCTTTATCAAAACAATTCTGAATACGAATTTAAGAGATATCAATTAAATTTTTGTACACATCTTTGTACATATCCAGGTGTTTTTGTGTTAAATTGGGGTCGAACGAATACCTGATGTGTCAATTATGATCCCATTTAGCAGAATGAGTGTAAATTGCTTATTTGTTATAGTTCTAATATAAATCAATTATGATTTGATTATGATTAATGTATAAGAAATTACAATCAATTCCTCTGTGATCATGAGCTCTCAATAAAACCTGTTCAAGATGAACCTATTTCTTAAAGCACCAGCTGTAAATGCCAATTATTTGTGCAATGCCCTGTGGCAACAGAAGTGTTGAATGATAAAACTGACACTGAACTAAAACAATAGAAAAGAAAAGTGAGACTTAAACAGCTCTATATCCATGTGGAACAGATAAAACATATCTTAGCTCTGTCTGGTTTAATATTTTCCATAACCAGTTCTGTATGAATGGATAATAACCTTCTCAACATGTCACTTTTATCAAGCTATGTTTAATATAGAAATCCTTTACTTTTTGCTTTTCTGGACGGCCATCTTGATGTTTCCTCTGATCGACGTCACATGTGTGCCCGTTTCACAGTTTTCTGAGGTCTATGTATTGTCATTTCAATGAATCTATTTAATTTAGAATAACCAGCTGATCTTAACCCCTTAAGGACAGAGCCTTTGAAACATTTTTGTCCTTTCTGGACAATGGCTATTTTAACATTTCTGTGCTGTTTGTGTTTAGCAGTAATTTTCTTCTTCGTCATTTGCTGTACCCACACATATTATATATTGTTTTTATCGGGACAAAAAGGGCTTTCTATGGATGCCATATTTTTGATCATATCTTATCATATTATTAAAAAAAAAAAAAAAATATGGTAAAAAAAAAAAAAAATACACAAATTTCTTTGTTTTTATTTGAAACAACTTCTCCTCATCGACAAAAGCGAACGAAAAAACATGCTAAATAGATTCTACTATTTCTCCTGAGTACAGGGATACCACCCATGCATAGGTTTGTTGGGTTGTTTGGGGGCTAAAATGCCAAATTTGTGAGGTGCAGTTTTTTGTTTTCCAACTTGAAATTTTTACATGCAGACAGCCTGCACCCATGTCCCATTTGGGACATATTTGAAACCAGCCAGTGTATTTTACCCCATCAACCCATATATTTTTTAAAAGTAGACACCCTAGGCTATCTCAAATGGTGGTATTTTAACACTTTCCATGCACTAATTCTACCACCAGCCTTTGTCAACGTTTGTGGTAGTAATTTTTTTGTGTTTTTTTTTCACAAACCTTGTACTTCAGACATAAATTTACAGATTTTGGTATGTGTCACTGCCAAATAACACCCCAATAAGTGTTCAGCAACATCTCTTGAGTACAGGGATACCCCCCATGCATAGGTTTGTTGGATTGTTTGGGGGGTAAAAGGCCAAATTTGGGAGGTGAAGTTTTTGGTTTTCCAATTTGAAATTTTGACATGCAGACAGCCTGCACCCATGTCCCATTTGGGACATATTTGAAACCAGCCAGTGTATTTTACCCCATCAACCCATATATTTTTTAAAAGTAGACACCCTAGGCTATCTCAAATGGTGGTATTTTTACACTTTCCATGCACTAATTCTACCACCAGCCTTTGTCAAAGTTTGTGGTAGTAATTTTTGTGTGTTTTTTTTTCACAAACCTTGTACTTCAGACATGAATTTACAGATTTTGGTATGTGTCACTGCCAAATAACACCCCAATAAATGTTCAGCAACATCTCTTGAGTACAGGGATACCACCCATGCATAGGTTTGTTGGGTTGTTTGGGGGGTAAAAGGCCAAATTTGGTAGGTGCCGTTTTTGGTTTGCCAAATTGAAATTTTGACATGCAGACCGCCTGCACCCATGTCCCATTTGGGACATATTTGAAAACAGCCAGTGTATTTTACCCCATCAACCCATATATTTTTTAAAAGTAGACACCCTACGCTATTTCAAATGGTGGTATTTTAACACTTTCCATGCACTAATTCTACCACCAGCCTTTGTCAAAGTTTGTGGTAGTAATTTTTGTGTGGTTTTTTTTCACAAATATTGTATTTTAGACATAAATTCACAGATTTTGGTATGTGTCACTGCCAAACAATAACCCAATATGTGTTCAACAACATCTCCTGAGTACAGGGATACCACCCATGCATAGGTTTGTTGGGTTGTTTGGGGGGTAAAAGGGCCACATTGTGAAGGTGCGCATTTTCAACTTGGAATATTGACGTGTAGCCAGCCTGAGCCCATCTTTCATTTGGGACTTTTTTTTAAAGTAGGACAGTGTATTTTACCCCAAAAAGTATATATTTTGTAAAAGTAGACACCCTAGGCTATTTTAAATGGTGTTATTTTAACACTTTCCATGCACCAATTCTACCACCAGCCTTTGTCAAAGTTTGTGGTAGTCATTTTATTGTGTATTTTTTCCCACATACATTGTACTTTAGACACAAATTCACATATTTCGGTATGTGTCACTGACAAACAATACCACAATATATGTTCAGCAACATCTCCCGAGCACAGGGATACCACCCATGCATAGCTTTGTCAGCTTTGTTGGGTGTTGAAAGGCTACATTTGAGAGGTGCGCTTTTTGATTTTCAAACTTGGAATTTGAACATGTAGAGCAAGGAAAGGGTTAATAGCTCTTATAAGAGCCTTTGTAGTACTGTACAAAAAAATTAACCCCTAAAAATGCACAGACAAGAAAAAATGTTCTGCTGTGCAGTGATCAGTGGCAGGGAAGGGGTTAATACACTACACTATACAAAGGGTATGGCTTTTATAAAAGCCCTTGGGACTCACAATTTTTTAACATTTTATTTAATTTATTACAATTAAAAAATTATGTTATACAGATCTGTCTCTTTCCCTCACTAAAACTCAAGTGAGGAGAGGGAGGCAGATCCATATGGGTCAGAACAATATTTACGAACCAGACGAATGGTGATGCTCATCTGAGAAATCACCAAACCACCTTTGCCACTGATCGGCTGTTACTGATCGCTATACACGCGTTCAGACAGCTTCAAAAGGAATACACATAATCCCCTAGTGGGTATAACTAACCCCTAGCGAGTCTGACAAAAAAAATGCTGATAGCAAAAAAAAATCCTTCTGCGACTAGATTGCTCCATATGCGCTGCTTAGGCAGTGACCATATGCACTGCTTAGGCAGTGACCATATGTGCTGCTTAGGAAGTGATATACGGCAAGGAAGGGGTTAATAGCTCTTAAAAGAGCCTTTGATATACTGTAATAAATCAAAGTAAAAAAAAATAACCCCTAAAAAAATGCACAGACAGCAAAAAATGTGCTGCTGTGTAAGATCACTGCGTACACAGCGATCAATTGCAGGGAAGGGGTTAAATACTGGAAACGGCTTTTATAAAAGCCTTTGGGTCTCAATTCAATTAAATATATTATAATTAAAAACTTACATTATACAGCTCTGTCTCCCTCCCTCACTAAAACTCAAGTGAGAGTGAGGCAGATCTACATGGGTCAGATCAAATATTTACAAATATTGATCTAACCAGACGAATGGTGATGCTCATCTAAGCAAACGCCAACCCGCCTTTGTCACTTATCAGCTGTTACTGATCGCTATACATGCGGTCAGACAGCTAAAAAAATTTATTTTACGTTAAACGTAGTCCCCTAGCGGGTATAATTAACACGTGACGGGTGTAATAAAAAAGTTTAAAAAAAATTAAAAATGCTTCTGCAGCAAGATTGCTGCATTTGCGTCAGATCGCTGCTTAGGCAGTGATCTACAGCAAGAAAGGGGTTAATCTCTCTTAAAAGAGCTTTTTTTAATACTGTAATGAATTACAGTAAAAAAAAATGAACCCCTAAAAAATGCACAGACAGCAAAAAATGTGCTGCTGTGTATGATCACTGCGTACACAGCGATCAATGGTAGGGAAGGGGTTAAATGGCTTTTATAAAAGCCCTTGGTGTTTAAAATTGTATTAAATATTTTTTTTATTATTTTATTTTTTACTTTATCTGATCTGTCTCTCTCCCTTACTAAAACTAGTAAGGTGAGGGAGGCAGATCTATACTTGTCAAAGGCAATATATACTAATATTGCCTTTGACAGTATGATAAGTGCTCATCAGAGCACTTACCATACATGCCTGCACACAGATCACATAGATCTGTTGTGCCGGCATTGATTGGCTCCCCCTAGAGCATCGGAAGTGAAATACTTTCACTTCCGATGCTCTTGCCATTAGAAGGGAAGCGCTGCCTGTACAGGCAGCGTTCCCTTCTACTGAGCCGATGGGGTCGCTCAGGAGAGCGACCACCATCGGCTCTGGGGAGCATCAAGGTGTTACTAAGTGCCTCGCTAGCGAGGCACTTTAGAAACACCGCAGATGCTTAGAAAGCGAACGATCGTTCGCTTTCTAAGCACATGTGTGCAGCGGGCGCAGCCATTTTTAAATGGCTGCTACGATCACTCCGTGGAGTGATCGTAGCGCGCCCCTGCACATTTGGGGGGTGTTGCACAATGCCTCTACCTAGAGGCATTGTAGCAACACCGTTAGAGTAAAGAAAGCGACCGCTGGTCGCTTTCTTTACTCAGTTTAGTGCATGACGTGCCAGGCACGTCACCTGTCGGCAAGTCCTCGATTTGCCGTGACGTGCCTGGCACGTCATCTGTCGTTAAGGGGTTAAAATACTCTTTATTTACAAATGAAAATGAGGGTAAGGGACCTCATTTAGTGAAAAAGACTAATGAGTCTTTTGATGCATGTAAGTTTACAGAGGAAGAGGTTTTACTTCAGCTGTCTAAAGTAAAGACAAATAAGTCGATGGGACCTGATGGGATACATCCAAAGTTATTAAAAGAACTTAGTGGTGTACTAGCAAAACCGTTAACAGATTTATTTAACCAATCATTGTTAACGGGAGTAGTTCCAGAAGATTGGAAATTAGCTAATGTTGTGCCCATTCACAAGAAAGGTAGTAGGGAGGAGGCGGGCAACTATAGACCAGTAAGTCTTACTTCAGTAGTGGGGAAAATAATGGAAACCTTGTTAAAGAATAGGATTGTTGAACATCTGAAGTCACTTGGATTTCAAGATCAGAGACAGCATGGGTTTACTTCAGGGAGATCATGCCAAACTAATCTTATTGATTTTTTTGATTGGGTGACTAAAATAATAGATCAGGGTGGTGCAGTAGACATTGCTTACCTAGATTTCAGTAAGGCTTTTGACACTGTCACACATAGAAGGCTTATCAATAAACTGAAATCTTTGAGTTTGGATTTCAATATTGTTGAATGGATTAGACAATGGCTGAGTGACAGGCAACAGAGGGTTGTAGTCAATGGGGTATATTCGATGCAAGGTCTTCTTACTAGTGGGGTACCTCAGGGATCTGTACTTGGACCCATTCTCTTTAATATTTTTATTAGCGATATTGCAGAAGGTCTTGTTGGCAAAGTATGTCTTTTTGCTGATGATACAAAGATTTGCAGCAGGGTTGATATTCATGGAGGTGTAAGCCAAATGGCAAATGATTTAGCTAAACTAGAAAAATGGTCAGAGCAGTGGCAACTGACATTTAATGTGGACAAGTGCAAGATTATGCACCTTGGGCGTAAAAACTTAAAAGCAGAATATACACTATTTGGTACAGTCCTAACCTCAACATCTGAGGAAAGGGATTTAGGAGTAATAATTTCAGAGGACTTGAAGGTAGGTAGGCAATGCAATAGAGCAGCAGGAAATGCTAGCAGAATGCTTGGTTGCATAGGGAGAGGTATTAGAAGTAGGAAGAGGGAAGTGCTCATGCCATTGTACAGAGCACTAGTGAGACCTCACTTGGAGTATTGTACGCAGTACTGGAGAACGTATCTCCAGAAGGATATTGATACTTTGGAGAGAGTTCAGAGAAGGGCTACTAAACTGGTTCAAGGGTTGAAGGATAAAACTTACCAGGAAAGGTTAAAGCATCTTAACATGTATAGCTTGGAGGAAAGACGTAACAGGAGGGATATGATAGAAACATTTAAATACATAAAGGGAATCAACACAGTAAAGGAAGATAGTATTTTTTAAAATAAGAAAAACTACCACAACTAGAGGACATAGTCTTAAATTAGAGGGGCAACGATTTAAAAGTAATATCAGGAAGTATTACTTTACTGAGAGGGTAGTAGATGTATGGAATAGCCTGCCAGCTGAAGTGGTAGAGGTAAACACAGTCAAGGATTTTAAGCATGCGTGGGATAGACACAAGGCTATCCTAGCTATAAGACCGGGAACGGGGGACTAATAAAAGTACACAAAAAAAATTGGGCAGACTAGATGGACCGAATGGTTCTTATCTGCCGACACATTCTATGTTTCTATGTTTCTATGTTACTGTGGACTTCATTAATTGCCAATGATGCTCAGACAGCTAAGAAATCATTAGCTTAAACACTACAACTGTGGGGGACTACACTTCCCATGACAGTGGGTTAACTATAAGAATGGCTGAGCATCATGGGATGTGTTGTCCACAAAGCTGGAGTGCCATAATTAGCAATTACTGGATTATGCACTTCATTTTGCATATGCTCAGCCAGTCCACACAGCAGGGTGAACACAGATGTTCCCCTCTCCCACTTTCCTACATTGTGGGCTTTCTCTGTTGTTCCAACCATGGGTCTGATGACATTGGCTCCTTGGGCACCGGTTTGTACTATACTTGCTCCTTCTCTGTCTTCCAGCATGCACTTGTGAGGAGCAGTGTGGGTCCAGGTCATTGTTCCTTCATGGTGCTTGTAGGTAGCTGCAGAACTCTTGCTACAGGTACTCTGTTTTGAATCCCCTTACTTCTCCTATTTGGGTTGCCACCATTCTTAAAAAAAAAAAAATTGCTATAGCTTCCATAGACTTAACATTGGCCTAAAGTCAATATATGTACCGAAGTGTGAGTAAAATACTTGCTGGGTTGCAAATCTAACCCACTTCAGTTTACAGTATTATGCTTACCAGCGAGTATCTGGCATCCTCTTGCTGAAGTAAATTGTCACCATTTTATGTAGACTCACATTTGACATCCTTTCTTGCCTTATGACACGTGTGCTTCTTTCTTTGACATGTGTTCAATGACCTTCATGATCTCTAGGTCAAATCCTAACATTTGTAGAACAGGTTCTGCAGGCGTTAAAGAATTGAGGCTTCCTTTAGAGAAAGTGTGCCTGACCTCGTAGTGTACAGTCTGAGTAAACAAAGCAGCCATCTTTCACTGTAGTTTCAGCTAATGTCTAATGTTTTATGTTTATTGTTCATACATATTACCACATGATTTCCTCTGGGTTTCCTCTGGCACAGTTAAAACTACCATGCAATGATAATAAGAATAGACTTGTACTTTGCTATACAATTGATATATTCTGCAATGTATACACAATACTAGTGATTTTCTATTTTTTATTATTATTATTATTATTATTATTATTATTATTATTATTCTTAAGTGATGAATTTTCGTCACAGGCATAGTTGCCAACAATTGTGGGAAAAAAATCCATGGACACTTTAGAGCACAACTATCGATTGCTGACTTGAAAATTGACCACACTCATTGCCCAAATGATCTGCCCACTCCGTACAACCCACAGTATTAGCATAATCAAGCACTGCCTAGTTATTATGGTGCAGATTATATCACTACGTTCGCAAAGAGAATCACTGTACAGTACTGTAGCCTTGTCTCAGTAGAGAAAATCACCACATCAGTAAAATAGAAACACTAGAGTCCATAAACAGAAATGGCTGCACCGTAAAAAAAAGTCTTTATTTGTGAGTGTCCTTAAAGTTAATGTTCTTAAAGCACTATATACGTGTATTGAAATAACTAAACTCCTACCCAAGGAAAGACCCCCAGAACAAATTATAGGTTTCTTATGATAATCCTTTCATATTATTTGCCACACAAAATTGAATTGCCGACGTCGACACTTGCGTCTTAACCTGCAAAATGTATCAATTTTTTAAATGTTGTGTGTTTTTACTGTATAGATCTGTGGAATATGTATATCTAAATCAATAATAATAATTAAATTGCCCTCTGTACTAGTAAAATTAACATGTTAATATAAAGTGTATACAATTTACTGGTAAATTGGTCTACTCCACTGCCGGAATCATTGCGGAAATCATAAATCTATTTTAGTTAATAGCTCAATGGGGTCAAATTGGGAGGCGGGATATTAATTGACCTCCCAACTTGACCTCCTTGAGACTAATTCAAATTTTAGTGAACAGCCTGGATTAAAAGGTCAGTTAATTAGGTTAGGGAGGGTATATTCTAAACTATCTGTTGTTGCTAGGAAATGCTGCTAGCTCGTTGTAAAATATTATATCTAAGCCTTAATGAATACAAAAGTGTTTAAACTAAGACAGCACATTATTTTTCAATTACCGGATCATACATTTTAGCCACATGTAGAAATCAATAATGACATTGTTTTACATATAATAATGGCACAACTGATGTGTAAGAAATCCCAATTAAGGACTGAAGAACGGACAATCATGATAATATTCTGTCAAAAGCATATTTACTTAGTTCTCCCGTTCATAACACAATTTTAGTAAATACATGGAATAGTAATGTATGTTCTGCTTTTCTAAAAAAATAAATAAAATACTGACTCCTTTTGAAGGCATGTATTATAATTGATAGCACCACCTCTGTTTGCAGTGAATTCCATAGGGTCTACTCAATAAAGATAGAATTGCTGGGAATTGAGGTGGGAATTTAAATAGTAGGTGTAGTGAAATCTCTGCTCCACTGCGTACCCACTACAGTAATGTAAACATAGGCACTGGATTTGATTTAATGTATTGTCCCAACTAAAGGCCACGTGCTAAAAATAAGCATTCTAGTCCCCTTCCCTTCCTGCTCTCCCTACGTTTTCAAGTGATATACATCAGTAGAAACCTGCTGTCTAAGGGCAAAGCATGCAGCCCCTAACGGCGACAATTACATATGGTATTTGCTACTACATTATGAAATAATGGATTTTTTCCTCACCCTAGATCATTTAATCTATGTTTCTATGATGATGAACGCTTGTCAGCTGATCTGATCTGTCACAGATAAATTTGATACTAATGTTTTGGTCCAAGAGGACTTTTATCACAAAATCTGTTAATAAATACTCAAGGTAATTCTGTTGCATCATGTTCTTCCATGTCACCAAATAATCTTTCTATATTTTAAATGGCAAGTTTTGGTCAGAAGCAAATGTAAATCCTCTCTACATGTATATTTGTATCTTTCGTGGGTGTGGGACCACCAGTCTGAAAGCGGATTATATGACCATTGCTTTGCCATTTTGTTTACCACAGACAGAACCTGCATTACTAAATACTTTATTATGACAATGTTTCCCTAGGAACTGATGAAACTTTACATCTGACACGACCAACTTGGTGTTATTTTTTGGCATATTGCCAAGGCTGCGCAATGTAAATTATTTCCATCTTCTTTGTTACTGTCAGATGGATGCAACATGTTGACCAAGCTTTAAACTGATGATTCAAAACTCCGAAGCAGGTTTGGATTTCCCTCTCAAACAGAGAGGCAAATACTGATCCATAGCATTCTCTGCATCTATGGCATTCTACCTGCAGCTGCTTTTGGAACATGAAAGATAAAAGCTGTAACCCAGACAATCAACACAAACATGACATTTTCCAGCCATGACCAAATCAAAATGTTTTATTAGCAATACAACAACCAGTGGGTCAGACTGGATATGGCCATCCATTTCCAGTCTGACCCATTGTTTGTTTTATGCAATATTGCACACTGACTGTTTGTTAGTGTACCATATTGTGGGTTTATTGTTTTTACGGATACTACGCTATTGGCTTTTAACCTGTTTTAAAGAAGATTTTGGTACAGTCTCCTGTGAGTGAGGATTTCCTCTTCATCTATTGTGATTGGCGCTATATATAAATGAATAAACTTTGTGAGTGCCTTGAGTACCTGTAAATAATCCAAGGTTCCTACTGTGTTGTACTATATATTGTTTTTCTCCCTTCCACGTATCTGCGCTCCCATCTTCATTTGTATATTAAATTATAAGGTAAGATGTTCAAATGGATGGAATTCCAGCAGATGTGGTAGAAATGAATAGAGAAAAGTAGTTTTGTCATGCATTAGGCTTGCCTCAATATAAAACAAGGATGAAGTAAAGTATGATGATTTTACAGGAGGTAGATATATTTAGAGCATAACTATGCAAACAACACTGGATATTTTATTACTAGTGTGAAATGTTCAGAATCTGATATGTATCTGTCTATTAAGCACAAGTTTAAAAAAAAAATGCTTGTGTGAGAAAAATAAAAGCTCTTCTAATATTATTCTATGAAGATATCTTGAGGATAGGTTCTTTACAATAATACGCACAGCTGTGTTTGGCTTTTGATTGCTAGATCCCTATGTAATTAAATTAACTTTAGAATCTAAAACAGTTTGGTTAAAATACATTTATTTGATGGTGTAGCTGCAGGACCTTTGTTTAACCAGTAGAGGGCTCTCCTGTTCAAGTAATGAGTTTCTTTCATGGGCTTTGGTTGTGAATAATGTACAAATAATGAACAAATACTGTTATCCAAAATATTTATGCTATTATTATTACTAGTTATACATGTACACTATATAGACAGAAGTATTGGGACTCAACACTTAATTGTTAAATTCATGTGTTTCTATCAGACCCATTGCCATGGATTTTAACCCCTTTGTGACTGATGAAGGTCCAGTACTGTCATGCAGATCCGATCGCAGGATGTGCGCTGGCAAACCGTGATAAAAAGGACATGGCTACGTTTCTCGAGGCCCCCCATCCACAAAACATCCAGGCACTGTGACAGCCAATCACAGCGCCAGGATGTAAATACCTGTCAGAGCAGGTGCCTGTTTAGACAGCTTTAGTCTTTCCCTGTTCCACAGTGATCGTGGGGCAGGGAGAGACTAAATATAGCGCTAGCAGTTTTTTAAAATAAAACCCTAAGGTTAAGGTTAGAGTTAAATAAAAAAACAAATGAAAAAAAGTAAATAAAATTAATGAATTAAATAAATAATAATAAAATATATTTAAAAAGAAATACCAATACATTATATAAAAGTAAGAAGTTATTCCATAGAGGACTAGTGACATGTTAGGTCTGTCGGTGGTCCTCTAGGGATATATATATATATATTTTTTAAACTTCTAGGCCCCCAGCAGTAGATAGGGACCCACAGCAGCTGGATATATCATCCATGCAGCCGCAGAATAGCAAGGGTAGCAACAATCTGTTCTTCCTACTATAGACTCCATTCCCTATGATGCTAAGGTTTTTTGGGGGGCTGGCTGAGCATGATAGGAAAAGTAGTCCACAAGCATTACATAATAAATACACGTTTTAAACCTGCAATGACCATATACTAAATTTAGCCCTGTACCTGCCACATAACTCTAGCAAACCTATAAATGTGGGGTACCGCTATTCTCAGGGGAAGTTGCTGAAAATATAATGGGGTGTTGTTTGGCAGAAAAAATGAACAACCCCTTTAAAGTCATATCTAAGGTACGAAGTGTATGGGGGGAAAAAACACAAAACAAATTATGATGCCAAAACTTGTTAAAGATTGGTGGTGAAATGACTGCATGAAAAGTGTCACAATACTCCAAGTTGAATACCCTGGGATGTCTACTTTATAAAAATGTACATGTGGGGGGTTCTTTAGGGTTTCATGGCAGAAATGTATATTACAATTTCAGTAACGGTAATTCTGAAAAAGAAAATGGTTTTGAAACAGCTATGTGCTCCTTTCATTAATTACCCTATAACATTAATAGAGCAAAATATATATATATATATATATAAACATTGGGCATTTCTAAACTCAGGAACAATATTAGAATCTATTTAGCAGGTTTTTAAGTTTTAATTTGCTTTTGTAACTTAGTAAAAGATTTTAGAAATGAAAGTAAGGAAAGGTGTTTTTTTTTTTTTTACATTATTCATCATAGTTTTAGATTTATTTTATAATACAATAAATGATATAAACAAAATAATAGCATCAAAAGAATGCCCTCCTTGTCCAAACAAATTAAAAAGAAGAAAATTACAGCTACATTCAAACACCTCAGAAGTGTTAAGACAGTCACGGTCATTAACACACAACATTCCCAAAACAGTCTGGTCATGAAGGGGATAAAATCAAGCTACTAGCCATGCAGTCTGAATTTACAAACATTTGTGAAAATAATTGGTTGTTCTAAAGAGCTCAGTGAATTGAAGAGTGGTTCTGCGATTGGATGCCACCTTTGCAATGAGTCAGTTAGTGAAATTTCATCCCTGCTAGATATTCCACAGTCAACTGTAAGCAGTAGCGTCCCGAGGGGGGTGAGGGGGGTGCGGACCGCACTGGTTGACACCCCCGGGCTAGATTCGGCTGCCAGAAATAAAAAATCCTTGCGACCGTATATGACCACCGAATATGATGTCTATCTAGCCAAGTACAGAGAATGGGGAGACTGCAATACATGGTATGGACAGTCACAAATGGACTAAAGCAGAAGACATTGGAAATGTGTCTAAAGCACCTATGCACAAAGGCTATCCCAGAGCCCTGCTAATACTGGACCACCCTAAGGGGGCCCAGTAGCATAGGCTACTATTAACAGGACCCTGTTAACTTTTAATGAAATTATTCATTTCAAGACATTAATCACCATTTTTAATTTTCTTTCTCTTAAAATAGCTTTTACTGTGTATGATTTACATTTTGATTTAATTTGTTTTTCACAGATGTTTCTCTTCCGTCAAGCAGCAGGTGTATCACGCAAACCTCTGAGGTCATCAAGGGAGGGGTGGGAAAAGGGGGCAGTTTCCTCCTGGGATGCTCTCTAATCTGACTCAATGGGCTGCACCACTTTTTACTTCTAAAAATTCCAGTGCATAGCATAGCAAAAGAAAGTGTTAAAAAGTTAAAAACATGAATTGCATTTAACCAAAATGCATAAAGGTTAGCGCTCTCACCACCTATGAAATGTAACAGCAGCCGCGAGACCTCCCCCCTTAGATGTACCAGCAACGTTTTTTCAGTGGAGGAGAACCAGGCTTTGGTACACAAGCTGCTCCCAAATTACAACTGGAAGATAGGGGCAAAGAGGACAAGCCAGAGGAGTTAGAATGGGTCCTGACAGGAGGTTGTAGATGCCATTGATACAGTTGTTGGGAATAACAGGTCTGAGAAGGTGCTGAAGAAACGGTAAATTTAAAATGTTTATACATCATAGGCAGCAAGTTATATTACCCTACACGCTGAACTCACACACCTGTAGTTCATGTAACACATATTAGCTGTATTAAGGTTAGTAAGTACAGTACAGATAAGGAAGGCTGCACATGGCTGCATATGTTAATATTGCTGCCATACATGAAGAAACTGGAAGGGTGTGTGTATAGAAGTTTAGCGGTTCAGAGCATGTGAGCTGAAGAGATGGTCGGCAAGCAGCATACTGCAGCAATTAACATGTACAAGTAGCTTGTACATGTAGCTAAGTGCAGTCCAAAGTAGCAGTATCAGTGTCTGTGTATCAGTATAACTGTATGTCTGTGTGTTGAACACAGGTCACTTATTAGTTAAAAATAACTCTTGGGTACTCTGTTTTCTTTTTCTCTTTTGTATGCTCCCATGTTACTTTTTTATTTTACAGGTGGCTGTAAGGTAATACAATATTTTAGACTACATACTGATAACATTACTTTGTAAATAAGGGAAAGCTTTAAGTAAATAAAAATGTTATGAATCCAGTCTATATATTCAAGTGAGCATGTGAAGCAAAGGATGCAGCAAGTATAAGGCTTAAGTGGCAGGCTCAATGGGCATGATCAGTAGACTTGCACTCAGGGCAAGTACCAACATTTGCCCTGTGCTAAACATTGTTTTATTTTTATTTTTTTATAGAAATGGGAGCTATAAACGGAAAAATCTTTATATAAATCTGTATAAAACAGTATTGCCAGAAGATTAATATTATTTTCAGTTAAACAAGATAAAGTGAATTTAGCTATAATTACCATGTTAACATATGACTGCTTTCAGTGTAGTGATTGCTGCTTTAGGTTTACATCAGTGAAGAAAGTTAATGTTTAAGGAACAGTTTCTAGAAACCAGTCACAACATTTGTAACATGTCCATCAAGTTCAACCCTTCTACCTATCATTCCAGCTTTTGATCCAAAATAAGGCAAAACTCCTAAGGAACTATTTAGAATTATGCCTCCTAGGGGGAAAAATTCCTTCTTGACTCCAAAAGGGCAATCAGATTTCTCCTTGGATCAATTCGCTCTATTATTAATGCTTATTATATTATTAATACCCCTGTATGTTCTGCTTTCATAAAAAAACATCCAGACCATTTTTAAATGCATCTATGGTGGTTGATAGCACTACCTCTCTTGGCAGTGAGTTCCATAATTTTATGTCCTTACCGTAAATAATTCTTCCTTTGCTGTCTATGAAAACTTTGCTCTTCCAGTCTCAGGGGATGACCTTTTGTTCTTTGTACATTTCTGTTAGTGAACAGGTCACTGGAGAGCTCTTTATATTGGCCCTGCACAAATTTATATAATGTTATCATATCCCCTCGGAGACACCTTTTTTCTAACGTATATAAATGCAATTTTTTAAGTCTCTCTTCATAACTAAGATCCTCCAATCCCCTTATTAATTTTGTAGCTCTCCTTTGCACTTTTTCTAGTTCCTTAATATCCTTTTTAAGGACCGGTGCCCAGAATTGTACTGCATATTCAAGGTGAGAATTTACCATTGATTTTTAAAGAGTCAAGATGATATCCTCTTCCCGTGAATCTATACCTCGTTTTATACATGCCAATATCTTATTGGCACTTGCAGCTGCTGACTGGCATTGGGCACTGTAATTGTAATTATGATTTATGTTCAGGGCCGCCACCAGGAATTTCATGCCAGGATAATGCCAATTAATATGCCAGGATAATGCCAATATGCCAGGATTATGCCTCTCAATATACCAGGATTATGCCTCTCAATATGCCAGGATTATGGCATTTAATATGCCAGGATAATGCCAATTAATATGCCAGGATAATGCCAATATGCCAGGATTATGCCATTTCATATGCCAGGATTATGCCAATTAATATGCCAGGATTATGCCATTTAATATGCCAGGATAATGCCAATTAATATGACAGGATTTAGCCACTCAATATACCAGGATTTTGACCCTCAGTGTACTCGTTATCTACCACCCTCCTCTCCCCTTCCCCAGTACTTCTTGCACCTCCTTGCTGCTAGCCACCAGGGATCAGGGTAAGTCCTGGGGTGAGGGCAGTGGTGTATCTTGATTTTGTGCTGCCCTAGGCAGACAAAATCCGGGCACCCCCCTACCCAAGCTGCACACCCACGTTACACACCTAAGACATGCCCCATCATTCAGACTCACATCAAGCTCACACTCCCATCACACTCAGTCACACACTCCTACTCCCATCACACTCAGTCACACACTCCTACTCCCATCACGCACACTCTGACTCCCATCACACTCAGTCACACACACTGTCTCCCATCACACACACTCTGACTCCCATCACACCCAGTCACACACACTGTCTCCTATCACACACACTCTGACTCCCATCACACTCAGTCACACACACTGTCTCCCATCACACACACTCTGACTCCCATCACACTCAGTCACACACACTGTCTCCCTTCACACACACTCTGACTCCCATCACACTCAGACACACACACTGTCTCCCATCACACTCAGTCACACACACTGTCTCCCATCACACACACTCTGACTCCCATCACACTCAGTCACACACACTGTCTCCCATCACACACACTCTGACTCCCATCACACTCAGTCACACACACACTGTCTCCCATCACACACACTCTGACTCCCATCACACTCAGTCACACACACTGTCTCCCATCACACACACTCTGACTCCCATCACACTCAGTCACACACACTGTCTCCCATCACACACACTCTGACTCCCATCACACTCAGTCACACACACTGTCTCCCATCACACACACTCTGACTCCCATCACACTCAGTCACACACCCTGTCTCCCATCACACACACTCTGACTCCCATCACACTCAGTCACACACACACACTGTCTCCCATCACACACACTATGACTCCCATCACACTCAGTCACACACAATCTCCCATCACACACACTCTGACTCCCATCACACTCAGTCACACACACAGTCTCCCATCACACACACTCTGACTCCCATCACACTCAGTCACACACACAAACACACACACACACACACACACACACACACACACACACACAGTCTCCCATCAGCACTTACCTTTCCCTGGCAGGCAGGCAGCATGGTCCCTCCATGCTGCCTGTTCGGCTTCCCGGCGATTGTGCCGACAGGTCACGTGACCGGGCGCGCGTATGACGTCAGCGCGCCGGTCACGTGACCTGTCGGCACTTCCGTGTCAGACTGCACGGGGAGCCGAACAGGCAGCACGGAGGTTTCTCTGTGCTGCCTGTTCGGCTCCCCGTGCAGCCCGGCAGGCAGAGCGATGGTGAGGGGGGATCTTCCGATCCCCTCTCACCTCCGTCTCTGCCTGCAAGCGCGGTGGGGTTTTTTTTTTTTTTTTTTAAAGGGCCGGATTTTTTTTTCTTTTTAATTTTTTTTTTTTTTTATTATTTTTTTTTTCCCAGTGCTGGGGGGCGCTGCCGCCCCCCAAAATTTGCCGCCATAGGCATCCGCCTAGGATGCCTCGCGGTAAATACAGCACTGGGTGAGGGGGCATGTGATGGGGGTGATGGGGTTAATGGAGGCATGTAATGGGGGTGATGAGGTTAATGGAGGCATGTAATAGGGATGATAGGGCATGTAATGGGGGTGATGGAGGCATGTAACGGGGTGATGTGGATTATGGGGCATGTCGTGCGTGGGTAGGGGGCTGCCCAAATTTTGTCTGCCTAGGGCAGCACAAAACCAAGATACACCATTGGGGTAGTGTGTCCATGTTGCCATTTTATTCAGGGACATTTGTCAAAAAAAAATATATATATCCCGTATACTACAGGACTCTTTTGGGGAAAATAATGGCCACATACCAGTCTACATTTTACTGTTTACAGTCATCGAGTATACATATACCAGAATAAAATGTACTCACTTTCCTTTGGATCCTTCTATTCACTAAAACGCAAACATGTTTAGTACCTAGACTCCAATGGAAGTACCTATAAAATGTTCAAACAATTATGCCCGCCTCCCGAATTTCTATTTGAATATATTGCCTGTGTCCCCAGAAAAAAAAATAATAAAAAGAAAAAAAAATCTAGCTAAAATATCTCTGTAGTAGAAGCCTGGCTGGTAAAAGAAATCTATCTCAGTGACAGAGATAAACATCTGTAGAACATAATGGTAGTGAGCTGGATGGATTTTGTTTTCAGGTAAAAACCCTGCAGATTGTGAAGACAGATAAAGGTTTTACTGGAATTAATTGTAAACATGTCAAAACAATGGGAGCATGATAAATGAATTACCCAGAATGCCAAACACCCAGAAACATGAAGACTAGAGATTCATCATTTTCACACTTTATAATGTAATTCTAAGGAATCTCCCCACCTTATGTCAAAATAAAACACTGTGGTTATCATTTGGTTGTGCAGCAAAAATATTAATGTATATACATACCTGACTGGCCCAAAGGGCGTAGGGTTATGCAACACCACGCGCCCCCCTCCCTCCCCAAATTAACCATAGTGTCACTGTCTTGTTAAATCTTGGACCAGGGCTGGCCTATGTGATTGCACAAAGCACAAAACAGAGGTGCCACCAGAGGTGCTGGCAGTTACTAGCCTTCATGAGAGGAGGGCTAGCAGTCGATGTCTGTGCACTGCCCTCTTAGACTACCTGTCTAGTGGTATGGGTGCTGTGCAAGTTATATGGGTGCAATCATGTGCAGTGGAGGCAATGACAGGGGATGTGGGCACTCTAATGAAAGCAGGGCAGGAGAAATTGAGTCAAGAGGCAGAGGGAGGAAATAAAAATGAGGAATGCATTTTTTTCAAAACAGTTTTCTTTTATGATAACTTTATGTTACCACCGCCTATGACCGATGGAGAGAATGGGGAGAGTACAAGGCGCCACAGGGGTGGCACACACACATAACACCTGAACACCTAAGGCTGGCCCTGTCTAAAACTGCTGACAACTATGCATGTTATCTGTTTTAACTTGCTTTTGCAAACAGATTAGTATATTTTGCCCTTATTCTTATGTGCTAGCTTTAATACCACATTTACAGTCATGTCAAGCACAGAGCATATACTTGCTGTTATAGGAAGCAAGATGTGCTTCTCTGGTGGAAAATATCTCTTTTTCCTCCTACTTTCATGAATGTTTCTGCAGTGATGGAAGCTTCAGTGATATGATGTCATGCACAGCAGCACAGGTGCTTTCAGTCACAGCTAGGAAGCAGCAACAGAGATCTATAAAAAATGTACCTCTTTTGCATGTTTTAACCCCTGATAGAAAATAAGTATGGGGTATTGTGAAATATTTTGGCCCAGTGCTCAGCAGTACAAAAACAAAGGAACATCATATTAACAAATATGTTTAGAAGATTTAACAAAGCATTATCATAACTCCCTACATCTACCACCAGCAACACACAATGCCAGGGAGCGAAGTAGATGTCTGTGTTCATTCTCAAGTGTCCCAAACCGTGAATGGCCCACTCTTCTACAATCAGAAACTTACCAGGTTTGTTCCTGCACAATGATTCGTTAAAGCAATGTGATCATAGGGTCTACTCAATAAAGAGAAAATTGTAGGGAATTTAGACAGAAATTTTAAACTTTAGCCAGTAACTGAGTTGGAAAATGTTTCCATTGCAGCTTAATGGGAGAATATATTCTACTCTACTTTATTCAACGCTACTTTGGCCTTAGGTTTGAAATTCCCATCTCAATTCCTTCCACTTCTCTCTTTATTCTCTCTATATTGAGTAGAAACTTTAATGTCCATCTTATCTCACCTGCTATAGAATTTTTGCTATGAGCTCAGTAGACTAAACTTTAAGTAGTGGTTGATAGACAAGGAAATAGTAAAAATCATGAATTGACATTTTTCCAGCTAAGCTATTTATGCAATTCCCTTGCCATGTTACTGTTTTATGAAAAGACTCCTTTGTATCATTTTGTCAGTTTGGACTATTTAGCAGTGATGCTACTTACATTTTACTGCAACATGATGGTTGTCGTCTGAAGTTACCATAGATGAAATAATATTTTGGCAATCTGGGTTCCATTAAAATAGACATAAACTGCAAGAGAGATATGGGCAATGCGGACACACAACGCGTTTCGCATTCACCAACATTTACTCATAAGTGTTGGAACCCAGAGTAAGAATATGCTCTTTCATCTCTGGTAGCTTGTCAGTGCTGGCGGTCAGCAGCTTTATTTGAGCACCTGGGATTTCTTATTTAACAATGTTCCATCTTACAATTTGGTTTATTGTCAACAGTTTCTAATAAAACATGCTATCTGCAAAGAAATAGAATGTGTCGGCAGATAAGAACCATAGCCTTATGTCTATCCACGCATGCTAAAACTCCTTCACTGTGTTAACCTCTACCACGTCCGCTGAAAGGCTATTCCATGCATCTTCTACTCTCTCAGTAAGGTAATACTTCCTGATATTACTTTTATACCTTTGCCCCTCTAATTTAAGACTATGTCCTCTTGCTGTGGTAGTTTTTCATCTGAAATATGTTCTCCTCCATTACCTTGAGGATTCTCTTTATGATTAGTGTCCACAGATTTAAAAAGGATGTGTGTTTAAACTTGTGTTCACCTGTATGATAAAATAAATGCTCTATTATATTCAATAGACAATATTAAACGGACTCAATCCATAAGCTTTACTCATGTGGTGATTCATCCAAACTTTGTAGAAACTTGAGCAGTCTTCAAGAAAGAACTCAGCTGGAAGTAAAGTGAAAGAAGTAGGATTTTGGCAAGAAGTGATGACAACAAAATGTAGATTAGTGAGATAGAGGAATGCAAAAAAAAAACCCATATAGTTTAGACAGCTTGGCAGGTTTGTATTGGAACATATGGTTTAACTCTTAAAGGTCAACTCAAGATATGACTGCTTATTTGAGCTTAAATACAAGGCACTGGCCTTCCGAGAGGGGTGTGGACGGCACCAGGTGACACCCCCAGCTGGCAACCGCATCCGCTGGATTAGGCTACCGGAAAAAAAAAGTAAAAAATCAATGCCACCGGATTTGACCTTACGTCATATCCAGTGGCTGTGTTTCCCTTCCCCATGCAGGAGGGAATAAGACTGCACGGAGGAGACGACCGGAGACATGGAGCATCCAGAAGGTGAGTACTGGGGAAGGGAGGTAGGATGGCGGCATATTATGGTGCAAAAGTACTGGCATACTAAATGGCAAAAATAATACTGGCATTTTATTGGGCGGATTGGCTGTAGCATACTAATGGGCAAAATAATACTGGTATATTATTGGGCAAATTGGCTGTGGCTTCTTAATGGCAAAATAATAGTGGCATATTAAATGGCAGAACAATAGTGTCATATTAAATGGCATAATAATACGGGCATATTAAAATGGTAAAATAATACTGGCATATTAAATGGCAAAATAACGCTGGCACATTAAATGGCAAAATAATAGTGGCATATTAAATGGTAAAATAACGCTGGCATATTAATGGAAAAAGCAGTATTATTTTGCCACTAAGAAGCCACAGCCAATTTGCCCAATAATATGGCAGTACTATTTTCCCATTAGTATGCTACAGCCAATTTGCCCAATAATATGCCAATATAATTTTGCCATTTAATATGCCAGTATTATTATGCAATTCAATATGCCACTATTATTTTTCCATCTAATATGACACTTTTATTTTGCCATTTAATATTCCACTATTATTTTGCCATTAAAAGCCACAGCCAGTTTGCCCAATAATATGCCAATATTATTTTGCCCATTAGTATGCTACAGCAAATTTGCCCAATAATATGCCACCAGGTGACACCAACCCTAGTGACGCCTCTGATACAAGGTCACTCACAGCTTTTATCAGTGCTATTATCACACAACCACTTAACCTTAAACATAAATGTGTTGCTAACCAGTGGCGTCACGAGGGGGGTGCGGACCACACCGGGTGACACCACCAGCGGGAGTGACACCCGTGCTGCCGGCACCCCCTGCATTAAAAAAAAAATAATCAAAAACGTACCTCCTTGCTGCCGTCTCCCGGTGCAGGTCTGTGGCTGTGAGGGAAGCGTTGTGCACTCCCCTCCAGCCGTGCGGATCAATAAGGTTTGTTCAAACTTTTTTTTAAAACAAACTTTATTGTTCCGTGCGGCTGGAGGGGAGCGCACAACGCTTCCCTCACAGCCACGGACCTGCACCGGGAGACAGCAGCAAGGAGGTAAGTACTGGCTGAAGAAGGGAGGGAGGAGGGTGGCATAACGAGCATACAGAGGGGCAATATCATGGCATATTAAATGGCATATTGGGGGGCAAAATCCTGGCATATTAAATGGCATATTGTGGGCAAAATACTGGCATATTGAGAGCAAAATACTGGCATATTAAATGGCATATTGAGGGGCAAAATCCTGGCATATTGAGGGGCAAAATCCTGGCATATTAAGAGCAAAATCCTGGCATATTAAATGGCATATTGGGGGGCAAACTCCTGGCATATTGAATGGCATATTGGGGGCAAAATCCTGGCATATTGAGAGCAAAATCCTGGCATATTGGGGGGCAAAATCCTGGAATTTTAAATGGCATATTGGGGGGCAAAATCCTGGCATATTAAATGGCATATTGGGGGCAAAGCCCAGGCATATTAAATGGCATATTGGGGGTCAAAATCCTGGCATATTGGGGGTCAAAATCCTGGCATATTGGGGGTCAAAATCCTGGCATATTAAATGGCATATTGGGGGCAAAATCCTGGCATATTGAGAGCAAAATACTGGCATATTAAATGGCATATTGGGGGGCAAAATCTTGGCATATTAAATGGCATATTGGGGGGCAAAATCCTGGCATATTGAGAGCAAAATCCTGGCATATTGAGAGCAAAATCCTGGCATATTGAGAGCAAAATACTGGCATATTAAATGGCATATTGGGGGGCAAACTCCTGGCATATTGAATGGCATATTGGGGGCAAAATCCTGGCATATTGAGAGCAAAATCCTGGCATATTGGGGGGCAAAATCCTGGCATATTGGGGGGCAAAATCCTGGCATATTGGGGGCAAAATCCTGGCATATTGAGTGGCTAAATCCTGGCATATTGAATGGCTAAATCCTGGCATATTGAATGGCTAAATCATGGCATATTGAGTGGCTAAATAATCCTGGCATATTGAGTGGCAAAAAAATCCTGGCATATTGAATAACTAAATCCTGGCATATCGTGGAGTTAAATACTGGCATATTTTAATTGGCAAAGTGATGCTGTGGCATGGTCTGTGGGGAAAAATAACATGTACTATGTGGAAAGTGACACTGGCTAGTTCTGTGGGGCAAAGTGACACTGTGGCATGCCAAAGTGTGTAGGTGCAATATGAGTGTAAGCCAAGTGCTGTGGGTGCAATATAGGTGCATGGCAAGTTCTGTGGGTACTGTATGGTGCTGTGTTAAGTCCTTTAGGTGCAATGTGGGTGCAGAGGAAGGGAATAAAAATAGGAATGCAATTTTTCAATAACATTTTTATTAAATAGAATATTAAATAATTCAAATAATTATAAATGCAACTAGTTATAGAGAGATGTCTGTGTTTATAGATATGTATTGTTTTCGAATTGTACAATTGTCACCTTGTGGGGCTCCTGTGTGTCGCATAATTAATGGATGTCCCATGTGTGGCATATTTATTGGGCCCCATGTGTGGCATAATTAATGGGTGCCTGTGTGTGTGGCATAATTAATTGGGCTCTTGTGTGGCATAGTTATGGGGCTCCTGTATGTGGCATAGTTATGGGGCTCCTGTATGTGGCATAGTTATGGGGCTCCTGTATGTGGCATAGTTATGGGGCTATTGTGTGTGGCAAAGTTAAAGGGCACCTGCGTGTGACATAATTTGTGGGGCTCCTGTATGTGGCATATTTAATGGGCCATCTGACTGGCATTACTAAGGAATCTGTTTGGCATGGTATTGGAGGCAATCCAGGGGGGTGACCGCACCGGGTGACACCAACCCTAGTGACACCTCTGTTGCTAACACATTATTATGAGCCAGTTTATGGCTAGCTTGGAATAATGTGAAATATAGTTTACAAAAGCTGCAGTAATGTTGCTCAGATTTTTGTCCTTGTATGTCCTATAGGGGATTGTCAGGCAGTTCATGCCACACAGAAGTGATGGATGACAGCACCACATGATAGCTAACGTGAGCCCCTTGTCACTGCTGCGTGGGATGCACTTCTTGTCGGATGGTACTGACCATATGCTCCCCAGTTCTGTTTTAACCTGTCTGTTACTAGTCACTGGCTAGTGAATACATGGAAGTTGCAATCTCACATTTATAAATACTTCAACTCAATCCATTAATCTATTAAAATGAAACTTCTCTGCAGGATATTTATACTTTCAACACAATACTACTCACCAATGGTAAACTTAACTCATATGTATAGAAAACTCGCATACTGAGGCAGTTACGTTCACTGCTCTCTGTTAAAGTCATTATTCATACCGAGCTTGTCAGACTCCTCCACAAATGTTATGATACTAAGAATAAGCATCTAAAAATATCACATTCAAGCTAAAAAAAGCTAACAACTGATACAATCACTAAGGAAATAACATCTGCACTAAGGACATGTCTACAATACAAGAGAGAAGGAAGACACAATACTCCTAGTACTACTAGCAACATACTTTAGAGTAGGGGTGTCCAGTCCACTACGCTAGAAATGTATGCGTGCGTGGGCCGCATTAATTTTTCATTCATTCAGAGAATAATATAATTATATACATGTGTGTGTATGTATGTATGTATACGTATATATATATATATATATATATATATATATATATATATATATATATAGTAATCCAAGGTACTCGCACTCAGCGCAACTTACGTCATAGGTTCTCCAAAATGCCTGGGTGCAGCTCACATCAAAATATAAACACTTGACAAAAGGCTTGCTAGCCTGAAACGTCGTGGTGGTGCTCATTTTAATCATTAAATTTTGATATTACAAGACCTGTGAGTGCATCCTCGATACACATTTTTTGGACTGTTATATATATATATATATATATATATAAAAAATTTTCTTTTTTTTTACACTAATGTGTAGTGGTCACATTAACTACAAACACTCACATGCATACACAGTCACACTTACCCCCCCTTCCCACACACACAGTCACAATTACTCCACACACATTTATACACACATACTCACATACATACACTTACCCCACACACATACACATTTATACACACACACACACACACACTCACATACATACATACACTTACCCTTAACATGCACTCACATAGATACACATTTATACACATTACTCGCATACATACACTTACCCCACTCACACACATACACATTTTGTCAAGATTGAGGTTTTCGGAGCATAGAGCAGGGGATGCTATCTCTTGCTGGTAACCCTTACCAGGTGGTCCACAAGTATATATAGGCAGAGCACCCTGGTAAGGATAGGAGCACGAGAGTGCCACAAAAGGATAATCCAAAAAGCGAAGTCAGGAAACAGTCCAATGGATCAGGGCAGGCAGCGGTCAAAGAGTAGTAATCCAAGCAGGGGTCAGGGTACAGGCAAACAGGGTAATCCAGAAGGCAAGCCAAAGGTCAGGTAACGGGAAATCCAATAGAGATACTGTAGCACAGCAACAAAGGGAAAACTGGAGACTGAAGTCCAAGGACAAACAGTAAACCAAAGCTCTGGAACACTGGAGCATTGAAGAAACAGTTTGAGGGGTTTTTATAGTGCTGTGGGTCTCCACTCCTCCCCTCAGTGGGACAAGCTCCTTACTTGATTGGGTGTTAGAGGGGTGTGCTTTTCTAGCACATACCCCTCTGTCTCTGTGCTTGGAGTTAATAGGAGATTTGGCAGAGTTTACCTCCCTCCTATAGCTGGAAATAGGTTCCCCTTGATTGGGGTGAAGTCTGGAGGATGCATCCTGGGCTTGTAGAAACTCTAGGCCCTGGTTTCGGCCTACCGCGCTACCGCGATCGCGGATAGAAGATTGTACTACAGGCCCCGGCTTCGGCCTACTCAGCGATCGCGGATTACTTAAGAGACTTGCTGGATGCCTGGAACTACTGGAACAGCAGGTAAGGGCCAGAGGGGCATGACACATTTATACACTCACATACATACAGTTACCCCACACACACACTCACATACATACACTTACCCCCCCGCCACACACACACACACATTTATACAGACACTCACAAACATACATACACTTAACCCCCACACACATCCCCATTTATACACACACTCACATACATACACTTACCCCACTCACACACATTTATACACACACACTCACATACATACAGTTACCCCACACACACACTCACATACATACAGTTACCCCACACACACACACACATACACATTTATACACACACACACTCGCATACATACAGTTACCACACACACACACACACTCACATACATACACTTACCCCACACACACACTCACATACACTTACCCCACACTCACATACATACATACATACACTTACCTCCACACACATACACATTCATACAGACACTCACATACATATATACATACACTTACCCCCACACACATTTATACAGACACTCACATACATACATACATACACTTACCCCCACACACATTTATACAGACACTCACATACATACATACACTTACCCCCACACACATTTATACAGACACTCACATACATACATACACTTACCCCCACACACATTTATACAGACACTCACATACATACACTTACCCCCACACACATTTATACAGACATTCACATACATACATACATACATACATACACTTACCCCCACACACATTTATACAGACACTCACATACATACATACCCCCACACACATTTATACAGACACTCACATTCATACATACATACACTTACCCCCACACACATTTATACAGACACTCACATACATACATACACTTACCCCCACACACATTTATACAGACACTCACATACATACATACATACACTTACCCCCACACACATTTATACAGACACTCACATACATACACTTACCCCCACACACATTTATACAGACACTCACATACATACATACACTTACCCCCACACACATACACAATTATACAGACACTCACATACATACATACACTTACCCCCACACACGTGGCTGTGGAGGTTGTGGGCTCCCGGTGCGCTTCTTCCCTCCCTCTGACCCTTTGTGTTCCCCGACACAGCTTCTCGTGTGGTGTGCAGTTCAAGGTGCGGCTACCGGAGCAGAGCTCAGGCAGGCCGCATCTCGATGCCCGGCAGGCCGCATTTGGCCCGCGGGCCGCACGTTGGACGCCTCTGCTTTAGAGGAAGCATACATTATTATCTGGGACCACTGTTAACAGAGGATACTGTGTTAAAAGACATATTGTCCCATCAGTCACACAACCACTTACCTTTAAAAAAATGTGTTGATAGAAACTTGACCACTTAGCAGATGAATTCTAGAAATGAGATGAAATCATACATGTATCACTGAAAACTCTGCGAATACATTAGTGACCCAATGTAACTGAATATACAACATTATGCGATTATCAAATATTTTATCGTAGCATATCGTTTCAGAAGCTTAGATTTGGGGGTTGGAGGTTATTAATTTCACGAGGTAATATAATAGATTCAGTGGTATTTTTAGCCACAAAAACTCTCTAGCGCCATATCTGTCTGCTGGACGTCAACACCAGTGTAGCTGCTATGCTTGTAGTCAGTTACTATGTGGATTACTTCATATACCTGCCTTCCTACTAACAGCCCAGAACCAGAAGATGGGTCAAATTAGTGCATGAGCATCCCAGGGGGAATCTGGAAGAGGTATATATGGGATGCAAACTTATGCCACTGAGCAGATTCAGCATGGATAATTACAAAACTTCATATGACATACACTAATGCACAGTTATGAATGTCTTTTAGAAGAAATTATTATATCTGTATGTTAGCAGTTACAAGACATGGGGAAAAGAAAGTGCACTCTCTATGAATTCTATGGTTTTACATAGAAGAACATAATAACAAGCAGATTTTAAAATTAGGTAAATACAGCCTCAGGTGAACAACACATATTACACTGTATCATGATCTATTTAACAAAAATAAAGCCAAATTGGAGAAGCCATGTGTGAACTAGGCCCACCTCATGACTCAACTTTTATAACCACCTTTAGCAACGATAACGTTATCAGTCTTCACATCCTTGTGGCCCACTCTTCTTTACAATGTTGCTTAAGTTCAATGAGGTTTGCTGGCATTTGTGTATTTTGTTAAGGTTCCGCCACAGCAGTTTAATCGGGTTGAGGTCTGGACTTTTGACTGGGCCATTGCCACACCTTGATTCTATCCTTTTAGTGATTTTGTTGTAAATTTGCTGGTGTGCTTGGGATCATTGTCCTGTTGCAGGACCCAATTTAAGCAAAGTTTAAACAGATGGCATCACATTTTACTCTAGAATACTTTGGTATACAGAGGAATTCATGGTCAATTCAATGATAGCAAAGTTCCGAGGTCCTGTGGCTACAAACGACCCCTAAATAACACCCCTCCACCACCGTGCTGTACAGTTAGTATGAGGTGTTTTTGCTGATATGGTGTGTTTGCGTTTCCCCAAATGTTGGGCTGTGCATTAGGGACAAACATCTCCAATTTGGTCTCGTCTGTCCAAAGGTCATTGTTCCAGAAGTCTTTTCAGATGTAACTTTACAAACCTAAGCCATGCTGCCATGTTGTACTGTCAGGAACGTTTAACATTTAACATGCTGAGACCTGTAGAGTCTTGAGGTTGCACGGTATGAACTTGGGGTGAATTTGCTGGGACTCCTGGGAAGATTGCCAACTGTCTTGAATATTTTCCACTTTTGAATAATCTTTCTCCCTGTAAAATGATGGACATTATATTGTTTGGAAATGGCCTTATAATCCTTTGGAGTTTGATGGGCAGCAACAGGTGCTTCTCTAAGATTATTATTTTGTCCTGATATGTAAAACCATAGAACTCAAAAGAGGGTGTACTTGCTTTTTTCAATGACTGTATATGGAACATTTCTGATCATGTAAGAGTGATGTGGTGATCATATTTTCATAGTCCACATATTTATTTATTTATTTTTAGAAAACTAAACATGAAGAATTGTAGTTACCAGTATTAAACAAATAAAGCTAAAAGATAATTTTTCATTCAGACCAACAGGCTCCCCCTAATCTTTAATATTATCCCATTAAATAGAACATCCCAGTCATTTCCACGGCATCAAACAAACAAAACACAGCTAAAAAAAAAAAAACACAAAACAAAATGTTATGCATTTTGTAGTTTTTTTTACAGTAATATTAAAAGGAAATATTAACAGAGCCATAAAACATATTAATGGTATTATCAATTTCCAGTTATTGAGTTTGTATTATTATAAGGGAATAAAAAATATTTTTTTGTTTTTTATAAAACAAAATGCTTTATAAATATAGAAATCTCACATTCTGGCTACTCATAAAGTGGTGAAGATGTTATTGGCTAGCTGGACCACAATGACATTACTGCTTTTAATAATAAACTGAGCTTTATTACATAACCACAACATTAGCATTTTTGTAATATTATGTTTCAAATATAGTAGAAAAAAATACCACTACAGCATAACAAAACACTCATTTGTAAATGCTTCTTTGAAAAGTGGAAAAAGCAACATTTTGCTAATAAGAGAATTTTGCACTCGTGAGTACGGCTTTATCTATCTTGTGTATCAGTTTGCTTCTGGTGCCTACGTTAGTTTTTGATCCAAATTTACACCATTGCAGTACTTTAAGTTATGTGCCAAGAGCTGTATAAATTGTTGGCTATATATAAATACAATCGTAAATGGTAATGCTACAGAAAAGTATACCAACTTAGGTCTACTCAAATCACCACACTATAAATAATTATAAAGTAAACAATGTGAAAAACCTGCAAGAAAAGATGTCAGACATATACATAAGCAACATGCAATACATTGCAAACCCCTCCCCCCCCCCATTTGTAACATCTTTTCTTGCAGGTATTTCAGATTGTTTACTTTATAAGTATTTATAGTGTGGTGGGGTTTTTTGATGTTATGTTACCATGGCTTACCTTGGATTCTAATACATTTCTAGTTTTCTAGTTTTGCAATATAGTTCATTTGTTTGATGTTTCACTGATCGGAGTAGACCTATTTTGGTATCGTTTTCTGTAACATTACCATTTATGATTTCTAATTCATTAGGTCTACAGGCACCCAACATTCTGGCTTTATCTTAAGTGGGGAGGTGTGCAAACTAGACAGCTATTTTCTAATTGAGCTGTTGATGCAGACTGCCACTTCTGGTATGTTTTTTTGACTTATAAATAAACATTAACCCCTTCAGGACCAGGGATTTTCTGGGCTAAGGACTAGAGCGATTTTTCAATTTTTATTATGTGTTTGTTGAAACATCATTTTCCTCTCTGTCATTTAATGCACCCATACAAGTCAGAGCCATAAGAATCACAGAACGGGAATGCAGGGGGTTAACTGTAATTAAATTAATATATTACAATAAAATGTATTTATTAAAAAAAAACCTTAAAATTGCAAAAATAAAAGTTTGTAAAAAACAAACAAGATGTGGGCCATAAAGTAGGAAGGAAACTGATCACAGTAACAAACTGTGATCAGCAAGGAAAGGGTTAACTTTTTTTTCCTTCTACACTTGCCTGTCACTCTCTGTGCTTCACTATAAGTGAAGCACAGGGAATGAATTAGAGGCAAAGTCAATGTGTGAATTTGCATGTTATCGCGGTGATCATCACATGCCTGGAGACCCGCCGATCAGGTTCAGGAACTTTGCCTCGGGTTCGAGGCAGAGTCCTGGACCCGTTTCAGACCAGTTGGCGGTGCTCTGTAGGCTTAACTACATGACGAGTTAACGGTGACTCTTATGATGAGAGCCAACGCTGCAGCTCTTATGATGAGTTAATTTGTCATAAGGTCGTGAATGAAGGGGTTAAAGAAAAGCTAAGTGAACCCTTTAGAATTACCTGGTTTTCTACATTATTTGGTCATAAAATGCGATCTGTACGTCATCTAAGTATCATGTACATCTTGTAATCCCATCTACACCTTATCAAGGTGCTATTTGACAAAAATTCAATGTTGTTTTGGAAAGCAGTGGCTTCCTCTGTGGTATCTTGCCATGGATACTTGTTCAATGTTTGCACATAGTAGGCACATGAACAGAGATGTTAACCAGTTCCAATAATTTCTCCAAGCTGTTAGCTATTACTAGGTTTATTTTTTTTTTTTACCTCACTGAGGGGGAAAAAAATGAACTATTTTTGATAGTATGTCATCTGAAATGTTTCTTTTTGCTAGGCATGGTTTTACGTCAGCAGATGCTTCTTGTAAATAGCAAAATATTTGAGTGCTTTTTTATAAGTCAAAGTAACTCTAAAACACACCTGCAGTTTCATTGACTGGAGTCTAGGTTTTCCAAATCCTGACTCTAATTAGCTATTGTTGAAGTCATTAGCCTAGGGGCTCACATACTTTTTCCAACCCACACTGTAAAAGTTTGAAGGATGTATTTAATATGGACAAGAACAATACAATAGTTTGTTATTAGTTTAGCTGACGATCAGACCATAAAGTGATGGGCAGGACAACATTTAGGAAATAGCAACAACTGAGAAAAAAACGGATAGGACCAATCTGTTTATTTTTCTTTACAAGATGCAGAACTTATCTAAAAAAAATTTTTGGGACACTGTACATGGACCTGCCCCTTTAAAATATGTAGAACGAGAAACCACTTTCAATTATGATGTATATCAACTTCACATTAGCTTTTTGGTACAAAATCGTGTTTGCTCTTCCCTGATGCAAAACAATAATCTTTTTAACATATATCCTGTTGCCTAGCATTTCCAGTTCCCCATATTGAACTGGTTTAGCCTCAGTGCACAGAGACGGGTCACCAAATGCAGCAATTATTAAGTATTCTAGCCATATACATTCAGCGATGGGGAAGAGCAATACATAATTATCAATAAAAGTGTTATTAATATCGTTTTCTACTAGAAAGAGGAAAAATAATATTCAGATATATAGATGTTTAATCAAATAAAAAAGGTCTTCTTTAATGCATTTTCCATTAGTTATTAATACATATCAAAAACGGATTGTTAAAATTTAGTCATTATTGTTGCTGACTTCATAGTCCTGAACAGTGGAACAACTATGCAACAATACAGTAAGAATATCCACGTTAACCTACCTTGGTACTTTAGCTTCTTTTTGTGAGTATAATATTAACACACATTTTGAACACCAGTATGCACTGATGTTATTTTTGCAACAGCTAAATTAATTTTGTCCTAATTCATGCAAAGAAAAATAAAATAAACATTGAGAAAAGCTTAAGATTGAAACACTTTCAATATCATAACATAAATGTAAACTTTATTGTTTGTTACAATAGCTTTCTTCACTTTTATCTATTTCGTTCAGACAAATGCATCATAACTTTTTTTTTGTTGTCGTGTTTTTTCCTCCCCCCCCAATTCTGAGACACTAAACAGCCTCGGCATTTCTACCTTATAACTATTTAAGAAATAATAATAAAATAAAAGAAAAAATAAAAGAATTAAATAAAAGCAGCGTGAATGGCAGCACCATTAAAACTAAAAAATCCCTTGTTTTTTGTTACAAAAATTAAAGACAATTTTTTTAAATAGCCAGGAAATGTGCTTCTATTTACCACAGGTTTCTACTGTTATGACTATATGTGTCTTAAATGTTTGCTGTTACAGTAGATCCTACTGTATTGTTAAACACAAATGCAGCATCTAATCCCTCTCTTCTACGGTTCCTCCTCTAATCTGCTAATATATTAAACTATCTAACTAATACAATTAAGAAGACTACATTAAAACATTTAACATCAAGTTACATTAAGTGCTTCCTTAAAATACTAGGAAATTGTACATATTGTATTTGGCTTCTCTGGACTTCGGTATTACAGACAACACATTATGAGCATCATAAGAATATGGCTTGCAACAACTTGAGTGCTTGATTTCAAACCCAGTTATGGTATTATTTGCTTGTATCTTTCTTTCACCTGCTTTGAAACCTTGAGGACATAGAAAAGTTCAGGAGCTTTTAATTAAGACAAGCCACTTGGACAGTGGCTTGAGATCATTTCAGGAAATATTACTCCATCTGGTTAGAAAAAAATAAAAAAAAAGAAGAAAAATCATACTAAAGTGAGTTGTATTTTCTATTTTTTACCAGAAGAGGGCACTTTAATCATCTCTGTACTGCTTTAGAAGCAAATACAAAAAAAAAAGCACAGTGTTACCGTTAACAACTCACTTGCACAGCCCTGCAGTAGTAATCTGATAAGGAAACAGTTCACAAAAATAGAAAACATTACATTTTCGGTTTTATATAATAATATATATCAGGCTTTTTTTTTTTTTATCATTCGGAGTTAAACATTCTGATGACTAAACCGAGACTTCTAATTCAGGTTGACCTCCACAGGTAGTTCCATAGCGAGAGATGAGGCTTTTTGATATGTGTGTTGTCCATTCCAGCTGTTGATTCAGGTCAGCTGGGCAAGTCCACATTTAAGTTGAACGGCACTAGACACAAGATCTTGCAGATATGTAGAACAATATAAGTCTTGTGTTAATACTATAGCAATCATCTTGGCTAAGTGGTTTCATTTGCATATTAATATGAACCAGAACTGGACACATAGATACAAACACTGGAAAGCATCCTCAATGAGGCTGGACTTCTCTTTATTCAAATCCAATTTACATCTCGTCTTGTCATGACACTAAAGCCAGGATAGTTAATCTTAAATAATATATCTTCATGGTGACTTACTTGTATATTATGTACTCATCACAGTACATAGTAATCCATGAGTAACAACAACAACAGAAGGATTGTTATCCTGTGAAGTTGGGGACAATTATTTTGGGCATTGGGGTAATACCTGACTTGAAATTAACAAATTAGCAAACACTCTTCCATATGTTTTGATAGAGGGGGCTGACTAGTACAATTCAGCGTTGATCCTTTATTATTACACAGGCTTAGTGCGGAATGCGTTGTGTCTTCACTCATTAAGACAGTGATTTACTAATTCTATCTCACTGGGTTTTTTTCGCTACGATTTTAACCTTCTAAGTGCTTGAGATATGGTTTTCTTTTGTGCCTTTTTAATAATTTGTTTGCTCCTAATTCTGTGTTTGTTTGTTTGTATTTAACAATTTGATGACCCTGAGCTGTGACTTGGCATCGGATTCCACCATTAGTCGGCCTTGGCAGCTTTTCTGGTTTTGGTGAGATAGGCGTCAAAGAAGAAATGACAGAAGAGCACAAAGTAGCTGAGGTACATGATGGAGGACCATACAATGTTTTGTACGTGAGATGGACACTGTCCCTGTTGCATCCAGGAGAAGACAAAATAATTCACCACGCAGCCAATAAGCATTTGAGTGATCTGTGACAATGTGATCAGCATGGCAAATTTACGGGAAACCCTAAAGCCAGCTGCCCGCAAGGCATAGTAAGAATACATGACAGCATGGACTCCATAGTTCATTGTCATGAACCAGCCACCGCCAGCAACCATGTCCTTATAAGAATACCACGAATACAGCAACACTGTTATGTGGTGGTACCAGTGAAGGAAGATGAGCTTCTGTTTCCTAAGGATGATAAAAATGGTGTCCCCTGGAAAATAAAAGATAAATATTGATGTTAGAAACCATAAGTAACTACTATTTCAATATACTGATATATTTAGAAATTGTCTTTCTATTTCTGTTTTATTTAGAAGATATCACTGGGTATAAATCAACCTCTAACACTTTCCTCCAGTGTCTGCGTGTGGAAGTGGTCTGCCAAACTGACATTCTGACAGACCAATAGCTTCATTAGAAACGTTTCTCTGTCAGACTGACCAATATCTAATGTCTAACAGACCAGTATGGGCATGTCCATTGGCAACAGACCAGTGGCTTTTTGAAGGATCCAAAAAGCAAATCTCCAACTGATTTTTTCCGTTTTATTTTCATTTATAATCAATACAAAATCACAATTAAAAATGTACAGCAACATTTAAATACCTACATCACTTACAATGCATACAGTTAATGTAATACATACAATACATACGGTGTGACACCTGGACACCCCCTATCCACAACTTCTGTTGGAGCTCAACTTAATATTTGAATACAACTCAATTTCTCCCATCAGACTATTCAAGGACATCAAAGGGTCAGAAAAAGGGAGAAGGATGTTGTCTGCATACATTTGATCTGATCTGTCTTTTGCATAAAAGGTTACCCTTCACACCCTGATGCCTAAATATACTAACTGCCAATAGCTTTAAGGACAGAATATAGAGGATAGGGGTCAATGGACAACCCTGTCAGGTGCAATTACTGATATTAAAGCTCTCTGAGCAGAAGCCCTCTCCAGAGTTGCCTTGCCTCTGTCCAAATCCAAATGCCCTCATTGTCTCGGAAAAGGCAACCATTGGTATCCCCTTAATAATCCAAATTTCAATAATCTTACGAGTATTGAAACAGGATTGTCTGCCCTGTTTGGTCCCCATGAATAATCTGCAAATTTTAGTCCCTTAAGTCTCTCTGCAATGATGGCAGGATAAACTTCAGTGTCAGAATTTATTAGGGAAATTGGTCTATAATTATTGACTACTGTTTCATCCTTCCCCTGTTCCCCTAGAAATAGGCTTTATGAATGCATGCATGATTTCATGGGGGAAATATCTAGTTTACATAACTTCAGTGAACACTTTAGTCAAATAGGGCGTTATTATCGCAGTTAGTTTTTTTTTATAGAAGGTATTAGAGTATCCATCGGGCCCTGGAGATTTATTAATCTTAAGATTTTGAATGGCTAACCTAAATTCTGATTTGAAAACCTGGGGAATCAAAAGAACTGCTTCATTTCCCCAGAGACTCTTTGTTCTAAACAAAAGATGAGAAAGAAATAATATAAAAAGGGATTACATCAGAAGACACTTATTATTATTATTATTTATTAATTAAGGTTTGACATTTTAGTATCATTTCCTCTTTAATAGGTTTATTCACCTAAGCCTTTAGGTTTTGGAGGTTCACAGGATGGCACTTTATGTTGAGTCCTATCCTCTCTCACTCTACCATGAAAATGAATTGCAACAATAAGCAACAATATGCGAATGTGCTGAGCTGTGCAATTGCTGCATCTAGTCATTTATCGGGGGCATGTTAGACTTTTTCAGGGTTTGCATATATCACGAAGACTTGATCAGTGTAGAAGCATGAACATAAGCTTTATTATAGTTATGCTTTATGAAATATCGAGATATTAAACTAAATTTAGCTGAACTGGCTGCTTTGGCTTAAAGTGTCAATTCTAAGAAGAAATTCCCTCTTTCTGAGCAGCAACACATGGTTATTTAGTCAATAATATGTAGATAGTGAGTGCCCCTGCCAATCTGTAATATCCATATTTATTTTGAAAGTTTTTTTTTTTATATAGCCGTAGAGTTAATTTCTAGTTTAACGTCAAGAACTAGAATAACGTATTACAATTTTATTTTCGAAATGCATTATTATGTATAAAAGATAATGATATACAAGCAGAGAGGGCTCAACAAGGTATTGTATTTGTATTATTTATAGCATTTTTATTTGAAATTCTTGCACTTCAATGAAACATAACCTTTCATAATTGGAAAAACTAGAAAACAAAAAATAAATGTATATATATATATTTAAAAAGTCAGCTTTAATATGGAATTATTTGCCCAGTTGTTTTTCTAGGACGTAACATTTCCAAAATATTTTAATCACAATGTTACTGCTCCCTCACTGTCATGGTTACACAACCTGATCATTTAAAAAAAAAAAAAAAATCCTTTCAATTTCCCATTGACACTTTATGTATTAATTTTGACCTAATCTAATTAAAATCAAGCAAAAACCCAGAGCTGGATCCTTCTGTGATAAAAAAAATTAGCTGTGTGTGGGACGTATGCAGGGTTGATACAAATCATTCTCAGGCTTAGCCCAGATTAAGTCATTTAGAGCTTATAAAGAACGGACTATGACTTGTCAGCAGTTTGACAGAAATAATATAACCTCTAAATGTTCTTGACCAGATATAACAAGTGGTGCGTGCAATCTGTAAAACACAGAAACCATTACTAACATGGAGACAGATGTATTGGGATAATATTTACACATAGATGCAGTGCAATTTTAAAATGAAGAGAGAAGAAACCCAAATACAAACTACAGCCCCTACGCAAAAACTGATAACACAAATACCGTCTACAGAATGAACAAGGCCGGACTGGGAATAAAAGTACACCAGCCCCATAGCATTGCATCATATACCAGCCCCATAGAATTGCATCATATACCAGCCCCATTTAATTGCATATTTATTTTATTGTTCATAAAAGGGCAAGCCATGCATTTTAAAGCACATATGAAGAGAGTATTATTTATAGATAGTACTGGTATATAACCCTGCACAGGGCAATATATGCCCCTAGTATGTACACAAGATTATAGCTAACACACTGCTCTGATATATACCCCATGCACAGGGAAACATATAATCGCACATATAGTAATGCCAGTCAGTTGGCCCATAAATTATGCCATATACAGGAGCCCCACAAATTATGCCACATACAGGAGCCCATTAACCCCTTAGTGACATGACTTTTTTGGCTTGTCCGACGCTTGGTGACATGGGCTGTTTTAACATTTCTGAGGTGTTTGTGTTTTGCTGTAATTTATTTCTGTCTCATTTAGTGTACCCGCACAAACTATATATCGTTTTTATCGTCATAAGAAGGGCTTTCTTTTGATACCATTATTTTGATAATAGCATATAATTTGATGTAAAAAAAATAATAAAATATGGCAAAAAAATTTAAAAAATTATTTTTTTATGACTTTTATTTGAAAAATCGTATACTCATGTACAAGAGACAACAAAAAAACACTGCTAAAAAGTTTCTAATATATGTCCTGAGTTCAGAAATAGCCCATGTTTTTATGTTTTTGTGCTTTTTTATTCATGTTACAGGGCCAGAACTATAAGTGGTGCAAAGCTATTTTAAAATCCTTTCTTTCAAAATTAGCGATAGTGACATTGTAACACTGATTTCTGTACTAAATCCATGAATTGAAATGACCCCCAACATGTACATATTTTTGAAAACTAGACAACTCAGGGCATTTAACTTGGGGTATTTTGACACATTTCATGTAGCCATTTTACCACCAATCTATGCCAAAGTTTGCAGCAAAAAATCTTTTTTTTTAATTTTTCACATATATTGCAATTTAGGTAAACATTACCTTAAAATGTGAAGGGGTATTTCCAAATACCACCTCAATATGTGTTCAGCAACATCTCCTGAATACAGGGATACCACCCATGCATAGGTTTGTTGGTTTGTTTTGGGGCTAAAAGGCCATATTTAGGGGGTGCGCATTTTGGTTTTTCAACTTGGAATTCTGACATGCAGAAAACTTGTGCCCATGTCCCATTTGGGACATTTTTGAAGCCAGAAAGTGTATTCTACCCCACAAAACCATATATTTTTTTTAAACTAGACACCCTAGGGTATTTCAAATGGTAGTATTTTAACACTTTCCATGCACTAATTATACTACCAGCCTATGTCAATGTTTTGGGTAGTAATTTTTTTTCACATACATTGTACTTTGGGCATGAATTCACAGATCCTGTTTTATGTCAGTGCCAAACAACACCTCAATATGTGTTCAGCAACATCTCCTGAGTACAGGGATACCCCCCATGTATAGGTTGGTTAGGTTATTTGGGGGTTAAAAGGCCACATTTGAGAGGTGGGCTTTTTGGTTTTCCAACTTGGAATTCTGACGTGCAGAAAACCTGCGCCCATGTCCCATTTGGGAAATTTTTGAAGCCAAAAAGTGTATTCTATCCCACAAAACCATATATTTTTGAAAACTAGACACCCTAGGGTATTTCAAATGGTAGTATTTTAACACTTTCCATGCACTAATTATACTACCAGCCAATGTCAATGTTATGGATAGTAATTTTTTTTCACATACATAGTACTTTGGGCATGAATTCACAGATCCTGTTATATGTCAGTGCCAAACAACACCTCAATATGTGTTCAGCAACATCTCCTGAGTACAGGGATACCACCCATGTATAGGTTGGTTAGGTTATTTGGGGGTTAAAAGGCCACATTTGAGAGGTGCACTTTTTGGTTTTCCAACTTGGAATTCTGACGTGCAGAAAACTTGCGCCCATGTCCCATTTGGGACATTTTTGAAGCCAAAAAGTGTATTCTACCCCACAAAACCATATATTTTTGAAAACTAGACACCCTAGGGTATTTCAAATGGTAGTATTTTAACACTTTTCATGCACTAATTCTACCACCAGCCTATTTCAATGTTATGGATAGTAATTTGTTTTTCACATTCATTGTACATCGGGCATGAATTCACAGATCCTATTATGTGTCAGTGCCAAACAACACCTTAATATGTGTTCAGCAACATCTCCCGAGTACAGGGATACCACCCATGTGTAGGTTAGTTAGATTATTTGGGGGCTAAAAGGCCACGTTTAGGGGGGGTGCATTTCCAACTTAGAATTTTGACATGTAGTCAGCCTGCACCCATGTTCCATTTGGGACACTTTTGAAGCCTGTCACAGTATTTTACCCCATAAAACCATATATTTTGGAAAACTAGACATCCTAGGGTATTTAAAATTGTGGTATTTTAACACTTTCCAAGTGCTAATTCTACCACCAACCTATGTCAAAGGGTTGGGATGTCATTTTTTCCCCACACACATTGTAGTTCAGGCAGGAATTTTCAGATTCTGGTATTTGCCACTGCCAACCAACACCTCAATTTGTGTTCAGCAACATCTCCTGAGTACAGGGATACCCCCCATGCATAGGTTTGTTGGTTTGTATTGGGTCTAAAATTCCACATTTAGGGGGTGCGCAATTCCAACCTGGAATTTTGACATGTAGTCAGCCTGCGCCCATGTTCCATTTGGAACATTTTTGAAGCCGTCCAATGAATATTACCCCATCAAACCATATATTTTTGGAAAATAGACATCCTAAGGTATTTCAAATGGTGGTATTTTAATACTGTATAGGTACTAATTCTACCACCAGCCTTTGTAAAAGTTTGTGGTAGTACTTTTTTGGGAGTTTTTTTTCCACATGCATTGTACTTCAGGCATGAATTCACAGATTCTGGTATATATCACTGCCAAACAACAACCCAATATGTGTTCAGCAACATCTCCCGAGTACAGGGATAGCACCCATGCATAGGTTTGTTGGTTTGTTTTTGGCTAGAAGGCAACATTTGTGAGATGCGCATCTCAAAATTCCAACTTGGAATTTTGACATGTAGTCAACCTGCGTCCGTGTCCTTTATGGGATATATCTTTGAAGCCAGCCAATGTAATTTACCCCCACCAAACCATATATTTTTTTATCGGTAGACCCCCATCACTACTTGTGGCAAGGGCTCAGCAGCCACCGATACATCACTAGATGATGTATCAGAAAGCTGAATAGGGTCAAAATCGAACCCTGAGTCCGCGGCCTCAGAATCAGTGCGTAAGCAGTGATCTTGAGCAAAGAAGGGGTTAATAGCTCTTAGAAGAGCCTATCTAGTACTGTAATACATTACAGTACAAATAAATTAATCCATAAAACAGTGCAGACAGCAAAACATACTGTTGCTGTGCAAGATTACTGCTTACACAGTGATGAATGGCAGGGAAGGGGTTAATACACAGTGAAAGACTTTCATAAAACCTGACAATTTTATAAAATGTTATTTTATATCACTAATACTGATCTGTCTCTTTCCGTCACAAAAATGTAAGTGAGGAGAGGGAGGCAGATCAATATTTGTGAATATTGATCCGATTAATTTTGATCTTACCAGGGCGAATGGTGAGCTTAATTGAGAAATCACCAAACCGCCTTTGCCACTAATTCGCTGTTACTGATCGCTATGCGCTCAGGCAGCTTAAAAAAAAAAAAACTCAAATATTTTTACTTTACATGTAATCCCCTAGCGGGTATGTGTAAAAAAAAAAATAAAAAAAAAAATATGCAGACAGATAAAAATTGCTTTGGCGTCAATATCATTGCGTAAGCAGTGATCGACGGCAAATAAGGGGTTAATAACTCTTAGAAGAGCCTTTTTAGTACTGTAATAAATTACAGTACAAAAAAAATTAACCCCTAAAAAATGCACAAACAGCAAAAATAAATGCGCTGATGTGCACGATCACTGCTTATGCAAGATCAGTGGCAGGGAAGGGGTTAAACGCAGGGAATTGCTTTAATAAATTTTTTTTATTGTTTTATTATTTGTGTGTTGTGTATTTATTGTTTTTTTTTAACTTTTACTTACTTTTAGAACTTTGATCTGTCTCTCTCCCTCACTAAAAAAAATGTGAGGAGAGGGAGGCAGATCATAACTGGTCAGATCAATATAGGGTTAATATTGATCTGACCAGTCAGTGGGGATGTTCAGCAGAACATCCTCACTGCTTGTCTGTGTGCCTGGCAGTCACTGATTGCCTCTGTGAAGAGGCAATCGTGTGACAGCCAGAGAGCACAGGAAGCAGGTACTTCCTGCCTCCTGTGCTCTTGCCCTTAGAAGGGCAGCGCCATCTTGGTCACTCAGTGACCAAGATCGTGAATTTTTTTTTTGTGTTTCTGATTGCCTCGATTCGCTTCCTATGCTAATTTTTGAAATGCCCACGTTTTAAAGGCACTGTGCCTTTAAAACCGGCATTTCGATCGCTCTCCGGAGCGATCGAAATGCCGACGGGCATTTTTTTCAGTATTGTACGATGCTTCCACACGGAAGCATCGTTACAATACCATCAGAGCACTGAAAGCGGAAAAACTCCGCTTTCAGTGCTCGTTTTGACACAGGACGGACTAGGTCCGTCCTGTGTCACTAACGCCTCGGCACACAGGACGGACCTAGTCCGTCCTGTGTCGCCAAGGGGTTAACTATGCCACCCACAGGAGCCCCATTAATAATGCCACACACAGGAGCCCCATAAATATGCCACACACAAGAGCCCCACTGATTATGCCTCACACAGGAGCCCCATTAATTATGCCACACACAGGACCCTTATTAATAATGCCATACAAAAGAGCCCCATAATTATGCCACACACAAGAACAATAAATATCTATTCACATCTCTCTCCTCTCTCTCGCTAGTTGTATTTTTACTTATATGAACGTTTTAATATTATATTAAACTATTTTCATATGTAATAAAAATGTTCTTTAAAAATTACATTTCTTGTTTTTATTCCCTTCCTATATACTCACATTGCACCTAAATTACTTAACACAGCACTATTCAGTACCTACAGCACTTGGCTTGCACTCATATTGCACTAACACAATTTGGCATACCACAGTGCCAATGTGCCCCGCAGAAAATACCACAGTGTCACTTTGTCCCACAGAACTGCCCCTGCAGAACAAACCACAGTGTCACTTTCCCCCATAGTACATATTATTTTGCCCCACAGAATATGCCATAGCATCACTTTGCCAATTAAAATATTCCACTGTCATGTACCAATTAACATGCCATAGACACTTTGTTTGCCTATTAAAATGTACCACAGTTTGCCCATTAATATGCCATAGCCAATTTGCCTATTAATATGCCATTGTTATTTTGCCATTAATATGCCAATATTATTTTGCCATTAATATGCCACAGACAATTTGCCCATTAATATGCCAATATTATTTTGACATTAATATTCCAGTGGTATTTTGCCCATTAATATGCCAGTATTATTTTCCCATTAACCCCTTAACGCATTTGGACGTATATATACGTCCTGAAAAGCATGGTCCTTACGTATATATACGTCCTCCGTTTTCATGTAGTGTTGCGCTCCTTAGGGCAACACTACATGCCTGCAGCTACTCTCAGAGGCTGCTTCGGATCTGAAGCAGCCTCTGAGAGGGCTTTAAGCCCCCCCTCGACCCCCCCGCGCACATACGATCACCGCGAATATGATCGTATGCGCGTTACACACATAGGCAGTGAAAGCTTATCACTGCCTATGTGTGTTAAAGTGTTGCAATGATGCCTCGATAGAGGCATCATGCAACACCCTGTGTGCCCCCCTGGGCACCGCGATCACCCGGTGATCGCAGGTGTGTGCTGTAACGGAGGAGCATGCTCCTCCGATACAGCGTGCCCAGAGGAGAGGTACGGAAGACAGAAAAAAAAAACTCTTCCGTCGCTCTGAAACCGCTACTTGACTGCCCCTAGAGGCAGTTAAGTATATTACAGTTAAAACTAGAAAATTAATTAATTAAATAAATAAATGGAAAAAGCTAACCCTTGATCTACTGAACCTAGATCTAGGATTAGGGTCATAAATAGGGTCATAATTAGGGTTAAAGGGGGGTTCGGATGATTACAAGGGTTAGATTAAGGGGTGGGGGTCAATTTAGGGTTAGAGTAAATTTAGAGTTGGGGTAAATTTAGGGTTCGAGTTAAAAAATTACTGTAGAAGAAAATGGTTAGAAAACCAAAAAAACACTTATATTGTTTATTGCCCTATTACGTGAAATAAAACATAGACAAACAAGAAAACATTGATATTACTAAACTCAGGACAAATAGTAGAAATATATAGACGGGGTCTTTTTTACCATTTGTAATTGTGTAAAAAAAAAAAAAATCAGGTCAAAGTTGGAAAAAGTGTTTTTTATGGCATATTTTCATCATATTTTAAAATTTTTTAATAGTAAATGATATCATATGATGAAAACAATAGTATCAAATGAAAGCCCTATCCGTCCTTTAAAAAATGATATATAATTTGTGTGGGTGTACTGAACACAAAGAAAGAAATTCACAGTTCAGTAAACATTTGACAAAAATAATGGTATTCTGGTCTTCAAGGCACATCAAATGCAGCATAGCACTCGGTCACTAATGGGTTAATATGCCACATCAAATTTTCCCATTAATATGCCAGTGTTATTTTGCCATTAATATGCCAGTCAATTTGCCCATTAATATGCCAGTATTATTTTGCCAATTTATATTCCACAGCCAATTTTTCCATTAATATGCCAGTATTATTTTGCCATTAATATGCCATAGCCAATTTTTCCATTAATATGCAAGTGTTATTTTGTGATTACTTATGTCATTACTTAATGACTTAACACAGCACCACTTTAGTACTGACAGCAATAGGCTTGCAATCATATTGCACCAGCCTTGTGCCTATCCCACACATACTTAAAATCCTTGACTATGTTTACCTCCACCGCTTCCGCTGGAAGACTATTCCATACATCCACTGCAGTCTCAGTAAAGTAATACTTCCTAATATTACTTTTAAATCGTTGCCCCTCTAATTTAAAAAATTAGACCAGATAATTAAAAATGACCAGGTGCTGATCCACCAAGATAGATATTATCCAATAGCGAAAAAGCGATCGCACTCACAGGTCTTGCAGTATATATATATAAATACACATTCATACAGTATATATATTTATATATATATATATACATACATACATACATACACACACACACACACACACACACACACACACACACACACAAATATACACCGTGACAGGCAACAGAGGGTTGTAGTCAATGGGGTATATACGATGCAAGGTCTTGTTACTAGTGGGGTACCTCAGGGATCTGTTCTTGGACCCATTCTCTTTAATATTTTTATTAGCGATATTGCAGAAGGTCTTGTTGGCAAAGTATGTCTTTTTGCTGATGATACAAAGATTTGCAGCAGGGTTGATAATTATGGAGGGATAAGCCAAATGGCAAATGATTTAGCTAAACTAGAAAAATGGTCAGAGCAGTGGCAACTGACATTTAATGTGGACAAGTGCAAGATTATGCACCTTGGGCGTAAAAACCCAAAAGCAGAATATAGACTATTTGGTACAGTCCTAACCTCAACATCTGAGGAAAGGGATTTAGGAGTAATAATTTCAGAGGACTTGAAGGTAGGTAGGCAATGCAATAGAGCAGCAGGAAATGCTAGCAGAATGCTTGGTTGCATAGGGAGAGGTATTAGCAGTAGGAAGAGGGAAGTGCTCATGCCATTGTACAGAGCACTGGTGAGACCTCACTTGGAGTATTGTACGCAGTACTGGAGTCCGTATCTCCAGAAGGATATTGATATTTTGGAGATAGTTCAGAGAAGGGCTACTAAACTGGTTCATGGGTTGAAGTATAAAACTTACCAGGAAAGGTTAAAGCATCTTAACATGTATAGCTTGGAGGAAAGACGTAACAGGGGGGGATATGATAGAAACATTTAAATACATAAAGGGAATCAACACAGTAAAGGAAGAGAGTATATTTAAAAGAAGAAAAACTACCACAACTAGAGGACATAGTCCTAAATTAGAGGGGCAACGATTTAATATATCAGGAAGTATTACTTTACTGAGAGGGTAGTGGATGTATGGAATAGCCTGCCAGCAGAAGTGGTAGAGGTAAACACAGTCAAGGATTTTAAGCATGCGTGGGATAGACACAAGGCTATCCTAGCTATAAGACCGGGAACGGGGGACTAATAAAAGTACTCAAAAAAAAATTGGGCAGACTAGATGGACCGAATGGTTCTTATCTGCCGACACATTCTATGTTTCTATATAAGTATATACACATCCATACAGTATATCCATATACATCCATACAAAAAAATGCATACAAAAAAAAAATATATAGTAGAAACCCTAAAATGGTATTATAAATGAGGGAGAAGGCCACTGCTGCCTCATTAAAAAGGCAGATGCTCTGAAACACTCCCCCAGTGTTATATTTAAGGTTCACATTATAATCAGACCTTAAATATAGATCTGATTATAAGGCTTTGATCCCATGCAGTGCTACAGGAGGAATCTTCCCGACGTTGGCAATATATCTTGTGAGTCGGAGCATCACTGATCACATACCCCACAGATGCTCTGACTGTGAGGACTTAGTCAGGCAACTCTGACTCAATTGGAGAGCAGGAGAGCATAGGAGAACAATGGCAATCCCTAATGGGTGCAGTGGCATGTCCTAATGGGTGCTATATGATTACATTGGCCAGTTCTCATGGGAGTGGTGGCAAGTACTATGGATGTTGTTTGTGAGACAAATCAATGTAATCAATAACAGTCAGAATGCTATCGTGAGGAGGCAGAACTCAACTTCTGACAGCTCAACGCATATTGTGCTATTAGCGCAAAATATCCTCCCAGTACCCTTAATACCACCTACCTCCTCCCCATTTTTTATTTTTGTTGGCTCAGGAGAGGGGTTTCCTGTTGGGAGGCAAATGTTACAAAAGTTACCCAATAACCCCTTCTCAACATAGGACGGACTAGTTCCGTCCTGTCTGCCAAACTGTTGCTGACATTGGACAGACCTAGTCTGTCCTACAGTTAATTGAGAATTTAGAGTTCACACAATGTATTACATTCCAGGAGCACAGGAAGTGACTAAATGAAAGTTTGAAAAACGTTTGATTTGCATTTCAATGAGTGAAATAAGTATTTGACCCCTTCAACTTAGTACTTGGTGCAAAACCCTTGTTGGCAATCATAGAGGTCAGATGTTTCTTGTAATTGGTCACCAGGTTTGCAAACATCTCAGGAGGGATTTGTGCCTCTCCTCTTTTCAGACTGGCTAGGCCACTCCAGGACCTTTTAGTGTGCTTCTTCTTGAGCCACTCCTTTGTTGCCTTGGCTGTGTGTTTTGGGTCATTGCAATTCTGGAATACCTATCCACAACAAATTTTCAATGCCCTGGCTGAGGCAAGGAGGTTCTCATCCAAGATTTGACGGTACATGGCCCTGTCCATTGTCCCATTGATGCGGTGTAGTTGTCCTGTCCATTTAGAAGAAAAACACCCCCAAAGCATAATGTTTCCACCTCCTCCAAACACGGCGATTTGAGTTGATGCCAAAGAGTTCAATTTTGGTCATATCTCACCAGAACACTTTCACCCAGTTCTCCTCTGAATCATTCATATGTTCATTGGCAAACTTCAGACGGGCCTGTACATGTGCTTTCTTGAGTATGGGGACCTTGCGGGCGCTGCAGGATTTCAGTCCTTCAAGGTGTAGTGTGTTACCAATTGTTTTCTTGGTGACTATGGTCCCAGCTGCCTTGAGATCATTAACAAGATCCACTCATGTCGTTTTGGGCTGATTCCTCACCGTTCTCATAATCATTGAAACTCCATGAGGTGAGATCTTACATAGAGCACCAGACTAAGGGAGACTGACAGTCATTTTGTGTTTCTTCCATTTGCGAATACTGCACGAACTGTTGTCATCTTCTCACCAAGCTGCTTGGGGATGGTCTTGTAGCCCATTCCAGCCTTGTGTAGGTCTACAATCTTGTCCCTGACATCCTTGGACAGCTCTTTTGGAATCTGATTGATTGCTTGCTTCTGTGGACACGTGTCTTTTATACAGGTAACAAGCCGATATAAGGAGCACTCCATTTAAGAAAGTGCTCCTAATCTCAGCTCGTTATTTCACATGCAGTTTAATTTATAACTTTTTTGACATGCGTTATACTGGATTTTTTCTTTGTTATTCTGTCTCTCACTGTTAAAAATATAGACTGATCATTCCTTTGTCAGTGGGCAAACGTTCAAAATCAGCAGGGGATCAAATACTTTCCCCCCCTCACTGTATATAATCAATGCTGCCACACCTGCAGTAAACATGCATTGTAATCACTGGGGAGGGCTTGAGTCAAATATTAAAAATGTGATTTATGCAGAATGCCTCCATAATGCACGTAGCATTAGGAAAATGTAATTTTTAACTTATATTCTTTACTATGTAGGATGCATATTTCATTATAATAAAGATGTCAGTTGTACATCTACATTACACTAGTAAAGTGAATCCACATTGTACTCTACTGTGGAGATAAAAAACATGTCAAGAACTAGGCAACAGGTGGTATTCTACGTAAAACAGTCTAAAATGACATAGTAATGACAACAGTTAAATTGAATGTTTCCTGGGCCTTTTTCATCTATGTTACAATGCATGAATGGAGTGACTCAGAATTTCACATTGAAAACTCAATTTCGCTTTTTGCTGCTTAAACTGTAACGACCTAGTTATTATGCAATATGTTCTGTGACAGTTTTGGCAGAAATAAGACGAAAAGTGTGCTGAGCCTTGTCAGTCATAATATTGCTAAACAATGTAGTCAGCTAATTCATCTATTGCTGGCTAGGTTTATCAGGGTTTTTTGACCTGGATTTTATATAAACTTGTGAATGAAAAAAAGCAGAACTTCACTTTAAATAATTGCTGACTGTATGCAGTGTTAATTTCATCTAATAAACACTTTCGGCATAGTTTTCGTCACCTGCACGTTTGAAGTGACGAAAACTAAACAATAACTAAATGAAAACTCTGTTAATAGGAGTCTTTCTGGTTCTAGGACGAAGATGAAGGCTCCTTGGATCTGTCTGCCCACCCCGGAACAACGCCCTGCAAACTGCAAAGGTAGAGTATACTCCTCTGTCTGATTAGCCTGGTACTGTGACGTGATTGTTTTCCCTCCCATCTCCCTAGAAAGTTAACTTAACAATATGTAACAGCCTTCTCAGACCTGTTCCCTCCCTTACTGCTGGAGATTTAGTTGAGTCTAGTAAACCTAGACAAATACTAAAACAATTCAGATGACTAAAATACAACTAAACTAAAAGCTTATGACTAAAACTAAATCAAAGTTTTCTGTCAACCTTAACACTGCATGGGAATAAGAAATGTTTTTATATTTGTCTTTAAAAGAAGAGCTCCAGTTATGCGTACCATATCCAATGTACACAGAAAAAAGGAATTATCTACTAACTACTGGAGAGGATTAAAAACAAAATAGGTAATCACCCAATTTTAAAATTAGTTTAATTCTACCATGTTGTATTTATATTTATCACATGTACCGTATTTTTCGCCTCATAACACGCACTTTTTTCCTCCTCAAAAGTGAGGGGAAATGTCTGTGCGTCTTATGGAGCGAATGTATGTGCATACTTACCTCCATGCTGCTCTCCGTTGTGTTCTCTCCGTTGTTTCCTCAGTGCAGTCTAACCTCCTGCACGGAGGAAGGAAGCTCCGGGCGATTTTTTCCCCCTACTTAACTTTATTGACGTTGCGCGACTTCAATAAAGTTAAGAAGAAAAAAAAAAGCGACCGGAGCTTCCTTCCTCCGTGCATGAGGTTAGACTGCACGGAGGAAACAACGGAGAGCAGCATGGAGGTAAGTGATAGGGAAGGGGGGAGGAGGGTGGCACAAACGAGCAAATCCTGGCATAATAAGGGGCAAAATCCTGGCATTGTGAGCAGGAAAATCCTGGCATAGTGAGGAGCAAAAGCCTGGCATAGTGAGGGGCAAAAGCCTGGCATTGTGAGGGGGAAAATCCTGGCATAGTGAGGGGGGAAATACTGGCATAGTGAGGGGCAAAAGACTGGCATAGTGAGGGGCAAAGACTGGCATAATGAGTGGCTAAAGCCTGGCATAGTGAGGGGCAAAATCCTGGCACAGTGAGGGGCAAAATTCTGGCATAGTGAGGGGCATAATCCTGGCATATTGAATGGCTAAATCCTGGCATAGTGAGGGGAAAAATCCTGGCATATTGAATGGCTAAATCCTGGCATATTGGAGGGGTTTTTTCTTGTTTTCCACCTCTAAAAACTGGGTGCGTCTTATGGTCAGGTGCGTCTTATGAGGTATATCATATATTGGTCTAATAATAGGTCTCACGGTTTTAAAAAGGCACCAAGTCAAATGGGGATGGGCAGCTCAACATTCTTTCAGGGTATATTGTGAGGGAGCAGAAGTGACCTTGCTCCCTCACTGAACAATCTGTAAGTACCCAAAATAACAAATATTTGATCGCCTGCATTCATTTATCTCTGGACATTTAAATAGACGCATGGCAAGCAATACCAATAGGCAAATACGGCATTTGAACCCATAGAGCCACCCAGCCCTGCAGGGTAGTATGAGCCAACATTGAGGAAGCAGGTATTTGCCAGGAAGAGGCAGAGATCAGCAGCTCTCTCCACACCCTAGACTGCCAGGGAGAGGAGACCCCCAACCAGAATGGACCCTTCTAACAAGGAAGGAACATAGGAAAGGAGACAAACATGAGTTAATTTTTAAGTTTTAAAATAAAATCTTGATTGCTATTGTGGACCACCCTTACAATGATGCTCTGCCAGTATCAGGGAGTATGTTAGCTGGCTAAGCATCATGAGAATGGTAGTTCATAGCTAACATCCTCTTTTTAATGTGGTGTTGCTTTGCTCAGCCTCATGGGAACTGTATTTAACAACATATGAGGTACAAGATGTCAGCTGTGAACTATAATTCTCATGATGCCAAGTCAGCCATGTAATTTCTGTAAATACAGCTTCAGGATACATTTATAGCACCTTTTCCCAAGTGGAGCTTTGGTTATATATACAAATGAGGAAGTTACCAATTGCATCCTGTGGTGCTCGTCTTAGCCAATGCTTCCCCCCCAAAGTCATCTGCCCACCAGACTAAACCAATGCATCCCCCAGCCATCTGCCCCCCAGACTTAGCCAATGCATCCCCCCATCCATCTGCCTCCCCAACTTAGTCAATGCATCCCCCAGCCATCTTCCCCCCAGACTTTGACAATGCATCCCCCGACAGCCATCTGCCCCCCAGACTTTGACCATGCTGTCTCTGACCCCAACCCCAGACCAATGCTGCTGCTACTCCAACACCAACCCCCAGACGTAGCCAATTCTACCCCTCCCCTTATCCAATGCTACCCTCTCCCACCCCTCCTCTTAACCAATGCTGCGCCTCCCACCCCTCCCCTTAACCAATGGTGCGCCTCCTACCTCTCCCCTTAACCAATGCTGCTCCTCCCATCCTCCCCTTAACCAATGCTGCTCCTCCAAACCCTCCACATAACCAATACTGACCCTCCCTCCCCTCCTCTTAAGCAATGCTGACCCTCCCACCCCTCCCGTTAACCGGTAACCCTGGTGAAAAGTGGGGGCACATAGAAGTCCTAGCGGAAGTGATGGGGAGCACTGGTGGATAACTACGTGCATCTCGCAGACATCCACTGGCTGGCTGCTTGCGAGCTGGATCCAGGTCCCCTTCAGCTCTGTGGGGGACCTGGTTCTCAGTCGAATAGTCAGACCTCGATTTGAGGTCTGATTATAAGACGAAGCTTGAATGTAATTTGCTCTGAAAAAAACCTTGTCTTATATTCAAGCAAATGCGGTACTTTACACTCCTGGTGGTTGGGTTACTGTTTTAAATATTTATTTTATACAGTATATTATATTTTGTACACTATTAATATAGCACTGTATTTACTAAATTCAATTTTATGTATCACATAGCTCCACAACAATAAAGCTGACAGTAATGGTCAGTGTGAGAGTATCATAGACTCCACAGCAATAATATTTAGTAATATTCAGTGTGTAAGTATATTGTGAAACTCCACAGCAAATAATGGTTATTAAGCTGTGGGGGATCAAGGTAGTAGGGGGCCACACAAACACTACTGGGCACCTCCTATCAGTTCAAGTAGGTCGGCAGAGAATGTCTGTAGCTTCTCCAGCACATCACTTGGAATTTTATTGCTGTGGCACCCTATGATGTGAACTAAGCTGTACCACATTTTTATGGCTCTCGCTATACTGATGGAATGCATAAGTCTGTGTCTGGCTCATTACATACTGGCAGTAGGGTTGCCACCTGGCCGGTATTTTACTGGCAGGCCGGTAAGAAAATGGCATCAGGCCAATGTTAAGTCTATGGAGACAGTACCAATGCCGGTATTTTTTTTAAGAAAAGGTGGCAACCCTAACTGGCAGTAGCTAACACATCTTGTTATATAGTGTTGGGAGCTTACTGTACCACCTCTTTGAAAGGGTAACTATCAGTGGCGGATTCTCCATAACACGGAGCACCTGCGCTTATATTTCTGGGGTAAGTGTGCTCCGAGCAGAGAGTCCACAAACCCCAGAAATACATCCGAAAGACGACGCTGCGTTGAATTCGGCAACAGGGTCACTCACTCTGTTGCCAGTTCAACAAGCACGAAAAGTATACGAATATTCGTATACTTTTCGTGCTTATTGAATTGGCAACAGAGTGAGTGACTCTGTTGCCGAATTCAACGCAGCGTCGTCTTTCGGATGTAATGACGTCTCGGGTATTTCTGGGGGTTTGTGTGCTGGCTGTTCTCAGCACACAAACCTCCGGAAATATCCGAGAGACGTCGTGCCTCCGAGTGACAGGCGTGCCCCCGGCTGGCAGCACGCCTGTCACTCAGGGGCACGATACGCCCCTGGTAACTATATATGTTTGGGAGCTATTGAATACTATGTCTGTGTCTGGCCAAAATGGAAGCTATGCTAATGTGGGCTATACTGTACTACAACTGTGTCTGGCTAAAAACACACTAGTAGGAACTATATTGTACCTCCCTCAGTGGCTTTCCATTTTGACACTCACATAAGCTACGTGTCTGCTTAAATTATCCTGTGCCATTATCTGTATCTGGGTAGCTGTTTAGTGATAGATGCAATACCATAACATTAGGGCTGCCACCTTTTCTACGAAAATAAACAAATACTGGCCTTGCTGGTGCCTCCATAGATTTAACATTGGTAATATGCCAATTTTGTTCTGGACTGCCGGGCTGGGCGGCAACCTTATATAACATATTATTACAATGACATCATGCACAATAATTGAGCATCCCCATGCTTATCTATAGAAGCCATCCAATTGGCGTTCAAGAGGTGTTTGGGGGTGGATGGTGCGTTAGTAAATAAGAAGACGATGACCCCCAGGAGAGATTGTGACAAATATACATTTTCAAGGTAAGTAACAAAATATTTCAAAATAATCTACTGACTTAAATATTTATTCATTTGTTAGACTGTAATGGTTCTGTAAGACCAAATTCATTTGAATGCCATCATTTGTACATAATATCACAATTTGAGCTGAATCATAAAGAGAGCATATTATATTTTTACCTCAGCCTTCTGTTGTTTTGTGAAAACTTCCAATTAATTATTATTTTTATATAACAAAATGCTGACATAAAAAAAACAACATTCAAAAGACTTGTGTACTATTCACAACAGAGGAGCAATGAAATATTACACGGGGTCAAATAATGTCAAATAAAATGCAAAGTATCAAATGTACAATAAGGTAATGGGTACAATAAGCAAAAGAGTTGAAAATTCACTTACCTAACTCTGGTGCTTTGCTGAGTACAAATGCATAAGCCCAGAACTTGCTGACTGGTCCATAATAGAAACTCTGGTCACAAACAGACTGCTTCAGCCCTTTGGTCATCAAAATATACAACATATAAGCTCCTGTCCGAACAGCACCAAACATACTAAAGAAAAGAGCAAGAGTGGTATCAGACCTTTTCACTGACTCATAGAATTAAACAGCTTTTGCAAATGTCATTATTGGAGTTCATTGACTGTGTGTGGGGTTGACTAAGAACAGAGTAGTTTGAAGACTTATATTTGCATTTTGCAGCATTCCTTACTTAGCCCTTACCTGGAGTGGCTCAGCACTATGTATGGTTGAAACAAAATGTAAAACTATACTTTTAAAAAAGACTGGCACTACTTGCCCATAGTAAACCAGATATGTTAAGATACACGCATGTGTGTACTCTCAGCACTATTACCATGTTTGTCCTTTTTAAACATATCCCACAGCGGTTGTGGAGCAAATACAGAACCACATGAGAGCTCAGTCAATTGACTACTTATATTGCAGTAAAATGGTCTTACAGAGGCTGTGTATTGTTTTCAATGGTAACCATTTTTTCTAAACATATTCTACTACCAAATCATTTCCCAAAACATCCCTTTAGTAACAGCTGTTTCCTGGTTATTTGGTACCAATTACCGGTTATTGATGACCTCCTGATCGTATCAGATTTCGAAAATCTTTGTCTTATGGCATTTTGTGTGCTTTTGAAAGATATTCCTTTAAAAAGTTAGAACTCATCTCAAATACATTCATGGATTTTCTCACCTACCCAACAGCTATAGGAACATTGACATGAAGTACAACTGTCCCGCTTTACACAGGACTATCCCAAGCATTGATTCTGCACATGCGCAATGAGGGTGACACTTCTCTGCCACACCCCATGGCTTCCCGCATCACCTGGGAGGCATGTTTTGAGGTGTGTATTGTAGTATAGCTATTGTCTGTCTTTTCACAAATTTAAAACATTTAGTAACACTTCTTTTTAAAATACTTGCCATTTTTATCCTCTGACTGGCAACCTCCATGCTTCATTGTGAGGCATGAGGGTCGATCTGGTTGGCAATTGTCACTCACTGCTTGTGTAGTTTGTCACCTACAGGTATAATATATAATCAATAGAAAGGACACTAAGAGGGGACCAATGATATACAGTTGTCACTTGACAGACCCTGCAAGTGGCTGTGCTGATTGGCTTCTATAAAAGAAGTAAAAATGTTTTTTAAAAACCTTTAATGTCACTTTAAATGCAATCTTTCTTGAAGAATCTTTTTGTATTGTACCATTAAATTGGTAGCATTGTCACACACTCTAATATTATGACAGATATACATGACAGGAGCAGTCTTTCTAATCATTTTATTGATTTACAATCCGTGAATGGAAGCACTCACTTTATCTCTATCTCTATGAAACACATCAATCTGAATCTCTCTTGTAAAAGCATTGCACTTAGGAGATGTCTGATATTATGAGATCAAATGGATCAATGGGTCTTTATCTGACAGCTCCAGATCAATAGCAATGGTAAATTATCAACAGAATAAATCACATCTAGTACTATTAGAATTTTTTTTTTCCAGAGCAGTAAAATAAGATTGCAGATAATCAAAGCCCAGTTACCTACATAATTTGTTCCCAAGAAAGAAAAAAAACCCTGAAAACTGAACAGCAAAGTTTCCTTTGTGAAAAAAAAAGGAAAAGAAATCTGTGTATCTGTGTAAGTGTGTGTGTGTAAGGGTGTCTGGGTAAATGTGTCACTGTGGTTATGTAAGTCTGTCTAGGTGTAAGGGTGTGTAAGGGTGAGTGAATGTGTCTATGTGTGTAAGTGTGTGTAGTGTGTGTAGGGGTGTGTAAGTGTGTCTATGTGTGTAGGGGTGTGTGAGTGTGTCTATGTGGGTAAGGGTGTGTGAGTGTGTCTATGTGGGTAAGGGTGTGTGAGTGTGTCTATGTGGGTAAGGATTTGTGAGTGTGTCTATGTGGGTAAGGGTGTGTGAGTGTGTCTATGTGGGTAAGGATTTGTGAGTGTGTCTTTATGTAAGGGGGTGAGTGTGTAAGTGCGTCCATGTGTGTAAGGGTGTGTGTGTGTAAGTGCGTCACTGTGTGTGAGGGTGTCTCTGAGTGTAAGTGTGTCACTGGGTGTAAGGGTGTCTGTGTGTAAGGGTGTCACTAGGTGTAAGGGTGTCTCAGTGTGTAAGGGTGTGTGTGTAAGTGTGTCACTGTGTGTAAGGGTGTGTGTGTTAGCATCATGTCAGGCGTCACTGCACTGCTGTCACTCGGATTGAATCCTGGAGAGGGCTTGAACGGACACAAATCAGAACGTGGCTGTCTGTGATCCTGATCCTTGTGGGGGTAAGCGGAGTTTTGCAAGTTGCAAATAAATAATTATTTTATACTTTAGAAATATTTTATTATTGCATACATAGGCTGGATCTGATTAAAATGTATGCCCTAAATGATTGAGCATTTTAACTGAATTTTGTTATAGGTCACTGGTCACATTCTGTTTTAGGAAATTGCACAGGGTATTATTTTAATAATGTTTTACCATTACTTTATTTTCAGCTTATGGGTGAGCTCTTTGAAAAAAAATATTTTATTATTATGTATATAAGAAGTGCTATACTGGGCATATAAAAATTAAAAAAAACACATTTTTTTCTAAGAGCTCACCGACAAGGTGAAAAGAAAGTAATGGTAAATCTCCCCAAAACATAATGTGACCACTGACCTATAACATGACTTGTTCAAATATTCTACATTTAAATGTTCAAACATTTAGGACACAAATTTTAATCATGGCTTGCCAATACTTGGGCAAATACAGAATTTCATATAATTTTGCATATAGTTTTTATTATCATGACTGTGGGCGCCAGCCTGGCTGCCACTCCTATGTTTGTTTTTTTTAATATTATACTCCTTGTGTGGGGTCCCTGTGTTACTCCTGGACCGCACGCAGGTTACAGAACGCTGCTGCTCCGCCTCCTCTGCTTTGCTTCCGGTTAGAACTCTGGGTGTCATATGACATCCTGGAACTTAAAAGAGCCAACCAACTGCTAGAGACACCCTCCCTGCTGGTGCCCTGAAAGATAAAAGAGCAGGGAGGAGGGCACATTGAAAAAAATATATGTGTGTATGAGAGACACAGTGTGCGTGTATGAGAGAGATAGTGTGTGTAGTGAGAGAGAGAGAGACTGTGTGAGAGAGAGACAGTGTGTGAGTGAGAGAGACAGTGTGTGAGTGAGAGAGACAGATTGTGTGTGTGTGTGTGTGAGTAAGAGACCATGTGTGTGTGAGATAGAGACAATGTGTGTGTGTGAGAGAGACAATGTGTGTGTGTGAGAGAGACAATGTGTGTGTGTGAGAGAGACAGTGTGTGTGTGTGAGAGAGACAGTGTGTGTGTGTGAGAGAGACAGTGTGTGTGTGGGAGAGAGACAGTGTGTGTGTGTGAGAGAGACAGTGTGTGTGTGTGTGTGAGAGAGACAGTGTGTGTGTGTGTGTGAGAGAAAGACAGATTGTGTGTGTGAGATAGAGACAGTGTGTGTGAGATAAGAGACAGAGAAATCTGTGGCATATTTAATGGGCAAACTGACTGTGGCATATTTAAAAGGCAAACAAACCTTGGCATCTATCAACAGGCAAACTAACTGTGACATATTTTAAAGTGCACTTGAACATGAAATATTTTTAATAGGAACCTGATTGTGACATATTTTAATGGGCACCTCTATTTGGCATATTTAATAGGATAACTGGCTGTGGCAAACACAACACAGGTTTATCCAACAACATTTTTTTTTGAGGTGGGGCCTCTATGTTGTTTGTCCAGCACATACCACAGATCGATTGGATTGATATCTGCAGTATTTTGAGGGAAAGTCAACAGCTTGAAATCATTTTTGTATTCCTCAAACCATTCCTGAACCATTTTTGCTTTCTGGCAAGGAGAATTATTTTGCTGAATCCCATCAGGGAATACCATTTGGATGAAAGTGTATTCATGGTTTGCAACAATGCTTAGGTAGATGGTACGTGTTAAAGTAAGATCCACATAAATGGCAGGATCCAAGGTTTCCTAGAAGAACATTGCCCAAAGCATCACACTGCCTCAGCAATCATAATGTTTATTGGTTCCTGTCCTGTCAAATTCGGGTCTGTCCCAGCATTACTGCTCCCTGAGCACAGTGCAGTGTAAGAGACATACATAGATTAGAAGTGACCGTATTGAGCTGCAGACATACATTACAGGCATTTATGCCTTCATACTACATGTTCAGGGAAATTATACAATTGACATCCAAATACAGATGCTTTTTAAGTAAAATGCTTCTCTAAGCAGGCCTTTATCATATAACAACTTACTTTCAAATAAATATGTTGTTATAAATGCCATTAATTGCATTTTCTTTATTTATTGTCATTAAAGTAGAAATTTCAGACTGCATGCTTTTGAGGGAAAGCTATTTTTAAAAGCTTGTTAGCCTGGGTGTAGTATTCTGATGTGTTCACTTATTGGCTGTGTGACAGAATTCCATTAATGTTACACGGCTGTTATACTGTATTGATTGCACGGCCACTTAAATAGTGTTGGTAGTTCAATCTATTGCCTTCCAGGAATTTTTAGAACTGGTAATTTGTGTATAACAATATGTCTTTCAGACATGGATGTTGGTGTATTTATTACTGTAATTAGTCACTATTTTAACATATAAATATTGTGGTGTGCCATCTAGAGGTAAAGAATGGGAAAAAGTGATAATGAAAAAAAACCCTGTAACACTTAGAAAAGAAACTCATTAATTAATTAACACCTTCGCGAACAATGGACGTGCCTTCGGTGGAACGAGCGGTTTTCGTGATAAACGAAAAACGCTCCCACAATGCTGCTTTATTGCCTCGATGATCGAGACATTAGGTAGCACCGAAATTGCCGTTCTGGAAACAAGTATATTTCTGAACTTGGGACAACATTTTGAAACTATTTAGATTGTATGATTGTATTTGTGTAAATTATTTTTTAGGTCAAAGTTAGAAAAAGTTTTTTTTTTTACCATCATATTTTATAAAAAAAATTTGTAGTAAATTATAACATAGTAATTTAGGTTGAAAAAAAGACACAAGTCCATCAAGTTCAACCCGTCTACCTATCATTACAGCTTTTGATTCAAAAGAAAGCAAAAACCCCTAAGGAAGCTATTTCGAATTTTGCCTCCTGGGGGAAAAAATTCCTTCTTGACTCCAAGAGGCAATCAGATTTCTCCTTGGATCAATAATCTCTTTTATTAATGCATATTCTATTATTAATAGCCCTGTATGTTCTGCGTTTCCTAAAAAAACATCCAAACCATTTTTAAATGCATCTATTGTGGTTGATAGCACTACCTCTCTTGGCAGGAAGTTCCATAACTTTATTGTCCTAACCGTAAAGAATCCCTTGTGGTGTGATACACCACATACTTTGTAGCAGTAGATGGTGGTGAACTGACCAGTTCACCACAGTTCATTGTTTGTTGATTAAACCTAACTGTAAATTTATAATCTTATTAAGTATAGATGTTTTCTCAAGTAATCATGTCTTCCAGCACATGTTTACACACACACGATGTTACCTAGTTACCATTACTTACAATAAAAGTTTTTTTTTTTTTTAAATAAATGACTTAAAGGACAACTGTCAGATAAAAAAAAAGTTCTGTGAAATTGAAATATTGCATCACTTGTAGAAATTTTAAATAGAATTTTTTAAATGAAAGAATACAAATAAAGTTATTGAGCCCTCTTTGCTTTGTATAGTATTCAGGGGGGAGACATCTTGGGTCAGATTTTCCTTTTTCTGACCCAAGATTCTTCACAACATGTCTGCCCTCTGATAGAGCGATGCTATATTATTTCATTAGAGCTTTTCTATTAAAAATGCCTACAATTGATGCAATCTTTCAATTAAACAGAACTTATTTTTTGCTGACAGTTATGCTTTGTGAAGGTCACATGACCATTTCTGAGAGGGTTATAAAACACTAGTACACTAAACATTAGAAATGAGTCACACATAGTCATACCTGAAAACGGCAAGGCTTAGAGACCACAGGACGAGGGGCTTTCTTAACTCAAACTTCTCACGTTGTTTCATTAAGTGTCGACCACCAAATATAAAGGCAGCATACAAAGCTGAAAATAAAAAGGATTTCTTCCTGTAAAGAAAAAATACAAATAATAAGTACACATAACCAATAAATTCATTAAAAAGAACTGGTCCTAACAAACTGCTCATTAAACCACAAACAATTAATGTTATATGGAAAGTCTGGTGCCCAAAATGTTTTGTTAACCTTACTGCATATTAAAGGGACTGTCTTGTCCCTAAACTCCCTTTGGTGCAAGTTGAAGATTACTGCTTGTATAGTGCACAGGCTTTTTTTCCAGTGTGATTTGATGCAGGCATCAGGTATTTGACCCAAGCCCTCCCCCAGTGATTACTATGCATGTTTACTGCAGGTGCAGCAGCACTAACAATACAGGCATATGGGGCATATACTGGGAATATAAATTTTTGTTTCATTTAGTCACTTCCTTTGCTCCTGTAATAGAATGCATTGCATGGACTGTGATAAACTTGCTCTTGTACACTGTAGGATCTCTTGACAGTGCCACACATTGTCTGATGACATCACCAGAGAGACAGGAAATTCCATTCATTTAAATTAAATTATTCTCATTTGTTCCTGCAGCAAAAAACAAGGAAATTGACTTTTACTCAACTAGTGTGGGCAGTCATGGTTTCTTGCAAACTGCTGTCATTTCACAGTTTCATCTAGCTGTAAGTATTTTATTTTTTAAACAATGCAAAATGTAAAACATGCAGTTTAAAGTACTTTGAAAGCACAATGATACCCATTTTGGGCACCAGACAGTTCACCAGCAGTTTCATACCCTTGCTCTGTCATATGGAACAATTGTGCATGAAACAATTTATTATCTACAGCAGCAATCAAAAATATTGCAAGGTTTATACTATAAACGACACAATTTAAATATGCATTTTTTTTAAAATAGAATATATGTATTTTAGCTCAATTTAGGTGCAATCTCATTCAATCATCTTATGATTTCATTCATCATTTCTGCCTATACAAAGCCCACCTTTTTTCTAACCAATCCCCATGGTTGGGTGACCACATTTTATTTCTGACATTCAGGGACACATTTAATATTACACAAATTATTAGGAAGCCTTGGGAACAATGTAGATTTTAAATGTGATAATATATGTATAATATAGATGTAGTGTTTACCAGACAGGAGCTGTTTAACCCCTCTATTAGCAGATAGACAGTTTCCAAAAACTAACCCAGCAGACAGGTAGTTTGATAAAAACTAAACCCTCTATTAGCAGCCAGAGGCAGTTTCACAGAATCAACCCCTTTATTAGCAGACAGAGGCAGTTTCACAGAATCAACCCCTTTATTAGCAGACAGAGGCAGTTTCAGATAATTAATCCCTCTATTGGCAGACATAGGCAGTTTCAGAGAATCAATCCCTATATTGGCAACCAGAGGCAGTTTCAGAGAATGAACCCAGCAGACAGGTAGTTTGATCAAACTAAACTCTCTATTAGCAGACAGAGGCAGTTTCACTGAATTAACCCTTCTATTAGCAGGCAGAGGCAGTTTTAGAGAATTAATCCCTCTATTGGCAACTAGAGGCAGTTTCAGAGAAGTATTCCCTCTATTGGCAACCATAGGCAGTTTCACTGAATTAACCCCTCTATTAGCATGCAGAGGCAGTTTCAGAGAATTAATCCCTCTATTGGCAGACAGAGGCAGTTTCAGAGAATGAATCCCTCTATTGGCAACCAGAGGCAGTTTCAGAGAATGAATCCCTCTATTGGCAACCAGAGGCAGTTTCAGAGAATTAATCCCTCTATTGGCAACCAGAGGCAGTTTGCATTCCCTAAACCTGAGTGGTTAATCCCCCGATCCTGGACTGCTATGGGGCATGAGGACTGGTTTGGGAAACACTGAACCACTGGTTATGGTGAGGTAAATATGAGGGGAAAACGCCTCCAGCTGATATTCAGTGAGGCATTATCAAACACAAATATACACACCGCAAACAACCCAAAAGGGGTTTCCCACAAAATCTGCTAGAACCACTGCAAGAGATACTAGGTAGGCATATGCAAATGAGGTCAGTAATGATCACCTTTTCCTTCAATATACACTTTGTATACATGGACTCCTTACTGCACACTGTAGGACAGAGGTGTAGAACCAGATAACCATTCTTGGAAAGCTGTTTTGTCCTTAATGGAACTTATCAACATTTTCTTTTTGTTTAGTGAACTGCAGCTGATGCTTAGAATGGCTAAACAGCACAGCGGTAAATTATGGTAAGCATAGTGTGAGCGCAATCTGATGACAGCAACGGCAATCACAACAAGGACTACACTACCCAGCATACATTACATCTTCCTCCAGCTGTTTAAGCAAAGCAAAAATGGATAGAGAGTTTGTCTTCCCGGGTGGGCCATTCTGTATGTGCTGAACAGACACAAGACTTGTCAAAAAGATTTTCTTATAGGTACAGAAACCATAGAACTATATTGGACAACATGCAGCAGAACTTGAACAGTGGATAATCTTCAATTGCAGGGCTGCCATCGGAAATTTTGGTGTCCCTTACAGAACAAATGGTCCTACTTCCCTTGCCATTGCAAGTAGCTAAATGAGAAGTGAGTATTCTGTTGATGTTTTATGAAACGTTTATTTAAAATTATTACAATGTTTGTTTCTAATATGATACTGTTACTAAGCTGAAAACCTACAAGTTCTTGAATGGAGAAAATAGACCTAGTTCACATTTGCTTGGCAAGTGGATATTTAATCAGATATGAATGTGTCTCCAGCTTATGACATCGTCTTGTGTAATTTTCATACCAAACCACAAGATGATGTCATAAAGAGTAGATTCAACATATTAATCTCTTAACCCCTTAGTGACAAGACCTTTTGACCTTGTCTTTCACTTGGTGACAAGGGCTGTTTTGACATTTCTGGTGTGTCTGTATTTATCTGTAATTTTCTTCTTTCTCACATATTGTACCCACACAAATTGTATGTTGTTTTTATTGTCATAAGAAGGGCTATCATTAGATAACATTATGTTCATCATATCATATAATTTACCACAAAAAAAATCATAAAATATGATGGAAAAATAAAAAAACACTTTTTCTAACTTTGACCTAATTTTTTTTTTACACAAATACAATCATTAAAAAAGCCACCGTCTAAATAGTTTCTAAATGTTGTCCGAGTTCAGAAATATGCTTGTTTCCATTTTCTTCTGCCATTTTTTGTGAGTTATAGGGCACAAATCAAAAATAGTGTTTTTTGTTTTTTTCCTACAGCAACCTTTTGACCCCAACCCAAACTTTAACCCCAACTCTAACCCTTATGCTAATCCTTAATATATTCTAATTTTAACCCTGTTATGCTAACCCTAATTTAATTGTAACTCTAACAAATATGCTAATCCTAACCCTAGATTTTAGATAATTAAGTCTTTTTAAAAAAAAACATTATTCATTGCAATGTTGCTGACTGCCTCTAAGGGCAGTCAAGCAACAGATTCAGAGTGTTGGAAGTTAATTTTTTTTTCCACTTCCAAAGCTCTACCCACAAGAGGGCACAGCCATATTGCAGAAGCATGCTGCTCCTGCAATATGGCGCCCACTATCGCTCTGTGGATCGGTCGTGGGTGCCCCAGAGCTGAAATTTTGGTGCTCCCTATTGCCTCGACATCGAGGCAATAGAGCAGCACCGTCAGAAAACCGCTCGTTCCACCGCAGGGTGTGTCAGGCACATCCATTGTTGGCAACAGGGTAGTGAATCATTGTATTTGTTTGCATTTCTGCATAGATATTTTTTATTCTGCACATTGTCCTTATATGCACTTTTTTTGTAAATATTTAAGTATCTACTATATAGAAAATGCACAGCGCTTTTCAAAAAAATAAAAATATATAGTGTCAAAAAATAAGAAAATATAATCCCTTCACCTAGAGGAATAAAAATACTAACCAATAATAAATGTACACAGATACACACTTTAGGGAGGGAGGATAGGGACACGGACTGAAATGCAGAGATAAATCTCCGAATCCTGTGGAGGGAGAGTCTCTACCTGAAAATGTTAGCAGCTAGTCTTAAGCAACTGCAGTGAACTGCACCACCACTGTGTTTTTTCACCTGGTCAGGTATTTAACAATTGAGTATAAAAAAACAATACTGCACTAGAACCATTACACCCCACAGGACGCGTTTCGTAATCTTCAGCTGGTGGGCGTCAGTGCATTTAAGTATCTAAATTCACAGTACAAACACTATTTAGGTTACAGTGTCCCTTTAAAGGAACACTAAACAATATTTTTCACTGGTGCTTCTAGTATAGTTTATCCTCTGACCGATAGCTGCCATGTTTCCATAGGCAGCAGGCAGGTGCTGATCCCAGGCAAACGCAAGGGTCTCTCGCTGTGCTAGCATTTGTCAGTCAAAGCGGGGCTGTGCGACAACAAGGAACTATGTATTAAGATACACATCGGGTTTACTTAAAAGTCCAGGGACATGTTATGGTTAACCCTTGCTTCCTTTAAGGAAGCAAGGGTTAAACAAGGTTTAATGTTCCTTTAAGGAGTTGTGTGTAATAGTTTTTTTTATCCAAGTTTGGCATGTGTTGAAAAAGAAAAGCATTCCTAAGGGAAATAATGTCATATTCTTCCTGGCATTATATGTCAATGTTTTTCATAAGCTTTTTAAAAGTCTAACCGGGAAGATGCCAATGGTACCCACTTGCAAAGTCTCTTTGCTGAATACTTGCAGTGTCAGTTTCTTGGCAGAGGTTGCTGTCCAGCTGATTAGGCACTTGGCAAAAACAATGCTAAGTGCAGTGCCAATAATGGTGTTTGTTGAAATGTTACCAGCTCTACTCTACAGACTAAAAATGCAAGTTCATTTAACCCCTTAATGTCTGAATGTTTTTTTTGGCCTCAAAGAACCCCAAGATCCAAAACACCTTAAGTACAATTTTGTTTTGCTGAGACCTGATCACAGATGCACAGAATCAGAGAACCAATCACGGACTTTACTCTGTTGGTCTCTTTTAAACTTGTTTCAGTGTCTGATGATGATGAAAATGCAGGGGCATCCCCAAATCTGGACATTTGGTTTAGCAGCTATTTCACTACATGTAACCACTCTTCAACACCAGACACTGTAATATTATTAACATACATTGCAACATTAATTTATATATATATATATATATATATATATATATATATATATATATATATATATATATACACATATACATATATATATATATATACACACACTGGAGGCATATAGTCTTTTTTTTTTTTTTTTTAGAAATGCCATAAATGTACCCTGCAAATAATAATATACTTTTAATAATTTTTTCAGGTAATTTCTTTTTTTGCTGACTCTTTAATAGACTTTTCTAGCATAGAATAATTTAATAAGCTATCTTTCTAGGTCTTCCTTATTTAACCTGGGCCTTCATAATTCATTGAATACACACTCAACTTAGCAAGTGATTCCATTATACAACATTTCTCCCAGGCTGCTCAGAAAGGATTAATAAACAAACTCATCAAATCAATGGAGCAGCAACTTGCTTAGTAAACAGTAATTCTATCCTGACATGCACCACAGGCTACTTGCACACAAAAATTATTTGGCCTAATTAATTAAGCATTTCTTGCAGAGTATCTTCTGAAAAGAACAGATTTAATGGCTAACGAGAAAAAGAAAATCAACAAAGCTAAAAAACTAAACAAAACAAAAAAACAATTAAAACATCTCCAAGTTCACTGCTTGTCAGAAAGGTCATTATGCAAAAACCTTCATGGAACATTGGATTACATACACAGAAAATGCAATATCAGGGATGATCAAAATTATACTGATGAGGATAAAAAGATTTTTCACAATGCAAATGATGGATGTTCATTTTTATAACATTACAATTAGACGTGTTTACTGTGATACTTCACTCTTGTTTATGTCATGTAAGGTCTTTGTTGCTATTTCCACGAGTTATTGAAGCTGCTAAACGTGGAATTTGCATAAAAAAGCATCCTGCATGGCTGCCATTTTGTTTTATGCACAGGGGGAGTGGTGGCCATTTTATTATGTCTCCACTCTCTAGTTACATGAATCTACTTTCTGGGAAAGATGATCTTTTTTTCTGAGCTGTGATCTATGTGCAGGGTAAATACTGTAAAATCATTTACATGCTCAGTCTCTCAGTGACTGATGATATCACAGTGTGATACAGACTGAATACATCACATAAGACTATGTGAGCACTGTGTATGGTTTAAAATAGAATGTTGACTATCCCTATAACATTTGTCCTTCAAGATCCCACATATGTAAAATCAGGAGGCAATTAATTTCTCCTTAGGATGGTAACAATATTCCTAGTAAATGTGGAGTATTAGTTCCCAATGTTCAGCATTGTAACACATCATTCTACTTGTTCTTTATGAAGATTTGAGCTGTGTAGCTTTTGGGGAAAATATATGATGTGAAGTCTACTTTTTTGGAATACTACAGAATGGCCATTACTGATAGTTATATCATTGGTGACAATATCTTGAATATAAAGTATATATCGGGTGAGAAATTATTACAGTCTTAGCCTTTCAGCACTAACAGTGCAAAGCATTGCGTCTCAACCCATGGCACTGAAAGGATTAGGATAAATGTAGACGTATGTATATATTTAGATGCTGTTGACCTGTTAAATCTAAAAAAAAAAATCCCACTTCCATGCTTAAAACCACGTCATGACCTGTCATCCTGGGTTAGGTGAGAGAGGTTATCGGCGGGCAAGTGGATTGAATGGCATTCTTCGAAAGCTCTTGTTTAAAAACTGTGTTTTGCAGAAGTAAAATGGACATCTGCCAAAAGTACAACACTGCCAGCTGATCAATCCTTATCCATTTAGACGATGAGCTCAGAAACCTAATGAAGACATAAAATACCAACCCAGTAGAGATGATCACACTGAAAACACCAGATTGTATGGTTTACTGGACAGTTATTTCAGGAGCTATTTTAGTAGTTGTGCGAAAAATAAAACCTGGTAATAAATAATTTTACTCATATCATTCCATTGCAAGGAACACCGATCTGAAGCTATTACATAAACTGAACCCGAGTTCTACGTATTTCAGCAAATCCCAAGGAGCTTTGGTTGCAATGGCCTAAGGAGGAAACAACTCTGGGAAAAATATCTAGAAAACATTGCCTGGTCTAATGGATATTAGTTGTAGGCCTGCAGTAGGTATTTTCATGGCAAACAAATGACCACTTGATGATAGTGGAGCAACATGTAAATGCCAAGACATATCTTTATATCACATGTATACTCTCTTGGCAGCAGAGTAGTGTCTACTAATATTTCAGCATGTAGCCCATTCCACAAGGCTAGGTTTGTGCAGAAATAGTCTAGATACACAACAGTGAATTAAAGGACAATTTTCTGATGACGTGCTAAGGCACATCATGATCAAATGTCCCTAGAGGACAATTGACACGTCATGTGTCCTGGCATGTCATGTGTTAAAATGAGCATCTGTAGCGATTGGGGGTAGCCAAGCAGCATAGCAATGTAAAAAAATTATTATTTTTTTTTTTTAATTAGCTCAAAACTGGTTCTAATCTAAGTTAGATTAGCCTATAGGGTTAAAAAAAAAAAAAGGAAGACTATTCCATTCATCCACCACCCTCTCATTAAAGTAATATTTTAATTAGTGCCTGGCCTTATCTTAAATCTAGGATAGCCTTATGCCTATCCCATTAATGCTTAAACTCCTTTACTGTATTAATCTCTGCCACATTCTGGAAAAGTATTCCATGCACCCACTACACTCTCAGAAAAGTAATATTACTTTTCTGACCACAAAAAAATATTAAACATTAATTTGCCAGTTTTATTTTGCCCTTCAATTGACAGTATTATTTTGCCCTTCATTTGCCAGTATTATTTTGCCCATAATTTGCCAGTGTTATTTTGCCCTTCGTTTGCCATTATTATTTTGCACATTAATATGTCACCCTTCTCCCCCTTCCCCAGTACTCATCCCTGGCTGCTCCGTGTCCCCGCCTCCTCCTCCGTGCTGCAGTCTTCCCTCCTGCACGTAGGAGGGAAGACAGTAGCCGGATATGACTTACTGTCATATCCTGCGGAAGTAAAAAAAAAAAAAGAGCTGCTGATGTGAGAGTAGTACGGTCATGTGATGTCGCACGATGACATCACATGACCCGGTAACCCGCTGCAATCGCGAGACAGCCCATTTTCCCAGGACTGTCCTGAGATTGCAATGTGCGCGGGACATTTGCCATGTTGCCAGACAATGCTGGCTTTCACAGTAATGTCTGCCCCTTTTTAAGAAAAGAGATTGTGATATTTTGTAGCAGCGTGAGTTCCAAATGTTCGTTTCTTGTAATAAAACGTACTATTAACACCTTCTTTGCCCTCTTACAGCAGTGCTTTTTTCCTGTTTAATTTTTTTTAACCTTATGGATTCATTTTTGTTTAAGGGCCAAACCACTTACATGAAGATGTAACTAGATTACCTCTGCATTTAAAACAAACACATATATAAGACATATGTCATTGTTCTTTTTTTCTATGTTTGAATTCAATGCATATAAAAGTAAAAATAAAATTGAGAATTTTACCAATGATGCAACATTATCCAAAATCTTGCAGCAAGTCTCTGCCCCCGTGTGATGTAATAGTTATATTACCATCCATTCAATGCAAGTCTGTGATCAGCATTCTGACTTATAGACTGCATTCTGTGTCCCCAACCCCAAAAGTGAGATACTAGTGCTGTAAACTCACTGCGGGGTGGCACCCAAAACACTATATTTCACAAAATGCCAGCGCCCAGTCACACTTGTTTAGTCTGTCTCTCTTCCCCACCCTTCCTCCCTCCAACGTTGTCTGTCTGTCTCTCCCCCCTCCCTGCCTACCCCCCAACATTGTCAGTCTTTCTCCCCCACCCTCCTTCTCCCCAACGTTGTTTGTCTCCGTCTCCCCCCTCCCTCCCCCCCAACGTAGCAGATGTGCAGATATCTTCCATGCTGCCCGACACTTCTGTCTATTATGGACAGCCAGTCCGTCATAATAGACGGAAGTGTCGGGCAGCATGGAGCATGTCGTGCAGACATCCCCCGGCTGCCCAAATCTAGCTGGTGGCTAGTGGAGGCAGCCGGAGGATGTCTACACGATACGCGCAGCCATCATCCGCTGCTGCCTGGCACTTCCGCCGGGACTTTTATGATGAAGCCAGATGGATGTGCTCCCACCGGCTGTTAGCGAGGGAGGTCCAGGTCCCCAGCAGCTCTGCGGGGGACCTGGATCCCAGTATTATAGTCTGACCTTGATTTGAGGTCAGACTATAAGACAACCTTGAATATAAGAAGATGGGTCTTTTTCAGAGCATTTGCTCTGAAAAAAACCTTGTCTTATATTTGAGCAAATATGGTAATATAATTAACAACGCCCGTTAACCGTAAAAAAAATGACTGCTACAATCCTCCATTCTTTTTATAGTGGATTACTGACGTTTAAAAAAACCAGCACTCTTCTGTGCAGTAATTGCCACACAAAAGGTTCAATGACAGCCGGTACAAATTAACAGGCCAAAAAACGTAAATTTTGGCCTGTGAATTTAACTCCTTCATGTATTAATCTCTACCATTTCTTCAGGAAGACTATTGCATTCATCCACCACCCTCTCAGTAAAGTAATATTTTAATTAGTGCCTGGCCTGTATTAATCTCTGCCAGATTCTGGTGACTATTCCATGCACCCACCACACTCGCAGCAAAGTAATATTACTTTTCTGACCACAAAAAAATATTAAAAATATTAATTTGCCAGTGTTATCTTGCCACATATTTGCCAGTCTTATTTTGACCTTCAATTGTCAGTCCTATTTTTCCCTTTGTTTCCCAGTGTTAGTTTGTCAGTATTATTTTGCACATGTCACCCTCCTCCCCCATTCCCCAGTATTCACCCCCTGGCTGCTCCGTTTCCAGAGCATTTGCTCTGAAAAAAACCTTGACTTATATTCGAGCAAATATGGTAATATAATTACCATGCCTGTTAACCGTTAAAAAAATGACTGCTACAATCCTCCATTCTTTTTATAGTGGATTACTGGTGTTTGAAGAAAAAAACAGCACTCTTCAGTGCGGTAATTGCCACACAAAAGGTGATTCAATGACAGCCGGTAAAAATTAGCAGACCAAAAAATTTAAATATTTGCCTGTGAATTTAACCCCCCAAATAAGCACAACTTAACACAGCTTTTTCAATTCTCCCCTAAATTCACACAGGTTGGAGGGGCACGTTGATCCTGGTTGCTTTGGGAGTTAGGCAGACCAGGATAAACCAATATTTTTTGGTAAAAGTAATGTGATTACTGTGAAGACCAACCACCGTGATCACATGCCATAGATGAGAATTCAGTGTTTTGTAAATACTAGGTGTCAAAGCCCTCCCTCTGACAGACTTTGATTTTGTGTCAGACAGAGAGAGGAGAAAGAGAGCCATTGTAGACCATAATGTAATGCAGGGGCGTTGCTAGGTCTTCGGATGATCTGGGGCTAGAGCCCAGATGAGCTCGGTCACACACAGGGGAGTACCTAGAGCATTTGGCACCCGGGGCGGACCCTGAGTGTTGCACACACACACACACACCCCCCTCCCATAATAAAAATGTAAGAAAACACCCACAATTTTTTCAGTGTTTGAAAATTGTACAATTATAGATACCAGGAATATTGTGCCATTCAGAACCCAGTAATATTGTGCCAGTCAGATACCAGTAATATTGTGCCTTTCAGATACCAGTAATATTGTGCCACTCAGAGCCCAGTAATATTGTGCCATTCAGATCCCAGTAATATTGTGCCAGTAAGATACCAGTAATATTGTGCCATTCAGAACCCAGTAATATTGTGCCAGTCAGATACCAGTAATATTGTGCCTTTTAGATACCAGTAATATTGTGCCACTCAGAGCCCAGTAATATTGTGCCATTCAGATCCCAGTAATATTGTGCCAGTAAGATACCAGTAATATTGTGCCAGTCAGATATCAGTAATATTGTGCCACTCAGAGCCCAGTAATATTGTGCCAGTCAGATACCAGGAATATTGTGTCATTCAGAGCCCAGTAATAGTGTGCCAGTCAGATGCCTGTAATATTGTGCCAGTCAGAGCCCAGTAATAGTGTGCCACTCAGAGCCCAGTAATATTATGCCAGTCAGATACCAGGAATATTGTGCCAGTCAGAGCCCAGTGATAGTGTGCTAGTCAGAGCCCAATAATATTGTGCCAGTCAGAGCCCAGGAATATTGTGCCAGTCAGATACCAGGAATATTGTGCCAGTCAGAGCCCAGTAATGGTATGCCAGTCAGAACCCAGTAATAGTGTGCCAATCAGATACCAGTAATATTGTGCCAGTCAGAGCCCAGGAATATTGTGCCAGTCAGAGCCCAGTAATATTGTGCCAGTCAGATACCAGTAGTATTGTGCCAGTCAGAGACCAGGAATAGTGTGCCACTCAGAGCCCAGTAATAGTGTGCCACACAGATACCAGTAATATTGTGCCAGTCAGAGCCCAGTAATATTGTGCCAGTCAGAGCCCAGGAATATTGTGCCAGTCAGATACCAGGAATATTGTGCCAGTCAGATACCAGTAGTATTGTGCCAGTCAGAGCCCAGCAATATTGTGCCAGTCAGAGCACAGGAATATTGTGCCAGTCAGAGCCCAGGAATAGTGTGCCACTCAGTGCCAGTAATAGTGTGCCACTCAGAGCCCAGTAATAGTGTGCCACTGAGAGCCCAGCAATATTGTGCCAGTCAGAGCCCAGTAATAGTGTGCCACTCAGAACCCAGTAATATTGTGCCACTCAGAACCCAGTAACATAGTGCCAGTCAGAGCCCAGGAATAGTGTGCCACTCAGAGCCCAGGAATAGTGTGCCAGTCAGAGCCCAGGAATATTGTGCCAGTCAGAACCCAGTAATAGTGTGCCAGTCAGAGCCCAGTAATAGTGTGCCAGTCAGAGCCCAGTAATAGTGTGCCACTCAGAGCCCAGTAATAGTGTGCCACTCAGAACCCAGTAATAGTGTGCCACTCAGAACCCAGTAATATAGTGCCAGTCAGAGCCCAGGAATATTGTGCCAGTCAGAGCCCAGTAATATTTTTCCAGTCAGAGCCCAGTAATATTGTGCCAGTCAGAGCCCAGTAATAGTGTGCCACTCAGGACCCAGTAATATTGTGCCACTCAGAGCCCAGGAATATTGTGCCAGTCAGAGCCCAGTAATATTGTGCTAGTCAGAGCCCAGTAATATTGTGCTAGTCAGAGCCCAGTAATATTGTGCCAGTCAGAGCCCAGGAATATTGTGCCAGTGAGAGCCCAGTAATAGTGTGCCAGTGAGAGCCCAGTAATAGTGTGCCACTCAGAGCCCAATAATATTGTGCCAATCATATCCCAGTAATATTGTGCCACTCAGAACCCAGTAATATTGTGCCACTCAGAACCCAAGAATATTGTGCCACTCAGAGCCCAGTAATACAGACACACACACACACACACACACACACACCTAGACACCCTGACACACACACACACACCTAGACACCCTGACACACACACACACACCTAGACACCCATACACAGTCACACTTTTTTAAATTTTTTTACTTACCTTACACTTGGTCCGTCATCCAGGACCTTCTGCCGGATGTCCGTCCACCTGACATCCGGCAAGCAGCTGACAGCGCGACGGGGGCGGAGCTTGCACCCGTCGCGCTGTGATCTAGTATGGCCAGGAGGAGAGGCTAGGGAGCGAGCTCCCTATAGCAGCCTCTCCTCCCGATCGGCCCTCACCACCACGTGAGTTTTATCCTCCGATTCTGGGACTATGTCCCAGACGGAGGAAAGCTCACCGGGGGATTTTTTTTTTTTTTTATATATTTATAGTCCTGGAGTCTTAGGGCTAAAGAATACTTTAGCCCCAGAGTCTCCATTCGGGGCTCTGAAGGGGGGACTCGGGGCTATAGCCCGAGTAGCCCACCCTAGCGACGCCTCTGATGTAATGTATAAATGAAGTCACATCCCAGATCATTTATATTCTCATAGATTCAGCACCAACTAATCTTGGTGCTATTGACTTGTGATGCATATGGTCCCAGGGCCGCCATCAGGGGGGGCAGGCCAATACATTTGCCCCGGGCCATTAAAAAAAAAAAAATACTGCTTGCCAGTAGAGATGCTGGCCGGGGAGATCAAAAGATCTCCCCTCACCAGCATCTCCGTGCTTATTAATGGGCATATTGGCTGTGGCAAATTTATGGTCAAAGAGTGGCATACTAATGGAAAATTAGCTTTGGCAAATTAATTGTCAAAGAGTGGCATATTAATGGGCATACTAGCTGAAATTAATGGGAAAAAGTGGCATATTGGCTGCCAAATTAATAGGAAAAAGTGGCATATTGATAGACATACTATCGGTGGCATATTAATGGGAAAAGAGTGGCATATTAAAGTGAAAACTGGCTGTGTTAAAATAATGGCCAAACTAACTGTGGCAAATTAATTGGGAAACAAGCATTTTAATGAACAAACTGGCCATGGCATGTTAATGGGCAAACATTGGCATACTAATGGGCATATTCATAGGCATACTGGCTGTGGCATATACATTAGCAAACTGGCTGTGGCATATTCATGAGCAAACAATTGCATATTAAAGCAAACTGTGGCATACTAATGGAAAAACTGGCTATGCATAGTCATGGAAAACTGGCTGTTGCATATTCATGGGAAAACTGTGGCATACTAATGGACAAACTGGCTGTGGCATATTAATGGGGTAAGTCTAGGATGTGCAATGCAAGGGATGGGCCATGCCCTGGGGAGCATTTAAATCATTTGCATGATATACAAAGACCTTGATAAATTTACTTTGGGAGAATATGGAGGTGAGAAAAATATAGAGGGACGAGGGGTGGGGGGTAGAAGGGCCCTGAAATTTCTGATGGCCTGGTCCCAAAGTTGTTTCTGGAATGGGCAGAAGTGGGGCAGCCCAATTCATCAATAAAATTCCCCCAGCCACCACAAGAAAAAAAAACACCAAAAAATTGCAAAATGTGCAGAAAGAAAGGCAAAAGAAATGACACTTCATTTTATTGTCCTTTCTTCCCTTCTTAGTCTAGATTCTGTGTTCACAACTGCTTCAGAGAGTGCCATACAGTTGCCAACATTGAGCCGCCAGCTGTTAACCCCATCAACTGCCACTATATAAAATATGAAATGAAGGAGTTAATGAAAAAAATGCTAATAATGTACCTTATTGAGCCAGCTTTACTTCAAATTACTCTACTAGGGGGGATGGGACTGTTCTTCCTGTTGTTTTTTTGGCCAGTTCATCACATGAGAGGACATCGCGGGACAGTTTATTGTGCGTACAAGGTGCAAGCTTTCAATATTATAATTTTGTTTTGCTATGTTGTTCTTTAATGTTACGGCGTAGATTTAAATCTGCCAACTGTAGAATGAGAAGGAATGACTATTAAGAATAAAATCCATAACCAGACAACCTGACACAATGGTAGGAATTTATTCCTAATTTATTGTACGCTAAGAACAACATATTTTGTGTGGCATTCAATTTGGCCAACTTGAATAGCATGAAATCATGACAAATTATGTAAATAAAAATGATAAGATTGCTTAGAAATAATGTATATATGGTACTCATTTATACATATCATTCTACATGTTCTTGACAAGCAATGAAATTTCCTGTTACTTAATTATTGATTTGGGCTGACTGGAAGGATGTGTTTTAACAGTAAACTTGGTCATTTGGACTGTAATGATATCCTTTGATTAATAAAATACTTAGAGTGGATCAATGATTTTTTAACTGTTCACACCTTTAACATTGTAAGTGCATTTATCAGAAACAAAGTACTATGGTAAAATTTCGAACAAGCCAGCTTTATGGTATACATATAATGTCTCATGTGGCTAGGACAATGAATAGATCAAGATTGTGTGCACGTTAAATTGAACCTAACTAAGATTGCTGAAAAAAGTCTTGTAGCCAACAGTTGCACTGAAGCAGTTGCATTTTATGTGTGTTTCATGGACAGATACACACAATAAAGCACAGTCACCATGGATGAGGAAGGTGGTTTTAAATTTAGCATTTTACAACAACAAAAACATAAGCTTTAACCCCTTAGTGGCACGACTGTTTTGGCTTGTCCGACGCATGGTGACATGGGCACATCCTGCGGTGAATCATGCGGTTTTCCCAATCAACGATCGCGAAAACCGCTTTAACAGTGCTGGTCTATTGCATCAATAGCCAGCACTGAAATTTCTGATCTGGGGCACCCACGGTCGCCCCACAGAGCGATCGTGTGAGCCATACTGACGGAGCAGCATGCCCTCTGCAGGTCTGAGCTTCGGAAGTGAAAGTAACTTCACTTCCGTCGCTCTGAATATGCTACTTGACTGCCCCTAGTGGTAGTTAAGCAGCATAGCAATGTAAAAAAAATTAAAATAAATATTTAATTAACTAAAAACTTGTTATATAGTTAGATTAGCCTATAGAGTTCAACTTAAATAATTTTTAGCATAAGGGATAGGGTTAAAATTGAATTAAAACATATTAAGGGATAGCATAAGGGTTAGAGTTGGGGTTAAATTTAGTGTTAGGGTTAAATTTTGGGTTCGGGTCAAAAGGTCAATATAGGAAAAAAACAAAAAACACTATTTTTGGTTTTTGCCCCATAACTCGCAAGAAAATACCGAAAAATATGGAAACATGCATATTTATGAACTCGTTACAACATTTAGAAACTATTTAGATGGGGTCTTTTTTAATGATTTTATTTGTGTAAATTATATTTCAGGTCAAAGTTAGAAAAAGTGTTTTTCTTTAAATTTTTCATAATATTTTATGATTTTTTTGTAGTAAATTTTAAGATATGATGAACATAATGGTATCTAATTAAAGCCCTTCTTATGATGATAAAAACAACATATAATTTGTGTGGGTACAGTATGTGAGAAAGAAGAAAATTGCAGCTAAACACAAACACCCCAGAAATGTCAAAACAGCCATTGTCACTAAGGGAAAGTCAAGGTGAAAATGTCTTGTCACTAAGGGGTTAACATTTCTGAGGTGTTTGTGTTTTGCTGTAATTTATTTCTGTCTCATTTAGTGTACCCACACAAACTATATATCGTTTTTATATTCATAAGAAGGGCTTTCTTTTGATACCATTATTTTGATAATAGCATATAATATGATGTAAAAAAAAAATATATATATAGCAAAAAAAGAAAAAATTTCTGTTTATGACTTTTATTTAAAAAATAAAGAGACAACAAAAAAAAAAAACACTGCTAAATAGTTTTTAATATATGTGCTGAGTTCAGAAATAGCCCGTGTTTTTATGTTTTTGTGCCTTTTTATTCATGTTACAGGGCCAGAACTATAAGTAGTGCAAAGCTATTTTAAAATCCATTTTTTAAAAATTAGAGATAGTGACATTGTAACACTGATATCTGTACTAAATCCATGAATGACCCCCAACATGTATATATTTTTGAAAACAAACTAGACCACTAAGGGCATTTAACTTGGGGTATTTTTACACATTTCATGTAGTAATTTTACCACCAATCTTTGCCAAAGTTTTTTTTTTTTTTAATTATTCACATAGATTGCAATTTAGGTAAACATTACCTTAAAATGTGAAGGGGTATTTCCAAATAACACCTCAATATCTGTTCAGCAACATCTCCTGAGTACAGGGATACCACCCATGTGTAGGTTGGTTTATTTAGGGGTTAAAAGGCCACATTTGAGAGGTGCGCTTTTTGGTTTTCCAACTTGGAATTCTGATATGCAGAAAACCTGCGCCCATGGGGTCTAGGACTCTTCTTCGCCGCGGCTTCATCGCTGACAGTTCAGATCGGCAGTTAGAGCGCTGAACTGTCAGCAATGAAGAATAACGCGTCCGTTTGATCACAGACGCGGCTATGTAAGAGCAGACAGTTCAGCGCTGAACTGTCAGCTCTTACAAATGTAAAAGTAAAAAGAAAATACCCCCCCAATAAATGATTTCCCCCCAAAGTGGCCCCCCAAACCCCAATACTAAAATGAACCCCAAAACCCAATACTAAAATTAACCCCCTAAACCCTAATACTAACACCCAAACCCTAATACTAACCCCCGAAACCCCAATACTAAAATTAACCCCGAACCCTAATACTAAAATTAACCCCGAACCCTAAAAACAAATTCTAACCCCCTAAACCCTAATTCTAACCACCCTTAACCCCAAAACTAAAATAAACGTACCTTTAGCGATGAAATGTCCCGCGTTGAAATGTCCCGCGATGAGCTGTCATGAGATGAAGTGACGGCGGTGAAGCTGCTGCGCGGATGCAGCCACGATGAAGTGTCCCGCGCCCATGTTTCATTTGGGACATTTTTGAAGCCAGAATGTGTATTTTACCCCACAAAACCATACATTTTTGCAAACTAGACACCCTAGGGTATTTAATATGGTAGTATTTTAACACTTTCCATGCACTAATTCTACCACCAGCCTTTGTAAAATTTTAGGTTAGTAACTTTTAATGTTTTGTTTCCACATACATTGTACTTCGAGCATGAATTCACAGATCCTGTTATGTGTCAGTGCCAAACAACACCTCAACATGTGTTCAGCAACATCTCCTGAGTACAGGGATACCATGCGTGCATAGGTTTGTTGGGTTGTTTGGGGGCTAAAAGGCCTTTATTAGGGGGGATGCATTTCCAACTTGGAATTTTGACATGTAGTCAGCCTGAGCCCATGTTCCATTTGGGACACTTTTGAAGCCAGTCAAAGTATTTTACCCCATCAAACCATATATTTTGGAAAACTAGACATCCTAGGGTATTTAAAATTGTGGTATTTTAACACTTTCCAAGTACTAATTCTACCACCAACCTATGTCAAACGGTTGGGATGTCATTTTTCCCCCCACACGCATTGTAGTTCAGGCATGAATTTTCAGATTCTGGTATTTGCCACTGCCAACCAACACCTCAATATGTGTTCAGCAACATCTCCTGAGTACAGGGATACCACCCATGCATATGTTTGTTGGTTTGTTTTGGGGCTAAAAGGCCACATTTAGGGGTGACCATTTCCAACCTGGAATTTTGACATGTAGTCAGTCTGCGCCCATGTTCCATTTGGAACATTTTTGAAGCCGTCCAATGTATTTTACCCCATCAAACCATATATTTTTTGAAAATAGACATCCTAAGGTATTTCAAATGGTGGAATTTTAATACTGTATATGTCAGGGCTCGACAAACCCCGGGCGCCAGGTCGCCATGGCGACCAGGAAATCAGACCTGGCGCCCGGGTATCGTGAGTTCCGCGTGGTGCCCTCGGCAATAGGATCGCTTTTTCCCTTCTCTCCAGCAGCGGTGCGCGAGGGAGTAGAGTGAGTGCACCGGCTGCACAGACTTCCTGCTCCGCCCCCTCGCGCACCGATATATCGGGGAGCTCAGCAGGAAAGCTGCTCTCTGCCACCAGGCTGGAATGCCCCCCTCCCTTTATTTAGGCTTGAATGCCCCCCCCCCCCCCCTTCTGGTGTTATAGCAGGGAGGGGGGACATTGATAGGTGAACATTTTTTATTTATTTTTTTCCTTTAAAAAAAACCTTCTTCCGTGTGTGTGTGTGTGTGTATATGTGTCTGACTGGATGTGTATGTGTGTGTATATATGTGTCTGGATGTGTTTGTGTATATATATGTGTCTGGATGTGTTTGTGTATATATATCTGTGTATATATGTGTCTGGATGTGTTTGTGTGTATATATATATATATGTGTGTGTCTGACTGGATGTGTTTGTGTGTATATATGTGTCTGACTGGATGTGTTTGTGTGTATATATGTGTCTGACTGGATGTGTTTGTGTGTATATATGTGTCTGACTGGATGTGTTTGTGTGTATATATGTGTCTGGCTGGATGTGTTTGTGTGTGTGTATATGTGTCTGGCTGGATGTGTTTGTGTGTATATATGTGTCTGACTGGATGTGTTTGTGTGTGTATATATGTGTCTGACTGGATGTGTTTGTGTGTATATATATGTCTGACTGGATGTGTTTGTGCGTATATATGTGTCTGACTGGATGTGTTTGTGCTTATATATGTGACATGGATGTGTGTGTGTGTGTGTGTGTGTGTGTATGTATGTGACTGACTGGATGTGTGTGTGTGTATGTATATGTAGGAAAACAAGGTGTAGCGGGTTTCGCTATGTGTGTCTGTCTGTGACTGGGTGTGTTTATGTGCTTTTGTCTGGCTCCTAGATATTTTAGCTGGCTCCTAAAACTCGGATACATTTGTCAAGCCCTGGTATATGTACTAATTCTACCACCAGCCTTTGTAAAAGTTTGTGGTGGTAATTTTTTTGGAGTTTTGTTTCCACATGCATTGTACTTCAGGCATGAATTCACAGTATATGTCACTGCCAAACAACAACCCAATATGTGTTCAGCAACATCTCCCGAGTACAGGGATACCATCCATGTATAGGTTTGTTGGTTACGCAATCGTGTGACTGCTTGAAGAGCACAGGAAGCAACTACTTCCAGCCTCTTAGAAGGGCAGCGCCATCTTGGTCGTGCATTTTTTTTTTGTGTTACTGATTGCCTCGACTTCAATCAGCAACACTTACAGAGCATAGGAAGCTATTTAATTCGCTTCCTATGCTCTTTTTTGAATGCCCGTGTTTTAAAGGCGCTGTGCCTTTTAAACTGGCATTTCTATCGCTCTCCGGAGCGATCGAAATGCCGACAGGCGTTTTTTTCAGTATTGAACGATGCTTCCATACGGAAGCATCGTTTCAATACCATGTGAGCACTGAAAGCGGAAAAAATCTGCTTTCAGTGCTCATTTTGACACAGGACGCCTCGCCACACAGGACTGACCTAGCACATCCTGTGTCGGCAAGGTGTTAAAGCAAGGCATTCTAAAGGAATCAGTGCAATATCATGCTTGTCTCTAGTTAACTATATACAGAGATTAGCTCTATGTAATGTTGGCTGAATATAATGAGAAATGGACATAGATGTACACAGATGTAGAAAAGAGTGTGGCTACATATTCACATACTGTATTTGCTTGCATATAAGACAAGGTTTTTTCAGAGCACATGCTCTGAAAAAGACCCCTTGTCTTATATTCGAGGTTGTCTTATAGTCTGACTATAAGACTGGGATCCAGGTCCCCCCAGAGTTGCAGGGGACCTGGATCCCCCTCTCAAGCAGCCCGGCACGTATCATGCAGACATCCCCCGTCTGCCCCCACTAGCCACCAGGGAGAGAGAGACAATGTTGGGGGGAGGAAGGGGGGGAGAGACAAGGTTGGGGGGAGGCAACATAGGGGGGAGAGAGGAGGTAGAGAGGCATTGTTGGGGGGAGGGACTGGGTAGAGAGGCAACGTAGGGGGGAGAGAGGCAACGTTGGGAGGAGAGAGGCATCATTGAGGGGGAGCTCTCATTGGGCAAGTCTGGGGGGTAGGGGCAGCATTGGCACATAAAAGGAAATAAAAACAAGACATTTTTATATCATAATTTTTTTTAATTAAATATGAAAAAGCAATTTACATGTGAATATATACAAGTTAAACTTTTTTTCCTATAGGGTAGTCTTATATTCAGGCTTTTAGTTTTTTTCCTAAAGGAATATCCAAAGTTTGGGGGGTCGTCTTATAATCAGGGTCATTTTATATTCGAGCAAATACGTTAATTCTCCTCGAATAGCATGGATAGCAGAAAAACACTGGAGCTGTGGGCCACATTTGTTATGATGCTTAGCCAGCATTAATGGAAATGTTTTCTATGACTGATAACCGTGCAGAGAATGATACATTCCTTACCTTGCCTTAGCCCTGTACCAGTTCTGTCCTAGTCTTGCCTTCTATGCCTTGTCTTTATCTTGCCTTATTTCTGTCTTCTGCTCCTGTAATCCATCAATGGGTGCCTTCCAGGTTCTGTCTCATCAGGACCCCATCATGACAGAGTGGCTGAATAGAGGCGCTCTCCCCTGCCTGGCTTTACACATGAAGACTCGAGACTTTAGTCCCATTAACCCCTGAAAGCCTTCTCATTAGAGTGTACCTGGGCACTGTTCCATTTTTTATCTTCAATTTTGTGGCTGGGTGTTTCTCTTTCAACCATCAACGGTTTACCTTTTCTAAAATATTATACAATTAAACACACCCATGATCATTTGTTCTGAATAAAGCACTGCAATAAATTAGGTGTTGGGGTCAGTCTTGGTGTGCAATGTGGGTGATGGGGCATGTCCTAAATGTGCAATGTGGGTGATGGGGCAAGTCCAGGGGTGCAAGAGTAAGTCCTGGGTGTGCAATATGGGTGATGGGCATGTGCTGGGGTAAGTCCTGGTTAAACAACATGGGTGCTTGAGAAAGTCCTGGATGTGTGATGTGGGTGCTAGGGCATGTCCTGGGTCTGCAGTGTGGGTGATGGGGCTAGGGAGACCACATTTTATTTCTGCCATTCAGGTCACCTGCTAAGACTTGAAGAAAGGAGATTTAGTCTGACAGCGAAAGGGATTTTTACAGTAAGGAAAATAAAGGTATGGAATTCACTGCCTGGAGAGGTGGTTCTAGCAAATACCTTAGATGCCTTTAAAAGCGGCCTGGATACTTTTTTTTTTAATGAGCCAGAGCATAAAGGGCTATGTATGTTAGTATAGGCATTCATATTTTTTTAGAGCTTGTTGATACAAGAAGAAATCTGATTGCCATTTGGAGTCAAGAAGGAATATTTTTCCCCACCAAAATATGGAGTTATTTTCCTTCTTTTGGATCAACAGCAGTAAACAGCAATAGGAAAAGTGTTAAATGTGATGGACACAAGTCTTTTTTCTACCTAAACTACTATATAACTATGTAACTAAATAGTCGATAGCATGCCGATTAAGCATGCATGGGATAGGCACGAAAGGGAATTAAACAAAACAGTCTGCACTATGTTTTGTACTGTTTTTTTCTCTTCTATGTAAATGTTTTGTACCAGCAAAGCAAACCATCAGTGGAAAAGATAAGTTGATTGTTTATTCTTTGTCTTTATATCGTGCGCACCCTCACTATCTTTTTACAAATTGAATTATTGGAGGTGCTGTATTTGGAGGGGTACATCACTGGAGTGGCAGCTGCACTGCACGATATTTTGTTTGAGAGCCACTGTCACAATTTATTCTATTTGTTGCACAATTAATTCTGAAAAGCGTAGCTACAATTTTTGCAAGAAAGTCAGAGCTACTGGAGTTGACCCTTGTTTGTAAAACCCTGATCCCAGTACAGGGTACCAAGGGAAGAGGCACTTTTGTTACAATAGATACATCTATATATAAATAAATAATTATATATAGAGATATACATTTAAGTATCTAATACAGATACAAGTAAATATAAGTTTACAATATGTATGTATGTATGTAATATATATATATATATATATATATATATATATAAATATATATATATATATATAATTTAGCAGCACAGCACCCGGGCCATTAACATTCTATTGACCCGAAGCTGAGTGCCTCATACCTTGGATTTTATATATGTTAAATACTTGTATTTAGTTGTATATATATTTATATATGTTACTTGTATTTTTACATACAACCTAAATAACAAGGGAAAATAGCCACTTGTTGTTGGCCAGATTGGTAAACATAACCTTGTGTCATCAGATTATAACAAAATAACCTTTGTTAATAAACTTTTCAGAGTTTGAAGAGAAGAAACAATTAGAGACTGTATCACACTTGCATAGACAGTTATAAAAATAAACTTCAGGACTGTAATAAATAAAATTTAACCCAAGCAGTCTTAAAGTATACATTTTGATAAGCATCCTGAAAAAACTTATATACTATAAAAAAAACAAAACTAAAATTTGATAGAATTTTTTTTACAAACCAAACTCTTTTTCGTACTTTGCCCTTTTTTGAAAGTCTTTCACTGTGTATTAACCCCTTCCCTGCCTTTCATCACTGTATAAGCAGTAATCTTGCACAGCAACGGTATGTTTTGCTGTCTGCACTATTCTATGGATTAATTACTTTGTACTGTAATGTATTACAGTACTAGATAGGCTCTTCTAAGAGCTATTAACCCCTTCTTTGCTCGAGATCACTGCTTACGCGGACTCAGGGTTCGATTTTGACCCTGGTCAGCTTTCTGATACATCATCTAGTGATGTATCGGTGGCTGCTGAGCCCTTGCCACAAGGAGTGATGGGTGTCTACCGATAAAAATTATATGGTTTGGTGGGGGTAAATTACATTGGCTGGCTTCAAAGATATATCCCATATAGGACACGGACGCAGGTTGACTACATGTCAAAATTCCAAGTTGGAATTTTGAGATGCGCATCTCACAAATGTTGCCTTCTGGCCAAAAAACAAACCTATGCATGGGTGCTATCCCTGTACTCGGGAGATGTTGCTGAACACATATTGGGTTGTTGTTTGGCAGTGACATATACCAGAATCTGTGAATTCATGCCTGAAGTACAATGCATGTGGAAAAAAAAACTCCCAAAAAAGAACTACCACAAACTCTTACAAAGGCTGGTGGTAGAATTAGTACATATACAGTATTAAAATACCACCATTTAAAATACCTTAGGATGTCTTTTTTCCAAAAATATAGGGTTTGATGGGGTAAAATTCATTGGACGGCTTCAAAAATGTTCCAAATGGAATATGGGCGCAGGCTGACTACATGTCAAAATTCCAGGTTGGAATTGCGCACCCCCTCCTAAACGTGGCCTTCTAGCCCCCAAACTACCCAACAAACCTATGCATGGGTGGTATCCCTGTACTCAGGAGATGTTGCTGAACACATTTTGAGGTGTTGTTTCGCACTGACATATAACAGGATCTGTGAATTCATGCCCAAAGTACAATGTATGTGAAAAAAAATTACTATCCATAACATTGACATAGGCTGGTGGTAGAATTAGTGCATGGAATGTGTTAAAATACTACCATTTGAAATACCCTAGGGTGTCTAGTTTTCAAAAATATATAGCTTTGTGGGGTAGAATACACTTGTTGGCTTCAAAAATGTCCCAAATGGGACATGGGCGCAGGTTTTCTGCACGTCAGAATTCCAAGTTGGAAAACCAAAAAGCCCACCTCTCAAATGTGGCCTTTTAACCCCCAAATAACCTAACCAACCTATACATGGGTGGTATCCCTGTACTTAGGAGATGTTGCTGAACACATATTGAGGTGTTGTTTGGTACTGACATATAACAGGATCTGTGAATTCATGCCCAAAGTACAATGTATGTGAAAAAAATTACTACCCAAAACATTGACATAGGCTGGTAGTATAATTAGTGCATGGAATGTGTTAAAATACTACCATTTGAAATACCCTAGGGTGTCTAGTTTTAAAAAATATATGGATTTGTGGGCTAGAATACACTTTCTGGCTTCAAAAATGTCCCAAATGGGACATGGGCGCAAGTTTTCTGCATGTCAGAATTCCAAGTTGGAAAACCAAAATGCGCACTCCCTAAATGTGGCCTTTTAGCCCCAAAACAAACCAAGAAACCTATACATGGGTGGTATCCCTGTACTCAGGAGATGTTGCTGAACACATATTGAGGTGTTATTTGGAAATACCCCTTCACATTTTAAGGTAATGTTTATCTAAATTGCAATCTATGTGAAAAATTTTAAAAAAAGATTTTTTGCTGCAAACTTTGGAAAAGATTGGTGGTAAAATGGCTACATGAAATGTGTCAAAATACCCCAAGTTAAATGCCCTGAGTGGTCTAGTTTTCAAAAATATGTACATGTTGGGGGTCATTCATGGATTTAGTACAGAAATCAGTGTTACAATGTCACTATTGCTAATTTTGAAAAAAAGGATTTTAAAATAGCTTTGCACTACTTATAGTTCTGGCCCTGTAACATGAATAAAAAAGCACAAAAACATAAAACATGGGCTATTTATTAACTCAGGACATATATTATAAACTATTTAGCAGTGTTTTTTTGTTGTCTCTTGTACATGAGTATACGATTTTTCAAATAAAAGCCATATTTTATTATTTCTTTTACATCAAATTATATGCTATTATCAAAATAATGGTATCAAAAGAAAGCCCTTCTTATAACGATAAAAACGATATATAGTTTGTGCGGGTACACTAAATGAGACAGAAATAAATGACAGCAAAACACAAACATCTCAGAAATGTTAAAACAGCCCATGTCACCAAGCGTCGGACAAGCCAAAAAAGTCATGTCACTAAGGGGTTAACCCTAGATCTCAACCCTAATTATTGTTTTATTTGTTGTTGTAATATTGCAGACTGCAGCTAGGGGTAGTCTAGCAGCTACAACAGAACTCTTGCCCACAACAGGGCAGTGCCATTTCTGGAATGTCGCTGCTCTTCCGCATACTTTTGCTCCTAGGAGCGATCGTATGTGCGTCACAGTGTCTTTTTCAGTGTTGCATTATGCCTCCTAATGTACGTCCTGTGTCGCTAAGCGGTTAAAGTTTTAACAGTGCATTATACAAAGCCAACGGAGTCCTTCTAGTATAAGAAATTCACCAGGTTTGTCCCTGCACATTGTATAGTTAAGTCAGCATTATGAATGGAGCTTTTTTTTTACTAAAGGTACATTGCAGTTTAGATGAGATGAACATTTTGTTTCATTGGCTTAACTATAGTTAGTGCAGGGGAAAACCTGATGAGTTTGTCTAGCAGCAGACACACAACAGATTGTCACTGCACAATATGTAGCAATAAGTCAGTCAGATAAAATGTTCCTACTGGATCAACTAACCGGCACCTCACTTTTAGTGAATAGCTCCCACAAAGTGCACTAACAATGCTTTCAGTACTTTCCTGATACCACACAGGATAATAAACCCCTCAGTTTCCCAAATCACAGACACCGTCTTTTTTTTTTTAGAACCAAGCATTAATGTATAACATACATTTATTGTAAGCATCTGCTACAATCTAATAAAAATGTTTCTTCTACAATGAACGTGTAGCAGCCAAAGACTATCAATTTGCTGGTTCCCCACTGCATTATTTATTAGTTTCTTATCTTCACGTTCCAATGTCTTGTTCATATCTCAGACAAAATCTTAAACTACAAACCATTCTCAGATAACGATCTTCTCTCTCTTCAACCTGTGCTGCAGTGTTCTAGTGCCAAAAAACATTTGTTATATGGAATGTCTTGTACCATATCAGTACTATAGTAGTATTGTTCTATGCTGTGATGTTTGTGAGTGTTTATTTTGACCAATTTTATATTTTTATTCAATTTGGAATTTTTGCCAGATAAGTGAGGAAGAGCGCTGGGAATTGGTAAAAGGTTAAACTAAAATTAATTTAAGCTATTAAGTCAAACAGTTTCTGAAACAAATCACAGTATAGTTGAAAAAAGAAAAAGGAGGAAAACTGCAAATAAGCTAATCAATGAAGCTAATTTCAGGAACATTTTATATAAAAAAAACACTTATTCCATACTAGTGAGGTAAGTACCTCAAAATAAATATAATTTTAAAAAAAGGCTGACCTTGGATTCACGTTAAGCAATCTATAACTTGCAAATGCTTAATGTTTTGCAAATAAGCCTTAAGAAGTCTTTTGCAAATATTTTTCTAAATTAACAATAACAGTATATGATGGTGTTGTACTAACAATGAAATAATCAATCTGGCGTATATGCAGGTAAAAAAATATTTTCAGGTGGAACTACAACAGTCTTTGTAGAAGCAAATTATATTTTTTCTGATGTAGATACTATGAAGTTAAAATTGCATGTACTTTAGAGGCTACAAACGATATATCCACACTAAGGTCATGTATGCTTTAATCTGAATTGTTAGCAACACTTGCGAACACTGAGGGCTGTACACTAAAACTGAACTGACAAGCAGTGGTGTACTTAGGTATTGTGCTGCCCTATGCTTGACTGAACTTAACCCCCAACCTTCATTTGTCATACCCCTTCCTCTTAAGGCTCCACCCCTTCTTCTATTTTAGTGCGCAAGGCATGTGGTGGAGTGCCGTGAAACATCATTAAATTGTCTGTCACAAAATACAGTAACTGTACTTTAAAGACTGTAGTCATTTGAGCTTTGCAACTAATTAGCCTCCCGTTTTTACTACAGCTACAACTATTTGGGGTATCTGATGTCTTTGTTGTAGCATCAGCTAATTTAGATCTCTGTAGAAACATTGTTACATTTACTCAATGTCTAGACATTCTCATAGCACTTGTAAGTTTATTCACATTAATAAGAAGCCATTTGGTTTAATTACCACCATATATAAGCACTGTGTTGTAGATTCAGGATATACCTACTCACAATTAGTTTTGATTTTATCACTTGTTTCACTCTGTCATTTTATTTACATACTGAATACAAGTTATGTCTTAAATTTGGCCCATGGAAGGGGATCGATTTATGTATATGTTCTCCATATAGGAAAGCCAACCTGCCTGTTTCAAGATGCTATAGAAAGAGTAACACATATATTTTGTGCAATACAGAAACATGAATACAAAGGACAGAAGCATGAAGAAAGAAATGTCACAATTTTTATTCATCTATCAATTGTGTGAAGGCAAATCAAATCAAAAAACAGGTTTATCTGCAGGGTCTACTCAATAAAGAAAGAATAGCAGGGATCTGAGATGAGAACTTTCAAACTTTTGGCCAATATTATCCAATGCAGCTGAATGGAAGAATTTTTCCAAGTCAGCTACTTTGGGACACAAATTCACTTTGGTGCAAGATGAAGATTACTGCTTGTATAGTGCACAGGCTTTTTTCAAAGTGTGATTGGATGTATGCCTTCTGCATACATCATATTTGTAATATTTGACTCAGGCCCTCCCTCAGTGATGATATTCCATTCATTTGAATGAACTCGTTCGTTCCTGCAGCAGCAAAACAAAAAAAGGGAAATTGACTTTTACTCAGCTAGTGTGGGCAGTCCTGGCTTCTTGCAAACTGCTGTCATTTCAGCAGTAATCAAAATGTAAAACATGCATTTTAAAGTACTTGCATGTACATTACTTAGAAAATGCAATTGTTCGTATCCTTTCATCCAACTGTACAAGGCAGTTTTACCTAAAGAATGCAACCTTACTGCTGCAATTCACACACAAATATTAGCTGTGTATCCTGTATTTCATTTTCCACCCATGCTGAGTAAACCAGTTAGACCAACTCACAACATCACACGTAGAATCCTACAAGCATCTTATGATTGGAAAAATTAAAATGGGGCTTACTCAGAGTGTTCTTCAGGGACATTACTTTGCTGAACTTCTGGCCAAGTCAGAAAATCAGTAACAGAACTGTAATAAATACATAGCTTTATTTATTTTAACGTCTATCGCCTTCCACATGACTTGAGGGTATTGTCAAAATAGATGGATTATTAAGCCACCTAAAATAAAAAGTGTAAAACAGATCAGCAAAACTCTAAATGATGTACCAATTTATTCTGTAGTTTCATTTTTTGGGATTGCTGTTTAAATTGTGCAAGCTTTGACAGCCACAAACAGCTTGGCTGGAACTATTGCACAGCAGACTTTAGAAAGAACACCTATTCTTCATACCTTGACTTGCATTCCTACAGTGTCCATGGGGACTAATTACTGAACCAGAACAGGAAGAAAGAAGTGGGGTAAAGAAAAAAAGTAGCTTGCTTAATTCTATTAAACTCTTGTGATGACAGAAAGCAGCAATCATTTTGGAATAACTTGGGGAAAATGTTCTTTATGACATTTACTAAGAAGAAAGGCGAACAAATCCTATCAAGCTTTAACTATCACAAACATAATAAAATGCACTGTTCCAATCAACACTTATTGTAAGATCTAAATTGAAGTCTTGATAATTCTAGTATGCAATATAAAACAAATTAAAGGATAATTCAGATTGAAAAGTATTACCTATATTAACTTGACTATCTTTTCCCTTTTATCATATGTCTGCCTTGATTTCAGACTATGTTACCATCGCCTGTACTTATTCTCACTCAGGTCTATGTTAATTCCTGCCTTGTACCTTATTTTTCTTTTTTTTTAGAGTTTAATTGCTTAAGTAGTTTTTAATCTTTATTAGGTTTTTTGTTTTTTTTCCATACAAAGTTAATAAATAAAAAAAAACAGGTACAACGTGTATCTTCAGGGGAATCATAAGATCTGGTGGGTGCTCCAAGTCATTTAATCAGATAAAACCTTTTGGTGCTTATTTACATATATTGTGATTCGTCTTAGTTTCTATAAATGTTATATATCCCCTTAACTGGGGCGTTGTACCAGACAAAACCAGACACTGACATACAAACATGTAGGGGGTGGCGCCCGGTTCTCGACCGGATGTTCACTTCTCATAATATGTGAGCCCTGGAGTTAAGGTGTGAAGTTTAAGTTTCAGGGTAAAAGGCCAACCATGATGACCATCTTCGATCGAATGTGTTTTGGTTTCCCAGGAGATAGGCCATATTTTTTTCCATTCTGTGTTGATAGGAGACTTGGTTCTTAACCTGTAGCCAGGTTGGTGTTTTTTCTGTTCTCCATACCCTGGACAATACCATTTTTGTCGCCATCAATATATGAATAATGAGATATCTTTTATCAAACTTTATTTTGTTGTCCATGATATGGAGAAGAGACACCTCTAAAAAGAATTCGAGGTTTACACCCAGTATATGATTTATTTCCTTATATACCTCTTTCCATAAAGCCAGTACAGATTTACATTGCCACCAGATATGTTTATGGTCCCCAATTTCCTTTTTACATCTCCAACATAGTATGGAGTTGTTTCTATTGAGTTTGTTCATGGTAATTGGGACCAAATGCCATCTGTATACTATTTTAATGTGTAGTTCAACTAAGTTGAGGCTTTTGATTACTTTTTTAATTTCTTTAATTGAGGTGTGCCACTGCCCATCATTTATTTGTTTTGAGCTATCTCTTTCCCATGAGATCCAAGCTTTGGCTCTCCTGGTGTTTTCTTTTTTGCCCAGCATGTTGTATATTTTTGGGAGAATCTTTTTTTTTACAAGAGCTATTATCGAAAATGTCTTCTAGTTTTATTTCGAAACTGTCATTCCCTACATTTAGTATAGTATCGTTTTTTTTATTCTCAAGTAGGGGAATATTTCACTGTTTGGGAGATCCAATTCTGTTTGTATTTGTGGAAGCGGTTTAATGATCCCTTTAGGTGCTATATCAGCAATAACCTTATCTTTGTGGTTTTTCCAGTTTTTCAGGTTTAGATCTGTCAAGTTTAGTCTCAGGATCTCTAGTGGAGAGTCAATAGGTATCTTGTTAATTAACTTATATTTAGCCTTGAAGTGTAACCATTTTTTTAATAAGTGCTGTACTTGTGGAGGAATTGGCAGTTCGGCCAGGACCTTCCTCAATAGGTTTGTTGACCACAAGATCGTAGAGGTGTTTTCTAAACCCATTAAGTCAGCCTCTAACCTATTCCACGGTTCTGTTTTGTCAGTTATTGTATGCCATTTTTGGACATGATACAGAGTGCTTGCTTCGTCGAATTTCTCCATATTTGGAACCCCTAGTCCGCCCATTAGTATGCTTTAACATATGTTCTTTACTTATTCTGGGTTTTTTTCCTGCCCATATATATTGATGAAAAAGTGTCTGCAGACTTCTGATATTGGTGTTTGAGACAGGCAGGGGTAGCATCCTGAATAAATATGCCCAACGGGGAAGTATATATGCCTTGACGACGTTGAGCCTACCCGTCCAAGAAATCTCCAGATTTTTCCACTTTTTAGTCAGTTTCTCTTTTGTCTCGTTAAATAAAGTTTCGAAGTTTTATCCATAAGCTCATCCATAATGGGAGTAATAGTAATTCCTAGAAAGTTTCTACTCGAATTCCAATGCTGATCCAGATACAATTCCAGTTTCAGTCACAGGAACATGCAGCTCGACCCCTGGGAGAGACTCGGTTTTCAGATGAATAAGTGGACTTGTTTCCCCTCATGCTCATCACAAAAGTATAAAAAAATGAAAAGCTCCCATCCGGACTCATCTGTTGGAAACTTCCTTTCCAGCTCCCCTTTGGTTGATGTGAATCTTGGGTATCCCCACAATGTTTACAATATATTTTATGGAAGTGGGTGCAGCATTAAAACTTCCTACACACACTTTAGGCCACTTAATAGACATAGTATTCACTAAGTCATGTGCCATCTCTAATTTCTCCCATTCTCCTTCCCGCCTGTCTGACCACCACCTTCTTACCTTCTATCCCACTTTACCTCAGCCGACTATTACACATCACTGCCAACTCAATTCCCAAATACTACTATATAACTCCATGCTCCCACTACTTACCACTGCACTTGAAACCTCTCTCCGATCGTTTCCATCCATCTCATGTCCAGAGGAAGCTGCTAACTTACAACAGCATCCTCACCTCAGCCCTTGACAACATTGTTCCTGTTGCTGCCAAATGTTTTAGGAAAACACGCTTCAACTCTGCTCTCACTCAGTCCAAGCAACATTATTTCTCTACCTTAATATCCACCCTCAAATCCCAAACATCTCGTGTAATGCTCTCCTCTTTCCTAGGGAAGCATCATGGCTACCGATGACAGGATAAAAATTACATGTCGGTTTATCCTCATACAAGGTCCAATGGTCTTATGCTTCTATATTGAATGTTATTTAGTGTCTATTTATTGCTATATCTTTAATTAAAAGAGCGTCTCGTGTTCTCTTAATATTTTCACAATCCTGGTACAGTAAAATGGACACAAATATAAACAGGGACTTGAGTGTAAAAGCCACACACCAGTTTTTTAAGGAAAACATATACAGTTAAGCTCTCTTCTTTTTTGCCATCTGTCCTCACCAAGAGTTACCAGGCCACTTGCTATTTTACTTGTGACTATATCCTCACTTCAGACTGTTAGATTGATTGCACAGGGCCCTGCTCACTTTCGGTTATGTTTTCCCCCCACTCTACAGCATTGCAGAACTTGATGGTGTTTCAGAAGTAAATAATAATATAGGTGTTAATATGGTGAAGAAAAGAGATTATTATGAAAAGGGTTGCAGCCAGAAGAAATATATATGGACATATTAGGGTCGAATATGAGTGAAATAAGTTAATAAAGAGCGAAAGAGGAGAGTACATTATGGAGAGCCTCGGGGAAAAAAAACAGATAGTAGTAAGTGAGTCATTATAGAGATAACCTACTTACTTAGTAATACCATTTAATATACTGTGCTTTATTTATTCTCTGGATGCTCGAGATGTATTTAATATTACATCAGAGTGACCCCTCTGATGCACGGATAGGCAACATGTCCATACAAGGACACCAGGATCCGTAGCACAGTGGTAAAAGCCCATAGAACATCAATACATTGTCCATCACAAAGTCCAGTAAATGTCCACTTTGAGCGATGCTGGTGCCTGTTATATGTTTTGAAGAATATATTAATGTAAACCTGTGTCTGAGTTTAATGTCCTTACCTTAGACTGGCCAGGCTGCTGTACTAGAATGACACAAAATGAAAGTGGAGTGCCAACCACAATTACACTAATTATAGGTGGTTGCATCCATCTACCCATACTACACTGCAAGAAAGTTACATTTAAGGGAATTTTTTTTATTTTGAATGTCCCAGTATCTTCCCTGCAACTCGAAAGATTATGTAACATCAGGGCACTAGACGTGGCATTACTTTCAGCAATTAATGTATATGTGACCTTTTACACGGAAAAGGTTAGCAAAAATTATAACTTTTTATTGTATCTTTGGGACATAATGTTCTAATAATGTCAGTGTAAGCCTCTGGGTCACCTGCTGGTAAAGAAAAAAATCTCTGCAATGTAATAAGAAACCTAACTTTTATAACTGTATTTTCAATTGGATTGCAATGGCATACAAATAAGAAAAGATTATATATAAACTAATACAGTGTTGAAAATTTACACACAAGTCTATAATTAACAAATACAATATCTATATTTTAAAAATTGTTTCTTTCCAAATAAAAAACAACTTTTTAAAATGTTTTTAAAGTGTACCCTCTTATAAGAATATAACAAATGCATATTTTATGGGGGGGTGGAGCACTCCTGGTGTCATGTGCAGAGCTGCCCCTGCGCAAGTAATGAATTAGAGTGCCAGAACATGCTCTGAGGCATTACTATGCACAAGGAGGACAAAGAGAAATGAAAGCAAGAGACAGACAAAGAGGGGATGGGATAGAGAGACAAGTGAGAGATGTGTGTTTGGGTAGAGGGACAGATAAGGGGGATGAGGCAGAGAGACATACAAGGGACAGATAAAAGGGAGATATACAGCACCATGTGTATGTCTTTGGCACACTGTACAGCTAGGAAAGTTATTCAGCATCATGGCACCCTGTATACTTAGGGAAACTGTGGCATCATCATCTGAATGTCTCTGGCAAACTGTATTTCAAAATTAAAGTTACATGGGGTCTCTAAATGAAGCTAGGTGGGCAGTAGGGTGAAAATGGTATCAAAAATAAGATCCACCAAATATGTTTGGAATAGAAAATTACCATATTTATTTGACTGTAAGACAAGGTTTTTTTCAGAGCATTAGAAAATCTTGTGGGGCAGATGGCTGTGGGGGCAATATTGACTAAGTGTGGGATGCATTGGGTAAGTGTGGGGAGCAGATGGCTGTGTGGGGAATACATTGGGTAAGTGTGGGGAGCAGATGGCTCTGCGTGGGGAATACATTGGGTAAGTGTGGGGGCAGATGGCTCTGCGTGGGGTGCATCGGCTAAGTCTGAGGGAAGATGGCTCTGCGGGAGGATGCATTTGCGAATAAAAGGAAATAAAAACAAGAAATACATTTTCCTCTAATCATAATTTTATTAAATATGATATAACAGTTTACATGTTAATATTTTTAGGGTACTCTTATATTCAGACTTTCTTTTTTTCCTAAATAAATATCCAAAGTTTGTGGGGTCGTCTTATATTCAAGCAAAATGGTATACATTTGTCATTCTTTTATATAAACATATACCAAACCCTTGAGGATAACACTCCATTTATTTATTTTGATATCTGCAATTATGGAATCATATTCAAGGGAAACAGTTAAACAAGTCTCTCCTGCCACAAAGTATTCCACTACATGCAATTTTCTAATATGAATAAAATCAGCCAACATAACCGGCAAAGTAAAGCTATAGAGAGTAGTCATATTTATTTTCTGTCTGACGGCAACTTACGTACCTTGAATAATTATTGTGATGATAAGTACCAGTTGTTCTATTTTAAGTTAGGAAAAAGTGTAAGATTATTTAATGAAATCGTAATTAATTAATTAATGAAATCAATAGACTTTGAAACTTAGGTATTAAATACAGTACTACTAAAGGCCATTTCCTAAGGAGAACATTGCATGAATATATATGTGTATTGCAGCACACCAGGGTCACAGTCTGGGGCATATTTACATACAATTGATAAGGTTTTTTTTCCCCTTCAAAAAGTCTTATCAGTAGTTGAGATGCAATATTTGCCTAGGTCTAAATTCTGGCAAGCGTCAGGAAGAACACAGTTTTATGTTCCCGTCATTATTTGTTTTCGTCTGGCTTGAAAATGAATATGTCCTGATGAATAATGTAAATGAGCATTACAATGAACAAATCTTCCATGTTCAGTGTGTGTAATGTCTACCTCTGTAGAAACCTGACCTACACACAAAAATCAGCAGGAAAAACCTCTTCTACACTGTCAGGTTCTCTTTTGCTCTTTGAAGGGCATTAAATGTTTGTAAGCGGATGTCAGTAGGGAATCTCAGATGTACATACTAAATGACTAATATGCAACCGTTAGACTGTTCATTCACACCAATTGTATGAAAAGTGGTTAGCAAGAAACACAGGCCTAGTAAAACTTGTGTATGCTAATCATATTATATAATAAGGGATACAAAAAGTAGAATATCTGTTTCAGTCCTATTGTGCATTTATTGCCATTTTCCGAGCAAGAATTACAATAGATGTCTGAGAATGCCGGTGATAGCCGGCGATTAATACCAAGTTTGAATTCTGCTGATGAAGATAAACTCTTCCTATTATTGTGAACATTCCTTAATGCTTACTCCAGTCTGGTCAGTAAAAAGATGTAGTAAATTTGATTTATAGCTAAGACTTAAAGCGAAACTTAGAGAAACTTTTTTTGTTATCCCTTCATAATTGCATCGCCTTGGTTTTATTAGCAAACCTAGGTGCTTTGGGATAAGGCTGCAGTGGCATTTTTAAAGGAATGCAAATCAGGAAAGCCTTACAAAATGATTCAAATTCAAAATGATATTTAAAAAATGTTAAAAGAGAAAGGGCAGCAAAAGAACATAAAAATGATAAATGCCAAGCAATTGACTAAAGCATATGAAGTCTCATGGAACATCATTAAAATGTCCATCACAAACACCAGTAAATGTCCACCATAAACAATGTTTGTGCCTAACTGTGCATACTTCCCAAGTATCCATGTTTGAGAGAAACAATCCCCATTTCTTACACCAAGCCATATTCCCTACTATGTAGGAACTCAAAACTATTTGTGGTGTATAAGTGGAGTATGGAGCTCTACAGCAATAAACCTGTGTATGTTGAAAATATAGTACTTGTGTAAATACAATGCTTTGTTCCTCTTCAAAATGTATTTCTCTATTATATAAATAGCTATCGATAGGTCTTAAAGTTGCCTGAAAATTATTTCCAAAGTTTCACCCATAATCACATTTACAGCCACTACCACTGGGAGTCTGGTAAAAAAAAAAAAAAAAAAAAAAAAAAAAAACACTTCTTATAAAAAGGAGGACACTTACAAACTTCCAAACTGTTCCGAATTTTAGCAAGTTAGTATTGATTTGGGACAACTGTCCTACAGTTCCAGTGACTCCCTCAGTTGTCTGGGACAATGGTGGAGAGAAGAGATCCTGCTTATAAGTACCTGGTTCAGCAACCATGCTGCACAGGTTCAACTTGTTAATCAAATTTGCCTATTCACTAAAATTCAAGTTTTAGCTCGAGGAGGTCGACTTGGAGCTCGACTTTCATTTTGAGTCAAATTCAGCACCAAACTTGGCTCACAATGAAAGTCAACCGCCAAAGTCGACCTCCTGGAGCTAAAACTCAATTTTTTTAGTGAATAGACCCATTAGTGTTGCAAGCTGCATATTAACAAAACAGCACGTGTGTGCATTGTACATGTGTTAATCACCAAGTTGTCCTCTCCTTTCCTCAGTGATCATTAAACCTGTGTATATGTAGAAAAAACATGTGTATCATTACATGGGCTTGGGAAGCATGAAAGTAGTACGTGGGAAGCACAGAACCAGAAAAAGCAAAATTGGAAGTTCCCAGGCACCAAGATGTAATGTTACCTTTTATGGAGTATTGGCATTTAAAAAAAAAAAAGGTTTATAAATGGTTGGACTTTGAGTAAATCACCACTTGATGAAGTATAGACTCTCTCTATGAATAAACTAGTCAGTATGAAACACACACAAAAACATTTGCAATCAATTATACTGTTTCTTGGTGCTTGATTGTGATGCAATTTAGCTGCGCATGCAAATGATTTGCTGAGATGAATAACACTAATAATGTATGTCATTTGAGTAAGTAGAAGGACCAATCTCTAGAAAAGCAGTTTTTGTTTAATTATTTCCGCACCCTCACTTTACCACAAACCATTTTTGATGTTAGTTTTGATTCAAATTTCTATGTTTTTAACGTATTCGAAAAATTGCATCGAGAGCTTGAGCCAGGCACTCTGAAGAGAATGCTTCTCCCTGAAACCAAATAGATAGCTCACTGTTGATCATTTTCCCATGAAATCCCTCTGATCTTCAAAAATCCATTGTGACAACTTATAATTTTTCCAATCATCCTAGGGCTCTATTCACTAAGCCTGAAGTGCTAACAACTTAGTGGTGAAATCCAGTGTGGCTGTAGGTGGTCAGCAATTTAAATTTTTAGAGGGCCGCTGAATAGACATAAACTTAAGGTTTACTGACAATGATCTTAGTTCATACATACAAAAAAATGGAAACACTTAACAATACATTAATATCAAGAACCTGGTATGGAATAGGCCATTTATCTTTGCATTCAGAGAATGAGAATGCTTGGTATACCCGCACTGACGTTTATTGCCGAGAGAAGATATTTATACTTTTTAAAAAAAAAAAAACAACATTTATTATGCAGTTGTTTAGGAACGTATGACAATGACGATACATGGTAAAACGCACAGTCACAAATTATACTTTTTTACATTAATGTTTTGTTCTGCATGCAGAAGGTGCTTTGTTTTGTCTTTTGTTACAGGTAACTGCTTAGTTGCCTCGTGTTGTTTTGAAACCTAACACATCAATGTGGTAATTGTCAGACCCGTTATAGCTGACACATATGTAGTGTTCATTGGCAATCAATCTAATATGACTGTGTTTGTTCCTTTTAAGTAACCATTTTCAATGTACTGTTTTTTATATTTTGTCCAATCCTGTATGTTACCATACAATGGACTTCTATTCTCATTTCAAATTCAGGTCATTTAATGGTTAAAAGCCTGACGGGCCTCTGGGTTGGCTCATTGAGAATGTTCATAAGTGTGCCAATATATCAATATGAATAGCATTGCAAGCACAAAAAACTCCTCTTCTGTTTTATAACGACACCTTTAGGGGCCGTACAGTAAAACACACACTGTGCCTCAATTAATTAAAAGCTTGCTTTGTTTGCATTTGTTTGGTAAATGATCCACATCGGGCACTATTGACATTTTAGGTCATATTTGACGCTTCAATATTACAACATACATCTTGTATTTAGCAGATGAGTTTATGGGATATTTTTAGTTTTTAATCAGGAGTCTATCCACAGAAAATATTACCTTCTACCGATACTGATGGCCTTTAGGTTTGATATGTTTGGTTATTGCTTACTTATGTGTTCTTTATATGTGCTATACATATAGGTATAAAATGTAATTAATACAATTTAGATTTTGTTTTTTAGACAGACAAAGGAAAGACAAAAACCTTTGAGACCCACCACCGGTAAACATCTCTAATGGAGTAAAAAGAAACAAAGTTCCAGTTTGGGATGAAACAAGATGAAATGGCATCACAGCGAATGATGAGACAAACTTCTGGAGGTCTGTGCATAAACGTTTTATTAAGTAAACGGCACAGACATCTGCTGCAGTGAAAACCAGGTGGGTATGACAAAAAAAACTCCTACGCGTTTCGCGCCTGCGTGCTGGCGCTTCGTCAGGGATGCCCCAGTCTGATCGGTGGAGGACCGAGAGGCAGAATTTGAAGGCTCACGCAGGCACTGGAGTGCACATGCGTTTTCTAATTTTTTCTAACATCTCTATTGGGACTACAATGATCTTATGTTATTCATTATTTTAGGGGTTGTTACTATTAAAATAGTGCTTTAAGGCTTTTTAGGTATGTAGGGATCCAGTTCATCAACCATGGTTTAATGTATGTACGCAGCTAATAAGTCCACTTTACAAAAAACTAGATACAGCTTTAACGACATCATTATGTTTAATGCCCTGAATATACTAAATTTGCCTTTCACTGCCTGAGCATTTATGTAAGTCAGAGTTTCAGAAGAAATGTGACTGCCCAGCGCTCTGACTCCTCACATGCTCAGGCAGTATGCGCGCCTGGGCAGCCCACAGAAATTCACCACTCGGCACCAGGGATATCGCAAGTGGCAAGTCCTATGGCTGCAATGTAAAGTCATTTGGTTGCAATGGCAAATCCTTTGGGTGCAATGGTTAGTCCTTGGGAGCAATAATATGGGTGCATTGGCAAGTTTGTGGCAATATGGGTGCACTGGCAAGTATTATGACAAGTGTGTGTGCAATATGGGTGCAATGACAACCGTGTGGGTAATGTGGCTGCAGCTGGAAATTATTTGTGTGCAATGGCAAATCCTTACAGTGCAATATGGATTCAGTGGCAATATGGGTGCAGATCAAGTGAATAAAAACAAGAAGTTAATTTTTTTCAATAAAATGTATATTAAATACATGAAAAGTTTACACGTGAAGCAATACTTACTTAAAATCTTTTCTCCTAGTCGGTCCCCTTATATTAAGGCCTTTTCTTTTTTTATTCATTAAGACCCAAAGTTTATGGGGTCACCTTATAATCAGCTTTATATTCGAGCAGATATGATGTTACATAAAAAAAATCAAATTAGCCTCTAAATGCATTTCCTAGAAAAATTCCAGGGCCAGATTAAGACATTGTAGGCCCCTGGGCTACAAGTATTGTGAGGCCCCCAGTAAATATAAGATGACCTTACAGGAAGAAAGTATTACTAGTAAATAATAATAATTCACATGTCAATTGTTTGGATTTTTCAATTTTTAATAAAACCTATGATTGAGTAAATTCATTTATTGTTTTGATTTCCTTTTATTTGCCATTCTGCCTCCATATTTGCCAATCTGCCGCACAGACTTGGCAATGCATCCCCAAACTTGCCTTTCTTCCCCTCCAACCTTGACATTCTGCAACCAGACTTGCCAATGTATTCACACAGCCAAAATGCCCATTAATATACCACTATTTGACCATTAATATGCCATAGTCAAGTTGCCTATTAATATGCCACTGTTAGATTGCCCATTAACATACCACATTTGCCCATAAATATGCTACTGTTAGTATGCCCATTAATATTCCACAGCCAATTTGCCATTATTATTCCACAGCCAATTTGCCCATTAATATGTCTCTATAAGTCTTCCCATTAATATGCCACTTTTAGTCTACCTATTATGTCACGATTACTCTGCCCATCTGCCCATTAATATGCCACTATTAGCCTGCCCATTATTATGCTATTAGTATGCCCATTAATATGCCACTGTTAGTATACCCATTATGCCACTATTAGTATGCTCATTAATATGCCACTATTTGTATGCCCATTAATATGCCCCAGCCAATTTGCCCATTAATATGCCACTATTCGTATGTCCATTAATATGCCACTATTAGCATGCCCATTAATATGCCACTGACAGTAGGCCCAAAAAAACTTTTACTCCCTCCATAGAACTCACCTTCCTGCTCCTCTGTCCCCAGCTGTCTCCTGCACTCGCCACTAATCTCATCGTGAAAGATCACGTGATCTCTGGCAGGTCACAAAACCCGCGGCGATCATGTGACCTGCCACAATGAGAGCGGGAAAGAAGGAGAAGGCAGCAGCAAAAGTCAGTTGGTTGGTCAGTTAGTCCAAATATACAGTAAGTAAGACATGCCAGGTACAAATCACAGTAATGTGCACTGCATGAAGTAGTTTTTATAGCCACCTGACTAGACACAGAAGAGTTAAGTGTCAAGGTTGTAAGTTCAAGTTTACCTGAATTTGGTCTTGCCTACAAAAGCAGGTTTGCGAGTCTATAAAGAATTTGCATAGCAACACAGAAATCACAGTCCCTTCTTGGGATGCATTATTTATTGGGGTTGTATCTATACGATATCTGGACAATCAACCTGTATTCAGCATGTTTTGCACCAGTCACTGTGCAATTCCTCTTTTCTATGTCACTATTATGCTTCCTAAGTGGTTACAAGTATTTCACAGTAGTTCACAAGTAATTGTGCATTCACAAATATTTTTTTTTCTCCTAGCTTTGAAGGTGTGTGCATGTGTCATGTCAGTAGATGATCGGCACACTATTATGAGCAAAAGATGATCACTACACTGTCTCACTGAAGCAATAACTTCATAAAATCATCTCTACACCAGTCATATTGATGATCTGGTTAATTATATAAGATAGATATGTAACCTTAATTCTCCGTGACTGTATATAGAAATTGATCTTTGATTTCTCCAGGAGAAGCAGACCCATATATTCGTCATTGAATATAACCACTGGCTATAGCAAAGGGTTATCAAATGAACACTGACTTGCTGTCCCTAGCAGACGGCTAGGCTCACGTGAAGATAGTGCCTACAGCGTCTAGTTAAATGTCAGAGTCTCAGAAGGAAGGAAACCAGCAGTCACTAACAAGTTGTACGTTTTTTACTTAATAGAATTCGTTTTGTCAGATATTCACTGTCTCTTTGTAACAACACATTCAAATGAGCTAGAACAGTAGCCGCAATAGAAGCCGTCTTCATTTTAAAAACAAAAATGAATTTAAATAATATATCACTCCATACATGGCAGTATTTTATTTGGGCCTGATCATTGCTTCCTGGACATGACATGCAGAGAACAACATGCTGCAAAACCAGCTTTGCTAGAGTATGAAAATAATGAGCTTTCCCTTTGTAATGTTTTTTTTCTCTGCCATCATAACCAGATTTCCCTTTTATGGAAGGATGCTTATAAATAAATAATAAACCGTAAATAAATAAATGCACCTTTATTCAGAAAGATGTTTTGCGTCACCTTTTGCTTTGATGGGTAGTACATTTTCAGTCTGATCATAGGACACTAGGGTTTCCAGCCGGCCGGTATTTTATTTGCTGCCAATGCTAAGTCTATGGAGGCAATAGCAAGTCCGGTATTTTTTTGTGGAAAAGGTGGCAACCCTATGAGTAACATGATAAATTTATACAATTTTTATAATTTATTTCCATAGCTATACATACTTAAAGGTACCGGAGGAAAATTAAACATTTAATATAATAGAGACAGATGAACCGGTTCTCTTGCATTGAGCAGACCTGGCGCCGGGTATCGAGAGCCCCGCATGGTGCCCTCGTAATGGGATTGCTTTTTTTTCTTCTCTTTAATCCAGCAGCAGTGCGTGAGGGAGCAGAGTGTGTGCACCGGCTGCACAGACTTCCTGCTCTGCCCCCTCGCGTACCGCGATATAGTGCTGGTCACCGGAGAGCTCAGCAGGGGTAACATGGATGACAATGTCTATGCATGTATGGGCTCCCAATGAATGCATAGGTGACAATGTCCATAGCACATGTAAAAAAAAATGCCTGCACATGTAAAAAAAAAAATAAGGGGTGCCGGGACAGCCCATGAGCGGTCTTGAAGTGACAGGCCAGTGACAAGTGTCAATGACCTGTCAATCACGCCACCTCACCCTATTCAAATCGGGTCAGGGGTGTTTTAAGGTTGCCTCTGATTGAGGCAAGTATGAAAAACCCTTAGCCTGCAATAGCTGAGACCGGCTGTCTCTGCGATGCAGGTAGGATTGTGATTGCTGTAAAAGGCACAATCCATTGCCAAATTGGGGGGGAGAGATGGGGGAAGTTGATCCTGGTTGCCTTAACAGAGAGAGAGGAGAGAAATATAACTGTACTACAGAACAAAAATTAATACAAAAAACACATTTTTTGCCATTTTTACACTCTTTATTACATTTTATACATCGCACAAAGGGTTGAGTCTAAAAAAAATGGTCACAAATGAAATCCCTATCTGTACTTAGAAAAAGTTGTTAAAAAAAACAATATATTATATGTGGCAATTAATTTAAAAAGCAAGCCTGCACTTTAATTTAAACACACACTTAGCTAAAGTACCAAAAAAGCTATTGTCCACAATGGACATCAAAACAAACAAAATCCTAGTTTCTGCCACTTTTACTTGCCAGGGCGGATGACTATACAGGTTGAATATATGATTAGTTATCAAAAAATTGGGAGGATTTTACCACAAGTTGCAAATTACACACACCCACCTGCCAGAATACAAGCACTCAACAGTTATTCAGTGTCCAGCCCCCTTAAGTAGTGATATAACTTTTCCATGTATGCCTAGATTCCCCCACACAAGGACGCTCACAAAGGGTAATACATTGGTAAGTGTGCAGGCCTGACATGCCAACGGCAGGTTCCCAACAATGCCTCACATCACAGCAAAAGTGATTTATTAGCATTGATACTACTGTGCTGAGAGGCATTACTATATTGATGAAAATTATCCATTATCCAAAATGATTTATCCAAAATACTTCTGATCCCATGCATTTGGATAAGGAATAATCAACCTGTATAGAGGAATAAAACCACCCATGCTAGCAAAGGGACCGTGTAATCCTCAAATCTGTTCAGATTCCGTAGGTATGGGCAATAAATATGATTGCCAATAAATATGTAAATTAAGAGATGTAAGTACTCGAACATCCTGAAATTTGCAACTTGGGGCAAAATCCCAAAAATATTTCCGATAACCAATTATTTGGGATTTTTGTATAAAGGATACGCAACCTATACTGGCATAATAAGGCACTCCAAATGGACTTTAGATATCAATCTATAGCCAGGTCATTGCACAAAGTTATACTCCCAAAGGTTGTGGTGGGGTTAATTATAAAAGTCAACAAACTAATCCATTCTGTCAATATGACCATGCAAACCATTATAGGAATATGTTAAGCAAATTATCCATTAGCCTAAGTAAAATTCTAACAAAATGTAATTACCGGTAGGTTTAATCAAATGAAAGTATTTCAAAGGACATATACAAAGCTGTTTTGTAACTTATGGTTATGGTGATATAATATAAATTTTACATTTATTGCCTGTTTTTTCTTACATTTTCATTATTTACTTTCCTGTCAAATCACAATGGGATATAGAAAATATTGAGCAGGGATTCCTAGGGATCCTAGGACGCTTCAATGAACAGTGAGTAAAATGTATTTTCCAGAAAAAGTAAGTCACTCCACAAAATATGAAGAATAGTTCAGTGAATCAGCTGTTATCTATAGGAACAATGTCTTAAATCTAGAGACAGGGTCCCAATCTGTGCTGCTGATGTTTAGTAAGCTAGAACTTAGAAACTACGCCTGACTATGTGGGGTTTCCAAAAAATTTAGTTCCCCTAGTACTTTTGATAGTACATGCCACTTTATCGCCTGACCGGCAGCTGCCATACTTACAGGTCTGATTGCCAATTGTCTCTCTCGGCTATTGCAGAGAGAGACCCTCATTTTTAATAAGGGATCGGTAGAAGATACCTTAACTAGGTGCCCTCTCTTGATCCCCTTTGTTCTTTAATATACTTCATGTGAACTGTCAACTGTCAAACAGGCCCAAATAGCCAAACTATAAAAAGAATTGAGTTGTGTAATTTTCCATTGCTGCTAATTTCCTTATTTTTGTAACCCAATTGTCAAATCGCTATTTAGTTAACAGACCCCCCCCCCCCCCACATGATTACCCAAAATAAATAAACTGAAAAAAAAAAAAGACATTAACCCCTTCATGATGCAGGCGGTTTTTACACTTTTGCGTTTCTTGTGTTTAACTATAATTTCAATTTTTCTCGTTTATTGTCCCCACACATAATATATACTGTTTGTATTGTCATAAGAAGGGCTTTCTAAAGATACCATTATTTTCATCATATCGTATAATTTACTATATAACAAATTATAAAATATGATTTAAAAAAAACACACACTTTCTAACTTTGACCTGAAAAATCTGTTACACAATTCCAAATGTTAAAACCCGCCCATCAAAATAGTTTCTAAATATGCCTTGTTTACATGTTTTTTTGTAATTTATATGTATGGCAATAACCTAAAGTAGCGTTGTTGTCCCCCCTAGACAATTTTCCCCTACAGTGACCTTTTGAACCCAACCCCAAAGATCAACTTAACCCGAACCATAAACCTTACCTGAACCATAAACCTAACCCTAGCTTGAACCCTATCTGTTAAAGCTTTCGGAACTCTTATCCCCAACAGGGCAGCGCCATTCCTAGGAGTGATTGTACATTCATATGGGGTTTTTTCCAGTGTTGCCTGAGGCCTCCTCATGGAGGCAGCATGGCAACATTGTCTGATCGCCAGAGGTGATTATCTATCGCGTACGATGGTCTTAAAGACACAAGATGTACATTTACGTTTTAACGTCATGAAGAGGTTAAATGTAAATTACCACATGACACAGTAACAGGACATAATCATATTGTCTACATAAGCATTTTATATAACCATGACTAAAATTAGGATTATGAACAAGTTAGGTACTTCAGTATTAATTTTCAAGAAAACACATCCCCAAAAAAATATCTAAACTAAATATAACTAGATTATGCCTACGACAATTTCTAAAGGGTGCAATCACGTGTTTAATGCTTTCTGGCAGACTTGTCTCAAGCTTTCATCTTCACCAATGCATAAAAAGTAGAATGCCTGATTTCATCCAGGATGACTCAAATCATGCACTAACGAGGCAAAAGGAAAACACTAATATGAGCCAATGTCTTGGCACATAATATCATATGAATTAGTACATTGCACGCATTTTCATTAAATAGCTGACAGTGCAAAAGATGTTATAGATGTTATGTCCATTACATAGTATCAGAACACACAGCAAACAACCGTAGGTATTAGGTGACATTAAAGGGACTTTGTCAATCTATATATTGTGTTGCAAATGCCTTAATAATAAGAAAAATGTGTTTTAAATGCGTCTGTAGTGTGTCCTGTTTATGACATTACCGGTAGCGGTATATACAAATGAAATACATTTCAGTGGGAAAATGTGTAATATGCATTTAAATCCACATGTGATGTCATTAATAGGAGAAAGCACTGACACTTTTAAAACACCTATTTTTTCTTAATGATTTTTTTTTTATTCTTTAGATTCACCGTAATAAGTAATGTTTAGGTTAACAGAGTCCCTTTAAAAGAGGAGTAAGGTATATTTTTTATTGTGTATTATTTATGGCAGGGATCAATGAGGCAGAGAGGAAACACATGATTAACTAATATGTCCCAATTAAGGACTTGTATTTGTTGACATATATGGATTAAAAAAAATCTATAAAATGACGGAAGACAACTTGTGTAAATTTAATATTCCTTGCAAAACTCATAAATTCTTGGACACGTTGAAAACCTGTGCCACTGAACCCCTTCTTCTAGACCCTATTATTGGGATTTTTTTTTTTATATAAAGGTCAATTGAAACACATTTTTCAAAGTGGATCAGTCCCCAGGGAAACCTGTGAACTGTACCTACTGATTTGCTTTCATTTTAACCCTTTACCCCCAAGTGACCTCTATAAATAACCCCAGTGTGTGAGCATTTAGATAAATATACATTTTCTTGTAAATACAATAAATGTGTATTTTGTTTTTTATAGTTCATCATATGAACACTGCTGGGTATACGTTATCTTGTTCTATACAAGGGCTATCTTGTATAGAACAAGCTACCAAGCACTCACACAAAGTTCAAGTAAAAAATAAAAAACTATTCTAGATATTTCGAACATTTTAAAAAAATATTTGCACCCAAAATGTCTTATTAACCTTAATGCATATTAAAAGTATGTGTAAACTATTTTAATGCTTCTGCATGAAAAAGAAAAAAGCACTAATACCCCTAATACTAACACTGACCCTAGCCCCTAATGCTAACACTAACACATAACCCCTAATACTAATAATACTCACCTTGTACCCGATCCTGCGAAGAACTGTTCGCAATGAACTGTCCTGCAATGACCTTGTGTGCAAAGAACTGGCCATCGCAAGAGGTCGCGATAAACCGCCCCATCCCCCAAATAATATACCTGTGTAAATGAGGCCTACCAAACTGCTTTGTGACTGCACTATATAGTAGGTAAGGTTGACACCCTATTCAGAGTGTGCCTTGACGTGGTGGGTGAGTTCAATTATATTTTGGCCAATTCATTTAGGCAAAACCTCTCATTTATGTTTTTATAATTGTTGTTTATTAGTCTGAGAAGCGCAGACAATTTTTGTTTTTTCTGTAAACTTTAATATGTATGCTTTAATAATACTGTAAAAATAAACGTGAATAAAGCATATACAAATATTTATGAATAAATACACATGGAACTGCTGCTAGCACATCAGTGTCATACCTTCTTAAATCACACCTGTTTATACCAACAATAACCCCCCAAAATAGCAAGAGAGGGCTCACTACTCACAAATGAGTAATGGTTGATGATCGTAATCAGAATAGAGATGCTGGTTTACAACATCCCAATAGACTGAGCTTGTTTGTGGGACTATGTGCACTCACCATCATGGATGGTAAGAGTGCTATATTTTAATTAATTGTGGGTTTGTGTTGGTACCGTTTATTCGCATCACACATATTTATTTATGGTCACTTTTCCTACAAGATATTTATTTTTACATCCTATGGAATGGTTCTATTGTTATATACAATAATTTTAATGGCAAATTAACCCCTTCGTGGTACTTGGAAGCACTACTACGTCCTAATGTTATGGTTAGACGCTAAAACAGCATAGAACATCTCTTACATTGTGTCCCTGGCTAATAATCACCTTGTGATCGGTGGCCAGGAACAAAAGTTTTGGTGCTTGCATCTTCTGGGACGCAAGCACCATGCGTCACAAAGGGGTTAAATGACTAATAACTTCAGGTTATAATAAAATAGTCATGTATTACTTTCAATTCCTTACCCGTATACAACCAGATTACACTTGTTTCTATGATAAGTAACACAATAAATAATTTTAGATTAGCTATAGGGTCTACTCAATAAAGAGAGAATTACAGGAAATTGACAAGGGAATTTCAAAGTTAAGGCCAAAAGTAGTCGAGTTGGAAAAATTCTCACATTCAGCTGCATTGTATAATTTTTACAACTCGAGTACATTGGCCTAAAGTTTGAAATTCCCATCTCAATTCCCTGCAAGTCTCTCTTTATTGAGTAGACTCTTAAGTATATTATATTTAATATAAGATGTTACATTTAATTACATGCAACAGGACATATCATACATATGTTTCAATATAAATACATACAGTATAAGCAGAATTTTAAGCAGCTGTTTCAGTTACAGAAATCCTTTATTAAAATCAATGCATCCTAAAAATCCTACACAAGCTGGAGGCAAAACAAAACACTCAATTACAATATGCACCTGCATTTAATAATACCTGAACCCTTTCCTACCTGATGGTGCTTTGGTCTTTAAGGACCATAGCGCCCAAACAACGTATTTTTGTTCCTGGCCCCGATCACAGAGTGATCTTGAGCAGAGACCCAATTAGGGTCATTACAGAACTGTGGGTCCCCGCCAAAATAGAGAGAGATTTCATGACATCGCGTGTCACGTCTCTGAGGTGCGCCTGAATGTCGCATTGTTAGTAAAATGAAGCAGGCACCCACTTTGAGTGTCGGCTACATTGTATATGTTAGACTCAAAGTGGCCTCATCTGACAGAGGCGGGCTGCGATGATCTGATACAGTCAGGATGTTCAGTGTCATCTTACAGGCTTTGTTCACTGGAAATTAGAATAGCATAGATGGTCCTACATGCACGAAGGGGTTAAAGGCCATTTTAAAGAATGAAATAAAATGTATTCTGCGCTTGTGCTAGCCACATTGCTTTTAAATATATGATAGCTCTATTCAGAAGAAATCTGCAGTTTATATATGTGTATCTGACTGTATATCTACACACAGCATTATTGTTATTTAGGGTCTCTAGCATGCAGAATTTAGCAAACACTGAAGTGCAGTGTAGAATGTTTAGCACACTAACGATCTGTTCATTCAGCAGACTGCCGTGCGGATGAGTCAAAAGTTTCTAGTGTATGTGTGTGTGAGTTCAGACAGACGCCCCTCCTCTGTGACGTGACCATGCACACATTATTTTCTAGCAGTCAGCACAGAGTTCCTGCATTTCCTATTGGTGTTTTCTGTGTCAGCAGACATCTGAAGATAAGAGTCATTGGCTGGGCATTTACAACTGCTGCAGCTGTCATTCAGCAGTGCAAGCCTATACTATGCAGTAAGGGGAGGCAGAGAAAGATGGGGAAGAAAAAAAAACCTCATTCAAACGTTCGTTGTCATTTTACTGCTGAAAGAAAGTGAATTTTGCACTGTGTGAAGCAATAACTGAAATGGATTTGTGTAGATTACCATTGTTATAACAACTGGCAAGGTTAACAGAAAAAAATGGCAATAATAAGGTTTTTTTAAGGTTAATGCTATGGTCTTTAGATGTACAAACTAAGAGAGCATTACTAAACATTGACATTTAAGCAAATACATGAATATGTATGCTTTAAAATGTAATTGTTTTAGTTAAATAAAACAACTGAAGTAGTTTTCCAAATATGAGTGATCACATTACTGACTAGTGATTTGAATTATGATTTAAACCAAATTCATCCTACCAGGGTCCGGTGTTCTCTCTCGGCTGGTGCAGGGAGAGACACTAGTTTTCAAAGAGGACCAACAGAGGGGCCCACTGCTCTTTCTCCATGCCTAAATGCCCCATCAAAGCCAACGGCATATATTATCTGTGACTATTATCACAACAATTATATAAACAAGCATCAAAAGTACATACATGCCAGTTTATCCTCAATCTAGGGTACTCAATTGTTTCACTAGAAGCACAAGCGGAAAAATAACTTTTGTGTCCCTTCAACAGAAGCAAGAGGACACAGATACTGACAATTTATGCTTCATCCTAAAGCACAATGGCTGATCCAGTGTCTATCTGTCACTCACTATTCTTGCAATGAGTGAAACTTGGTTTTAGGCTCAATCAATGTAGGGCATGCCTCACTACAGTAGCGGTCTCGTACACACTGGCTCTGCAGCCAATCAGCTGCCTGTCAGCGCTCTAGTCAGATGTAATGGATTTTCTCTAACTTCTACTTCGTGAAAATCATTTGCACCTAGTGCAAGCCTTGACAGACAGCAGATTGGCTGCAGGCAGTGTTTCGAGAACTTCCACAAATGGCCACGGCTGCAACAGGTGCTGAGATACAAGTGGCATGTACCTCTTTCGGTAAATGCCACTTGACCCTCTGGTTAGAACCATAAAGAAAAATTTCCAGGCAGAAGGAATCAAATCAAAATTAAAATTGTGACATATACAGTTATGCCAGCTTGTAACACTAGTGGATAAATATGCACTGGAGCAGCCAATATGAATGTTCTTCAACAAAGAACTTATACAAGACCAATCCATATTAAAAACTTTGTGACTGTCCTTCACATTTGTGACTTAAACAGGTCACTAGACCTAGGTCCTATCGTATATTTTTGTTTCTTTGGATTATATGTTCTACAGAGAAACGGGGGAGTATCTGCTTGTAAACAGTGCACTTATGTACTGATTTTCAATCTTAGTAGCCCAATAGCAATTTCAAAAAAACATAAAAGGAAGAATTTTACAGTTACCTCTTCTTCCCCCACTTAATTTTTCACAAATCAACATTGGAAAACAGATAGAGACATTAAACCCCATTACTTGTTTTTAGTGTCCTGGCAATAGCAATAAAAGTTAGCTCCAGTAAAGAAATGGGTTTCCCCATGATATTATACTGACCGGATGAGTTTGCAGGCACCATCAAAGCTGAAAAAAAAAAATCTATATTTTAAACCACAGTGGCCAGATTTTCCCTTTAAGTTGGAGAAAGTGTGACACGTAAAAACGAGCAGCCTGTTAAGATTTTAATAATAGAATTTGTACTACTGCTCGATAACACTTAATAAATGTCGCTACAAAACAAGTGCTGCTGCAAAAATGGCAAACGAGTCGGATTTTCTAACATAACCACTTGGATCCATATGATACATCATTCGGATAGCTGTACTTGGATCAATTAAAGGAACAGTTGCACCTACAGATTTTGATGAATATGCAGCACATTTTTTTTCTATAGCCATTTCCCCTTAGGACACCCTAATCTAAAACTTATGGTGAATAAAGAGTATCTAAGAATGGTACTCAGTATAAGGCATCCAAGGTAAGTACTTCTAGGCATTTGACCAGTAAGAAAAATATATCACTAAAGGAAACACTGAGAACCAACACTTAATAAATACAAATATATATAAAATCTCACCCCTTTTTTCACTGCTATGATATACTGCACAATAGTTTTGTCTGTTCATATATTTTCAGATACATTTCTGGAGCGTCCAGCATTCTGTAAGACTGTATTGCTACCCCTTGAGGTGTTTTTTTATTGTTATTTATGTGTGTGTTTCTTTTACAGAGACGTTACATACAGTTTTTTCACTGATTATTATTTTTGATTCATTCAAATTCTTTGTTCCTTACACAATTTGCAAATATGTTTATACAATGGGTAGTTTGTGATCATATATATAAATCTGTTTCTATAATGTATACATATTTCCTGCAGTACACTTTTATTTTTGAATTGATATATATTTATTTTTTTATTTATTAAGTGTTCGCTCATTGCGCGGATTAGCGATCTCTTTTTCCCTGTACATGCCTTCAGCCGTGAGTTTTTTGGTGGACACATATTTTAATTGAAGTGCATTCACATTTTGCTGAGGTCACTGTTTGCTCATCCGACTTTTCTCTCCTTTTTGACAACTATTAAAAGGTACTGTACCTTTAACATCACCCAAATGCTCATTAAAGAAAAATTTAGACCGTGACAGATGTTTTACTGCTTTTGCGAGGCTCAGATCTCTAGATACTACCTTCGTAATATTCAGTGCTCTGTAGGCCCATAGATATACTCAGTGGACATAATACTTTCCAATTAGCAGACATACTCACAAAAGTCAATGCTCTGTAGGCCGTTAGAAATACTCTGTGGACAGAACGTTGTCCAATTAGTTGACACGCTCACTATGCAAACACTAATTACTCAGGTTAATTTAATACAGTTAAATGACTAGATGGTTTAATTAAATAAAGTCCTTCAAATCTGAAGATAGACAACAACTAAACAAAATGTAGTAAGATAATACATAATCCTGTAGGTTGACGTTTTCCATACTAGACTGCCCAAAACAAGTCAAGAATACTCTTGAGATGTAGCAAATATAACTTAATAGATCAGTGGATCCTGTTTATTTGTTGACAATTTGTAGGAGGACAAAGATGTATCCTTCTCCATAAAAATTATTTAAAGGGACTGTCTAGTCCCCAAACTCACTTTGGTGCAAGATGAAGATCACTGCTTGTATAATCCATAGGCTTTTATCCCTGTGTGATTTGATGCAGGCATTCTGTATAAATCATATTTTTATTATCTGACTCAAGCCCTCCCCAGTGATTATTCTGCATGTTTACTGCAGGTGCAGCAGCACTGACTCTATAGAGACTGAGGATATAAAGATTTGTTTCATATAGTCACTCCCTGTCCTCCTCAAATTGAGTCTATTGAGTGGCCTATGAGTGACCTTGCTCTTGTTCACAGTACAAAACATTGTCTGGTGACATCACTAGAGAGACAGGATTTTCCATTGCATTTTGGGCACTAGACAGTCCCTTTAAGATTCACTTAAGAACATGTTAACTGTTAACCTAAAGTATGACTTCATCCAGTATATGCCATCACATCTAGGTGAATGAATGTAGCATGCACAGGCTTTAACCTGTCTCTTCAGCTAATGGCCTTTTTGCTTCTGTAATACCACATCCACAAAGAAAATTCAATAAAACAGGAATCATAACCACCTACTACATACAAAGTAATTAAATAAATCTAGGAGATACAAACATATTAATAGATGGGACTATAGTAAATATTATTGAACTTTCTGCTTGAAAAAGGCAAAGCTTAGAACTTTTGGGGTCTCTTATCAATAAACTATAAACAATAAACTAATGTGGGCTTTGAAAAGAGGCACTGTCTTTTCTCTTTTTGTTTAGGGCAAACAAAAATGTATTTATTTTCCTAAATAAGTATATGTTCTTCTGTATTCTCCCTGTAATGAAAGCAGGTACATAACTATTAAAGAAAACATGTAGTGCATTCTGCTGATAACCCAGACTATGGCTCAGTGGATGAGATTGCTGGCAGACAAACTTATTTCATGAAAGTGGAGCGATACATTTGCTGAGCTAGTTGTCTCCCAGTGGGACGTTTTATTCTACAGTCTTGTTCAGGTAAATGAAGTCTAATGACGAATGCTTAAGTGTTTTGACTGCAGAGATATTTTACATGTTTCTGATGATGTAATACAGGGGCTAATGCATTGTGGCTCACTAGATGTTGTTGAATTTCAATTGCCATCAAGCTGGCTATCGCTGATGTAATAGAAGATTATTTCTGTTGAAATGTATACAGTGCTAACATTACTTTATAAGCAGACACAGCATTGAGTAATAGTAGTATTTATACTTCTGTTAGATAACTCTTAATAAATGGCACATCGCTACAAAACCAAGTCCTGCTGCATAAATAACAAAAGTGTTAACCTCTCATGGATCCATATTATAGATTGTGCAGATGGCTGATCAATTAAAAGCACAGATCCCCCTACAGCATCCAAAAAACATTATTAGTATTAGTACCGTATCATGTAAAAAAAAAAAAAATTTAAAAAATCTGTTCACTTTTTTATTGAACTCTTTCCATCTACTAAAAACTGTATATGAAGTTTAATAGGGTTACTGCTGCGGCACTAACCCTGCCTATCTTCTTAAGTACTTCTTCTTTTGTTACACCACAGCAGCAGAAATAGCTGAAATCATGCCCTTGCATTCCAAGCATTTGAAACAGCTGGATTCTACAGAGAGAGGCTTATTCCACAATAATAGCTAAAGGCTGCACTTTTTTAGACGAGAGCTTGAAAACGTATGCACATTAAGACAGCCGGTCGCATGTGTGCAGCATCTCAGTGATGTCACTAAATTATTATGAATGTGAAACTACAGGGGGACTGCAATATGTTTTCGGGTAAAAATATGTTTTTATGAAAAATACAACAAATTCATGTACAACATAAATCTGATTTGAGTGATGGGAAATTGAGTCCTGCAAACTTTCACTGTTCATATACAGCATCACCGCTGAGGCTGCATCAAATTGATTTACTTTACGTGTGCTTATAGCTCTATAGTTCTTTAAACAAGTAAACGTGTAGAATCACCAGGGACAGTACTGGGTTTTTCATAGCCTTAAGCAAACATATTTAGATTTCTCATTCTCCTCATCAATCCCATCTAACATTAGACAATCATTTTGTCCACTTCCCCTCATAAGGAAGTGGATTGACACAGTATAGTGAGCACTGGTTGTCGGCAGACTTTGGCACAACCCCTAAATTTTTGGTTTGTCTAATTGCTTTCTGACGATGAAAAATTTCAGTTTCATTCAAACCAAATTTCTTCCATTGATGCACTTGTTTTTGGACAAAATTCGTTCATCATATTCAAACCGGACAAATGGAATTCAGCCAAAGGTAATTTTAGAATAATTAAACAAGGTTAGGTTAGATTAGGGTTCGGAAATTTGGACGAACGAGCCAAATTTCGTCGGAAAACAAATTCATCCAAAGAGGATTGCCTATGCCCAAGTTAGGTGCGTTAGTGAGTGTTATGTGTTATAGTGTGCTTGTGTGAGAGTGTGTGTCTGTGTATATGAGTGAGTTTTATGTGTGAGAGTGTGCTTGTGTGTATTAGTGTTTTGTGTTAGTGTTATAGTGTGTGTGTGTTTTTTGTGTATGAGTGTGTTTTATGTGTGTGAGTGTACTTGTGTGTATTAGTGAGTGTTATGTGTGTTATGCAAACAGCATCTGAATATAATAATCAATTTTGTTCATTGCGCAATCATCCATCCGTTCTTTAAGCTTCACATTTGGAATTCAGACGAACAGACGAAAGAGACAATGAATTTGTTCAAAAACAAATGCTCAAGTCTAGTTGTGGACAACAGCAAATCTATGAAGATGGACAAACAGAAGAGGCTGTAAATACTGTTGTATTGAAAACTTTGAATCAAGTGCATGTTTAAATGGTAAAACTGCACTGTTTATCAGAACACAGTGTGATAACTACAGTAGTTAGCTGCATTTTCTAAAACAGTAATTATTGTTTTAGAGCATTTTAAACACAAGCCATTCACCCTTCAAAATATGCTCTATACCATGTGGGTTCATCTATGTATTAATGTGTAAAATAATGCCACACAGAATATACATATTTGTATACATTACACTGTAGTGTATTTATACAGTGTAAGTATAGATAGCATTGCACTACATACAATTCTATTGAAGTTGTGTTGACAAAAGGCAATTAATAAGAAGCTCTTGACACAAATGTATAAGCCTGTATAAGCATAGTGATCAAGCAGCATACTCAGTGAATATGAGCAAGAAGCCAAATGAAATCTAACTTTAAACAAAATACAAACATATTTTAGGATACAAAATTCAAAGTCATATTCCATGGCCCAGAACTTTCACAACGATAAAACGCAAATTTACTTTGTAAATAAGAACTCCCATATACAATCTGACATTTGCCAACATCCTTCCTGATGATTGTACTTGTGTATCCAATTTTAATTCCTTCATCCAATTTTATCCACTACAGTAACGCATATTTAAACACAAGTCGCCTGATTATTTTAAGATTTTTCTTTGGAGGCCATACTGCTCCTGGTTTCCAATTCACTGGCAACTAAGAATTGGCAAGTTTACCAATCCAAATAGACTAATAAACAAAATGTCCCTGGTGATTGCTCCATTTTATTAATTTTGACCTACAATTCACCCCCCAATAAGAGCTCCGAATATGCCCATAAGTCCACATAGACAATTATCACTGCCAGTGAGTAATATAGCAGGCAGTTTAACACAGTGTGACATAATTAAATCAACCAGAATAATATAGGTCTTTTGTTACGATCTCTAAGCAATGCATTTATCAAGTAATGCATATTCAATATTCAGTAATTTCCTATTCAATATTCAGTAATTTCATATTCAATATGTAAATAATACAGAATGGTAATTCAAAAGAGCAAAGTACAAAGTGACTTTAATTTAACTTCAGAGTGCATCTAACAAACCCTAAGCTCTTGGGGGTTAAGTATTCATTAACTTTAATGGGATTCAATTCAGGATCTCAACTGGGGCAAGGTAATTCAGCAAACCTGAGTTGTAGAAGAGCTTCCCAAGTTATGGGGTGTTTGTATTTGCCAGTACTTCGCAGAGCAGTAAAGTAAATGGAGGTAACTGACGCACTAGCCTCAGGAGCACACAATTGAGGGAGTGCAATAGCTTCATAACCAGTCATATCCTTACTCATGCAACAGAGCTACAAGTATCTGCCTCTTCTGGTCTCCTCTCGAGTGTCAATCCAGTATATATGAAGCCATGTCACTTTACCCCAGCCTTGCATGTACCAACTTGTGGCTGCACGGAAAGATGCAGAGACCTACATCTCCCTTCACACTATTAATCACTAGATCAACAGTGAGTCCACCAAGAAGAGGTATATCTGATTTCATATTTTTGCAAAATTACTGCTGTGAAAATATATTAAAAAGGGTGCACTTTTCTATACTTGCCTAGACATGCTCAAACCTCTCAATAACAATGAGAATCTGTCAAAGTAATTCTATAGAAAGCATAGGCGGTTTTTCTAAGCCTACATATTACTACATTTTGTGATGACAGGTGCACTTTGCATGCCCGGATATTTTTCTCTTCATATATGCAACATAGTATCCTTCCCTTGTTACTAGGAGTAGTACCAATGGCTATATACTAAACAGGTGCAATTCCATTAGACCAGGTCTGGAAATATATATCCCAATGGATGCTGTAGTTCAACTGCAGGGCTTCTGGGTTTCTGGGGTTGTCTAACCCCTTATTAGACTATGGTAGTGCATTTTTAAAGGAACTTTCTTTACATATGTGCTCTTTGCATATCTTCCCTCAGTCCTCCAATGCATTCTAAGGAAAGTTATAACACTTAATTTTGTATTATGAAAACTGTAAAATATAAGAGCAAATACATATTAAAATGTGTGATCCCTGATTGTGAACTCTGCAATAACAGACTGAATAATGGACTGAAACTTGCTTCTACCTTACATGATTTCTCTGGACGATACTAAATCATCTGCCCACTTTTTAAATAGAATTTAGAACATTTCAGGCTTCTCGGATTAAATGAATACAATGTTTTGATAATCAAATTCTCGCCTACTTGTATCTCCTGCCAAAAAATCTAATATATGTGAAAAATAGAGTGGGTATGCACAGTTCAGTCAAAGTACAATGAGATCTCCCAATGATTTATATTAGTTAGATTACAGCTCCAGCTAGCATTTACTATCATTGCAATTTGAACATCTTTTCTCTGAGATCAAAAGGATCCAGTGGATTAATTCTACCATGTGGTGAATGACCTCCTGTACATACATAAAGCATGGCAATTTGTGGGACAAATGGATAAGAGAGCATGTCAGTCACTCAATGCACATGGAAAAATAGGGAAGGAGGGGAGTTCTCCCATGGTCCTTTAAAAAGGAAAATGAATAAAACAAGCCTTACTATCAGACAGGTCCTACCTGTTCATATAGCTGAAAACTATAAGAGAAGTGCAGACAAAATAATAGTAATTAGTTAACCATATAAATTCCAAATTTTGACTAATGCACTATTTGCCTCATTTGTGTAGCACTCGAAAAGTAAATCGTATAATCGCAGTTGGTGTAATAACAAAGCACACTACTGATACTCAAACTGTTAAAGAAAGACAATATATGTGTCAGTGGTATCTTAAATAGTATGTTAGCCAATATTTCCTACCTTGCTGCACGAAAAGATGAAATGATCATTAGTCTCTCCAATTATTGCTGAAACAAACTAACTTAAAATTTAAGAAATGAATAACCTAAAAAAAAGTTTTACTTCAGGAAAGAATATTTTAAGCAGTGTGTTAAGAGTTACCTGGGAGAAACAAAAACAGATAACTCCATTACAGTGTTAATAAGTCTCTTCGGATTCATATTTAGCAGGCCAGAGCCTTACACAGTTATCCTTCAATTAATATAACTACTATCAACTATGCCAATAACCATGATGAGGTTGACATGAGACAATTATATTCTGTCTTTGTGATTAAACACAAGCCAGCCCCTTGGCACACAGCTTTCACATGTGAATTATCACTTAACACAACTTAGAAAAATAGGCCCAAAGAGAAAAATAGCCCAGTAAATGGATGCAGTGATGTTGTTCTCATGTGGTTATCTGCTGGCTCCTCAGGCATTAAAATGGCTAATAGCTGGCTTAGTAGGGCTCAAGGCAGAAAAGACATCTTATGCCATTCTACCATGGCCCAGAAAGCAGCCAACATACCCTGTGGGCACCGATCTATTGTGTTACTCAGCCTCTCTGTGTAAGCCACAGGCAGGCAGGCACTGAATCTGAACTGACTGCTCACTACAAGTAGACGAAATACCTTGTACACTCATACAAACGAATACTATCCTTACCCAGCAACTGTGCTGAAAAATACATAGTGCTTTCATTCATTGAATATACAGGGGTCCCCATCTCAGAGCGTACAACTGTACAGCCTTTATCCTTTCCATGTTGCAAAGAAAGAGACCATGCACTGGGTTAAACCAGAGATGTGTAGCATTTGCACTCGCGCGGCGAAGAACTACATTTCCCGTGATGCTCAGGCGATTGAAAGAGCATCATGGAAACTGTAGTCTACAGTAGTCGGGGTGGCAAAGATTTGCCATCACTGAGTAACCTCAATAGTGCTCTTGCCTGGTTTATACTGGGTTCATAAGACAATTCCCCTAACCAGGGATAACAGTCTCAGTGATACTGGGTGTGAAAAAATACGAGGCCAGTGCACATCACTGCATGTCACTCCTACAGGAGGTATCTGTATCCATGTGGGGGAGATATCGTCCATTGCCTCAGCAATGGCTAACCTTGGGTACTCCACCTAATGTGGACCACAGCTCCCAAGATGCTCAGCAAAGGTTACCCATCCCTGCATATTATCGGTGCCTGAACACAGAATACATAATTAGGCATCAAATATAAAAAGATGCACCTACCAGTTCTCTTGCATCCACTGGATGGCTTCATTCTCGTTGAATTGCTTCTCGAATTCGTATTCTTGCAAAGTCAACACTGACATGTTCATTGGGGCGACCTGCTAGAAGATACCTGGGGAGGAGAATAAGTGTGATCCCTGCAGACCTGTCCCTTTTATGTGACACACACCTCCTTTCTATCCCCTTTGCCTGGGTGTCTGTGTGTCTCTTATCTGTACCCTTGATTTAGCATTGCTCTCTCTCCTCGCCCTATCCTCCTCCCGGGTCACACATTCGCCTCCTCCTTTCTTCTGCATCCACCCTAACTGCTCACCGCGGCGCCGCGGTCCTAAAGCCCTCACTCTCTATGCAAGAAGCACCTGACACCCACCCACTCATATACACACACACACCGCAGGTACAGCAACTGGATATTCTCCTACCAGAATGCACAGGAAAGGTGATGATTATCTATTGATTGAAGTCACCTATGAGCAACATTTGGCACTCCATCAAGTTCCAATGATGTTTAGTTCAGCAAACCAAATATTAGGTCAATACTAGTTTTAATAATGCGATTTAATAATGCAGCACTTATATAAAGATAACATAATGCAACACCTGTTATTTGATTGGCAAACTAGGTCACTGGAGAAGCATAAAGATTCTGTGTATGCATGTTCATTGTCCAAATGTACAGGCTAACATGTTTGTTTAATTAGCATTTTGCATGCTTGCTTATATCAACCATACATGCCCTACTGGTTGGCATTTTAGTGCAAACATATATGTTAAGCTATCTTGCATCAATACAACTGCACTTGTCAACTTGCTAAATAAACACTCCTCAATCTTGGGGCACTCCCCCTGGGGTGCTTGTGATGTCTCCAGGGTTGGACATAAGTAATTTCATAACTGATGAATCCATGCTGGAAGAGATAGTAAGGTGTCCATATAACAAACCCATAGTTATAATCCAGTCTTGGCCTTACAGAATAAATTCAATATAAATTATTATATAATGAAAAGATTGAGACAGACACAATAAAATATACAAAAAATGTGGGATTTTTGTGTATCCAAACATGACTTGGATACATTAAAATTCAACTTTTATCATCTATTAATGTTTTCTATCCCACATTATATTTTACAAAACTCTTGTGGTCACTGGCCTTTTATGGGGAAGTAACATTAGGACACACCATATGTACATATATTAAAGACAATTTTGGGTCATCTGTGTCTGCTTATATACATTATTACACTTTTATTGTTCCATTGACAAGCTCACAAATTGTTAGGCCTAATTAAGAATATAGGATGGGGCATGAAGCATAAATGGAGGTGTGATTTCAAATCCCTGCTTTAAAAGCCACACCATCCACTGTGACATCTTGGGTCAATAAGTCGCAGAGGGTTTTATACGTGTGCCATTCAAGCAAGACTAAGGACCTTAGTCTTTAAACTACTAATGGGGGGAGGTGGGGAAGGACTAATAAACACTGGGCTAGACAGTATAGGAAGGGAAGGTAACTTAGTTAGTGCCCAGGTGAGTGGATCTGGGAGCATGGTTACAATGGATTGTAGGGAGAAACCTACTCCAACAACTTCAAAATTAAATCACAAATGGATTATGCCAGGCATTAAGTGTATGCTTGCAAATGCCAGAAGTTTAACTGGTAAGATAGGGCAATTGTAGCTGGTAGCAGAAATTGAAAATTATGACTTAATTGGTATAACAGAAACATGGTGGGATGACGCACATGATTGGTCAATTCATTTGGAGGACTACATGTTGTTTAGAAAAGATAGGTAAAACAAAAGAGGCGGAAGGGTCTGTCTGTATATCAAACCAGCATTATTGCCTCATTTGAGGGAATATATCCATAATGACAGTATTGAACATGTGGAATCATTGTGGGTGGAGATAGTCAGGGGGGGGTAGAACTGCCCAGAAATTGTTAGTGGGTATTTGTTATAAACCACCAAATATTGGTGATCTTGAAGAATCACAGCTATTAAGGCAAATTGAAATGACTTCTAAAAGAGGGTGTAGTATCATCATAGGGGGTTTTAATTACCCAGAAGTAGACTGAAAAAAATGGAACCACTAATTCTGCTAAAAGCAGTAAGTTTCTGAATTTGTTGAATGACATTTTTTTGTCTCCGCTAGCACAGACACCAACCAGAGGGCACGCATGCCTGGATCTGGTAATAACTAACATGGAGGAGCTGATCTCTAACATCCAAGTAAGGGAGCATTTAGGGATTTGTGACCATAACATGTTATCCTTTAAGAGTAATTCAAAATGGCAAATTGGTATGGGTCCTACCAAAACACTGAGTTTTAAAAAGGCCACATTTAGTAGATTTAATATATCTATCACAAAGTGACAGATATATTATGGGGCTGGGGCTCTTGGAGGGCCCTGACTGCCAAACACCTCTCTGTGGACTATGGACCCTCATAGGGCAAAGGACTACCCACTATGTATCACAGAAGCTTGCATGCCCTAGGCTCCCCTGGCAATGGAAGGGGTTATAGCATCCCCAAAGGACAAATCACTGGCCCTCTTGCTCCTGGTTGTTAGATGTCCCCTGGATTTACTATTGACTAGCTCTCTGGGGCCCCATGTTGTCCCCTGTTCCCAAAGCCCCAATAGCCTATCAGAACCCACGGCCTTTGCCCTGTACACACTTTGGCAGGGACCTGAGGCCAGCAAGGAATTTAACACAAGGTGCCCAGACAAAGCAATTCCAAGTAGTGTGTGCAATGTTATTATATGTTAGTGTTGAAATGTGTACTTATCTAATCAATAAAAGAAGCAAACTAAAACCAATGTGGCTAAGCAGGAAGGTAAATCATGAAATACATAAAAAGAATGTAGCAATTATAAAGATGATGGATCAGCAGAGGCATTACCAAACTATAAAGAAGACAACAAAGACTGTACAAGGGCAATTCAATTGGCTAAATAACAGAATGAAAAAACAATTGCTAAGGAGAGCAACAGGAATCCCCCCCAAAAAATACTTAAATACATAATTGACAAAAAATGAAAGGCTGGAAATGTTGTCTCCTTGTGATCTGAAATGGGTGAGATAGTCAGTGGAGACCGAGAGAAAGCAGATATTTTAAATCATTTCTTTTCATCTGTTTTTACCAAGGAAGAACCAATGGACAAGAACCTTTAAGCTACTTTTATATAAAAATCACAAGTATGTGATTGGTTGACACAAGAAAAATTGTTTCAACAATTAAATCTAGTCAAACTAACTTAATTACATTCATTGTAAAGGTGAGTAAAAATATAGCAATGGGTGCTGAAGTGGATGTGATATATTTAGTAAGGCATTTGATATAGTTCCACACAAAATGTTACTGTACAAATTGACTGAAATAGACTTAGGGCCAAAGGTTTCTTTGTGGATTGGCAGTTGGGTGAAAGATAGAATGCAAAGAGTAGTGGTAAATGGGAAGTTCTCAAATTGGACAGATGCCCCTCTTCTTTTTAATATGTTTATTAATGATCTCCCAGAGGCTATAGGGAGCCATGTCTAAATGTTTGCAGATGACACAAAAGTAAGTAGGGTAATACCATCTGAAATACCGTATTTGCTCGATTATAAGATGACCCTGATTATAAGACGACCCCCCAAACTTTGGATATTCCATTAGGAAAAAAACTAAAAGCCTGAATATAAGACTACCCTATAGGAAAAAGTTCAACTTGTATATATTCACATGTAAATTGCTTTTTTAATAAAAAGTGATGATATAAAAAAATGCATTTCTTGTTTTTATTTCCTTTTATGTGCCAATGCTGCCTCCCTCTTTCCCTTGCCCCCAGCTTTCTCTCTCTCCCCCTCCCTTTGTCCACCCCCTCTCGCTCCCCTTGTCTCTCCCCCCCCCTTGTTTCTCTCTTCCCCACCCTATATCCCCTTGTCTCTGTCTCTTCCCCCCCATCCCTCGCCTTGTCTCTGTTCCCCCTCCCTCCCCTTGTTGCTCTGGGTCCCCCCTCCCTCCCTCCCCTTGTTGCTCTGGTCCCCCCCCCCTCCCTTTGTTGCTCTGGTTCCCCCCTCCCTCCACCCCCCTCCCTCCCCCTCACCTGTTTTATAATCCCTGTTGCCTAGTAGGGGCAGTCAGGGGATGTCTGCACGATACGTGCAGACATCCTCCATGCTGCCCGACACCTCCGTCTATTATGACGGACAGCTGTTCCGTCATTATAGACGGAGGTTTCGGGCAGCATGGAGGATGTCTGCACGTATCGTGCAGACATCCCCCAGCTGCCGATTCTCCCTGGTGGCTAGTGGGGCAGCAGAGGATGTCTGCGCGATGAGCACAGACCTCCCCTGCTGCCGCCCGGTACGACCGCCGGGACTTCTGTGACGAAGCTGGAAGTACCCGGCTTCTTCATAGAAGTCCCGGCGGTCGTGCCGGGCGTCAGCAGGGGAGTCTGCGCGCATCGCGCAGACATCCCCTGCTGTTAGAGAGGGGTTTTCCAGGTCCCCTGCAGCTCTGCTGGGGACCTGGATCCATGTTTTATAATCTGACCTCGATTTGAGGTCAGATTATAAGACAACCTCAATTATAAGACTCTGCTCTGGTTCCCCCCTCCCTCCACCCCCCTCCCCCTCACCTGTTTCATAATCCCTGGTGGTTAGTGGGGGAGCCGGGGGATGTCTGCACGATCGAGCAAATACTTTAGATGGATCTTCACTGCAAGAGGATTCGGACAAATTGGGTAATTGGGCAGATAAATGGCAAATGTGATTCACTGTCGATAAGTGTAAAATTATGAATTTTGGGTAGAATAATAAAAATGCAGCATATCGTATAAATGGTGCTTCCCTGGGGAAATCTAATAAGACCTCACCTTGAAAATGCGGTTCAATTCTATGGGTCTTTTAAAAAAAAAAGTCAATATGGAACTAGAGAAAGTGCAGAGAAGGGCTACAAAACTACTAAGTGGAATGGAAAGTTTTAGTTATGAAGAAAGGCTGGAAAAGTAAAATTTGTACACGCAAGAGAAACGGCGACTTAGAGGGGATATGATAATGTTATATAAATATGTACAGGGTCCATACAAAGGGCTTTCTAAAGACCTGTTCATTAACAGAACAGTACATAGGACAAGAGGTCACCCGCTAAGACTTTAATAAAGGAGATTAAGTCTATGACAGTGGACAGTAAGGACAATTAAGATATGGAATTTCTGAAGAAGGGGTTCTAGCAAATATGTTAAATGCCTTTAAAAGCATGCCTTTGGATGCTTTTTTCATTAGATGGAGCATAGAGGGCTATGCATTTTAGTATAGGCATTAATATTTATTTAGTGCTTGTTGATCCAAGGAGAAATCTGATTGCCATTTGGAGTCAAGAAGGATTTTTGTTACCCACTGAAAGCAGAATTCAGAATTGCTGAGGGGTTTTTATTTGCCTTCTTTTGGATCAACAGCGGTAAACATATGATAGAAAAGGGTTGAAGTTTTCAACCTAAACTACTATGTGATTATGTAACTATGTAACCTTTGGGTGGTGTAGAAGGTTTCAGTTGTGTTTTTATGAGCTTTTGTCCACCACCCAAATAACAAAAAGTAAAGTCTGGTTTTCAATATGATGATCTGGATATTTTGCTTGCTATTGATCTGTGTATATTGCCTGCTGTTGGCCTGATAAGGACAGGCATCTGATTTCCCATCTGATTTCCCTGTTGCCAACTTCAAGTGATGTAAATGCAGAAGGTTTACAGCTGAATTTAGACTAAAGGTGTAATGTTGGTCACTTTGTAACACAAGGTCAGTAAACTCCAGTGCAAGATAAAGAATGCACAACAGTACAAAAAGATATATTTTTCAGGAAATGAGGGAGCTATGATATAAAAACCTGAAGGATTAGAATGTTAACCCCCCAAAATGTTAATGGAAGTACTAAGGTATGGAGAAAATCAGTACATGTAATCATCATGCCACATCATAACGCAGGAGGCTTTTTCATAAAGGCTTGATATTTTTATAAAATTAGGTCGGACTATGAGGAGAGTGGGCACCCACTATTGAAAGATCTCCCCAGGGATCACCAGTGCTCTTTTTATTTTAACTGAAGCAATGTTTGAATGTTTGAAAAAGTGTCAAAAGACCCAGTGATTCACAAACAAATAAATAAAGTAATACTTTCCCTTTTAAGTAAGATTTTGCAGAAGTCCTGGTAAGATTTCAATCTCCGATATATGTAAAGGGAACACACACAGGGCAAATAATGTAAAATTGTTTTAATTTATAAATAAGGTGAATCACACTCTGAGATCAAGATTAGACTCTTGAGTTTTTGGGGAGCAACCCACTGCTTCTATGTGAAATCGTGCATACAATGTCAGCCTGAAGACCAGTACAGGTGTCATCAAATTCGCCTAATTTAAAATTGCAGCATTGCATTCAACTGCAAAATTAATAAGATTCTCTATGAATGGTAATATTTCTTGTGCCAAAAATGGAGACTTAGATGTAGCGCCCTTTTAAAATGTGGGACCTCCGCATATGTGCACTACGTTTCACTGTGTCCAGCTTCTTCAGTATTTTAATAACATAGGACACCTGAACACCATTGCTCATCAGGTGCATCCCTTCAGAGCAGCAGTGTCTACATCCTCTTCCAAATGTTTCCAACCGTATAAAACCTCATGCCACAAGCATAATAGTTAATTTAGCCTACTGTGTGGGCCTTCACATCTGTAAGATCTCAACCCATTTGAAGGGTGTGAACTCTTTGATGTCAAGAACACTGCTAGCCAATTTGACATCATTGTGGGAAGCATGGGCATCCACAGGATTTTTCTCGGGGGGGGGGGGGGGGGGGGAGTTGGTTGTAAAATATTAAAGCAGGAATAGCATTATGGTTTGTGGAAATAAGCAATTTACTGAAGGAAATTGGTGAGACATATCCATGTATTCAATAACATTCAAAGTGATATCGTGAGGAGACTCAACTTCTCACACACACACTATATATATTTAGTGCTTGCATATTAAATGGATATATCTGGCATATTAAATGGCTAAATCTGGCATATTGAGGGGTTAAATCCTAGCATATTAAATAGCTAAATATGGCATATTTATTGTTGTCTGTCCATTACAAACTGTTTTGCTATTTAATAAAATAATTTAATATATTTAAAATGTGATCTTTTAAAAACAAAAATGGGGGGGGGGGGGGTACAGCATTTAATTATTTGCCAAAGGCAGCACAATGTCTTGGGCCGGCCCTGTCTCTCTTCCTTCCCATGTCTGTCTGTCTCTTTTCCTTCACATGTCTCTCTCTCTCTCCTCTTATTTCCCATGTTTGTCTCTCTCCTCTTCTTTTACATGTGTTTCTCTCTACTCTATCTCCTATGAAACTCTCTTTATACCTCTACCCATGTATTTCTCTATTCCCCACCCATGTCTGTCTCTCTCCTCTTTGCCCATGAATGACTCTCTCCTCCTCTCTCACGCTGTGTGCTCTCCTCCTCTTTCACGTTGTGTGCTCTCCTCTATCCCGTCAGTGTTCTCTCCTCTCTCCTTTCAGTGTTCTCTCCTCTCCCCATCAGTGCTCTCTCCTCTCCCCTGTCAGTGTTCTCTCCTCTCCCCCACCAGTTCTCTCCTCTCCCCATCAGTTTTCTCTCCTCTCCCCATCAGTGTTCTCTCCTCTCCCCTGTCAGTGTTCTCTCTTCTCCCCCGTCAATGTTACCCCCACCTGTCAGTGTTCTCTCCTCTCTCACCCCCAACTGTCAGTGTTCTCTCCCCACATCTATCAGTATTCTTTCCTCACCCCACCCACCTGCTTGTGTTCTCTCCCCCCACACCGGTCAGTGTTCACTCCCCACCTGTCAGTGTTCTCTCCAACCATCAGTGTTCTCTCCCTCCCCTCCTTCCCTTGTTCTCTCATCTCCTCCCCCTCTCCCCAGAATTCTCTCCTCCCCCCACAGTTTTCTCTCCCTCGTGTTCCGTCCCCCAAGCTCCCGTCTGTGTACTCCCCTCTTTACCTGAAGCAGGGCAGATCACTCAGCAGAGAGAAACACACAGAGCCAGTGCTGCCTGTTTCTCCCCGCCGAGTGATCTTCACTGCTCTACAGGGTGGAGGAGGACCTTCACCTCGCCCCCGGTGTGGTCTGCCCCCCCCCCCCCCCCATTCCGGCTCTGCTCGAAATTCCCCTATTTCTGTTCTCTCCACTCCTGTTCTCCCACTCCTCACCATCACTGTTTTCTCCCCCCTCCTCTGTTCTTTCCCCTCCTCCCCATCTGTTTTCTCCCCCTCCTCACCCAACTTTGTTCTCTCCCTCCCCTCCTCTGTTAACTCCCTCCTCCTCACCCATCTGTGTTCTCTCCCTCCCCTGCTCTGTTCTCCCTCCCCGTCCCATTCTTACTAGATTCTTACAATTAAACACAAACAGAGCAGTAAGTGCTACTCGCAAACTCCGATCCTCTGCATCATCACTAAGCACAGGGAGCGCAAGCAGCACTTACTGATCTGTGTGTTTAACACACGGGGCATATGCTACCTGCAGCTCCCCATGAAGCAGACGCTGCTCTCATTCAGAGTGCAAATCTGGCTGCTGGGACAGCTCCTTGGTGCAATTCGGATGGCCTGGACAGCTCTTGATTGCAAATTTGGCTTCTGGGACAGGTTCTGGGTGAATTTTTGCTTCCTTGGGCAGCTCATGAGTGCAAATATGGCTGTGTAGCAACTCCTCGGTGCAGATTTGGCTGATGGGACAGCTTCTGGGGGAAGATTTGCTTCCTTGGGCAGTCCCTGAGTGCAAATTTGGCTCCTGGAGCATATCTTGCTGCTGGGGCAGTTGGGTGCAGATTTTGCTGCTGGGGCAGCTCCTGTTCCGGTACAGTAACGTGTCTTTTCAGATAATATTTTCGGAGTAAGACCCCCAGAGTCAGCCTGGCTGCGGTAACGGCTTAGACTAACGTCTATAAGGGTCTGGGCACCAAATGAGTCTCCAATCTTCCAAGGTCGTTTCCAAGTAAAACATCCATGGGCAATCCGGACATAATGCCCACCCCCCGGTAGCCTTCTCCCATAAGCCATTCTAGGTGCACCCGGGCTACCGGCAGCTGGTGTATTCTCCCTCTGGCTACCTTACCATCCACTTTTTTTGGCTTGAGGTAGTGAGCTTGGTTCAATCAAAGTAAGGGTATCGCCGGAGTCTGGAAGTCCCTCCGCTGAATGGCCATTGATGCGCATCGATTGCTAATGGTGCTCCCAGTTATCATCCAGCTATTGGTGGCTCGGCTCGTTATGTGTGCCCACTCTGTGTGAGGTACCATGCGAGCAATCTTGAAGAAATCCATTGATATCTCCTACTGTGTCGTCAAATGCTTTAAACGACTGGTGGGTCACTTTGATGGGGAAGTAGGATGAGGTGCTCCACAGGGAGTGCGTATGTCCTGTATTAGACCCCGGACCCATAGTATTCCGATCAGCAAGTTCAGATCCTCGCTCTTGTTCTGCCATGATTCAATTAATTATATCCAAGGAGGGATTTGACCATAAAATACCATCCTTTCTCTAACCCGTTGTGAGATCTCGTCCATGCCTGGAGGATGGGGCTGGCTACTACTCAGACAGGACTGGCATGGGACTCTCCAACTTCTGGGATCAGGGATTGACCCTTGTCCTGCTCCAATTCCACCAGTGCTGCCACCAGCTCGCTCTTTTTTAATCCAGATGGGTCTTGTCCTTTATGCATCAGCATCTCCTGCAGGGCAGCCACGGTCAGTAACTTACAGGATTCTGCAATACTGATGCTAAATCCACAAAATTAATGATAATCCATGGAACCAGGATGGTGATAAGAAATCCCACTTCACACACCAGAGTAACAGGATGCCAAGAGCTATTAGGTTTCATGCCAGTTGGTATTTCCAGATGTTCTCCGCTCTGGTCCCATTCTGCTATATTGGCCCATTTGAGCTATATTCACCAATGCTGTCAGATTATTTCCCCCCAATATTCATGGACGACACCAGTCTTATTAGGTCCAGCACGCAATACACATTGAATGTACGAAACACAAGATATCTGTAGATTTAGAGAATCAAAATAACAGTGATTGTACAATGGTAACTTAAATGCATTATCTTAACATAATGGGCAAAACATAATTGAATTTGGAGCCAAAAGAGTTGGCGACTGATAGGAAGCCTGCTGCAACAGCGACCAATGAGGGTAAAGGGGGGGTGTTTACTAATCAGCCGAACTGGTGCCATATCAGAATGTGGTCCCTTTGGAACCAGCAACCAATCAGCACAGCACCGATGAGGCCCTTTAAACAGTCGACAAATCAGCGCTGTGCATACCTGAGTGTAGAATGCTATCAGGAATGTGGCCAGACTCTCCATGGGTCTTCAGAGGCAGCCGATCACAAGAGGTGCAAAATTAGCCAACTGAAAACAAGAAGTGGTCTTTAAACTCCCAGTACTCTCCTTCCCATGATACTTAACACACTGGCTGAGAGTCATGGGAAACGTTAACCGCTGGAGTATTAACTTAATTTTTATTTTAGAATCCAGCCCTCTGGTTGGTTTGGCAAGAACTATGTTAACATTGAATTTACAGCATAAATGGTTTGAGTATTGGGATGCATTATCCACCAAGAGCATATATCACAATGCTCCCTAGGTCATATGTGCCACCTAAACCTTGAAATATGTCACATACAGTCTAGCACATATAGTGATAATCACACTGCCAAATGCCATATTGGCACTAAAGGGGTGAGAAAATAATGATCTTACCAGTTGTCAGCTCCTCCACAGGCAAAGGAAACATGAAAGGAGGGAGTAAACATAAACCAGCAAATCCCAAGGTGAAGGAAGTCAGAGTGACTGGGAGAGAGACTAGTAGGATGAAAGAAGGGATCTAAGAAAAGCTGGCCAATTGGGTGAAAGACAGACAATGGCCAATGGGATGAATAAATTCAAGGTAGTTGGAAGAAGCTAAGGGAACTTGGGCAGTACCATAACAAAAGGGGTTTAGTGTTGAGTGAGGGAAAGAATAATAATTTAAACCAGTATAATGCCATCCACCCTGGCAAGGGAGAAGATAAAAAAAAAAAAATTTCTGAAACAATAGGGCTCAAGTAGCAGAATCAGTGGACCCTGCAGTGTGTCCACTCAGGACAGTGTCCCCTCTTTGCTCTGTGGTAAAGACCTGAGAGAGCAGACCAAACCACTCTGACATGGGTGCTGTACAAAATTCAATAACAGTTTTTTTGCTGCAGTTCCCTGTATGATCTATATATATAGTTAACCTAACCTAAACAGTCTACTGCTTCTCCCTCCCTTACTGTAGGTCAAATTTCCAGGTGAGTATTTAGATATTCATTTGTACCCTCTCTCTCCAGTTGTGTTCCACTGTGATACCCAACACTAGCAGCTATTTCCCTTTAATACAACCTATTTCAAGAACCTTCTACTGGAACCTGCGAAGTACGCCCAGCAAACTAGCTCCCCCATCTTATACATATTGTACATTTGTGGTTTGTATCTATTTTTCTTGTTTTTAGGTAGTGGTTAAAATTGCTATCACTTCACCGATTATATTAATATATGTATTAGTAGGCGCTGTGTATTATTTTTCTATAATAATAAGAGTAATGCTCACTGCGCTGAACGTCTCGTGATGAAGCGGCCACGAAGAGGCAGCTTATTTTTAATTTTTAATTATCCAGATCAGATCTGGAAAATTGAAATGGTCGTAATGCAGCCACTGTTGCCTAATGTGAATTGTATTCCATGTTGATCATCGAATATTGGGTAGTCAAAAACCTAAGGCCTCTGATGCATCGGTTTCCAATTAGACGATTTGGATGTGAATTGTGGCATATTGAGAATTTCAAGGATCCCTTTGTTCCAGCTAATGATAAAACTTAGATTAGCTAACACAACGTCTCATTGGAGTACAGGAGTGATGGTTGCTCAAAATGGGCCTCTGTACGCCTATGTAGATATTCATGTAGTCCTTGTTCAAACATATTTAATATGAAAGTAAAAATTAAACAATAATTTATTTTTGGATTTTTTATTCTCATTGACTGCTCAATATCTGTATTTATGATACTTCGACCAAGAAATTTTTTGACAGTTTGACATGTTAGCAGTGATTGTTATGTTTATTAGAGATGTCCAGTGATCACTAACTAATTTGCTTATAAAACAGCAGCTGTAACTTCTGTCATTTTTTTTATTCTTTATGGAAATCATGTTTTGATTATGTAAAAAAAAAAATCTTATTTATACAACTTACAAGCTGTGTTTTAATAATTCACTACCAGTACAAGTGCTCAGAAACTTGTTGGCTGTTTGAACTGCATTGTGAAAAATGTTTATAGCTGTAGTACACAAGATTCTCCATGTACAGCAGACTTTCCTGGTGAGAAAGCAAAAAATAGAAGGTCTACTCAATAAAGGGAGAATTGCAGGAAATTGAGATGGACATTTTAGACACCGGTAGGGGAACTTTGGCACTCCAGATGTTGTGGATTACATTTACCTTGATGCTTTGCCAGCATTACGGCCTACCTCTGGAACAGACCCTTAAATAAAGGATAACTATTTTACCCTTCATGTAAGGGCCGACTTCACATTCTAGATAACCTTAGCCAGTCAGACTACAAACACCTCTTTCTCTTATAAGAAAGTAAAAAAATAGTATAACATATAAAAGCATCTGCAGAAATGGGTGTAATTCAGGCAACATAAAAAATATAAGTGTGTGTGGACCTTAGATTGACCCACACCCAACTGTGTTCAGTATAGGGTTGCCACCTTTTTGTCAGAAAAATACCGGCTTTGCTGGTGCCTCCATTGACTTAACATTGATCTCAAGCCAATTTTTTACTGGCCTGCCGGTAAAATACCGGCCAGGTGGCAACCCTAGTTCAGTAGCACCCCTTAAATGTGGAACTCCAGGCAACTGCCTAATGTGCCTTGAAAGAAATGTATTTGGCACTTTTGCAGTGCATTCAACCATAGACGCTGACAATTAGAAAGATTACAGGTTGGAGAAGTTTCAAAAATTGCTGATACATTCATTCTTGATTGATATATAAATATATAAATTATAATGTTAGGTTTTGGACAGAAGGTGACTCCTATAACATCAATATTTATAGCAATACTCATTGGACCGAGAGAGTCTAGCACCACATTTCTTTGTCTTAGTTCTAATTATTAGTGCAGTCAAACAAACTGTCATGTTCAATGATCTCAACGAGCTGGAAGCTCTTGCCAAATACTATCAGCTAATTCTGTGAGCTTCATCAGTTTCAGTTTTCCTTGTGGGCAAGTCGTCGTCATGATGATTGTTATTCATTTAGGGAAATTAGCTTCTCCTCTTTCTGGCTCAGTAGCTTTCCCTGTGGTGCTTAGTGTCAATGTTTTCTGCAGCAGAGAAGTTCACTAAAAGCCTTCACGAACAGAAACCAAAACACACAGGAAATGGCCAATCTGTCAAGCTTTCATTTTCTATTCTCAGACAAATTGTTATTAATATGATCACTATTCTCTAAATGTCAGGTGCAGGTGAGACAAACATTTTGTTAGGGATCAGGAACCAAACAGAAACAGAAAGTAAGATACAAAACACCTTTAAAAATAATAAATAGAAAAATGATAAAAAAATAGTCCGTAAGCAAAATCCAAGAAGCAAGCCGGGGTCAGGAACCAAACCACGTAGTCAAATGAGTCGAAATAAAGAGAAATGAGATCAGCGTAGTCAGAAACAAAGCCAGGAGAAATCACAAGGGAAGTCAGCCAAGCTAGATCAAACACAGGAGTCACAGGAAACACAGGAAATGCAATTGGAAGCCGGAAACAACACAAGGGCAAGGGAGCTACTGAAACTAGCTGCTTAAATAGTCAGTTCTGAATCGCAAAGGGGCTGGCCGATAGCAACAAGGTTAGTAAACCTAGTAACAGTAGCTGAAATGAACTGGTCATTAACAACAGCTGGACCTCTCACAGTGAAGGAAAAATGTTTCTTTTAAAACAGCAGGGAAACCTTGACACAGTTCATCTCTCCAACTTAATCATGCTTTGTGTAAGGACAAGCTTGGTGAGTTTCTTCTGTAAGAAAAACAGTTTTCGCCCTGCCTAATGCATTGTTAAATCTTGAAATCATAGTGGGCATTTTCACTTTTTTAAAGAATATTTTAGTAATGTGATATGCTATACTGTACGTTTTTTCATGTTCTTGTGTTTTATCCTAACCAATCCAGTTATACATTATAAAAGCATTTACAATATATAGCTGAATTGGTGACATTAAATGTTTATCTCACCTCAACTCACCTTTTTATTTGTCTTTTTTAAGACAAGCTTCAAGTGTGACACTGACAAAATAATTGACCTTGGCTGTACCAGAGTGGTATGGATATCATTTTTATCTAACCCAGGTGTTATGACATTTATAGAAATTACATAACTGAGGTTGCAAACTGGGTTTAAACTGTACCATAAAAAAACTATTGTGTTATATTGCAGAGTCTTTAACAGTTACAGATGACAACTTTAAACCAACCTTCAGTGTTATCTCCTACACAACTTATCATTAAAACAACTTAATGTGATTTTCAGGGATAATGATTCAATGCGCAGTTTCAGAAAAAAAACTGCCATGCTATTGCCTCCATAGACTTAACATTGGACACAAGCCTGTTTTATATTATCTGGGTGACAAACCTATATGGTATCCATAGCTTATACATGTATATTAGGTATGAGCACTTAGATTATATTATACAGATATTACCGTATTTGCTCGATTATAAGACGACCCTGATTATAAGACGACCCCCCAAACTTTGTATATTCCTTTAGGGAAAAAACTAAAAGCCTGAATATAAGACTACCCTATAGGAAAAAAAGTTTAACTTGTATATATGTAAATTGCTTTTTAATATTTAATAAAAAAATTATATTATACAAATGCATTTGTTGTTTTTATTTCCTTTTATGTGCCAATGCGGCCCCTCTCTCCCCATCCCCTTGTCTGTCTATCTCCCCCCTCCCCTTGTCTGTCTATCTCCCCCCTCCCCTTGTCTGTCTATCTCCCCCCTCCCCTTGTCTGTCTATCTCCCCCCTGCCTTTGTCTGTCTATCTCCCTCCTCCATATTTTGACCATCATTTGCCAGTATTATTTTGCCCATCACTTGCTCGTTAATATGCCAGTTAACCCCCTCCCTCCTCCCCCTTCCCCAGTACTTACCTGCAGGCTGCTCGTTGGCCATCTCCTCTGAGGTGCGTTCAGGAAATACAGCCACCGGATATGACGTTGTCATTTCCAGCGGCTGTGATGATGCGGACTCACGGCTGCTGCCCAATCTTGCATGTCTCCATGTCAGACTGTCACACAAGCAGAGGGGGCCCACGGGGCAGCTGCTTTGGGCCCCAAGAATGAATGGGCCCTGGTTCTGAGTTCTGAAGGGTGGTTACTACTGTCATCCAGACTATCGCAGATCCAAATTTGGATCACACACCGGCTGTACCCTTCTCCACTACACGCAACAGGAAAGTTGGGTAATACAAACCTAATAAACACTGCAAAATCCCTGATCCTGCTACACTGGAAACAAGTAAACCCACCTACCTTTACAGGGACTGTCTAGTGCCCAAATATGAATGCATATCAGTGTGCTTTCAAAGTACTTTAAAATGCATGTTTTATATTTTGCATGGCTTACAAAAATAAAATGCTTACAGCTAGATGAAATTGTGAAATGACAGCAGTTTGCAATAGCCCACACAAGCTGTGTAAAAGTAATTTTTTTCCTGCAGGAACCAATGAGAATAATTCCATTCAAATGGAATATCTTGTCACTCTAGTAATGTCATCAGACAATATGTTGCACTGTAAAGAGATCCTACTGTGTACAAGAGCAAGGTCACTCAGAGGCCAAAATGTATCTGTCCTCTAGGGAGGGCTTGAGTCAAATATTAAAAATGTGATTTATGCAGAATGCCTGCATCAAAAGAGCCTGTACGCTATACAAGCAATAATCTTCATCTTGCACCAAAGTGAGTTTGGAGACTAGACTGTCCCTTTAAGGAATGGCTGGAGGCGGTGGAAGCTGGCAGGGGCGATGAAAGGACTGACTCAGACATCTCAAGGTAAGGGAATGACCCACTACAATAAATGGGCCCAATGGATGGAATTTTTATCATCCTCCACAGTGTTTGGCTATGCTCAAGGATCGTTCCTCCGAATAATGTTCACATATACGGAGGAAGACATGCCCCCCAACAATACCCTTGTTTGGGACCTGTCCCAGATAGGCTTGATAAGGTAAAGTGGGTGTCCAGGGTTCTTATCTCTGAGAAAGTGACTGTAAATGATTGATCCGAAATGGTTGAGATTCCTCACATACTGTTTTTTTGTAAACCAACCTGATGCACACTGGCTAAATTGAGTTCAGTGATCATTCCTATGATCGAAGAATTGTTATTATTGTAGTCCCCCTCTCATCTTCTTTTGTCCCTCTCTCCTACACTCCCTCCCCTTCCCCTCCTTCCTTTCCCACTGGAATTTGCTGATTTGCTCTACTGTCAATTCGGCATATTTTGTGTGATATGTCTGACATATATTTTTGAAATGTCACCATGCTCTTTCCATACTCCTTTCCCTCTTCTTTCCAAGACGAAAACAATAAAATTTCTCCAAACTAAAAATAAATCCTTTAATGCCACTTAAAGGAATCAACCAATGTCAACTTCCATCAGAAAAATATAAAAAAAGACAAACATATCTAATATTGCAATATTGTATTCAGTATGTTCTTCTGCGACTTGGCTCCTGCAAATGTAATATTCACTTGGCTTGAAGCCACATCTACCTCCCTGCAAGGATAGAGGGCAAATTCAAGACTCCGCAATGAATTCTTTACTATAGGACCTTCTGAGGACTCAGTAAGTCTTTGAATAATATTTTAAATTAAAAGATATATGTGTAAAGTTGTTGTCCTGCTCTCTCCCTGTCTCGCACTCTCTGAGTATATAGAGGGTCATCTGGTAAAGAGAGCTATCCATTATAGAGTGTTGAATATTTTCCTTTTCCTCAGAGCCAGGTATATGTGGCGCTGTGCCAAATATGTGTTCCATTTGCAGGGCTTCAGACAGTGAATACAGATATTTCTGTCCTCATATTTTAAAGCTGTATACGTTTACCAAAAGTAGAAATAGGTTGGATTCCTTAAAAGGGCATACACAATGAATCATATTTGTATTAAAAGGCACATTTTCTTTTTTTCTAAATAAACAAAAAGCACTTTATAATACATAAAATTATTTTTCAGTTTTATCACTTACAATTGCCAGTTTTTAAACTTTTACTCTACAAATTTCTAACAAATATATAAAATGATAGGGGTGATGATTACAGTACCCAAGGTATGTACAAACACAGTCCTGCACCTTGAAAGTCCAAACACTACTGTTAGTGTGCATTAATCCAGAATGAAAGAAACAGACAAAGTGCTCAGGTAGTATTAAAGTAGAAAAACATGGAAGAATGTGTGGTGGGATGATCAAACTGATACTGCTACAAATTAAAATGATAATAAAAAAATCTAAAAATGATTCCACAATACACCAGCAACAAATATTTGATTTTAGTACACTTATTTATATTTGATTTCAGTATCTATGTACTGTGCGCTTTTGGGGGGTTCCTTTTTCACTTTTAATGCAAAATGGACCCATGTGACACAAAACATTTTAGAGTGACAAAGCTCCTTTAACAAAGTGAACTGAACTCGGAATTCACTTTTTAAAGGAGCTTTGTTGATCTGAAAAGTCATGTGTCACATGGGTCCATTTTGCATTAAAAGTGGAATTTTCTACTTTAATATTACCTGAGCACTTGCTCTGTTTCTTTCATCCTACAAATTTTGAAGTCTGAGGTGTGTGGAAAGATTCTGTCAATCAAACGTATTGCAGTGAATTCTGAATGTATCAAAATTAACAAAAACTAGTGACCGTTGTTACAATTTCTATCTTTCTTGTTTTAAACACTGTTCTGGTTCTAGGGAGTGCAGATGCAGGTCCTGACTTACAAGTTCCCCTGGAAACAGGCAAAGCCTAGGTGGGAGGGGGCATGTATGAGTGAGGGGTGTGAATGGAATCTATGACAAGGTGTGGGGGGGGGGGGAGTGGCTGTGGGGTGGGGTATTTAAGCAGCCCTCCATCTTGGGGTTAGCAGCCATTTTAATCCTAACGAACACAGCAGGGAATTTTTCGCCCACCCGCCATAATGATGGTTATTGTGTTTGTTTTTATGTTGTGCTAACATTTTTCTCTGTCACAGCAGGCGGGGTGGTCCTTGCCAATCCAGTAGTTAAGAACGGAGGTGATTGAGTCGAAAAGGATGGTCAGGGTGGACCCTCTCCTAACCTCTCAGCTATTTAAGGAAAGTGCAATGGTCGTGCCCACCGAGCTAACTGCCGGCTGGTGGTTAGCATCAGGTTTGAAACAAAATGCCGATTTAGTACGGACGAGGGGAGAAGGGTTCACTCTACGGACCTTAGGTTTAAAAGGTTATGGTTACTTAATGGTTATTTAATGTTTACAGATTGGCAAGGACTATTTGGAGCTGTATGTCAATTAAATGTTTCAACTTAAGTATTTATAATTTTATATACAGGGAGTGCAGAATTATTAGGCAAATGAGTATTTTGACCACATCATCCTCTTTATGCATGTTGTCTTACTCCAAGCTGAATAGGCTCAAAAGCCTACTACCAATTAAGCATATTAGGTGATGTGCATCTCTGTAATGAGAAGGGGTGTGGTCTAATGACATCAACACCCTATATCAGGTGTGCATAATTATTAGGCAACTTCCTTTTCTTTGGCAAAATGGGTCAAAAGAAGGACTTGACAGGCTCAGAAAAGTAAAAAATAGTGAGATATCTTGCAGAGGGATGCAGCACTCTTAAAATTGCAAAGCTTCTGAAGCGTGATCATCGAACAATCAAGCGTTTCATTCAAAATAGTCAACAGGGTCGCAAGAAGCGTGTGGAAAAACCAAGGCGCAAAATAACTGCCCATGAACTGAGAAAAGTCAAGCGTGCAGCTGCCACGATGCCACTTGCCACCAGTTTGGCCATATTTCAGAGCTGCAACATCACTGGAGTGCCCAAAAGCACAAGGTGTGCAATACTCAGAGACATGGCCAAGGTAAGAAAGGCTGAAAGACGACCACCACTGAACAAGACACACAAGCTGAAACGTCAAGACTGGGCCAAGAAATATCTCAAGACTGATTTTTCTAAGGTTTTATGGACTGATGAAATGAGAGTGAGTCTTGATGGGCTAGATGGATGGGCCCGTGGCTGGATTGGTAAAGGGCAGAGAGCTCCAGTCCGACTCAGACGCCAGCAAGGTGGAGGTGGAGTACTGGTTTGGGCTGGTATCATCAAAGATGAGCTTGTGGGGCCTTTTCGGGTTGAGGATGGAGTCAAGCTCAACTCCCAGTCCTACTGCCAGTTCCTGGAAGACACCTTCTTCAAGCAGTGGTACAGGAAGAAGTCTGCATCCTTCAAGAAAAACATGATTTTCATGCAGGACAATGCTCCATCACACGCGTCCAAGTACTCCACAGCGTGGCTGGCAAGAAAGGGTATAAAAGAAGAAAATCTAATGACATGGCCTCCTTGTTCACCTGATCTGAACCCCATTGAGAACCTGTGGTCCATCATCAAATGTGAGATTTACAAGGAGGGAAAACAGTACACCTCTCTGAACAGTGTCTGGGAGGCTGTGGTTGCTGCTGCATGCAATGTTGATGGTGAACAGATCAAAACACTGACAGAATCCATGGATGGCAGACTTTTGAGTGTCCTTGCAAAGAAATGTGGCTATATTGGTCACTGATTTGTTTTTGTTTTGTTTTTGAATATCAGAAATGTATATTTGTGAATGTTGAGATGTTATATTGGTTTCACTGGTAAAAATAAATAATTGAAATGGGTATATATTTGTTTTTTGTTAAGTTGCCTAATAATTATGCACAGTAATAGTCACCTGCACACACAGATATCCCCCTAAAATAGCTAAAACTAAAAACAAACTAAAAACTACTTCCAAAAATATTCAGCTTTGATATTAATGAGTTTTTTGGGTTCATTGAGAACATGGTTGTTGTTCAATAATAAAATCCTCAAAAATACAACTTGCCTAATAATTCTGCACTCCCTGTATTTATAATAAGTTATAAGAAATATTATAATAAAGCGGAGATAGTTTTGGCATACAGTTATTATTGGTTTATGTTAATAAAGCTGTGGCCTATTTAACTCCATACATGTCTTGTGTCGTTATTAGGGAGGGTATGTAATTTTGCTGGTAAGATACTAAGGAACATTCCCCTTTACATCATACATGGCTAAGTGTATTTGTTGTTATTTTGGTCACATCTGTTTGGTTATTGTTGTGAGAACTGACACTTTCAGAATAAAAATGCATTTATTAATCCTTTTTTTCCAATAGTTAACTTTTTTGCAGGCTTCCTTCCTCTATGGGTTCTCTTTAAATAGAGATAAATGGACCTATCCATTGTGCATGTGGCGGCATCAATGAGATTAAGACGTTGTAGGCCCCTGGGCAACAGGTATTGTGAGGCCCCCAGTAAATATAAGATGACCTTACATGAAAAAAGTTTTACTAGTAATTAATAATGCACATGTAAACTATTTTTTCCATATTTAATAAAACCCATGATTGAGAAAATTCATTTATTGTTTTGTTTTCCTTTTTTTTGCCAATCTGCCCCATAGGCTTTCCATTCTGCCCCCATATTTTCCAATCTGCCCCTCTGACCTGTCAATCTGAACCTCAGACTTGTTAATACACCACCAGACTTGACATTCTACAACCAGTTTTGCCAATGTATTCCCACAGCCAGGTTGCCCATTAATATGCCACTATTTGCCCATTAATATGCCACAGTCAATATGCCTATTAACATGCCACTGATTGCACATTAATATGCCACAGCCAATATGCCCATTAGTATACCACAGCCAATATGCCCATAAATATACCACATACATCCAAAGAAGATCAGAAATCAGCATTCTAAAAATGCACGAGCCAGGGCTCCACAACACCCAACAATAGTAAAAAACAGATGTATTCCCACTGTTAGTTTGCACACTAAAATGCCACTATATGCCCATTATTATCCCACAGCCAATTTGCCCATTAGTATGCCACAGCCAATATGCCCATAAATATACCACATACATCCAAAGAAGATTAGAAATCAGCATTCTAAAAATGCACGAGCCAGGGCTCCACAACACCCAACAATAGTAAAAAACAGACAGGATGCTCAGCACTTAAGTGAGGTGAAGTTTTAATCCAAACAAATGTGCAAAATTCAATCTTTTATACAAAATCCTGAGAAAAAAGAGGTGGGACTAATTAGTCCAATTAAATATATCACAGACAATTTGCCCAAAAATATGCCACCTTTGGTATGCCCATTAATATGCCATTATTATGCCCATTAATATACCACAGCCAATTTGCCCATTAATATACCACTATTAGTATGCCCACTAATATGCCACAATTAACATGCCCAATAATATGCCACTACTGGTATTCCCACTAATATGCCACATTGAATATGTCCACTAATATGCCACAATTAATATGCCCAATAATATGCCACAATTAATATGCCCAATAATAGGCCACTATTAGTATGCCCACTAATATGCCACAATTAATATGCCCAATAAAATGCCACTATTGTTATGCCCCCTAGTATGCCACAATTAATATTTCCAAATAATATGCCACTATTGGTATGCCCACTAATATGCCACAATTAATATGCCCAATAATATGCCACCATTAGTATGCCCACTAATATGCCACAGTTAGTATGCCCAATAATATGCCACAATTTATTTGCCCAATAATATGCCACAATTTATTTGCCCAATAATATGCCACTATTCATATGCCCACCAACATGCCACAATTAATATGCTTAATCCGCCCTGGCCCCAAACGTCGCTATATCCATTTAAATAAATGCTAGCAGTGGACCTTTAAATATGTACAACACATTGCAAACGCATACAACACATTGAATGCTTTTGCTTGCAAATTTGCTACTACAATATATAGATAATTTTTCACATTTTATTTGTAGTCTCTACATTCACAGGACACACTTGAAAACAAAAAAAAATCTCAGTGTATACTTCCTGGTATAAAACATAATAAAAATAAAAACATAATGTAAGCAATTTTTAGGCTGGCTCAGTCCCTTTAAAGAGTTGCATTAATGCAGTATTGTGCAATGTGTGAAACAACCACTATCCAGGCAAGAGTTATCCAGCTGTGGACTAAAGGGGAGGCGGTCTGCCCCGGGTGCCACTCATTAGACGGGTGCTATTGGCTGGGGTGCCAAGGATCTCAGGGCAGAGATAATAGAGATTTTTTTCCTCCAAGTCAAACTCTGCTGTAGCACGTCAGAGAAATTAGTAGTTTTTTTTTTTAACTGTTCTTTACTTTTAATTTCATGAGTGCATTCACACTTTCAATGTTGTTTATAGAGTGTATATTATAAAGATGTTTTATTATTTCTACCTAAATGTGAGACACTGCTGAAATATCATCTGGGTGCTAATCCAGGAGGACCTCGGGAAATGTTCATTTTTAAACATCATTTTAAATGCAATTGAGAAAAAAAAGCTTTAATCTGGTTGCAGACAAAAAGATCCAGTGGTCAATGCTGAGCAGACCAGCTGAATGAAATTGATTGTCATTGTGGAACGTACCATTGATACTGCGGGAAGGTTAATCACATTTGTCTGTTCAGCTCAGCAAAAGCAGATTTCTTATTCACTGGGTATTCCTGCCATTGTTATTTATTTCTTAAAGGAAGCTGATGCATGGGTTAAATGGAGTATGATCAAACACATATTTTCACGGCTGAGAGTGGCACATCCATTTTCTGCCTACTGAGCAGATGAATGAATACATTGACAGCATAAAAAACTCAGCATGCTTACAATTTATTTCAGTGGATAACTACATTATTTCCTGAATTAAACAAAATAAAAGACACTAATAGATGTTTTTCCCTCCCCACCTTGTAGAAATAGAAATTTCCAGACGTTAAATAAAGCAGTGTGGCAATTTACATAACCGAGAAAAAGGCTTCTTGCTCTTTTCACGGCTGTCTTCTGGTTCTACATTTGCAGCATGAATGGAGTGACGTGAGACCGGCAGCCCCCACGTTAATGCTGAGGTTACTCATGATGCTGTGCAGCTGCTAACGGATGTCATTCATGTCAAACCAATCAGATTGTTCCATAGACACACAGCCATTCTGTCACCATGCTGTGAGCTTCTACCCCTTATAGCTTTGTGTGGCATTTTATTTTTCAAGGACAGCAGGATAAAATCTGGAGATTCATTGGACAGACACCCTCTCTTATACCAGCTGCAATGGAAGCAAACTCCCATGCTCACACTATTTGTAGACTGCAGCAGCTGTAATGATCATAACTAAGTCTATTTATAAAGATCCCATATAGTTCACAGTACTGTCGAATCGATTGACACAACATACAAGTAGTAGGAAACAGTTTAAGACATGATGGAAAAAAATAAGGAGAGTTTGGCTTCAACATACTTACCGTTCGCTATTCTTTTTATTTCCAAAATGTTTTACAGTGAGAAATTGAGTGAAATCAAGTTTACACAAAGCACAAAAACAACACTGAACAAAAGAATCAATGATGTAGGATCAAATGAGCTTTTCAAATAGATGTTTTGTGGAAAATAGTTCCGAACCTAAAAAATTCACATGTAGTAAAAGAGCAGGGACGCTATAATAAAAGTAATATTAATGTATTTGAATATCAAGAATATATGTCATAGGTCTGTGGTGATGAACCTATGGCATGCTTGCCACAGTGGGCATGTAGGAAGTGCCACTGTGGCACACAGCCACTAAGGGTAGGCGAGCAGGCAGATCAGTGTCTATGTGAATGTGTGCCTGGGACAAACAGACATCGAGCTGCCCACCACTAGACACCAGGGAAGTCCAGGCATGGGTAAGTTGTGTAAGTGCAATCCTGTGGGTGCCATCTTGGTGCGCTGGTAAGACTTAGGGAGAAAATTCCTTCTTGACGTCAAAAAAGGCAATCAGATTTTTCCTTGCCTGTACAATATATAAAAAAGTGTGCATTTGAATTATTGGCACTTTGTGATGCATTACTTGCATTTTGTAGAATGATTGGGAACACAAGTCCAGAAAACATTCACCATCACTGTGATAGCCAACAAAAAAGGATCAGGCACAATCACATTTGAGAAAAAAATTATAAAAATGTTCATGGCATAGTACGTTTGTAGAATGTATAACTAAGCAAAAAATAATTTATGCAGCCACAAACACATGTGGTCCAAAAGAGCTGCGAACAAACAGCAGACATACTCCTTGAAATACACAAGATACATCCGAGGGGCCGACGACAGCTGTGAATTTGGCATCAAAGTCACTCACTCTGTTGCCAATGCAACCACCACGAAAAGTGACCACATGTGAGTGCCAATGTGATTCAGGTGAGCCCCATTGGCCCTGAACAAGAGGGGGGAATCCTGATGTATCTCGTGGCGAAACACAACTATACCACCCTGAAGAATATTAAATCGAGCAATCGCTAATGTGTCAAGGTCTAGAATTATAATAAATATATTACTTCAAACAGAATCTTGTGGATCATTCAGTATAACTAACAGATGAACAACATTCCCTGTGTGAAACTAGAACTTGTTCTGTTTTTCCTGTTTATTCTTCCATTGTAATTATAGCCAAGAGATTCCTCTCTGAACATTGCGATCCAGACGGACTTACCATCTGGACCACCTATAGGCCTGTCATTTGCAGAAATCTGCATTAATATTTGGGGTTTTGTTTGATTTACCCACTATATTTCACTACTCAGGTGGAGATGAACAATAGCTGATCACTTGCTCACTGCGATGACGCCATGGTTTCTACTATTGGCAACAAACCGTAACCTTATGTTGTTCAGTTCATTAATCTCTCTTTAATGCCTATGTTTTTTTTGCTTGTTCTGCATATCTAAGTGTTTTTTGTTGCTATAAATAATAGTATACAAATGGTGCTTTTTGTGCATTATACCCAAGTCATGTTTTAAGACATTTTCCAGAAGTTTACTGCACTTTTGGTTTAACTCTATAAAACGATTTTGTTGGTAGATGAGATGACTAAGCTCTTTCACTATCCCAAATTGGTCAGACAGAAGTGGTAAACTTTAGTAAATTAGTTGATGTATAAATGGGGGCTGGGACAGTTCATCATGGCTGCATAAGCACAGCCGCTTCACCGGCCCTCTTCATCGCGCAAGAGGTCATAGCTGGACATTTCATCGCAGGACATTTCATCGCTAAAAGCTAAGTATTATTAATGTTTAATAGGGGTATTATAATTCTGGGGTTAATTTTAGTATTAGGATTTGGGGTTCTAATTTTTGGGGGGGTTTCATTTATTAGGGTGGTGAACTTATTTGGGGGTGTACATTTGTAAGAGCAGACAGTTCCGCGCTGAACTGTCAGCCCTTATATTGTCGTGATGAAGCGGCCGCGTTCATCTTCACCGCTGACAGGTGAATCAGCCGAGCTGAACTGTCCTAGACCTGTATAAATGGTGGGCAATGATTAATAACTAGTCGATTTTGGCCAGGGGTTTAATCACTTTCAAGAATAATAATGGAACGGTTGCTTAGGGCCCCCTTTTGCTCCAGGTTAGCCCTTTAAAACTCTACTGAGGGGGTAAAATTTCAATTAGGGTAAGCCAAAACCTAGAACCATGCATGGGAGTCGGTATCTTGAATTCATTAATTGCAAACTGTGTTCTCTGGAGTACGTATTTGCTATAATAAGTAGCCTAAAGGTAATCACAACAATGCCCATTGAATTCTTGAGTCCATTTGAGATCAAATGAAAAACAAATTTGATTTGAACATTTCTGATGAAATAATATACAACAAAATAATTAGTCTTATTATTGTTAATTGTGGCCTTTCAGGACAGGTGCCAAACCAAAGTAAACTAGAATTATCAAAAATAAAAAATATGTACTATTTGGATCCTGCTCGGAAAGGAGCCCCTTCTATGTGCTACACTCATTTGGCCGGGGAACTAAATAAAAAATGTGATTCAATGATAAAATGGGAGGGAGAACTGGGTAAAACATTTAACATCACAGAATGGATTAACTCTGTAAATGTGAGTGGTATTACACAGTGTGGCACATTTAGAGTCCCATTATAAAATCTTATACCTTTGGTACCTTACTCCCTCCAGATTACACAAATTGAATTCATCACATACAAATACATGCTGGAGGGGGTGTGGACAAAGTGGATCTTTGTGTCAAATGCTGTTGTCGTGTCCTAAAATTAGACCTTATTGGAATTAGATACATAAATAAAAATGTTGACAATTAAATTGATAATTTGACACCAGAGCTTTGTCTCTTCAAGGAAATTCCCATAAATTTACCAAATGACAATAAAATGATACTAGGCCATATTCTAATTTCTGCATTGACGATTATCACCAGACACTGGAAGGATATTAAATCATCACACATAAATGAGGTCATACAATAAATATTTGAAAACAGACGTTGCAAACTAGCTTTCCGCTTACCAACAAAATTTTGAAACAAGAGTGTCTTTTATGGGAAGAAAACATCAGAATCAATTATAATCTTATTTTCGTGGTTTGCTCCTGACCGGATGATGATTGCTAATATTTTTGCTAATATATATTTGATTATATATAATAATAAAGTGTATATAAACTGAAAAGTTGTTACTCGTATCTCACTGGATGATTGTACTTATAGAGTTTATCACCTGTTCTATTATTATCGTATATATTTTCTGTATTAATTAATATTATTAGTATTATTGTATCTTATTGTATACATGTTTACATTGTTATTTGAAAAATCTTCAAGAAAAATATTTGAATAGAATTCTTGAGTCCTTGTCTGGATGGAATCTTTCAATTTGGGTGCTGGGGCAAGTCCTGGGGGCTGGGGCATGCCATGTCAGTGCAATTTGGATGCTGAGGTAAGTCAATATATACACCCAGTATGTACGCAAGGTTATATCTCATGCACTGATATATACCCCATGTCAGTGCAATTTGGATGCTGAGGTAAGGGAAATATAAGCTCCAGTCAGTGCCGTCTTTCTGCATGGGCAGACTGGCGACTGCGCAGGGGCCCAGTCCGAATGTAAAAAAAAAAAAAAAAAAAAAATTGTACTTTTTTTTTCACTCCATAAGACGCACTTTTTTCCTCCTCAAAAGTGAGGGGAAAGGCCTGTGTGTCTTATGGAGCGGATGTAGTTGCACACTTCCTTGCATGTTGCTTGCTCTCCGTTGTTTCCTCCGTGCAGTCTAACCTCCTGCACGGAGGAAGGAAGCTCTGGTCACTTTTTTTTCTTCTTCTTAACTTTATTGAAGTTGCGCAACTTCAATAAAGTTAAGAAGAAGAAAAAAAGCAACCGGAGCTTCTTCTTCTAACTGGAGGTTAGACTGCACGGAGGAAACAACGGAGAGGAAACAACAAACATGTAAGTACTAGGGAAGGGGAGAGGAGGGTGGCACAAAACGAACAAATCTGGGCATACTGAGTGGCTAAATCCTGGCATATTAAGTGGCTAACTCCTGGCACATTAAGTGGCTAAATCCTGGCATAGTGAGTGGCTAAATCCTGGCATATTGAGGGGCAAAATCCTGGCATAATAAATGGCTAAATTCTGGCATAGTTAGTGACTAAATCCTGGCATATTGAGTGGCAAAATCCTGGCATAATAAATGGCTAAATCCTGGCATACTGAGTGGCTAAATCCTGGCATATTGAGGGGCAAAATCCTGGCATATTGAGTGGCTAAATCCTGGCATACTGAAGGGCAAAATTCAGTCAAATTAACTGGCAAAATCCTGGCACAGAGTGGCAAAATCCTGGCATATTAAGTATCTAAATCCTGGCACACTGAGGGGCTAAATCCTGGCAGAGAGTGGCAAAATCCTGGCATATTAAGTGGAAAAATCCTGGCATATTGTGGGGCAAAGTCCTGGCATATTGTGGGGCAAAATCCTGGCATAGTGAGTGGCTAAATCCTGGCATAGTGAGTGGCTAAATCCTGGCATATTGAGGGGCAAAATCCGAGCATAGTGAGGGGCTAAATCCTGGCATATTGAGTAGCTAAATCCTGGCATATTGAGGGGCAAAATCCTGGCATAATAAATGGCTAAATTCTGGCATAGTTAGTGACTAAATCCTGGCATATTGAGTGGCAAAATCCTGGCATAATAAATGGCTAAATCCTGGCATACTGAGTGGCTAAATCCTGGCATATTGAGGGGCAAAATCCTGGCATATTGAGTGGCTAAATCCTGGCATACTGAAGGGCAAAATTCAGTCAAATTAACTGGCAAAATCCTGGCACAGAGTGGCAAAATCCTGGCATATTAAGTATCTAAATCCTGGCACACTGAGGGGCTAAATCCTGGCAGAGAGTGGCAAAATCCTGGCATATTAAGTGGAAAAATCCTGGCATATTGTGGGGCAAAGTCCTGGCATATTGTGGGGCAAAATCCTGGCATAGTGAGTGGCTAAATCCTGGCATAGTGAGTGGCTAAATCCTGGCATATTGAGGGGCAAAATCCGAGCATAGTGAGGGGCTAAATCCTGGCATATTGAGTGGCAAAATCCTGGCATACTGAAGGGCAAAATCCAGGGATATTGAGTGGCTAAATTCTGGTATATTGAGGGGCAAAATCCTGTCATATTAACTGGCATAGAGTGGCAAAATCCTGGCATATTAAGTGGCAAAATCTTGGAATAGAGTGGCAAAATCCTGGCATATTAAGTGGCAAAATCCTGGCATATTAAGTGGCAAAATCCTGGCATATTGTGGGGCAAGGTCCTGGCATATTGTGGGGCAAAATCCTGGCATAGTGAGTAGCTAAATCCTGGCATAGTGAGTGGCAAAATCCTGGCATAGTGAGTGGCTAAATCCTGGCATAGTGAGTGGCTAAATCCTGGCATATTGAGTGGCTAAATCCTGGCATACTGAAGGGCAAAATCCAGTCAAATTAACTGCCAAAATCCTGGCACAGAGTGGCAAAATCCTGGCATATTAGGTATCTAAATCCTGGCACACTGAGGGGCTAAATCCTGGCAGTGAGTGGCAAAATCCTGGCATATTAAGTGGAAAAATCCTGGCATATTGTGGGGCAAAGTCCTGGCATATTGTGGGGCAAAATCCTGGCATAGTGAGTGGCTAAATCCTGGCATATTGAGGGGCAAAATCCTGGCATATTGTGGGGCAAAATCCTGGAATAGTGAGTGGCTAAATGCTGGCATAGTGAGTAGCTAAATCCTGGCATATTGAGGGGCAAAATCGTGGCATATTGAGTGGCAAAATCCTGGCATATTGAGTGGCTAAATTCTGGCATACTGAGGGGAAAAGTACTGTCATATTAACTGGCACAGAGTGGCAAAATCCTGGCATATTGAGTGGCTAAATTCTGGCATCCTGAGGGGAAAAGTACTGTCATATTAACTGGCACAGAGTGGCAAAATCCTGGCATATTAAGTGGCTAAATCCTGGCACATTGAGGGGCTAAATCCTTGCACATTGAGGGGTTAAATCCTGGCATATTGAGTGGCTAAATTCTGGCATACTGAGGGGAAAAGTACTGTCATAGTGACTGGCTAAATGCTGGCATAGTGAGTGGCTAAATCCTGGCACATTGAGGGGCTAAATCCTTGCACATTGAGGGGCTAAATCCTGGCATATTAAGTGGCAAAATCCTGGCATATTGTGGGGCAAAGTCCTGGCATATTGTGGGGCAAAATCCTGGCATAGTGAGTGGCCAAATCCTGGCATAGTGAGTGGCTAAATCCTGGCATATTGAGGGGCAAAATCCGAGCATAGTGAGGGGCTAAATCCTGGCATATTGAGGGGCAAAATCCTTGCATATTGTGGGGCAAAATCCTGGCATTGTGAGTGGCTAAATGCTGGCATAGTGAGTAGCTAAATCCTGGCATATTGAGGGGCAAAATCCTGGCATAGTGACTGGCTAAATCCTGGCATATTGAGTGGCTAAATCCTGGCATACTGAAGGGCAAAATCCAGTCAAATTAACTGGCAAAATCCTGGCACAGAGTGGCAAAATCCTGGCATATTAGGTATCTAAATCCTGGCACACTGAGGGGCTAAATCCTGGCAGTGAGTGGCAAAATCCTGGCATATTAAGTGGAAAAATCCTGGCATATTGTGGGGCAAAGTCCTGGCATATTGTGGGGCAAAATCCTGGCATAGTGAGTGGCTAAATGCTGGCATAGTGAGTAGCTAAATCCTGGCATATTGAGGGGCAAAATCCTGGCATATTGAGGGGCAAAATCCTGGCATATTGTGGGGCAAAATCCTGGAATAGTGAGTGGCTAAATGCTGGCATAGTGAGTAGCTAAATCCTGGCATATTGAGGGGCAAAATCCTGGCATATTGAGTGGCAAAATCCTGGCATATTGACTGGCTAAATTCTGGCATACTGAGGGGAAAAGTACTGTCATATTAACTGGCACAGAGTGGCAATATCCTGGCATATTGAGTGGCTAAATTCTGGCATACTGAGGGGAAAAGTACTGTCATATTAACTGGCACAGAGTGGCAAAATCCTGCATATTAAGTGGCTAAATCCTGGCACATTGAGTGGCTAAATCCTGGCACATTGAGGGGCTAAATCCTTGCACATTGAGGGGCTAAATCCTGGCATATTAAGTGGCAAAATCCTGGCATATTGTGGGGCAAAGTCCTGGCATATTGTGGGGCAAAATCCTGGCATAGTGAGTGGCTAAATCCTGGCATAGTGAGTGGCTAAATCCTGGCATATTGAGGGGCAAAATCCGAGCATAGTGAGGGGCTAAATCCTGGCATATTGAGGGGCAAAATCCTGGCATATTGTGGGGCAAAATCCTGGCATTGTGAGTGGCTAAATGCTGGCATAGTGAGTAGCTAAATCCTGGCATATTGAGGGGCAAAATCCTGGCATATTGAGTGGCAAAATCCTGGCATATTGAGTGGCTAAATTCTGGCATACTGAGGGGAAAAGTACTGTCATAGTGACTGGCTAAATGCTGGCATAGTGAGTGGCTAAATCATGGCATATTGAGGGGCAAAATCCTGGCATAGTGAGTGGCAAAATCCTGGGATATTGAGTGGCTAAATTCTGGTATATTGAGGGGCAAAATCCTGTCATATTAACTGGCATATAGTGGCAAAATCCTGGCATATTAAGTGGCAAAATCCTGGAATAGAGTGGCAAGGTCCTAGCATATTGTGGGGCAAAATCCTGGCATAGTGAGTGGCTAAATCCTGGCATAGTGAGTGGCAAAATCCTGGCATAGTGAGTGGCTAAATCCTGGCATAGTGTGTGGCTAAATCCTGGCATATTGAGTGGCTAAATCCTGGCATACTGAAGGGCAAAATCCAGTCAAATTAACTGGCAAAATCCTGGCACAGAGTGGCAAAATCCTGGCATATTAGGTATCTAAATCATGGCACACTGAGGGGCAAAATCCTGGCATAATAAATGGCTAAATTCTGGCATAGTTAGTGACTAAATCCTGGCATATTGAGTGGCAAAATCCTGGCATAATAAATGGCTAAATCCTGGCATACTGAGTGGCTAAATCCTGGCATATTGAGGGGCAAAATCCTGGCATATTGAGTGGCTAAATCCTGGCATACTGAAGGGCAAAATCCAGTCAAATTAACTGCCAAAATCCTGGCACAGAGTGGCAAAATCCTGGCATATTAGGTATCTAAATCCTGGCACACTGAGGGGCTAAATCCTGGCAGTGAGTGGCAAAATCCTGGCATATTAAGTGGAAAAATCCTGGCATATTGTGGGGCAAAGTCCTGGCATATTGTGGGGCAAAATCCTGGCATAGTGAGTGGCTAAATCCTGGCATATTGAGGGGCAAAATCCTGGCATATTGTGGGGCAAAATCCTGGAATAGTGAGTGGCTAAATGCTGGCATAGTGAGTAGCTAAATCCTGGCATATTGAGGGGCAAAATCCTGGCATAATGAGTGGCTAAATCCTGGCATATTGAGGGGCAAAATCTGGGCATATTGAGTGGCTAAATCCTGGCATAGTGAGTGGCTAAATCCTGGCATATTGAGTGGCTAAATCCTGGCAAATTGAGGGGTAAAATCCTGGCATACTGTGGGGCAAAATCCTGGCATAGTGACTGGCTAAATGCTGGCATAGTGAGTGGCTAAATCATGGCATATTGAGGGGCAAAATCCTGGCATAGTGAGTGGCAAAATCCTGGGATATTGAGTGGCTAAATTCTGGTATATTGAGGGGCAAAATCCTGTCATATTAACTGGCATAGAGTGGCAAAATCCTGGCATATTAAGTGGCAAAATCCTGGAATAGAGTGGCAAAATCCTGGCATATTAAGTGGCAAAATCCTGGCATATTAAGTGGCAAAATCCTGGCATATTGTGGGGCAAGGTCCTGGCATATTGTGGGGCAAAATCCTGGCATAATGAGTGGCTAAATCCTGGCATAGTGAGTGGCAAAATCCTGGCATAGTGAGTGGCTAAATCCTGGCATAGGGAGTGGCTAAATCCTGGCATATTGAGTGGCTAAATCCTGGCATAGTGAGTGGCTAAATCCTGGCATATTGAGTGGCTAAATCCTGGCATACTGAAGGGCAAAATCCAGTCAAATTAACAGGCAAAATCCTGGCACAGAGTGGCAAAATCCTGGCATATTAGGTATCTAAATCCTGGCACACTGAGGGGCTAAATCCTGGCAGATTAAGTGGAAAAATCCTGGCATATTGTGGGGCAAAGTCCTGGCATATTGTGGGGCAAAATCCTGGCATAGTGAGTGGCTAAATCCTGGCATATTGAGGGGCAAAATCCTGGCATATTGTGGGGCAAAATCCTGGAATAGTGAGTGGCTAAATGCTGGCATAGTGAGTAGCTAAATCCTGGCATATTGAGGGGCTAAATCCTGGCAAATTGAGGGGTAAAATCCTGGCATACTGTGGGGCAAAATCCTGGCATAGTGACTGGCTAAATGCTGGCATAGTGAGTGGCTAAATCATGGCATATTGAGGGGCAAAATCCTGGCATAGTGAGTGGCAAAATCCTGGGATATTGAGTGGCTAAATTCTGGTATATTGAGGGGCAAAATCCTGTCATATTAACTGGCATAGAGTGGCAAAATCCTTGCATATTAAGTGGTAAAATCCTGGAATAGAGTGGCAAAATCCTGGCATATTAAGTGGCAAAATCCTGGCATATTAAGTGGCAAAATCCTGGCATATTGTGGGGCAAGGTCCTGGCATATTGTGGGGCAAAATCCTGGCATAATGAGTGGCTAAATCCTGGCATAGTGAGTGGCAAAATCCTGGCATAGTGAGTGGCTAAATCCTGGCATAGTGAGTGGCTAAATCCTGGCATATTGTTTGGCTAAATCCTGGCATAGTGAGTGGCTAAATCCTGGCATATTGAGTGGCTAAATCCTGGCATACTGAAGGGCAAAATCCAGTCAAATTAACAGGCAAAATCCTGGCACAGAGTGGCAAAATCCTGGCATATTAGGTATCTAAATCCTGGCACACTGAGGGGCTAAATCCTGGCAGTGAGTGGCAAAATCCTGGCATATTAAGTGGAAAAATCCTGGCATATTGTGGGGCAAAGTCCTGGCATATTGTGGGGCAAAATCCTGGCATAGTGAGTGGCTAAATCCTGGCATATTGAGGGGCAAAATCCTGGCATATTGTGGGGCAAAATCCTGGAATAGTGAGTGGCTAAATGCTGGCATAGTGAGTAGCTAAATCCTGGCATATTGAGGGGCAAAATCCTGGCATAATGAGTGGCTAAATCCTGGCATAATGAGGGGCAAAATCTGGGCATATTGAGTGGCTAAATCCTGGCATAGTGAGTGGCTAAATCCTGGCATATTGAGTGGATAAATCCTGGCAAATTGAGGGGTAAAATCCTGGCATACTGTGGGGCAAAATCCTGGCATAGTGACTGGCTAAATGCTGGCATAGTGAGTGGCTAAATCATGGCATATTGAGGGGCAAAATCCTGGCATAGTGAGTGGCAAAATCCTGGGATATTGAGTGGCTAAATTCTGGTATATTGAGTGGCAAAATCCTGTCATATTAACTGGCATTGAGTGGCTAAATCCTGGCATATTAAGTGGCAAAATCCTGAAATAGAGTGGCAAAATCCTGGCATATTAAGTGGCAAAATCCTGGCATATTAAGTGGCAAAATCATGGCATATTGTGGGGCAAAATCCTGGCATAGTGAGTGGCTAAATCCTGGCATAGTGAGTGGCTAAATCCTGCCATATTGAGGGTCAAAATCCTGGCATATTGTGGGGCAAAATCCTGGCATAGTGAGTGGCTAATTCCTGGCATGGTGAGTGGCAAAATCCTGGCATAGTGAGTGGCTAAATCCTGGCATAGTGAGTGGCTAAATCCTGGCATATTGAGTGGCTAAATTCTGGCATATTGTGGGGCAAAATCGTGTCATATTAACTGGCATAGAGTGGCAAAATCCTGGCATATTAAGTGGCAAAATTTTGGCATAGAGTGGCAAAATTCTGGCATATTAAGTGGCAAAATCCTGGCATATTAAGTGGCAAAATCCTTGAATATTGTGGGGCAAGGTCCTGGCATATTGTGGGGCAAAATCCTGGTATAGTGAGTGGCGAAATCCAGGCATATTGAGGGGCACAATCCGGGCATATTGAGTGGCTAAATCCTGGCATAGTGAGTTGCAAAATCCTGGCATAGTGAGTGGCTAAATCCTGGCATATTGAGGGGCAAAATCCTGGCATATTGAGGGGCAAAATCCTGGCATAATAAATGGCTAAATCCTGGCATATTGAGTGGCTACATCCTGGCATATTAAATTGCTAAATCCTGATATATTGAGTGGCTAAATCCTGGTATATTCAGTGGCAAAATCCTGGCATATTGAGTGGCTAAATTCTGGCATATTGAGGGGCAAAATTCTGTCATATTAACTGGCATAGAGTGGCAAAATCCTGGCATATTAAGTGGCTAAATCCTGGCATATTGAGGGGCAAAATCCTGTCATATTAACTGGCATAGAGTGGCTAAATCCTGGCATATTAACAGGCTAAATCCTGGCACATTAAGTGGCTAAATCCTGGCATATTGAGGGGCAAAATCCTGGCATATTGAGGGGCAAAATCCTGGCATATTAATTGGCTAAACCCTGGAATATTAAGTGGCAAAATCCTGGCATTTTAAGTGGCAAAATCCTGGCATATTGAGGGGCAAAATCCTGGCATATTAAATGGATAAATCCTAGCATATTAAGTGGCTAAATCCTGGCATATTGAGGGGCAAAATCCATTCATATTAACTGGCATAGAGTGGCTAAATCCTGGCATATTAACAGGCTAAATCCTGGCATATTGAAGGGCAAAATCCTGGCATATTAATTGGCTAAACCCTGGAATATTAAGTGGCAAAATCCTGGCATTTTAAGTGGCAAAATCCTGGCATATTGAGTTGCTAAATCCTGGCATATTGAGTTGCTAAATCCTTGCATATTGAGGGGCAAAATCCTGGCATAATAAATGGATAAATCCTGGCATATTAAGTGGCAAAATTCTGGCATACTGAATGGCTAAATCACAGTGAATCCGGTGCTGTAAGGAAGAACAAAGTGCCATGCCTCCAGCACAATGTGATCTGTGAGACCACTATCAACACTGAGCACCTTTCCTTCTGGCTGAGTGGTTCTGTTAGAGTGTGTATGTATGTATGAATGTATGTATGTATGTATGTATGTATGTATGTATGTATGTATGTATGCATGTATGTGACTGACTACCTGAGTGAGTGTGACTACCTGTGATTTAGTGTAGTCTAGACTTTTTTGCTGGTTCCTTAAACTCTGTTAAGTTTGTCAAGCCCTGTTAAGTCCTTTAGGTGCAATGTGGGTGCAGAGGAATGGAATAAAACCAAGAAATGCAATTTTTCAATAACCTTTTTATTACATATGAAAATAGTTGAATATTAAAAAAATCATAATCTCATAGTTGCCAACTGTCCCGGATTCGCCGGGACAGTCCCAGCAACTATGCAAAGGTCCCGCGTATACTGCGATCGCGGGACAGTCCCGGGAAACTGGGCTGTCTCGCGATCGCGGAGGGTCACGTGACGTCGCGCGATCGCAAGACAGTCCAGTTTCCCGGGAATGTCCCGCGATTGCAGTTTACGAGGGACCAGTAATCTTCTTCAGCTGGATATGACAGCTAGTCATATCCGGCTAATGTACTTCCCTCCTCCGTGCAGGTGGGAAGCCTGCAGCACGGAGGGCACGATGGGGACACGGAGGTGAGTACTGGGGAAGCCGGGGTGGAGGGTGACATGATGGGCAAAATAACACTGAGAAATGAATTGGCATGATAAGACTCACAGATGATGATGGGCATGATAAGACTCACAAATGATGATGGGCATAATTAGACTCACAGATGATGATGGGCATGATAAGACTCACAGATGATGGGCATGCTAAGACTCACAAATGATGATGGGCATGATAAGACTCACACATGATGATGGGCATGATAAGACACACAGATGATGATGGGCATGATAATGACAGACTATATGTATGAGTGTGTGTGACAGACTGTATGTATGTATAAGTGTATGTGACAGACTATGTATGAGTGTGTGTGTCTATGTGACTGACTCTATGAGTGTGTGTCTATGTGACAGACTGTATGTATGTATGTATGAGTGTGTGTCTATGTGTGTCTATGTGACAGACTGTATGTATGTATAAGTTTATGTGACAGACTATGTATGAGTGTATGTGTCTATGTGACTGACTGTATGTATGAGTGTGTATGTGACGTATGTGTGTCTGTATATGACTGCATGTGATTGTGTGTATGTGCTGTTGTCTGGCTCCTAGATTTTTTTGCTGGCTCCTAAAAATCAGTTAAGTTTGTCAAGCCATGGTGCAACTAGTTGGAAATATTTAATATTTTACAGTTTTTTTTGTGGTCAGAGACTTAATATTTGTTTGCTGAGAGGGTGGTGGGTGCATGGAATAGTCTTCCAGTAGAAGTGGTAGAGGTTAATACAGTAAAGGAGTATAAGCATAAGGCTATTTTAGATATAAGATCAAGCCAGGGATTAATGGAGGTATAACTTTCTGAGAGGGTAGTGGATGCATGGAATAGCCTTCCAGCAGAAATGGTAGAAGTTAATACAGTGGAGGTCAGAAACTTAGTATTACTTTACTAAGAGGGTAGTGGGTGCATGGAATAACCTTCCAGCAGTAGTGGTAAACACAGTGAAGGACTTTAACCCCTTCCCGACCTTATGACGAGTTAACTCGTCATAAGAGCCGCACCATTAGCGACCTTATGACGAGTTAACTCGTCATGCAGTCTAGCCGGCGGTGCGCTCCGTGGGCACCGCCAGCTAGTCTGCAACGGGTCCAGGACTAAGCCTCGCACCCGAGGCAAAGCTCCTGGACCCGATCGGTCAGTTTCCGGGCATGTGATCGCGGTGATTGAGCAATCACCGCGATAACATGCAAATTAGATGGCAAAGTCAGTGTGTTCACACACTGACTTTGCCTCTAATTCACTCTCTGTGCTTCACATTCTTATAGTGAAGCACAGAGAGTGACCTGTAAGTAAAAATAAATTAATTACATATACCTAGGTAAAAAAAAAAATTAAAAAAAATTAACCCTTTCATTGCTGATCACAGTTTTTAACTGTGATCAGTTTCCTTCCACTTTATGGCCCTCATTTAGTTTTTTTTTTAACAGATTTTTTTATTTTTACAATTTATAAAGTTTTTTTTATTAAATAAAGGTAATTTTAATATATTTATTTAATAAAATTTAACCCCTGCATGCCTGTTGCATGATTTTTACTGATCTGACATCGCACTCTTCAGAGTTTTTTTTCTGTCTTTTTTGTTATGGGGGTTTGGGAATCAATATTTTTCTTTTTTATTAGTTAGTTGATTAGGGGGGATAAGTGGGTTAGTGTTGCACTAGTTATGTAGCTTATTATTGGGAAAATAATGGGGAAAAACTTTTTTTCCTCAGAAATTTCCTCTTTTATATGTATTTTTTAATACTAAAATGTAAATCATTTTTATGTATAGGGTATCAAAAGAAAGCTCTAACTGTCCTCTAAATAACAACATATAACTTGTATGGGTACGTTAAATGAGAGAGAGGAAATTTATGTTTCAAAAACCGCGTATTAAAAATTGAAAAACGCTCTGGTCCTTGGCCCAGGAAAATCCCTGGTCCTTAAAGGGTTAAGCATGCATGGGAGAAGCATAGGACTATCCTAGATATAAGATAAGGACAGGCACAAAATAAAGTATTAATTTACTGAGAGGGTAGTGGTTGCATGGAATAGTCTTCTAGTAGAAGTGGTAGAAGTTAATACAGTAAATGAGTTTAAGCATGCATGGTATAGGCATAAAGCTGCCCTAGATATAAGACAAGGCTAGGGACTAATGAAAGTATTACTTTACTGAGAGGGTAGTGGATGCAGAGAATAGTCTTCCAGTAGAAGTGGTAGAGTTTAATACAGTGAAGGAGTTTAAGCATGCATTTAAATGTGCATTTAATGCATCATTTGGATAGGTATAAGGCTATCCTAGATATAAAATAAGGTCAGGGACTGATGAAAGTAATACTTGTGGATGCATGGAATAGTCTTCCAGCAGAAGTGGTAGAGGTTAATACAGTGAAGGAGTTTAAGCATGCATTTAAATGTATCATTTGGATAGGTATAAGGCTATCCTAGATATAAAATAAGGCCAGGGACTAATGAAAGTATTACTTTACTGAGAGGGTAGTGGATGTATGGAATAGTCTTCCAGTAGAAGTGGTGGAGGTTAATACAGTGAAGGAGTTTAAGCATGCAAGGGATTGGTATAAGGCTATCCTAGATATAAGATAAGGCCAGGGACTAATGAAAGGATTACATTACTGAGAGGGTAGTGGATGTATGGAATAGCCTTCCATTAGAAGTGGTAGAGGTTAATACAGTGAAGGATTTTAAGCATGCATGGGATAGGTATAAGGCTATCCTAGATATAAGGTAAGGCCAGGGACTAATGAAAGGATTACTTTACTGAGAGGGTAGTGGATGTATGGAATAGCCTTCCATTAGAAGTGGTAGAGGTTAATACAGTGAAGGAGTTTAAGCATGCATGGGATAGGTATAAAGCTATCCTAGATATAAGATAAGGCCAGGGACTAATGAAAGTATTACTTTACTGAGAGGGTAGTGGATGTATGGAATAGTCTTCCAGTAGAAGTGGTAGAGGTTAATACAGTGAAGGAGTTTAAGCATGCATGGGATGGGTATAAGGCTATCCTAGATATAAGATAAGGCCAAGGACTAATGAATGGAGCAAAGAGGTCTTGGTGCTTTCTTTATATTCTGTCATTACAACATTCCATTTAAAATGTCTTTGCTTTATGCAATCTTTCAATGTAACAGAACTTCATTATAGGCCAGCAGTTGTCATTGACATATATATGTTGAACTGTTTGTTTGTAAACCAACTTTCTGATGATTAATTGTTTAATATATGCAATTAATAAATAATTATAATTTAACAATTAAACTACATAGTTTTGAGTGATGTTTCGGTGATGCACATCCATTGTGGGCGGGGACATGTTGTTAAGGGCGGGGTCTTGTTGTCATGGGTGGGTCAAGGGGAGGGGCCATGGGGGGCCCCATTGGCTTGTTTTGCCCAGGGGCCCACACAGTTCAAAAGACAGCCATGGCTCCAGTATGTACATAAAGTTATGTCTCACACACTGCCCTGGTATATACCCCATGCACAGGGCAATTCATGTAACCTTGTGAACATACTGGGGGCTATATATTGCCCTGTGCAGGTGTATATATCAGTCTTATCTATAACTAATACCCCCTTCAAATGTGCTCAAAAATGCGTTTTTCCCTTTTATAAACAAGAATCTATTGACGCAATGCTTTGGGGCTAGTATACAATTATTTCCAGGGCTGGTTTTTGTTCCCAGTCCGGCCCTGAATACTAACAACTACATGAAATTGTGAAACCAAGACTGCCCACACTAGCTGAGTAAAAGTTATTTCCTTTTTTTGTTGCTGCAGGAACCAATGAGAATTATTTGCTTCAAATGAATGGAATTCCCTGTATCTCTAGTGATGTCCTCATATAATTTGTTGCACTGTTAAGCGATCCTACAAGAGCAAGTTTACTCAGGGTCCACACAAAGTATTCAATTCGAGGAGCACAGGAAGTGACTAAATGACTTTATATCTTTAGTGTCTATATAATCAGTGCTGCAGCACCTGCAGTAAACATGAATAATCACTGGGGAGGGCTTGAGTCAAATATTAAAAATGTGATTTATGCAGAATGCCTGCATCAAATCACACTGGAAAAAAGCCTATGCACTATACAAGCAGTAATCTCCATCTGCACCAAAGTGAGTTTGGGGACTAGACTGTCCCTTTAAAACAAGCCATATGTTGTAAATGTCCTATTTTGTGAACTCACACTGGATCATTTTTATTCTATGTGAATGAATTGAGGTAAGTTGAATATTTCATTTTGCTAATTCAACTATACATTGTGCAAGGAGACCACAGTGATCTTCTCCTGCCACAACAGCCCAGTTGGCCATGGATAATGCATATTTAAATCTTTAAACACTCTAATCTGTTCCTCTAACAGAAGTAACTCACCAGGTTTCTCCTTGCACAATGCATAGTTCTTCTCGGGATTGTTTTCAAGTTGGGAGTCCCTTGGGTTTTTTATAAAGGGAGTGAAGCAAATGGACTTGTCACATTGCTCAGATCATGACTGCAGGTTACTCATTACCTGCATATGCTCTATCATTAAAGGGGATCCAAAACCATTTTGTGAAGCTCTTCCCCAAGGGTGTTAATGTCTCAGTGTAACTTTCCCCATTTAGTTATCTTACCAGTTCGTAGTCACATGAGCTGTCATCCTTGCTCTTCTTCCCACTTCAATCCATGAATATTGAGATGTGATTCAGCTAAGATAGCCAAATGTTAAGCCCTTTGTCCAGTAGTAAATAGACACATTAAGAATATTATTGTTCCATTTGGCCATTCTGTGTACCTGTAGTGCATAAAATCCAGTGATCCACTTTTACAAGTCAATTTGTTACTGCATTGAGATCTTACCTTCTTTTTTTTGGAAGACAGAGACATAAATGTGACAATTTGTAAAAATACCCACAATTCTACACTTTCCATAAACAGCACACAATGCTGTATTAATGTTAGACAGTTATAATATACTAGCAGCAGTTCAGCAGAGGGAGCTCTAATACCCTAACTGAAGTCTTCATGAAACATTCTATTTGATGTTATTTAACCCTTTAAGGACCAGGGATTTTCCTGGGCCAAGGACCAGAGCGTTTTTCAATTTTTAATACGCAGTTTTTGAAACATAAATTTCCTCTCTCTCATTTAACGTACCCATACATGTTATATGTTGTTTTTTAGAGGACAGTTAGAGCTTTCTTTTGATACCCTATACATAAAAATGATTTACATTTTAGTATTAAAAAATACATATAAAAGAGGAAATTTTTGAGGAAAAAAAAGTTTTTCCCCATTATTTTCCCAATAATAAGCTACATAACTAGTGCAACACTAACCCACTTATCCCCCCTAATTAACTAACTAATAAAAAAGAAAAATATTGGTTCCCAAGCCCCCCATAACAAAAAAGACAGAAAAAAACTCTGAAGAGTGCAATGTCAGTTCAGTAAAAATCATGCAACAGGCATGCAGGGCTTAAATTTTATTAAATAAATATATTAAAATTACCTTTATTTATTCAAAAAAACTTTTATAAATTGTAAAAATAAAAAAATCTGTTAAAAAAAAAAAACTAAATGAGGGCCATAAAGTGGAAGGAAACTGATCACAGTTAAAAACTGTGATCAGCAATGAAAGGGTTAATTTTTTTAAAAATTTTTTAACCTATGTGTGTATAATTAATTTATTTTTACTTACAGGTCACTCTCTGTGCTTCACTATAAGAATGTGAAGCACAGAGAGTGAATTAGAGGCAAAGTCAGTGTGTGAACACACTGACTTTGCCATCTAATTTGCATGTTATCGCGGTGATTGAGCAATCACCGCGATCACATGGCCGGAAACTGACCGATCGGGTCCAGGAGCTTTGCCTCGGGTGCGAGGCTTAGTCCTGGACCCGTTGCAGACTAGCTGGCGGTGCCCACGGAGCGCACTGCCGGCTAGACTGCATGACGAGTTAACTCGTCATAAGGTCGCTAACGCTGCGGCTCTTATGACGAGTTAACTCGTCATAAGGTCGGGAAGGGGTTAAGTTAGTATTTGATCTTTTGACCAACCAAGCAGTTTGGCTTAATTTTGAGACAGGTTTTGCTAATTTAATAGCATTCAGACAGCAATGGCAATAAATGTAATATCCTTAAGTCCATTCTTTAAAGTATTGCTAAATGAATTTTTACCTTTTTTATGTCTTTTTATTAACCTTGGAAGTAAAGGTATTCTGCAAATATAGGAAGACATTAACAAGTAGCACACAATTTGAATGCAATTTACTCACACATTATCCTTCAACACTATACATCACAATGTAGACAATTTCCTTTGTATTTGTAAGTAAGGTTTACATAAATACAAAATAAAAAGCAATATTTATCATCTATAATTTTGGAATAGTGTCTTTAATTAGGGGGCATTATATTAGTAAGAGGATGTCGGCCTTTCAGAACCTGTGATGAAAATCATTCTGTATATTGAAATTACTGCATAAATGTGTCGTATTATCAACAGTATTAATATATCGTGTAAAAAACTTTTTTTCTTTTGTTACTAAATGATTTTTTAACTTTTGCTATTGTGACATAAGCAATTGTTAAATATCCTGTGACACTGGTCTGGAATAAATCTGCCATCTTTTCAGATCTACTCTCCACTAAGGCAGACCATAACTGGATGCTGAGGCTCACTGAGGTCAGCCAATCAGAACAACTAGCCACCACACTTGTTTTGGGTTTGAGACGGCTCACAGTCTCTCTTGTAGTGCATAAGAGGTAGTGCCCTTGTTTTTTTATGCCATCAATAGAGGGACCTAGTTAACAGGGCAGGGCTGCCATCAGAAATTTCAGGGCCCTTTGCTGAAAAAATTTCTGTCTCCCCCCGATAGTTTACCAATTAATATGTGACTAAATTGGATGAGGACTGTCGGCTTCTGGGCTGATCCTAAGGTCACGTGCGCCTGGGTGCAGGGTTTTTTTTGGCGCCCCAATTTGGCATGGCTTTATTATAAACACCCCCCTTCACACATCTTTCCAGACTGCCATTCAGTTATTCTGCCGGATGTCACCTGACATGTCACCTGACATCAGAGCACGATGGGGCAGATCACCTGTTGCGCTCTGCTAGCCGCACCTCTTGGAGGAGGGATCAGGGAGAGAGCTCCATGTGGCAGTGAGACAGTCACCTGGGCAACAGTGATCCACAGGGTAGCTGCCCCGTTTGCTCATGCTTTAATAAACTTTTTTTTTTAAGTGAAGGCCCGGGACAGGTGTATCGCACATCCCCCCTGAGGGGGGTATCGTACCCCAAGTGAAAGGTGTGCTGCCAGTCCAGGTTTGGGGTTTGTGTGCTCTCAGTTCAGAGCTCCGAGCTAGGCATAGCAGACTGAGATCTGAGTCTCTGAGACACTCTGACACACTACCATGACATCCAGGGTGGACCGACCCACCCGCACTTCCATAGGTACATCACTGGTGCCCATGTAATACTGGCATATTATTGAGCAAATTGGCAGGGGCATATTAAATGGCAAATACTGGCATGTTATTGGGCAAATTGGCTGTGGCTTATTAATGGCAAATAATACTGTCAATGTGAATGTAATGGGGTGATGGGGGCAGCATGTAAATGGGGTTATGGGGCATGTCCTGGGTGAGCAACGTGGGTTATGGGTCATGTCGTGGGTCTGCATCGTGGGGGCCCAAATTTTGTCTGCCTAGGGCAGCACAAAGCCAAGGAAAACCACTGCACGCACACACACACACACCTATACTCATACTCACACACTTATACTCACACTGACACACACATTTATACTAGACATGTGCAAAACTAAAATTTTCGTTTCGTTTTCGTCCATTCGGACGAAAATGTTATTTATTTCGTCTAAAACGAATTTCGTTCATTACTGCATTCGTTTCAGACAAAATTTGTTCATTATTTTCGTTTCGTTACGTTTTATTCGTTCGTTTTATAGAATACGTGTAATACTATTGGCTTTATATAAACCGAATGTTCGGTTCATAGAAAGGCAATAGTACTACATGTTTTCTATAAGCCGAAAGTCTATAAACCGAACGTTCGGTTTATAGACTTTCGGCTAATGGAATACATGTAATCCTATTGCTATTCTATAAACCGAACGTTCGGTTTATAGAATAGCCATAGGATTACATGTATTACATAAGCCGACAGCCTATAAACCGAACGTTCGGTTTATAGGCTGTCGGCATTTCACTACACTGAGACAAAGTCTCCATTCACACATTTATGAATGGAGACTCTGTCTCCGTGTAGTGAAATGCCGACAGCCTATAAACCGAACGTTCGGTTTATAGTCTGTGGCATTTAACTACACTGAGACAAAGTCTCCATTCATACATTTATGAATGGAGACTCTGTCTCCATGTAGTGAAATGCCGACAGTCTATAAACCGAACGTTCAGTTTATAGGCTGTCGGCATTTCACTACACGGAGACAAAGTCTCCATTTGTGCTGCCCTAGGCATTTCACTACACAGAGACAAAGTCTCCATTCATAATGAATGGAGACTCTGTCTCCATGTAGTGAAATGCCGACAGCCTATACATTTATGAATGGAGACTTTGTCTCCGTGTAGTGAAATGCTATTGTATTCTATAAACCGACTCTATTTCGGCTTATAGAATGCAATAATACTACGAATGGACGAATGAACGAATGATTTTCGTTTATTAACCATTCGTTCATTCGGCTTTCGTTAGCTTAGCATTTTCGTTATTAGTTTTTCGGACTAATGGATGGAAATGCTATTTTCGGACGAAAATGCATTAGTCCGAAAACGAATGCACATGTCTAATTTATACTCATACTCACACACACACTTATACTCATACTCACACACACACTTATACTCACATTGACACACACACACTTATACTCATACTTACACAAACTTATACTCATATTGACATACACACTCATACTGCCACACACTTATAATCATACTGCCACACACTTATAATCATACTGCCACACACTTATACTCACACTCATACTAACACATGCATACACATGCACACACTCATAGACACACATACACACACCCACAGCCAGGTTCACCTTAGAAAAATTTATTTTTTCTAAGTAAAATACTTTATTCTCCCCTTCGCGACAAAGGATGTGTCAGGCATGTCCAGTTGGCAACTCCTTTGCTGACAAAGGACCTGGCTCGTCCGGCGGTGGAAAGAGCGGTTTTCGCAAAAACCTCTCTGGCAGCGCTGCTCTATTGCCTTGATGTCTAGCATTATCAGCTCCGAAATTTTTATTCTGGGACACCAATGATTGCTCCACGGAGCAATCGTGGGCGCCATATTGTAGAGCAGCATGCTCCTCCAATATGGCTGCTGTCCTCTTGTGGGTAGCGCGTCGGAAGTGTAAAAAAAATCATTTCCCTCGCTCTGATGCTGTTGCTAGACTGCCCCTAGAGGTGGTCAGCAACATTGCAATAAAATAAAAAAGACTTCATTAGCTAAAATCTAGGATTAGGGTTAGTATGATGGTTAGGGTTACAATTAAATTAGAGTTAGCATAAGGGATCAGGTTACAATTAAATTAAAATTATAATAAATTAAGGGTTAGCATAAGGATTAGACTTCGGGTTAAATTTAGAGTTCAGGCTGGGGTCAAAAGGCCACTGTAGGAAAACATTTTTGCCAGTAGAGGCACTGGCTGGGGAGATTAGAAGATCTCCTCTCACTAGCCCTCTGCACGGTTGGAGTTAATTTCTGAGAAAAGTGAAAATTTAAAGCCAGCAAAAACAGGTTCACTATATTTAAGTTTGAATCCTGTTACAAAGAACTTTAAGACACCCAGAGTGATGGAAGTCATTGCTTAACCCCTTAGTGACAAGACATTTTCACCTTGACTTTCCCTTGGTGACAATGGCTGTTTTGACATTTCTAGGGTGTTTGTGTTTAGCTGTAATTTTTTTCTTTCTCACATACAGTACCCACACAAATTATATGTTGTTTTTATCGTCATAAGAAGGGCTTTCATTAGATACCATTATGTTCATCATATAATATAATTTACTACAAAAAAAATCATAAAATAAAATGAAAATTTTTTAAAAAACCCACTTTTTCTATCTTTGACCTAAAATATAATTTATACAAATAAAATCATTAAAAAATACCCCATCTAAATGTTGTCCCGAGTTCAGAAATATGCTTGTTTCCATATTTTTCTCTATTTTTTTTTCTTATATTGACCTTTTGACCCCAACCCGAACCCTAAATTTAACCCTAACACTAAATTTAACCCCAACTCTAACCCTAATGCTATCCCTTAATTCAAATTAATTTTAATTTTAACCCTATCCCTTATGCTAAAAATTATTTAATTTTAACCCTATAGGCTATAGGGTTAACCCTATCCAACTATATGACCAGTTTTAAGCTAATTAATTTTTTTTTTAACATTGCAATGTTACTTGCTGCCTCTAGGGGAAGTCAAGCAACATATTCAGAGCGACAGAAGTGAATTTACTTTCACTTCCGAAGCTCAGACCACAAGAGGGCATAGCCATATTGACGGAGCATGCTGCTCCGTCAATATGGCACCCACGATCGCTCCATGGGGCGATCGTGGGTGCCCCAGAGAGGAAATTTTTGTACTGGCTAATAGACCAGCACCGTTAAGCAGTTTTCGTGATCATTGATTGCGAAAACCGCTTGTTTCACCGCAGGACGTGCCAGGCACATCCATTGTCGGGATCAGAGTTGGCAAACGTTTTTGGGCCAGAGTGCCCAATTTTTGGCCGAAACCGATTTGCAAACCTCAAAGAGCCAACACCGCACACACACACACTGACACTCACACACACTTATACTCATACACACACACTTATACACATACTCACACGCTTATACTCATACACACACATACACACTAATACACTTATACTCACACACACTTATACTCATTCTCACACACACACTTATACTCATACTCACACATACACTTTTACTCACATTGACATACACACACTTATACTCATACTCACACAAACGTATACTCATATTCACACAAACTTATACTCATATTGACATACACACTTATACTCATACTGCCACACACTTATAATCATACTGACACACACTTACACTCACACACTTATACTCACACTCATACTCATACATGCATATACTCACACACTCGTCCATACACATGCACACAGTAGTGTATCTTCCACAAGGTAAACAAGGCACTAGCCTAGGGCGACACTTTGCCAGAGGGTGTTAAACCACACTTATGGCACTTGAAACTTGAAATTTACGGTCCATCCCCTACCATTCAGCAAGCTTTAGCTAATTCCAGTTAATCAGGGTGATGGCATGAAATGGGGGTGATGTAGCATTTAGTGTGTGTGCAATGTGGGTGATGGGGCATGTAATGGGGTGATGGGGCAGGTTGTGGGTGTGCAACGTGGGTGATGGGGCATGTCGTAGATGTGCAACGTGGGTGGGGGGGTTCCCGTATTTTGTCTGCCATGGGCAGCACAAAACCAAGAAAGACCACTGCGTTTAACTATATTGTTTCAGTGATCACTAGCACTTTAAAAAAAGATTTTTGTTACTAGGACTCTAACCCATTTGTAAACCAGGAATTTAGTTTATGGTAGAGTTCATGCTCAAAAAGTATTTATGATTCTTCAGAATTGCAATTTATGTACATTTAGTCCAAATTAATTTTTATAGCAGTAATAATGTTAGTAGGTATTAAAACATAGTTTGCAATCTCAGGTTATAGAATAGATAACTTATAAGTAACCCTAGTATCAAAATGTCCTGCTTACGCTTGCCTTTTTCTGACCCTGGATTGCACATAACCTTGAAACCAGTTCCTCTGGCCTTAGTTGTATTTTAGCAGATGTGTGCTTCAGTTGTGCTTCATATCTGTACCCAGGCCTAGCTGGTTCACACATAAATCTAACAGAGGTCTAGTTATGAGGAAACGACAAAGTGTCCATACAAGGGCACCAATGTCCATGGTAAGGTTTGTGAAGGTCCATAGAATGTCATTAAATTGTCCACCATAGACCCAGTAAATGTTCACCATCTGAGCAATGTTGGGGCCTAACCCTGCTACTCATGAACAGCAGGAAACATGTTAAAAGTTGCCTCTATTTCCTTTGGCTATTTTAACTTAGTTTTTTCAATTTGGTTGTCAGTCCACTGTTGAGTAGATAGACTTCCCAGGAGTCCAAAGTTGTAAACAGCTCTTTTTAAAAAAAATACAAAGCAAGAAGGTAAAGCTCGGCAAGATAGCAGAATTTTGTACCGCAATTTTATTCTCCGGTCTGGGATATGTGCTGACATATTAAGTGAAAGAGCTACGGCATATGCACGGTAGCTCTGACACTTGACCTCCCAAGTTCCACCCATCCAGGGGGTAGACGTTGGGAAGTATGTATACTGCTATAATATAGTTTATTTGTATACTGCATTGCACTTTCAGGCAAAAACTATAGTAATGAAAGAGTGAATTAAAAAGTATACCTATTTTTTATAACCTACTTCCCAGGTGTTAACCGGGAGATGTGGTGGAAAGAGTCTGAGGTCTGTGCTCTGGTAGTCTGTTTCACACAGATTGAAATTCAGGTATAAACTTACTGAAAATGTAAAGGGGTACAACCAAACAACAACTCAATTTGTCAAGGCACTGGGGCGGGATGACGCTGTAGGGAGGAGCGTTTAAGGCTGAGAGTGGCAACGGGAAAACCCGTGCCATGTGTAGAAGGGAGATGAAGACGCCGACTGCCGATTAAGCTTCCAGAACTCAGAGATCGAAGCTAAGGTGGGACGACAGACCGGAAAGTTTTTTCCCCCAGCAGCAGTGGCTACAAAGCGACCCACGGTGCAGGCTGAAGAAAGTACAGCCGGGATATATCGCTGGCCAGCTGAGGCTGATGAGCGGTGGCAGACCAGGCGGTGCAAGAAAACGGGACCTGAAAACACCCGCACCAGGGGAAACTGGGACGGAATCCACCTGTAAACGGCCATCAAATCAGGAACAGTATAACCTGTTTTAATTATTTACACTGGAAAGTGATGTCAGTCCCCTGTTAAACCTGTGGGAGAAAAATTATCATAAAGGAGCCCCACGAGGGAGGTGATTAAAAATGCCTAAAAACTGCTGCAGGGGATCAGAGGCTGTGAAGTGGTATACAGCCTTTTGTGTAAAAGTGGATTGTGGGAATTATTCAACAGGACTTTGTTGTTTTTTTCCTTATCTACACTTCCCCAAAATTTGATTCTGTGTTCCATATATAAAGAAAATCTTAAAGCTCAAATATAAGTTAAAGTCTTTTGGTTATCATTTAAGTAGTAGTAACTACATGCATTAAAAGAACCAGCTGGAAGTACCACTGTATACAAATATACATACTACAATCCTTATGAGAAATGGCAACCAAAAAGGGTAATGATCACAATCCTGTCTCCAAAAAGCTGAAAGTTAAAGAAAAACGAAATATTGAGTTTGGGAAAAAAGGGAATCTTGAATTGAAGCACATTTTTCACCTCAAAATATAAAATCACAAGTTAACATGGATTCTACAGATGCACAAGACAACAGCATGAATATGGACACTCCTGAACAACCATTTGATAGTTCTGGAGAAACGGAGACTAGAGGAATAACACCTGAATATTTACAGAAATGTCTGGAATTACAATTCCAATCAATTAAAAAGGAATTTTTGCTTCAGTTTGGAGAATTCAAAGAAGATATACTGAGAGTAGGAGAGTAAAAACCAATGAAGACAAAATTGAACATATAGATTTTACCCTCAAAGAAACAGAAGTTAAAGTTCTGAAACTGAATTAAAAAATTCAAGATTTGTAGGTAAAAATGGCCGACATGGAGGATAGGAGCAGGAGGAAAAATATAAGAATCCGAGGTATTGCGGAATCAGTGACAAAGGATACATTAGTAGCGTATCTAATGGAACTCTTTGGAAGTCTGGGCTTGGAAAACATGGGGGAATCCGAGATAGAAAGAGCCCATCGTTGCGGGACTTCTACAAACATTTCTGCTGGTTCTTCCAGGGACATCATTTTTAGATTTGCATTCTACGGAACTAAAAGAAAAATCATGATGGCTGTAAAGACATTTCAAGCTAAAGACGAAAAATTTGAGAACCTAACCTTCTTTCAGGACTTATCATTCCAGACCCGACAGGGTCGATTGTGGATTCCCTTAAACAGAGAGAGATCAAATACTGGTGGGGGTTCCCGGTAAAAATATGCTTTTTTCAGAAAGTTAGGATACTTTCCTTTAACAAGGTTAAGGATGCACAGGAATGGTTAGAAGAAAATTTAGGGATTGGTCAGGTCTGAGCGGGAGGGTAAGAAGATAGAAGAAGATTGGTGAAGAACACACAGCATAGGTAGAAGTACTCGCTATACAATAGAATTTAATCATAGGAATAGGTCAAAGACAAGGGGGAAAGGAGTTTTTTTGGTTTTTTTTAATTGACACAAAATCAATATGTATTAGTAAAAGAGTGTTAAATTATTTAGAGTGTGATCACAATATGAAATAGTTTATAGAAATGTGTAATATCTGAAGACTATAAAAATGATCCTTTGAATTGAGTACAGGGATTCCACCTATGCATAGTTGTTTTGGGTTGTTTGGGGGCTAAAAGGCCACATTATGGGGGTTGCGCATTTCCAAGTTGGAATGTTGAAATGTAGTAAGCCTGCACCCATGTTCCATTTCGGACACTTTTGAAGCTGGCCAATGTATTTTACCCAATCAAACCACATATTTTTGAAAAGTAGACATCCTTGGGCATTTCAAATGATTTTATTTTAACACTTTCCATGGACTAATTCTACCATCAAACTTTGTCAAACTTTTGGTTAGTCATTTTTTTTTTTTATTCACACACCTTGTACTTCAGGCATGCATTTTCAGATTCTGGTATGTGTCACTGCCAAAAAACAACCCCATTTGTGTTCAGCAACATCTCCTGACTACAGGTATACCATCCATGTATTGGGATGTTGGGTTGTTTGGGGGCTAAAAGACCATATTTGGGAGATGTGCATCTCAGTGTTCCAACTTGGAATTTTGACATGTATTTTGGATATCTTTGAAGCCCACAAATGTAACTTGCGCCCACCAAACCATGTATTTTTTAAAAGTAGAGACCCATGACTCCTTGTGGCCAGGGCTCAGCAGCCACTGATACATCACTAGATGATTGCCTCAGAATCAATACCTAAGCAGTGACCTATGGCAAGGAAGGGGTTAATAGCTCTTAGAAGATCCTTTGTAGTACTGTAATAAATTACAATACAAACAAATTAACGGATAAAAAATGTAGGCAGCAAAAAATGTGCTGTTGTGCAAGATCACTGCTTCTGCAGTGATCAATACAGGGATGGGGTTAAACACAGGGATCTTTTACAAAATGATATTACCTTTTATTTTAACTCACTCTTACAACACTGATCTATCTCTAAAACATAAGTGAGGAGGGAGAGGCATATCCATACTGGTCAAAGTCATTATTTTAGGCAGTGATAATGGTCATACCCTGCTTGGCTGTTACCGATTGCCTCTCTGATGAGCCAATCAAGTAATGCCCCCAGAGCACAGGAAGCAGCTACTACCTATTCCTGAAGAAAATGATCAAAGCTATTATATACACAAGTCAACCTGTTAACATCAGGGATAAACACAAATAGATAACTGATTTTTTTCTGCATTTGATGTGTCACTTGATGTATTTATAGTTGTTTTGACTCTCTTTTAGGGGGAGGTCTGATGACTTCTCACCCTGTCATATTTTAGATATCATGTTTTATGTGTGGTTTTGTATTTTGTGTGAGCTCCCTTTGACCAATTGATGACAATCTCCACATACAAAGCATGATTTTTGTTATGGCCACGGTGGAAGTATCAGTTAATATAGCCCCAGGGTAGCTGTACATTGAAATGGCTAAATTAAAAACGACGGGTACATACACAGGGGTAGGGAATGAACTTCGGGAACAATACTCATCCAACATTGACTTGCATCTCAGGGGTTCACTGAAGAGCCCGTAAGTAGTCCAAAATAGGCAGAGGCCCTGGGGTTTCGCCGCTTAAGGTCCAGCTGCCAGTTCCATGACAGTCTCTGGTCAACATGGTGGGGGTTGGTAGAGGAAGTAGTTTCTTCAGCTGCTGTAGAGCAAGAAAAAACTGAACCAGACAGCAAAAGGGGATTGTTAACATCCCATGGGCCAGGCATAGAATCATGTCAATCCAGGGTGTATTACAGGCATAACCAGGTCCAATCATCTAAGCCACCACTGGGGGGGATGGAAGGACTGAAGTTGGGTTTTATCTCGGTGGGAGAGAGATCCATTCTGTGCGTTTAGTTGAAGTGCATCGGTTTAGGGTAGGATGTTCCCTTCTCACGGCCATGCTTGCCCTGCTCCATGATGAGGATGACAAAAGTCCTAGAAAGGTCAAGAAGCTTGGGCCTTCAGAGGGGTCTGTGATAGAGGGGAGTATCCCGTTTCTTCTTGCCATCGATTTGAAGGGGTAGGCCCAAGAGTAGCGCACGTTGTTGGAAAGCACTAGTTTGGTGATAGGCTTAATTGTTCTGTGTTTCTGGAGGTTTAGAGGCGAGAAGTCAGTGTATTTTTGGTGTACTTGTTCTGGCCACGCGTAACACTGCTTCTTTCATCTCAAAATTATGTAATCAAAGCACTATATCGAGTGGGCGTTCGCCTGGGCGGGGCCTGAGGGCCCGGTGGACCCTGTTCATTGGGAGCCGCTCCGCAGCTGATGGGGGCAATAGGAGCTGGAAGTATTCCGATAGGAACTGGTGCAGGTCCTCCACCAACTCCGGGATGTTTTTTATACGGAGGTTGTTTGTAGGGATCTCACTTCAACCCGGAGTTGGGACACCCCTTCAATTGAAGCTACAGTTCCCAATGTCTCCTCATTCTGGCGTTCCAGTGTGTCTGTACGTTTGCCGACGGTAACATCATGAACCAATTCGTTTAGACCCTCTCTAAAGTCTCTCTTTAAGTCTACATTCCAGCTTTCGAGCATCAAGGTCATTTGTTGTGTGAACTGCATAAAGTCAGCCTTGGTGCACGGTGCAAGTTCCAAGGAGCTAGCCATGCTTCTCGGTAAGTCCGGTTGGTCTTTCATTTGGCTCACCTGCTGCAATGGCGTTGTAGGCCTGCTCTGTGGAAAGAAGTTCTGGAGCCCTTTCAGTGTCAAGCTTCTTGATTTTTTTGGCTTCCCCGATTTGTTAGCAGGGGTTTTAGCTGGCATAACTTGAGTTTAAAGGTGGGTGGTAGCTATGATATCGCGTTTGGCAGAGGTTCACTGCAGAGCAAACTCAAGGTGCATCCATCTTGTTCGCACGCTCGACATGAAGGGCACTACATTATTCAACTAACTATGCTGGATCTATTGTTGCTTATCCTGTACATTGAAAAAAAAATGTATATAGATGCATGCAGGGAATCCTTGCCATTGACTATTTTTCAAAGGTGAGTTCCCTCGCACTAAACAAGTACAGAAATAATTTAATTCAGTATGGTATTTGCCTTCTTGTTTTCTGATTTTGTTATATTAGAAGATTTTCTTGGACCAGTTGGGAAGGGGGGCCCATGAATGCCCATATTCTGGAATGTTTAGTTTTGAACTGTGTAAAGCAATGTGATTGGTCAGTACTGTATCAATTTTTGGGCCTATTATAGTGATGTGTATTGCTTACATACCCAGTGTCCCACTGGAATTCTCATTGTACACACCTACACAATTTTAACACCCTCCCTCCCTTGTTTTTAATGTATGTTATTTAACCCCTTAACGACAGATGACGTGCCAGGCACGTCACGGCAAATCGTGGACTTGCCGACAGCTGACGTGCCTGGCACGTCATGCACTAAATGGAGTAAAGAAAGCGACCAGCGGTCGCTTTCTTTACTCTAACGGTGTTGCTACAATGCCTCTAGGTAGAGGCATTGTGCAACACCCCCCAAATGAGCAGGGGCGTGCTACGATCACTCCACGGAGTGATCGTAGCAGCCATTTAAAAATGGCTGCGCCCGCTGCACACATGTGCTTAGAAAGCGAACGATCGTTCGCTTTCTAAGCATCTGCGGTGTTGTTAAAGTGCCTCGCCAGCGAGGCACTTAACAACACCTCCAGGCTGCCCAGAGCCGATGGTGGTCGCTCTCCTGAGCGACCCCATCGGCTCAGTAGAAGGGAACGCTGCCTGTACAGGCAGCGTTTCCCTTCTAATGGCAAGAGCATCGGAAGTGAAAGTATTTCACTTCCGATGCTCTAGGGGGAGCCAATCGATGCCGGCACAGCAGATCTATGTGATCTGTGTGCAGGCATGTATGGTAAGTGCTCTGATGAGCACTTACCATACTGTCAAAGGCAATATTAGTAAATATTGCCTTTGACAAGTATTGATCTGCCTCCCTCACCTTACTAGTTATAGTAAGGGAGAGAGACAGATCAGATCAAGTAAAAAAATAAAATAAAATAATAAAAAAAATATTTAATAAAATTTTAAACACCAAGGGCTTTTATAAAAGCCATTTAACCCCTTCCCTGCCATTGATCGCTGTGTACGCAGTGATCATACACAGCAGCACATTTTTTGCTGTCTGTGCATTTTTTAGGGGTTATTTTTTTTTACTGTAATTCATTACAGTATAAAAAAACCTCTTTTAAGAGAGATTAACCCCTTTCTTGCCGTAGATCACTGCCTAATCAGCGATCTGACGCAAAAGCAGCAATCTTGCTGCAGAAGCATTTTTAATTTTTTAAAAACTTTTTTATTACACCCGCCACGTGTTAATTATACCCGCTAGGGGACTACGTTTAACGTAAAAAAAATTTTTTAGCTGTCTGAGCGCATGTATAGCGATCAGTAACAGCTGATAAGTGACAATGGCGGGTTGGCGTTTGCTCAGATGAGCATCACCATTCGTCTGGTTAGATCAATATGTGTAAATATTTGATCTGACCAGTGTAGATCTGCCTCCCTCTCACTTGAGTTTTAGTGAGGGAGGGAGACAGAGCTGTATAATGTAAGTTTTTAATTATAATATATTTAATAGAATTGAGACCCAAAGGCTTTTATAAAAGCCGTTTCCAGTATTTAACCCCTTCCCTGCAATTGATCGCTGTGTACGCAGTGATCTTACACAGCAGCACATTTTTTGCTGTCTGTGCATTTTTTTAGGGGTTATTTTATTTTACTTTGATTTATTACAGTATATCAAAGGCTCTTTTAAGAGCTATTAACCCCTTCCTTGCCGTATATCACTTCCTAAGCAGCACATATGGTCACTGCCTAAGCAGTGCATATGGTCACTGCCTAAGCAGCGCATATGGAGCAATCTAGTCGCCGAAGGATTTTTTTTTGCTATCAGCATTTTTTTTGTCAGACTCACTAGGGGTTAATTATACCCACTAGGGGATTACGTGTATTCCTTTTGAAGCTGTCTGAACGCGTGTATAGCGATCAGTAACAGCCGATCAGTGGCAAAGGTGGTTTGGTGATTTCTCAGATGAGCATCACCATTCGTCTGGTCCGTAAATATTGTTCTGACCCATATGGATCTGCCTCCCTCTCCTCACTTGAGTTTTAGTGAGGGAAAGAGACAGATCTGTATAACATAATTTTTAAATTGTAATAAATTAAATAAAATGTTAATAAATTGTGAGTCCCAAGGGCTTTTATAAAAGCCCTACCTTTTGTATAGTGTAGTGTATTAACCCCTTCCCTGCCACTGATCACTGCACAGCAGAACATTTTTTCTTGTCTGTGCATTTTTAGAGGTTAATTTTTTTGTACAGTACTACAAAGGCTCTTATAAGAGCTATTAACCCCTTCCTTGCTCTACATGTTCAAATTCCAAGTTTGAAAATCAAAAAGCGCACCTCTCAAATGTAGCCTTTCAACCCCTAACAAAGCTGACAAAGCTATGCATGGGTGGTATCCCTGTGCTCGGGAGATGTTGCTGAACATATATTGTGGTATTGTTTGTCAGTGACACATACCGAAATATGTGAATTTGTGTCTAAAGTGCAATGTATGTGGGAAAAAATACACAATAAAATGACTACCACAAACTTTGACAAAGGCTGGTGGTAGAATTGGTGCATGGAAAGTGTTAAAATAACACCATTTAAAATAGCCTAGGGTGTCTACTTTTACAAAATATATACTTTTTGGGGTAAAATACACTGTCCTACTTAAAAAAAAGTCCCAAATGAAAGATGGGCTCAGGCTGACTACACGTCAATATTCCAAGTTGAAAATGCGCACCTTCACAATGTGGCCCTTTAGCCCCCAAACAACCCAACAAACCTATGCATGGGTGGTATCCCTGTACTCAGGATATGTTGTTGAACACATATTGGGTTATTGTTTGGCAGTGACACATACCAAAATCTGTGAATTTATGTCTAAAATACAATATTTGTGAAAAAAAACCACACAAAAATTACTACCACAAACTTTGACAAAGGCTGGTGGTAGAATTAGTGCATGGAAAGTGTTAAAATACCACCATTTGAAATAGTGTAGGGTGTCTACTTTTAAAAAATATATGGGTTGATGGGGTAAAATACACTGGCTGGTTTCAAATATGTCCCAAATGGGACATGGGTGCAGGCTGTCTGCATGTCAAAATTTTAATTTGGAAAACCAAAAACTGCACCTACCAAATTTGGCCTTTTACTCCCCAAACAACCCAACAAACCTATGCATGGGTGGTATCCCTGTACTCAAGAGATGTTGCTGAACACTTATTGGGGTGTTATTTGGCAGTGACACATACCAAAATCTGTGAATTCATGTCTGAAGTACAAGGTTTGTGAAAAAAAACCACAAAAAAATTACTACCACAAAGTTTGACAAAGGCTGGTGGTAGAATTAGTGCATGGAAAGTGTAAAAATACCACCATTTGAGATAGCCTAAGGTGTCTTCTTTTAAAAAATATATGGGTTGAAGGGGTAAAATACACTGGCTGGTTTCAAATATGTCCCAAATGGGACATGGGTGCAGGCGGTCTGCATGTCAAAATTTTAATTTGGAAAACAAAAAACTGCACCTACCAAATTTGGCCTTTTACCCCCCAAACAACCCAACAAACCTATGCATGGGTGGTATCCCTGTACTCAAGAGATGTTGCTGAACACTTATTAGGGTGTTATTTGGCAGTGACACATACCATAATCTGTGAATTCATGTCTGAAGTACAAGGTTTGTGAAAAAAAAACACAAAAAAATTACTACCACAAAGTTTGACAAAGGCTGGTGGTAGAATTAGTGCATGGAAAGTGTAAAAATACCACCATTTGAGATAGCCTAAGGTGTCTTCTTTTAAAAAATATATGGGTTGATGGGGTAAAATACACTAGCTGGCTTCAAATATGTCCCAAATGGGACATGGGTGCAGGCTGTCTGCATGTAAAAATTTCAAGTTGGAAAACAAAAAACTGCACCTCAAAAATTTGGCATTTTAGCCCCCAAACAACCCAACAAACCTATGCATGGGTGGTATCCCTGTACTCAGGAGAAATAGTAGAATCTATTTAGCATGTTTTTTCGTTCGCTATTGTCGATGAGGAGAAGTTGTTTCAAATAAAAACAAAGAAATTTGTGTATTTTTTTTTTTTTTACCATATTTTATTATTTTTTTTAATAATATGATAAGATATGATCAAAAAGATGGCATCCATAGAAAGCCCTTCTTGTCCCGATAAAAACAATATATAATATGTGTGGGTACAGCAAATGACAAAGAAGAAAATTACTGCTAAACACAAACAGCACAGAAATGTTAAAATAGGCATTGTCCAGAAAGGACAAAAATGTTTCAAAGGCTCTGTCCTTAAGGGGTTAACAGCGGGGTGTATCATGGCCAGTGCGGTGCATTGGTGAGTATGGATAGACATCCGCTTTTATGTGCTTTGGGTTACTGGGGCCTGGTGGTGACTGAGAGTACTGTTAGTCCCTTGCACATTAGATTATTGGTGTTACCTACCCATCTGCTTCTGCAGCTGGTGAGTTGCTAACAGGAAAATGATTGTTTTCAATAATTAACAAAAGCTGTGGCCTCAGCACTTTCACCTTATACAGTGTTCTGTCTCTTACTGAGAGGGGTCTGTGGGAGGGGTCTGTGGGAGGGGTCTGTGGTCTGGGTGGGCTTATGGAGGATGGCTATATATTTGTTCTATTCCGGGATACTTAGGCAGTCAAGCAGTGATTGGAGCAACAGGACCTATATTCTGTGATAAAAGTGGTAAAAGTTGAGCAATCAGCATGCGTCATTAATTAATGTAAAAAAAACCCTTTTATATACGGTGACCCTATGGGGAAAAAAGGTTTGCTAGTAAATACTGCTTCACACGTAATATTTTTTATACTTAATAAAAATGTTATTTTAAAAAAATGCATTCGTATTTTTATCTCCTTCCTCTGCCCTTCATTTCCCACTGCCAGCCATAGGCATTGGTAAGGTATCGTTCTCAGCACACAGTCTACCAGCCACAGATGGTGAAAAGGCTAGCTGTCAGTACAAGGAATACCAGCCACAGGCGGTGGTAAAACACAATTTGCCCGCCATAGGCACTGGACACAGTCTGCCAGCCACAGGCATTGATAAGGTCTAGCTATCAACACAACATTTACAAACAACAAGTAGTTGTAAAGTTAATTATAAGCTAATAGTCTTCAATCACAACATCAGCTATACTCTCTGAGTATCATAGGATGAGTGAGTAACCATGCCTCCATTTAACTTTCAACTTCCCTCTGATGTCACTTCAGTTGAAACATGGGAACATGGCATCATACCATATTACCCTCCCACCATTCATTTTTTAACCACTTCCCTCCCACAGCTCATTAGTAAAATATTTACTATAAATGCCACTACATTACAAACATCCTGGGTATGCCATTTCATTTTACCAGGGCTTAGCATCAGGGTCAAAACATTGGCAGCTCTTTGGATTGACTAAACTCTGTAGACTGTAAAGGAGGGGTGTGTTTTTTTTGCCTGTCTGTCTGGCATAAAAATAAGGGACCAAATGCAAACACCATGCCCACAAGCAGACAGGGGAAAATAGCTTTTTTACTTTCCTGCTATTGATACTTTCTAAACAAAACATGATCAGAGTTTAAAAAGTATTTAGGCTCAACTACACATTTATTGTTGATTTTAAAGTGCTGCCATCACTCCGCCTTCCGAAATGTTCTACAATATGTCATTGATCTAATACCAAGAGCAGGTTTGAGACTTTGTGAGGCCTTAGGCGAAAGTCGAACACGAGGGCCTCACGAACACGCATAATTAAATGAAAGATATGCAAACGATAATGAAAATGACGCAAAGTGTAAAAATAGAATAGTGACAGGCACTCTAAAAGTGAGATCTTTTAACAAAGTGCAGCAAACACTAGTGCCACTCCCCCAAAGGGGCACACAACAGTGAACAAAGTGTAATAACATAGGTGTTGCGCAAAATTAAAAAACACAATAACTATCTAAATAGTTGGTTCTTCAATAAGATATGTCAAAGGACACTCTCAATGAAAATATGCAAAACAAAAGAAAATACAAATACAATGTGTAGTCCTGTATATACAAAATCATGTAGGTAAATAATTCCCCCAAAGGAAATGTACTCACACTTTATAGAGCCTATTGTAACCGGCTCAGAGTGTAAGAGGCAATTGGACTATAAGTCCTATAGTTCTCTAGGTGCGATGTATTGAGTGTAGACAGAAATCCTTCTCAGCTCATTCGTCATGGGGTTGATGTAATTTCCAATAAAGAATGAAGAAGATGGAGTATACACCCATGAGCACACACATACACAAGCTCATAGTGTGTGTGTGTATCTGATCAGCATATGTATATCTCATCCCCCTCCACTGCATTGAGGTAAAGCAGCAGGTAACACATTATGAAAAACAAAACTGTATTTGTATGTGTATGTGAGGTTTGTGTGTATGTGAGGTGTGTGTTTATGTTAGGTGTGTGTGTATATGTGAAGTGTGTGTGTGAATGTGTACGTGATTTGTCTGTCTCCTAAAAAGTTTTGGCTCCTCAAATTCAATTTGTTAAGCCTTGGTGTATCAGCATACGAGTGTAGGTATATATGTGTTAGTGTTCACATTTAGGAGATATCTGATACACTAGCACATATAGTATACAAGAAAGCAGCACACCAGTTAAGGCAAAAGTAAAAAATAACCTTTAATACATCAATTAAAATATAAGACATAAATACATATATAATGAATATAACACTAGTAAAGAGCAGACCAAATCCAGGTCAGTGATAAATGCTACATAACTAATCCTAAAAAAAAAAAAAAAAAAAGTACAATAGTAATACTTTTGCCTTAACTGGTGTGCTGCTTTCTTGTATACTATTTGTTCTGGGGAGTATGGGACTTCCTTTCATTGCATGCACCCTATTATAATTATCTTTTGTTCTATGTCCAGTGGTCCCACCTCACTTTGTTTTTTTACACTAGCACATATAAACACATTCATATTCTGATCAAATACACACACATCACACTTTACATACAACTATTTTCATATCATATTCAGCTATTGTTGTATGTAATAAAAACTTTACTGAAATTGTTTTATTCCCTTCTTCTGCACCCACATTGCACTTAAAGGACTTAACACAACACCCCATAGCACTTGCCATGCACTTTGCAATTGGCATGCACTAATATTGCACTCACATAATTTGCAATGCCACAGTGTCAGTTTGCTCCATAGTACATATAATTTTGCCCCACAGAACATGCCACAGCATAATTTTGCCATTAATATGCCACTGACAATTTGCTCATTAATATGCCACTGATAATATGGCCATCAATATGCCACTGTTAATTTGCTCATTAATATGCCACTGATAATTGACTCATTAAAATGCCACTGATAATTTGTCCAATAATAAGCCACTGATAATTATTCCATTAATATGTCAACGATAATTTGCTTATTATTATGCGACTGATAATTTGCTCATTAATATGCCACTGATAATTTGCCTATTATTATGCCACTGATAATTTGCTCATTAATATGCCACTGATAATTTGTCCATTAATATGCCACTGTTAATTTACTCATTAACATGCCACTGATAGTTTGTCCATTAATATGCCACTGTTAATTTACTCTTTAATATGCCACTGATTATTTGCTCATTAATATACCACTGATTATTTGCTCATTAATTTGCCACTGATAATTTGCTCACTGTTTGCGGACGTCAATAGCTCATCGGATATGACAGAACATCATATCCATTGCACCAAACTGTCAAGAGACAGTGCGTGGGAAGAAATTTGTGCTGACAGAGGCAGAGATCTTTGCTATCTTGTGACCGAAAATTCAGGACACAAGACAAGACCAGAAACAGGGAAGAGAACAGTGAAGCTTTTCTTTAAAAAAAATACAGGTTGGGTATTCCTTATCCAGAAACCAGTTCCATTATACAATCCCCCCCCCCCCCCCCCCCCGATTTTGCAACAAGTAGCCAATCTACACACACCTGTCAGAATGCAAGTGCAGAAGAGTTTATTCAGTGTCCAAGACACCTTAAGCTGCGGTGTAGCCTTTCCATGCATGCTCAGATATCCTCACAACCAACCAAATGTAATACAATGGCACGTGTGCCGGCCTTACGCACTAATGACAGGTTCCCAATGATGCCTCACATCACAGCTACATATCAGTAAAAATATTTTATTTGCTCAGTTCAGTTATTGCATTGATATTAATGTATTTCAGTGCTGAGAGGCTTTAGTATATCTTATTGGTGAAAATGATCTGGTATCCAAAATGACCCGGTATCCAGAATACTTCTGGTCCCAAGCATTTTGGACAAGGTATACTTGACCTGTCAGGTGGCAGGCTAAAAAGGGGTGACTTGGCATTACATTCCCTCACAAAACAGAGCTGCAACTCTTGTAGGTTAAGACTGTATGAAAACATACACAGTTTATAATCAATGCAGTTTGTCAAAGCACTGGGCATAGTTGGCAGTAATCTGTAAGTGCCATAATTACCCAAACAGCCCTCCAGCATCTGACCGGGCCTCCACCTCTGTCCCCAAATAGCTTATCAGTGCCATCTATGTCCCCAAACAGCCTTTCAGTGCCATATCTATCCTCAACCAGCTTGTCAGAGACATCTTTGTCCCCATACAGCTTGCCAGTGCCAATTCTACATAGAATGTGTCGGCAGATAAGAACCATTTGGTCGATCTAGTCTGACCAATTTTCTAAATACTTTTATTAGGCATAGCCTTGTGCCTATCCCACGCATGCTTGAAATCCTTGACTGTGTTTACCTCTTCCACTTGTGCTGGAAGGCTATGTCTGCACACACGCATATATGGGTAGTGAGTGCGCACAGGCATCAGTTTATGCAGCATTTTGGTGTAGTGTGGTATACCATTTGCTCCTCACTTCTAGCTTCCGGCTTGCCAGTATTTTAGTTATACCGGCATCTGTTACAACACCTTAAATACCAGCTGTGCTGGTAAAACACTAGCAAGATTACAACCCTAGCTCCCACAGACCAAAAACCTGGATCCACTCCTGGCTGTCTGGGATATAAATCTAGCCCTCAACAATAATGTTTGCCTCAAGGTGTATTTATGTCATTGGATGTTTTTATTGTCATAAGATGTATTTTTTGTAAGCTAAATAAGCTAAATAAAAAAATACTGAATTAAAAAAAAAAGACAGTAGATGCGAAGAAAGGTTTACAGCAATGGTATGAATATAATTGATGTAAGTGTTAAAAGGATGTGTGTGTATTTTATAAATATTAATTAAAGGCTAAAACCTACTGAGGAGTAGTATTACATTGCAGTCAAAGGCCCATATTTGGTATAATCCAATTAAAGTCAAATACCAGGCTTGTTTTTCTTGGCATGTCCGCATATCTCCTTATGCCTTTGGTAACTGAAAGTAAGAGTCTAAATTCTTAGATAAGAATTAGTTCTTCAAATAAAAGAACTAATTTGTACACAGGACTCACACAGTTCTACGAGAGTTAAAAATACATATCAAATTTTATTATAAGGGCTTTTTATATTTTGTTTCACAGAGCTATTCATGGATATTTGGAGAACCCACGTTGACCATTTGGAAAACACAGTCTCGTTTAATAGAATTTTATTCTTTTAAAATCTACCTACCACAAATGGGCACTTTGCCATATGTAATAGAGAATGATATTTAACCACTTCCTGACAGTAGGACGTTCTATTCCATCCTAAAATATTGGGCTTAACTTCCTGTAGGATGGCTTAAAATGTCCTGCATTTAACAGCCCCCGCAATGCGCACACATCTGGATCCTACCTGTCAGATGAGGCCACTCCATGTGTCCTCAGTCTGACAGGCTATATTTAACTGTTGCTTAAAGTGACTACCAGGTACATTTATCCACATAGCGCTGTCCCAAACTTCCAGGTTTGGGCAAGCCGCAGATACATCACGAGATCTAGCAATATATTGGCTGGGATACACAGGGCCTGTAAAAAATCCTGACTGGGTCTTTGCCTCTGCTTCTCTAGCTCCCTGATCACACCATTCGGTGTGAAGGGGTTAAAGACCAAATTTAAAGTGGCAGTGTATACTTCTCACTCAGTAAATGACGGTAATAGAAGTGGCCCTAAATGACTTACGATAAGTGTGATACAATATTAACAAAAGGCAACAATAAACATAAGAAATATCTAACTTATCTACCTCAAAAATGTATGAAAGGCTTTCATGGAGTGTATAAATGGAGAGTAAATTGTATAATAAACACCTTGTGCTGTTAAAAACATCTAAAAAAATCATCAACCTAGAACCAAGAGCAAAGAAAAGACCATGTATTAGTTACCATTCAATAGGTGTTATAATGCATAAAAAGCCCGTCAAAAATTGAAATGTGACAAGGCTTATACTAAAACATCTATTTCAGAAAGGCTTTCAAACCAAATTCAATATTCATACCTGCCGGTTGAAAGTTCTGCACAGAATTCGCCACCACACCAGTTTGGATGTAGTAAAATAAAGGTATTTAAATGCGCGGATGTAGCACTTACTAATACAGGGGGGCGGACTGGTGGCGTGGTGAGTGGAGGCAGAGAGAAGGAGACACCAGACATGGGGTGAGGAGGAGGCAGAGAGAAAGAGACACTAGACATGGGGTGAGGAGGAGGCAGAGAGAAAGAGACACCAGACATGGGGTGAGGTGGAGGCAGAGAGAAAGAGACACCAGAAGTGGGGTGGGAGTGAGGCTGAGAGAAATATACACCAGACATGGGGTTGGCGAGGGGAGAGAGAGAGAGAGAGAGACCAGACATGGGGTGGGGGGAGTGAGAGAGACGACAGACATGGGAGCAGTGAGAAAGACAAGCTTGGGGGGGGGGTAGAGAGAGAGAGATATATGGGGAGAGAAACAAAAGAGGAGAAGATAATGGGGGAGATGAGAAAGACAAAGGGGGAAACTGGGGGAGAGAGAGCATGGGGAGTGCAAGACTGACATGGGTAGCATAAGGAGAGAGGTACTGGTGGGATTCAAAAAATGTAGTAACCAGTTCTGACATCATATATTTTTCACTAATGTCAAACAAAAGAAAAATAAAAACTATTTGCTTTTTGCTAAACAGTAAAACATTTTCTACAATTTATATAATGTGGGTGATTTAAAGTGAATTTCAAATTTAAGGTCAAAGTAGACAAGCTGGAAGAATTCTCTAAGCAAGCCAGTGGCATCCCAGGGAGGGTGCGGAGGGTGCCTACTGCATCAGGTGACACCTCCAGCGGGGGTGACACCCGTGCTGCCGGCACCCCCTGCATTGCGCTGCTGAACTTTTTTTTTTGGTAGCCGCATCCGTTGGATTCGGCCGCCGGAAAAAAAAAAATCACTGCAACCGGATGTGACGTTACTGTGCAGGAGGGAACACTCAACAGAGACGTCCGGGACTGCACGGGACACGGAGCAGCAGCCAGCCAGTAAGTGATGGGGAAGGGGGGAGGAGGGAGGAATAATGAGCACTGGAATATTCCTGGTATCTGACTGGCACAATATTACTGGGCTCTGAATGGCAAAATATTCCTGGTATCTGACTTGCACAATATTACTGGGCTCTGAATGGCAAAATATTCCTGTTATCTGACTGGCACAATATTACTGGGCTCTGAATGGCACAATATTCCTGGTATCTGACTGGCACAATATTACTGGGCTCTGAATGGCAAAATATTCCTGGTATCTGACTTGCACAATATTACTGGGCTCTGAATGGCAAAATATTCCTGTTATCTGACTGGCACAATATTACTGGGCTCTGAATGGCACAATATTCCTGGTATCTGACTGGCACAATATTACTGGGCTCTGAATGGCAAAATATTCCTGGTATCTGACTGGCACAATAATACTGGGCTCTGAATGGCACAATATTACTGGCATCTGAATGGCATATTATTACCTTGCTCTGAATGGCAAAATATTCCTGGTATCTGACTGGCACAATAATACTGGGCTCGGAATGGCACAATATTACTGGGCTCTGAATGGCATAATATTACTGGGCTCTGAATGGCACAATATTCCTGGTATCTGACTGGCACAATATTACTGGCATCTGAATAGCAAAATATTCCTGGTATCTGACTGGCACAATATTACTGGGCTCTGAATGGAAAAATATTCCTGGTATCTGACTGGCACAATATTACTGGGCTCTGAATGGAAAAATATTCCTGGTATCTGACTGGCACAATATTACTGGGCTCTGCATGGCACAATATTACTGGGCTCTGAATGGCAAAATATTACTGGTATCTGACTGGCACAATATTCCTGGTATCTGACTGGCACAATACTACTGGGCTCTGACTGGCACAATATTACTGGGCTCTGACTGGCACAATATTACTGGGCTCTGACTGGCATAATATTACTGGGCTCTGACTGGCACAATATTCCTGGTATCTGACTGGCACAATATTCCTGGTATCTGAATGGCACAATATTACTGGGCTCTGACTAGCACAATATTCCTGGTATCTGAATGGCACAATATTCCTGGGCTCTGAATGGCACAATATTACTGGGCTCTGAATGGCACAATATTACTGGGCTCTGACTGGCACAATATTACTGGTATTTGAATTGCACAATATTCCTGGTATCTGAATGGCACAATATTATTGGCATCTGAATTGCACAATATTCCTGGTATCTGGATGGCACAATGTTCCTGGTATCTGAATGGCACAATATTACTGGTATTTGAATGGCAGAATATTACTGGTATTTGAATGGCACAAAATTACTGGTATTTGAATGACACAATATACCTGGTATCTGAATGGCACAATATTACTGGTATCTGAATGGCACAATATTATTGGCATCTGAATTGCACAATATTCCTGGTATCTGAATGGCACAATGTTCCTGGTATCTGAATGGCACAATATTACTGGTATTTGAATGGCACAATATTACTGGTATTTGAATGACACAATATACCTGGTATCTGAATGGCACAATATTACTGGTATTTGAATGGCACAATAATACTGGCATCTTAATGGAGCAATGGTATTGGCATCTGGCACAATAATACTGGCATATTAATGGGCAAATTGGCTGTTAGAGAGAGAGAGAGAGAGAGAGAGAGAGAGAGAGAGAGAGAGAGAGAGATGTCTGTATGTATAGATGTGTATTGTTTTAGAATTGTACAATTGTCACCTCGTGGGGCTCCTGTGTGTTGCATAATTAATGGCGGTCCCATGTGTGCATAATTATGGGGCACTTGTGTGTGGCATATTTATTGGGCCCCATGTGGTGGCATAATTAAGGGACTCTTTTGTGTGGCATAATTATGGGGCACCTGTGTGTGTGTGGCATAATTATGGGGCACCTGTGTGTGTGTGGCATAATTATGGGGCAACTGTGTGTGTGGCATAATTATGGGGCACCTGTGTCTGTGGCATAATTAATTGGGCATAGGTGAGGCATAAATAGTGGGGCTCTGGTGTGGCATAATTTATGGGGCTCTGGTGTGGCATAATTTATGGGGCTCTGGTGTGGCATAATTTAATGGGCTCCTGTGTGTGGCTTAGTTATGGGGCTTCTGTGTGGGGCATAGTTATGGGCTTCCTGTGTGTGGCATAGTTATGGGGCTCCTGTGTGTGGCATAGTTAATAGGCCATCTAACTGGCATTACTAAGGAATCTGTTTGGCATTGTATTGGAGGAAATCCAGGGTGGTGACACCATGAGTTTCCACACCGGGTGACCCCAACCCTAGTGACGCCCCGGAAGCAACCTATGCTTTCAGTTTGCATACTCTGGTCTTACATTTCAAATTCCAGTTCACTAAACTTGGAAAGGCCTCTGAGCGGTAAATGGATAAATCCTGAATATCAAGCAGTAAATTCATACAATTTGTGTGTGTGCAAGGGGAACATGGGGCAGCATGGGGACATGGGGTGGCAGAGTGTGTGTGAGGGGGGCATGGGGCGGCAGAGTGTGTGAGGGGTTAAATGGAGCCACAGTGTAAATTTGTCCCCCAGAACATACCACAGTGTCACTTTGTCCCACTGAGCTGCCCCTGCAGAACATGCCACAGCATCACTTTAGTCACAGCCAATTTGCCCATTAATATGCCACTATTAGACTGCCCATTAATATGCCACAGCCAATTTTCCAATTAATATGCCACTATTAGTCTACCCATTAATATGGCACAGCCAGTTTTCTCATTATGCCACTATTAGCCTACCCATTAATATGCCACAGACTTGTTGCCCATTTATATGCCACAGCCAATTTGCCAATTAATACACCACCACCCTCCTCCCCCCTTCCCCAGTACTCACCAGGCTGTCCTCTGTGTTTTATTTTACCCTTCATTTGCCAGTATTATTTTGCACTTTTTTTGCCAGTGTTATTTTGCCCTTTATTTGCCAGTATTATTTTGCCCTTTATTTGCCAGTGTTATTTTGCCCTTCATATACCAGTGTTATTTTGCAATTCATTTGCCAGTATTATTTTGTCATTCATTTTGCACATTAACCCTCCTCCTGGCTGCTCTGTCACCCCGCCGTCTATTCTGTCATGCAGGCTTCCCTCCTGCACGGAGGAGGGAAATAGAGTTGCCGGATAAAACTTGCTGCCATATCCAGCCGTAGAAGAAGAAAAAAACCTGCTGATGAGAGCGGTAGTGATGATGACACGTTACCCCTAGACCCCCAGCGATTGTGAGACTGCCCATTTTCCCGGGACTGTCCCGCAATTGCAATTTTGCTGAGAGTCTCCTGCTTGCACCGGTTCAGCGAACTTGGAAAAGTTTAGTAACAGGTTCGCACGAACCAGTGCGAACCTGCTGAATACCACCACTGGAGAGAGGGACAGACAGGGATGATGTCAGACAGACATTAAATGTGTGACTATGTGAATGTTTGGCTGCATGTGACATTGCATGTCTTACACTGTCTGTATGTGTGGCTGTATCTGACATTGCATGTTTGTGTTCATGTGCCTGTATATGTATGTGACACTGAAAGTGTTACTGCGTGTGTATATGCCTGGGGGCAGCAAGGGGCAGCAAAATATATGTTTGCCCAGGGCGTCAAAAAGTCTTGCACCGGCCTTGCCCATATGTGTCTTTAAAAAATGCTCTCTTTGTCCTCCCAATATTTTGCAGTCTGCATGGACACATTAGATAGCACCTTTTGAGCCACATGTAATACATTTATCAATCTTCAATTACTCATGTGTTATTGTACTGCTAAAGGACTCAAAGGTTCTATTGCAATTAGGGTTATTCATATAGTGATAGCAGATCCCACATCTGTTGAAGCTTGGGCCTAAGGTTTTTCCAGGTAGTCCCAAGTTATTTCGTTTAACCCTAGTGGCTAAAGTTGATTTCAGATTAGGTATCCTGGAGAACAATACAGGGAGTGCAGAATTATTAGGCAAGTTGTATTTTTGAGGATTAATTTTATTATTGAACAACAACCATGTTCTCAATGAACCCAAAAAACTCATTAATATCAAAGCTGAATATTTTTGGAAGTAGTTTTTAGTTTGTTTTTAGTTTTAGCTATTTTAGGGGGATATCTGTGTGTGCAGGTGACTATTACTGTGCATAATTATTAGGCAACTTAACAAAAAACAAATATATACCCATTTCAATTATTTATTTTTACCAGTGAAACCAATATAACATCTCAACATTCACAAATATACATTTCTGACATTCAAAAACAAAACAAAAACAAATCAGTGACCAATATAGCCACCTTTCTTTGCAAGGACACTCAAAAGCCTGCCATCCATGGATTCTGTCAGTGTTTTGATATGTTCACCATCAACATTGCGTGCAGCAGCAACCACAGCCTCCCAGACACTGTTCAGAGAGGTGTACTGTTTTCCCTCCTTGTAAATCTCACATTTGATGATGGATCACAGGTTTTCAATGGGGTTCAGATCAGGTGAACAAGGAGGCCATGTCATTAGATTTTCTTCTTTTATACCCTTTCTTGCCAGCCACGCTGTGGAGTACTTGGACGCGTGTGATGGAGCATTGTCCTGCATGAAAATCATGTTTTTCTTGAAGGATGCAGACTTCTTCCCGTACCACTGCTTGAAGAAGGTGTCTTCCAGGAACTGGGAGTTGAGCTTGACTCCATCCTCAACCCGAAAAGGCCCCACAAGCTCATCTTTGATGATACCAGCCCAAACCAGTACTCCACCTCCACCTTGCTGGCGTCTGAGTCGGACTGGAGCTCTCTGCCCTTTACCAATCCAGCCACGGGCCCATCCATCTGGCCCATCAAGACTCACTCTCATTTCATCAGTCCATAAAACCTTAGAAAAATCAGTCTTGAGATATTTCTTGGCCCAGTCTTGACGTTTCAGCTTGTGTGTCTTGTTCAGTGGTGGTCGTCTTTCAGCCTTTCTTACCTTGGCCATGTCTCTGAGTATTGCACACCTTGTGCTTTTGGGCACTCCAGTGATGTTGCAGCTCGGAAATATGGCCAAACTGGTGGCAAGTGGCATCGTGGCAGCTGCACGCTTGACTTTTCTCAGTTCATGGGCAGTTATTTTGCGCCTTGGTTTTTCCACACGCTTCTTGCGACCCTGTTGACTATTTTGAATGAAACGCTTGATTGTTCGATGATCACGCTTCAGAAGCTTTGCAATTTTAAGAGTGCTGCATCCCTCTGCAAGATATCTCACTATTTTTGACTTTTCTGAGAATGTCAAGTCCTTCTTTTGACCCATTTTGCCAAAGGAAAGGAAGTTGCCTAATAATTATGCACACCTGATATAGGGTGTTGATGTCATTAGACCACACCCCTTCTCATTACAGAGATGCACATCACCTAATATGCTTAATTGGTAGTACGCTTTCGAGCCTATACAGCTTGGAGTAAGACAACATGCATAAAGAGGATGATGTGGTCAAAATACTAATTTGCCTAATAATTCTGCACTCCCTGTAAATGGGGATGTTTACTAAATTCTACTTGGTTTCGTGTACCTATATGTTTGTGAGCATAGACTCTGAAGGATCACAAGGACACAAATGCACATGTACATTTTTTGTAACGTGTGCACATACGTGATTTCACATTTTATGTATAATACTCATTCAATTTTCAGGTTTTTTTTGTTGCACTTTATAGATTTGTTGGGAGTCTTTATTTTGTGTTGCAGTTGTTTTGATCTACACATTGTCTTTTCTAGCTGAGCGCTATGGATCTTTCACCTTTCTGTTTTGATATCATTACCATGCTGATTAAATTAAGTCTAGAAAGCCGATTGAAACAGTAGCTTTTCATTATAAACTGGGTGCATAGATGTTGTCTAGCCATGTACAATGGTGAAGACTTGTATAGGACAATTGTGTATTGCACAATAAAAGATTTTACTGACAGTCCTGCCCTATTTTCCCCCTTGTCTTTTCATTGTAGCATTTGGAATATTGTGGTCCATCCATTCCCCCACTGTGGGCTGCCGGATGCCTTTTTAACTGAGAAGATTACTGCTCAGGTACATGTGAGTGGATTCACCACATTATCTAAGCACATGCACTTTGTATTTTAGATATACTACACTATATTGGATTTTATCTTTGTATTTATTCCATTTGTATAACAATTGAAATAGAGATTGCCTCATCATGAAGGTTTAGGTGTGCTAAGTATTGGGTTAAGCACACTGATTCACTTTTTTTTGCACTTTTTGCTAGTAATGAAACACTAGCTGTTTGTTGGTGCTACTTTATTTATCACATACAGGCACAGTGTATTATTTCTATAATATCTTCAGCTTCTGTCTTGCCTATACTGGATACAGCAGCTGCTATCTCAGGCCCTTGTATGTGGTCATTGCAACCTGGGGCCTCAAGCCCCCAGGTTGGAATGTGGTTACACTGCACCAGGACTTGTGTCTCCATTATCTGCAAAGTACCTCCTGAACACAGGTACTCAGGGTCCCTTGTTACCTGGACCAAGTATGTGACACTTTATCAATATGTAGATCATTTTCTTCAGTCTTCTCTGGTTTTTTTATTTGCACTTGTTATGATGTTTCTTCCATGGTGTTCGATATCTCTTCTCACTATGCCGGCTATGCAGAGATAGACCTCAGGGGCTTATCCTGCCCCTGAGTGGAGATTAGAAGAGACTGGGTGTGACAAATTTCAAAGGTTAGCTTGCACTTATGGTCTTGGGAGCATTATAAGGTACACTCTATGTAGGAACAATACACCACAATACTGGAACCGCTTATAGTGTATATTGTCTGTATTTGTGTGTGATGGAGTGTGTGGATAAAGGGATTAACTTCTGTGACACTGCCTATATCTGTCCAGCCACCCAAGGGGTTAACTTCCCTGACAGTGCCTCTGTCTAGCCACTCAAGGGGTTAACGCCTCTGACACTGCCTAATTCTGTCTAGCAATCCAAGGGGTTAACGCCTCTGACTCTGCCTAGTTCTGTCTAGCCACCTAAGGGGTCACTCATGTCTGTCAGTGTGAGTGAGAGTGTGTGTATGTCAGTGTGAGTGAGAGTGTGTGTATGTCAGTGTGAGTGTGTGTATGTCAGTGTAAGTGAGTGTGTGTGTATGTCAGTGTGAGTAAGAGTGTGTGTATGTCAGTGTGAGTGTGTATGTCAGTGTAAGTGAGAGTGTGTGTATGTCAGTGTGATTGTGTGTGCATGTCAGTGTGAGTGAGTGAGAGTGTGTGTATGTCAGTGTGAGTGAGTGTGTGTGTATGTCAGAGTGAGTGTGTGTATGTCAGTGTGAGTGAGTGTGTTTGTATGTCAGAGTGAGTGTGTGTATGTCAGTGTGAGTGAGTGTGTGTATGTCAGTGTAAGTGAGAGTGAGTGTGTGTGTATGTCAGTGTGAGTGAGTGTGTATGTCAGTGTGAGTGAGAGTGTGTGTTTGTGAGCGTGTGTGTCAGTGTGTATGTCAGTGTGAGTGAGTGTGTGTGTCAGTGTGAGTGACAGACTGACTGTATATGTGTGTGAGGGAGTGTGTGGATAAAGGGGTTAACTCCTCTGACACTGCCTCTGTCTAGCCACCCAAGGGGTTAACTCCTCTGACAATGCCTCTGTCCAGCCACCCAAGGGGTTAACTTCCCTGACACTGCCTCTGTCTAGCCACCCAAGGGGTTAACGCCTCTGACACTGCCTAGTTCTGTCTAGCCACCCAAGGGGTTAACTCCTCCAACACTGCCTAGATCTGTCTAGCCACCTAAGGGGTTAACTCCTCTTATACTGCCTCTGTATGTCAAGCAATCCAGGGGTTAACTCCCCTGACACTGACTATATCTGTCTGGATTTTGTTACAGGTCACTGGTTACATTTGGTGCCCCCCCTCCCCTGATAGTTTATCAATTAATATGTGACATCCAGGGGATGCCGATCCCGACTTTTAGTCACATATTAATTTATAAACTATTGGGAGGGGGGGGCAGAATTTTTTTTAGTAAGGGGCCTTGAAATTTCTGATGGTGGCCCTGCCTGTGGGCATCGGAATCCATGACCGTGTTTGCAGAGACAAAATTAGGTTGGGTAATACAATCTGAACTAGATGTGTGTTTACTACAAGAGGATTTAGACAAACTGGGTAACTAGGCAGATAAATTGCAAGAGATTGAATGTAGAGAAAAGTAAAATTATGCATTTTGTTTATAATAATTTAAAAAAATCAACAGAGAGTTTAAATGGTGTTTCCTTGGGGAAATCTACAAATAAAAAAGATTTGGGAGTAATTATAGACGATAGCAGTAGTGCACATGGCCAGCTGGCAGCTGCAAAGGCCAATAAGATATTGGCATGTATTAAAAGTGGTATTAACTCACAGGAGGAAGATATTATTCTGCCTCTTTACAGGTCCATCGTAAGAGCCCACCTTGAATATGCATTTCAATTCTGGGCACCTTGTCTAAAAAAAGACAACCTATTTAGACTCTATTTAGACTCTCAAAGTGGCCTCACCTGACAGGTGGGATCCTGCTGCAAGTCCCTGCAGTGGGATCCGAGTACAAGCTCATCAAGGGGGAGCTGCGATGAGCTGTTTAACGCTGGACATACTATGCCGTCCTAGCGTATTTTAGGTACTGTAAAATCAGGATGGCATAGAACGTCCTAGCGTCAGGGAAGAGGTGTAAAAAAGAGGCTCCAAAATTTATTAAAGATTTTGTAAAAATGAACTCTGCCATTTAATAGTCAAAAATGTAGGTGTGATTGTAGGGTTCCACAAGGCAGAGCAGTTTGTACACAAATCAGTATACAGCCATATGTACGGTTCAACAAGTTGCCAAATGTATCTTCCAACATAAGGGCATTCATTATCTTGCAAGGATTATGAAATTTAACTAGACACTTTAGCTAATTTACTGCAGGGAATTATAAGACAAAAGTCAATCTGGCTATACAATGACAGATCTGCCTATAGTAGAACAGCTTAAAGGACAGCTTTATTTAGGCACAAGTAGATTTGTTCAATCTTATAACATAAATGGAAATTGCTAAGTGCGTAACAAGAAGTGTAAAGCAGTACACTGTGTAGTGTACTGCTTTAAATAATATGGCAGTTTTAAACATAGAGAACATTCTTTCTAATGTTAGTGAGTTCATAAATACATACAAAACATAACAAAGATTTTTGCTCATAAAAAACAGCAAAAATGGATATTAATGACAACCATGTTAAACCATAGTAAGTTATGCAATGAGGTCCTAAAAAAGCTGGCCTAGGAGTATAATCCTAACTATGTTTTCTATTGCTAAACCACCAGACAATGCTATCATAGCAAAGTGGTGCCTGATACCAACTTATTCCCATGGATCCACCACCCATAAGGAGACCATGTACTCTGGCCCCTTGGCTTTTGGCTTGTGCTCATGTGAGGGAAATCACCTGCTTTAGTGCAAATCCTTTCTGTTACACATGTGATATAGAAACCTGGAAGAAAAATAGTACAAGAACTGGGGAATAGTTTTTTTTGTTAAAAATTAGAGATGATGTGACATCTTGGCAGGGTGGCACCATACTGCAAGAATCCATCCCACTGTCAGGTTCTTTCATGCATGCAGGATCCTTTTTCATCTAGTATGTATCCAGCTTCTCTGGTTTTACTCTCTGTCTTTGCTATTCTGTCCTGTTTATTAGTTATCATTGTTCCTGGGTTGTTTCCTCTTTCCTTGTGTGTTTCTCACTTCCAGTTCTTACCACACTGTGGCACTTTCCATTCCTGGTCACAGAGTGGTGCTTTCCATATTTCTGTAGTTTTGGCCACAGAGTGGTGCTTTCTGCAATTCCTTAGCTCTTGTTCTGAGTGGCACCTGCCTAGCCTGGCCCCCTGAGTGGCACCTGTCTAGCCTGGCCCCAGGGTGACACATGTCTAGCCTGGCCCGAGGGTGGCACCTGCCTAGCCTTGCCCCAGAGAGTCTAAAGCCAAAGCGGTATCTGCATAGATTGGCCCCCAGAGTGGAATCTACCCAATCAGGTTATATTTCTGATTCCTGTCCTGACCCCTGTAAATGGGGTGTCCTGAGTCCCTGTTATGAGGATGCCCTGAAGCCTGTAAAAGGGATGCCCTGTCTTAAAGTCACTTTAATTGGATGCCCTGTTATAGAGTCTGTTTATTTTGATGCCTTACCAAAGAGTCCCTTTAATGGGATGCCTTGTCATAGAGTGCCTTTAATGGAATGACCTATCTTAGAATCCCTTTATTGGAATGACCCGTCTCAGTATAACCCTGTCATGATGTTTCAGCCCTGTCATGATGTTTCAGCCCTGTTGGTGCCGTCTGCAATCTCTAGTCTTCAGTCTGTGCAGCTAAGTCTTCTAATTTGCTTTGTGTCTGTGTGTCTGTGCAATGTAAGTCTTTAGTCTGTAATAGTAAGGGACTTGCCTAATTGTGGGGTACCTTTACATGGCTGGCATGCTTAATCATCATTTGGCCAATTGGTGTAACCAAACTCCTACCATTTACCATCTCTAATGTTAGGCAAGTCCTGAGTCTGCATTGTGCACGATGGGGCATGTCCTGGATGTGCAATGTGTGTGATGGGCCATGTTCTCATTCCCAATGTGGTTGATGGGCCATGTTCTTGGTATGCAATGTGGGCGATGGGAGTGCTGGAGTTAGTCCTGAGTCTGCAATGTGAGTGATGGGCCATGTACTTGGGAAATCCTGGGTGTGCAATATCAGTGATAGGGTGCTGGGGTAGGTACTGATACTGTATTGTGGGTGATGGGGCATGTCCTGGATGTGCAATGTGGTTGCTGCAATATGTTCTGTTTCTGCAAAGTGAGTCCTGAGTTTGCATTGTGCATGATGGGGCATGTCCTGGATGTCCAATGTAGTTGTGAGGGCATGTTCTGGGTTTTCAGTGTTGGTGATGGGGCATGTCCTGGGTGTCCAATGTGGGTGATGGGGCAGATTCTTTGGTGATCAGGTATGTGCTGATTCTGAGGCATGTCCTGGGTGTGCAATGTTGTTGGAGGGAGGGTGCCAGAATTTAGTCATGCCTAGAGCAGCACAAAACCAAAATATACCACTGGATATCTGGCACAACAAAACTTTTGTGTGGTGACTTTTGTAGTCAAAAGGAAGAAAGTGAGGGGGCTCAGTAACAAACTGAATTACATGTCTAAAAATACAATAATAATTTTATAAAATATAAGTACAAGAATAATGAGAGTACATTTCACTCAACCACGAAGTAGAAGACACATAAATTCACAGTGCAAAGTCATCGCGTGCTGAGGAGCATGGTGCGTAAAAGTCCATAGCTGAAGAACTCCAAACTTCCACTGGCATCAAGGCCGCCATCAGGGGTGACAGGCGATACATCCGTCACGGGCCCAGCAGGCCCTGTGGGCCCCTGCCAAGCCAGCCCTTTAATGGATGGCTGCCCCAGGCGGCACCTTGCTGCTCGGTGCAGGAGTTTTTTTCTTTCTTTCTTTTTTGGAGCTTGATGGAAAGAGGTCTCAGCCAATTAGGTGAGACCTCTCAACTCTCCTGATTGACTGAGACCTCCTTCACACAAGGAGCTCAAAGCAAAGATAGGTAAGTTTAAATGGACAGTGTTTTTGTATGTCAGTGTGAGTGAGAGTGTGTGTATGTCAGTGTGAGTTAGAGTGTGTGTATGTCAGTGTGAGAGAGAGTGTGTGTATGTCAGTGTGAGTTAGAGTGTGTGTATGTCAGTGTGAGTGAGTGTATGTGTGTGTCAGTATAAGTGAGTGTGTGTATGTCAGTGTGAGTGAGAGTGTGTGTATGTCAGTGTGAGTGAGTGTGAGTGACAGAATGTCTGTAAATGTGTGTGATGGAGTGTGTGGATAAAGGGGTTAACTTCTGTGACACTGCCTATATCTGTCTAGCCACCCCATGGGTTAACTCCTCTGACACTTCCTCTGTCTAGCTACCCAAGGGGTTAACCCCTCTGACACTGCCTAGATCTGTCTAGTCACCCAAGTGGTTAACTCCTCTGACACTGCCTCTGTCTAGCCACCCAAGGGGTTAACTCCTCTGACACTGCCTCTGTCTAGCCACCCAAGGGGTTAACTCTGCTGACACTGCCTCTGTCTAGCCACCCAAGAGGTTAACGCCTCTGACACTGCCTAGATCTGTCTTGCCACCCAAGGAGTTAACTCATCTGACACGGCCTAGATCTGTCTAGCCTCCCAAGGGGTTAACTCCTCTGATACTGTCTATATTTGTCCAGCTACCAAGGGGTTAACTCATCTGACATTGCCTAGATCTGTCTAGCCACCAAATGGGTTAACTCCTCTGACACTGCCTATATATGTCAAGCAATCCAGGAGTTAACTCATCTGACACTGACTATATCTGTCTGGATTATTCACCTTGATAGTTTAGCAATTAATATGTGACATCCAGCGGACGTGGATCCCAGGCTTTTAGTCACATATTAATTGATAAATAATCGGGGGGGGGGGGGGGCAATTGGATTCCATGCCTGAGTTACCTGCTTAACTGTACTACTAATAATAATAATTATAAGGAGCAGCGAAATATCCAGAAAAAAATGTCTTGTGGCCTAGGGCATTAATTGAGTAAGGCATTTGTTCTGGGCTATTTCGCGGTTTCTACCCATTTTACATTTTGTATTTATTAAAGCACCAATTGAATATATCGGGTATAAACAGAATATTAGCCAGGAACAAATGTATTTTGGCATTTAGTCTATGATACTAGGTGTCATAGCACAGATATTTAGTGTCACCATTCAGTGAAGCCTATATGGTCGCTTATACAATAATGCCAGTGTCATTAAATGAGCAAAACAAGATATTATATAAAAATTTACTTTGAAATGCTGGTATCAATAGACATTAACCAGATTTTGATATTAACACTTTGGGGTCTGCTCACTAAAAATTTAGATTGGAGGTCCTTGACCTCACGAAATGGTGTTTACTAACAGATGAGGCAAGAGGAGGTGAGAGGTACAAATTTGTATGTATTCCATAAAGCTACATTGCTCGACGCTGACATTCTGCCATCATAAAGACTTTTACCTGCTATCCCCTTCATCAGATTAACCCAAAACGGCAAGCATGGAAGTACATGTTTTGGCAATGTTTCTATAATACATGATATAAAGATCTAAAAATCTCATAACACAGCCAGAGGGAGTCTTTACTTAGGTTTATGGGAGCAATAGCAACCCTAACTGTGAGTAAATAAACCTTTATTATAAAATGAACATGTGATACAACCCGGGGACTGGAGCTAATCATGACTTGCTTCATTGATACCAAAACATTTCCTTTACTTTCTCTCTAATAAAAAATACTGAGATTATCTTATTTTCCTATTTTGAATAACAATAAAAAATATATATCATGCCATGTCACTGCTTATGTGACCTTATCCATTTCATATTGGACATAATCAAATTTTATCTGTTACAGTGTTATAAAACAATTCTAACAAGACAAGCAAAGGGCAAGATATATATTGATAACACATTTTCGTAGTAGACTTATGATTACACAATACTTAATAGGGTTACATTATTTGTACTTTGATTTCAGGTTCTTCTCTAAAAGTCTGTATGTTAAAGGGACTTTGTCACCTACGTACTCTTTATACCATGAATGTAGAGAATACAAAAAATTATCAAGACGATCTATGCATTGTTTTAGCAGAATTGCACCCAAATTCATAAAATAAGAGAACATTTTGTTTTAATGTGTCTTAACATCCAAAATAACTACTTTTGTGTTGTTTTAGATATCAAGCCAAAGGTGAGGTCATAACCAGAAGACACCAAATGGTAGGATTGTCTACCTAAAAGATTCAGGACACAATATCTGAAAATTGGGTTACAAGGGGTTTGATATCTCAATGTTCATCATTTTTGTAAGCCCCTTGATTGAATTTGAAGAGTCTGATAACAGCTTATTTTAGCAGCAAAGATAAAGAATAGTATATCCCTAGAACTTGGTGCTACAAGAGATGAGTCCTGAGCTCTGGCACTATAAGCAGTTAGTTGTAAATTCCTGCAACATGCGTGTACTAGGAGACAGTTGTACATGTGCACATACCTGATTTCCTTTTTTGCCACTGGGTTGATATAGTGTTTGTTGTTTAGCAAGCAGGTAAGTAGTAGACATTTAAACACCTGCAAGCATGACAGGTTTTGAGGAAAAGGTGACTGTCAGGTGTATAAGCCTTATACATTAATATTTTAAATGTTGCAGTTTATAATTCCTTACTTGTCCAAGTTTGATATAACTGTATTAGCATGACAACATTGAAGCACATGAACCTCTAGCTTTGGAATAAGCAAACTGGAGTATTTGTTTCTACGTACATTAAGCGATCATGTTACAGTAAGAGATCGGTAAGCGGTAGTGTTTCTATGAGAACTGGTGAGCAGATCTTTTATCGGCAAAAAATGCACTTTATTGGGCTTATAGAAAATAGCACTACATAATTTGCTAAATTATTTACTGGTACCTTGAAATTAAATTAGCTTTATTCAACACCTGACATGGAAAAAGACTTTAACCATATCTCTTTTTTAAATGTAAACCATTTATTGTTGTTTGGATGTGGCGTTGATAACTATATCAATGCCACATCCAAACAACGATAAATTATTTCAATTTAAAAAATATCTGTTTCATATATGACTGGGCTAATGCATTCAGCATTAGTTCAATAAATCAGTCAGTAAAGCAATAACTGCAGTCAGCGAGTACAAAGCAATAGGAATAATTCTAAAGGCTGTTAATGCTTTACTGAAATGAAGATTATGGTTACAACTGCCCTATAATGGTGTAAAAAAAAAAGTTCAACATCATCAAGATTATATTATACGCATACAAATATGTTATATAAGTGCTGACCAACAATAATGAAGAAGTAGCTAAAACCTTAAATTAAAGAAGCACTAAACCTCCCTTTACAAGTTTTAATTGTAGATTGACAGAACCGCACTTCTGCTTGATTAAAAGGCCTTTTGGACAGCAATTCTATTTGTTCTAGAAATCCCAGAAGAGCAGCCCCATGACTGTCATGTGGCATCGCCAACTGGTGGGGATAACTATCGTCCCAGCTACTGGTTAAATAGTTCACATGCCTATGACAAACAGAACGTCACTCAAATGACTCTCTCTACTGCCAATCCATGCACCATTCAGAAGGCAGTTTTATTGAGGCAGAAGGCTATTTAATTAAAATATACTTTTGGGATTAAACCCTCCTTAAATAACATTTTTGCTTTTATTACCGAACAAAGGTTTCATTGATTATTTACAGGGAGATAAGAAGATACATGATAAATTCCTCTCCCCCCCCCCCCCCCCCCAAGCTGTATAATTAAACCCAAACCATATACGCTGATGTGGTAACAGAAAGTCAATCACTGTTATTGCAGGAAGGGTCATTAGCTCTAGCCCTTTCTGTGATCCACTGAAACTCGTCCTTTGAGCCATATTTTTGCCTTTTTCTAGATCTAATGTTTATGTCCTCCTTGCGCTCCTTGAGTTAACCCCTTGGGTGGCTAGACCGATATAGGCAGTGTCAGCGGAGTTAACCCCTTGGGAGGCTTGACAGATATAGGAAGTGTCAGAGGAGCTAACCCCTTGGGTGGCTAGACCGATATAGGTAGTGTCAGAGGAGTTAACCCCTTTATCCACTCACACACACACACTCACTCACAATGACACACACACACACACACACTCCCTCACTCACAGGGCTGGCCTTAGGGGCACAGGGCAGAACACTCCAAGGGGCGCCATTGGAAAAAAAAAGTTTGTTGGTAGAGGCACTGGCTGGGGAGAACAAAAGAGCTCCTCTCACCAACCCTCTGCATGATGGATCCGGGGAGGGGGCAGAGCTCACCGGGTGAGAGGTGAAGCTCCGCCCCCAACCTGTGAAACAGAGTGGCATCTGCTTCACGGGGAGGTGCTGGCAGCATAAGTAAATCCGATACCCTGCATCATCACTAAGCGTGGGGAGCGCGAGCAGCAAGCACTTACTTATGCTGCCCGCATCTACACTTAAAGCATCTCCACTCTGCTTCAAAGGGTGGGGGCGGAGCTTCACCTCCCAACTGGTTATCTCCACACCCTCCCAATAAGTAAGAACAGAGGAGGAGGGGGGAGAACAGAGGAAGTGGGTGAAGAGTACAGAGGAAGTGGGGGGGTAAGAACAGAGGAAGGAGGGGGGAGAGAACAGAGGAAGGGGGAGAGAACAGAGGAGGATGGGAAGAGAACAGAACAGAACAGAGGAGGAGAGGGAGAAAAGAGAACAGAGGAGGAGGGGGAAGAGAAGGGAACAGAGGAAGAGGGGGAGGAGAGAACAGCTATGGGAGAGGTGGGGGAGAGAGAGAAAACAGCTATGGGGGAGATGGAGATAACAGATATGGGGAGGAGATTGGGAGGGAGATAACAGATATGGTGAGGAGGGGGAGAGAGAGAGAACAGATATGGGGAGGAGGGGAAGAGAGAGAACAGATATGGGGAGGAGGGGGAGAGAGAGAGAAAATAAATGGGGGAGGAGCGGGAGAGAGAGAACAGATATGGGGCAGGAGGCGGAGAGAGAGAACAGATATGGGGGAGGAGGGGGGAGAGAGAACAGATATGGGAGAGGAGGGGGAGAGAGAGAACAGATATTGGAGAGAGACAGACATGGCAAGGAAGAGGAGGGGGGCAAACACTGGAAGGGAGGGAGAGGAAAGAGACAGGCATGAGGAGGGAGAGGAGACTAACAGACATGCGGGTAGGGGGGGAGCCACTTTGGAGGCCCACACAGGGTGCCGGAACACTTAAGGCCAGCCCTGCTCACTCACACTGACACACACACTCACTCACTCACAGACACATACACACTCATTCACACTGACAAACACACTCTCTCTCATAAACAATGACACACACACTCTCACTCACACTGACATACACACACTCACTGACACACACACACAATCAGTTTTTAACTTACCTGGTGCAGGCAGCTATTGCTTTGAGCTCCTCATGTGAAGGAGGGACTGAGCCAATTACGGGAGGTCTCCCCTGATTGGCTGAGACCTCCTTCTATCTGAGCTCCCCCCAGACACAGGAAAGAAAAGAAAACGCTGAATGGAGCAGCAAAGTGCTGCTCCTGCCAGGGTGCCTCCTGGAGCAGCTCCCCAGTCTGCCCCATTAAAGGGCAAGCACTGTGGAAACCATAGTTCACAACAACTGGAGGTTTACTTTAAGAGCAATATAAATGTCTTCTAAAATGGGAACATCTGGAATATAGTTTTTAACAAATTGCCTGTGTTTACATATTTTTAACTGTGCTAAGTGGGGAAAAAAAGACTAAGTTCATGTACATAGTTCAAAATTTTACTTAGTCTCAAAATGAAAGTTGACCTCCTCAAGCTATTCTCCATTTTTAGTGAATAAACCCATCAATGTTTTGGATAAGGGTTTGTTCAAATAAGGCATACTCACCTTATGTTGTGATTCTCCTTCTGTTATGATTCTCCTTTGTTCCTCACTCCCAGCCGCCTTACTGTGGAAGTGAGCGTTCATGGGAAATGTAGCTCCCACAACGCTGCAAGGGAAGGGAGGGACTACCACCCTCAGAGCGGATCATTGCTCTGTTTCAAATTTGAGCAAGATGCTCACATTGGATTTAGATAGTGTGTAACTTTTATAGGACTGGTGCTGCCAAAATGATCCATTAACAGAAAGTATCCACTATCCGAAATGCTGCCGGTCCCAAGCAACCTGTAATAAAGTGGCAAAATTTAAATAGCATTTCTGCCTTCTTTTGGATCAAAAGCAAGAGTTATAGGTAGAAGGTTTGAACTTGGTGGTCTTTTTCTCAACCTAAATTACTATGTTACTATGTTACTAGATACCGTATATACTCGAGTATAAGCCGACCCGAATATAAGCCAAGGCACCTAATTTTACCACAAAGAACTGGGAAAAAATATTGACTCGAGTATAAGCCTAGGGTGGGAAATGAGGCAGCTACTGGTAAATATTGCCGCGAATCTGCCATTTAATATTCCAGGATATTGCCCCCAATATGCCATTTAATATGCCAGGATATTGCCCCCAATATGCCATTTTAATATGCCAGGATATTGCTTCCAATATGCCATTTAATATGCCATGATATTGCCCCCAATATGCCATTTAATATGCCAGGATTTTGCCCCCAATGTGCCATTTAATATGCCAGGAAATTGCCCCCAATATGCCATTTAATAAGCCAGGATATTGCCCCCAATATGCCATTTAATATTCCAGGATATTGCCCCTTAGTATGCTCGTTATGCCACCCTCCTCCCCCAGACCCCAGTACTTACCTCGTTCCTGCTCCGTCTCCCGGTGCTCTGAAGGTCCGTGGCTGTGAGGGAAGCGTTGTGAGCTCCCCTCCAGCCGCGCGGAACAATAAAGTTTGTTTTAAAAAAAAAAACACTTTGTTGACCGCGCGGCTGGACGGGAGCGCACAACGCTTCCCTCACAGCCACGCACCTTCAGAGTACCGGGGGACAGAGCAGGAACGAGGTAAGTTTTAGATTTTTTTTCCCCCCCAGACACCGACTCGAGTATAAGCCGAGGGGGGCATTTTTCAGCACAAGTAGAATATATACGAGTATATACGGTACTTAAAAAATAAAGTAATGTAGTGATTCCAAAAGATGGAAGAACAGATTATACATGACTTACAAGTATAGAAATAGCAATGGATGAACAAACAGAGATGATTATGTTGGTTACAGAATATAATGGCTAAAATAGACTCATCAAGTAAAGAAGTGAGTCATTTGTGGACACAAAACCAATATCCAATAAAAAGTGTGTACATTTGGAATTATTAATAAACAAGTACTTGACTCATCTTCAAATACTTTTGAAGCTAAGCTTAGAAATTGATCAACTGCTGTTTTTCATCTTTAAGGATTCTTTTTCATCTGGCAAAACCCATGAAAGCAAATGTGGTGTAATTATTTCAAAGATTAACATGTGTAAATCATAAACTGGTAATCATAGTACCCATTGCATCTAGAGGATTACTACAAAAAACTGTTTTGGGAATATGTTTTATACACATTTATTATTTGTAGCATGATGTTATGAGTAATAGAGCATTTTCAAATGAAATTATTTTAATTAAAAAAAAGTAAGTTGAAATGAGAGTACTGTGATGATGTGTAAATCCTGTACTTGGATTTTCACAAAAGGTTTTGATAAGGTGCAACATAATAAGTTACTGTATAAATTAAAGTGGGAATAAAGCAAAAAAGAAAAAGTACACAATATAAATAATCACATAAAAATTAATTAAATGCTTTTTGATTTTTTTTATATGATTAATCCCTCACAAGATGTTATAAACAATCATCTGCCATTTTAAAGGTATTGTTTATTTTCAGATAATTTCCTGACCCTCAGTGACCCGGCACATTTACTTCTCAAAGATCTGTATAATGTACTGTATGATCTGAAAAACACAATCGCCCTTGTATGCTCATGCTCATGTATCTCCTGCAACAGTTTGATAACATTCCTCAAAGTAACATTGTTTAGGGAAAATAAATGTTTTTCCTTTTTTGTCTCTTTGTTTGGAAAAATTATTTTATAGAAAATTGAAATAAAAGATAGAGCTTTGTTACATGTAACATTTTCCCTTGCACGGAAGTTATAAGTGGGAGTATCTCGTAGTTCTATACTAGTTTTTAGTTTAATACGGGACTTGAAAAGTAGCAGAGAATTCTTCTCAGGTAATGAATTACAGTTGCCTTGCTCTTGTATTCCATTACCAAATTATTTCTGCCGCAAAGTCCACGTTTGCTGAAGCATAACTTCTTACTTATCTCAAAAGTGAACTTTGTGAGGAAGAAATACATTTACAACCTAACAACTTAATTGGGATTAATAAACTGCAATTGCTCATCTCTCAGTATCGTCCTCAAGGTCAGAATAAGATGAATAAGATGAAGTTAGCTAGGCATCCCTGCCTAGTCCCATTAGCAGGCCCAGACTGGCCATCGGGCACACCGGGCAAATGCCCGGTGGGCCACGGTGGCCATGGGCCGAGGCCGGCAGGGGAGGTCCCAGCAGTGGCCTCTGGGTCCCAGGATCTCCCGCCGGTCTATGCAGGGCCGGCACTATCCGAGCGCCGGCCCCGCTGTTTTCCATGAAGGGCCGGTGAGGAGTTCAAAGATCTCCCTCACCGGCCCACATGCTGTAGGCGGGGAGAGAGGGAGGGAGACAGCCAGCCTGGAGAGAGGATCCGGTGGAGCTCTAACTTGCAGCTCCACCGGGTTCCTCTCGCGAGATCCGGAGCATTGCCATGGCAACGACCGGATCTCGCGAGAGTGAACTCTAGCCCGCAGGCTAGAGTTCACTCACCACGAGGACCATCAGGGAACACCGCCACCCCACCTCCCAGTCCCAGGTGCCGGTCCCCCCCTCCCAGGCTAAAGGTAAGAAGGGAGGGGGGGACATAATGCCTGTTATTTTATTTGTTTTTTTACCCCCCCCCTACACACACACACAATCCATTCTAACATTCTCACACACCCAGCACTCTCACACACCCAGCACTCTCACACACCCAGCACTCACACCCATCACACACAGCATTCTCACACCCAGCACTCTCACACACCCAGCACTCACACCCATCACACACAGCATTCTCACACCCAGCACTCTCACACACCCAGCACTCTCACACACCCAGCACTCAAACCCATCACACACAGCATTCTCACACACAGCATTCTCACACACAGCACTCTCACACCCATCACACACAGCATTCTCACACCCATCACACACAGCATTCTCACACCCATCACACACAGCACTCTCACACCCATCTCACACACATAGCACTCTCACACACATCACACACAGCACTCTCACACACAGCACTCTCACACACAGCACTCGCACGCACAGCACTCTCACACACAGCACACACAGCATTCTCACACACAGCATTCTCACACACAGCACTCTCACACACAGCACATTCAGCACTCTTGCACTCTCACACACAGCACTCTCACACACATCATACACAGCACTCTCACACACATCATACACAGCACTCACGCACTCACACACATCACTCACGCACTCACACACATCACTCTCACACTCACACACATCACTCTCACACTCACACACATCACTCTCACACTCACACACATCACTCTCACACACACCTCTGGATCATCTACACACATACACACACACTAGATCCCTATATACACTCTGAAACCGTTACAAACACACACACTAGATCTCCTATACACATTCTGGGTCCTTCAAACACACACTAGACTCATATATATATGTATATATAAACACACTAGATTCCTTGTAAGCAAACACATACTACACTCCTAAACACACACTACATCTATATATACACACACACACACTATAGCCTATATGCACACACTTGCTATATCCCCTATACACACATTCTCTACATCCCCTAGCCACATATGCATCACATTACACCACAAACACAACACAACTAAAACCGACCTTATTACACAATACCACACCACAATCAGCTCACTCTACACACACGCAATTCCACAAGCAGGCTCCAAACACATGCTCAATACTCTTTCCTGGCATTTTTGTCTCCTGGTATCCATTTATAGAGACACCAGAGACAAGTTGCAAGGAAACACAGTGCAAGAATGTTATTAAATTTGCTTGCACTGTGCAGAACAAATACAGAGCTTTTTTCTCATGCTAGAGCTCTTCAGCAGAGCTCTGCGCATGGTCTGCCCTGGAAGAGCATTGAACCAACATGCTCACTTTGAGAGGGAGCGTGTTTGCCATTGGTGATGACAAAACACACCTCCTCTGCCCCGCCCCCTTCTTAGTGGGCCGCTGTGATAAAAAAATGCCCGGGCTGAATTTTTCTCCCAGTCCGGCCCTGCCCATTAGACAGGGTGACCGGGCTAGATAAACTTCCATTAACACGTATCCGAGCTGTAGGGCTGTCATACAAGGCAGTGATCCATCCTAACATCGATGGACCCACCCCTATATGTTCGAGCGTTGCTTTTAGGAAGGCCCAGTTCACCCTGTCGAATGCCTTTTCGCCGTCGGTTGATAGAAGTATTGCCGGAGTGTTTGTGTGTTTAATATGGTGTATGAGATTTACAGCTTTTGTTGTGTTATCTCTTGCTTCTCTTGTGGGGACAAACCCCACCTGATCCCTGTGGATCAAGTCCGGTAAGGCGTATTTCAGCCTTGTGCTCAGAATCTTTGCAAACAATTTGGTGTCAACATTAAGAAGAGATATAGGTCTGTAATTGGAGCATATTTCTGGGTCTTTACCCTCTTTAGGGATGATCGTTATGTGGGCTTCTTGGGGTTGCCTTGTGAATTTACAATTTGCACTTAATTCGTTGAACATCTCTACCATTCTTGGAACCAATATATCACTAAAGAATTTATAATAGAATATGGTAAATCCGTCAGGGCCAGGGCTTTTCCCAGTTGGGGAGTGTTTGATGGCCTCTCTAATCTCTGTTTCGGAGATAGGGGCCTCTAAAGATCTGGCAAATTCCTCATTCAATTTATGAGGCATGTGTTTGTGGAGGTATTCCTTAATATTATTGAGTCTCGTAATTTCCCTCAGGTCCTTTTTGTCATTGGAGCTATTATGAATGTTATAAAGGTTCGAGTAATAGTGGCGAAATGTTTCTGCTATCTGATCTGTCTGATGAAGGAGAGTGCCATCTGTAGCCCTAATTTTAGGGATGTGTGAGGATGCTTGTTTCTGTTTGAGTGCCCTCGCCATCATTCTACCAGGTTTATCTTTTTGTGCATATAGGGTACTCTGCAATTTCTGTATAGAGTATTGTAATTTATTATTACAAAGTATGGACAGATCTGCCCTGAGTTTCAGGAGTTTCTGATAGAGTTCTGGCAAAAGCTTTTGTTTGTGTGAAGATTCAATATTTGATATTTGTGTAATAAGATTTAACGTCTCGGTCGCCCTCTCCTTTTTACATTGTGACCCAATATTAATCAGATGTTATCTATTAGAGGTCCTGAGAGGATAGAATAACCTATTACGCTCTACCCGTACACATGGAAACCCTATTCGTTGCCGTTAGGAATGTTTATTGTATATATCCACCCTGTACCTCTGAGCTTCTCCCTTTCTGGATGTTCATGGCATTTGATCAAATATATCTTGAGTGTTCTTTTGGACCTTGTCTGGTGCGCCCTCCAAAATATCCTAAGCCCTTCTACTTCTATATAGTTGTTCCTTCCAGGCCTAAATATGTTTCTGTTGGGGAGAATCTTTCCCTGTGAGTTACCCTCAAGTGAGCTGGAATACTTAGGACGCTTGTTATGAGTTAGATTGCTTCTATTCTTAGCGCATGTCCCAGGGGTTACACATACATATTATAGAACACTGTTTCGGTACAACTGTATTTACTCATCCCTCTCAGAGTTCCCATGGGGGGAATGATAGTTATACACATCCTCTCTGAACCTATGCTCTGTCCTTCATTTGAACCCGCTCTAATGGGTTAATCGATATTTGGGTTTTTTACCTTGTATATGGCCTATGGTAACCTACATTTACATCTTGTGAGGCAAATCTAGATCTCAACAACACATACAATGTTAACGTTCTATATGACATTTTAAAAACAAATCTTATCTGTGTTTATCTCAGTAGATCTTCTCATTTGCCACATCAACTTTCCCTTCGATCATGCGGGAATTTGTAGGTCTTACACCCACTGCAGGCAAAGTTTGATGATAATCCTCCGGTTGTGTCTTCCAATGTTCTTTGTATATCTAAGGCTCCCTTACCAGCCACAGAGTCACAAAAGAGACAAAAAAATTATGTCAAATCCATTTTCTGGAGCCCTATGGGGTTTGCTTTATCCTGGGGGACCCAGCCACTCTCCTCCACTGCCTCCCAGTTTTTCTTCCTCTGGCCTGATCCTCCGACGCCTCTTGCGCTGTGGCCTCGCCATCCAGGGATGTGCTTGTAACACTGGGCTGGTTTCCCCTTGCATAAAGGCTTGCCATTCCGGTAAGTTTGGTTGTGGTAATTTGAAAACCTCACAGAATTCCTTCATGTCTTCAGGATTTTTGAGTGTGTAGAAATTGGAATTCTTCCTAATATTGAGCGCCAGGGGGAATCCCCAGCTGTAAGGAATGTTTTCTTGTCGCAAGATGTCCGTGACTGGTTTCAACATTTTGCACATTTGTAAAGTGGCCCAGGCAATGTCTGGCATGATCTGAATACTTGTTTCCCCAAAAGTAATCTCTGGCTTCTTTCTTGTGCTTCTGAGTATATATTCTTTAATCCGAAAGTTGTGCAAGCAACATATAATATCCCTTGGCACTGGGTTGGCTCTGTCCTTAGGTCTCAGGGCTCTGTGGGCTCTGTCCAGACTTTCCAAGGTTATCTCACTTGTGCCCAACACTGAATTCAAGATGTCCACCACCAGCTTCATAGTGTCTTCGGGGCCTTCAGTCTCTGGCACCCCATGCACTCTGAGATTATTGCGTCTGCCCCTGTTGTCCACGTCTATCAAGTGCATGGACAGTTGTGTGGTAATGAGGCGTTGTTCTTTCAGTTTCGCATCAATACTTCTTAATGAATTAGAAGTAGAGCTTTGGGCCTGTTCTACCGCCAAAATCCTGGAGCCCTGTTGTTTCAGGTCATCTTTTAGTTCAGATAGTTCATCCCGGACCGCACTCCGGATCTGGTCCACCACCTAGGTGAATTCTCTTTTCAGCTGGTTGGTGAACGAATTGAAATCAGATTTTGTGGGGATGTCTTTGAGCTGTAAGCGAATATCATCCGCTACCTCCGACCCCGTATCTTCTATTTCCTCATATGAGGTGGTGTCTGCTCCATTTGGTTCGGGCGCCATTTTCCCTTCCTCGCCTTGCCGATCCGTGCGCGGCAAGAGAAAGTTATTTAGTGTTAACCCGGGGTCCTTGGTTTTGTATTTTTAGTCTTCCCTGCGTTGGCAGGTTCTTCTTGCCTGTCTTACCCATATTTCTGTAATAAGAGTGGTTTGCTGGTGTATAGCGGTGTATGGACGGGAGCTGCTCACAAACACGTCTTACTCCATGGAGTGTCGGCCACGCCCCCCATAAGATACTATTTGTTTTTAATACATTTTTGTATACCTTTTATACTCATAATTGTTCCCATGTTATCCTGTTTGCATTAATGGAGCACAGGAAAAAGGGAGAGGAGCTTTCTATTCAAGCTATGAGATGAGTCTATACCCATCTGGGAGTTTGTGAGTGCAATCAATACATACTTTGTACTCACATTGATTTAATCTACTACACTTTAAGTATGTGGTTTTTTCTACAGTCGTATATTACGAGGATTTTTGAAGAATACACCAACCTACTATTTACAAGGCAACTATATGTTTAAAGTTTTTAAGGTGGTGGTCACATAGTGCACCCATCACAACACTGAGTGTAACACGCTTTTAATCTTTTTTGAGTGTGGGTGCAGAGGAACACACAGGTGGTTGCAGCTTGTGCAGACCAAGCGCTAGAATATTCACCCTTTTCCTTTCTAAAAGAAAAAACCAACTATGCCTGCAAAAAAAAAGCCATGGACCTTTCCATCCATCCTCAGAAGTCTCCCTATCCCAACTTTACCATTGGCTGTTTTCAAAACCTGTTTTAACTAATAAGATGTATTTTTCATTTAAAATGGGAATTTCATTTTCAGATGAGGACAGAAAGGAAAAGGAGCTGCCAGTTACGGGGTTTTTTTTTGCTGGCCATGGATACATTTGTTTTGGGTGGCCCCTTGGACAGATGAGGACACAAGGGCATTGCGGATTGCAACAGGTACAGGTATAACAGGGACAGGTATAATTATATTGGCAGGGCACCCTTTGGGTGTCAGGGGGAGGGCAGTGATTGTAACTGCCCACCCCCTGGCACCCAAAGGGTGTTTTTTTTTTACAGGTTACTCATCCCCCACCCCCCTATCTGGGAAAAGTAAAGGTGTGTGGGGGGGGGGGGGGGTAGGTAGGACATTTTTTTAATTTTAATTATCAATTTTTTTAATCAGTTCCTGGGGGTAGGGAGCAGGTAATTTTTAGTGATAGGGATATGGGGGTATTTGGTCAGCCCCCAGACCCAAGGGTGGGCATATATTTTTTTTTATAGGGAGTCAACCCTAAGGAACCTGGGGTTTTTAAATGTTTTATTGGGGATGTGAATTTTGGAAGCCTCTGGACCTTGAGGGCTGGGGGGGGGGGGATTTTTTTTTATTAGGGTGAGTGGTTGGGGGGGGGGGGAGTTTGGGCAGCACCCAAACCATTATGGGGTAAATTTGACAGGTTATCACTGCATTCAAATAGCATTCCTTTAAAGGTGTCACTCACCAGTGCAGTTAAGTACCATCAACAGATCGAGTCAAACTTAATTGTAGATACAATTTCAAATGACTTGATGCACTCAGTGTACAGAAAACAAATAAAGACTTACCCCACTGAGCTTCAATTCAAGCGTTTATTCGTGGTCACTGTGCAAAAAGCCAAGAAAACAGCTTGACGCGTTTTGGACAGATGTCCTTAGTCATCAGCTGTTTTCACACACTCAAAAATGTATTTAAATACACTCCAATCAAGTGAAAAACATGTGAAGTATTTTAATTAGTTAATTGATAACTGGGAATAGAAATCCATAACCCAATGTATACATAATAACAAACTCTGATGTTGAGTTTGACTTAATAGTGACAGTGCCAAGTCGATGCTGGTCATGTCAGGCATATAAACTTTATATGTTCCTGACCTGGGAGGCAATAATCCCTTACTAAAATCCTTCTCATATTAAAACAATATAGGTTTATCTAACCAGATGTTCGTATATGAGTCTTGTCATTTTTATTGTAATGTCAACTGTATAATAATCCCATCATTAAAGACAAGGAAAATCTGAAATCTAATCATCCCATTTAACGGTCTGGACACAAGTAAGATCCCATTGCATGTTCTTTATCAGTGCTTATGATGTGTTACATTTTAAATACTGATAGTATCTATATGTTGTGGATTTTGTTAATATTTGGAAGTTGGTATCCACTAGTGGAAAGACACATGTAATCTATTGAATTAGCACAGTAAGAACATCTGCTCATTACAAAACTTATCTTTGTACAACAGGAGAGTTAAAAATGTTTAATTACATATTTATGTATTATACAAATGTATTAAGAGGTCATAATGCACCAGCCTATGTTCGTAATGTTTAGAGCTTATAAATGTTGAGACAAAAAGTAAGGTGTTTTATTTATAGAAATATTTCTTGTGGTAAAAATTCCTTTTATATGAATAAAGCTTTAATGAATTTGATTATATAAAGGAAAGCAGATATATTTGACTCCTTAAAGAGATGGTGAGCAGTTTTTGTTTTGAATGCCATTAACCCCTTAGTGACAAGACATTTTCACCTTGACTTTCCCTTGGTGACAATGGCTGTTTTGACATTTCTAGGGTGTTTGTGTTTAGCTGTAATTTTTTTATTTCTCACATACAGTACACACACAAATTATATGTTGTTTTTATCGTCATAAGAAGGGCTTTCATTAGATACCATTATGTTCATCATATCTTATAATTTACTACAAAAAAAATCATAAAATATGATGAAAAATTTAAAAAAACACACTTTTTCTAACTTTGACCTAAAATATAAATTACACAAATAAAATCATTGAAAAAGACCCCGTCTAAATAGTTTCTAAATGTTCTCCCGAGTTCAAAAATATGCATGTTTCCATATTTTTCGGTATTTTTTTGCGAGTTATGGGGCAAAAACCAAAAATAGTGTTTTTTGGTTTTTTCCTATATTGATCTTTTGACCCCAACCCGAACCCAAAATGTAACCCTAACACTAAATTTAACCCCAACTCTAATCCTTATTATATCCCTTAATATTTTTTAACTTTAATTTAATTTTAACCCTATCCCTTATGCTAAAAAATATTTAATTTTAACCCTATAGGCTAATATAGCTAAATAACCTGTTTTTAATTAATTAAATATTTATTTTAAATATTTCCCATTGCAATGCTACTAAACTACCACTAGGGGTAGTCAAGTAGCATATTCAGAGCGACGGAAGTGAAGTTACTTTCACTTCCGAAGCTCAGACCGGCAGAGGACTTAGCCATATTGACGGAGCAGCATGCTCCGTCAATATGGCTCCCCACGATCGCTCCGTGGGGCGATCGTGGGGGTCCCGAAATAGAAATTTCGGTGCTGGCTATTGCCTCGATGTCGAGGCAATAGACCAGCACTGTTAAAGCGGTTTTCGCGATCGTTGATCGCGAAAACCGCTTCATTCAATGCAGGACGTGCCAGGCACGACCTTTGTCGTTAAGGGAGTTTCTCCCAGGACGTGCCTGGCACGTCCTTTGTCGGCAAGGGGTTAATAAAATGTTGCTATAATTAAGGGTCTGTTGCTTGAAGTGGTCTTTTTTTAAAGAAATAATCTCAGAAGCATTCCCGTCAGCCCTTACACAACTTATTGCTGTGGAATCTGCCTCTCTGCTGTGGAATCTGCCTCTTTCAATAACACTCAGCTGTTTCAAGTGCTTAAATTGCAGAGGGGCATGGTTTTAACAAGATCATTGTGCTGTGATGTAACACAAGAAGGAGGACGTCAGGAGAGTTTTAAGATACAGGTTGAGTATCCCTTATCCAGTAATCCATTATCCAAAATGATCATATATTTTAAAAAAAAATCATAAGGAATACAGCAACCACAGCCTTATGTTTCGACCTTCATTGGCCTCGTCAGTGTGGTACAGCTGGTATCCCTCTAGGTGCAGAGGAGACCTGACAGGCAATTTGGATCTGGTTTGATATGCTAATGGAGAGGTTTCCTCTGTAATGGTGCAAGCAAGCAAAAAAAAAAAAAAAGGTGATTCCTCTCCCGAGTGGGCTACATCCTATAGGGCTCGCTATTTCAGTTTTTGTCCATTCTCGCTGAGAGGGATCTCACGTCTTTGTTTGTCTTAATTAGAACGCAAAATATCTCAAGCAATAAAAACTTGGTGCATACAAAAGCAAACAACTCTGAAGACATAAAGGTTAAGTTCCCGAAAATATGAATTATATAGATGTTTTACATGTTTTATTTCCTTTACAATATCTATGTAGTATTTTAAACTTACCCTTAGTCAGGGTCAACTAGCTTTATCGCTTTATCCATCCTGTATCCAGTTTCCCTGTGTTCCATTTTCTCTGTTGCGTATTTTGATGAACATACAGCATACGTGTCACTGCTGGGACACTTATGATAAATGTAAAGTCCAGAGCTGGAATTAAATTATAGGCCAGCCTGCAGTCTTCATTTTACCCCATAGTACTCTAAATAAAAAAGTGATGGCCACCTGTAACCTTTATCTCTCAGTATATGTCTACATTGTATTCATCAATACTGAAGTCCAAGCTAAACACAGCTCTGCAAGGCATCTAAGGTGGACCGATTTGGAGTGCGGAGGTAAGAGACTAATTTAGGGGGAATGAAAGTGATGAGGAGGGTCGAAAGGTAGGCAGATACATTGAGAAGTGGAAAAGCTGATACAGAGGCCAAGGGAAGTGAAATAGAGGGAGAGAAAAAGGCATGGGGGTGCTGACATGGATGGGAGGAAAACAAGATTCAGGGGGCTAAGGCACTTAGAGAATCATGGCAATTAAAAGGTGGGGGCAGAAGAGGAAGGGGAAATGGAAGAGGGTACTTTGAAATCTTTAAAGGGACTCTGTGAACCTAAAGATTTCTTATACTGTGAATATAGATAATACAAAATGATGGAAAATTATTTATACATGATGTTAGCAGATGTTCAAGCAAATGCGTAAAATAAGATAAATACATATTTTATTTATTTATTTATCTATTTTCTTTTTATTATTTAATACAAATTACAAAATTAGGAGTCCATCTAATACTCCCAAATTACACATATATACAAATATACAAAAACGACATAAACACATCTCACTTATTTCCATACCAAATATTACATACGAGGCAAGAGAGGGCAGGAGAGAGAACAGTTCATACATTCTTATTTCCAACAATCTGGAGACACCAGATTCTTAGTTACAACAGCCCTCAACAGTCCAAACATTCCAGTTATTGTATTTTGAATTATGTACATGATTCTGACCTACAATGCCTCTTTCCATATGGCACTGTACCATAATCTGATTAAGCAGTTTTTGGTTTGAAGCTACCATTGGATATCTCCATGATCTTGTTACAGTTAAATTAGCCACCAGTAAGATATGAATTACAATTGGTCTGAGCTCTTTCCTTATTTGATTCAATACTGGGTGTAACAGAGCCCTACCTGGTCGTATTGGGGAATCAACTCCAAGAACCTCTCTAATTAACTCTGATACTTTTTCCCACAGACCTCTGATACCTTCACATTGCAAATAAAAATATATGTAGCATGTTTCCACCAGGTTTTCCACATCTCCAGCAGTTATCTGGCTGGGATGTTGAGATCCTGGCTAGCACACTAGGTTTTGTACTGGGTTTCTCTCAGATTTAAACAGTGTACAGTTTTGTATGTATAAGATAGAGTCTCAATCCACTCTTTCTTAGTGATAGGGATTAGCAAAGCTTTTTCCCATTTTTCCAGTGCATGAATCCAAATATTTTAATTTGAAATGGTAATCACTTTTAGGCATTTGATACTGAGCGTTTTGAACTGCGTTCTTCTAGAAGTCAACATCTCTAGTTCACCCGTATTTTGTATACGTCCCTGGGTTTGTTAGTAGTGTTTCACTCTCATAAAGTTGAATACCTGGTTGTTCTCAACACAAATTCTTCCATCAAACTAGAGAATGATTTTATATTTTCTCCTTCCCATAGGTCTTTTACATGCTTTATTCCCTTTTCCTCCCAATTATTGATTTTTATATCTTGTATATTGCTTATGATGGCTTGTATTGGTGTCGCTTTCAATAGATTCTGCTGTATTTTTAATTTTCTCTTAATTTTAGTCCACGCCAGCAGTATATTGTTTAAGTGCAATAGGTGAAAGTAGGACGAGCAAAGCCAGTAGTGCCACAGAAACAAAATATTTATATTATAACACAAAACGTAGTAGTAATTTAAGTGTCCACTGAGAACTGGCAACTAAAACAAAAAAACTTCAATCTGCGTAACAGAAATACAAAAAGAGAATGGTAATAGCGCACAGTTCATAGACACTTGTATGTGGAAAAATGAAATGAAATATGCCCTTATGGTGACCACAAAAATTAATACATATTTGGGATATTTTGGAAGTTTCTGATCAGCCCAGAGAAGCTCAGACTGCTGATCACGGTTCAGACTGTGTCTCACAGAAAGAGACTTTTATCCACATTGAACTGTGTTTTAAGCTTTTTTAATGGATGTTCCTGCTTATGTTTGAGTCAAAATAAAGCACTTTAAAATCGTGATTTGCATATCCAGTCCCTCACAATCGTGGACACCATCATTCCAGAGTGGGGGCAAGTATACAATCATTGTGCATATTCCACACTCCTTGGTTATAGGAGCTGAGTTTGTGAGTTTTGATTCCCTATTCTGTCTATATTCAGAAGATCACCACTTGCAGTACATAATGCACTAGGATTTCTTTCTTGTTCATCTTTATTTTTCAGATACATACAGCACTAGAAGACTGGTGCTAAGTACCTTTGCATTTATATATATATATATATATGCACACACCTTATTATATTTTATGTGTGTTTTTGCACTTGTGTGAACTGCCATTGCTGTGTTTTCACGTTTATGCACAGTGATACACTTTATGTGAATTCATTTCTACCAAGTGGTATATTTTTGCACTATTGATGCATGTTATTTTGTATTCATTTTTGTTGTCACCGTAAGGGTATATTTTATTTCATTTTTGCACATACAAGTGTCTATGAACTGTGCGCTATTACCACTCTCTTTTTGTATATTGTTTAAGACCAGAGATGAGGCCTTTGTTAAACTCTTTCTGTCCTATCTTTCCTGTAACCCAGAACATTCCTTCTATTAAGGTGCTACCTGTAATATCTCTTTCGATCTTAAACCATTTTTCAGATTTAGCACTTTCCTTTTGTGTGATTATTGCATGGGCAAGCATATTAGCCTCATATTCTTCGATAATGTTAGGTATCCCTAAACCTCCCTCTTCCAATCTGAGTGATGATAATCTCTTATTGACCCTGGGTTTTTTCCCTGACCAAATGAATTTACTGAAAGAATTTTGAGCCATTTTTAACCATGGAATCGGAATCTTCAGAGGTAACATTCTTAAGAGATATGTCCATTTTGGGACCACAAATGATTTAATTACGTTAATTTTCCCCCACCAGTATATTTACCTGTTTTTCCAGTCTTGAGGATCTTTATTTGTCTTTTTTAAGAGAGGTAACAAGTTAATCTCTACTGGGTTAGAAGGGTCTTTACATATTTTAATAACCCAGATATGAGAATTCTTTCACCCATTTAAAGGGGAATTTCTCTTCCATCTCACTTTTTTTTCTTCTTGCTACATTTAATGCCATACTCATTGTTTTCTCGATATTAAGCCCATAATTATACACTCCACTATATTGATCTATTTCCTTCATAATTTCCCCTAAGGATAACTCCAGGTCTTCCACTGTTATTACCACGTCATCAGCATATAAGTTGATCTTAACCTTGTCTTCTTCCTTTCCCACTCCTTTTATTCTATTATTCTATCTAATTGCTGTTGCGATTGGTTCCATCGTTAAAATGTATAATAAAGGGCAAAAAGGACAACCTTGTCTTGTACTGTTAGTAATTTTAAATTCTTTAGAATTAAATCATTTACCCTTTATTCTGGCCATCGGTTGGTATAAAATGCTTGAACAGAGTCAGGGAAGCAACCCTCTATCCCAAATGAATTCATTGTCTGTATGTGAAATATGCAGTTTACACAAGCGAACGCTTTTTCGGCTTCCAAGGCCAGTACCACCATGGGATGTTTTAAATCTAATATATATCGACCATCCTTCTTATATTATTGGTTGAATTTCTGCAGGGGACCACTTGGTCATGATCTATGAGAGGGTATTACTTCCTTGAGTCTGTTTGCCAGTACTACTGCATAAATCTTAGTATCAAAATTCACTAATGATATTTGTCTAAAACTTGTCACCAAAGACATATCCTTATCTGTTTCTTCACTAATTTATAAAACATTTTATTGAACCCATCTGGGCCGGTAGATATATTTTGTTTCAGCTCATCTCTCACTTTTTCCACTTCTCCTATCTTATAGGGCGAATTTAAGGAGCTCCTTTGTTCCCCAGTAATTTTTGGTAGGAATCTATCCTCCAAATATTGTTTTATTTCTGTTGCACTAGGTTCATTTTTCAGATTGTATAAATCCCTGTAGAATTCCTGAAAAACTTTCTCTATTGTTTCTGGGGACATTACCCACTGTTGCCTATACTTTATTTTTGAGATACATTTCTTGCTTTGATTTTACTTTATTTTATTAGAGAGCAATTTTTCTGCTTTATAACCTTTGTAGTAATATTTGATTTTTAGGGTCTCTAAGTTTTTATTTATTCTAGCTGTTATCTGTTCATCTATTAGCTTTTCTATTTCCTCCACTAGCTTGGATCTTTCAACCGATGGATCCTCTTTGTTTTGTCTTACTAGTTCTTTTAGTTTAATATCTGATAACTCTGGGAGGCAGTTCTTCTTTGCAAGACAGCCCATTTTGATTAACTTACCTCTAATAACACTTTTATAAGCACACCAAACAGTAGTTGGTTTGGTTTCCTTGTTACTATTATCTCTAAAATATTGTTCTGTTTTTGTTATTATCTTATCTCTGTTTTAATTTTTCAATAGGAGTAAGTCATTTAGTCTCCAATCATTCCTTATTCTCTTATTTTCATCTTAACTCTAGGATAAGGCATTATGGTCCGACCCCTTTTACCAAATTTACTGTCTGAGAGAAAATAATTCTGGAATATGCTACGTGTATTTTTTTTAAAAAAGGAATTATCCCTCTCTCCCGGGTGAAAAATTCTGCAGGTGTCCATCAAGCCTGCATTCTTTACCAGCGCCTTAAACCTTTTAGATGTATTTTGAACCTTCCTACCATATTTTCCTGTTATTAGTGTTGTCTTATCGGCTCCATTACACAATTAAATCACCAAACAGTACCGCATTCCCTTGTTTTATTCTTTCATATTTTGTAATTCTCGCTATGAACTTAGTTGGGTTCTCATTGGGGGTGTATAAATTGACCAATGTAAATATCTTATTATTAATCTCACAAATCACTATGAGGTATCTTCCCTCTGGATCTATTTCCCTATATTTGATGTTCACCGTAAGGTCACAGGCAAACAAAATTGCAATCCCTCTTTTTTTTCCCCATAGAGGACGAAATTATAATTGGAAAATCTGGAGACTTCAGATGAGGTTTATCAGTGTTTTGCCAATGTGTTTCCTGTAACCCACATATTTGTACTGAATACTTCTTTGACCAACCAAAAAGTATACTTCTCTTTTTTGGGGAGTTCAGACCCTGGATATTCACAGATGCTAACTTAATCCCTTAGGCCAAAAGATCTGAATTCCTCTGTTCTCTCTCTTCCCTCTCTTTACACAACAAACTTTTATTTATACACAAATATAGACAAAACAACCATAGAATCTCATATCATACATCTTATGTCCTTAAGACCCGGGATATAAGTCCCCAGCATACCTTCTCTCTCCTTCGATCTGGGTCCCGCCCACCCCTGGCGTGCATTCCTTCATGAACTAACAGAGAGCCAAGAAAGTGTGAGAAAAAATTATCCCTGTACTTGCGGAAAAAAATATAGTGATTACCGAAGGTTCCTTCGAGGCAACGTCCGCAAAACTAGTAAAAGGGAGGCCTCTGAAGGAAAGAGAGACAAAAAAAAAATTTAAATTTTATACACTCACAACCTATTGGGTGTTTTCTAAATAATACGTTATACTAGTGCTTCCTTGTATTACCGTATTTCCTTTTTATAAATCTTTTATACTATTCTAACCAAACACCAGGGGCAGCACAAATCTCACCTTTGTCTGAACCTAACCTGATACCTCATTTTGTGCTGTGTCAACACGTGTTATATTGTATTATACTTCCCCGTGGATATTCAATTACGGAAAAATGGGGGGGAAAAATAATTAATTTTGAACCCCTATAATCATATTATATTAGTGCATCCCTTTGTTAATTCCCTTTGTAAATCTTTAATACTGATCAACCAACAACAAGAACAGTACGTAGATCCCACCTTTAACTTTTCGTAACCTAAGTCCTCATTTTGTAATTATACAACACATGTCACATTTTATTAAACTTCCCTGTGCATTTAATAAATCAGTTCATCAGAACCACTTTTTCTTCTCAAAATCTAATTCCTCCTTTTGTGATTATATGTCACCTATTACATTACATCACACATTCCCCATGTATGTTAATTTACAATTATCATAACCCATCAAACCAATAACAATTTACCATGGGATAATAACAAAAAAAAAAAGAAAAAAAATATTAATCCCTATGTATCATATTATATTAGTGCTTCCCTTTGTTATTTCATTTAGTGATTCTTATATAAAATCATCCCCAAATAAAAACAGTACATAAATCCTACCATTTTCTTGTCGTAACCTAATTCCTCATTTTGTGATTAGACAACACTTATCACCTTGAATTAGCCTTCCCGGTGCGTTTATAAAATCCGTTCATCAAAAGCCCTCTTTATCTTCTCCACATCTAATTCCTCATTTTGTGGTTATATATCACATATTACATTACTTAAACTTCCCCTTACCTATTCATTTACAGTTATCATAACCTAATAAACCAATAACAGTTTTCATGGAGGAGAAAAAAAAAACCTCCCTCCACATCCCCCCCTGCCAACTTCGATTCTATGTCTTGCTCCCCAACTACAAGATTATTCTCTTTAATTCATTGCTTAAGACTGTCTGGATCTTTAAACACCTTTCTTTGATCCTCATAAACCAGAACAATTTTGCATGGGAAACCCCATGAGTATCTTATGTCTCTTGCCCTTAAAGATGCGGTATATTCTGAAAAGGTTTTCCGCGCTTTCCGAATTAAAAATGTTTGATGTTCCCATATTTTGAGTCCTTTAGATTATTTTCTGACATGGCCCTTGAAACAGACTTCTTGCGAAATGAGGCGAAGCAGATAACCACATCTCTTGAGAGCCCTTCCAGTACACTGGCTGCTTTTGTTGTTCTATGAAATCTTTCCATCACCTGGTCTCTTCTTTCTATTGTAAGTACCAGAAATACAAAGAAGTCTTCCAAGTATTCTTCCAGTTTGTTATGTGTGATGGTCTCGGGAATTCCCCTGACTGTGAGGTTGTTTCTTCTTGTGCGCTCTTCTAAATCATTGATTTTTACCTCTAGTTCCTGTAATTTTTTCTGCAGTTTTTTATTGTGTTCCATTTGAATTTTCTCCTTATTTGCTGTAAAAGACCTTTGTTTACTTGGATGATGTAATTTTTTAGGTCTTTTTGCTGGGTTTCGTTTCTTATAAGACAAAATTGTTGCTCACACCAGTTTTTTGTTTTGTCCCGTGGAGAGGATTGCAATTTGTTCCAATTTGTGTCCCCTGTATCTTCGGTATTTATGTTATCTACTTCCTCATTTTCTGTTGTTTATGGTGTCCTTTTAATCAGATATTATTCTGTGCTTGGAGAGAAGAAGGTTGAGAGCCTTTTTTCATTTTTTTTCTGTCTTCCCCTCTTGCTTTTTATCCTTTTTGGTCGCTCTGTGGTCTAAATTTGGAGCCCTTTTTGAGGCCATATTTGCCTCTAATTACTATTAATTACTGTTAACTTCTCCCTTTTCACTGGGGCACAGGGTTATAAGATGTAAGGAGAGGCGATTTTGTCTTTATTTTTCACCTCCTTTGATGCCCAGCCACCTCGCTGTTCTGGACTATGATAAGATATAGTAGAGACCTCAGCGACTGCACCACCTGGCGTAATCATCCAAGGCTTATGGAGGGTTTAAATGCTGCTTCAACAATAGATTCCCTTTAGCTTTCCGGCCTTTTGGGAACAGTTTTAATAGCCCTCTCTTTATGTATCAGGAGAGACGGACGTTTTTTTTGGCATATACCTCTCTTGTTACCCTGTTCGCAGCAGCTTTTGCTCCTAAGTTAGATATAATGGACTCCACAGACCGTGCACCACTCAGTTTAATCAGATAAGGCTTGTGCGGGATTTATTTTTGCTGTTAGGGTGATACGTACCCTTCTTTTTCTACTCTTCCCGCATTAACCCTTCAGGCCGTAAACAGTATGTCAAGTATCACTGAATGGGGGAAACCCCTCAAGTTTTTTCTTCTTCTCTGTGCCCTCAGCCTCTTTCTTTTTATTTATTTATTTTCTTTCCGACTCTATTTTTGTTTCTGCTACGGCTACCTGCGCACGACCTTGGTCTCTCTCCAAGACTCCAGCAGTCTCCGACCCAGGATTATGTCTCTCGGTCACAGCTTTCAAGCCTTCTCCGTCGTCTGCATTTTACGCTGCCTCTCCACCTCACCCACGAAATCCTGCAAGACGTAGGCAATGTGTCTACATCATCGCTTTCGACCCCCCCCCCCCCCCCCCCCGTTTTAAACGTGTCTGTGATGAGTACAGATTTTAAATGTGTCTGTTCTGTCTTCTGTTTATGGCATTGGCCTATGACTAAGTACCTTAGTGATACACTACTGCATTTGCATATTAAGCCACAAGGTGATGTCATAAGCAGGTGACAACCAAAGACAAATTTAAATCAATTATTTCTCTTATATTGTGCAATTTTGCTAACACTATGTATAGATTATTTTTCACAATTTTGTATTCTCTACAATATATAAGAAATCTTTAGGTGAGAGTCCCTTAACTTGACTGGAAAATACCCAATGCATTATCCAATTAGTTGCAAAAGAGTGTACAATTTAAAAATCACACCCAGAAAAACAAAGTTTACAAATAGTCCGGTTGAGCATGCTGTGACTGGTAGTTCATAGCAGATGGACTTTGAGACTTTGCCTGCTCTTGAAATTATTACTAATCTTACCAAATATATAGTGGCAGAGACAACAACCACTTTGCACCATTGAAGTTAGCAATGCAATTATTTTATAAAATGTCTGCTAAGTGAACCATTTGTTAATTCTAACATATTAAATGAAAGACATTCTGCAGCATAAATAGTTGCATTTCAGTAGAATTCAGAGTATCAATGTTTAACCTGGCAATAGCTAACCTTTGATAGCGTAGCTGTTGCCAGTCCCATGATGATTAGCGAGCCTATGAACCTGTGGCTGGTTGAGCACCATAGGAATTTTATTCCACAACAGCTGGAGTGTCAAAGGTTAACGGTGAAAGCATTTCCAATTCGGAGATGATCTCTTACGGCATGTGATCAAGAGTTGCTGATAATGCCCTCACAAGATAACTACATACATCATCTATTGCTGATTAACACAGCGTTATATTCAACTACACTATGCCCTGTAATAGGAGGAGGCGGCGGAGGAGAGGTGGGAGCCACTGGAAGCAGTGTATAAGAGAATTCAGTGCTGCTACACATCGCTACCCATCATCAGCCTGTGAGCTGCTCCGAGCAGTACTCCCTGGAGTAGTGTGATCAGCTCCTAATTACCCAGCAGAGACTTTTTCTAAACCACCAGCCCTGATCAGCTACTGCTGATTGTATTGAACCCTTCAAAAGAAAAGACCATGCAAGGAATAGATATGTACGACAGTCCGAAAAAACCCAAAAAATACTGGATCAGTGGCACACATGTGGCAATCATTGTAGGAGCTGTGGTGGTGGTGGGATTATCTGTAGGTCTGGGGGTCGGTCTTACACGTCCAAAATGCGAGACTAAAGAGGAAAAGCCTACCACTTCAGCCACTAGCGCTACGCTACCAGCTACCAGCCACCAGCCACCAGTCTCAACCTCTGCTAGCACGCAGCAGCCTGAGGTGGAGGCTTGTCCTGTCAAAGATGACAGCAGTGGGGAATGGAAAGAATTTAGGCTGCCCACTTACATTAACCCTGTGCACTATGATCTGGAGATACAGCCATTCATGGACCAGGATACCTACAACGGCTCTGTGACCATCTGGATCAACGTGAACCAGCCTGAGATCAGGCACTTGTGGCTGCATATCAGAGAGACCAGGCTGATAGGACAACCCAGGCTGAGAAAAGCTAGCACCAACCAAGAGATCCTTGTCCACGACTGTTTCCACTACAAAGTCCATGAGTATATAGTATTTCAGTCCAACGAAGTCCTAAACCAGGACGAGACCTATCTCCTAACCTTGCAGTTTGCAGGACAACTCAACGGCTCCTTGGTGGGATTTTACAGAACCACCTACGTGGATAATGGAGTTACCAAGTAATGTATTTATAGCTTATTACGATGATCCCTAATTCCTACTTTCTCCTTCTCCTGTAGATATCTTGCTTAGGATGCCTAACAATGGGAGTTATGTATAAGCAGGGCCGGACTGGGAACAAAAACCAGCCCTGGAAAAAAAATTTATACCAGCCCCATCGCATAATATAATTTTTTTGTTCATAGAAGGGAATATCTTGCATTTTAAAAAGCACATCTGAACAGTGTATTATTTATAGATAAGACTGATATATGAGCCTGCCTAGGGCAATATATATACCTCTAGTATGTACACAGAGTTATATGAATTGCCCTGTGCAGAGGTATATATCAGGGCAGTGTGTGAGACATATCCTGTAGCCTGTCTGTCGCATATCTGTAGCCTATCTCTCGCATATCTGTAGCCTGTCTCTCTCTGTCCTTTCTGTGGCGTCTCTCTCTGTCCTTTCTGTGGCGTCTCTCTCTCTCTCTGTCCTTTCTGTGGCGTCTCTCTCTCTCTCTCTCTCTCTGTCCTTTCTGTGGCGTCTCTCTGTCCTTTCTGTGGCGTCTCTCTCTCTCTCTGTGTCCTTTCTGTGGTGTCTCTCTCTTTCTCTCTGTCCTTTCTGTGGCGTCCCTCTCTCTCTCTCTGTCCTTTCTGTGGCGTCTCTCTCTCTCTGTCCTTTCTGTGGCGTCTCTCCTTTCTGTGGGGTCTCTCTCTCTGTCCTTTCTGTGGCGTCTCTCTCTCTCTGTCCTTTCTGTGGCATCTCTCTCTCTCTGTCCTTTCTGTTGCATCTCTCTCTGTCTGTCCTTTCTGTGGTGTCTCTCTCTCTCTGTCCTTTCTGTGGCATCTCTCTCTCTCTGTCTTTTCTGTGGCATCTCTCTCTCTCTGTCCTTTCTGTGGTGTCACTCTCTCTGTCCTTTCTGTGGCGTCTCTCTCTCTGTCCTTTCTGTGGTGTCTCTCTCTCTCTCTCTGTCCTTTCTGTGGCGTCTCTCTCTCTGCCCTTTCTGTGGCATCTCTCTCTCTCTCTCTGTCCTTTCTGTGGCGTCTCTCTCTCTGTCCTTTCTGTGGCATCTGTCTCTCTGACCTTTCTGTGGCATCTCTCTCTCTGTTCTTTCTGTGGTGTCTCTCTTCCCCCCTTCCCCCTTAGTGTCTTTCTTCCCCCTTTCCCCCTTATTGTCTTTCGCCCCTCCCCTTCCCCCTGTAGTGTATTTCACCCCCTTCCCCCTGTAGTCTTTCACTTCCTCCCCTTCCCTCTGTAGTTTCTTTCACCCCCCCCCTTCCCCCTGTAGTGTCTTTCCCTCCCTCCCCTACCCCTGTAGTGTCTTTCACCCCTTTCCCCCTGTAGTGTCTTTCACCCCCTCCTCTTCCCCCTGTATTGTAGTGGCCCACCGCCACTTTAAACAATTCGGTGGCCGTCGCCGCTTTAAGAAATTCGCCTGCTGCCGCCTGTTGTTGCAGCAGCCAAACTCTTAAAGTGGCGGCCGCCGGGGGCAGGCTGCCCACCGGGATTTTTCCCTGTATCCCAGTAGGCCAGCCTTGGTCCTGTGTATAAGGAACAATTTACTAGGTAACCTTGTACGGGCCAAATTTATTAAGGCACAACATGTGCTTTTTTTTTTTTAAGTGCTAAATTTGGAGCTAACTGCCATAACTTTCCATTGGTTTCCATGGTTATTCCTACTATTTTAGCACTTTATACTGAAATACCACCTATTTTGTCTTGACAAATACTGCCCTACAAGTGCAGCAATCAGCAGAACCATTCCACTGGTTATCATGGTGATTGTGGAACCTTTTGAACTTTGCCTTAGAATTGCTCTCTGAATATATTCCTATGTACAAATGACAGATGATTATTCCAACACTGATTCTGTTATTTCTAGCAAGGCCAATAAATAACATCAAAGATTAGTTATCAGTTTTAGCTATTCTATGCCACTCCAGAGATATCATGTGCATTGGTACTATGATGATCAGTCAGCTCCAGCTGAGAAAATAATTTCTGAGCATCATGAAAGTTGTAGTACACAGTAGTTAGTCTTCCAAAACTTCCTACCCCCATAAGTAATTTAAATGTTATTACTGTGTATTATCCCTATGGTGCCATCTGAACTGAGGGTCACTTTAAAGAGATACATCTAGTAAATTATTTTGTTATCCTATTTACATTTAAACACAGTATTCATTCTTGTAAAATATTTTTTTATGCAATTTAAAATTGTTCATGTGTAGATGAAAATAAGAGCAAGATATCAAGATATGTCTTATTCCTGCAGAGGTTTAAAACAGCTGTCAGTGGGTCAGGGAAGTGGGTTGGATGACTCATTTACTAACTACATCATAAAAGATATGCTACTAATTAAGTAGAAGTAGATGTTTAGAAATATAATCAAATTGTATTGGTTACTCTAAGCAAAGTGAAACATTCCTAAACACAAGTCAATTGTATATAATTGAGTGAGGTTTTCTTTATAACTATACAAAATCTAAAATCAATACTTTTTAAAAACTGTTTTAGGTTAAATAGAATAGGCAGTGAATAGAATAAAGCACTGAATGCACTGGTGGATCATTGGCAGCAGTATGATCACCTCCTCCCTATTCCCACCCATATTTAGAAAAACATCGACGTGGGCTCCAGGATCTGCAGCTTGACTCCTGGCAACAGGACAGCTCATACTCCCTAGTAACAATTATTAGCAGGTGGGGCCTATGATGGTAAGCATTGGGTAAATGCCTGAATTTGAGAACACATTCCTATAACATACGTCCCGAATGTCCTGCTTTGTGTGGGACAGTCCCGAAACTGGGAAACGGTGCCGCTGAGCTCTACCTCTGTCCCACTTTTTGGGACGGACAGAGGTAGAATTTGGTGGTTTAGCAGGATTTGGTGTTCAGACAAAATGTCCGGGAATGCCCACCGCCACCATCACTCAAATCACAGATTTGACTGCTGGGAGGAAATGCCATCTGAGATGCAGACAACTACACTTGATGCCTCTTGCCTCAAGCTGTAAGAAATATGATCAATTAAATCAGGGTAGTTATTACAGTGAGCGTAAGGTTTGATCTCTATGGGGGTGACAAGAAGAGTAAGAGTTAGGATTAATTGTGTAGATTATAGCTTAACCTTACTTCAACCCTAACCCCCTTGGGTGGTGTATGTACCTGGGTGGGAAAAAAGCCATAAGAGTTAACCATAATCCTTACCTTCACTGTAACCCTAACCCCCCTGGTCTGATCACATTTTATACCGTTGGACAGGGGAGGCGTAATGCGAAGTGCAGTTGTTGGCATCTCATTAAGCCATTTCCTCCCAGCTCTCAAATCTATCATGTAAAAGATTGCGCACATGTGGTAACAACTGCATGGCTATTTTATCAGAACACTGGAGTCCTGCTGTCCCTATTACATTCTCTAACATTTGAGACACTGGAGAATTCAAACTGCCCATGTGTAGATTCATGCATATGCGCTGCATTGCTGACACTAGAACTCCCAAGCGCTGCTCTATTGGCCGGTTGTGGAAGTTGGGAAGTATGCCATAGGGCAAGGATGGCTTACCTTTGCGAACATTTCCCATGATGCACTGCCTTCCATAGCATACAGAAATAAGTTGCAGGAGAGAATGTGGCGTTTGCTAAACTATTACTCTATCACAAAACCTGAGTTTTCACTTTGTAGCTGTGTGGAAACACTCAAATAGCTTGTTCAGAAATATGCATTATGCCTAGTTTAGTGACATGACTATAGAAAGCTGCATTTTTGCTTTTGAGCTTTGTATGATTTGTGATGTACCTAGTTCCAGGCAAGTCGTAAAATTTGTAAATGGTATTTTTTTACTCAACGTAAATAATACAGAATTAAACCTGCTTTCCTGACAAAAGATTGCCTGTGTTGTGTTGTAATTATGGGACATAAACATACTTTTTTGCAAGCAAAAGCATAGATCAAAGGAAAAGAATTTCAGTGTCTCTTTTTTATGACATCATCTTTGCAAATGGCTATCATAACCCATGCTGCTGTCACAATTTCAATGTTGTATATAATGTTATATACCATTTCATATTTTAAGTACCTTTCTATTTGAAATGAAAATCCATGAATTTTCAGATCCAACTATTCATAAAGCTGGCCTGTAGTGGGAGAACTGTGTAGTGTGATTCCAGCCAATCAAGAGAACATTGGGGTTATTTATAAATGGCAATTCTAGGCAAAGTTCTAAAAGTGTCAGCAGGAATATTTCTCTGGTTTCCATGACTACTGCTCCACATTTAAAATTAAATATTACATTGCATTAGCAGAACTGCTTGTTGCATGTTTTGCAAATATGAACTATTAAAATGGAAAATAAGTGTTCCAGTTGCATCTTGTATATGTTGCCATCTAATAGGGGAGTTTTAGACAGGGTTGATTTATTATGTTTAATTATGTTTTAGGAGAGAATGTTATTTTGTCAAAATACTTCAGATTCCACAATAATTAAACCTTTTATCTAGTTGCTTTATTTACAACATTAAACCACGTTTAACTATTGATGGTTTTAAGGCACATTTTGTACAATGAGGGTCATATTTATAAATAACCATTTTAGGAGAAAAGTAAGTTAAACAAACGTGGTGAAGAGTAAAATTACATTGGTTTCCATACATTGCTTGAGTTTGGCAAAAATAACAATATTTACCTTGTCCTGTATCAACAAATATGCGTTCCTAATTTATCACATTGTGGAACAAATTGTGCATTAAAAATCATATAGAAACCACCATTGTACAAAGTATCCAGGCTGTGACACATGTTTTTACTCTGGATTCAATCATCTCAACATACATTTCCACCCAGACTAGGCCTCGTCCTCCTGAGTTGACTGAACTTGATGGCCTTTGACTAATTTTCAACCTTTCTAGTGATATAACGTTGTGATTATATGTAAATACTGAGAAATAATAATCCATTTTCTTTTTAAAAGGAGCATCGCAGCCACCGACCATGAACCAACTGATGCACGCAAATCTTTCCCATGCTTTGATGAACCCAACAAAAAAGCAACATATAATATTAGCATCATTCATCCACAGGATTATAATGCGCTGTCAAACATGCCAGTGGAGGTATGTGTTTTTAATATATATATATATATATATATATATATATATATACACACACACACACACACACATACATATACATATATTATAATATTTATAAATTATATATATTAGACATAGGCCTATATCTTCAGACACTGCAACTTAATGATAAGTACCTAACTAAATGTTATTTTTCTCTCTCTACTAGAAACATAGAATGTGTCATCGACAGATAAGAATCATTTAACCCATCTAGTCTGCCCAATTTTCTAAATACTTTTATTAGACCTCAGTCCTATTTTATATCTAGGATAGCCTTGTGCCTAATCCCACACATGCTTAAACTACTTCACTGTATTTAACCTCTACCACTTCCACTGGAAGGCTTTTCCATACATCCACAACCCTCTCAGTAAAGTAATACTTTCTGATATTACTTTTAAATCTTTTCCCCTCTACTTTAAGTCTATGTCCTCTTTGTTGTGTTAGTTTTTCTTGTTTTAAATATACTCTCTTCCTTTACTTCGTTGATTCCCTTTATGTATTTAAATGTTTCTATCATACTCCCGCTGTTATGTCTTACTACACTTGTATGCTTGGTAAAGAATTCAGTATTCCCTGTACGTGGGTTAGGATTAACACTACAGGTAACAAAACTGGGTTTGCCAGATTTTACCTTTGTAGGTGTAGTAAAGGCAAACAATGTTTTTGCCTAGAACCAAGAGGCAGACTGAAACACTTGCTAGTTGCTTAAGCACCCACTTTCTTCTTAGAGCTGGTAAAATACTTGAAAATAAGTAAGGACGGCGGGTGACAAAGGTTTATGGAGCTGCCCTCAAAGGAGGCAGAACCGATCTGAGAGTGGGCAGGGCAAAGTGTTGTTCTCCTCCCACCAAGAGAAGCAGGTTTAAATTTCTTTGCCATTCTTTCATATGTAAAAAGAATTTGGAATCTGGGAAAATAGGAAAATGCTGGAAAAATATGTAAATCAGAGAGGAGCTCATTTATTTCATTGGGGTATTTTGAGCAAATAGACTTTGCTGCTTCACCCTGGACCGTGTTCCTTCTGCCATTCAATTTTATAGCGCTTTTAAGTGCACAATTTATTTTTCTCTATCTCTATCTGTGCTATATTGTTCTTTTTTTTTATCATTCCTGTTTAACAGTTTACATGTTACTGGTATTTTATTAGGCGACTCATGCTCTTGCAAATGGATGGACCAAGACTGTGTTTATGAAGTCCGTACCCATGAGTACATATTTGGTGTGCTTTGCGGTGCATCAGTTCCTATATGTGGAAGAGAGATCAAGTCGCGGGATTCCTGTAAGTTACAGATGTTATTGTGTTCCTAAAGGGCCATTTCTGCCTAAAGTGTACAAAAAATATATATTTTCAGAGACAAGTTGAAGCTTTGAATGCCCCATAGAACAAAATGGCCGAATTTAAGGCCAGTGCATTTTGGCCATCCCTGAATGTCCCGATTTAGGGGATCAATAACAATAGCAATGCAATTCTGCATTCAATGGAGAAAAGATTCCTTCTTAACTCCAATTGGCAATCAGATATCTCCTTGGATCAATAAGATATTAAATGATATCAGTTGCTAGATCTTAAGTAGTAAATGATGTTAGATATCTATATGATTGTTGCCAAAGATCGTCATGTCATATCATTTAGTGTAATTTCTTCCTATACACAAATTGTATTAAATAATATATAAAATAAAAAAGGAAAACAACAAGATATTAATGCCTATATTCTAACATGCATAGTACTGTAAGTCCTGCTTCTTTAAAAAAGTATCCAGACCCCCAGTAAAGTGTTTGATAACACCACCTATTCAGTCAGGGAATTCCATACCTTTAATATTCTTACCTTAAAGAATCCATTTTGAATAGACTAAATCTCCATTCTTCAAGCCTTAGCTGGTGACCTCATGTCCTTTTAACCTTTCTATAAATGAACAGGTTTTTTAAAAAGCCCTGAACAAATTTAAATAATGTTTTCATGTGAGGATTTCTGGTAATGAATTGGATTAGTGCTTAAAAAAAACAAGTACAAGATTTAAATTAATCTAAAAGTTTATTATTGGATGTCAAGAGCCAGGTCTGCGAGTGTATCAATAAGGCCACAAGAACCACTTCAATGAATCCAATCTATTGGTGATAATTGAATTGGGTCTCATGGAATTATTAATTCCCCATCAAGCCTGGCTGTTGACATCCAAGGTTATCCTCAACTGTCTGATGGTGAATGAATACAGAGACAAGTTCAGGTCAGTTTCAAAAATATATTTGATTATAATAGTAACAGAAATAAATCAAAATGTACAAAAGTAAATCTTTGCTGTCTTTTGAACATTTGGTAAACACATTCATTGCTGACTATAATTTGTGCCAACAAACCAGACTGTGGTAGCAAAAAAAAAAAAAATCACTTTTAGAAAAAGTTCTACTGGCTGGCTTCAAAAACAGAGTGAATTGTACCAGGCTGATGTTTTTAAACACAGTCTGCTAATTAACAAACCACAGGCGAGCTACAATTAGTCAACAAATATAGATCTCCTGTAGCATTATACCTGCTTTGACCTGGATTTTAAACAGATATTAATGCTGTTAGTGCACTGGACCCCGCTGGCTTGCCAGATACCATGCTCCACCATGATATTGCACTTGGAAAGCCAACATTGTTCCTTGAGGCATACTTTTAAAGGGGCTACTTTATGTAAAGTAGTAAACGTACTGCTATTGTTATTGTGTTACATAACACAGATTTACCAACTTTGTAGGACAGGCCCGGGACAAAAAAGCATAGTTACGGAAAATTGTGTTACCCTTCAATAATGAGCTGAAGGTTACCCAGTACAGATAGCAAGTATTTGTAGCTAAGCTTTATATGTCTGTTAGACATACACAGTTTAAACGCAATGCTGCCTGTACACAGAATTAATGCCAGGACAAACCCTAATTTCACAGGACAGGACCCATAAAAATGGGATTGTCCCTGCAAAGTCAGGACTGTTGGCAACTATGCAAAATAATAATCCACACTCCAATGTGCAGGGGCATGAGTCAAGATGCCATCCCCAATCGTCAACTTTCACAAATAAAGAACACAAATGCCCTGGCACTCTTGTGAATAGTAAAAACTTAATTCGGACACAGGTTTCACCATTCACAAGTGTGCCGGGCATGCCTGTGTTGGCAACTAGGATCACAGTACACAAATCTGGCAAAACCACACCCCCTCCATTCCAAGCACTTAAAACAGCTGAGCTCAACAGAGAGAATCTAACAGTAAAGTCTAATGACAGGACTTTCCTAGAGGGGAGCATAAACACTGCAGCAGAGGGAAACAGCCTGCCTCCCTATGTCACTGGAATCTGGGAATTTTTTTTCAGTGTAAATCTATAGGAGAACTTTTGTTTTAGAACAAAAACAAATGCATTTCACATATAATAAAAAGCTATACAATACAGAAAATAAGCTAGGTGGAACTTCTCTTTTATCTCCGTACAGCAAGCTTCTATTTACTGCTACTGGCTTTCCCTATTTTACTTAGATTACTGCACTAGATTAGAGTAGATAAATAGTAGATTGAAAGAAAAATGTATTTTAAATGTGTCTGTAAGTGTGTGGTATCCCTCCTATAATATCAGTTATATCTCCTAAACAAAAACTAATAGAAGGATCATTTAAAAGGTAAAGTAAGTAAGCAATACATGGGCAATTTATTAAATGGTTGTATTACTGCTTCTTTAAATTGTTATTCTATTTGTATGTACAATTAAGAGGCGAAGTTGTTTTTTTTTGGGCTAACCCGTTTTTTTGTAGAAATTGAAAACATACTTATATGGAACAACCAATTGTTGATTTTTCCTGTATAACTGTTTAATATCTTCTGGTTCCAGCTAAGAATCTATGCACAGCCAGCACAGTTATCTACAGCAAACTATGCTGCTAAAACCACAAAAACGGTGTTTGACTTCTTTGAAAATTATTTTGACTTGGAATATTCCTTACCAAAACTTGGTATGTATTCATGTTACCTGCATACAAATGTTGATGGACTCCTTATTATGTGTGGCTGACTAGTGGGGCTGAAGACAGAACTTTATTTCTAAGAAGCCACGAGTCTCCGAGAGGCTTTGATGTTCTTGGAAGTAGTGTGTTGAAGACTGTGTGTAGTGTGCTTCAGTAAAAGGGTGGTGGAGGCAAGGAATGGAGTGACAAGGTGCTGAAAATGGTGGGTGATATGATAGAGAGGGAAGGCATGATTTTCTGGGGTGAGAGGGTGTAAAATGCTGGAAGGGGTAAAATAGTACCATACCTCCCCACAATGAGGGATGCCCCTGGGTTTAGCAGAGGGAGTATTATTGCTACTATGCATGTACACAGTTCACGGACCACTTAACACAAGACAGTTGGGGGCAGGTATTGAGGTATTGTATAATGTGCATTTTAACTTTAATTGATAATACTATAAAGCAATGTGATTCTAGCTTACAAAAGATTTTTGTGGACGCTGACATCCGCATCCCCTTCAAGAGCTGCCTGGTAATGTGGATTGTGAGGACAGATAAAATTATTTGCCACATCTGGTTTTCCATATCAAAAGCTGAAATTGATTTGTTCTTTAGTATAGTTTTATGCATATCTTTTTTTTTTTTTATATATATATATAAATCTTTATTACATTTTAGAAATTTTACAAATCCCATCATACCTTTTACAAAACATTTTTGAGGTATAATACATATAATAAAAGCATTTCCATATTTCAAACTATTCTGTACAGATGGCAACCATCATCTGCTTACTTTCCCCGCAATCAGTGTACTCTTCTATTGGATCCCAAGTGATGTTAATTTCTTCTTATTGCTTTGATCTCAAGCTTCTATGTTCACTAGCGCGTAGGTACTTCAATCATACAACGCATCACTTACACACCTCACTTACATACAGTCGTTCGTTCGTTAAATATTCTGGTTACTTTCTGGAGGGTAGTGGGGGGGGGGAACCCCGGGAGAGAGGCCTGGGGGGCTCATTGGGTCATGTACAGGGGAGATTTACTACCCAGGAAAAAACGATCATGGGGGCGCCAATTTCGAGTTCCAGTTAGACCAGATTTTATTATACATGCCTCGTCTTCCCAGTGTGGATCCAAATTAATATCTTTCCACCTGCGCCTGAAAATCTATTTGAGCTCTTACTTCCTGCCATGCTGGAATACTCGTTTTTTTCCAGTATCTGGCAAGGCAGATCTTAAAGGCCATAAGGATATTGATAACTAGAATTCTCTTAAACCTATCAGATATGGGTATATCCAAGTGGAATAAAAAGAATTGTGGACAGATTTCGTCTTTTAGGTCAAGCAGGGTACCCAATATTTCCTGTAGTATTCTTTTATAACTGGCGAGCACTCCACATTCCCACCAAATATGGAGATGGGATCCCGAAATTCTCTGGCATCGCCAGCATAGATCACATGGGTCGTTAGCGTATTTTGTTAATCGGGTTGGTACCATGTACCATCTATGGGTCAGTTTATAAAACTGTTCCTGAATATTAATACAGTGTATTGATCTTCTTGTTTCTTTCCATACTCTGTGCCATTCACTCAGCGGGAAGACAGAGCCTATCTCAGTCTCCCACTGGGTAATGGCAAGGGTTTTTATAGGCGGGTTCTTACTGTTAATGAATTTCACAGCTCTTGATATTGGCTTCTTGCTTAAGTCGGACAAGACTAAGCAGTCCCATTCTGTCCGATCAGTAGCTGGATTTGCCAATAAAAATTATTTAATCCTCATAAAAGTAAAGAGGTCTCTAGGTCTAAGGCCAAATTTATGAGAAAGATCTGGGAATGGGGTCAATTGATCATGTGTATAGAGGTCACCCAGCACTTTTATTCCCGATTCCCTCCAAGGATTCAAATTTAGATTTACATTGCATACAGAAAGAATCGATAGAGGGGCTGCTTTCGAGAGAGTACTCGCTGTGTTCTGTGATTTTTTTATTCTGTTCCAGGAGTATATAATTTCCCTAGCTAGTTTAGATTGAGTCCCTACCTCTCTGAGTAGTTTTGGGGTTAACCCCTGCAGCAATGAAAGATCGATATCTTTTGTTTGATGTTTCTCAATTCTATACCACCCTAAGCTTTCGTTCTGTTTTGAATTCCATGCTAACATATGAACTATCTGGCATGCCTCTAGTATATTATTAAGATCAGGGTACCCCAGCCCGTCCTGGTCTAGACTACGTCTGAGGGTTCTGCCGGGGATCCGCGGTTTTCTTGCCCCCCAAACAAATCAATATAAAATAATAAATCAAATTCTTTAATTATCGAGTTGGGCACCCTGCTGGGGATGAGTCTAAAAAGATATGTCAATTTAGGCAGTATATACCCTTTAAGAATATTGATACGTCCGAGCCAAGATGTTTCAGTTTTGGCCCATTGAGTAGTGAGTCGTTGAAGGTCTGTAAGAAGGTGAGTATAGTTTACTGTAACTAAGTTCTCAAGTTGATGGGTAATTTTCATTCCAAGATAGTCAATTGGTTCTGAGCTGCCTGGTTTTTTACCAAAATATTTCAGTATCTGAGAATAGTCTGATGATATAAAAAAGGTTATAATTTGCGTCTTGGCCAGGTTCAATCTATAATTACAGAGTGTCCCATAGAGTTCAAGAGCTTTTATGAGAGGGGGGATAGATTCTGTTGGAGAAGAAAGAGATAACAACACATCGTCTGCATATAGTGTAATGGTATGCACATGTTGCCCAACTCTGATACCACGAATATCGCTAGATCTCCTTATAAATTCAGCTAGAGGCTCTATTGTTAGAGCATACAGCAAAGGTGCCAGAGGGCAGCCTAGCCTGGTGCAGTTCCTAATAGGGAAAAACTCCGAAGCCAGGAAAGGACCCTTTATCCTTGCCTGGGGATTTGAATATAATGCCATGGTCAACTCGTAGAATGGGCCCGAAAAACCAAAAGCCCTCAGGGTTTCTGCCAGGAATCGCCAATCCACTCTATCAAACGCTTTCTCAGCATCTAAAGCTATGATGATAGAGGGTAGCTTCTCTTGGTTAATGTTATCCATAACCCCGAGAATCCTACGGACGTTATCCGTGCCTGGTCAGTATTAATCAGGTTCAACATTACCCCTTTCAACCTCTGGGCCAGTATCTTTGAGTATATTTTAATATCCAGGTTGATAAGCGATAAAGGTCTATAATTACTCACTTGGGTGGGGTCCTTTCCTGGCTTCGGGATAGGAGATATAGATGCCTCCAGCATCTCCCTTGGGAACCCGTTAGTACCATTTATTGCATTGAACACCCTAGATAGAATAGGGGTAATGGTTGTATTCAATGTTTGGTAAAAAATAGAAGAAAAACCATCGGGTCCAGGAGCCTTCCCCCTCTTTAAATCTTTATTCGTGGTAGATATTTCTATGGTAGATTTGTTGGTTAATGAGGTCCAGTTTCTCTCTCGTGAGTTTCGGCAAGTTGAGAGATCGTAAAAAATCAGAGATCTGCGAACTCGTAGCATCAGACCGGGGCAAATTATACAATGTTTCATAGTAACTTTGAAATGCTTTAGCTATTTGTTTGGGAGAGATATATGGCTGACCATTTTGAACAATTTTCTTAATTCTGTGGCTCTTATTTACCATCTTAATTTTATTGGTCAGTTCTTTACCCAACCTGTTATTACTATAGTACCATTTATATTTCAGACGTGACAGAGCTATTTCAGCATTCCTTCTTAATCTTTCTGTGATCTGTTTCTGTACTTCGTGGATCTCATCCCCTCCTTCTCGACTAGGGCTTTGCTTGTTCTTTTTTTCTTTAATAGCTAGGTCGGCATATAATTGTGCCAGATCTTTCCCCTTTTGGTTTTTAACCCATGCCCCTTTTTTAATCAGATGGCCTCTCATACAACTCTTCAGCGCGCACCATAGAGTTGAATCAGAGGTCTCGTTATTATCATTATACTCAAGGTATAGTTTTGTCTGATCAACCAAATCCTGTTTACTTTCGGGGGAGGTTAAAAGATAGTCGTTGAGTTTCCAGCTATTTCGAATTTTATATGCTGGATTCCCTTTTACATCCATTAGGACTGGGGCATGGTCTGACCAAGTAATTTGCCCTACCCTAATATTAGAGCATCTGTCCAATGAGGGTCCTGGCATTAAGAAATAGTCAATACGTGAATATGAGGAATGTGGTCTTGAGAAAAAGGTAAAGTCTCTTTCCTCAGGATGATTCACTCTCCAAACATCATACATATTATTACTGTATAACCAGGACGAAAAAGCTTTTGCCCTGGCTTTCAGTCGTAGGTCATATTTACCCAGTCTCTTTGCTCTTCTGTCTAAATCAAAATCAGCTATTGAATTTAAGTCGCCCCCTATTATAACCAGTCCTCTAGCAAATTTTACTACCAATTCCATTGCGTACTTGATATTACTTATGGGTCTATCTGATGAGGCGTAAAGGTCAACCAAATTATACATAACATCATCGATTTGACATATCAACAACAGACAGCGACCCTCCTGATCGCATTCATGAAAGACATATTCAAATTTGTGTCTAGCGGACAAAATTATCGCGACACCTCTTTTTTTCTTCTCTGACATAGAAGACGTGAACACATATGGATATCTGCTATATGTCCACAAGCTTGGTTGATCACGCTTCCAATGCGTTTCTAGAATAAACGCCACATCTACTCCTTCTGTTTTCTAAAAGACTGTATAAGTAAGAGCGCTTATAGGGAGAATTCAGCCCCTGTACATTGATTGTCACAAGCTTAAGAGATTCCAAGAGCCTGTTCCCACATATCTAGACTCCTCCCCCGGTGACCCCCCGTGCCAGCCCCCTCCATCTCCAGCTTACCTTGCCACTCATGCAACCAATCATACCTCGATACGCAACCACTCTTCATAGCCACACGCTCTGGATATAATATCTCCAGTATGCGCGTAGGCAGTGGAAAAAAAACAAAAAGTCCCTGTAACATCAGGGATAGGCAAGGGCTGCCGGCAGGAGCTTATATTTTCAAGTGGGAAAATCACGCAAATCAGGTGGAGAAAATAGAGAAGAGGGAGAGACGAGAAAAAGGACACGGGGGAAAGGAAAAAAAAGGGACAAAGGGAAGGATAATAGACTCCCTCATTTCTTGCTCAAATTATCATGTTAGATTATCGTTTTAGCCCCTAGTGATATACCAGTATTCAGATCAGGCTCCCCAAAAATAGGGAGAAATCGCACACTCTCAGTGGGGGATGCACCGAATTATCTTTTGTGTCCCATCCTTTATTTTAACAGTATTATAAACCGCCTTATGTGTACTAAATGTGTTCATATATAATGTGGCATTTAACACCCCGCTCTAGGTAATGGAGAGAAGAAAAAAAACAAAACACAACGATCCCTTTCCATTGTGCTCCATACATTATACTATCTAAATGTTACATGGAATCTTCCCTCCTTCCAGCACACATTATTAAATTTTACCCATCGTTACGTTTACTTTAATTAAATCTCCACTTGTGCACCATAACTGGTAGTGTTGCAGTATTTTTTGTATAATAAAGATAAATAAATAAATGTCCCAATATTACTTAGCTTTATCAAATCTTAACCCGAGGGTATACACATATTTGTAAACCTATATCTAAATCGTAATAATTCACCTCGTGAGGTTCCATTATAAGAGTGTATGAACAGTTAGTGATTTACCTTAATCCTAGCAATACCACCACCTATACATAGTGTTTAGTGCTATTTATGCTATATACACATGTTAATCCCTATAGGGGGATCCATTTCCATAATTGCGACGTGTGTGCTTTCATCAAATAGTCAGGTTTAAAAAAAAAACACCTTTTCCTTTGTTCCCTAGTCCACTCCCCCCTCCCACCAGCACTGATCCCACAACCATTTTTACAGTCTTTACAGTCCCCATGCAGAAAGTTTGGCTCTTAGTTGTTGTGGGTCTGAAAACATATTTACTGCGTCTTTGTATATTACTCGAATTTTCATTGGGTAACCCCAAGCGTAAAGAATGTCATTTTCCCGCAGACACCGAGTATGGTCTGCAAATTTTTTCCTGAAAAGTCTTGTAGCTTGAGACAGGTCAGCAAAAAACATAAGCTCCCCAAATTTAGGGTTTTTAGCCGGGTTTTTCCTGAACTCTCTGACCAAGTTGTCTTTGAGTCTGTAGCTAATAAAACGTACAATGACGTCACGTGAAACATTGCTCTGTGTCAGATTAGCAGGCTTCGGGAGCCTATGTGCTCTTTCTATAGAGTAGGGGCCTAGCATGTCTGCAGGTATATAAGTGGAAAGGAGTTCATTTAGATAGTCGTCCAGATCCACAAACTCTTCTGCTATCCCCCAAATTTTTAGGTTTTGCCGGCGAGAGCGGTCCTCCATATCAGCTATTTTTACACTTAACTTTACTGTATCCGAATTCAATAACTCATTTTGAGCTTGCAGGTCGTTAGTTTTCAATTGGAGAAAGACAATGTCATTAGCTTGGGTCAAAAGGGATGCACTAATTCGGGCATGTTCTTCTTTGTACTCTAATAGATTTTTGTCCAGATCGGACTTTATTTTCACATACAGAGAGTCGAGTGCAGATAGCAAGTTCTTTTGCGTGATATACCCGGCAGGCTCATAAGAGCTTGTTTCGCTTGTACGCTCTGGGGAACCCTTGTCTGTAACTACAGATGCATTGAATTGGCTTTTGGGAGAATAGAAGGAGTCTATAGGCAAGGGTTTAGTTGTTTTGCCTGGGTTTTTCGTTCTATCAGACTTTTCTGCCTTCTCAGTTTCATCATGTTTGGGAGCCATGTTTTGGAAGAGCAGTATTTACTGACCAGATATTAGGCGTTCTTTGGCTGCCCCAAATTAAAGCCCGTATTTTGCCCTTTGGGATAGCTTAAATGTCTATTGCCTTACTACCTATCAAGTCTTTTAATTCAGTCTCTTTATATGATGGTACTTTAGTTAACAACGGTACCTTTATACTTCTGAACGTTTAGACTGGGGGAGTAATTAGACTTCCAGACCTTTGTAATGACCCCACCGGCGTCCCTCTTCGTAAGACACAGCCGCTCTGTCTACTGTGGCTATTTCAGCCCTCCACAACGCCAGAGCCTCGACAACCTTTATCAAGAGCGGGGAGTCCTGGTAAGTAGCAGGCGCGAATCTCCGATGGCTCAGGGACGACTAGACATCCGACTCACTCCTCCCGGCAGCCCAACACGCCCCTTCCGTCCACGTACTACATGCTACACATCGCCTCCTTCTCAAAGAAAAAGGTTTTATGCATATCTTAAATGCAGTGTTTCGGCAGCTTTTTAATGTGGAAGACCAGCATAGGTTAGATGGGGCAGACAATATTAATTTCATGAGGTAATACAATAGACCAGCAATTCAACAACCTTTTAGGGTGCTGTACCCTACAATTGTATTCAATAAAAGTTAAGTCTTATTGGATCTTGCGCCTTCCATTGGATTATTTTCCTGAGAATTGGGCACATGTGGGCCTCTGGCTGGACATGTTTACAGCTTTGACTCCTTCCACTAGAAAGGTATTCCATGTTTCTTTTGCTCCCTAATCAAAATATGATTTTCTCACAGAGTCACTCAGTTTTTCATCCTGTAAACCCACTAACTTCAAACAATGCCCTTCTTTTCCAGCATGTGCTTCCAGCTTTATACGATATCTGCCAGAAGTGACTGTCAGTGTATTGTGTTGGAGATTTCACTTGCACTGAATGTATCCACTGTGTTGAAACAGTTGGTGTTTGTGTTAATTTCTTTTGTATAAGTTATTTTCATTGGATATCTTCTCCTTGGTTCTGAACTTAGATCAAATTGCCATCCCTGATTTTGGCACGGGGGCTATGGAGAACTGGGGACTGGTCACTTACAGAGAAACCAACCTTCTTTACGACCCTGCTGAATCGGCCACTGTAAACAAGCAGAGAGTCGCTGCTGTAATTGCACACGAGCTCGTCCATCAGGTACACACATTGCAGTACATGGAAATTATTGCTTTTCAGTTAAGAGCAGCATTCTATACCTAGACTCAAAAAACATTCATGCAAGTTAAATGATTCAATCATTTTTTATTTTAATACTTATTTCTAAAAATTACCTTGCTTCCTTGGTCCACTGGGCTGAGATGTGGATGGACAGACTGCAAAATCTACCAAATCAATTGTAAATTATTGAAATTCCATTTTCCTCCTATGAAACTTGCTGCTGTGGTTTTACTTATCTCCCATGGATTAAGCAGTAACTTGTAATTCTAGGGTATCTCAGTTCTCAGTTACAGAGCATTATATCTTACAAGACTCCCTGCTTTATTGGTACGCTCGCTACACATCAATGTGTTTTAGTCTGTAACAGTAACAGTTAAAGTAATGGCACACAAATCAACGTTTATTTTATAGCCCCAAAATATGTTACACTAGTCTTATTGGACCTAAAAGTACATATTACATGCTTTATTATAGTTTGTATATCAAACCACATAATGCTCTTGAATTTCTGTTTTTTATTGTAGTGGTTTGGAAACATTGTGACAATGGACTGGTGGGATGACCTGTGGCTGAACGAAGGGTTTGCCAGCTTTTTTGAGTATAGTGGAGTTAATTCCGCTGAAACCACGTGGAATATGGTAATTCTGGAAGCTTGTTACATATTCTGTACTTTTTAAGAGCAGGGTAGGTTTGTGATGGGGCAAAAAGTTTATTGACCTCTGGGACATTCCTAACATATTTCGTACCTGGGGAATATCTTACTTTTGACATCCCCAATAACCAAACTTTCTTATATACCCTTGCTCCCCATGTTTGTCTCTGTTCCCCCATGCTTCCCTTGTCTTTCTTTGTCCTCCATATCTTTCTCTGTCCCCCATGACACCCTGTCCTTTTCTTTCTACCCAATGTCCTTCTCTCTCCCTCCCATGTCTTTCGCTGTCACCCCATGCTACCCATGTTTTTTTCTGTCTTCCACTGGTTTCTCTGACCCCCATGATTTTCTCTGTCCCCCAATTCCTACCATGTCTTTCTCTGTTATCCATGTCTTTCTCTAACTCCTACTCTCAATGTCTTTCTCTGTCTGCTCAATGTCCTTCTCTCATCCTTCCATGTATTTCTCTGTCCCCCATGCTCCTCATGTCTTCCCACCTTGTTTGTCTATGCCCACCCCCTCTTGTCTCTCTCTCTACAGCTTATCTCTCTCTCTATCCCCCCTTTTGTTGGAGTCATGACCTGCAGAGGCAGATAAAAATCTTTCATGATCAGACTTAAATCACTGCAGTATTGTGCTCCCTGCCTCATCACGGTTCAACACTCTGAAACATCAGTATGCACAGGGAATGTTGACCTGCGGTAACCTGAGCAGCTCCATGCAAAGTGCAGCTTACCTGGGGGAGGAGCATTCTGCTCTCCCTACATCCTAGCACCCGGAGCAGACTGCCACCCCAAGGATTCTCACTTCCTGAGCACCACTGGGACCATAGGTTACAGCAGTAGACTCCAGTGTGACATCCAGTTACATTACAATAATAAAGTCTTTAGCCCAAAAATATTCCTACATATGTTATCTTCATATATATAGAATGTGTCGGCAGATAAGAACCATTCGGCCAGTCTAGTCTGCCCAATTTTCTAAATAATTTTATTGGTCCCCAGTTCAATTTTTAACTGGACACTCTCATAAAATATAGTTGTTCAGTTAGTTTTAATATTATATTAGATGTTAAATGACATCAGCTTCTAGCTCTTTGAATGTTGCTTCTTCTCAGATTACTTGTATTAGGTCTATTTATTGGGGTCTATTCAATGAAAGGTAAATTGCACGTGAGCTGACGTGAGATAAATATTTCATCTCAGTGTCTCCACTATGTATTGTGAAGGGACAAACCTGATAAATTCTAATCTAGAAGAGCTCAGCTTGTCTGGTTCAATCTTCAGTCTTTATAAACTCTCAGTTTGTAACAATTCACCATGTTGACCTTGCATGTGGGATTCAACAGATTTGACTCTGCACAAGGCATAGTTAGGTTTGTGCATTAAAACGTACATCTCATCTCAATTCACTTTTAGGTAAGCAGATTATGTGTTGTACCCTGTGGAGAAAAGTGTATATATACCTACATTACTGTGAACAATCATCAGTTTCAACTAAAAAGGAAACTAAGATCAATGTGTACTTTGTTGAGAACAAGTAGACATACATCACTTGTTTAGTCAGCAGTGAAGAGAAAAAGAAGTGTTTAATATAAGCAAACAAATTAGAATGTGAGGTATTACATCTTGTCACTGTAATGAGCATGTGTTCAAAAAAAATGCAAAAACTTTATATTTCAGCTGGACCAGATTATAATTGATGATCTATTACCTGTGATGAGAGATGATGCTTTGCAGTCCTCCCACCCAATCATTGTGACTGTTTCAACTCCTGCCGAAATCACATCTGTGTTTGATGCCATATCCTACAATAAGGTTTGAAATATGATCTTCATTTGTTATTTCTCTGCCTGACAGAATCAGAGCTTTGTACTTATATATTATTATTTACAAATAATACTTTCTATACAAATTATGTAACACAGCTGATGGCAAGGCTCTACACATTACAGGTTAGAAATGTGAAATAATCTTGACATCTTTGTGATTATTATTTAGTACAATCCTGTCAAATTTCAATATTGCAACTATCAGAGTTGTTGTACCTGGGAATATTGAGGGCACAGTAGCCCGGAGATCTCTTCTTCCTTTCGCAATATGGAAAGGGAAAATAATGTTCTCGTGGCTGAAAATGGGTGTAGTGCTGTCACATTGTTGTCTTTACCTGTAACAAAACAATTAAAAATTCATAAAATAATGCATTCTGTGACATGTGACTTAAAGGCACTGTATCACCTAATCGTTGTTTTTACTGTGACTGTAGAGGAAAAAAATAAGTTTGAAAATTATCTATACACTCTGTTGGCAAAATTTCAAGCAAATTCCTAAATAAGGAGAAAAATGTGTTTTGAATGTGTCTGTGCAGTCTCCTGTTTATGACATCACATGTGTAATTTGCATATTAAGCCGCAGGTGATGTCATAAGCTGAAGACTCCACACTTCTATTTTAAAAATTTGATTGCAATTTTGCTAACACAATGTATAGATTATTTTCCATCATTTTTTAATTTCTACTTGTACAGTGAAAATAAAGTTTTTTTATTAAAATCTGACATGTTGATATAAATCTTAAAATAATTGACACCTGTGCTTAAAAATGAAGATGATAAGAAATATTCGGTGTATATGTCCTTGTATATGGGTATATTTGAAAAGAGAAATAGAAATTCCTCTCCACAACACTGATTCTTCAACAACTCCAAGTATTGCCATATTTTAGAGGGTTGTAAAAGGCCTTCCATACCTTTTGAACATACTACTTTTTCACTGTAGAGAGGCGTTTACATCTGAAAAAAATGCAATTTTTAAATTAACAACTCCCTCGAGTACACTATGAATACTTCGTCATGCTAAAAAAAAAGAATGTGTTTTTTGATAAGAGCAAGTAGGCACACACCACTTGCTTAGTTATAAGCATAATATACAGAATATACAAGATGCTAAATCTGTATACTGTGATAAATATGCATTTAAAAATATTTTTTAAATGAAGTGTTAAACACATTTTATCTAATCCTAATAAAAGGGGTTATATATCAGCATGCAAGTTACAAAAATATACGTGTTTCAATATGATTATCTACAGCATGAGATTATGATTTGACAGGTTCCATTGGTAAAAAGAAATGCATCTCTGTAATAAACATTCTATATGTTTCTTAGGGAGCATCAATATTGAGGATGCTTGAAGATTGGATTACTCCTGAGCATTTTAAAAAAGGATGTCAGGTAAAGTATAAACACATATGCATATTTATTTTTTATTTTTTTAATTATTGGGTAATATGTAAGCAATATTCTAAATAACCGCTTCCTGACACTTATAAAATGTGTTATCCCTTTAAAGGAAAAATGTGAAGTTAAGTTATACTTTGGACTGGCTAACCAATGTGTTTGTGGTAAAAAATTGCAATTTGAGGCTTTTTGAGATCATGTCTGCCTCACTTCTAACCTAGTGTTAACAATCTGAATGCAAAAACTATTGTGTGTTTGAAAAATTTATATAATTGTATAATTTTAAATGATAAACACTGTTTATACTTTGAATTTGAAGAATAAAAAATAATGACAATAATTACAGGGATTGTATCCCCAAAAGATTGTTTTTACTGATAATAAAAATGATTGAAAGTTATCTACAAATGGTGTTAGAAAAACTGCAAGCAAATGCCTAAATTAGGAGAAATGTGTGTTTTGCATGTGTCTGTGGAGTCTTCTGTTTATGGTATCCCCTGCGATACGCAAATGACACATTTCCCATTGAAAAGCAGCTCATTTGCATATCAAGCCACAGTTGATGTCATAAGCAGGTTTCTCCCCAGACACATTTAAACCACATTTTTCTCCTAACTGAGGCAACTCCTTGCAATTTTGCTAACACAATATATAGATCATTTTTATTCTCTACATACACAGTAAAACAATGTTTAGGTGATAGATTCCCTTTAAAAATATCTTCTGTTAGCAGAATTGTAAACGAGTGCTTAAATTAAGAGAATTTGTTTTTTTTTAAATGTGTTTAGAACCTTGATATGCAAATTACACATTTCCCATTGAAAAGTAGTTAATTTGCATAGTAAACCAGAGGTAATGTCATAAGCAGAAGACCCCATAGACACATTTTAAACCCCCAGACTTCAGTACTCATATTTACTTGTATTTTTTATATATTTGTATTTGTTAGGATTATCTAAAAGCATATAAATTCAAGAATGCTAAAACGGATGACTTCTGGGAATCTCTTGCACAGGTAGGAAAAACAAGACCTCATACTGTCCTGTTTTACATGTGGAATACATAGCTAATGGTGCCACTGTATAATTACATATTGTTTTCCTTTAGGCAAGTGGAAAACCAGTCAAAGAGGTTATGGATACCTGGACTAGACAGATGGGTTACCCTGTACTTAACGTGGAGTCAAACAATGTCGTAAAGCAGAGGCGATTTCTTTTGGACCCAAATGCCAATGAAAACGAACCTCCTTCAGATTTCAAGTATGTATATATATATATATATTGATTAATACTTAGCTGACCTATTTTAAACTTCACTGTGCATTCATCTAAAAAATAAACTAATAAAATCTTAATTAACTGCAGTTACTTAGAATCAGTGATAGACTAGAGGACAAAGGATTAGTAGCTAATGTTTTTATCTGAATACATGTAGGGACTTTTTTTTACTAACAGGTGACAAACTGAAGAGTGTTTGTACTGTAATGTCTTTGTTCATGAAAGAGAAGATTGAAGGGAATTGAGAAGGCAATTTCTCAAACTTAAGGCCAAATGATCAAAGTTGAAAAAATTCTCCTATTCAGCTATGCGTCAAACTCGGTTCATTTGGTCTAAATTTTGCAATTTCTTGCTCAATTCTCTGGAATTACCTCTTCCATGAACAAAAACCTTAGTATACATCTCTCCACAGTCTCATGCACAGTTAACTACTAAAACCCATGATGGTTCAACCAGAATTTGCAGCTGGCAGAGTAAAGGAGACCAGCAGAGAGCAGACCAAACTACTCTGACACCAAGTTTGATACAGAATTACATTTTTTTAAAAATTGACAGCACTATCAACCCTACCAAGTGTTTGTCCTGCTCTCTATGTGTGGTCATCCTAACCTAACAAATCTAATATTTCTCTCTCTGCAGCTGCTTCTGTGGGTCTGTTGTAATTTCCATATGGGGTCAAGTGCCCCCCTACTGTGCACCCATGACTGTGACGAACGTCCCTGATAAAAACATAATACATAGTATATTCATTTGAGGCTTGTCTTAATGCAGTTCAACTTTTCAAGTAAATACATTGCCTCATGACATGCTACAAATATAGTTGTAAGATCTATAACTATGGTTACATGTGGCCATGATACAGAATCTGTAAACACTAAACGATGGCCAACACAGAAGGTTAAACTGTACCATTGGGAGCAAGTGTACATTACTGAAGGGATTAGCAGAAGCTTGTTACTGGGGTTTCTGCCTCAGCAAAGTCTCTTGGTGACAGTATCATTACTGTTACCTCTCAGCAGGGACCCAATGACGAGCACGGTCCATGGCCGCACGCCGTCCCCGTCTTGCCTCCGCCGGCACTGTCAGGCCCGCTCAGGACATGCCGCACGTCTTGACTCGCTCCCCGCATTGCTAGTGTGGTACGCGCACGCTGATATCTGGCATCATGCGCGAATGGACTATTCATTATTATGCAAGCCCAGTTAAAGGGCCATTTATGAATTTATCTCCAAAGGCTAACCAAATAAAGGGGAGGTTCTCAATTACTTGGAGGGCTATTTAAACATCAGTGGCTCACCAAGAAAGTTGCCTATGATAGTGCTCCTGAGCCTTTCTAAGTGTTTTTTTCTATGGACTCCTATTTTGACTCTGTTCCAGGGGCGTATCGTACCCGTGAGTGACAGGTGTGCTGCCAGTCCAGAGCATGCCTGTCACACGGAGGCATGATGTATCTCCTGAATTTCCGGGGGTTTGTGCGCTGTGAACAGCCAGCACTACAGAAATACACGAGATACATTCGAGGGGCTGGCGGCAGCCGCGAATTTGGCAACAGAGTCACTCACTCTGTTGCCAATTTGACAAGCACTAAAAGTATACAGAAATTCAACCCTGACTATTCTATTGCCTTGTTCTATTATTATACGTTCCAGTGTTTATCTTTTGCCTGATCTGTTCTCTGCCAGCCTTTACCAGTCCTGTTCCTGTCTCCTTAGTATTGCTCAGACCTCCTCCTTTAATAGATTTACAGTGGTGGGGAGCCTTCAAGTCCTTGGTGGTTTAACACCTGCGGCTCAACCAATGGTTGCCATTGAGGTGAATTTTCCTCATTATCTGTATAGTCTGTTGAAGAGTGTCTGGTGTCTGCTCTGCACTGCGGATACAACCTCCCAGTATCAGAAGATTACAATTACCTCTTGTTATTATTGCTATGAGTCAATGTTGTTAGATACTTACTAATATAACTTTTTCTTGACATGGGTATCCTCATTTTGGACTCCTAGACACTTGTCATACACTAAGAAGATTAAATTGACAACAATGTTGTGCTCAGTGTCCAGAAAGAATATGCATTGTGAAGGATTTAATTATAAATCTGTTTGTGTCATTTCAGTTATGTGTGGAACATCCCAGTGACATTCTATGCAACAGCTAAAAGCAGCGAAAAATATATTGCATTGTATAACAAATCTGTTCCAGCAGGTAATCAGAAGTGCTCCATTTTGGTTTTAAGTGGCTCTTTAAGATGCAATAATTAATTAACCAGAAAGCAGTGCAGGTGGAGACCTACATCCATCATCTACTTTAAATTAGCAGAATTACAAACATATAGCATAGATTATAAGAAAGAAAATGTAAATGTGTCTGTACTGTCTACTGTTTACAATATCACCTTGCATTTCCCAGTGTAGCGCAAGGTTACATACACTTAACAGTGTTCTGCAGTTTTGTTTTGTTTTGTTTTTTTACTTAACGGTCAGCATTGAATCTGGGCCAATTCCCCTTTAAGTGGTAATAACTAAGTAAGATACCGTCAGACTAACATAGCTTGTGGTGCTTCCCTTAGACATTTCTAGATATTTCTAGATCTAGATATCTAGATATGAAACTGTCACCAGAGATTTATTCATCTAAAAATACTTGAAATCAGATTGAAATTTTCTTACATATATTTTTATATTTCAGATACAGGAATTACATTGGGACCATATGACTCTGCCACAGATGAATTCTTAAAAATCAACAACAAGCACTATGGGTTTTTCCGAGTAAATTATGAAACGGCAACATGGAATGCACTGTCTACCTTATTACAGGACAAGCATACGGTATGTATTGCATTTCTTATAAGTACTGTAATGTAATCCCTGAATTTTTTGGATGGTGCGTAGGTCAGCATACTTTTACACAATACACTAATCAAGCACTCTTGGGTCTATTTTTAAATTATTCCCTTTTAATTGTTGTAATAGCAGTGCATATATTTGAAATGATTACCACATTATTCTGTTACTTTTCCATTATAAATATACTCAGTTTGTCTACTCTCTTCATAATTTATTTATTTCATTTAATTTTTAATTACATTTTTCTTTTTTTTTTCCTCTCCTGCTAGTTTTTCAACATGTGCACCAATAAGGTTATCAATGTAACCGTACTAATTTCATGGAATGATATATATAAATTACGATTCCAGTAACATATTAACTTAGTGTCAACTGTATATACCGTAAAAGAAAATGGAGGTCTTTACTCATTAAACTGATGGTTTATTCCTCAGTCACTGTTTAAATTCCATCTTTCGACATTAAGAAAGTTTTAATAAAGGCGTGAAGAATTTTGAGGTAAAGACCTGCAAGAGCTCCTTTCTTGTTAAGGAGCACCAGGGTAATAAATACTATTATTACTATTATTTACTCCTTCTATACTTAACATCTTCCGTTGGCTGTTAATTTGTCAGACTACATTCATAGTCTACATCCACTTTGAGGTCCATGATTGGAGAGGCGTTACTCCCCCTTTAGAACTCTACAACTAGATCTGTTTGTTATTTATACATTTCGGAGTATGTATTTGAAATATTGTGTATTACCCTTTTTAATATTGTATGTCTTTATTGTATGTCTTTTTTGATATGTGAAAACAAAATAAAAATTATTAATTATAAAAATAAAAAAAATACTGTTATTTCTCTCTTAATATTGTGCCTGTTCCTATTTCTAAATATTTACATTTATGAGTTTTGTCTTTTTAGATTTTTTCTGAAGGCGATAGAGCGGGCTTAATTGATGATAGCTTTGCTTTAGCAAGGTGGGTATTATCACAGACATTGTATGTTGCTCATTCTTTAATTGTATCTTTCATTTTATATTCATTTTTAAAAGCTTAATTTTGTCTTGTACACTATGAAAGGAAACAAATAACTGTAGCCCGGGCCTCAAAATATATAATAACATAGGTGATATTACACTGCCTTCCTTTTAAAGGGACATTCCAACTTGTTTAACCAGTGCTTCCTTCAAGGAAGCAAGGGTTAAAGAAAACATGTCTCGGGACTTGTAAGTAAACCCGACGTGTATCTTAATAGACACACACGGGCTTACTACCTGCTGTGCCTCACATGTGAGACACAGCAGTTCCTGCTCTGACAGCCGAATGCAATGGTCTCTCGCTGCTAGCGCAGAGATGCAATTGGGGCAAAGATGTCATTTGGGGCAAAGATTGCATAGAGAGGCTTTTAGGAGCTAAGGTGGCACAGGGAGGCTGTTTGGTGGTCTAAGATGGCACAGAGAGGTTGTTTTTGGCAAAGATGGCACAGAGAGGCTATTTTGGGGATAAGATGGCACAGAGAGACTGTTTTGGTTTAACCCATATGTTGTTTGGGGGGCTACAATGGCACAGATGGAGACCCGGGTAGCTTTTGTACTGGGGCCCTGTGGTTCCAAGTTATGTCTCTTCTAGTCACACTATCACATTGCTCCCACTGAGCTTGCAATAGTGTCACATTATCCCACATAACTTAATACAGTGTCCCCATTGTTTGTCCCAGTATAACAGTGTCCCAAAGAGTTGGTCCCCTTGTCACAGAGCTTGCCCCAGTGTCCTACTCTTCGACACAGCTTTCCCCAGTGTCCCAATGCTCCCACAGTGCCTACCCCACTGTCCCAATGCTCTACAGAATTTGCCCTAGTGTCTAAATACTCCAACATTTCTTCCCTCAGTATCCCACAGAGTTTGTCTCAGTGTCGCACAGAGATTGCCCCATACAGATTTCACCAGTGTCCACAGAGGTTGCCCCACTGTCCCATAGATTTTTCAGTTGCACCAAGAAGATTGCCGCATTCAGTTCCTCCCCTTGCTTACACTGCCTCCTACTACTGGAGGATGTGCTCAACACCTCCTTCATCCATCAATGACTAAGGAGATGGTAGTGGAAGAACAAGGCGAGTGCGCCATGTTGTTTACATGACTGTACAGCTGAGGGTGTAGTCAAAGTCCTCCTCCCACCAGAGGAGGACAGAATAATGAAAGCGAAAGCTCTCATCAAACAGGCGGCACCTCTCTGGCTCTTTAACTGCCTGCCCCCTGGAGGTGGTGCACCCTGTGTAAATACCTTGGCATAGAGTGTAGGTGAGCTAAGTTATATTTTACTAGAATAAAGTGGTTAATGCTTAATATTATCCTATAACTTCTGTTATTACAAGTATTTTTTTTAGAAAAGGTAACACTAGTTGTGGGGTAACTGTTAGAATAATCTGGCAGTACTGTTATTATTCTTCCATTCTTCTGGAATTCCTTGCACAACTTTTCTGTACTGTGTGTAAATAAATGGCAGGCGCAAATTGATTTTGGAGCTGCCAAGTACAAAGTTTGGATAAGCGCCTTAGGGAGTTAGAATGACATATTACGCTGACAATGGTGTGTCAGAAGTTACAAAGTACAGAATCTAAACTGGATTTTATTTTAGCAGTTATAATTCAGATGAGAAAACAGACTTGTACAAAAAACCCTATTGTGCAGGATAATCATTAAAATAATAATTAAAATAGTGGTATAATTGTCAAACATGTTTAATCATGAGCATTTCCTGGCAACGTTATCAGTCATTGTAATAACTGCATTAATAGTGCATTTATTACTGTGCCTTCTGTACAAGACCTTGATGTGCAGCTTAGACAATAACATCACTTAAATGTAAATGAAATAATTGTGCTTGTGTTTCTTATTATATGAAACATTAGCATCTGAGAGTAAACTGCTCACCACTAATCTACTTTATGTCACATCTATCCTATTTACTGAAGCCAGTGTTGGTAACGGAGAAAGCAGTGCTTAGATCATTTTACTTCTCAGAGGTGACAAAAATTTTAATATTACCGTATTTGCTCGAATATAAGACAAGGTTTTTTTCAGAGCAAATTGAGGTCAGACTATAAGACAGGGATCCAGGTCCCCAGCAGAGCTGCAGGGGCCCTGGATCCCCCTCCCTAACAGCAGGGGATGTCTGCGCGATGAGCGCAGACTCCCCTGCTTCCGCCCGGCACGACCGCCGGGGCTTCTATGAAGAAGCCGGGTACTTCCGGCTACGTCACAGAAGTCCCTGTGAGCGTGCCGGGCGGCAGCAGGGGAGTCTGCGCTCATCGCGCAGACTTCCTCTGCTGCCCCACTAGCCACCAGGGTAAATCGGGCAGCTGGGGGATGTCTGCACGATACGTGCAGACCATCCTCCATGCTGCCCGACACGGCAGTGTATTATGACGGACCAGCTGTCCGTCATAATAGACTGCCGTGTCGGGCAGTATGGAGGATGTCTGCACGTATTGTGCAGACATCCCGCGGCTGCCCCCACTAGCCACCAGGGATCGAGGTACAGGTGAGGGGGGGGGGACAGAGGACACAGACAGACAAGGGGAGGGGGGGATAGAGAGAGACAGGGGGAGGGGGGAGGACACAGACAGACAAGGGGGGGAGACCCAGACAAGGGGAGGGAGGGGGACAGAGATAAAAGGGGAGGGGGGATAGAGAGAGACAGGGGGAGGGGGGGGACACAGACAGACAAGGGGGGGGGGAGACACAGACAGACAAGGGGAAGGGGGACAGAGAGAAAAGGGGAGGGGGGGATAGATAGAGACAAGAGAGAGAAGTTTTGGGGGGAGAGAGAGACAACAGGGGGAAATAGACAGCTGGGGGAGCGGGAGAGAGGCCGCATTGGCACATAAAAGCAAATAAAAACAAGAAATGCATTTGTATAATATACATTTTTTATTAAATATTAAAAAGCAATTTACATATATACAAGTTAATCTTTTTTCCAATAGGGTAGTCTTATAATCAGGCTTTTCGTTTTTTTCCTAAAGGAATGTACAAATTTGGGGGTTTGTCTTATAATCAGGGTCGTCTTATAATCGAGCAAATACGGTATTATGTCTTTTAGATACATGGCAAACAATATTTAGAGTCTGTAGGACAACTACATATAGTTGGGAGATACCTTCACCAGACCAGAGGCATAGGTTCAAAGTAAATGGAATATTTTATTTTGTGTAACATTATGGGGTTTATCCGCTAAAAGTAAAAGTGTGTGTGAGCTGCAAGTCAATTGAACATTTCATCTCATTGACTTATCTACATATAGCGCAGGAACAACCTATTGAATTTATCCCAAATCTGAGCAGGTTTGTCTCTGCACAATGTACAGTTAAGTCAGTGAGATCAAATATTCATCTCAGTTCAGCTCACCTACACCTCGCCTGCACCTCCATTTATAATAACTCGCTGTGTCTTTTAGATACCTTAATATTTATAAGGCCGCTACAATGAAAATGTTGTTATATCCTGTTAACTTTAAGCCTAGTATAAATCATTTTAAAACAAAGTAACAAAAGATGTCAGATTTCATACAATGCCAACTTTTTCATGTCGGAGCAATGGAAATATCATATTTCATTGGTTTTATTGTGGAGGCATTTTAAACTGACGTCAAGAAGTCAGAGCTGTTTTTTGGCTGATGTATTTAACCTTATAACACAGGGAATGTTGAAAAGTTTTAAAATGGCTTTGCTTAGCGGTTTGATTTGGAAAACATATTCAATGTTATTATTTTTTATTCAATATTTATTTAGAAACAGTTTTGCCTTAATTTTCAACATACTTGCTTTTTTAAAAAGTTTTTAACGAATGTCATGTTACTGTTGCTTTAAATGTGTGCATATCTGTCAAAAGTGGTTGATGAAACCCTAGGATGATATTAAATATATGGAAGAGACTTGAATCTTTAAATATAAATGATGCAGTCAATACCTGGGGTGATACAGTAATTGGAATATATGATAATCTTAGGGCTTTAAAGAAACATAGAAAGAGGATGTATCAGCAGAGAAAAAGCATTCAGAACATCAAGTCTAACATCTATAATAGCCTTATGCCTAACCCATGCATGTCCTTCACTGTATTAACATCTACCACTTCTGATGGAAGACTATTCCATGCATCCACTACCCTCTTACTAAAATAATACTTCCTGATGTTACTTTTAAACCATCACCCTTCTAATTTAAGACTATGTGCTCTTGTTGTGGTGGTTTTTCTTCTTTTACATATACCTTTAACGTATTGATTCCCTTCATGTATTTAAATATTACCATAATATCTCCTCTATTTTGTCTTTCCTCCAAGCTATACATGTTAAGATCCTTTAACCTTTCCTGGTAATTGTTATCCTGCAATCCATGAACCAGTATAGCATTCCTTCGCTGAACTCTGTCCAAAGTATCTATATTCTTCTGAAGATACGGTCTCCAGTACTGACCGTTTTCAAACTTAAGGCTAAAGTAGCAGAGTTAGAAAATGTCTCCCATTCAGCCAGTACTGTTAAAATCTGTACCTTATAATATTTGTGTTAATATGTATTAATTGTTTTAATAGTGTTAATATTTGTATCGGTAGATTCAGCAGGGACAACACTCAAATATTTTGCTGAAATATATGTTTATTTCTTGCTGTTCCCAGTGCGGAGAAGCTGGACTACAAAATCACTCTGGACTTAACAAAATATCTTGGGAATGAAAGCGATTATTTACCATGGCAAAGGGCTTCTTCAGGGTTAGCCTATCTAAACAACATGCTGGCAGATGACAGTGCCATCTACCCAAAGTTGAAGGTGGTGATATTAAAATATTATTCATTTCTAAGCCTCTTTTGAAAATTTGAATGAAAAAATGGTTAATAATTGTAATATTGTATTCTGAAAACTGGATAAGTGACAATAAAAACCATTTCTTACTGTATATTGTAATAACCACGTATAATATGCTTATAGGAGTACTTACGTAAACAAGTTAAACCAATTACGACCAAACTAGGATGGAACGATTATGGCACAGATATAGAGAAGTAAGTGCGTATATAAGGAAAAAAGAAATGCTTCATCTTGTTGTGACCAATATTTGAAACGTATTGTTTGTTATGTCTTTGTAGGCTCCTGCGAGCTTCAGTTTTGGCACTTGCATGTAGAGTCGAAGACCCTGATGCCCTTAAAGAAGCATCTCAATTATTCCAGGATTGGTTGGATGGAAAAACAAAGTGATTAGTGTGAAATAAACAAAGTGCTAAAATTGGTGTAACAGTGATACTTGCGGTACTACACACAAACGCAGCCCTCTGAAGCACTCTCCAGAATGCTCTCAAACAATGTACATATAAAAAAGCAGAATGGCGCAGGATGGTGGTACCTTAAATTGAAAACAAATAATAATAGTGCAATACTGTGGCGCACCACAATGGTAAATATAAACGGTGATAAATGCACTCACAAACCAACGTGTTTGTTAATCATGGAAAATAACGTGATTTCTTCGTAAATATTTAATGGGTTCTCAGTCTTCTCCTGAGGAAGCCGCGACTGGAGGTCCGGCGAAACGCGATGTGACAGAGACCCCGGTAGCTGCAGCTCTTCTACCCTGATCCTGCTTTCTGCTTCTGCCTCATCCGGGTTACGATTTTAGTCCTGGACTTTCTTTGCATACGTTCTTTTGTTTCTTGTGAGTTTGTTTTTAGCAGGGGCCATTATTGTACTCACCATCTACCAGGTCCTGCACATGTTTGCTGCTGTTTTTTTATCTTCTAGAACCCATTAAATATTTACGAAGAAATCACGTTATTTTCCATGATTACCAAACAAGTTGGTTTGTGAGTGCATTTATCACCGTTTTTTATTTACCATTGTGGTGCTCCACAGTATTGCACTATTATTATTTGTTTTCAATTTAAGGTACCACCATCCTGCGCCATTCTGCTTTTTTATATGTACATTGGTTGGATGGAAACAGGTAACGTGCGACTCCAATCGAGATTTATTGACATGAGCTAGAACCGCAATGTTTTATTGTATTCTTTAGAAGCCCATGAGCATTGTGTTGCATTGGACCCCATTAATATAAAATATGGCTCTGCATAGAAAGTTTAATTCGTTTTTAACCCTTCTACCAATACATTAAAAATGGTTTTCATATTGAGAGTGTGCTGTGACATTGTAAGTAAGTTTATTTATTCTTTGGACAATTCATGTGACCAAAATCTTAAATTTTTTTTATACTTATGAACTCAATGCCAATTTTATGAGGTTGTGAAATTTACAATTTTTTGTTTGTTTGTATTGGATACATTACCTGATTACACCTCACTTGTTCAGTAAGCATTATATTATCTATATATAATATTTGAGCATGTGACAAGCTTAGTACACCTATATTTTGTGTTTATGTCATGTGCAGCTCTTGAATGTAGAGGTAGTGATGACTACCGTATTTATCGGCGTATAACACGCACCGGCGTATAACACGCACCTCATTTTAAGAAGGAAATTTTAGGAAAAAAACCTTAAATTTCAAATAAAGAACTTTGAAGCCCAATATGCCATTTTAATATGCCAGGATATTGCCCCCAATATGCCATTTAATATGCAGGATATTGCCCCCAATATGCCATTTAATATGCAGGATATTGCCCCCAATATGCCATTTTAATATGCCAGATATTGCCCCCAATATGCCATTTTAATATGCAGGATATTGCCCCCAATATGCCATTTAATATGCAGGATATTGCCCCCAATATGCCATTTTAATATGCCAGGATATTTGCCCCCAATATGCCATTTAATATGCCAGGATATTGCCCCCAATATGCCAGGATATTGCCCCTTAGTATGCTCGTTATGCCACCCTCCTCCCCCAGACCCCAGTACTTACCTCGTTCCTGCTCTGTCCCCCGGTGCTCTGAAGCTGCGTGGCTGTGAGGGAAGCGTTGTGAGCTTCCCTCCAGCCGCGCGGTCAATAAAGGTTGTTTAAAAAAAACACACTTTATTGACCGCGCGGCTGGAGGGAAGCTCACAACGCTTCCCTCACAGCCACGCAGCTTCAGAGCACCGGGGGACGGAGCAGGAACGAGGTAAGTTTTAGATTATTTTTTTTTCGGCGTATAACACGCACACACCATTTTCCCCCTATTTTCAGGGAGAAAAAGTGCGTGTTATACGCCGATAAATACGGTATATAATTCTAGTTAAGGCCTCTTAAGCTTACAGTCATTCATGCTTTCTGGGATTTGCGCCAAATCTTTGCTCTTAAACTTTCTCATAGTCAAGTGAACAAGAATTTTCAAATTTAATTTAATGTTGATCTTGCATTCGTTTTCTGTGATGCTATACGGCAAATATGTCAATGGAGACTTATAAATAAACAATTTTTACAGGTGACTTGTATTTTTATCTTAGGAGCATTCCAGTGAATCTGAGGCAGCTGGTGTACAACTATGGGATGAAGCAATCTGGCAGTGAGCACGCATGGAATTTCATGTTTATGGCCTACCAAAACACCACATTAGCCCAAGAAAAGGAGAAACTTCTTCAGGGGCTGGCATCCGTGAATGATATCACACTTATAGACAAGTACATATGAATATTGGAAAGGATCGTTTTGTGCCATCTCTGCCTTTTTAGCTTTTCATTTTATGTTGACCTTGTATGGATGAACCTGTAGATCTCTGTGTATGGTTTGGCTTTGGCTGTTGCTCATTTTGCATCTATCAATAGCTCTTGTTATGACATCTTTAATGAGCATCTCTATTGACCGATAAAATATGTCTACCCATTTTTTTTCTGTTTCTCCAGGTTCCTCAAATACATTTATGACACCAACCTAATTAAAAGTCAAGATGCACTGAATGTAATATATTACATATCTGCAAACAGCATATATGGGAAGCAAATGGCTTGGGACTGGGTCCGGATTAACTGGGATTATTTAGTAAGCAGGTATGTTTCATTTCTTATAAATCATATACTTCTTATAGTGATAAATACCAAGATCTACTATGCTTTATAGGTAGAGCACACACATTATGTTTCTGGTCTCAAACAAACATTAGGTCCACAGCAGTAGGCAATATTACACTACAAACTGACCTTGATTTGCTTAACTCCTTTCAGAAGTGCAGTAAACAGGGTCGCACATGAAAGTCCACTCTGATTAACGGCTTTAATCCTGAAACAGGGAATTGCATTGAATTGAGATGGGAATTTGAAAGCTAGGGCCAAAGTAGGAAAAATTCAGCTGAATTGGAGAATTTTTCCAACTCAACTACTTTGGCCTTAACTTTCAAATTGCTCAATTCCCTGCAATTCCATACAATTGTCTCTTTCATTAATAAAGCCCTAACAGCCACTTAGAATACTGATATATGGACAGGGTAGGTCTAAGCTTTCTATTTAAAGCAGCCGATTGGTAAATGTGCTCAGTGCTTCAGCCATGATTCACTTCAACAATAACATCCAATAAATGATAAACTCCTTGACGTGGCACATGAAAATTACAAATCCATTGTCTATGTAGAGGGGGGGGCAGAGAATAATAGCCTCACATTGTACTCTCTTGGAATAGCGCTTACCCATAGACTTCTTCCATAGGCATTCTTTTCAGAGGTGTTCAGGGTGATTACATGTAAATTGGTCAGTTTTCAGACCACTCTTAGCCCCAACAATCTAAACAAACTTTTACAGAATACCAACCTGTCCACTTAGCTTAGGGCACTTTGTTGCTGGATTCATGACAATAGCAAGGGGTTGGGGGACACTCAACTTACTAGGTAACCATGTGAAGCATTAATTACAAAAAGGAAGATGTTATCATTTCACAGATAAATTTATACAAATTTATGGTGCTGTCATTTTTTTTATTTTGTAGATATGGTATTAATGACAGGAATCTTGGTCGTATTGTCACCAGAATATCAACAACATTTAATACAGAGACACAATTGTGGCAGGTAAGCACTGAATGTACTTTTCTTCTACATAAGGTGGAGCTTTTGGTACATCATTAATTTCAGCTCTAAAACTCAATAGTATGTGCTAATTTTAAAGTGTAAAGCAACATCATGCCGGTTTAAGACAACATATTTCTGGAGTGATTCATAAAAACTTGATATCACCCCCTTCAGAATTTTTAAGTTTAATTTGTGGATAAAATCCATCCACTCTCTCCACCTAAACATTACTTGTACTGTATATGTAGAGAATAAAAAAAAAAAATTAATTCTGTTACTAAAACTGCATGAAAATGCATTAAATAAGAAATATATGTTTTAAATGTCTGTGGTGTCTGCTGCGTATGTTTTCTTGTTATACAAATAACACACTGAAATGGTACAAATTAACCATTGAAAATGTGTAGAAATGTGATAATTTGCATATCATGCCATAGGTTATGTCATAAACGGGAGACAGTAAAGACTCATTTAAAACATGTTTTTATTTTATTTTATGCATTTTCATGGAATTCTGCTAACACACTATGTAGACCATTTTTCATGATTGTTAATTCTCTATGTTCACAGTATAAGCAATGTTTAAGTTCATATAGATAATAGAAATCTCAGTGGGGTCTATTCACAAAACAGTAAATGGTGGTAATTAACAAAGTTAGACTATAAAGGACAACTGTAGGCAAAACAATTACTCATGATTAATTGAAAGATTGGATTAAGATGTAGATGTTTTTTAAAAAATCCCTTAATGAAAGAATACAAATAACATAGCTTTTTGAGTCCTCCTTGCACTATAAGGGTCAGACATGTTGTTTAAAACATATATACATTGAACCTCTTGCATCGTATAAGATCTGAACAGATCCCCGTGGTTTTCCTTGCCCTCGATGCAGAGAAGGCATTTGATAGGGTATTTGACTGGCGTTTTTTGTCAGAAACCCTCGAGGCCTTCGGACTATCTGGGTGTTTTAGAGATAGTACTATGGCCCTTTACTCTGCACTGAGGGCTAGGATCTCAGGTCCATCACTGGGCTCCGACTATTTTAATATCAATAACGGCACAAGGCAGGGGTGCCCTCTTGTGCCTCTTCTGTATGCCCTCAGTATTGAGCCTCTTGCCGCACTAATAAGGAGGGCGATTCAGGTCAAGGGTATTCGGGTAGGTAATCGGGAGCACAAAATCTCTCTTTATGCAGATGATGTTCTCCTCTCTTTAACATCCCCTGAAACATCTATACCACAGATCCTTCTCTTGATCGACCAATATTCCTCCTATTCTAATTATAAAATCAACCTAGCTAAGACCCAGGACCTCATGAGTTCTCTTTCAACGTCCCAGCATGATGAACTTTCAAAGGTAGGGGGCATTAAGTGGCATAGTAAAACATTGGATTACTTGGGAACCAAGATTTTTTTGGATCCCAGACAAACACTATTTCTTAACTATGAAACCCTAATTCAAGATCTTACAGATCTTTTTCAGCGCTGGAAGGGTATAGAGCCCTCGTGGATGGGTCGACTTAATATCCTTAAGGCATACGTAGCCCCGAGGGTTCTGTACCAGATGAGATCAATACCTATGCGGGCCCCCACTGCTTGTCTAAAACAACTTACATTAATATTCTCAGCTCATGTTTGGGATTCTACAAAAAACCAAGAATTGCCAATTCACACTTAATACGTAGTCTTAAGATGGGGGGACTTGGCTTTCCAGATCTTTATAAACTTCAAGATATTTGCCTATTTACAAATTTTTTGGCCTGGAAACACAAATCACCTCAGGATACTTTATGGAGCCAGATCGAAAACTCTGAATGTTCGGGCCAAAACCCTTATTACTTTTTCTGGACAAAAAAACTCAACTTTAATAAATTGAAAATCCTCAATCCTATAATTATTGATGTGGTTAGAGGCATGTTTATGTTTAAGAAGCTGTTTTCCGAGGCACAGGGCATTACCAGCCTGGCTCCTCTGGGGGCCCTCACGCTCACTATTCCCGATTTGAATATTACTCAGTGGTCACTTTCAGGTCTGCTGGAAATCTCTGATATAATGCTGGGTGGGAAAATCGCCCCCTTTGATATCTTACATGAGTCATCGAGCATTTACCGAGCTCTCAAATATTTAACTATATTAGAATTTAAACCTATCTAGATATTAATCCTCCGGTAGAGACATCCTCTTTGGACGAGTCCCTTCACCTCTGCAAGAGGTCGGGGGCGATATCTAGATTGCGGTCCCTGCTAGAGGATTTATCGATAAATTATAAACCTAATCCTATAAATTACTGGGAACTAGACTTTTTATATTTTTTTTTTATAAGGTACTCTTTCGATGGTATTTTGTTCCATCTCATCTTAATACATTTTTCCCGGATTCCATAAATCTCTGTTGGAGATGCGGCAGAGGGGAGGGTACTCACCTTCATAGATAAACCTACTCATGGGAGCAAAGCTACAACTCGCCCAACTCTGGAGGAGTCAAGATCTCCCCATATGGGCGGACATAAGTAAACAGGTTGAATTCCAGTTTACGGCCGAGAGGGCATTTTATCTCTCGAGGGGACTTGAGATTAAATTTCAAGAGATCTGGGCTCTGTGGGAGGCCATGAGGCCGACTCTCTCGGATTAGTGGGCTGCGACTATGACGTGGGTGCGGGTGAAGGTGGGGCTGTCGTGGTAGATCCTTGCGGAATTATTTTTTTTTTCTCTTCTCTTCTTTCTTTCTTGTTTGTCTTTTTTTTTGTGTGTTTTTTATGAATATCTGTTTTAAATGTTGAATAAAGAATGAATAATATTTATAAATTATATACAATGGATAAAATAGACACAAGGATTACCCATTAAACTGTTATACGACTTAAGTACAAATGTGTGTAGGTGTCTGAGAGACAAAAAAAAAACATAGATACATTTCTAAATAAATCATCTACACTTAATTGTATCTTTCAGTTATCAATAAGTTGTTTTTTTATTGCATTTGTACTTAATAATTAAGTTGAAAACATTGGCAGGTTGGGGAATTCTTCCACATATTCAACTGATATTTATGTACTTGACATAGACATGCATAGAAACACATAGTGCTTTACACCAGTGTCAAGACAGGTAGACAATCAACAAGAGAATGTTTTCAAACTAAAAAACTACCAGTTAATGAGTATCCAAAAAAGAGTGAGGGAGAAAATAATGCAGAGAGGAGAACCAAAGACTGCTATTGAGCAGGGCACAGTGGTATATTTTGGTTTTGTGTGGCCTTAGGCAGACTAAATTTGATTGCACCCTCCACCCACATGGCAGAACCAGAACATAACACACTACCCTAGGACATGCCCCATCATCCACATTGAATCCCGGGACATGCCCAAGCACCCATACTGCACTCCCAGGATATGCCCAATCACCTTCACTGCACGCCCATGATAGGCCCCAGCACACCCAGGACTTGCTCCAGCATCCCAGCACATGCCCCATCCACCAAATTGCACACCCAAGACAGGCCCCGTTGCCCACATTGCACACCCAGAACTTGCCCCAGTACATGCTCCCTTACCCATATTGCACACCCAGGACTTGCTCCATCATCCATGTTGTAGACCCAGAACTTACCCAGGCAGACCAAGATATACCATCACTTACATTGTAGACCCAGGACTAACCACAGCACCCCAGGACATTCCCCATCACCCGCATTGCAGATCCAGGACTTATCCCAGCACCCCAGGTCATGCCCCAGCACCCACATTGCATACCCAGGACCTGTCCCAGCACTCTAGCACCCGCATTCCACACCCATGACATCCTACCATGCTGCCTCTCAAGCTCCCTGTGTGGGGGCAGAACCGAATCACTGACCTCAGAACACTAGCGGGGAGAACAACGAGGAGCATGAAAGGTTGTCTCTGCACCTGACCATTGCACAGATCAGGTTGCTCACTCGCCGGCCCTGCTGCCAAAAAGCTTTTTTTAAGGGGCCCAGAGTGAACCTGATGGCAGACATGCTGTTGGGTGTGAATAAAAGAGAAAAAAAATCAGAAGTGCAAGAGAAGGTAAAAAAAGAATTTGTTATGAGGGAAAAATATGTGGAGAGAATGGTTCTAAGGCTCAGGGAAATGGGCAATAAAGGCATGAGTGGGACAAAAATGGCCATGCGCTAGGGATGTGTATATTATGTTCCACAGATGGGGATAAGCTGTCCGTGTTTGCATATTATAAATGTATCTCCTGCTAAATTCTAAGATAATACAGCATTATTTATATTTCTTCTTAGATGCATAATTTCTTTGAAAGATACCCAAATGCTGGAGCAGGAGAAACTCCAAGGAAACAGGCAATTGAAACAGTTAACAACAATATTGCATGGGTTAATCTAAACAAACCAGGGATCCAAGCTTGGCTGGAAGATAATGTTTGACATTCTCTTGTCAATTCACTGCAATTCCTTCTTTCATGAATAAAGCTCTATATATGTACAGTGCCCTCCAATACCATTGGCACCCTTGGTAAATATAAACCAAAAAGGTTATGAAAAATGTTCTTTGTAGTTTAAGCTTTTGATATTTTCTTCAAACAATACACAAAAATACCCTGCTCTCATGGATGTCAAACAATTGAAAACACATGCCTGAAGAGGTTGGAGAATACATGCCAAAGGGTCTGAACCCATTCCTTCATACATTATCTATCCAGATCATTCAAATTTTGAGGTCGACACTGGGGGATTCTCCTATTCAGTTCACACCACAGGTCTTCTATGGGTTTCAATTCAGGGCAGTGGGTTGGCCTCGACTGAAGGCAATGTACGTGATTGCATTAATTAGGTATTTGCAAACATGTCTGTGAAAATAAACAAAATATAGCTTTTGGTTTGCCTTAATGAGGTTGTTTGCTTTTTACTTTACAGTAAACCTTTTATCCAGAAAATGTGTTCAACTTCAGGTAGTAATAAGCAGATGCTATTGTTTGGAGATGTAGCATTTTATTTAGTTATTTTGTTTTGTTTATATGTATTTTATCTGTTTTGCCTCAATTTTATTTGATCTTTTTTACCTGGATACGTCAGCATACTTTATTGAGTATGCTAGAGAATGAATCACCAACAAGACTCTTGTTTTTTAATGTTTTTATTTGTGTAACAGGGATGTAACGGAACGGCTACCCACGGCCAGTATCGCCTCTGCCCGTTGTAGGAAATCCCCTCCTTAGCCCCCAATTACAGCTCAGCATCCACACAGCAAGTCTTTCCTGAAGCTTTGCTCTTTGTAGCAGACAGGACCACTAGCAGTTAGGTACAGCAAGAATGAACAACAACTTTATTTGAGAAACAGCACAGACTTATAAAACATACAAACATGACATCAACTGGGGGGAGGCACATGATAACCTAATTATATTATGGTAAGCTGCAAACAGTAGAAGACCTTATTTAAACAGGGAATTAAAAACATTATAACTTTACATAAAATAAACATGCCATCTTTAGATCTAGACATCCAGGCTACAAGGGACAATAGATGGCTCACAGGACAGTAAACACTTATTGATTAGATAAGTACACATTTTCGCTGACATCCTGAATGAGCCTGTATTTATAGTTCAGTTGAAAACAGGGTTCCACTGGTGCCCTCAATGTGTGAACCCCCAGTAAGACAGTCCACATAATCCACAAAGAGTCTTCTGGCCCCCAGGGCCTTCCAAGAACCCCAGTCATACAGGCTGTCAAGATTCACTTAGTGACAAGGGAGAATTATTTACTCTTAATATTGACTTCTGTTTCACTCATTAATACATTATTGATTTTTTTTCTTGATTAAAGTTTTTCTTAATGTAAATTCAAATGTTTTATTAATAAAGATTGTTTGGGGGAAAATTGGGACTGTCCAATGTATCTACTGCAGAACTACATGGCCTATAGGTACACCACATGCATGCTTTTCAGGAACAGTGGTAGGCGTATATACAAAGTATCTGTCAAGGTTTCAGACTCACTTTGGTGCAGGCATTCTACATAAATCACGTTTTTAATATTTCACTTAAGCCCTCCTCCAGTGATTACACTGCGTTCATACAACAGGTGCGGCAGAACTAACTGTTTCATTTAGTCACTTCCTGTGCTGTGCAATAGAAATCAGTGCGGGTTAAGTAATAACCTGCAGGGTATTCTCTGTGCTGGTTCCTATCTGCCTGATCAGCAGCAGTGAACCCTCCTCTCACCCTCTCCAACTCTGATTACTTGACTAAAACTAACTGACTGCCAGCTAACGACATTACTGAAATATGGTCTGGCAGACAGAGGTCACCCTTCATAGCCAAGGATGGGGCTTATTTTAAAATTATATTTAATACATCCTGAGCCAGCTGGTATTTGTAGGAGAGAGAGATATAATGTCTATCATCCTCATCCATCTTGCATTTATATAAGAGAGAGATGAAATCCCTATTATCCTCAGCCAGTTGAGAGAGAGAGGAGGGGAGGAGAGGAAAGGAGATAAAATGTCTATCATCCACAACCAGCTATTAGTTATATAAGAGAGATGGAATGCCTATCATCATTAGCCAGCTGGTATTTATATGAGATAGAGAGGGATGGAATGTCTATCATCCACAGTCAGCTGGTATTTGTATGAGATACAGAGAAATGGAATGCCAATTATCCTCAGCCAGCTGGTATTTATTTGAGAGAAAGATGGAATTCTTTGATGACATGACTGAAATTATGAAGTGACAGGGAACTAACTAAAATTATGAAGTGACAGGGAACTAACTTAGAATGCTCTTGTACACATGAGGATCTTTAATAGTTCAACAGGGTGTCTCAGCTATTGCAATGAGGATTGTGATATGTCTTGGGACATATCACAATCCACTGTCATCCTCCCCCACAATTGTGGGATGGATGGGGTGAGGTTACCCTGGTTGCCCTAATAGTTAGGCAGGCCAGGAGCAAGCATTATTGTGTGCATTTATTGATGTGATTCCTGTGAAAATCAATCACATTGATCACATGCAATACATGCAAAAAATTAAGTCTCAAAAAATGGTCTCAAATGAAAGCCCTATCTGTCCTTAAAAAAAAGTATATAATATGTGGGGATTCATTTGAGGCAAGCTTGCACTTTTATTGAAATGAAGCATCACTAAAGTAACAAAATAGCATTTGTCCAGAATTGACATCAAAACAAAGAAAAACATTGTCCTGAAGGGGTTGAGGAAATCTCATAATTTCAGTTTGAATAACCATATTCTCAAGGACATTAATTCTGGAGCTGGTGCCCTCATATTCTACCCTGATATAATGTTATTTTAGCTGTCAACAAGTGAAAAAGATAAGGTGCAGAGTAATATTTACAAATATAGTATCACATGTTGTTTTGCTGCTCACTTAATACACCACAAGAAAATCTTCTTTAAAATTACACGAAACACCAGTTTTAAGGCACGCTCCTACCGTTTACCACTGTGGTAAAATATAAAATGGTACTTATAGTGATGTAGAGGGTTTAGAGCAAGAACATTTGTTCTAGGGGTCCATAGGAGATTTATAATAATATACATTTAACCCCTTTACCCATATGGACATAGATACATGTCCTGCAAAGTATGGTCCTTGAGAACGTATTTATACGTCCTGAGTTTAAATGTAGTGTTGTGCTCTTCTGCACACTACATGCTGGCAGCTATTCTCAGAGACTGCTTCGGATCCTAAAAATTGGTCAAAGTTAGAAAAAGTGAGGGTTTTTCGCATATTTGTATCATATTTTATATATATATATTAATAGTAAATTAGATCATATGATGATAATATTATTAAAAGAAAGCCCCATATGTCCTTTAAAATATGATATAAAATTTGTGTGGGTGTACTGTACACGAACAAAGAAATCACAGTTAAGCCATCAAATGCAGCAAAGAACTCTGTCACTAAGAGGTTAAGGAAATGGTTTCAACATACACTTTGCAAGGTTGTATTCTGTGTTTAGTATGAAAAAAGCAGAGAACAATATCTCATTGTGTAAAACTGTATTGTATTTGAAATACAAACAAGGAATAAAATAAGGTTTACATAAGGTTTACAAATCAAGGGATTATGCATGTGTAAAAATCCCACCGGGATCTGCTTAAATCAAGCAATCAACTCATTTTCACCGCGGTCCTCCTGGAGTGGATGGTTTGCACAAGTCTCTATGTGCGGTTTGATCATTGGTTGTATTTGAAAATAATACAAAAGTCTCTACTTCCTGGTTCGTGTTCGACGTCACCTTCAGCTTACATGATAGGAGTCCTGCACAGCACTGATGGTAGAAATTACTGCCTAGAGAGATCACGTTGTCATGTTATCCAAGGACACCTATGAAAAATGCATAATATAGAGCTTCACTGGTTAAATAAAGATTGCAGACAGTCTACATTTTACATGTTACAGCCTTGGAATAAACATTTAAGTGTCCGCGAACAAAACATTGATGTGATCACCCTAAATTGTCAGTGACAAGAGGTGACTAGTCATGGGAAAGGGGATGAAAAAAGAGGATGTGTGAATGCCAGGGTCATGCAAGGGTTGAGAAGGATGAAGGATAACCAGTCAGTGGGGAAAGACAAGATATTTAGCTCATGCATGGCACAAAGATTTCTGATGGTAGCCATGCTCTGTGGTAGTAGTATAAATATATGATCATTTAAATGTTATTGGGCTTTATGGCAGAATAAGGATATACTAGTACAGCCTAAATAATGTGGAAATATGTTTGGTTCTGCACTGCCATCTAGTGTATTTATTGAATATTACATTATGATTGTGGATTCAGCTGTTGTAAGTCAACTTCTTATTGATAGCAAGAAGTCCAAGATTTTCCTGAAGTTGGTCACATGATTAGAATTACTTTTTTTTTTTATAGTAAATTATATCATATTATCAAACTAATGGTCTCTAAAGAAAGCCATTTATATTCCTATAAAAACAATATTTAATTGGTGTGAGTGCACTAAATGAGAAAGGGTTTTAATGGCAGCTAAACACAAACACTGCAGTAGTGTAAAAACAGCCATTGCCTACAATGACCAAAAATGTTTTAAAAGTCTGGTCACTGATGGGTTAAGATTAAAAAAAAGTAATTTAAATGTCTCTGTGGTGTCTACTGTTTATGACAGATGCACTGACGCAAACCAGCTGAGGAAGACAAACGAAATGCGTCCTGTGGGGTGTTAGAGTTGTATATGTGCAATATCATTTATAAGTACGATTGGTCAAACCTGGCCAGGTGAACAAACCCAATGGGCAAGGAGATTTCCTAATATATATATTAAGTATACAGTTATCTTTTATATTATGTATATGTGGTGTTTTTATGTATTTAAATATTTTGTGCATATGCTCTATATGACCAGCTATTAAATGTATTGTCTAGAGGTACTAGAGAGCCCCTGTTTTCTATGTATTGTTACTTATAAATTCTTCCTTTCTTTTATTTATTTATAAAGTGCATACACTTGTTTCTGGAGTCTTGTCTAGCACTGTCTCTTTTTATAATAACAAAAATCAACAGAGTTTCAGGTACCAGTAGCCCAAGGAAGGTAGTTGCGCCTAGTACTGCCTCTGGTGAGAATGTAGCAGGTCAACACTCCTCAATAGGGTCTGGTGCTTGGTCAGGGTTTTCACCCAAATCCTCAATAATCAAAAATACACAAAGAGACCAGTACCCAGTGAATCAAGAAGATTTATTCCTGTGACAAAAGCAATGTTTCAACCAGCAATAAAGATATAGACCTCATTGCAGGATGAAACGTTGTTTTTGTCACCAGTCTTTTCGTAAATACTAGAAAACAATGACAGCCTTATGAATAAGCATCTCTGCATGCGAAATGCGTCAGTGGTCAGCTTGCCCCACTCCATGTTGTTTGCATTTAATTGAATACAATTTTTTTTTTTTTCAAAAGATTCTACTGTTGGAGCTTGGTGTGCCGAATAAATCTTTTTCCTGATCGTACTGACCTGTAGTTTCAGGCATCTGCAGCCCTAGGTGTGGCGCCCGATATTTAGTTTAAGTGACTATTGAGTAGTCCCTTTGGTCTGCTAAATAAAGCACAGGCCTTGCTTATTGTTCAATGGGAATCCTGCATCACAACTAGTTTCAGTTAAATTCATCAATATTTCCATTAAAATAATTTTCCTAAATGTTTCCTAAACTACTAATCTCTCAATCTACTGTCCTATTAATACAACCAAAAATATATACAATGGGCACTATTTATAAAAAGGTGAGTTGGACTGAGAATAACATTTTATATATATTATGAAGGAGCAAACCTGCAAAAAGAAAAGAGCTGGCCCTGCATAACTCATTGTTAAAAAGTGTGTTAATAAATGTTTAAATATGCATTATATGTGGCCATCTGAGCTCCTGTAAAAGGGGTAATGCAAAATGTTCATCTTAATTCATAGGCAGCTCACCTTTTAGGAAATTGGACCCTATTTTCTTCAGTAACTGGCATTCAATAGTATGTTTTATTTTGATGAATGATGTGCAACCTTGTAGTGCCCTCTGGTGGTTAAATAGTATAGAGCATGTGTTATGTTTGATCATCAGTCCTGATATGGATCTACGGGGAACTGCGGAGATTCCCAGGATGCAGTTGGCAGAAAGACAGCAGGCACCCCCAGGGTAAAAAATGCTAAATAATCAAAAAGCTTGTGAGGCCTGAGCCTATGTGGAAATGAGGTCATACATAAAGCTGACAGAATACAGAAAAAGTGTGAATATTTTTGACAAAAATATACCTCCAATAATTCCTATGAATTGCCAGATTATGTATTTTGTACTGCAAACATATTAGTTTAATATGCTGTGCACATAAAAAGTGCTGGCCTGCAGGATATGGAATTCACAAGATTTGGAGGGAAATCAGCGAATTAATTATCTCATTGGAATTATTGTGATTGGTTCATTGATAGCACTCCATTAATGGCATGTACAACTATTATGTGGCTTGTAAAAGATGGCCCGTTTGGCATCCTACTCACCTGGTCTGCCTTATGGGAAATGGCATTCACAATTAGACTTATTCTTTGCAATCTCCTACATCTCTTTTTATGATACACATTCACATTCCTGCTATACCAATTACTTTTAAATATGATTATGTCATTTGTTCAGTCTTAAGGGTATTGCTTGTTATAAAATCGAACATTGGGAAAAAATAAAGCCAAATTTGAGGCTGATTTATGACTTGACCACAATGATCTAAATTCCATTTGTGCTCAAGGAAAAGGGATGTAAAAATATTTGTATCCATTACAGCATAATCCATGCAAGCTTTTTAGAGCTCTGGAAGGAAGACTAGATTGCCAAATAACTGCTGTCTAACTGATATATGCATTGAAAGAGGCTGGCTTTTTATATGTTTAGCACAAACATTAATGCATTAGGTAGAAATATGAGCCCAAGTACCGGTATATAGTGTGTTTATGCACAAAGCTATAAAGAAAATGGTACCTGAAAAAATGGAAAAGAATAAAACAATTGTACAGTGATATATAGTATCTGTACTTAACGTACATAAAACTAGCATACCTGAAGTCACCTGGAAACACATAATTTTAAGACACATTTAAGTAGTTGGACAACAGGAAGTTTCTAGCATCTACATCACTCATTTTTAAACTATCCAATTAGAAATGTTGCTTATTATCATCACTGATGTTCTATTCATGCGTTAGTGGAGTCTTTTTCCGTTAGGATTAAGCTATTGATTTATGGAGAAAATAACTCTTTGATGGAGTGTTTAAAATACAAATATTGTGTGTAATGTTAAAAAATGAATTTGCCTGATATATTTACTCCAAATTATATTACATTAAGCATTATTTAAATAGCACCAACGGAGCAATTTGGTACAGAGCATAAAAAGGGAGTTACATGCAAAATTTGACAAACATTATTGTGAAGAAGATTAGTGCAGGTGCTACTCAAATAGAATATAGACAAGCAGCTCTACACACAGATGGAGGTGGCAACCTAATTATTTCCTCTTAAGGAATCAAGATATGTCCATAGATTAAAATATAGAGAAGTTTAATCGCCCATCAAACCACTATGCAGCGATATATACAGAAGGCTTACGATAAAAGATGGTGAACAATTCTGCATAAGGATGACTTCAGCATACACAGTATACGTCAAATGGAAAGGAGCCCCGTATAGAAGATATTATAAAGCAGAACCGCCAAGTCCACAGGTAACTCCTCCACAAGCAAGCAACGCACATCCAACAGAACTTCATACAAACAGATCACTATGCGTTTTCCCAACTGGATCGGGCTTCTTCAAGGTGCATGGGATCATAACAAGGTGCCCACTACTGGTCCCATGCAAAAACGACAGTCTCTTTCTGAACTAGCAGAGAGACAGTTGCCGACCAGACCAGGCTGCCTGCTTCCCATGGATGCATGTCAGTTGCTAGTCAGAGGATAAACTGCCATGTGCGTCTATATTGGAAGCACAAGGGAAAAATAAAGTTTAGTTGTACTTTAAAGGGAAATTTTAATCCAAAGATAAAAGTGGCCAAAATCATGCCCTCTTTTTTTCCCGCTCTAGTGTCCCTCTTTCATAGGAAGTCAAAGACTGTGAATAAAATACATTACTTTATAGTTATAAAGAGAAAGGCTTGACACCCTCCAAATGTGGAGTAATCACCATGGTAACCAGTGAAATAGTTCTATTGTTTACTATGCTTACGCTAAAGAACTTTTGTTGTAAGTGCTTCAATCTTTTTAATTAACACTTAGCTTTGTCCGGAGTATCTGCTCCAGTGGGTGATAGTGCATCTTTGAGGACTTGTCTGGTTGTGGAGGAGTATACAGCACTTTATAACAGAATTATGTTTTACTATTCGGACCTGGAGGTTGTTTTTGTTTGTCTTTACGTTTTACCACCCATTTGCTCTTTACAAATATGGTTCATTGTGCCTGCTCTAAACTGGTTTTTAAATTACTTAAATAATTGTGACTGGGTAGAGCTAACACTCACCACCCGGCTGGGCAGCTTGTCCAATACAATGTTACACATTGAGAATGTAAAATAAAATTGATTCAAGGAAGTCCAGGAAAGACAATACACATAAGGATACAGTTACATTTATAAAATACATAACTTAAGAATGTTGTTGCACATTAACAGGTGCAGCAGATACATTTTAATAGTGGTATAAAAGAAGGCCCATTACCGACTAGCTTGTTGTAATGTGGAATGATACATAAGGTGCTGGGCCTGAGTGTGGAGGATGAGTGAGGAAAATACCATGTATTTAGTACAGGAGCATTCCAGAAAATGGCAGTTACTAAGCAAGGTGAAGAATATGCTTTGGCATCACGCATATCATAGCGATGTGTACAGAAATTGCTGCGGAGCACAACACAGCATAATGATGGGTCTGTGTAGTATTTACATATACCACATCGGTATAGTCAATTTCCAGCATTAGCTATTCATGATATACTGGAGGGACCTTTACATATGGCCTAACCCAGTACAACATCTGATTTTAATTTGCCTTTTACAATCCTGCTTCTGCCAGGCCATATAAGTTTCTGTTAAAAGGATGCAATAAATTAATAGAGAGAAATGATTTTGTAAAGTTGGACTTCAGACATAGTGGTTTTTCATCTCTATAGTTAAATTCCTGTAGAAAACGAATATCAACTGCATTTCTGCTGAAACCCACAAGGGGGAACTCTACCTGAATTTGACACCAGCACTGAAGCAGATAGTCTTTTTTTAGGAATTGGGAGTAGATTTACTCTTGTTATATCTGTATAAATGTGTATTATGTTATCCTAACTGCAACAGTTAGCAGTTGAGATTGCCTTAGCATGCCTACTTCCACTAGAATCTATCACTCAAACTCATATTCCCAAGTACCTTGAACTATACAAAAATATTTGTATCAGGTTTGTTGTTTTGTATATTTGTCTAATCTCTCCAGAAATTGGTCCATTTTGGGAAGACATTTTAGGCAGATTTGTCAGCCCTATTCAGTTTGTGGAACTTGGCCCCGGGGAATCTATAGGATTCCATAAATCCAAGAAATAAAACAGATGATGATATTGCATGGATATTCCACAGGTGAAAGTATTCCAATCACAATAGAATATGCTTCCAAGTTGTATTCCATTAATACAGAGTTATGGGGGGAATTATCCACAGGATTCCTCATATTCCTAAAGTGCTGAAACTATCCAAAAATGTCAACTAATAGTTGGATAATTGAAATTTAAATGAATTAACATATTCCCAATGTTCAGATTCATTACTGGAATGCAGCAGTGACAGAGATCTGAGTGTGTCTAACACACAGACATGATGCTGCCCATGGCTCCCCAATGGACGCACTGCTTCACAAGGTGGTGGCGGGCAGGTACTTCCATTCACATCGGCACCCAGTGTGGTCCATCTTCTCTGCCCCGGTTAAATACACCAATGACAATACTAGTGATGTCATGCCAGCTAAAGGTTGGCATCACATCACAAGTTATTTTTCAAATTCAACAGCTCTTAGGTTATGTGTACCTTCCCATTATCGTGCCACGTGTAGTAAGGTACTGTTTTATGTCACTCAGTACGAATGGCAACATTTCTTGGCAATGCACCATTGTCCACTGTGGATATAAAAGGGTTCCAGCGGCATACTTGGTATGTGAACATTGTGCGAGAACAGTTTATTTGCCTCTTCCGGCACACACACTGTCACACTACTCTTGTGTGATATTGTGTACAGGCTGAATGAATCAGACCGCAAGATATGATTATGATGTCATGCTATCTTCTTCAAACCTCTGCACACTGGAATGGTAAATTAGTTAATTTTTCCAACTTGGGATATTGGCCTTAAATTTTAAATTCCCTTCATTAACTCACTTACCCTATGTGTTGAATGTAACTATACTGTACAACTCTGCAGCTTGCTGAGCATATGCTTATTGTAACTATATTGAACCACAGTCTGTAGTTGCCAAATTATAATCTGATAGGTGTTAAACTGTACCACATTTGTGGCTTGCTGACTGTTGCTGACTGTAACTATACTGTCTGTGGCTGTCAGACTACCGTATATGCTGATAGATGCTGTACCATCACCTGTGAATGGATGGCTAGATTCTGTTATGTTTAAAAGATTTAAGAAACTTGATTTCTCTACTGGAAAATAAAATGGTAAACCTGGTTGCCTGAAATCTATGGAGTGGCAAATGAATTGCAACTCTATAAAACACCCTTGTCTTTTGGCTCAAACTATTTTACAAATACAGAAGGGGAGTAATGAGTAACTAAATCTTATGTAATGTAAAGCATAATGCTGGATATATTCATCTGTTTATTTTTTGCATTTATGATTTTTTTCCCCCCATTAATATAATATGTATGTACATATCATTCGGACTTGGTGAGAGTGCTGATGCATGAATAAACTGAAGACTCTGTTCTATCCTCAGTGCTACAGATTCAATTCCCAGCATTGTTGCCTCAGTCCTACATCTTTCTGAGTTTGATAAAATACTTACATTTAAATGCTGGTCAAAGTAACATCTCCAGACATACTTCAAAACCAGCAAATCTCCCAGTGTATGTTTGCTTGTTGGATATGTTGTTGCAGTTATTATTATTTTTGGACTCTTGTTAAAATATAAAATCCAGGGCTGCTTTTTGGTTCTCAGTCTGGCCATGCCCCCAGTGCAGTGAAAGACCTCAGTCAGCACTGACTCCTACATATGTGAGTGTGTTAGGCAGTGGTGTGACTAGAAACCACCATGCCATGGTGGTAAGATTGCCATGTGGCCCACTGGTCATGTAGCATATCACCACATGATATCATCATTGCAATACACCCCTGTTCTTCACATAATGGCATTGTCTATATAATACTTGGAAGTGGCAATTGATAAGTCCAACTCACCTCCAACAATGTGCAATCCAAAGATTTAGACCTGGTAAATGCTTTCCTGTTTTTTGGAGTGGGACTTTGACTCCCCATTAAATATAATCCTGGCATATTGAGGGGCAAAATTCTGGCATATTAAATGGGATATTGAGGGGCAAAATACTGGCATATTGAGTGGCTAAATACTGGCATATTGAGTGGCAAAATAGTGTGTCTCAGGTTATATGTGTATTGGTGTCACTGTGTGTGTGTGTGTGTGTGTGTGTGTGTGTGTGTGTGTGTGTGTGTGTGTGTGTGTAAGTGTGTCACTGTGTCTGTGTAAGGGTGTATAAGTGTGTCACTGTGTCTGTGTAAGGGTGTGTGTGTAAGTGGTAAGTGTGTCTCTGTGTGTGACTGCAAGGGTGTCTTTGAGTTTAAGGGTTTCAATGTGTGATACATTTAGAGCATGTGAGTTGAATATTTGGATGTATTTATTTTTTACACTATACATTATACTTTTTTATATATATGTATATAATGTATGGAGGGTTAATGGTGTGGCGGGTCAGAGGAGGGGGGCACCAAAATGCACCTTCGCCTGTGTAGACGAAAATCCTTGCACTGGCCCTGACTGTACCACATGATGTTTGTAACAAAACATTTATAATTCTGTTTCAAAAAAAATAAGATAAGATTCAGGGGAGGGAGTTACTGTGTAGAGGTTTCAGTTTAATTAAGCACACCATAATATCCAGAGAACAAGGGCTTGGTGGTAGTCCTAAATCATTTTGGCCCACATTTGCCAATGATGAAGAGAAGAGAAGACCTGACTTTCAGATTTATTAACAATGCAACATATACTTTAAATGATGAACAAGTGTAAAGTTATGCATTATGGGAAAAATAATAACAATGCAACACATATCTCCCTGGGAAAAACTACTAGACATGTGCATTCGTTTTCGGACGAATGCATTTTCGTCCGAAAATAGCATTTTCGTCCATTCGTCCGAAAAACGAATAGTGAAAATGCTAAACTAACGAAAGCCGAATGAACGAATGGTTAATAAACGAAAATTATTCGTCCATTAATCCATTCGTGCTATTGGCATTCTATAAAAAGAAATAGAGTCGGTTTATAGAATACCAATAGCATTACATACATTCCATAAACCGACATAATGAACGACTTTCGGTTTATGGAATGCATGTAATTGCATATGAATAGGGACTCTAGTTCATTTTATAGAAAGCCAATAGTATTACATGTATTCCATAAGCGGAACGTCTGCAAACCGAACGACATTCGGTTTATAGACTTTCGGTTTATGGAATAGCAATAGCATTACATGTATTCTATAAACCGAAAGTCTATAAACGTTGTTCGATTCATAGAATACATGTTCGGTTTATAGACTTTCGGTTTATAGAATACAAGTAATGCTATTGCTATTCTATAAACCGAAAGTCGATAAACCAAACGTCGTTTGGTTTATAGACTTTCGGCTTATGGAATACATGTAATACTATTGGAATTTCTTATGAATGGGGACTCTAGTTCGGTTTATAGAAAGCCAATAGCATTACATGTATTCCATGTACCCGCTGACCGTGTTCGATGTCTTGGGGTCACTTTTGACTCTGCTCTCTCCTTCGTTCCTCAAATCCAGTCCTTGGCCAAATCCTGTCGGCTGCACCTAAGGAACATTGCACGCATTCGCCCGTTCCTTAGCGAAGAGACCGCCAAAATTCTAGTGCACTCGCTTGTGATCTCTCACCTGGACTACTGTAACGGTCTTCTGACTGGACTACCTCTGGCTCATCTGGCTCCCCTACAGTCTATCCAAAATGCGGCTGCCAGACTCATCTTTCTTGCACGTCGGTCTGATTCGGCGGCTCCTCTCTGCAATGCCCTCCACTGGCTTCCCGTCTGCTCGAGGATAAAATTTAAAATTCTGTCTTTATCCTACAAAGCCCTCCACTCCTCTGCTCCTACGTACATTTCCTCCCTTGTTAACCGTTACCTCCCTGCACGTCCTTTGCGCTCCTCAAAGGGGTTAACACTCTCTTCTAATCTCATCACCACTTCTCACTCGCCTCTCCAAGATTTCGCCTGAGCTGCCCCCTCTCTCTCGAACTCCCTTCCCCGGAGCATCCAGCTCTCTCCCTCCTTTTCAAACTTTAAAAAGTCCCTCAAAACTCATCTCTTTAGAGAGGCTTACTACCCAACCCACTAGTTACCAGTCACTTTGCCTCTAGCTGATCCCACCTAGCTGGAACACACACTCCCTCTTTGACCTATCCCACCTAATGCCTCCCATCCACTCTACTGTTACTACATCTTCAATCCCTCTGACCTCTTTAATCCCTTAACTGTCTCATGGACCCCATTCCCTCTAGATTGTAAGCTTACGAGCAGGCTTTTCTACCTCATGTACCATTCTGTACTAGTTTGTCTAACTTAGTATGTAGTTCCTTTCTATGCTCTGTACCAAGCGCTACAAGAATTGGTGGCGCTGTACAAATAAATGTTAATGTAATGTAATGTAATAGTATTGAATGTGAGCAACCCAGGTGTTTGAGAAGGAGAATTCAAGCACCGACACTTTTAACTAAGCCACCTTCGTAACTGAGGCTTACTGGGACGAAAGGTCTAGGATTTGCCAAGAAAATCTCTTGTGGGGCAAGAAGACTGTCCGCCTCTCCAAGACATATTTCTGGAATACTCTCTGCTATGTTCTTACTAGACCCCAAAAATCAACTCAAATCTCTAGAGCATCATGTATTGGACCCGGTGCATTGACGCCTTCTATGTTCCTCATTCCTGGGGAAGGAAAATATTGCTTGCTTCAACAGTGATATCAAGTCAACACAGTCTGTCCCAAACTGTTTGTCACCCTGGAAAGGAAGGCTACAGAGATTAAATTTGGAGGAGATATCAGCACCCCAATGATCCCCAAAGTTCCCATCTGGCTGCAACAAACAGAGCCATGGAGCGAGCAGGAAAAGCTATTTCTCCACCTTCTAATTTGTTTTTGACTAGGGCTTCTACAAAGTTCATTTTAAAGATATTCCATAGTATTTGACTAAAAATCAAAGACTTGGGAGGAATAATTTTGTGAAGCTGCTGTGTCACTGATCTGGCAACCGTCGCTCCTAATAGTGTTTCAATCATGTAAGGGACCAAAGTATCTGGGAACAAGAATGTGAATGCTAATTTTAACAGTTAGGAAGGATTACATTGAAGCAGGAGTGAATGAGAACGCATTTACGAATACTAATATAGACAACTAGGAAGAATGATAGTGAATTTGGAGGGAACAGGCATTGAGAAGAAGAGGGAAAGCTAGAGCCTTACACAACATGTCAGCACTGTAGTATAAGAAGGAGCATGCTGAAGATTCCAAGGAAAGTTTTTTGTTTCAGCATTAGACCAGAACAGTATTGTGGCAACTCTTTAATATGGCAAATATTTATTTATAAGGGTCAAATCCCTCTTTAAGGCTAGACACCCACCTGTAAAATTTGGAAGTATGCTTGTTAACACAAACTTGATGTTAACAGAATTCAATTTTGTATGCAGTTTGACAAGGGCTTGTGGTTAATTTGGCCCTGATGAGGAATAGTCTCCTATGTGGATAGCATTAGTAGGGCTTGGTCATTTCTGCTAACTGGATGGTGGTACCAATGCTTGGCAGGTATAAACATCTGCAGGGAGCAGCACAACATCACTAACTGATAACTAGAGGATACATAATAAGTATGTTCAGGGATTTCTGGTGGCCAAAAGGAAGCCTCTATCCAATAAATAGCTGTGGGTAGCTGTCCATTCTTATATCCTGTTAACACGTGTCTGCAAAAATATAAACCAGATTAAGTTCAGTTTGTAACACACAGCTCATGGAATTATGGAATTTGAGGTTTTGTTTACATTTTTCAATAAAAGTGGAACTAGACAAAAATATGTATGAAATGAAGCCATAGCATGCGTTGTTTAAAGAGGCACTATTGCAATTTAGTAGTGTGGTTTTGCATGTAATTTCTCCAGTTGGGAAAACAAGTTTACTTGCAAGTATTTTTAATAGATACAGTGTATTTGTGTCTATCAGTCTGAAACATTTTTAAAGTAGAATCACAAAATTGACACCTTAAGGTTTACACTTTTTACAGGGAACTAACTAGGCCTCGCTTAAAGATTCTGGATTTTATATCCAGGAACTTCTAGGTTTTATGGACTCTATGTGACTCCTCCATAAGGCATGGACCACATAATTCAATGTTGTGGTGTTTGTGGCAGGAGGTGTAAACATTTGGTGTAAAAAGCCATAAATCTGTTGAGCAGGAGAGGAAGTTCTGTGGTTTGGCATTTGGCAATATTGACCTAAAGTTCTGAAAGTGGAGCAATCAGAAGGATTAGCCCATTGATTGTGATGGGGATTGCACTGCATACATGATTTCCATGGGGATTGCCCTGTATACATAAACCCTTATGAGTCATTAAGCAGTGATGGCTTTTCCAGTAACAAGATTCTCATTGGTTAATATTACATGATTACATTGCAGAGTGTGTTCTTTTCTCTGATGTTATTGTGTAACCTATCTATTTGCATTTGAGTGTCACTATTATTTAAAAGAGAGTGGGGGCTATTTACTAAAAGGTAAGGTGAACATTTAATCTCACCAATTTATACATTGTAACAAAGTCACCGGGATTGTCTCTACACACTGTATAGTTAAATTGCCACTAAATGTGTGTAGCACTTTCTGTTCTTTTTAAGACACATCCCAGGTTTTTTTCTGACCGGCAGACATGATACTTTCCTAAGAAGCATCAGGGCTCTGGCTGTCGCTGACAATCTCTCACTGCTAGCACAGTGAGAAACCTCCATTTTTATTTGCCACAAACAAAACAGACCTTAAAGGGGACAGTCTAGTCCCCAAATTTATTTTGGCGCAAGATGAAGATCACTGCTTTTATAGTGCACAGGCTTTTATCCTTGTGTGTTTTGATGCAGGCATTCTGTATAAATCACATTTTTAATATTTGACTCAAGTCCTCCCCAGTGATTACTCTGCATGTTTACTGCAGGTGCGGCAGCACTGATTACCATATTTGCTCGAATATAAGACATGCTGCCCGACACATAATAGACGGAAGTGTCGGGCAGCATGGAGGATGTCTGTAAGTATAGTGCAGACATCCCCCGGCTGCCCCCACTAGCCACCAGGGAGAGAGGCAATGTTGGGGGGAGGGAGGGGGGAGAAAAAAAGGAAGGGGGGGGAGAAGGAGAGAAAAAGGAAGGGGGGAGAGAAAAAGGCAAGGGAGCCGGGAGAGAAGGACACAAGGGAGGGGGGGGGGGGGGGGGAAGGAGAGAAAGAGGCAAGGTGGGGGGGAGAAAAGGAGAGAAAGAGGCAAGGGAGTTGGGAGAGAGAAACACTGCTAGAGGAGAGAGAGCCAGCGTTGGGGGGAAGGTAGGGGGGAGAGCCAGCATTGGCACATAAAAGGAAATAAAAACACAAAATGCATATATATCATCATTTTTATTAAATATGAAAAAGCAATTTACCTGTGAATATATACATAAGTTAAACTTTTTCCTATAGGGTAGTCTTATATTCAGGCTTTTAGTTTTTTTCCTAAAGGAATATTCAAAGTTTGGGGGGTCGTCTTATAATAAGGGTTGTCTTATATTCGAGCAAATACAGTATATAGACACTGAGCATATAAAGTTTTGTTTCATATAGTCACTTCCTGTCCTCCTCAAATTTAGTCTATTGAGTAGCCTATGAGTGACCTTGCTCTTGCACACAGTAGGATCTCTTAACAGTGCAACATATTGTCTGATGACATCACTAGAGAGACAGGATATTCCATTCATTTGAAGGGCATTATTCTCATTGGCTCCTGCAGCAAAAAAAAAGGAAATTACTTTTACTCATCTAGTGTGGGCAGTCCTTGTTTCTTGCAAACTGCTGTAATTTCACAATTTCTTCTAGCTGTAAGTATTTTATATTTTAAGCAATGCAAAATGTAAGACATGCATTTTAAAGTACTTTGAAAGCACATTTTTAAGCATTAATATTTGGAAGATGCATTTTGGGTGCTAGACAGTCCCTTTAATTAGAGCTCAGAGTAATATCTGCAAAGCATCATGGCTGAAACTATCACTAACTGTTTATCTCTGTTAGACCCCCGTGTTTTTAACTTTCATTTGATTCCCTCTGTTGGTGACATTCGGAAACAAAGGTCTCTCTTTACACTCCCAGAGAGAGACAGTCAGACCAAACGGACCCCCAACCACATTCGCAAGGCGTCCATCACTCAAACTGCACCAGCATTAAAAAATTTCGACCTCAGTGGAGAGGCAGAGCTCAGTGTAAACCCATGGGTTTAGGTCAGGAATGTGTCAAAAATTTTGCAAAAGTTAAAAACAAATGTTAATGCTAGTTTAATCTGAAAAGATGAAATATTAATCTTACCTTACTTGCACCTCGTTTTTTATGAATAACTGCTCCCTTTATGTCACTTTAATAGTGCTTGCAGTGTGAAGGACACCCTTCAACAACTAAGAATGTATGTATTAAACTGGGTGAACTGCATGTAACTATACACAAATCGTTATGTGAATGTATGTAAGAATACATGAAATGGTATCATTTTCTACTGTGCTCATGTTATATTTAAATGTGTACTTTTGAATTATGCAGCATTGGTCTGATGATTGTGCTTTAAAGTTGATTGTGTTTGTGAGGGATGGAGTGGGTCAGAAGATATTTTTACTTAAAAACAGGGGAGAGCTGGAAAAGATTAGTGGCCCACAGTGCAACTTCGTCAGTCCACCCATTATCAGAGATAGGCAAGACAGATTTACTGACAGATAAATTACAGAGATTGATAGACAAATAAGACAATTCAATGGAAGGTTTAGTGCACTGGGGCATTTGGAAGTGGAACTTAGTGCAACCCCAGTTTGCTAAGTCAGGTTAGAGAGCAGCATCGGGGCAATTGCACCCTAGCCCCCCTTACAAGACCTCCCCTGTTTAAAAATATAGTAAAGAGATACCTGTTAATAGGATAGCTTTTTATTTAGCCTTAATTGAATCTGTTACCAACGTATCCTATTAAGTAAAATTTGCATTGTGCAAAAAAAAAAGCGACTCTGTTAACCTAAACATTGCTTATATTCTGAAAGAAAAGAATAAAAAGGTATGAAAAATGATCTACATATTTTGTTAGCAGAATTACAAGTAAATGCATAAAAGATGAAAATTATATGGTATCGGTCAAATGCATCTCTGATGTCTTCTACTTTTGCAGCATATTCCTATTTAGTAAACAGAGGCCCTGTATTTGGAGTTAAAGTGTGAATTTTTGCCAACTGTATTATTGGGTTTAATGAAGCTAAGTACCTTTATATTTTTATCAAAGTCAAGTGACCTACAAAGTTATTTGTTCATATATTGCATGACATATAAGTACATATTGCTCTGACTGTGCAAATGTTGTAACCTTCTGTGCATGTTCTACTTATATGTAGGAATATATTGGTGTTTTCTAAATTAACAATGAACATAAGAATAATTCAGCAAATTTAATATCTATGTTAAGACCTATGGTAGGTGAGTGTTGGCAAGGGGCGAGCAGGAGGGCATTTGTCCACTAGGCTGTTCTCTAACCTGACTCACTGAGCTGGGGTGGGGCACCACTTTCCACTTCTAAGTGCGTTGGCTAGGCAGCCATCTTAATCAGATGACCTTCTGGCTGGAATCACTTGGTTATCATAGGAAGCCCCAAGGTCAGTTATGTTCTGTCTTTTGGCCACACAGAGCCCAAAGACTACACAGTGGGAGGAGAGACCCTCTCCGTCTCTACATTCAAAGCATTTCTCTCCCCTCTATATTTCTGGATCTGAGGTAGCAAAGCAGCAATAAAAGGCCAGGTTGAATTGGGGAAAAATGCAGTGAGGGACTGGCAAGTGGACAGAGGGTCAATTGTCCAATGGGCTGCCTTCTACCCAAACTCAATGGGCTGGGGCTGCACCACTTCACTGTTCTAAATGCCCTAGTACATCCCTCCCATCTTCTGCTCTATCTGTTTATCTCTATCTCTATCTGTTTGTCTTTCTATTTCCGTGTCTGTCTATCAGTCTATTTATCGGTCAGTATATCTGCCTTACTTGTCTATCTGTGGCTCTGATGGTAAAAGGAGAGCTAATAAAGTTGTACCATGAGCCACTATATTGTGTTTGCCCCCCGAGCCAAAGTTTTCAATGTTGTGTCTGTATGTGTGCTTGAGTGAGTGATGGAGTGTGTGGGATAGAAGGGTTTTGGAGTGTGTGTTTGTGTGTGTTCTCCTCTTTTCTTCCACAGTTGCTAACTTTGAAGTACCACCAAATCTTGCGTGCGCTTTTTGTCTATTGTACAAGACTTCATTGTATGTCAAATAATTAAAATAATAACATTAATTAATCAGTGCAAAAGCACTGTCTATCTTTACTACACACAGCTAAAGGCGAAAGAAATAACTGTTATGAAACTCAATGAAGTAGATGGTTTAAATGTGATATTATTTATGCCTGGGTAACCCTGGGCATATATTATGGGAAATTCCAAATGTATAGCCCGGCCATATCCAGCTATATGATTCTTCAATTAACACGGGATGATAATGCAGAATTATTACCATTACTTAGCAGAAGAGATTATATTACATGGTGGGAAAATGTTTCGATTTTATTGAATAGCTAACAAGTTTCCAGGATATAAATAAATCCTGAACAAATAAAATACTGTAGCTTTGGAAACTTCTTTCAACAATAAACCTGTAATTAAAAATAATGCATTACAGCTAATTTGACTGTGACTCCACCTAAAATAACATCTATTAAAATATTGTGTCACCCTTATTAAAGCCAGAAAAATAGGCATGTAGTTGGATGCTGGAGGAGATGAGCTGGGACAATGTGTATGTGATTCTCCCACAACTCATTTGGTATAGAGTGCCAAATCCATTCATTTAGCTGTATTTAGCTGTGAGCTGTAAAAACACTGGGGATTTAAATGCCTATGTTTAGATATGTAGATAGGAACTAATCACACAACTCTCCCTCCCCCTCTCCCAGCATCTCCTTAATAATCCACAGTGAAAACTCCCAGTGACTTTAAACTTATTCTAGGGTGGAGAAGGACTCTACAGCTCAATGGCAGGGATGGTACAACTTTGGCACTCCTGCTGTTCTGAACTGTATTTTCCAACATTCACAGTGATAGGAAATGTATCCAGCAGCTGGCATGCTAAAGGTTAACCATCACTTTGAGGATCCTGTGCACACGAACCACCAGACATTTTCCTAAACAGCTCTCCTGCCAATAAGATATTACAGTCCCATGTTAAGTATGTCCCATACTGTATCTAAGCACACAAGACACCACACATAGGCTGCACTCTCATTAATCATCTGTATTTACTACAGTCACACTGTGCTGGAGTGAAAATGTCAGCAGCAGCCAAGTCCATTTGAAAAAATGTAGAAGATCCTGGGTTTAACCTTTTCAGTGTCTGTTGTGTTGAATATCTATATTAGATGGTTAATTAACAGATATTGATTGATTGTAGCTTGATAGAATAAAATGCAGTGTGGGGGCATAGATATAAATAGAAATTCTGTCAAAAGTTCCAAAGTGCTTTCCATGGTAACTGCTCCATATTTAGAACATTGTCCAAGTATCGTTCTTCACGCATAACCAAAGTATATTAAACTATGTATGTGCAACAAATTAACTTTAAAAACTGGGATAATGGGTGGGTGGAAGAGGTGTGCGAATGATCCCAGAGCGAATTATGCATGGTTGGCACTTTTGCCAGTGCCTCGCAATTAAGCTCACATCACAGTCATGTGACACTGATGGTGTGCTCAGGACACTGCATGAGTGTGCCTGGCACAGGTTTAGTCACTGCCCACCCTACACTCTCAGGTTTCAACGATATGTGCACCCCAGTGAAGGGGCGGGTTAAGGTTAACCGTTTATGTTCCAGAGGAGATTGAGATGCCTTGTTAATATGCCATTATCCGTTTATTTTTTCCAAAGCAAGGAAAGGGTTAGAATAGACTTATGAAATGAGTGATAACTTTTAACACATATGCTGCAGATCAAGACAATGGCTTGCTCGTTTGAGGCTACCCATCATGCAACCAGCCAGTTTGTTTTATAAAAACAAAAAAAGACACAATATTCTCCTCGTTTATGGACTGAAAGTTCTTTTGTGCTGGGCCCCAAACTTTTCATCTCGGTATGGACTTGTCAAACACTGGAATATGTTTTATAAATTATTAATAATAGGAGAACCGATTAATTTACCAAACTTGTACCCAAATCTTTTAATTATCCCCGTGTGATCAACAAAACCATTACAAATGTATATATATTCAGAGTGGCATTCAGGTAGCCAAGTGAAGCATGGCGATCAGGACTCCATCGAGTGCAGTCACGGTATCTCTATTCTCCATCTCACCTGATCTAAAGCAAATCTTCCTCAACAGTAACATTTTAAAAGGTTTTGCATCCAGGTGATTATTACATCTTCTCTCGGATCTCCTGTTTTACCTCGTAGGATGTGGTTGGTTTAGCAGCTCATATTTCTAGTTAGTGTAAGCTGAGATATTGGTGAGCCATGCTGCACCAGCAGATACACACCTCCTTATATTATTATCCAATTGAGAAGAAACCAGTCAGTTGTGAGCTAACATTTGGCATTCCAGCTGTTGATGACTACATCTCCCAGAATGCTAAGCCAGTCACGGCTGGTTGGACATAATAGGAAATATAGTCCATGACTGCTGGAGCGACAAACCTTAATTATTACTAAATGATCCACATACAAAACAAATTGTAAGTCGTTGATTTATTTGAAAATAAAATAAAAGACTCCACACTGCAGCATAGCAATAGCATTTATTTAGCATTATCTCTCAGAAAGAAGAGGTGCGTTTGTTGAACATCCCAAGTATTGTGTTCATATATTTAGTCAACACTGTGAATTTAGTGGGGATGGGGGAGGATTACTGTGTGTCTCATTCTTGAAGTTGTTGTGGGCTAATTTGTCTGATCTGTGGGGGATTTTGGGAGTGTCTTGTTTCTTTCTGGGTCAGAAATGTTAATAAGTCAATGTTCCAGGCTCTAATTTATGTAGAGAAGGCATCAGGGGGCACACGACATGACTGGTTAGCAGGCCAGGAGCCCCAGAGGGGAGAGATTGACGCTCTCAGTAAGGCTTGAATGGAAGCAAGGGTATTCACACGATTTAATCAGCTATCCCCAGTCCCTAGTAATGTGCACACAAGCTGTTCTCTAACATAATCACATACACCAGCCATGACTAACCTTTGGCACTCCAACTGTTGTGAGCTACATTTCCTATGGTGCTCAGCCAGCTACGTGGCGGGTTGAGTACTCTGCAAATGGATGGCTGAGCACCATAGGAAAAGTGGTCCAGCATAGTTTGTGTGTCAAATGTCAGTCATCACGACATACACATTTAACAGACCCTATTTCTGCCAAATGTTTTCATTTAAATATTGAGACGCTCAAAGGTTTAACCGAATTATTATATTGCCCAATCAGAGTCGCATTATTATTATTTTTTTTTTTTTTTTAAAGTATCACATTAAAAAAAGATATCCTCCGTGCTTCTTACAAGATGTGATAATAAGGCGAAACTATTCTAAAATGATAAAACATTTATAAAACGAATTGTTCACTAAAACTTACAAAAATATTCTATACTAAATAAAAAGCGTTGTTCATTGTTCTTCATTTGAGTCTTACATAAAAATTCGGAGTTGTTTAACCGATTTTTAGGTCAATGTTTTATGCAGGATTTAATGGATGGGGAAAAGAAACGATTACAATGACGATCATATTAAAAAGCGCCAACACATTCCGCAGCGCTGAATAGAACATAAAGCACATGTAAAATTCTTTAATCGCTAAATTGCAGTTCTACTAAATACTACCAAAGCATGCTTCTTTTTAAAACAGTTTGTTATTATTATGCTTGAAACATTAATAATATATAAAGAAAAATAATCTCAATAGTTCAGTTGTTTAAAATTAGGACTTGAGTGTGTATGTCTGTATTTATAATATATTATAACCACACACTGAAGATATATAATTTAGATATACAGTTTGTTCCCTGACTAATCGCTAAATACAAAAGCATATATCACATTTTAATAACTTGTAATACATAAAAGGATCAATGCACTCACAAAACAAGATACATCTTAAAACGGACGTTTTACTCATAACGTTATATGGATTCTAATTATAACAAGCATTAATATTTTTAGTTATTGTTAGTTTGCATTCAGCGTCATAGACGGGACTCTCGTGTAACAAAGGAATTTGCACCCCCCACTTAGTACCATCCTAGCCCACCCCATCCCACTTTCTCTAACTTACCTTGTTGATGATGTATACTATTTCTATATACTACAAGAAATGCAAAGAGAAATACAATAGTAACATGTCTTTACATAAGCACCTATATTGTGATAGAAGGTTGATGTGGATGAATAAGCAGGAGACCAATAAATACGTTTTTTACTTGAGAAGTGGGTGCCTTGTGTTAAATCTTCTGCAGTTTTTTTGTTTTTCGACCCCCCCCCCCCCCCCATTCCCATTCCCATCTCTGTACTGAGCGGTCACCTCTTTTCCTGGAAGTTCATTCTCCAATGTTGGTTTAAGATTTAGAGAAGGATATAAAATGAACACATCATACAGGATTCCTATATATAAAACATACATTAAAAACGAAAAATAATAAACTTGAACCTATGCGATAGTTAAATCAACTATGTATAGATATACTCCTTGTAGTAAATCAGTACAATATATTCGATTTTTAAATGACTAATAGTAATGTGCATGCAGATTACAAAAGATAGTTTTCTGAGGTTTCTGTACCCCGTATAATAATACTCACTGATCTCTCCTGTCTGTAGCTAGTGCTTTTTGGTGACTGAGACTTGAGCCAAATCCTCTCCTAGGGATGTGTATTGAACATAGACACCTTTGTTTATTCACACTTATGGGGGGGGGGGGGGGGTTTAGTCTTTTTATTATCTTTCCTATTTAATAGACTCACCACAAAGAGGCAAAGCACACTTCAGATAATAATGTGCAGGATTTCTTAACCAGAGAAAACTAACCCAAAGTCCCAGTGTTTGTTTTTCCAGGGTTTTTTTTTGCCGCCAGATGAGGGGCAGAGAAAAAAATCCAATATTTAGTTAATAAAATGAATGTGTCCCTGAAGTTTTATTCCTAGATTTACTTAACTATTACAAGTGCTTAGAAATGTCAATACGTTTTTTTTGTTTTGTTTTGTTTTTTTAGCAAACTAGCGCTTTAAGATGATTAGTAAAATAACTACTTGGCTACATATACGCTAATATTATATAAATAAATATGTTGATACAAATATATATGAATCCTAAGAATTCTGCAGTAGCTAAAGGACAACTGTTGAACGATTGCATCAAGTGTAGGCATTTTAAATAGAAATTCTTAATTGAAAAAATACAAATAAATAAATCTTATAGAGCCCTCATTGAAATAATTTCTATTTAAAATGCCTACACTAGATGCAATCTTTCCATTAAATATACGGCAAGTTCACTATTTAAGCAACTGATAAAATCGTCCAGGAGAGTGTCCAGTAACAAAGTAATTCTAACTTCCCTAACCCTCTCTATATATAATACAGTCTTGTTATATTATTGGATATAAAATATGCATTTTATGTCATGTATATATTGGCTCATATATGTCTTGGGGAGGGGGATAAACAAAAGTTATTTCACTCACCAGTAATAGCTGTTGACATATTGGAAATAATCGATTATAAGAGTGGAACAGGAATATTATACATCCCACTATGTAGAAACACGTGCCCCATTCTCCACTACAATTGTGGCAGCTCCTCCAGCTTTCCATAGGACCTCATTGGGTTCAAACTCTTCCTTCTCCTCAACACCTCATTACTGGAAGGATCAGGACATTGAAACGGATTAGAAACCCAATCTTCCTTTTATTCTCTGTATAGACCGGTCTTGGAGCTCATTCTGCTATTGGGCATTAAAAAGAGTTACAAGAGGAGGCTTTTGGTAAAAAGATCAGATCTCCAGTCTGCTTCACTTTGTATCTCCCCAAGGGTTCTTCCTTCTCTTTGAGGTTGAGTATCTTTTATCCTGCTACCCCTTTTATTATCCTGGATAGGATTTGCTGCCAAGAGTACAGTAAAGAAAACCCTTGACTGCTCCCAATACACATATCTGTCTGAGCCCTTCCTCCTCACCCCCAACACTAGAAATACACAGAAAAGACTGAGAAGAAGCTGCGATCACTTTAGCTGTGTGGATCTACAAGGCACCGACACTTACCAAAGTCTTAGAAAAGTTAATGTACAAACGCTCTATCGTTAAGTAGTAAAATTGATATGAGATGGGATTTACTGCCGGTCATTAACGTACAATATTGAGAAACAGAACAATAACTCTTTGTGTGGATTACTGAGTTGGAAGAAAAATCAGGATCACACATTTCCACACGTGTGGCTGTTTTATTGCACGGTTTGTACCATTTTGTTCACCTCTACATTTCCTATCGAACTTCTAACAGCTAATTTCCTCAAGTTTAGTCTACTTTTTTACTCTTCTGTATAAAATGTTGATTTTATTTTATAATTACCAATAAATAAAGGTGTCTATCACAATTAGAGTGCTTCCTTTATTTTACCCTTGTTATAATTTAGTGCTGATTTTTATACTATGAATTATTATTATTTGTAACTGCGATTAAAATATATTTTAATCATCTGGCAAGCTTTCCAGCATACTTTCGATACCAAAAAAAAAAAAAAGTTCGTTATTGTATTTAGGATTTCGGATATTATGAATATATTGATTTAAGCCAAACATTTCTCAATCAAAAGAGTCTGATATCTTTTTTCCCCAAAGAGATACATTTATTATTGAAGCATCATCATCATGATTATCATTTTTTTTTTTTTTTTTGCCAAATAATTTTAAAACAATACATTAGAATTCAATTTACAACCCGATTGTTCGGTTATATATCAGTACGGAAACCAAACAAATAAATAATTACAATTGCAGATGCAATGGAAAGTCATTGTTTTCGGGCTACTTGGATAAGGAACGGAGTGGATGAATCGTGGTAATTTAATTTGGAAGTCTCCTGGACAAGTTGTGTGCAAAATTGTCTGCTGTACATTTCAATTCGCCCAAATACATTAATTTAAATTCAGCGAATTAAACACAACTTATACCCGAAAACACTGTCAAAAATATGGAACACGGTATATATATATTTTACATTGCTATGTTGAGGTTTCTATGCTAAACTGTCACAATGTGTTCAATAGACCAGCAATACAGTGTTGCTTTGTATGTACATTTCCATTGCTTGGAAACGAGAGAAAAAAAGAGGAAATCCCCATTCGCTTTTATAGCATGCTTTATGTTAAATCCTAATGCATATTAACACTGTAAAGATAGTACTAACAACTGCTCTTATAAAATTAATCTTGACATTTCAATATATACATCCTTTCAGTCCTTTTTTTTAAAACAATGCTTAACATAAAAAAACAAGCTTATAGTAACATTAAAATGTCATATCCAGTCAAACATGTGTCCATATATGTATATATATCAATGTCCCGGTGTATTTTGGTAATACTTTCAAAGATATCACTGAATAGACTCCTTTGAAATCAAAACAACCATCTGAATTTGGTGGTTCAGTTGTTTTTTTCCTTTTCTAGTGACCAGATATTTTTTTTATTATACGTCTCAGTCTCAGAAGAATGGGTTCCCCATATAATATATATGTAAGCATTTATATGTGTATATAAATCACACGGGTCTGTCCACAGCATATTGACATGCACTTAAATTGGATCCTGGATTTTGAACACTCGCATATCCAAAACTAGAGTGCTGCTTGGCTTTGAGTCTAAGGCTTGCCAGGCTGGAGTTACATGTGTCCCGGTAGACATAAGGAGGTGTTGGAGGGGCATAAGGACAGGCTGGGTTTGGCACAGCTGAATTGAGGGATGGGTTACTCAAGTTGTTGAGGTTGTTCAAGCTGTTGAGGCTGGATCCTGGTACTCCAGTGACTGCTGAGGGCACCATGCTAGAGGACATGCTCATGGAGGAGATGGAGTTGGGTGAGGAGAACATACTCTGGGAGGACAAAGGGTTGACATTCATGGAGTTGAAGAAAGGAAAGCTCTTGGTTGATAAGGAGGCAGAAGTCAGGCCCTTGGCAGCCCAGTTGTTGTAGGAGTAGCCGGGATACATGTCATCATAAGGCTGCATGAGCCCATTGAATTGAGGGCCAAAGCCATTCTTACACAACTCTGCCTGCTGGTTCCTCTCTCTCTTCCTCCACTTGGCTCTGCGGTTCTTGAACCACACCTGCGACAGAAGAACACAATCCAGATTACTGTTGTGGCACTTATACACCAGGTTAATAAAACAAACTGAAGGAGATCATTAACAAAATATACAATTAATGCTGACACACTTTAGCTGGGGTGAAACTTGTTAGCGCGCGCTAACCTTGCTGAGGGTGATTGGAGCTGCAGTCCACAATATTTGAAATAGATCTGATTACCACTCAGCCGTTTTACCTGATTGACGTAACTGTTTACACTTGCTAAGCGAGAGCGCCAGAACGTGTTATGTATACATTAAAATACTAGTCTATTGTGATAAAAGACGTAAAAATGATTTTGGTTTCCATAGTGATTGCTCTGCTTTTGTAACATTGTCTCCAGAAACGCGCTCTATATATCACCCCCATGAACAAATACCGCGTGGGCCCACCAGATTTATGCAGATCCTAAATTGTAACTCCATCTAACCTGTCTGGGACTAGATTTAATCCCAGTAAGTGCACTCTCCTTACCAATTAGTTCAAGCCTGTCTATTTCTGAAAAAAACTACTACTACGTGACAATTAAAATTAGATACCGAAATATAAAACATCTGATGTACTAAAAACCGAGGTAGAACTGATCCTGTTTTACTTACCCAATTCATACAAGCTGGGGCAGTGTATTAGTAATGCATGGCAAATAGTGCTATAGCTCTACATAGACTAGTCTTGTACAGCAGGTCGTTTTTCATGGACAATATTAGAACACATACTTGTCTGGTTTAAAACCTAGGAGATCCTTCCTGTGTAAATCTGCTGTGACTGATAGAAAGTTCTTAGCTAACTTGTCCTCTCTCTTTCAATTGTCTGCAGCACTTGGCTTTTAACTTTATGCGAAAATCAAATACCTGGAACCTTCCCCCAGACAAAGAAAAAAAATGAAATCAGTCTGCTAACACTGAAATGGCTAACCTTTGGCACTGCAGTTGTTGTGGACAGCTAAATAGCTGTATGATCTGCATGGTGGTTGTAGTAGACAATAGCGGGAGTGCCAAAGGTTGGCTATCTCTGGGCTAGGATCTCCAATACACATCTTAGTGTCTGAATTGTCAGTCACCCTCACTTAAACCCCCCTACAGAGAGAGTTTGTGTATTGGAGCAGTCGCTGGGCCACCCTTGTTTACACAAATCATGTTGTACATTACACATCACTGTTAACTGTACCATTAATCCATGGCACTCATTTGACAAGAAGCACACTAGACACCCCTAAGATTCCCAAAATGTTGCTAATTTGAGTCGCACAGATATCTTTAACCAGCTCTGATAAAATACCTGATTTGGCTTCCTTAATGAGAACCTTTCATGTTACAGACGATTATACTGGAATGGCAGGACTTGATCAGTGTGACAGGTTATATGGTTTAGTACTGTCATTAGGTACTGCCTTGTCTCTTTTAATTTGAAAATAACAAACAGTATATACTAAATAGATATATAATGTGTGTGTGTATATGAACGTTTATATATATATATAAAAAAAGATATATAATCGTTACTATATATTTAATATGTCAGTCAATTATATATATATGTATGTATATTTATGTACGTGAATATACATATATTAACACACATATATATATATATATTACACATTATACATATATTATTATTGAACTATTTTCTACCCCCCATTTTAGGTCTGTGTATAAATATATATATATATATATATATATATATATATATATATACATGTTAGTTTCACTGGGGCAATTTTAAATGTTATTTTAGGTTTTTTTGCCCCAACCCTTTGTAGATTTATGACATCTATTTTTGCTTTAACATAAAACGAATGTCTTGTGTGCTGTTGTCTCTTCATTGTACAACTTCTTTCTCTTTGCTGTGTTAATATTTGCAAACACAACTTGCCCCTGAGACAAATTACCTCAATAGCAAAGCTTAAGAAATATACAAACTGTGTTCAAGGCTGTGTCTTGCATCGTCCCTATAAATCTTATCTCTTCCAGAGGCAGAGGTTGCATGAACCCAGTTTGCTCAGCATAATTTCAAATCAGTCTAGTTTTACTGGAATATCATTTACCAGACACATATTGATATACCCCTTCAGAACATGTGTTCCATTCCAAATATCTGTTTAAAGCCATAAAATGCATAGATCACATATGGTGAAAACAATCCTGCAGATTTTCCCAAGAGACAACTTCAAGTCATTTTACATGCTGAAATAAAGCATAATTATCACATTAATTCCACTTATCCCACAGATGTTTAAATACGCAGACTGTGCACAGCAGCCTCGGTATATAAAACGGGATTATTTCAGATCCATACAGGAACTCGAACTTTTAAAACGCTGCTCGTTTCTATTTCACCCATATGTCCTTATCACAATATTACTAGAGGAAGATTTTGTTTTATTGCTAATCTTAACTGTGATATTTTTTATTGTGGCAGCGAAAGGGTCAAATTCACCCACAATTTCACGCAGCTGGACGGTGCAAAATATGTAAAAATAAATCGACTTATTTAATTTATGTGTGACTTGTTATTTTTTAATGCAGTAGTAAGGGTTGAATACCAGATACATCCTTCGTGGACGTTATTTTTCTTTTCCTTTCGGTTTAGCAGTTTAAGTACTTTGCAGTCCCTAATACTATGGCTACTATATTTTGTATTTGAACACAGCATGCAAGTTGTTCCAGTTTCTGTAGCATGAATACACAAATCAGAACTGCGCTGCAATGTTCCTTAGGCAGTAGTACTTACCCTGACTCTGGCCTCGGTGAGGTTGGTCCACACAGCGATTTCCTCCCTGGTGGACATGTCTGGGTAGCGGTTTCTCTGGAAGGTGGCCTCTAGTTCCTGCAGCTGTTGGCTGGTAAAATGGGTCCTCTGTCTGCGTTGTCTTTTCTTTTTGGAGGGGTCATCCGCACTGCTGTCTTCATTTTTACTTGTATGACTTTTTTCCTTATCTAAGGAAATAGAAAATAAAAATATTTTTTAACATTCTGTTCATGTTTCATTGCCATCCGATCTTTTAATAATAAACATGCTTCATGTTTTTTTTTTTAAATAAAGCACAATAAAAATCTGCCATACAGAAATATTTTAATACAATCTTTGTGATTTCTTGCACATTGGTCACATTTTTGGACATTCATGCCGCCTACATCTTTTATTATAAGACAAAGCAGCGCAACTCTGGGGCAAAGTCCCTCAAGTGGAGCAGTTAGTAGGAACCATCCAATGGTTTCTATGGTGATTGCCCCACATTAGAAACATTGCCTTAAATTGCCTATGTACATAATTCCCACATTCTGTAAAACATCGGCGTCGATCAAAGGTCACGACGCAGAATTAGATTTAAAAAAATAAAACGTACGAGGTTATTCAACCCAAAAATAACAAAAGATATTTCAATACTTTTACTAGGAATAGTTTTTTCCGATTTATTTATACCTGACCCCTATCTATCCGTGATGTAATATAAACCGCTTTACAAGTCACTTCTGCTGCTTTCATTTAGCATCAGCCATTTTGATGTGTTTATTGCTGCTGGCTAATCCGTCCTAATTTATTTCACCCAATTATCCACAGTGTAGTTTTTCGATTCTTACAAGGTGGATACCAATATTGCAATTCTTATATGACTCAGATCTCACAGCAGACAGAATACATAGAAATAATTGACTCATTATGTACGACAAATTGCACTCGTCAAAGCGATTTATTAAAATATCTCACTGCAGTTTCAGTTTCATAAACTGAATACAGGGAGACTGATTGTTCCTAGTAAGGGGCAGATTATTGTATCTGTAACATGGCACATTCCCTTGTTATGTATTATATGTTCGATTATAGCAGACACAGGAACGCGCAGAGAAGGCTTGTGATAAATTGATTAAAGGTAATTGAATCTAAAGTAAATAAAACTTCTCTCTGCGCTTGTTTGACAGATGATTTCAAACTGGTTATAGGATAGGGACAAATTAATACACATAATTGTATATATATATATATATACACACACAAAATACTATATGCTATGCACATTTAAAACTATTAAAGTAAATCCAAATGTTCAGTTAGTGAGATAGTGGCTTGAAAAACAAAAACAAATTACACATTATATCAATTTATTTAAACAATAATAATAAAGATAATATTGTCACGTAGCTACAGAAAACAAATGGCATTTGTATTTCTTACAATTAAATAACTCTATATATAATTAGGTAAAAATAAAATGTTATGTGCATTAAAAATTGCATGATACAAATATATTTATAAATACAAGCAAATACAACATTTGAAGCAGATGTAACCACATGAGGATTCCTCCATTAGTTGCCAAGAGGAACAATAAGACGATGTGATAAGGCTGGTGTGGTTTGGGCCGGATCTTACCTGTGGCTTCTGGGCTGGAGGTATCTGAGATAGTGTGAACCTCCAGTCTCTGCTTACACTCCACAGAGCGCTGCCCCAAAGATGAAGCCATGGACACAAGAGTCACTGCCTGATGGTGATGATGGGTATGAGCTGTAGCCAGTTTACTCCCAGTCAAATGATCCAAATGTAAAGGGTCTTTCATATAGTTCATCGATGATGTGAGTATAACAAAACTGGCTTCCAAAATAAAGTATCCGAGTGAGAGGTAAAAAGTGCTCAGGTTACAGGGAAATCAGGAGAGAGTGAACAAATTCTCTATAGCTTGCAACAAAAGTCAGTTCCACTATGTGTCCAACTGGTGGCACCAGATCTATAGATATTAAAGTAGTGAGACTGGGTGAAATAGTTTCAGCAAGTCACTTGTTAAGTACAGGCTTAAGGAGCCTTACATGTAAGTCCTGCTGAGTCCACTGCAGTCATTAAGCTGATGGGACTTTCTTTCCCTCCTCTCTGTATTACAGGAGGCTGTGGTGCTGATCAAGAATGATGCAGAATGATCTCTCTATTAAGGAAGCAGGCATTGCATTATGTGGCATTAGGAAGAGACTAGAAAGTGTCAGTGGCTAGTGGCCTGCCACTGTACCCAGGGCTCACACTAATAACAGGAGCATTCACTAGCAGGAGCAGGGCTGCTCTTTCACAAGTGACAATGGAGATTCAGTGATGGCTCAGCCTCTTCCCTGTTGGACTAACATCTTAAAATCTGAGATGTCCTACCCAGCTCCATGACGTCACCTCCTCCTGACAGTACACCCAACCAGTGAGCAGGGCAACCAATCACAGGCATTTGCTGGCATCCAGTCTGTGACGTTTGATAAATGGGCGGAGCCTATGTAATTATAGCTCCCAATAGCAAACGTGAAGGGGTGGATGACTTCTTACTGCAGTATCTAGCAGGAATACACTCTGATCCAGCGTGAGACTGGGGAGGTTTATGGAGAGACGATTCCGAATTAACACCATAGAATGAACGAAGACTCTATTTTATATACCATTATTCTCTTATTATAACATGACATTTGACAAAACAAAAACATTTTTCATTTTGTCTGACAGATGAGCGTTAAACATGTAAATAAACAGATAGTTGGTGCTTTTCATATGACATTTTAAAACAGTTATGTATATATATAATATCTAATAGTTTAAACTGCAGAACATGTATTTATAAAGGAATGCATGTTCTACATATATTATATATACGTGTGTGTCTACTCATAGAAATTAAATATAAGTTACTTTTAGATTTATATACATAAAATATATACCAAATACACATACTGAGTAGATGCTGAACCCATGCTTAATGCCTCAAATCATGTTCTATTATCTTATTACTATATTAAGGCATTACTAATACGTTAGTAAACGAATTACAGTTTCCATACATTTATGGTAGTGACAGTTTGAATATGCCATAAACACGGACATTAAACAGATCAAGAATCAATCGAAATCAGAAGAACATTTTCTCACATTAAGTTTGCGTATTTACACAGACATGTCAAGACAGGGGCAGGATTCCAAGGTTTTATACATTGTGACAACTTTATGTGCACAACCCAGCTAAAGAATTTATTTTCTTTTTTTGCAGCTTTTTTTTCTCAAACTTATTATTCCATGTATGTACATTGAGCTAGGAGAAAACGTACTCTGCCAGTCCCATCCAGAGCAAGATGCCTCATTGTCCCCAATATAAAATATAACAGTACACTATCTGACACAAGTACAACAGGGAGATACAGTGGCTAATATCAGAATGACTCTGACAAGATGTACAATGTGTATGATTACATGTTAAGCCCTATGTGTGCATTCCAGCATCTATATATTAATATATCTATCTACCTATCAGTCAGTCTGCCTATATGTGTATACACAGCACATAAAGTTATCTATTCATTAATACAGTTCACACATATCCTTTAACGTTTAGTAAATGCATTTAATTTACACATGTAATCTGTTATTTAATAAAATAATAAAATTGTATCTATCTACCTATCCATCTAACTATATATATGTATACATATGTATTTTTTTTTCTGTCTGTCTGTCCACATAATGTAATTTACGCAAACATATAGTTATCCATTTTACAAATTCATATTAATTTGTTTTACTGAATAAATTAAATTTACACTATCTATCTATCTATCTATCTATCTATCTATCTCACATAGCGCTACTCCATTTTATATTTTAATGTTTAATTATTTGAATGAAATTTGCACACACACATATATATCTGATAATGAATAATTATAATTAAGTAATTAAAACTATTTAGAAGTCTGTCCGCATAGCTAACACTATCTATCTATCTATCTATCTATCTATCTATCTATCTATCTATCTATCTATCTATCTAACTATTTGTCTATCATCTATCTATCTATGTATTTGTCACTGTAATATCTCCCGACATCTCTGTTTTATTGCCTGTGAATGCATTTTGCAGTTACAGATTAGGAAATAAAATTACCTAAAATTAATTTGGATTCAGTTCATTATGTGATGTTGTTATCCCTGAGATTTGGCACAGAATCTTTTTCTCAGACCCCACAGCGTTTCGATAGAGACAATGCTCTTAAATGTGTAGTGCTTTTTAATCTGATAAGACTCTAATTTGCTTAAGTCTTTTAAATAGGGGTTTAGACTGGCCCTAGCCGTTTTCTTATTGAATTGCCTCTAATTCCCACCAGATCATAAAGTATATGGTGTAAAGTAAATATTTCCCATTTTTGCTCAGCAGTTGATGACCTATAACTATGTCAATATGAATCTGGATCAATCGTAAAACTATTTATTTATTAACTATATCTGCTCTTCTGAAAGCAGTGAGTGGTTTAATCAGAAAATGGGTGGTTCACTGTACAGGGGAAGAAATTGAGAATACGAGATGGACAATTTAATTGTCTTTAGATAATGCTGTCATAGGATGTCTGTATAGAAACGGGTAGATCTAGGTAGATTCCATGGTGGGGCATCTGCCTGCTTTCAAATCATTGTGTGGCAACATTCGTATTACTCTCACCCAGGCCCAAATTCTGGCTAGGCGTGATCGGTCTTTATTCAAACTAATAACCCGTAGTGCCCCACCACTCATTAAAACAAATCAAGTTTCGCTAGTAGGGTGTTATAAATAATACAGTGTTCCAAAACAGGTCTTACCCCCCTCTTTCCCTCTCAGCCGGTCAGCATTTACCCATTCAGTCAAGCACACACCTGGGAAACCTGATACTGGCACATGCATGATCTGCTTCATACCCAATATTGACTATGTACCAGTGATAGCCGTGCACCATATATAACTGTATCTATAACAGTAATAATCACTAGGGACTTTGCGGCAGCTGAATAATATCTATCATAAGATGACCATAAGGGAAAAGGCAGCAAAGAACATGAAATAAATAATTACAATCAAGTCCTCTCTCTCTGTCTCTCTCTCTCTCTCTCTCTCTATTTGTTTCTCTCTCTCTCTTTCTTTCTCCTTTTTCTATTTCTTTCTTTCTTTCTTTCTCTCTTTCTATTTATTTATTTCTCTCTCTCTCTTTCGCATAAATGCCCTTTCTGTCCCTTTTCCTAGTACACACACTCCCTAGTTCGCTCCATTCGACACATAGAGATAAATATGAATACTGATCCAGATGATTGATCGCTTTGCCTGTGCTGTTGAACGGTGTTTGCCAACAATAAATCCGGTAATACTACCAAGGATCACTTTCTTTTTTTTTTAAAGCCCCATTGGTTCTGACATGTTACATGTCTGATCACTGCACTAACACACAATATGTTTGCAACATGTTTAAATCTGTTGGATCATTAAGGGCATATCGCTACAGGTAAAACCAATTTATTGTCACCAAGTGCTGACATTTCATCTACCTAATTAACATCCTAATGAATTACCCCGCGTCATCTTGTGAAGGCATCGGATGAATTACAATTAATAATGGGATAAGTGCATTCATCCAGGTTTTATTGTATAATTGCCGTAGTGACAACTACAATAACATTGTATTTGTATATCTCTTCTATGTTAAAACAAGTGTTGATTGACATTGGATTCGCAGTGAAGTTGCATGTGGAGATAAATATTATTGATCACCTTATTAATTTATATAGAATAGTGTTGTTTTTTTAAACAGTTCTGATAAGATAGTCTATCTTTACAAACTATTAGGTTATCCATTAAAAGTTACTGCCACTCTGAAAGTTCATTCAGACTTCAGATGGTCTTATTTTATTATTTGTCCTGATTTCCTGTGTTTAAGGGTCGTGTATAAAAAAAACTGCCATTTAAACTGCATTCGTGCATATAAAATACAGTATAGTGTTATTTCTCTGCCTCATGCGTATTATCACGTTAAATGTACATACAATACAATAAAAAGGCAACACATTAACCCAATGTATTAACAAAAAGAACATGTTTACCAGTAAATACTTTTTTATGGTATTAATGTTATTCTAGCTGGATATATTTTACATGTGCCCACTAGTAAAAATACACACTCCCCAAAATATTTTGTTTACGTGTATTAAAACAAAATATCTATAATAAAATCGTATAGTTCCACATAAAATTAATGTGATAAATAAATGTAGTATAATAAACAACGCAATCGATCGAAACCTACAAAAAACTACTTAGAAAGAAGTAATTAATGTTCAGAATATCTAACAATCACGGATTTCTCCTGTTAGAGCTGAAAGACTTTTATTCTTCAAAGAAATTATGTATTTTTATCTATCCCAAAAGTCTACTAATTTCCCTACATTCGCCATCACCGCTGTCAGACAAACAGCATAATAATAATAATAATAATAATAATAATAATAATAATAATAATAATAATAATACGACATAACATGTAACTGCATTAACTCCCTGTGATGTAACCATCCGTATCTATAAGTATATATAAAGTGGTGTAATTAATAATAATCTCTTTTGAGGTGAGGATATACCCATTACACAGTGTGTGGCCTTGTGCAAAGGTACATATAAACGGCCCTCTATGTTCTGCATGGTATTCCACCAAGTAAATACAGGTGCAGCCCTTGGGCTCTCTGCCATTTCACTCATTGCTCTGTATAATTGAATATTTGCTATGGAGTTATGGGGATACATTTAAATAAACCGGCGAGGCGACAACAATATCCTGTAATGTATTTTATGATTACAGGAAGGCAGTGGTGACTTTCACGCTTCCACAATCCTAACACTATAGAAATTGCAGTCCAACCATTAACCATCCTTACAATAAGGCCTTTAGTTTGAACGTTGTCTTGTCTGTGTTTAATAAAGATGCAGAATTTCCAGGCATAGTCTATGGCTCCCAATGGAAAATGTTCTTTCTGGAGTAATATTCCAATAATAATAAAGTATATTCGCATATACTCTTCCCCTGCATGGTTTGCTGTCTTGTAACTTTGTCTGTCTTCCTATCACATATCTGGATTACTGGCTATACTCCTAGATGGAGAGCCATTAATTAGCATTCAGTCAATATTAGGCAAAAGACAATGCTTTTTACATAGGATTAAGCAGACATCAGATTGTTCCATTAGGATATTCCTGCTCACGTAAAACGCTTTGCTTATACATTTCCTGCTCCCCAGAGTCATTCCAGTAACTATCGCATATATTATGAAGAAGGGGAAATACAGCTAGCAAAACATCGCTTTCTTTGAGACACTTACAGACAGGGCAGTCCCTGCCACAATTATGGCCTTGTTTCTAATTAGCACGAATTTATTTAGATTTTGTCTTTAATTTATGCTAAGTAGCATTGCGAAAACACCAAAAGGAAATTAATATTTTGCAAATGATTTATTACAGACCTGACTGAAATAAACAGCAGACTGTTCAGCAGTAAATAAATGATTGTCCCATATGTACACATATACAGTATCTGTATACACACATATACATTCATATATACACATACTTTCATATGCATTCATATACATCAATATATACACATATAAATTCGTATATACACATACACATTAATATATACGCATACACATACATTTAATACATTTATCGAATTTTGACCACTTTTTATTTTACAGAAACCACTAAAATAATTTCACTGACTGCACTATATAAAATATTACTTTTTTACATCTTTTTTAAAATGTATAGAGCTAATTTACCCTGTCAGACCTATTCTAAAATAATTAAAATCCTATTAATTTCCATCCTATAGGTTCGTCCTACAAACAATAGGAAATATTACACTAACTATAAAGATAGATTACATATTATATATTATATACATATTATACCTACGTAAAAAGAGGGAGCTATAACTTCTAGTTTATTTCAAATAAAAATGTACAATATCTTTTTCTGCTGCAAGTATAACAAAGCTAAATAAATAAACAAGATATACCAAGACGTCTTAACTTTTTAATTTACAGGAAATGTTACATATACTAGATCTTCCTAGTAATAGCTCAGAAATTCATCATTCGTTTCACCTTACGGAAAGTAAACGTCACCATGCCATGTTAGGTAATGTAATGGTATTAACATATCCAGCATTACCCAGTCGGATAAGACTTTAATGGACCAAAATCCAATCCCCATATTTCTCGAGTAAAATTTGATTAAGACCACGTGTCTTTTGATACTTTTGGAAGTGGATGGCCCATTGTCGAACTCCCCTACTTCGAATGCCATGTAACTAGTTCAATTCATAACATAAGTGCACTTAAATGACATAACTGCACTTAAACCGAATGCACTACGGTACAGATCACAATTATGGACCTTCTAATGTGCAATGATAAATTATTATTTATTTATTGTTATTTATTCACATGTCCTTGTTGCTTACTAATTATAGGGCTTAGAGTTAATATTTGTTAAAACAAAGATCTGCAATACAAGGCAATAACAAAAGGCTAAGATTAAGGCAATACAAGGCTATAACACGATGTGGACCAGAATATACATCGGTATTGAAATATGTACTAATGAATGCATAGTGTTACCACCTAAAATAAAGACTCATACTTTAAACAAGTAAATATTGTAATTAAAGAAAAACAGTAAATGCATTTGATGTACTTAAAAAGAGTAAAAATCATGATTGAATAAAAATAAAAATCACAATAAATATATTTAAATTAAATAATAATCATTAAACTGCAAAACAAACAAAAGCATAGTATTTTAGTTCTCAAGGCACGTGGGCTTTTTGAGTAATTCTGACCTTCCAATGGTTTCCTTAAAATTTCCAAATGACAATTATTGAATATTAATTAACGCTTCAATACAAAGATAACTCAGCGGGGTACAACAATGAGTAACACAATATTACGTCCGATGATTCCTATATAAAAGTATATAATAAGTTAATACTATCCAGTGCCCTGTCACCTCGAATACAGATTAATTATCCCCTTTGTGAATTACTTTTCATCTCCTCGCTTTGACCACAGCCACGTCACATGTGGATATACGAAAAATGACCAGCTGTACCATTTGGATTAGGACACTCATGGATAACCTTTGGTACTCCAGCTGTTATGGACTGCACGTACAGTGGTGCTCAGTCAGCCATGTGCAAAGGTTTAGTAATCCTTTTAGCATTAGATATTTTTTCGGGGCCCTCAACTGATGAGGCCCGGAACATCAAATATTATTGCCCATTTATATGCGTAATACATTCATTTACATTCCGGCCTTGTAAAAAAAAAAAAAAAAACCCTGTATCATAAGGTCCTGGGATTGTTAATAATTAATAGAGGAAAATGAACTGTGTGAAATTAGGAAAAATGACTCATATTGTGCAGCCTGTAGAATTGAATATATTTTATATAAAGCTGAAACAAGGTCATTTTTCTAGACTTGACAGCTCCATTATGTTAACCTTTTTCTGCAGTGGCAGCAGAGGGCGCTCCAAGACTATGCCTGAAGGTCTTCTCTAAGCTAAAACCAAGTCTCCTGGCCTAACCTTTTCTCACCCCCCCCCCCCCCCCCTCTTCGTAAGTCCCACTCTTGAGATCATGTCTAGTTTCTAGATTTCACCATTGGATTCTCTAGTTTCCAATTATTTTTAGAGAGGTCCTGATCATGAAGAAATATATTTCGATATATACGAATTTTAAATTGACTACATAGTATCAAACAAAATATGTCACTGTGGGGAATATATTTCCGTCATTGTATTAATACCAGTATAATAATAATGTCCCATATATTCTATCATCTGTCTATGTATCTATGTATCTATCTATCTATTTATCTATCTATCTATCTATCTATCTATCTATCTATCTATCTATCTATCAATCTATAATTTATCTCTCTCTCTTTATATATTCTGTATTTCACTAATTACCATCTATGGATAATAAAGATTGCTTACCGCAAGTACTTTTATGCTGTCTGCCATTTTTTGTGCCTGTCTCTTTCCTGCAGCCATCTGTCCCCCCAATAGAGAAATCCCCTTTCTTCATAGATGCCTCCTTTGTAAAGAGACACTGTACTGCAGAGGGCTGAACCCCTGAATTCAGAAACAGAAAGGGGGTTTAATTGTGGGGCTTACAGAAAGGAAAAACTTACATTTCATTACAACTGCAATGAGCATGGCTTCTTCCTCTTATTACTCTCTTCTTTATTTATCGGTTAAAAGATTTAATTAATTTGATGCTAAGAGGAATTATAACTTCAGCCATGACAAAGTAACATTTCCCATCTCTTCATAAACAATTGCAATTTGCACAGTGACAACTTTTTTTTAGATCTAGATACAGGTTAAATCACACTAGAGATGGCTAACCTTTGACAACTGATTGGGGACTAGATTTCCCATGACGCTCAGCCAGCCACATGTAACCCAAGGCAAACTGGAATGCCAAAGGTTAACCTTTACTGTACTATATCAAAGGGAAAGCGCCATTTCGATAAACAAGAGGTTTACACAAATAACACTGCCCTTCAAGACATACATCAGTTTACAGAACACTGGATCACTAGAGAGTCTCATTCCCAAGAGCCAAGCCCTTAATATCAGTATAATGGGGAAACTGTGCTTACCTAATTGAACACAGGAGGCTGTCACCAGTTTGCGACAGTTAGTCTCCATGATGTTGTGATTTCCAGTTATCTGCAAAAGTGTAAAAATAAAAACGAATTAGATTAAATTCCTGTTTGATACATGCTTATAAGTAGACTTTATAACGATGCACAGAAAAATACTTTATAGTTGAAAGAAAAATATTCTACAAACTACACCGTGCAAAGTATCGAAGATGAGCTAATATTTTATCCATTTGTGTTCCTGCATATATATTGTTACATACATGCATTTGATCAACAGAAAACGTTAATAATAATAATGCATATACATTTCTATATTTTGAACAGGTTCATCCTTATAGTAATTCATATGCATCACTGAAACCAATATATAAAGATATGAAGGTGATCGGTATTTATAAAATCGTTAAAATCTGTGTGTAGATAAGAAACAAGCATTAAGATGCATTTTACAATAATTATTCTAAGTATTGTTTTTTTCTTTCTTTCTTTCTTTCTGTATCTCTTTGTGCTTTTCATCATTAATTAATGTCATTACCTTCTAGGAAAACATCAGCTAATTATAGAAAGCGCTATAAATTTCACTACTCATTGAGTCATTTGTTAAATTAGATTTTAATTAATGAGGTTTCACCTCCTTGAGATGTCGGCCTACACAGGCAGACTGAAGCCAGATTTAGCATTGATTATTTAGGGCAGAAAGAAAAAGAGAACGGCACAATACACAATAAAACAGAACATAGTAAAAAAAAAATATAATGAGAAAAGAGTAATACGCAATAACACAGGTACAAATACATAGACACGTCACAGAACAGCATGATGCATAAACATGTGTGGAAAATATCACTACTTCCTCTTTATGTTTACTATCCTGTTGATTTAGCTCAATTCTGATGATGCCAGTAATTGTTGTGTGTAACAGTAAGTGACTAAACTAAGTGTACAGCCTAATAGTGTGTTGTGTCTCCCAAGGGTAATGCCCCTATGCCTTTATTTAGTAGCCAGGCTGTTTATTTATTTTTTTTTTTTATATATATATATCTATATATTTTTTTGCAATCAGGTTTTTCTTTTACTTTTTTTTATTTATTCCGGGTCTGTGCCAGAGAGCAGGAGTTTGGCTCGCCCAGATCTGAGTGATTCTGCAGGAAAATCACAGGATTAGTGCCTGATTGAGATGTCTGTTCATGAGATATTACAAAATTCATTATCACAGCTCTCGACTAACTCGATATGAAGTAACACAGATGGGATTTTATTAGTTCAGGATTGGAATGTTTACTTATGTTAATTTCACTGGAAATTTGCATGTCATCATCTGCTAATCTTTTTCTTTTAATGTCTGCACTGGGTGAATGATTTGTTGACGTCTGAATTGATGCAGCTTTTCGACCTGAACCCATGGTCCAATTATTACAATGATAACATTATAAATAAACCTTCTTATGGATATCACACTCCTACTTTTATCCCCCTGCTCCCTTGCTATTTCTCTATTTCTAGTGAGCATTAGTGATTTTAGTTATCTAATTTAGAAACCTAATACAAACGAATACAATGGCCACTTCCACACATTCACTTTCATATTTTAATACACTGAATAAAACAAATATGTGTAACAAACCTGAAATGTATGTATACAATATGATGACACTAAATGCACAAAGCCAAAGTATCTGCTTCTTACAATAAGTATTTAGTTGACAGTCAGCCAATTTTTATTTATTAGATGCACACATATATTACAAAGCATTTGCACACACACACACACACACACACACACACACACACACACACACATATATATATATATATATATATGTGTGTGTGTATATATCAGTATATATATATATATATATATACACACACAAACACACATATATATGTATGTATACATACTTATATAAATATGTTTAAAACACATAAACATAGCTCTCTCTCTCTAGTTATAAACACACACACAAATGTTATTGTAGTTTGCAGCTTTAAATGCATATATAGTGTTTATAAATTTAAAATATCAAAAAGTATTTAAAAAAAAATAAGGGTTGCAATTTGATTTTTTTTAAAACATTTTTAATGGTCTTAAAGTTATCATCTTTCGAGATCCCCCCTAATATTTTACCCCCTCCTTTCAGTTTATGACTATACAGTAAACTGATTTGTTTTTGCCCCATGTCAAGTTTCAGACTGTGAGAATTGTGCTTTCACATAATGTTAGACTAGACTGCAGTTATAGCAATGATGGTAACAAGACCTCCTGGCCTATTTACAGTACAATGGCACTATGATATAAACACTTCTGGAAAATATTGGACCACCAACTTGTCTGCGAGCCTGCTACTTGCCCTAACTTTATGCTTACAATTTAAAGGAACCCTTTTAAGTTTGTTCCATAATTGTAGAATTCGGCGTTCCAATTACCCCAGCTGCTCTGCAGCTTTAAACCAAACTGTAGCAAAGAGTATTTTTTACTTATAATTCCTGTCTGCGCCCTGTAGAGTCTGCTACAAAAAAAAAATGATACAGTAAATTTTAAGTTGTCCACTTATGTGTTAGGGAACGGTGACATTAAAAAATAGTGATATGTAATTTTATGTCTGGGGCACATTTAGCAATATTTCACACATATCAGTATCATGTGAACTTATCCTCAGATCTAAAACCATCTGGATTTAGTTTGTCTTCTATTACCAAACTTGCTTGACATTCTAACACGGCTTTAAGGGAAGTCTGAGCACTTTCACCACGGTTCTTAAGTACAAATAAAAACAAATTAAAAAAAATGGAAGCATTTTAACTTCACTTAATCCGTATTGCAAACTTGTTAAAATGCGTGTTTTTAAAAAAATTTCTTCGTGCAAAAAGTTGTTCTTTATGGGTTATTGTAAACATTTAAATCATTAAATAAACGTCGCCCACAATGTGAACATTTATGCAAATCCTAATATTTGACACTTACATTTTGAGTTAATAACAAATTAGCAGTATAGTCGCTGACTATACATTTTTGGAATGCATGCATCCAAACTAAAAAGGGATTTATTTGTTTACAGATCTATAGACATATATTTATTAGAAACAAATATACAAACCATTCTAATTTTCTGAATGCAGTATAACGTGTATATTTTATGTATACATATGTATAAATCTAAATTAAAATATACACACCTTCTTAATCCATGCACTGTAACATCTATCTATCTATCTATCTATCTATCTATCTATCTATCTATCTATCTATCTATCTATCTGGCCTAGCTTGTAAAATTATGGGCCTGATGCTCTAATAATGATTAGGATGCATGTGCAGTTAATTCACAATTGCTCAATATTGTATGATGTGAAATGTTATTCCTGGAGAGTCTCAATGAGATTTTGAAACATACCTCAAACTACTGACCATGTACTGCACATTCTAATATACACAGTGTATATTAATAGACAGTAATCCCCGTGCAATGCCTGCAGGTTAGAAGCGAAAGTACCTGGCTTTAAGAACAGGATATGTTATGGAACCAAGGCCACAGGTGGACCGAGTCCTTAAACTTGCATTCTGCCCCATCTTTGGAGGAGGATTGTTTGGACTTACCAACTACCCCACTAGGGTTGCAGGCAGGCTGTGCTTTGCTTTCTTCCAAAGAGAGAAATCCTGGATGCAGAGTTGGATGTGGCACCAGAAACAAGCGCACATAGGAAAAAAAGGAGAATCCAGAAGAAAACAAACCAAAATCAATGTTCCAAGTTCCTGTCTGGGGTCCCTGAGAAGGCTGGGAGATGTAAAGGGTCTGATCACAGGTCTCTCCCTCTCTCTGTGTGTGTCTCTCTTTGCACTGGGAATGGGGTGACGTCAGCAGAGATTCCACCAAACTCAGTGAGCAGAGGAGAACAGGAGGGGAGGAGAGGGTCAGGGGATAGACAGAAACAGAGGGAGGGATAGACAGAAACTGGAAAAAAAACTGATCACAGGGTCAGGAGAAAAAAAAGAGAAATATATATATATATATATATATATATATATATATATATATATATATATATATATAAAACTAGATTAAAAAGAGGGGGAGAGAGAATGGAAAACAAAACATAGACAAACTTAATAAGACAAGTAGTGATATGGGATTAGCAACATAATGAAAATGATGCATAGATCCTGTTATAAAAACGAGACAATAATTGTGCAATCTCGTGAAGGAGGGGAAATGTCTTGAACTCAGATACACATAAGAGAAAATGAATTAACCTGGAGAATTCTGTAAAAATCATTACAATAAAGTGCCTTTTATAGTTTTTGTTTTTATCTTAACTATTATGTAATATAATGAGTTATCCATCTATCTATCTATCTATCTATCTATCTATCTATCTATCTATCATTTATCTATCTATCTCTGTCTATATATATATATATATATATATATATATATATATATATATATATATATATATATATGCATATTTAGTATCTTTGTTGATTAAGCTCTACTATATAGTAGAATCTAAATATGTATGCAAATATACATATATATATATATATATATATATATGCAAATATCTAAAAATACTATATATATATATATTCATAAATCATAAATATTGTGTATACATATCTAATACATGATTTATAATCACTCTTATGTGTTTATTTATATTATAAACTTTATTTTAAATGTTTTGTTTTTATCTGAACTATTACATAATAAAATGAGTTATCTATCTAGCTATCTATCTGTCTTTATGTCTGTCTATATAAGCATATTTAGCATGTGTTGTATATAGGTATACCATATATATATATATATATATATATATATATATATATATATATATATATGTTCATGAATCATATATATTCAGTGTATTTATCCCATAGTGAAACTTGTCTTGGTGGAGGGATCTCCATGTAAATCTATGGTTTCCGTGCTCATGATGATTAATGAAGGACACTCAGTAAGTGAACTTGGCCCTCTGTGAGGTTTAGGGTCACAGCTGAGCATTATATGTCTGTATGTATGTTGGAAGTTGAGCATTATATGTCACTATTGGGGCCTCATACAGATGCAGAGATAGTGAGCAAGGTTCTGTTTAAAGCAGAATTTATTTTACTGTAAATACAGAAAGGTTCACCTGAGGTCACAGATAAGTCATTTATACGTAGTTTAATGTTGTGTACAGAGCAGTGTTAAACACCAGCCACAAACCCTGGAATGTCTTTTTAAAATGCCCAACTTTAGATGTAATCACACATTCACTTACAGAATAGAGCGATTTCATGTTGAATCAAAAGGGTTTGCTTGTACTACGGTGGAAAAGAATTACCGTATTAAATTGTATTGTTATTGTTTATTGGGTTTACAAAAAGTACAATTAATTGGGCTTCAACTAGGAATATTTTATTCCACTCTCAAAGTGGACTTTTTTTTTTTTAGCATTTAAGTGCATTAAAAAATTAATATCAAAATATATTCATATGGAGACATATGTATGTGAGTCTATATATCCTTTTTGTAACTTTTTATGTATCTATTTTTACTGACAAGCACACAGTTGTTTACATATATATAACTATGTATATAAATATATATATATATATAATATCTATCTATCTACACATATATAAATATTTATGTTTATATATATATATATATATATATATATTATATACATATATATATATATATATATATATATACACATATAATATATGTGTTTTAGCTTTTCTTGACCATCGTTTGATTAACTGTGCAGTACTTATAATATTTTTAGAAATCTTACATGATTTCTTTTCCAATTTCCACGTTGTAACAAAAATTATATTATTTGTGTGAAGCTTTTTTTAAAGTTCTCTCACACGTCTTCAATTTCCAACTATGTACTAGAGAAATAATGGGAATTTGGTAATATTCCACAATACCTTGTTGGACTTTCATAAAATAATCCATTGTCTTTCTACCTGTCATTTTATATTATTTAAACGAAAACCTGTTTCTCTATGTAAAAACAATTTCTTTTACGAACATGCCTGTAGTGTATGAGACATAGATGTTTGTGTTGCTGGTTCTAGTAGCAGACAGGAGTTTTCTGATTGATCTAGAGATGAAACTATCTGAAGAATGTTTCAGTAGCAGACAGACAGACAGACACCTACCTCCACAGAAGATACCGCCACGCATATTTAGGACTAAGTTTGCTGCTAAAACAAAGGGGGGCTATTTATAAAGGGTGTGTGAAGAGTAATTCAGGCTTAATCCTTAAAGAGGAGCAGTCAGTAGGAACATTCCATTGGTTTCCATGGTAATTACGCCACTCTTAGAATTGTACCAGAATTACTCTTTAACACATAGCATTACTCTTTAATATATTATCATGCAAATCTCACTGTGTGAACGTTTATTTATCTGTGTTTCTCATTGTCTGCTTCTGATGCTGGAGGAGAGGCTATTAGTATGGATGAACTGTATTAAAATTTCACTATTTTATCTATTTTGGAAAGTATGTTAAAGATATTCTATGATGTGGGAAAATGTTGTAATAATTTAATATAGCCTTACATTGGGAGGAGGTGGGGGAAGGGCGGGGGGGGGGGGGGGTATGATGAAACACGATATTAAACTATATAGTATTATTCACATTTGAATATTTACATCTACATCATTGGATACTAACTGTATGATACTAATATCCGTTTGTAATTGTACAGACTAAGAGTTACTAACATCAGTCCATGACAGTCTACACGAACTGTGCGATAATAATATTAGTCTATGATTTACTATACTTGTATCATTCTACGACCGTATATTCTGATTGGGAGTTACTCAAATGAGTCTGTATAATGATTGGGACGCTACACTGACAGTAATATCAGTCTATTTTTTACTATGCTGATCTGGGAACTGTCTATATTCACTATTTTGACTGTTCATACTAACTAGGCTAACATCAGTTTTTCATTTTTAGCATACTAAGGACTTCTGGGTAGACCATTTCATTTGTCAAAACTGTTCAATGTCTAACACCAATTTGTCTGTTGGCTGGAACAACTGGGGATACTGTTTTAATATATATATAGTCTGTATTCATTTGCAGGCCAATTTGATTACTGTATGGGAAGCACTGTATAACTATAAGCATATATAAAAAATTCAATATCAGTACATTGTAGAGCATTGTAGGGATGTTGGTCAGTCAGTGTATACTAAATTAGGGACACAGGCCAGTCAGTCCAGGGCACTGTGTGCAGCTGAAGTGAGCAGCTGGTGAGAAATGGAAATGGCCCGTAAAGAAACTGAAGATCCAGCATGATTTTCATCCCTTCCTGGAGTGTGAGGAACAAACTAGACATACGTTTCACGCTCCTAATCCTTTTTTTACATTTTTAGTCATACTCCCATTAAACAACTAATTAATGTCCCAAACCTCCAGGGAATTCAGCATTAGACATGCTGCTCGGAAAACAACAATCCCGGGCTCTGAGGAAACCATACAGGAGACTTTACATGGGGACTGTGGTCATATCTGTACAATATACAAAACCATTCTCAATATAATGCTCTGCTGCACACACCAAGAATACTCAATGATACAGCCTGCTCTACCCTGCTACAGCACGCTCAATACTAATATGACAGCACTTAATGAGAAAATCAATATTTTCACATAAAAGTCACATATATAAATATATATTTTTTTATTTTATGCATATACATATATGTTCATTATTTCATATATTTACTCACACAATCTATACATACACACAATCTATACATGTAATGTAGATAAACATTACAAACACCCAAATTTGTATAATGCTAACACAAACATTCTGTAACATCAGTCATATTAGAAAATACTTTCTTACACATACATACAAAATGCATTCTTTTATATATATCAATATTTAAATATTATATATATATATATATATATATATATATATATATATATATATATATATATATATACATATACAGACTGCCATAAATATAAATTTAGTCAACCAGTATTAATTACTATTATTATTAGATACTGGCTAAATAAATATATGTATATATAATGTTTAAATATTGATGTATAACCATGTGTGTGTTGTAAGAATATAAATAGGGATAATAATAATGATAACAATAATACATTAAGTATTAAATCGGTAAAATATTTAGTTATCCTTGAATTCCATATAGTTTCTGGTGCCAGTAACATGTTGGCAGAAGTATATATTGTATTAAAAATATATTTTGTAGATAAAATGGGCATATGCAAGAGTGGCCTGTACATTTTGTGTGTACACTTGTCTCCATGTGCACTTCCCAATGATCTTTTCTAGGCTGTGATTTCCTATTTACTGAGTGCTTTGGGGAAACTACTTCCACTTTAATTAATCAATGGTGGATTATGATCTGTACCCAAGCAGGCATTTTCCTAACTAGATACTTGACAACAAGCAGGTATATGTAAATAACAAATCGCTATCTGTTTAACAACTCCAAACAGTATTGATTCGATGGCTGTTAGAAATTGTCAACCCTGTAGTTCATTCATGGTTATCCATCCATGCAGTCCCTATAATACAATCACAGTCAGAAAAAAAATGAAAACATTTTAAAAGCTTAATGGATCTGCATATAAATTAAAATTATCTGCCTTTTGTGCTTCACTCTGCTAAATATAACCCAATTGCACTCGACTTAGAGTAATATTTAATTGTTCTTTAATATATTATTCCATCTCACTCCATGGACCTTTTACTGTCAAAGGACAGCTGTTGATGAATCTATCTTTATTATGATTGTGTAATAAAAGCAGAACATTTTATTGGAACAAGTGGGTAATAGCCAGCCTATGTCTTGAGGAACAGTGGGCAGCCAGCCACATGTCAGTGCATTAACCCCTATGTTGCCAAATCAATTCGCACAGAGAAAAGAGTTGTAGACACAATCTAAAGCCAGACATGAGGCACAGCTGTATTATTATGGGCTAAATTTGTTTCATGCTACATTTAAATGATACTCGCTATATAAATAAATATATATGAAATACATGCAATTGTGAAATAATATGTAATATATTAGTGATATATTGTATTAATAATTATAATTGTATATAAATAAATATGTACGAATACATTTTTATGTATGTCTGCCTGCATGTCTGTCTGTCTGTCTGTCTGTCTGTCTATCTATCTATCTATCTATCTATCTATCTATCTATCTATCTATCTATCTACCTAGATAGACAGGGTTAAATCAATAAATAATCATGGACTTTTATTTAATATTAATATTTAATCAGTGTTGTCCGAGTAGCTGCAACATTATTGATATATTTAGAGTACACATGTACATTAATATATGCTCCTTGCTCCAGCATGGTACACACAGTGAGATAGGAAATATGGTGCACTACATTTGCCTTTGATCGAAACTTCTCTTTTAATGATGGGAGTTGCAGTCCCCAACAACAATGATGCCAGACATTTCCTAGCCATGCCAAAAGGCATTCAGTCTACTCACCTGCTTCTGCAGTTCACCCCGGCTAGGCTGGTCCTTCTTAGAAGCTCTGTTGAGGGATCTGGAAGTTCAGAAAAAAAGTAAGAAGCCGATGCTGTGAAATCTGTAGCCTCAGGGGGTAGCCAGCATCCCCCTTTTCATTTCAAACACTTATTGATTTGCTGTTGTCATCTTTAGCGACTCCGAAGGACACTTGAAAGAATTTCTGATAGGGCTCCGAGATCTGAGGAGAGAGAAGTGACCTGACTGCAATCTTCTCAAATGTCTTAATTACACCATCAACTGCTGCACTTAGACTTTTTCTCCTGTTAAACTTTTTTTTCCCATTTAAATTATTCTGCAAACTCTTTTGTCTTCTTCTCCTTCAAGTATCACACTAGTTTCTGTGCTAAAAAAAAACACCTCGCTTGGCCATGAGTCTGTCAATCGATTGACTTCATCTGCTGTGCATTATATCAAAAAGCGCTTTAACCTTCAACTCTTGACTTGTAGTTTTACTCAGTGAAATAAATCAGCTGTAGATGAAAAGAATAGGTTTCGATCAGACATCATAACCAGTGTAATACTGGCACCTTCACGTGTTTAGTATCTGTCCTCCTATGATCTGTACCACTTAACCCTTTTGGACTGTCAAGCGGGTGCTCAAAGGGTTAATGATAAAAAAATACCCACAATTTCTTTTAAACATACATTTTTTCAAACAATTTCTGTTAGCTGTCTATTGTCAAGATTGAATAGCCTCCTTGTGATCAAGTTTTAGAAAGGGGATACTACAAAGGGATGGCAAGTGTTTAGGATTTTATAGGTGATCTGTGTTGTAGTGAAAACTCAGTAATTAATGATGGCAGCTTTAACATTAACGCGTATCAGGATGATTTAATTGGAAATCTAGTATGTTTAGTCTTTAAGAGACGCGGCAGTGCTTGTCATGAGGGTTATCTCTGTAGAGTAGATCGGCATTGGTGTTAAACTTGGTTATTACTATGTGGATACTATGTAGCTCTCTATGATTGTATGTGCTCCTCAGTGGGATTTCAGTGAGTTGAAAGCAAAATCACAAAATCCACCATGGCCCACCTATCCAACTTCCCATAGGGATTGGCCATTTCCATTATCTCTATATTGAGCTAGAGGTAACTGGTGATTATTCTAGAGAATAATGGGATGAAGCTCTTTCTTTTTGGCTACAAAAGATTATACTGTGTGATGCAGAAATGGAGAGAAAATTTTAGTTTTCATCTTACTCTTTGGGTACAGTTTCTAGAAGGGGTAATTACATTTGGTCATCTTACCCTAATTTTATTTGCTAACTGCAGCTCTTCTACCTAAGTGCTTAGGATACTCCAACTCAGGAAACTATCACCACAGTAGACTTTGCATCACTGCATCAATACATTTTATGATACCTGGATATTGGTGTAATACTGTCTGGGTGGTAATTCTACCTATAACAGTGAATATAGCTTCAGGGACTATTTTCAAAAGTAACTAGAAATCCAAAACAAAGGAATGCAATTATAAAATATCTAAGGGTTAATGTCCATGGAACACCAGCTCTACTTCTGTAGAGCTGTAAAAAAATGAAGGTTTTAAGGATATTTCATACTAATATTTGTTCCATACTATTCCATACCTCTAGTATGTTAAATGAGTCATTTTTAAAGATAAACTATTTTTGATCTGGGCATTGTACTGATTATATCCCTATCCTGTTTATGAAATATGAGCACCCAAAATGCACTGCAACTAGATTGTAAGCGTGGGCTTGACTTGTCTCATGTATCAGTCTGTCATTGTTGGTCTAACTTCATATGTTGTCCCCCTCTATGCTCTGCACATAGTCCCCCTCTATGATCTGCACCCTAGCGCTACATGCATTATTTGTGCTATATAAATAAATGTTAATGTAATGTTTAATACAGTTACAATGTACTGAGAATGATTTGTGCCTTACTGAACTGTAAGACATGTAATGCCATGCTGTACATACGTGCTGACATCACCATGTAAACACTTTCCAACCAATAACTTTTTTGTTCTCACCCAAATCCCTTTGGTATGACAGTTGCACCTTAATTGTATGACTGAGTTTTCAGTCTGCACATGCAGTAGGAGAAATCTTGCCTGCTCCCTTTTCTCTGGAATTTGATGCATGAGATTTGCAAATGGCTGCTCTTTCATAGCAGAATACAGGACGTTTACCTCATCGCTGTATATTAAATCCCAAGCCCTCCCCCCACAAAGCATATCAAAACTGAACTGTATAGAAAATGCTTGTATACCTTTCAGAATAGGCCTTACACCTAATCAGGTGATTCAGAACAGACATTTTCCTACTACTGGGGTACAGATACATGTATAACAGTTTAATATTTGCACCTTAAACAAGAATGACATTAGTTTGACATTGTTTATTCATCTGGACAAAGCAGTATCTTAGAATGTACAAATCTCAAAGCCGTTTAAAGTCCTGGTTGTTTGAAAAGTTCAGTATTTATTAGATATAAAATAACTTATATTATGTCAACACAGTGTAAGTTTTTTTTTTCAGAAACACATTCTTTTTGACAATATCAAAACTCAGTTATTTAACTGGGGCATCCGCAGCTATAAAAACAGACAGTTAATAACAATCTGTTTACTTAGCTGGTTTCTGGTCTGCAAAGCAACAAAGTTCATATAGAAATAGGGATTCTCTAGTCTGATCCAGGTTGTATAAGCTCTTTGTGGTAGGAAATACATTGAGTTTGTGGTTTGTGGGTGTACATTTTCATAATGTGAATAAGAATTGCTATATATCATCTTGCACCTGCCCTATATATATATACAATTTGTACTTGCTCTCTGAAACTAATCCTTTTAATTTATAGTATTTCATGTAATGCCAGGTTATTTGAAATTGTGTGATATTTTCAATAGTGGGCTTTGTGTGTGAAAATGGTGCTCTGTGCTGTGGTATTTTCCTTCTGTGACTTCTGCTAGCAGGTACTCTTCTATTAGATGATAGTAAGACTGCTATAATTAATTATGTTTCATTTTTTACTAAAATGTTACTTTGATTAATATTAATGTATGTTGAGCAATTGGCACCTTGAATATGGGGTTTCTATATAAGAGGCCTTATTGTAATTTTTTCCTTGGTAGCAACTTTTCTTACTGTTTTTGGTGTGTACACAAAATTTTCAGTGCCTCTGAAGAAGCTACCAAAGTAGCGAAACGTGTCAGGCCATTTCATATTTGGACTATCTCTTGTCTGATGCAGAACATCTACCATTCAACCCATACTGAAAATATTGTACACATTATTTATTTAAAGAAGCTATAGTGACATTTTTTATGTATACATTGTATTTCTTAAAAATGTTTTAAATATGCTGAACATGAAAATAAATATTATTGATTCTTTTTTTTAGTTGCTGCTACTTGATACTTTTAAGTATTTATATAACTATAAAATATATTCTCCCTCATGCACTGTATTCAGTGGACTGCTTTAAGTCCAAAGAGGAATACCATTGTTTTTTGCTTTCTTAGCACCTGTAAAGCTTCTTGTTCTCTTCTGGTTGTTTTAAAGAGCAAGTAATGCCAATATTTTAAAAGCAATAATACATTTGCTTTTCTGACTTACTTTCTTTTTAAATTATATTCCTTTTGCTGAAGTTGGGGAGTGTCATGAAGTGAGTCCTGACATCCTGAGTGACTGGGGTTCATGGAGGGGCCTGAGGTCCAAACACCTCCCTGTAGATTATGGGCCCTGGCTTATGTGCCATAACTCTATACGTTAATATTGTTAGTTAGTCACATTCTGTGAGTATATTGGTTTATATGTAATGTTTAATTCTGTGAGTAGACCACTCTGGAGGGTTATAATGTGTCAGTGACTAGAATTGATAGTTAACTCCAACATTCATTGTTCTGGATTAACTGGATTAACTCATAACCAGATCATGTTGTGTACATTATGTGTCTTACTCTGTGTCTACTCACTCTATGTTTATTCCTATTTGGTTTGTAGTCTGAAAGTGTAATGTATTCCTAGCCCCAGTTAGTTGGAGAACTATGTTTAGTTCCATCCCCCCATTGTATACTAATGTCTGTGATGTCATGTTTCTGTCTTTTTATAAGTCTGTGTTGTTTGAAAAATAAAGAGAGTTGTTCTTCTTGCTGTACCTAACTGCTAGTAGTCTCCTGTCTGCTTTTTGGGTTCAAAGAGCAAGGGTCCAGGAAAGACTTGCTGACCTGTAATCGGGGGCTAAGGAGGTGATTTCACACAACAGACAGAGGGTCTACTACATCCGGTAGATGGTCAGTTACATTGGTGGCAAGCGGTGGGACCCTCCTTGCAAGAGCCCAGTGGATTAGCAGCAAAGCACCAGCAAGGGATTGCGACCGGCACAATGGCCATGGATATGGATTATCAGTTTTGCAAAGCTGGCCCGTTGGCCAAGGAGTACCAGAGTGGTACAGCACCCACGATGGCTGGGATTTACAAGTTGAAGACTGGACAGGTCCTGCAGGAGGAGCTACTGCAGCGAGTTGGCAGCTACCAAAAATTATGGATGAACGCTCTCATACGGGACCAGGATTACCAGGGAAAGGTCCTCCCCAGCTTCCAGGAATGGTACATGCACCAGCTGAGCGAGAGATTGCCGTACCTGGGAGAGCACCCACAGAGAAACTGGGTGGCTGAATTAGGGGAGCTTATCTCTTTTGAGATGGTCGTGGATTGTGAATACCGGGCACTACGGTGGTATGCCACACAGCTATACCCTGAGCTGGAGGATGACACTCCCACGGAGGGCTACAATTTTGGTGACCCAGGATTGTTTTGGAAAATCTCCAGCAGGATCCAGACTTTGGGAGTGCCTCGACAGACCATTGGAGAGATCTCTGGGAGTTCCGGGTTGCAGATAGTTTCTATGTGCCTGAACTGGAAGCCGACTGGGACTACTTGGTGACCCAAGAAGTGGAGCTGGAGAAGGCATTCCTACAGCTACTCCACCACATACAGCCACCTGCTTATGAGACTGTGAGTATCAGTGCTGCTCCCCTCCCAGTAGATGCACTAAACCTAGAACTGTGCCCCTTTCCCCCCGTGGATGACCCAGCGGAAGAGCTGAAACCAAACAAGAAGTGATTTACTTCCTCTAGTATCTGCTCTCTTATTGGTCTGTCTGTGACTCATGGAACTCCAATAAGAAGGCATGATCATTGCTTGAGGCCACTCCTACTACCAGAGATGTGAACCAGGGTCAGGTTACAAGCCCAATAGATATACAGGAGATGTGCTATGTTAAAGACTACAGACCCTATATTTGTCACTTCAGTAAGTCTATAAGACATAAACAAATTTAAAGTGACATTGAGGGCTGTCAAACACAGACAAGCCATCGTGTGAAAGGTGAACTATATAAATGTTGTTGTTGAATATCCATCATGTTATCCCTAATTTTAAGGAGATTTAAACACATTTTGGGATTATGTCAACTATGCCAAAGAAATACAACAATAATTTAAATATTTGACTAGTGAATGAGATTCCCGCACTTTTGGCAAGAGGACACTCCATGCACAGTGAGCGGTAGGCAGATTATTTAAAATATTAATTCAATACATTGATTTTATTAATAAAATACATTTCAAATTAAAAACTTAAAGGGATACTCCAAAATAATGTTTATCGTTGCAGGCGAAAAAGAGATCAATACCATAATTACAGCCATTCTTTCTTTTGGAAATTACAGCTGTAATGAGAGAAACAATTACCATTGAATCCCTATTTGTCGCCATATATTTACCTGTCTACTCAATGAAGAGAGAATAGCAGGTAATTAAGACTAATATAGCTGAGTTGGAAAAATTGTCCAATTCAGCTGCATTGGAGAATTTTTCCAAAGTGACTACATGGGCCTAAAGTTTGAAATTCCCATATCAGTTCCCTAAAATTCTCTCATTATTGAGTAAACCCTTAAATAGGGACATCTCAGTGGAGAGGTATATGGGCGCCTTGCATGATGTCACAATCATTTTCTTCAGTGGGCAAACCCTGGGTGTGCTCAATCATGAGCGCATAGCTTAAGCTTCAACTCAACAAGATACATTTAAAATGCAGTTAATGGTGTTTTCAAAAAATATTAAATTAGTCAAACAGAGAGTGAACAATAAAGAGCTATGGCAGATATACTTAATTTCAATACAGACCCCAAAGAAGGCAGGTGGAGCTTAGCTAGATTAAATCTATTTAATGAGAGTCACATCACTAGGCAGAGTGGTGCTGTCTATATTTTGATTTAAGTATAATGTACTCATGAATTCTGTTAATCTGCCCATGCATATTCCTACTGACATAATTATGACGAATTGTACAGGATTCAGTTTGAAATGCTTTATGTGGGAGCTTGTAGAGACAAACACTTACAGAATAATTACCCCTTTATTGTTTAAAAAACTTTGTATAAGGTGCCAGAAGATAATAACAGTACAGTTTTATTCATTTAAAACATATTTTTATTTGATTAGTTTAAAACCATATAAATCACTATTTATGTTATACACATTCCCACTGTGGGCCCTATTCAATGCTGTGAGTTATCACTAGTTACATTTTTTTTATCATTGCAGTCTTTGGTATTCAATGAACTGAGATCAATGTATTTTTGGAGAGTGAACAGAGAAAAAAAAAAAGGAAAATAACTAAAAAAAAAGAATGGCATTAAAAGCCAAGTTGGTAACATATTCCAATTTGCCTATAAAAAGTCTGTTTTTCTGCAGTTCAGTTATAAGTTTAGTTTTAGTAAACATCAACCTATTAATTTACCTTTTTACACATATACTTTAATGAAATATTTACATACACAGTATATAATACCTACAGAGTAACAGCACAGAGGTAGCACTTGCAGCTGCTCCATAGTTGTACAGTTAACTCATCCAAGCAGTCTCCTTAGTCATTGGTGTCAAGGAGGATTCAGAGAAGGACATGCATGTTTTTTTTTGTTTTGTTTTAAAGGAACAGTACATAAAAAAAAGATTTGAATAAATTCTCCAGCTGACATAGCAAAAACTGCATTGTATCCTTTCAGACCCTTACAATAAATAGTTATGTATCCCTAGCGTTATTAAAGTATTCATTTGCAAAAAGTGACTCTTTACTCTGGGAATCAAATACATTTTTTTAAGTCAAATATCCATTAAAATAATACATTAATGTGAAGAATATTCCAACAACAAGTTAAGATGTACAAAATAAAAAAATAAATAAAAAACTGACAACATATTTTTAAAGGATGAGTGTTGATGTCAAACTTCTAAAGCAAAGATTTTTCCCTAAAGAATTTTATGAGTAACCTGATATTGTGTGAAGTACTTATTTTACAGGATAGGTTTCACAAACACGTGTTTGCCTGGTAGTTAAGCTGTAAAAATGGACTAAACATTTCATTTTTTAGGCATCAGGGAATACTTGCTACAATGATACACTGTTTTCTGCTGCAGATATGAAAATAAGGTTCATGTGTGGGATTCCCCAGGCTTTACAGGATTGGGAACAGGTCAAAATCTAACTTCAAAGTACTTGGGGAATAAAAAAAACAATTTTGTTTTTTACACCTTTAATGTATGGCCCATCTTTTATATGCACTTTTAACCATGATAATTATTAAACTGGAAAACAACATCTATAAAAAGTAAAAAATGTACTATATTTATTATTATTAAATGATTTGCTTGTTATGCATCAACAAAAGGTCCTGGTACTTGACAATAGTGAAGCTAAAAAAGGGTGAGGTTATGCTATGCTCAAGTCACATGCAGCTACTGGGTTCCCGGAGCTCAAATTTTGTTGTGAATTGGTATGTTTGATTTACCAAAGACAGGTGAAGAGGAAGCTTCCACCAAGGCCAACTGACCTGTGTAGTCTGCGGAGGAGTTGGATGACATTGTGTGTCCATGAGGTCTCATCATTAGATGATGATGATAGGGGTTGACGGGGCACCTTGCCAGATGCTAAGAGAAAAGTAAGAGACCAGTGTTAATAGAAAACAATTGACATACAGAACCTATCAATGGATGTTCAATACTTATGACCAGACAAGTCTGTGTCACGTGCACTTACCTTTTCTTCACCACCTCTCAGGGCCCCCACCAGGAATTTCAGGGCCCCTTACTGAACAAATTTTCTGGGTCCCTCCCCCCCCCAAAAAAATATCTCCCAATCGCCCCTCCTACCCTCACAAGCATGTTGTCCCAGTCTAATGTAATATGGAGGGTGGTTGGGAACAGTTGGTCAATATTCCAGTAATATTTTGCCACTCAATATGCCAGTAATATTTTGCCACTCAGTAAGTCAGTATTTTTCTAGAAAAATGCCATTCTTTTGCCATTTAATATGCCACAATTTTGCCATTCAATATGACAGTATTTTGCCCCTCAATATGCCATTCTTTTCCCATTTAATATGCCAGGATTTTGCCCCTCATTATGCCAGGATTATACCATTTAATATGCCAGGATTTAGCCAATGAATATGCCAGGATAATGCTAATTAATATGCCGGGATTATGCCATTTAATATGCCAGGATTTAGCCACTCAATATGCCAGGATAAGGCCAATTAATATGCCAGGATTTAGTCATTTAATATGCCACGATAATGCCAATTAATATGCCAGGATAATGCCAATATGCCAGGATTATGCCTCTCAATATGCCAGTATTATGCCTCTCAATATTGCAGGATAATACCAATTAATATGCCAGGATAATACCATTTAATATGCCAGGATTTAGCCAATTAATATGCCAGGATACTGCCAATTAATATGCCAGGATTAGGCCATTTAATATGCCAGAATAATGCCAATTAATATGCCAGGATAATGCCAATATTCCAGGATTATGCCATTTAATATGCCAGGATTATGCCAATTAATATGCCAGGATTTAGCCACTCAATATACCAGGATTTTGCCCCTCAGTGTGCTTGTTATCTACCACCCTCCTCCCCCCTTCCCCAGCCAGTACTTACCTCCTTGCTGCTGTCTCCCGGTGCAGGTCTGTGGCTGTGAGTGAAGCGTTGTGCTCTCCCCTCCAGCCGCGCGGCTTCAATAAAGTTTGTTTAAACTTTTTTTTTCAACAAATTTGATTGAAGCTGAGTGCTGGAGGGGAGCACACAGGGGATTTCTTTTTTTTTTTTACTGATGTGATCCTGGATCCGCCAGGCCCGGGACGCCAGTATCACCCGTCACCTCCTGATGGCGGGCCTGCCACCTCTTAATACCTGTTCTGTCCACCAACAGCATTCACAGCATCCACAATCTGCTACCATAAGTCATTCTTCCTCCTCTGGCTTTTCTTCTTAGCTGCTGCCTCTGTCAGCCTGTTGTAATGTTGGAACAGCTCATGTACCAGCAATGAGTTATCCTCAGCTGAGATATTCTGCTGGTACCATCTAAGCCTTGTCTTCCCTCCTCTTCTTCTACCTCACTAGCCTAGTCCCCTCTCTGCCTTGATCCTTGGCTTGCCATAACTATTATTTTTTTAAACAAATGATCTTTGTGTCCTGCTGGCTGTAAAATTTTCTCTGAAATGGTGGCGTTGCATGTAAGCAAACAATCCTTGAGCGTGAATTGGTTAGAGTTAATTGCACTTATGATTTGTAATGATTCCATAAACCTGTGCCTATAAACTTTGGGCATTTTGTTTTTATTTCTGGTATGATTTCAGCTTCCATATTTCTGGGCTATTTTCTCTGTGTTCGAAATCTCCCTTAGAATATAATAATGATTTAGAGGCTAGTACTTTGGTTGGGTGCGTTTCGGATTGCATTTGGTTTCAGAATCATTCAGTGACATGATTTTTTGTAGCTCAAAATTCAGCTCCCGATAGGACCTTGATGTCCCCAAATCTTTCCGGACTTTGAGCCAATTACTTTCGAACAGGGATTTTGGTGTATGTTGTGTAGACTTTTATATATGAACACATAGTTCAGACATAATGCTGCTTGGACGGCAGGCAAGCCAGAACAGACTCACATTTGACAGTACTAGACAGAAAACCCCCCAAAAAACTGGGCTGTTCTGGCATATCCAGAACTGTTGCCAACTATGGTCTAGCCTCTAAAAGTTAACTGCCAAGTAAACAGCAAAAGTCAGTCCTTAATTGCTGATTTGGACAGCATATTTGAGAAAAAATTCCAGCTCGGCTACCAATGCCTGATTTTGTAGTCTTCTCACTTGCCTGGCAATCATATAGTTAAGAAAAAAAATCACCTATTAACACTTATATATAATGTTCCTTTTATGTCTTGCTATGACTTGGCAGTAGCATTACAAGGTAATTTATCTAGGATTTATTGGTGCTAGGTAGTTATATAAACCAGTGCATCCTAATTTTGTAGTTAAAGGAAGCCGTCTCCTATCAGTCAATATCAGAGTTAAAGCATGTCAGGTCACCTAGGATAACAATAGTGTAATGCACATTGCAGGTGTATATTATTACAATCTATTCTTCCTGGTAAACACTTTATAAATATCTCTTGGGTGTTCTGATATAGAACAATTTTTATTGCCATTGACAACATTTAAATAAACTGTCATTTGAACAAGCAGTGTTATTACCCATATCAATTAACAAGAACAGTAGTTGTCCAGTTGTCCAGTATATCACTCTACGGTATGGTACATAGACCTAAAGATCACTTTTGACAAGTGGTTGAGATGCAGAAGATATGTGAATTAGATACTGCTCAGGAATATTACAAACTGTTTATATGTCATTGACATTTTAAAGTTAACTGTCATTTCAAAGGGCAATACTATTTTGCTCATATCACTTAACATATACAGTAGTTGTACAGACATCTAATATGATGCTCCATTGTACCACCCTGTGGATTTGAAGATCATATTTACATGCAGCGTGAACCAGAGTTCACTAGAAGATGTGAGGATCTTTTTGGACATTCTGGGATGCTAATTTCCCTGGATTGTAATGTAAAGGTTTTCATCACTGGGAACATTACTTTTTGTATTTGGGGAAAATAACTATATAGACATAGATAGAATCTGCCATTGCTTGTTTTCTCCTTGGCATTATGGCATTATTTTCAAGGTCTAAGACAGTGGACATTTGTCAGTAACATGATGTCTATGCAATAAGGAGGGCTAGTTAGCGTCTTAGTTTAAAGGGATGTTAAACCATAAAAATGTTGTAATAGCATCAGCGCGGCAGATCACAATCCGCGTACTGCACCTGAACCATACATAATCTCACTACAAACTAACTTTTTAGGATGGGAGATCAGTGCTAATCTTTGGCAAGCAACCTTCAACTACATTGAAGTTTGTTAGACAGGCTATAGCATCTGTGTTTTAGAAACAGGAGAAACAATGTAAAACTTGGTATTTGAATAAGGAATAACGGATAACATTTACTGTCAAAAATTCATGTGCATGAAATGTTGTACACCTATATTTTTCTGTATGTCATATAGTTATATGGGCAATATGACGTGAATCAATAAAGTCAGATGCCTAGCAGCATGTGAGTCAATTGTCCCTAAATTTTATCCTTATCAGAATGGCTAACTTCCAACCCTAACACAAATTCCTAATCCATTTTTAAGAACATCTCTAATTTCCAACCTTGAACATAATGGCAATCCCTAGACGCAATGTCCACTTGACCTTAAACCCAAGTCATTAACTTTAGTAACGACATATGGCACACTTCTTGAAGAAGTGCATCATTATGCCTAATGGCTCACAAACAGGCAACAGAAACAATTTATCAATAGGCCAACTATTTATGGTACACTTGCATGATTGGTGGCATGCATGGAAATCTTTTCATTCATGAATCTTTACAAAATCTATACCAAAATACTAAATCTAAATATTGAAAGCCACTACAGATAACACTTCCGTTATTGTACTCCAATGGGCCTCTATTGCCTATCACAGTAAAATATTTTTTTGGAAATTGACATCATCAAAAATACGGATAACAACAAATCTACTTTCTTCTGAGGTTCACACACAAAAAATCCCTCCAGACCATATAAATGTGTTTCGGAACATTGCTTAAAATGTTTAAAGAATGGAAGATTTCATGGCAGGAAATAAAATTTTATTGAGTAATATCCCAAGTCTGCGATCCCATATTGTGTAGCTGGAATGAAAACGTTGACAACATTTCATTGGTCAGTTTACGTAAACTAAACTTCGAATGGTTCATTTTTCTTAAACATCTGTCATCAGATGTCAGGATTGTCTCAACATTTGTGAACTTATCTGGAAATTGATGTGGAGCACTTCTAGCTTGACCTCTGTATGTCTCAGAAATGCAATTGATATGATCAGTCATTTTACAATTTTCTAGCTGTAATTTTTTATGTTTACGCTAAGCCAGGCATCCTTGTTCTTAGAGAAACCGAATAACAGTAAAGGTTGGCTCTGGAGTCACCTCAACATTAAGGATATGTTCCACAATATATCTTCATATTTCTTACAGCACTTTTAAAGGTGATGTTTTTATTAGATAAGTGTATATTTATAAATGTGACTATGAAAGTATTGACAGATCTCACACATGGTGTGTAGAAGGTTTGAAAAAGGATGATTTTCACACGGTCAGTTCTGTTCTGCAGCTGTAGGCCAGACACTTCTTCTGGTCTCAAATAACTGGAATTCTGCTGGTTACTGATTCCATCCAACAGATCAGTATCTTCCACAAGACTGTAATGTATGAATATGCTTAACTTTCACTTTGTAGGTAATATGTATGACCAACCAGTCAGTGAAAGCCCCATTTTAAACATAACATTAATTAATTATTGACAGATTTGTTGATCATAGACAACAATTAGTTAGTTTGGATATATATATATATATATATATATTTATTTTTCTCTGAATACATCATCCAATAAAATGTACCCTTAACATCAAGACATAAAAATGTCTTCAACTTTCTACATAAACATATTGTTGACTGTCTCTAAGGTGCTTATAAAGAATTGTAAGTGTTTTAGTAGCTGCTACCTTGCTGCTTGCCTTTGCTTCTGTTGAGTTCACTTGTATCCACAAATCCTTGTCCTGGAAAGATGGTGCTTGTGTGAAAGTGACCATACAAATGTGTCACGAGATAAGAACCATTCGGTCCAAAATGTTCATTAGTCCCTATCTATGATAGCCTTATGCCTATCCCACGCAAGCTTAAACTCATTATTACATGTATCCACTAGCATCTCAGTAAAGTAATACTAACTGATATTACTTTAACACCTTTTCTCTAATTTAAGACTATGTCCTCTTGCTGTGGTAGTTTTTCATCTTTTGAATATACTCTCTTTCCTTTAGTGCATGGCAGGTGCGTATGCTCTGTGTTTGCGCTGTACACCTAGCACGGTGCTGCGCGGTATATTTCCGGGGGTTTGTGTGCTCCAAACAGACATCCCACAATCCATGTAAATACATAAAATACATCCGAGGAACCAACGGCAGCTGTGAATTCGGCATCAGAGTCACTCACTCTGTTGCCAATTCGACCAGCATGAAAAGTATATGAAAATTATTTTGTATACTGAGAATTATATATCATATACTAAAATATATTTATCACAAATTGAAAATAAAATGTCATGTAGTGAAATATGTACATCACACAATGAAGCTGGTTTATCACACAATGAAATCATTATATTATATAGTGAAACTATGTATGCTAGCTTATAAAACAATGACATTTTAGGGAAATCAATATGCTATATTCCGAAATGCTTATGCTGTGCTATAAAACTGACATACTTCATACTGAATTTGACATGCTGTATATTGGAAATCTTAAATCATATGCTGAAATCCTTGCATCATATAGCATAGCAAGATTTGTTATAGAGGATGTAATGAAAAGCACAGCTCATGTTATTTACCCAATTCAATATAATAAGACTAATATGCCATATATTGAAACCCTTACACTACATACTAAAATCCTTATGTCACATTTACCAATCTGAATTTATTATATAATGAAAAAACGTATGTTGTATACTCATACCATTAATCTCCAACTGGCCACCTGCGGGTCATATGTGTCCATCAAGGGTTTTGGTGCACACATAATGTATGAAAAATTCTTAACACATTACCTCATGAAATTAATACTGTTTACCTCCCCACGCCTTCCAGGTGATGGTTATGTGTGTTATAAAGTAGGACAATTCTGGATGACACAAGGAAATGGATTTGGAGTAAAATTATTACATAATAATATTAGTCATCAGTCACATGATCCTGACCCTCTTGATTCTATTTCATGTGACCTATTTAGCATGTATAATCACAGAGAGCAGACCAGTTTGATTCAATGCCAATGTAATTTTTAAGACAAATATTTTATGGTACTTTTATTTGTAGGTTCAAAACCCTTCTATGAGTTAGAATTGTGTTATCACACTTCTCCCAAAAAATTGCCACAGCTGAATCTTAGCTTTGAATATCTTATCTGATTATTGTAATGATAATGAAGTTAACCTCTTATTCGAGCAGCTTCTTATTCCAAAATTATTTGTAATGATAAATTTAGGCTATTCTGACATTATTTACTAATAAATGACACGAGTACCCCCTAAACTCAATAAATGGAACTGAATAAGTAACTATGAACATCATGTTAGTTCACCAGGATTTGGATTGACTCTATGAAATATCCAACCCTCTATGTGACCCATGTAAACCTAGCCAAAGTCAAACCACATGTAGTATGAAAAATGTAACAACAAAAATACTTTTGGACAAATTCCTTCATAAAAGTTTTGCTAATTTTGTCAACAAAATCAATCTAACTAAGGTACCCAATACATAAATCAAATATCATAATAATGTGCATTTTAACCCAACTATTTCTGCCAAGACACAAAATGGGGCAATATGTGCATGATATCCACCCATCAAATAGATTTTTGTTCTCAAAAGCCCTCGAAGGCTGCTTCCATATTGATCTACATGCTGCACATCCAAACACACACTTAACAAGAGAAGCCCACGTACCTGCATACCACTGCCAACTTACGCTGATACAAGAAAAGGAGGGAGGGATTGGTCAGACATCTAAGAAACAACTAAAATGAAAAACTATTATGGAAACATTTGTGTTTACAAACTTTGTGCATGTGCACCAATTTCAAAACAGTTTGATGCCCTAATTTAGAAACATTATGGTGTGTCCGTTTAGAATCAGGTGGGTGTGCCAGATTTGAAAAAGTTTGTTATACCTCCTTTTAAGAAAATTGGTGTGATCATTTAGAATCAATTTTTCCACTTTTGAAAAATTTGGTGCATCAATTATAAGCTATTTGGTGCGTAAGGTTACAAACAATTGTGTGCACCAATTTGGAAAGTATGTGGAAATTAGAAACAGTGGTGTGCACCTAAACACAGCGTTCTGTAAATATGGAACATTCTGAATTAGTTTGGTATACCTTTTTAAAAGCAAATTAGTCTGCTAAAACAACTTTATTTGTCAATTTGGAAACATTTGTTGTTCAACAATTTAGGGACATATATAAACTAGACTTGGGGGATTTTGTTTTTATAACTTTGTGCCAATTTGTAATGATTTTGAAACACAATTTGTTGAGAATTTTGGGTCATCTAAGCTCGATTATGGTAAAAATGTAATGCATCAATCTGATAACAATTTTATGTGCCAATTTTCTACACCAATATGTTGACTGGGTGACTGTCCCATGTTTTACCATAGAAATGAGGGCTTCTTGATATGAATATGAGTGTGCCTAATACCCTAGCTTACTTATAAGCCTGCTGAAAAAAAGCAATCCATACAACAACCCTCAAAAAAAAGTGTAACAAGGGGGTCTCAGTTCCCCTTGCATAAATAGGAACAACTCACCTGCTGAATCAGACACGTCTACTCTCTGTGCTCGCAGATGCTGAATGAGTCACAGAAAACTGAGTAAAGTGACCAGGGTCAGAGTCAGGATCATATAACTTCAGGATATAATATATCAGCTTTTTCACCCCAAATCAGTTTTACTGTAAGATATATTAAATTCAGCAAAAGTTGTAATATACTATATATAAATAGTGCACTGTGACATGAGGATTCCCGTATGTAGTATTTTCAAAATACAGCACATCAAGTATGTATAGTATTATTTATATTAGAGGGGTGGCCATTACTGCAGAGGGTGACCAACACTGTGGAGCGCTGAGTGCCTTGGGTAACACGATGAGTACTGGTGACTTCATGCACTACCAGCTCAGCTTGTCCTTTGAGAAGAATTGTGCTGCGTTTCCTACAAGCTGCATTTTTAAGTGTTTCCATCATTAAAAAATTCAAGATAAGATGTGCTGTTCCTAGAACAACAGAGAACACGTAAACAACTCCTGGGGGTTCAAATGGCAAGTTCTTGGGTGCAAATGGCAGGTCGTTAGGTGCAAATTTCAAGTCTTTGTGTGAAAATGGCAAGTATCTGGGTGAAAGTGGAGAGCATGTGGGAGCAAATGGCAAGTCTTTGGGTGCAAATGGTAAGTCTTTGGGTGCAAATGGCAAGTCTTTGGGTGCAAATGGCAAGTTTCTGGGTACAAATGGCTTTGGAGGCACCATTTTAGCCCAACGTTAAGGTGCATATTTAGTAGACGCCTCTTTATTAAAATCATTGTGTTTATTTAATTTTGTATAACTCTTATTTGCTCTTTGCAAGAGGCATCTGCACCACTTTTTTTTTTTTTATATCTGTGTTTTTGTTGACGAGGGCCCCCACCATTGGTGTACAGAGCAAACAACAGAGTCAATCACTGATAAAGAGACTCAGATATAATTTGCTGCACCTCTATGAAGTTATGTAATTTTACTTAAATACATTTTTACATTTTTTTTAAAAGTAATTTGTTTTCTTTATGTGGTCATCATTACAAATAAAACAGGACAAATGTCTAGTTTATCCCAAACACGTTTAATGGATGGTCTTATTTAGTTTATATATGAGGAATAGACGACTGCCTTTAATTTGATATTAGACATTTTAATATAAGAACATATCTGAATCATGCAATATTTCTTGCGGAATTATACGGAGTGTGATTTAATGCAGATTAATACTGAGGACCACAGTCCTATTAAGGTCACCTCGCACTCTCAATGATTATAATAAAATATCTTATCTGGTGAAGTCTATATTTGTTTTATTAACATTGCTCAGCTGTTGAAAATGTTCACACAGCATCCATGTTGATCCTTCACCCTATGAGAAAGCTGTGGATATCCAGGCCTCGCTCCAGTATTCCATTCATGGCTGATGAAGAATTTTGATTAGAGGTACGAGTAAAACTGCAAAAACCAAGAAGCACTTATGTGAAATACAACCCTAGAGATCATACACTCTCATAAACCGTAAATATCAATTCAAATAAATGCATATGAAACTTGAGAAATAGGATTAGGCCTGATAGACTCATGGGCAAGACTTGCTATGTGCTGAGATATTGTTGGTTCATTGCCTTTAAGATTGGATATGTTCATACGACACAGAACAATCTCACAAACAGCAGTGGACATAACAACATTACACAACACTATCACGCAAACAGCAGTGAATAAATCGACACTACACAACATTTTCAAAAAATTTGTACACTTCACAGAACTATCTCACAAATAGCAGCGGAGATATTGATACTGCATAGCGCTATCTATGATAAAAGCATCATGGAACTTTAAATGGTCGCATTTGGGTGTGTTTATGTGCTTTTTAAGCATAACAATGTCCCTGTGCTTATGTTTCTCTAAAAGCACAGCATATCTGATGAAATTAGTTTCCAATGGTCCTAGATTTGCTATGACAGTCTTATTTTTTTTTGGGCACCTGTCCCGTTAATCATAGATGTGTATCTGAATCGGCACAAAAATCAAATCGGCCAATAGGAGCCTCGGTTCTCACAATAGATTTCTGAATGGAGGACTTTGACTTGTTTTGGGTCCATTTCAGAAAGGACCACGGCTATTGCAAAAGTAACCAAAGTCCTCACACAGAAGTCAGTAGAGGAACGTTGGCTTTTGAGACAATAGCCGAAGCTCTCACAAAATGGCCCTGAAATGGACCAAAGTAAAATAAATGAATATAGCTAAATGATACTCATAAAGGCACACAAACACTTAATGAAAACATGCACGCAAGCACAAATCTCATATACAGCAACGTATGCACAATAACAGAAGGCAGATTATGTCCTCTGGCCAATCTGATTAAAACCGTAGCGGGCAGAGAACAATCAAATATATGTAATACAATTCATAAGGTTCATATTTGTTTTATTTGGAAATAAGATATATTTAAGAGCTTGGAGGCATATGCGCTCACAATAAATAATATTATACCAACAAGGCAGATGTATATGGTAACACATTTAAATTCTTTCAGCATTTGGTGTGTTCTGACAAAATGGCTTGTAGAACAGGCACATTTAATGGGTGGTCTGAAAATATGGCAGATATTTACATAAATGTTAGATTAAAAAGTCATGTTCCATGTTATTTTTATGTTTTACAGTTCAATTTCCATTAATTTTAGTATTGATGTTATATTATGACAAATAAAAGAAAATCCTTTTGAGAAAGTAACACAAGAAATAAAACGAAAGAAAAATGCCTTGGTTTATGTTTCCACTTTTAAACTTTGCAATAAAATGGATTAATTTATATGACTTTAGAAATGTCTTGATGCAGTACAAAGAATATTCAATATTGAATTTAAGAACACGATTTGTGTGCTGTATTCCTGTCTTCTGTTTGACAGCCTTTTCATGGTACAAATCAACTAGATTAGAAAGTTTAATGCATGTTTGTTCTCTTGAATGGCTCAGTCATGCAAATCATAAAAAGCTATTTTAAGCATGGCAGGGCTAAATGTCGAAACCAGAAAATATAGAAATAAAATAAATAATAAAAAACAGGAGCTTTGAATTAGGCACTTAAAAAAAGAGTCTTGCAGGGTAATGAAAATACTCTAATATAGCGTCTATAATGAATAGTGCATATTTATATGCTAAAATTGCTAGATGCGGCATAAATATTATTTGATACCCCATAAAGATGTCAGGGGAATAATCTAATGACTGTCTAATTTCAGAAGGCAAAAAGGGACAATCCAGTCTACAAATATTATTAAAAATATCTTAAATTGATGACTGTATATTAAAGTCTTAATTTCAACAAAATGCATAAATCATTTTACTTTTTTTTTTTTTTTTAAACAAATGTATCTTTTTGCAGGTATTTTGCTGGTGCTGTAAAGGTGTTCTATGACAACTCTTCATCCTAACTCAAAGTATCTAAAAATGTGAAGATGTATTATGCTCACGTGTATTATGTTATAGAACAGTGATGAAGCTCAACTTCCCATTATTCTGCAGAATACCAAGTTAAATATCTCAAAGTGCCATTTCCATTGCAGACTCTGCTCATTTTAGTTTCTTCTTCTCTCAGTTATTGTTAATTTTTTTTGCTCCCTTCTCACTGTACCCTGTGTGTTCCCCTTAATTCCATGTATGATGATGGTGATGATGTGAAGTCCCACCTCAGAGGCTCCCGAGTGCCACAGATGGGCCGTGTGCAATAGGTTCACCATCATAGTCATAGAATGAAAGAAAAACAGATTGGTGTCAGTGATGCTTGGATGAAATATGGATGACTAGTGCATGGCTTGGAATGGAAAGTATCAACGCCACTGGGCAGACATAGATTTCGTTATCCTCCAGAAGAGACACAAAAGAAGGAAATTGAGACTGTGTGATAGTAGTGTGACTCAGAATTGTCTGGATTCAAGTGTGACTAGAACTTACTAAGTGTTTCCACTGATGAAGGGAATCCTGTTTGGCCCTTAAAGAGCTAGGTGAGTACATAATACTAACAGGTAATTTTCAGGGAACAAAAACCAGCCCTGGAAAAAAATTGTATACTAGCCCCATCGCATAACATTTTTAAACCAGCTCCATAGCATAATACATTTTTTTTGTTCATAGAAGGGAAAATCATGCATTTTAAAAAGCACACCTGAACAGTGTATTCTTTATAGATAAGACTGATTTATAAGCCTGCCTAGGGCAATATATATACCTCCAGTATGTACACAGAGTTATATGAATTGCCCTGTGCAGAGGTATATATCAGGGCAGTGTGTGAGACTATCCTGTCTCTCGCATATCTGTAGCCTGTCTCTCTCTGTCCTTTCTGTGGCATCTCTCTCTCTGTCCTTTCTGTGGCGTCTCTCTCTCTGTCTTTTCGGTGGCGTCTCTCTGTCTCTCTCGCTGTCCTTTCTGTGGTGTCTCTGTCTCTCTCGCTGTCCTTTCTGTGGTGTCTCTCTCTCTCTCTATCATTTCTGTGGTGTCTCTCTCTCTCTCTCTGTCCTTTCTGTGGCGTCTCTCTCTCTGTCCTTTCTGTGGCATCTCTCTCTCTGTCCTTTCTGTGGCTTCTCTCTCTCTCTCTGTCCTTTCTGTGGCGTCTCTCTCTGTCCTTTCTGTGGCATCTCTCTCTCTCTCTGTCCTTTCTGTGGTGTCTCTCTCTGTCCTTTCTGTGGTGTCTCTCACTCTCTCTGTGCTTTCTGTGGCGTCTCTCTCTCTCTGTCCTTTCTGTGGTGTCTCTCTTCCCCCCTTAGTGTCTTTCTTTCCCCCTTCCCCCTGTTGTCTTTCACCCCCTTCCCCCTGTAGTGTCTTTCACCCCCTCCCTTTCCCCCTGTAGTGTCTTTCACCCCCTCCCCTTCCCCCTGTAGTGTCTTTCACCCCCTCCCCCCTGTAGTGTCTTTCACCCCCTCCCCTTCCCCCTGTAGTGTCTTTAAAACCCTCCCCTTCCCTTCCCCCTGTAGTGTCTTTCACCCCCTCCCCTTCCCTTCCCCCTGTAGTGCCTTTCACCCCCTCCCCTTCCCCCTGTAGTGTATTTCACCCCCTCCTCTTCCCTTCCCCCTGTAGTGTCTTTCACCCCCTCCCCTTCCCCCTGTAGTGTCTATGTCTCACTCACCTTGCTTCCTCTGCTCCCCATCCCACCGCCGGAACTGCTGCTGCAACATCCGGCGGCAGCAGGCGAACTTCTTAAAGCGACGGGGGCGTCCGAATTGCTTAAAGTGGCCCACCGTCACTTTAAGCAATTCGGCGGCCGTGGCCGCTTTAAGAAATTCACCTACTGCCACCGGTTGTTGCAGCAGCCGAACTCTTAAAGTGGCGGCGGGGGGCGATTCACTTTAACTGGCCAAGGCGGCCACCGACCAGGTGGCCCACAGGGATTTTTCCCGGTATTCCGGTGGGCCAGTCTGGCCCTGGTAATTTTTGCCTGCCAGCAGGTAATATTACAGTTTTTATTTACATTTTTAATTGATATAATTTATTTTACATATCTGTATATTGTCTGTAGCCCCATATGATTAATGAAGGATGTGTCATTATTCCATGAGTTATAATTTACTTTTCATATGTAATCCATATGCATGTGTAGGCCCTGTGATGCTGGCTACAAAGAGTGTCCAGATGGTCACCATGGTAATGAGGATGCTGAGATCCAAACATCGGTGTGTGAAGTCATACATCTTGGGAAACACAAGGTGTATAAATCTAATTCCTCCCTTTGCAGTCAGCTACATGCAGAAGACTCTTAGTTGTAGCTTTTAGTTGCAGCTTACCAACTATAAGGTAGATTATAACTGTGTATTTTTTTCTTTACATACATTCAGTATTTTTAACTTTTTGAGATATTTTCGATTTGAATTAAGACATTTTTATTGACTCTTATTTTGGCTTATTCTTTGGGAACTATATTATTAAGTTATTATAATTATTATTTATTTATAAAGTATTTTACCAGGAAGGTTACATTGAGATTTCTCAGTATTAGGTAATTGAATATTTTCTATATACATTGTATGTACATATATTAAATATTTCCTTGTTATTTTTATTTTATATTTATTTCATACATTATTCTATTTATGTGTTAAGTTGTGAATTGTTATGCTATTTTTCTGCTATGGGTTACTTATTTATTTTTGTTTTTTATTTTTAATAAAATGTGTCTTATTATTTTTGATCTAATACGCTTTTCCCCCTGTAGTGTCTTTCACCCCCTCCCCTTCCCCCTGTAGTGTCTATGTCTCACTCACCTTGCTTCCTCTGCTCCCCATCCCACCGCCGGAACTGCTGCTGCAACATCCGGCGGCAGCAGGCGAACTTCTTAAAGCGGTGGGGGCGTCCGAATTGCTTAAAGTGGTATAATGTGTTCAATGTTGTCTGTTAAAGCCATAAGTGGGTACGGTAAACTGCTAGAAAAGCCATATTCCTAACACTGAGCAGTTATTACCACACAAAATCGATTCATTGACCTCTGTTACAAATTGTAAATGTTTGTCCATTACCATTACAGATAACAAAACAGGTCTAAACTGTGCAAAAGCTACCTTTCTGCAGTCAATATTTGTACATTAACACATTTCTGTGCTGTAGGTTAACCCTACAAGATTATACCTGTAAATTAAATCACTGTCTACCCTTTTGGCACCCTCCAGGGGTCATCAATGTGGAAAAATATTACCTGAATAATTGTCTAACAGTGACTATCGATGGTCTTAAATTCTCATCATTGGACCAATACAAGCGGCCATTTAAAATAAAGGCCCGTGACTCACAGTACACAATCAGAGGACTTCCTGGTCTAGCTATCCCATTGGCTGGGTCCCAGATTTTGGCCTCAATATTATCAAGGAGGTTCATGCAATGGCATTTGCCCTGCCCCAGGTTCCAATCAGATTTAGGGAGGGAAAAGGCTGAGAACCAGGGATGGCTGTTACACCCTCCAGGGCCGGCCTTAGGGGTGTGCGACCTGTGCGAGTGCACAGGGCGCAACACCCCAGGGGGCGCCCTCCCGTTCAAAAAAATTAAAAAAAAAAAGTTAAAAAAAAAAATAAAAAGTTAAAAAAAAAAAAAAAAACAGGTAGAGGCACTGGGTGGGGGAGATCAAAAGATCCCCCCTCACCAGCCCTCTGCTCGGCAGGCTCTGCTATATCTGGAGAGGGGGCGGAGCTAACCGGCTGAAAGGTGTAGCTCCGCCCCCACCCTGTGAAGCAGAGCAGCGTCTGCTTCACAGGGAGCCACTGGCATGGGGAGCCCGAGCAGCACCTTCTCTTGCTGCCCATGGCTCCCCGTAATGCAGACTGTGCTCTGCTTCACAGGGTGGGGGCGGAGCTACACCTCTCAGCCGGTTAGCTCCGCCCCATCCCGGGATACAACATTGCAGGCAAATGTAGGGGAGGGGGGAGAGAGAGATACAGAACAGGGGTTAGGGGGGAGACAGACAGACAGAACAGGGGCAGGGGGGGGGGAGAGACAGAACAGGGCTAGAGAGAGATAACAGGGAGAGGGGGGAGAGAGAGACAGACAGAACAGGGGAGAGGTGACAGAGACAGACTGACAGAACAGGGGCAGGGGGGAGAGACAGAACTGGGGGGGGAGAGACAGAACAGGGGAGGGGTGAGAGAGAGAGAGATAGACAGAACAAGGGCTGGGGGAGAGTGAAAACAGGGGGAGGGGGGGGAGAGAGAGACAGAACAGGGGGAGGGTGGGACAGAACAGGGGGGGAGGAGAGACAGAACAAGGGACGGGGGGGGGGAGAGAGAGACAGAAATGGCAAGGAAGAGGAAAGGGTCAAACATGGTAAGGGAGAGAGACACATACATAGGGGGGTGAAAGATACGGGGGGGGGGGGGGGGCGCCACGGGGGAAGCCCGCACAGGCGCCAAAACACTTAAGGCCAGCCCTGACACCCTCACTGTATTAACTGGTAGGTGGGGGGGGGGGGGTAACAAACTTTTGTTAAAAATGCAGTTATTACCTTACCATAAGTGCTTACCATAGTATCATACCATTGCCAAGAAGAGCTTTAATGCATAGTAATGTTGGGCACTGGATTTTAATTGAATCACACATTCTTACCAGAATAAGGATTTTAAGTTAAATAGAAAATGAATAATACAAATATATTCATACAGAGAGAATAACTATAACTATAACACCTGTTCATTATGGGATGTGTGCCACACTGAGTAACCTGTTAGTAGTCATTCAATTGTTGCTCCGTGTAGCCAACTTTTTGCACCCCAATGGCCTGGCAGTATGAACCATTATATCTTCTTATGCCCTTAGTCACAGTTATCTACAGATGGAAATTTTCATTTTTGTATTAGCTTAGCTCAGCAGTCATTTCTTAAGGATCCATAATGCTCTTTTAAGTCTTTTTCTAGGCAACAAGGGTATATCTACCTGGTTCACCTGGTATTTGTTCCTTTGTAACTACGGCTCTTGGTTATTCTATGTAGGGAGCTATTGACTGCTATAACATTACCCACCAAAATATAGTAACATGTGTTTATAATTCAATGTCATTAGTTGGGAGCAGTATTATCCTGTTGTTTTTAATTATCTCAAGGTGATTGTTGCACATTCACTAATTTTGACATGTCTCATGCACTAGTTTAGTGTCTAGTTGTTATATTTATTTAGTCTGTAAGAATATTTTTTTTACAGTGCATACTACTCGTGTCGCCTTAAGAGTAAGACTTAATTGCCAGTTTCTATCTGAAAGGAGTGCTGAGATAGTGTAATACATCCGATTAATTGCATATCTCCTTTCAGTCAAAGGCCCCATATCCTGCCTAAAGAGTTACACGTAGACGTACCTGCATTTTCTTATAATCTGTCTCTCAGTGAGCACCTTCAAGATAGTCGTAAACGGAAACATTGTGTCCCTAGCAGGACCAATCAGGTGCCTGTTCCTCATCACAATTCCATAAATGATGTTCTTGACTATCTCTGTATTTTCTGGAAGCATGTCTCCTGTATCTACTTTTTATGCTTATTAAGCATGCCTGAAATCTCTAATCAATAAACACCTGTGCTTTTTCAATAAAATCACGAGTCAAATCAATAAAAGCATGGATATTTTCTTTCCTGCTTTTAATATACTTTTATCTCCCTGACCCTTAGGCACTTTGACCAAGTCCTTTTAAATCAGTCCATATAGTACAGGCCAAAACTGGATTCCATCCACACAACCTGTAGACAGGGGCAACATCCCTGATATGGGGGCAGAAACATCCCAGTGTAACAAATTATCCTGCATGCTTCACTTCCTGGCTCTTCACGTGGCATCCAGCATTTAACATCAGGTTTCAATTAAATGATAGTTAAATCTGACGGAAAAATTAATGGTCCAGAACAGAAACTGTGTCATTTTTTTTTCCGAGCTCTTATTTGAAGCATTTCTGCTTTAAATAAAAAAACTGGACCGTGGCCAACAAGACATTAAACTGATGTCCTTAACAGTCGAATAGGTAGTCACACCAAAACAGGAAAAAGTATATAATGGAAGGTTTCTTTTTCTTCCTCCTGTACAGTCTGCCTTTGGCTATATAGGTGTTGATCAACATTTATAGACTGTTAGGTTAGCGGCTTCAGTCAGTGGTGCAGCAGAGTGTCACTAAAGTTTAGCATGCTACCGAAGCCTATTGTAGGAAATGTTATTTGGAGTTTGTAAATCATAATTATATAATTATGTCACCTGGTATGACTGCAAGACCAAGCACTGTTAACCTATGAACCAGATGTGTATTGATTTTGTTGTTTAATGGTAAACAGATTGGTATTTAAGAAATGGAAAATTGAATAAATCAGTTTAAAATCCATAAATGTGTTTCGACGGAACATGGCATTTCTAAATGATATGCTAGTGAAAGTTTGATCTTAAATCTAGGTTTGATGGTTCCAGACTCTTAGTTCCAGAAGGAGGTATCTATTGTCTGGTTTGCTTTCAAACAGATCACTAATCACTCTGCCTGCTGTACTTACACGGTCAGCCGTCTTGCCAAAAAAGATTTCATGGCCAGCAGTATCAGAAGTATTTCTGTAATTAAATTAATGTAGCTTTACTGGAAAATCTCCTTACATTTGCAAAGATTGAATTTGTTCTCATCACCCAGTGCCTGTGCTACAGCGATGTCAGTGGGTTTTGGCTGGAGATTGCAGAGCAATCATTTCTACCTTCAAACTGAGCTTTCCTTTTCCTTTTGGGTTATTATTGCCACATTTTAAACATTATTTATAGCCGCTCAACCTTCTGAATGGTCATCGTTATATAAATCATCTTCAATGCATAACGGAAATTAAATTATATTGCTCACACTTTCAAGTTACTTATTGTGGAGAGTACGTTGCATACTCAGTATGGCTCTTAAGAATCAGATAGATATTTCAAAACCATCCTTTCAGGCAGATAGTACAGCATGTAGCACTATATCTGAATTATACTGATACAAGGTGAATAGTGAGCTCGTGAAAACAGTCACTGCAAGGAAATATGATACCAAACTAAGGGTCAAAAGGGGCATTAAAAGTCATTGAGCTTGAGCTTCCCTTAGCTGCACCTGGCTGTAGTTTGTATTATACATTGGAACTCACTGGGAGGTATTCCCAAATAGTTAGATGCAGGTGAGTTGAATATTTCATGTCATTGACTTAATGGGCAAAACATTTGAGTTACCACTCCTAGAAGAACAGAGTTGGCCCTGGCAAATACATTGTTAAGACTTCAACGATTTAATTATGCATTTTTTATGATTAAATGGAAAGAGATGACGACACATAGACTGGGAGGCAAATGGGAGACAGAAAAACAGCAGGGGACATATGCATTTTGATTGGCCAATGCCGCTCCAGGTTTGGCCCTTTTAACATGAAATGCTCATCACTCCTCAACTCCCCTGCACCTTACTTTCTGTGAATAATTCCCACTTTGTTTCTGTGTCACTTTTAGTAGTTGGTTACTCAACCATGACAAAATCTGATCTCTATGGTGGCTATTTTGTCACAATATTGTAAATTTTAATAGAATATACCATACAAATGTACAAGAAAACTAGGCAACAAAGAGGAGACTAGGTCCTCTTGGAATATTCACTTGTCTGAGGTCACTGGTGTGTGTTTATTTCTATTGTTTTATTCGAATATTTTACTTCCACACGAACCCCTGCATTTTATACTCCATTTTCATGTGAATGTGAGTATTGGGATTCAGGTCTACAGGGAAAGTCTCATTTTCATCTAGAGGAAGGTCTTCTTCTACAAGAAAGTACAAATACTCAATCAAGATCTATTTTTAAATAAATCCTGATGTCAAGGTCATAATAAGTGAAATACCCCACATTGATTTGAATGATGATGACAAAGAAGTAAAATACAATACAAGGGGGTTAACGTTTCAGCAGAACTATTCCTGAACTACTTCCACTAATCTCAAGATATTAACTGCCCTTATTAATACATGACAGGAGATCCAGATGCTCTTTCTTTTGCCTGGTTATCAAGAGTGAAGATGAAACTTCCTTGCCAACAGTGCTGTACTGATAAATGAAACAGTTCATTGGACATCTTGAATCCTTGCTGTATGGGACATTGTAAGAAGCAGGGGGATATAGGTATTTTTACTCACAGTGTATAACCTGGGATGTTGGCATTTAATCATCAAACCAGTCATCAGTGTGTGGGTAATTTTCTCCATATTTGGTGGGAATGCCCCTTTATTAAACCATTTTGGGACCTGGTAATAGATACGATACATATGGTCCTGGATTTGGGTTTTCCGAGGGACCCAATGATTGTACTTGCAATGTACGAGGGAATCTACAAGGGAGTATGGGAGATGCTGGTTCCGAGATACTGGGGAAGGAAAGGGTTCCCACATATGAAGTTTGGGTAACAGAGGTCAATCAGATTAGGAAAATAGAAGGACACATCACATTAGTAGAAGAAAGATGTTTGGCAAATATTGAGAAATGGTCCAAATGGAGAAAAAAATTTGAAGCTTCTTTTTTTGTGCCAAGTCTAGAGCAGATGACTTAGATCTCTTTTGTATCATCTACATATATCCTTTTTTATTTTTATCTTAAGGGGAAACTGAAGGAATTGGACTGGTTTCAAGAAGGAAGGAAGAGGAGGGAAGAGTAGGGGGGGGGGAGGGGGGGAGAGTATGAATAATGATGTTTTGGATATATATATATATATATAATTTATATTTTGATTTTTTAAAATTAAGAATTATTATATTCGAGATAAAATAATAATAACAATAATGATTTAAAATTTTAAGAGTAATATTTATAATAAAAATATATTAAACTAATCATCAGACTAGTTTGCACACTTAAGGGATGAGGTGAGTCTTTAAATTTAGGCATCATTTTTCAACATTATATTTGAAATAAGGAACCTTTTTAATATTATTTGAATGGGTCAAGAGGCATGGGTACTGAAGTCTGGTGTCAGGAGTTCAGGAGTTGTGCATGTGTCTGGATTAGTTACCTGCAGGCAACTGAGGATGATATCTAGTTCCGAAAAGGCCATACATCACCAGCAAGGTAATATTGTGACAAGCTTCAAAGTTTGTAGCGACAGATAATGTTGTCAGATATATCATAGGTGAGTGCATGGCATGGCAAACCAGGAAAAATGTTGGGGAAGTCGTAATGAGCAAATATATAACACAATTATAACACGATCTTGTTTAAACATGCATAGGAAAAATATAATCAACTGAACCAAGGTAAAAAATGGTTATTCAAACAAGAAGAGACAGCAACAAATAAAAAAAACTAGCAATGACATTCAGACCACAATGGTTTTAAAGTAAGTATACGTTGGGGGGAGGGTGGGGGAAAGAGACAGACAACATTGGGGGGAGGGTGGGGGAGAGAGAGAGACAACTTGGGGGCATGGTGGGGGAGAGAGACAGACAGCGCTGGGGGGAGGGAGGGGTGGAGAGGCAGACAACATTGGGGGGAGGGTGGGGGAGAGAGACAGAAAACTTGGGGGAAGGGTGGGGGAGAGACAGACAATGCTGGGGGGAGGGAGGGGTGGAGAGACAGACAATGCTGGGGGGAGGGAGGGGTGGAGAGACAGACAACATTGGGGGGAGGGTGGGGGAGAGAGACAGACACCGTTGGGGGGAGCATTGGGTAAGTCTGGGGGGAAGGGGCAGCATTGACACATAAAAGGTTAATAAAAACTAGAAATGCATTTTTTTTTATATCATAAGTTTTTATTAAATATGAAAAAGCAATTTACATGTGAATATATACAAGTTAAACTTTTTTCCTATAGGGTAGTCTTATATTCAGGCTTTTAGTTTTTTCCTAAAGGAATATCCATTTGGGGGTCGTCTTATAATCAGGGTCATCTTCTATTCGAGCAAATACGGTAATACAATTTTGAACCATTAAACCACCATCATAAAAGGGCTATATTTCATGCACTTAGGACCATGTTTAAGGCAGCCAATTTTGGTATATAGTGCTCCAACTCTATCCTTATTTATATATTACATATTTACATACATCTGAGCATTTAATGGCTTGCTTATTTATTAGAAAATAAATAATACCATAATTAATACAAGCCTTTTAATAAATGATTTCAGATGATGAAATTAATTTATAAATTAAAGAAGAACCTAAGAAAAACAAATTGTCATAAAAAAGGTTGCCCTAATGCTTTTATCCTGGTCTAATGCGCTGGCACAAACAACTGATATATAAATCTTTAGCATGTTCTCTACACTCTTTCTTTCTCGGTTGTTGTTCTGATTCGGCTTCTCCTCTCTACAACAGCCTGCAATGGCTTCTTGTCTGCTCCAGGATAAAATTCTATCTTTAACCAACCTCATCACCTCTTCCCACTCATGTCTGCCTGATTTTGGCCAAGTTGCCCCCTCTCTGGAATTCCATTCCACAGAGCATGCAGCGCCCTCTTTCTCACACATCAAAAAGTCCCTCAAAACGTACTTCTTTAAGGAATCTTACTACTCATCCCACTAGAATACCTGTTAATTTACCTTTAAACAATCACACTTAGCTCTCACTGTCCTCAAACACTATCAGGGGATGGGAAGCTTACAACTCATCCAACTAGAAACCACATGGTGAATCTCTGATCAAACCCACCTAGCTCCAACCATCCTTAATACTGTTAATACCACCACTTTCTCTTTGGCTGCTTCACTCCCTTATGTGTCTCAAGTCCCCTACTCCCTCTAGATCAGGGGTGGGAACATGTGAACGTCCCAGCCCAACATGCCACCCCCGGTGGAAACAGTCACGTGGGCAGCAGCCGCATCCAGCAGATGCGCTCTGGCTTACTGTTAGTGCTGCCGGATATGACAGCAAGTCATATCCAACAGGTGTTTGTCCCAGAGAGAAATCTGTGGAGGAGGCAGCTGAGAGAGCAGCAGCAGCAGCAGCAAGGTAAGTACTGGAGAGTGGGGATTATTTTATTGGGCACACTGGCAGTGGCATATTACTGGGCACACTGGCTGTGGCATGTTACTGGGCACACTTGCAGTGGCATATTAAACTGGGCTCACTGGCAGTGGCATATTACTAGGCATGCTGGCTGTGACATATTATAGGGCACACTAGCAGTGGCATATTACTGGGCATACTGGCTGTGGCATATTACTGGGCCCACTGGCAATTACATATTACTGGGCACACTGGCTGTGGCATATTATTAGGAATACTGGCTGTGACATATTACTGGGCACACTGGCTGTGACAACATACTGGGCACACTGACAGTGGCATATTACTGGGCACACTAGCAGTGGCATATTACTGGGCACACTGGCAGTGGCATCTTACTGGGCATACTGGCAGTGGCATATTACTGGGCCCACTGGCAGTGGCATATTACTGGGCATACTGACTGTGGCATATTACTGGGCCCACTGGCAATGACATATTACTGGGCACACTGGCTGTGGCATATTATTAGGCATACTGGCTGTGACATATTACTGGGCACACTGGCAGTGGCATATTACTGGGCATTCTGGCAATGGCATATTACTGGACCCACTGGCCATGACATTTTACTGGGCATACTGGCTGTGGCATATTACTGGGGCTACTGGCAATGACATATTACTGGGCACACTAGCAGTGGCATATTACTGGGCACACTGGCAGTGGCATCTTACTGGGCATACTGGCAGTGGTATATTACTGGGCCCACTGGCAGTGGCATATTACTGGGCATACTGGCAATGGCATATAACTGGACCCACTGGCAGCGGCATATTACTGGGCACACTAGCAGTGGCATATTACTGGGCACACTGGCAGTGGCATCTTACTGGGCATACTGGCAGTGGCATATTACTGGGCCCACTGGCAGTGGCATATTACTGGGCATACTGCCTGTGGCATATTACTGGGCCCACTGGCAATGACATATTACTGGGCACACTGGCTGTGGCATATTATTAGGCATACTGGCTGTGACATATTACTGGGCACACTGGCAGTGGCATATTACTGGGCATACTGGCAATGGCATATTACTGGACCCACTGGCCATGACATTTTACTGGACATACTGGCTGTGGCATATTACTGGGGCTACTGGCAATTACATATTACTGGGCACACTGGCTGTGACATAACTGGCAGTGACATATTACAGGGCATACTGTCTGTGGCATATTATTAGGAATACTGGCTGTAACATATTACTGGGCACACTGGCAGTGGCATATTACTGGGCACATTTTCAGTGGCATATTACTGGGCACATTTTCAGTGGCATATTACTGGGCACGCTGGCTGTGGCATGTCACTGGGCCCACTGGCAATGACATATTACTTGGCACAATGGCTGTGACATACCTGGGCACACTGGCAGTGGCATATTGCTGGGCACACTGGCTGTGGCATATTATTAGGCATACTGGCTGTGACATATTACTGAGCACACTGGCAGTGGCATATTACTGGGCATACTGGCAGTGGCATATTACTGGGCCCACTGGCCATGACATATTACTAGGCATACTGGCGGTGGCATATTACTGGGCCCACTGGCAATGACATATTACTGGTCACACTGGCGGTGGCATATTATTAGGCATACTGGCTGTGACATATTACTGGGCACACTGGCAGTGGCATATTACTGGGCACACTGGCTGTGGCATGTCATTGGGCCCACTGGCAATGACATATTACTTGGCACAATGGCTGTGACATAACTGGGCACACTGGCAGTGGCATATTGCTGGGCACACTGGCTGTGGCATATTACTGGGCATACTGGGTGTGGCATATTAATGGTCATATTAATGGGCACATGAACAGTGGCATATTATTCTGAGTTGATCATTTTGTATGGCCCTGGAATGATTTTATAAAAATCTAAATGGCCCTTGCCAGAAAAAAGTCTCCCCCCCCGATCTAGATTGTAAGCTTGCGAGCAGGGCTCTCTGCCTCATCTACCAATTCTTGTTCGTCTAGCTTAGTATATAGGCCCCCTTTATGCTCTTTACATAGCGCTACATAAATAGTTGCCGCTATATAAATAAAAGTTAATGTAAAGTAATACTCTACGTACATCTTGTGTCCTTTTCACTGCATGCCTGCCCCCTTCTACTACACAGTCTTGCTTCCTAGTTGTTTATATGAGCATCTGTATATAGGTTCATACTTTCATTTACATTCACTCATGCTCCACTGTCATTCTTCCTCACTGTTCACTTTAGCACTGGCATTTTCATTTGCATTCCCATTCACACATACTTTAATCCCACCCAGTTTACAGAACTAACATATAGACACACCACTAAGAGCAACGTCAATCTCAGTGAAGCAGCAGATTTACAACATCATTTCTTCAAAGTCTTTGTTTTTTGACAAATACTATAGAAAATCTTTTGCATGGTAATTGAAAAGTATATAAAGAAAGGAGAAGAGTCTTTCATTTATATAAAAAGTTTTGGACGTTTACTCTCTCTTTAAATCTGAAATTGTTTTTTTTTACATTTATTTATAGAGCCCACCTTATTTCAGATAGCAAAGACAAAATAACACAATGTAACACACCACATAAACACACATATTAAACTTAGGTATGATAGTTATATATAAAGATACTATAGTGTATTCAAAAATACAAGCATTACTTTTCTTGCAAGTGTATTTTTTATTCCATTTAATATTCCTTTTTTTTATGTTCAAGAAAGCAATGTGGTATTTGGCACTCATCATTTCCTATATGGTCACTGATGATCACAGTCGTTCTATTACTTTATTTTTCACTAAAGGGACATTATTTTTCACTTGTGCTTCTAATATAGAAGCACAAGTGAAAAGTTAGTTGTCCCTAGTGTGAGGATAAACTAGCATGTACTTTTGATAGTAGACACCAGTTTATTTCCTGACTGGCAATCGCCATGCTTCCATGGAAAGCAGGCAGCCCAGCCTTGATGGCAACTGTCTCTCTCTGATAAAGCAGAAAGAGACAGTGTTTTTTGTATGGGATCCCCAGAGAGAGACCCACACATTCTGCAAAGCCCATCAGACGAGAGGGTCACCACACGCCAACCACGAGACCTGCTGTGTTTCAGCGGTGAGACACAGAAAACAGTATACCCATGTTATCTATTAAGATACACATTGGGTTTACTCTGGACCAGCAGGACAGAATTTTTAACCCTTGCTTGTGTAAAGGAAGAAATGGTTTGTATAAAGTTAAATTGTCCTTTAAGATTATATGGTTTGAGACAGTGTATCAGCAATTATGTGCCCTTTATCATGTATCCCCTTACTTTTAGATTTTTTTTCTTTTTTGTATGGTTACCCGTGAACTATATGAAAGTGTAATTTATCGGCAGTGTTGAAATGGCACCTTTTGGTCACATGATTGATTTCTGTTTGTTCAGTACTTTCTAAAAACAGTGAGCTTTGGTAAATTGACGCAAGAATTGCAAAAATCATGTCAAAATAGTCTAGTTGGAACAATAGGCAAGTTGGAGAATTTTTCTAATTAGCTATTTTGGCCAATTTTTTTTTTTTTTTACATTTCCTTGTTAATTCACCACTGTTTACTGTTAACTGAATAGATCACTGTGCATACAGACTGAAAAATGAATGCTAAGTTGAAAAGTTTCCTGCAGTGGTGGAATCATTTTTACATACTTCGACTCTGTTTAGACTCTGTTTGGTCTTCTTGTTTAATTTTCTGTAATATCATAATTCACCAAGTTCAATTAATAGCACGAGCAATGCAGCATTTTCCTTATTTATGCTGTGTGTTTGTAACATTCCCAGACAAGAGTAGACTATCCCAGTCGTTTCTTCTCTTAAAGTTTTATTTTTAAGATAAAAGTCAGGCAGAAAATATGTAATTATAATTCACCTAAAGAAAGGGTAAAAATTACATTGAAATGCCTAAATTAATATGTAAAACAATTTTCTGTCTTCTTATAAGTAATTATATAAAAAGAAAAAGCACCAAAAATAGTTATGTAGAATAGTCTTGATAAAACTAGTTTCATTTTGATACCATCTTCCTTACATTTGCCACTGGTTAAACAGCCACTGGTTAAATATTCTGTATTATCTTCATTTTAAAGCAAAATGTATCTGTGGTGTTCCTATTGAAAGTAGTTAATTTGCATACCAAGCCACAGGGTGATGTCGACAGGAGACATCAGCAGAACATTTAAAATAAATGTGTCTTTTAATGTATGGATTCACTTTCTAAGTGATGGAGTCCCTTTAAATGCTTTAAGGTGCATTATCCAGTTCCTCTGCTGTGCTCAATTGTCTTGCACATCACACAGTGTAGCTTATGTATAAAAATACATAAAATACATAAATAATCTATGGGGTTATTCACTAAAACCTAACTGACAAGAACACTTCAAATTCATTGCAAAAATAAGCCATTAATAAATGAGTTTGAAAGATAGGCAAGTTGGAGAATTTTTCCAGCTCAGCTAATAATGGTCAGTTTTAGTGTATAGCCAACTATGTCTAACCATGGTGCCTTTAGACCCTTATGCAGGGCCGCCATCAGGGAGTGAGGGGTGATATGCTCGGGCCCCGGCCCTTTAAAAAAAACAAACAAAAAAACATTTCCCCCCCCCCAAAAAACAAACGGGGCATGTGTCCAGGGCCCACTAATTCCTGGGGACCCATGGCAGCTGCCCCCTGGTCCCCCGCCAGGCCGGCCCTTTAATGAGGCAGCTGCCCCAGGCGGCACTTTGCTGCTCAGTGCAGCTGAGGGGAGCTTTCCTGGGGGAGCTTGATAGAAAGTTGAGAGTTCAAAAGCCTCCCGTGATTGGCTGAGACCTCCTTCACACGGAGCTCAAAGCACAGAGAGGTAAGTTAGACAGTTAGACAGTGTGTGTGTGTATATGTCAGTCAGTGTGAGTGAGAGTGTGTGTATCTCAATGTGAGTGTGTGTATATCAGTGTGAGTGAGAGTGTGTGTATGTCAGTGTGAGTGAGTGTGTGTATGTCAGTGTGTGTGTGTGTATGTCAGTGTGAGTGTGTGTGAGTGTGTGCATGTCAGTGTGAGTGAGTGTGTGTGTATGTCAGTGTGAGTGAAAGTGTGTGTATGTCAGTGTGTGTGTGTGTATGTCAGTGTGAGTGAGAGTGTGTGTATGTCAGTGTGCGTGAGTGTGTGTGTGTATGTCAGTGTGACTGAGTGTGTATATGTGTGTATGTCAGTGTGAGTGAGAGTGTGTGTATGTCAGTTTGAGTTAGTCTGAGTGAGTGTGTGTGTCAGTGTGAGTGACAGACTGACTGTATATGTTTGTGAGGGAGTGTGTGGATAAAGGGGTTAACTTCTGTGATACAGGTCACTGGTCACATTAGGTGCCTCCCCCCTTGATAGTTTATCAATTAATATGTGACATCCAGCGGATGCGGACCCTGACTTTTAGTCACATATTAATTTATAAACTACCGCTGTTGTTCCTCTCACTTAGTGTGTAGTCCCCCTCTATGCTCTGTAGCAAGAGCTATGTAAATTGTTGGCACTATATAAATAAATGTGAAAATGAGGCACAATGATGACTTTTTTACATTCTCAATTTTTATTCTTAAGTTGAAACTTTTTGTGCAATGCAGATAACACTAGAACAGAGTGGCAGAGAATTTTAAAGTAGCAACTTTTAAATTATGGTGTACTTACAAGCAAAATTATTTTTTAAATATTACATACGTATTATCACGCTTCTATTTCTGTGTAACTGATGCTTGGGGCAATTAATTTAGCAGTAATCATTTTAAACATAATGCAGATTATAAGTATGGTACAATTATATTACTTATCTCACAGAACCTTTTTTTATTTTTACCTAGAGTGCATCCCGTACCCATTTATTTAACTTTCTTTTATATCAATAAGAAGTTTGTTTGACGTTCCTGTCAAATGAATGTAATTAGTGTGTTGCTTGATCTCATCTAGTAAAACAAGATTAAAACGTGGTGGGCTTCAGTTTGAAAAGAGAGCTCCGTGAAGATTGTCTAATGTGCCATAGCTTGGCTCCCATTTCAGGAGGACATGATGGAATGTGAGTTGGAGGATTCGTGGGTGTATGTCTGCCTTGCCATCTCCCTGGGAATGTGGACTCTTCTGCTCTTGTCATGTGTTACAGCAGTATCAACTGCAAGTAACTCGGGAATGAGGAATGACTAATATTATTATATTCATACTTAATAGGATCTATGTTTGGCATGCGTCGTTGAAGAGAAACGATTCTAATATCTCTCACTGTAAGGTGATTTTTATTTGGTTAAAAAAAAGCATGAAAATTCTTACTATAATGCTGTCTGCCTCTGGAGACATTCTGATCACAAGCTGAAAAAAAAAGCCTTTCACAACTTTTCCACCTCAAATACTGCCAAAAAACCCAAGCAGGTCTTAAGTGGGAGAGCTGAGCAGATAGAAACACACATCTATCCATTTAAATGGGGGAGGTGAAGCCTTATTAAGTCGAAATAAGCTGCCAATTCTGCGAGTGAAATCCAACTTTAAGAAAAAAAAAAAAAAACAAAGAAGCTTTTGGCAAAAGAATCAATATTAACAAGTTGTGTTTTAACCTCATAAGAATATCTTTCAAACCACCTCAGTAAACAGTGTACTTAAAAGATACTAAAAAAATCCCTCAAACACCTCCTAAAATGTCCCACTGTAACAGTTTTCCAACTAAGCCCTCACTCTTTTAAGGTCAGGATTTCTTGACCACAATGTTTAGACTACTTTCCAATTGGAAAACATTTAGCAGCTAGGAAGGCAAAAAACATCTTACAATTAACCAATGTTTTATTTATACCACTAGAGTATAGCAAATATGTAATGTGTGTATTATGGTTATGCAGTAAAAGTGGTAAAACATTCATGTACACAAGGAAATCCATGTTACAAGTGCAACATTTCAAAAGGGATTATAGCTGGAATCTATTTATAACATTTGATAGAAGATTTTATTTGCTAAGTTTTCCAGTGTGTTGTACAACTATGTTTTAACATCTATTGTTTTGTACTTTACTTTTTTCATTTATCTTAAAGAAAAAAAAGTCATAAACATGTATGCATTTATTAAAATGTTAATAGCGTTATTCCAAATATATCTAAATTGCAAATATCAAGTTTCAAAAGAGCAAAAAGTTAACAATCTCATATGATAAATATAGTTGCAGTGTGTGCATACAATACACCAATGAACAGCTAGGGTGGCCAGTTTAGCGAGTTTTTTTTTCTAGACAGATACAGGTTTTACATACATATATATATATATATATATATATATATATATATATATATATATATATATATTTATATATATATTCACCCATTTGAGGGAGATCAATTAATTAATTGATTTTATATATATATATATATATATATATATATATATATATATATATATTTACATATTAATGAAATCGGAAGTAGTTGAAAGGAATTGGTGATTATAGTACAAGTATGGTAGGTGTGGCCCTTTAATTATACATTTTATTTTTCAGGCATGCATTGATTAAAGAGACCCTAAACATTTTTCTAAATGATACTCTCAGCTCTGTTGAGGCAGAACTGGTCAGGAGGCAGGCATGCTCTGACAGTGCCCGGGAGCAAGGGTCTGTAGTTATGGTCCCCTCTGCTGATCCAATGTAAAGACAAGAGTCTCTCTAAGCACCAGCAGAAAGACACAGTCCCCAACCAGATTGGCCAAAAGCTCCAAAACATGAGAACAACTTAAGAGAAAGGGGCTCATGACAGAGGTGCAGCTTGCTAGATGTTGGACAGAGGCAGGTCCAGTAGGGATATATAAGTAGTAGAGAGTTAAGTGCTTAGCCTCCGTATCAACAAGAACATTTTCAGGTTGGTCTCTATATCTGTCCCAAAGCTGGCCTATTCCATTTTATTTAGCCCTCCCTTTACATTTCTCCAGTATATGTTGCTTATTTCTTTTGTCTGCTTACCTATTTATTGTATTTTTTTCTAGTTTTCTCCATCATTATAACCTCCCTTTCCACTCCCTGTTTAGCTCTTTCAACCAAATTTTAATTTTATTTTTCAAACACCTTAAAAAAGTCACTCTTCTGTTTGTTGCTCAACTTCTGGGTTAATTTTGGTACGGTTGGAGATCCCCAATTGGTGTGGCGGAACGCATGCTCACTGCTGGTCCTCAACAGGTCAGTTTCCAAAAGGCAAATAGGTAGAGCCACACCCAATTGGAAAAATTGTATTTCTTATAACGAAAATGAATAGACTATTCTGGTGTCATGCCTGCTTCACAAAGAAGCACGGCAGCTGTCGGTAAGACGATAAGATGGCATGTACTTTTAAAGTACATGCCAGTTTAACCTCATATGAGCGGCATTACATTTTTCACTAAATTAGTAGCACGTGGAAAAAAGTTGTAGTGTTCCGTAAAAGTATCTGCAATTTACAGATAATGCATGACTTCAATTTCTGTGTAACTTATACTTTTAAGAATATATTAGTAAAAACAGTTCAGTCTCTGGATTTCCATATAAGTATTTTGTGCCAGATTCCATTGGAATTTAATTCAGGTTTGTACTAAAGGTTTTAGGACACATTTAAACTTGCATGACGTAACTGTTCTGGGTGGCTTGAGGTTTTGTGGTTTGGAAGGTTTTAAAGGTTTTCAGTTTTAAAACCAGTGAACGAAACACACTTGCAAGATGATGTGCTTGCTCGGATAATGACTTGATAGGAGAGAATCAAGAATAGAAAATGAGGATTTTTGAAAAAATATTTTGAACAAGCTAAAAAACATGTCTGGGGTTACTTATGAGATAAAGTGTATGCAATATAAATATATTGTGTGTGATATAGTTTTCTTCCTACTAGCGAACCTCAGTTTGGATCTCTTTCCTCTGTAAATAAATGATGTCTGTGCTTTAATATAATATTATATACCAAAACAGTATTTCAGATATGTCTTTTGTTTTTGTTTTGTGACTGGATTTAACCTCTTCAAGACAATGGTATTCTTTGCTTTGATGTCTGTTCCAGACAATAGCTTTTTTCTACTTTAGCTATATATGTGTTTAAATTAAACTGTAAACTTGGCAAAGGATTGTGATTATCCTTTTACGGCAATCACAATCCTCACTTCAATGGCTGAGACAGCCTGTCTCAGCTATTGCAGGTAAGACAGCCCATTTTCTGGGTGTTTCAGACTTGCCTCTATCAGACGCATCTAGCAAAGCCAAAAATAGCGCATATCACTGTAATTTCGCTATTTTAAACACAGCCCCTACACATACGCACATTGTCGCCAATGCATTGCATTGGTAGCCCATACATGTACGGGCATTGTCCTCAACGGGGTAATAAAATATTTAACTAAACGTGTAACTGTGTGCTACCATTTTGTGAAATATAGTGTTTTTGGGTGCCACACCCTAGTGACTTACAGCACAAATTTCTCATTTTGGGGCTGGGGACAAATAATGCAGTCTATAAGTCAGAATTCTGATCATAGACTTTCATTGACTGGGAGGGTAATGTAACTATTACATCACAAGAGGGCAGAGTTATGATCCTGTTTGATCAGGTCTATCTTCTCTCTTTGTGTTGGAAGGCAGGTAAAGAAAAGTTGTACACAGCCACCTAGTCCTGCCCATGATGAAACACAGGAGCCAACAAGAAAGCAGGGGAGTATCTTATGACATCATCATGCAGGCTTTGGCAACAGTTGTAAAGTGAGACTGTCTGGAAGATTTTGGATGATGTTACATCATGGGAAATATTCACAAAATGGAGCCAGGAGATAAACACCTAATTTAATATTTCCTTTTATATGCAATTAATTAAATCAAATAAAAACAAACAGTAGCATGTGACTTATTTATGTGTTTGTTTTAAATGACCAGGTTATCTAGTTACATCTTATGTAAGTGGTAGTGCCCCTAAGCAGCAGTAGGCAGAATACATGATAGTTTAGCATAACAGTGGTGATTCTCAGATACACTGTGGGATTCTGTGGCAACTACTGCTGGACAGTGGTAGACTGTGACAACTTCTGTGGAACAGCATAACACTGTGGAAAATGCTGTGGGACAGTGTGATATTGTGGTAACTGTTGTGTTACAAGGTGGTACTGTGGCAACTGTTGTGGTGGCAATATGACACAGTTTTTCTTTAAAAATACATTTTTCTTTAAAATGGGAGAAAACAAAAGTGTGGCCTATAAGATAAACAATATGCCATTGTTCATACAATGTTCGTCTTACCTTTATTCTCGAGCAAATCACTTTTAGAGAATAGCTCCCTTGGTGTCAGACAATGTTTACCTATATATGTTATAATAATTGATGATGGGGCACAAAGGAATTAAAGCTATATGAAAACACCTATCTGTGATAACTATCTCTTATAAACAAATTAAACTATAAATGTAAGCAATCTGTTTTGGTTTTGGCATAGTATATAAAAATTACAAAATAGGTTAATATTAAACATATGATTATGACTTTAACTTTAAATATGCATTATGATTTAACGTAACTACAAATTATTTGTCCTCTGTTTTCATGGATTAGCCCCTAATATGTTGCAGTGTAAAATACAAAAAGAACTAACAGCTGTTTTTATTGTTCCCATTTAAATACATTATTGACCTGGAGAAAATGCCATAGAGTTTAGTATTCCCATTCCTTGAATTTTCAGTATGTCCCCAGAAGATGCTAGTTATTCTCCTGCTATAAATTAGGAAGATTGTGATGACTCTCCCTATGAATGGTGGTGTAAAAATCCAGGTCAGTAATGAGGTGGGAGTTGTTTAAAGTAACCTTACACTTTAATTAAAACAAATGCAGCTTTGTGAATTCAGATGCTCTAGCTAACTGAAACTGACACTGTTTATTGATCTCATTGTGATGCAAATTGAAAGCTTCCCCTGCAGGCAGCTCAGATTATAGCAAAGCCAGACTGCTGTATCTATATCAGAGTCAATATTCATAGAAGAGAAGGAAGGCAACAATACTGTCAGAGCAGAGAGAGGAAGCAAGTAGACAATGGAAATAAATAGCACACATTGTGATAAAAGTGTATTTATTTACATGTATAAATAACATTGTAACAAAAGGCAGCATTAATATGATTGACTTGGTCTTATAAAGAGACAAGCTCTCCAGAAATACGTATTAAAAATAGAAATATAATTATAAAAAGAGAAATGTATCAAAGATAGTACTGCCAATATTCCTCCCAAGATTTCTCTATGTATAACTATGATACTGGGGTCAATACAAGTTTCCAGTGTATGGAACCTGTGCACACTTAATGATCCAAAGGGGTGTACGGCATTGCCCAAGACATAAAAAATACTTAGGGTAATCTTAGTTGGGTTTATGTTTCAGAACCTCAGGGTAATTTACGTTGAAAGCCAGCAGGTTCCAATTCTAATTACGATCCAAGGCAAAATTATAGTTTACCTAATAAAATGTTTGCTTTTTTAATTATTAAAGCACACACTATACTGCAGTTCAAGAATAGATTGTTAGTAGCTTGTTATATCAAGATATGAGTAACTCAAGCATGACTTACATTACAGTAGTGTTTTGGAAAAATATAACCTGTTTGCAATGTCTGTGTCCTATAATAATGTGTTAATATAATCACATTCTCTATAAATTTCTTTTTGTGCCAACATATGAGCACTTTTTTTTTGTTTGTCTTGGGGTATAAATATTTAGAAGCAACGCTAAGCCGAACTCCAGAGCATTCCTAATTAATTCGAGATGGCTACATGAATATGCTGATATCTCTTACTGCAGTAGTTAATAATGAAATGTCTATCACCTGTGTCCTCCTCTTCCTGTTATATGTTGATATAAGACAGGGCTGATGGTTTATATTTCACTCTCTGAGTGCTTGAGGCCTATAAAGCGCAGTGCAGTATAATGGGCTGCGGCCTTTAAGGCATTCAGACATGGCTGATACTCTGTCTAGAAAACCTAAAGGAAGCTATTTATACAGTCCTTAGCATTATTTTCATCTTCCATAACCATTTTATCTGTGGTTTAGTACAACCCAAACATGCTGTCAGTGAGAGGTATAAATGAACAGAGTGTTATAAATGAAAAAAGGCAGTACATTAAATAATGTGATTATGCTGAAGTGCTCTTGTTCACAAAAACATCATAATAAAGTTTATTAACATTAGGCACCGCTACATTAATCAGGAAGAAATACTGTCTATTTATTTTCAATGTACATTGTTGCTGTAATACTCTTCACAGGCAGTACTTTTGTTTGTGCATGCACCATAAATGATAGAACGTGATAATAAGCTGCATACGTGGACATCATGTAAGTGTTTAGTAAAAGATACCTGATATTTCAAATGGATTCAAAGGGACTAATAAATTGGGTCAGTAGCTGTTAATCGATAGCGTGAAGGAATAATCAACGACAAGCTGTCACTTGCTGGTCATTGGGGAAATCATTCGAGATTTAAATCATTTTAAAGACATGAGTACAATGTATGTTAAATGCAGTTGAAGAATCAGATATTTCGCAACTGTCTTGGAAAAACAGGTTCACCAATTAATGACAATTAAAATATCCCAATTGTAGTGATTTAAATAAAAATAAATGGTTAACGATATGTTATGGGTATGAACACAGTCATGTTTGCTTTGTATTAATACATTGGTTTTTATTTTTATTTCCTTAGTTATAGACAGTTATATCAGTTATATTGCATCAATTGTTGATTAGTTTATTAATTCCTGTAGCCTTCTATGAAAGGTTTTGGAAGATTAATAGGAACAATCAGTAAACAGTATTGCTGCCTGGAAGCTAAAACTTACCTCAGTCTGCATCTGAACGTACTATAGTTATTGCCAGTTGAAGGGTATTGGGGATTAATCATTGTATTGAACAAATAAAAGGTCAGGTATAGGATTGGTGACTAGTTTATCCCCAAAATTCAGCTGGCTGGGCAGTATGCAGTAGGCAGTATAGATTTAACATTGATTTTAGCTGGATCCCAGGTGCATATATACCATGACTAAAAGGTTTTATGACTTGAAATTATCACATCTGTGGCATGCACATAGTGTAATAACGAGAGCAGTGATGACAGGGTCAGCAAACTCTTGACTGCATTAATTTAAATCTGAATTGGCAAGCAGTGAGAGAAAAGCACACTTTTACAATTGTCTCTTTTATTTACAAGGTGTACTCTTAAAAAATGTGCAAGTAACTGACACATATACATTTTAAAGTGGTACATAAAAGGTGCCCATTCAGTAACATTCATTCTTATACTGGCAGAGTGAAATGAATCAATTGATTATTGTCATTTCTGTGGTTGTGCATTTCATGTGCCAGCCATGAATAGATCTGAATATTTGTAAAACTGTTTTAAAGGTTAGGCATGGCTTTTTGCCCAAGTCTGAAAATATAAGTAATTGTTGCTATTATGACAGTGTGTGATGGTGAAGGACAGGTGTGGGAAAAAGCATCCATACAAGTGACTCCACTGATGTGTCTGTGAAGGGCCATAGAACATCATTAAAATATTTGTCATGTCCACCAGGTGCCTACCACTGGTGAGAGATATGCTATATATGCCAAACATGTAAACATGTTGCTGCTACAGAACTGTAAGTGATAACTCTTTGCGATTCCATTAGGAACACTCATTCTTGACAATTCATTAAAGTTGGGTCTCATTACTATGATGCTTCAAACCTTAACAATGGACTGTAGATTTATTTTACTACAATGGTGCATAATTGTCATCCACAGCTTTAGTGCTAATCATCTACACAGACACTGGTAGTCATCTGACCGTGGCAGTCATTTAAACTCAATATTGTAACCAAATAGTTCTTATTACAGATACAAAAGCCCCCAACTTTGCTGGGCATTGTTGACCATGATAACCTCAGCTCTATGGAAGACTAATTTCTGCTTCAAAACGAAAAGTTTGGCTTTACAGTAATGTGCACAGCACATTATCTGTGAACACATTGGGCAATTTATTGTGCATGGTCATAGCATTATCATTCACGATTTTAGTAATGGGTAAGAATCTTTGTATAATTTGCAGTGTGTCTAATGGGGTGTGTCTTTTAAAAAAAAAATTGCATTAGATGCAAAACTGTTTTAATGTTATAAAGGTATAATAGGTGTTGCGCATAAACGAGTGAAAGAATAGTGAACAAATAATAACTTATCTTGGTAATAATTCGGCTTTTTCAATGTGATCAATCTCCTGAACTCAAATGGTGCCGTGAGGAAAAACAAACAAACAAACAATATCTGTTTTCCCTGAAGATACAAAGAATTCTTCCCATATGCCAATTAACTCACATGTACAAGAGCTTATGGAACCCAGGCTCTGGTGTGGCGTACATGTGGGGAATACAACTGGTTATCCTCCCAACCACAAAACTGTATATATTTCTTCTAGAGGAAATGTCTATTCACTATTCTTTCACTCGTTTATGCGCCACACCTATTATACCTTTATTTTCATTGTTTAAAGGGAAAGAAACACGGATTGTATTTGCTGCACTTGAATTCACTAGCCCCAGAAGCACAATTTTTAAAGTCTCTATGTTTTAATGTTATATGTGAGTTTCATACATCATTTGCAGGGTTAAAGGTGCTGCCAGAGATGTTTTGTAAATCAATCACAAAATAGTTTATATTACATGAAAGAGTCTATATCTGGCCCACGAAGCCTAGATTTGGACAGCCCTGTGGCTATACCTTTCACACAGCCATATCATATTTCCTCTGCACTATGAGCTGAATATCCCACAGCTTTTGATTCTCATGAACTTGCAACATATTGGCCTTCCTGTTTTCCCCTCAATCAAAGTGACCATCAATTTAATAATCACATTCGGTTTGGTAGAGATAATAAAAGCCATCCACAAACATCTGGTGCTGATTTAATAGCTTGTTAACCGAAATACATCTGGTTCTGTTTCGCACCCTGACTCTCGTATCAGATACAGCTTTTCAACCACCTCTACAAACGTCAGGTGCTGCTTCCCACCCTTCACAGCACACATGTGGCACTGCTCCACACACGGCTCTGTGGTAAATGCATTGCAATGTTTGTTACTGGCACCTCCTGCTGTCAAGCACTGTATGCCAAACATTATAGCCACATACTTTAACTGCACAGCAATGCCAATCCCCACCACGGACATTTCCTTGTAAGATACGTGTAACAGTTGTACATGTACATTATCTATTATCACTCATTTATCTCATCTAATTTATATGAAAACACACTCTGAAGACTTTAGAGGTCTGTACTGTATGAAATGCCGTACCATTTATCACTTGATTTTTTTTGTGTGTAATATAAGCCAGGCTCAATTCTGACCTTCCTTGACTAACACAAGTGACTTTTGTTTCATGGTAAGGATACACTACTGGATTTTGGATAGGATTCAGAAAGCTTCAAGTTGTGAAGTTACTGATTCCTCCCCAGATTGTCTGCAGGTCATGATGTTCAAGTTCGAAAAAAGGGAAAGTCTGCTCAAAATATCAATAAGGCCCATTAATAAGGAGGTTTATACAGATGTCAGACAAGAAGCATTGTGCGTGCGCGGTGCAGGTCAAAGCGCTTAAAATGAATGTGGTGTCCAGTCCAGATGTGGGAGGTGGACACAATGCATTGCAGATGTTCTACAGTCTTCAGGACGTGGGTGAAATTCTTTACTCAAAACGTGTGCATTGTGGCTTTAGAGACCACTGTCAAATAAACAATGGTTATTGGCTATTGAAATTTTGACAGTTCTCGTTTGCAAAATCTAGTGTGTTTTTAGTGATATTGGTCTAGTGTGTTTTATCTTTAAAGAATGGGTAATCACATGGATGCAATAATTAAACAAGAACACAGGTTCTGCTAATCATTATACATTACGTGCATCGTCATATTTTCTTTTACATAGAAATATTTAATATTTGTCTTTTTTTAATACTCTTGTAGTAAATCTTGCTTTATATGTTACTTGTTTTATACCTTCATAAAGTGCTGAGTTCTCAGGCCTTATTTTTCATAGTTTCACAAACCCAGCTTGTAGATATTAGTGTCCACGGATAAGTCCACAGCTGACATCTCATGGCTAATTTCCTTCAAAGCTGATTGTCCATTACCAAGAATCTCTCTATTAGTTCTATACATTCTCCTTTTTCTGAAGGAAGCAAAATCAGTAGAGATTATTTGACATAGTCCTGAGTAGAGTCAAGTACACTAAAGGCCTATATTGTATGAAGTGGTCAATCATTATTGCCTTGGCTAATTACTAAAAATCTGTGATGTAACTTTGCAAGAACTTGCAAACTGCATTGTGAATTGTCCCTGGATTCTCTACTTAAGGGAAACTTGCATGCAATTATGGTTTCGTAAGATTTTCTTGTATTTTGAGATTAAGGCCATGACACTATAAATGGACACTGAAAGAGCTTTCGGTCAAGCGTGTGCACTAAAATTGTACAAGAACTGCACCAAAATCACCCTAAGAACTCTAACTAGGATCCCAAAACTTGGATTCCAGTTAATACAGTGTTAATGCAATGTTCTTCTTTCATTGTTCTTCAAGATTATAAATGGGTGTTGATGAGCATATTCCTGTGACCTGCCATTGAGAAAGATTTCAACCAGTTTAGGACTGTACGTCTCATGGTGTAAACTTTCAGATAAAATCTCAAAGTTCATGGACATACATGAATATCATTCAAATGACTTTCGGCTGACACTTCACATTTTAACAAAACAGCATTTTGTGTAGGTATATTAACAATAAATGCAAATGAATACATCTACTGCACCTTGTAGTCAATGGACAGCAGATCCAAATCTGCTAGTGTCTCACTATCTATAATCGAAAACCACAGAACAGGAAATGGTGTGCTAACCCACGCCGTAAACACCTTATACACTTGAAAAAAAGCCTCTTAATCCGAAACACAATGGGGGTTATATATAACCACGGCACACATAGCACCAAATAGTGTATGAATAAAGTAGACTCGCAACAATTGGTCTGCTCAGGAGTGTCAGGGCTGCTTTAAGACCCTAGTGGGCCCTGGGCAAAGTCTTTAGCAGTGGACCCCCTGGACCCATTTTTTCTAAAGTTGCATTGTAAAATGTGTAAATGTAAACTTGTTAATATTATATTCAACTATTTTCATATCACATTCAACTATTTAAATATGTAATATAAATGTTATTGAAAAATTGCATTTATTGTTTTTATTCCTTTTTTCTGCACCCACATTGTACCTACAGGACTTAACATAGCACCATGCAGCACCCATGGTATTTCCCATGCAGCTATATTGTACCCACTTGTAACTTGTGGCTTACACTCATATTGCACCCACACAATTTGGCATGCCACAGTGTCAATTTGCCCCACAGAAAATACCACAGTGTAATTTTGTCCCATAGAACTGCCCCTGCAGAACAACCCACATTGTCACTTCCCCCATGGTATATGTGTTATTTTGCTACACAGAACATACCACAGCATCACAGCATCACTTTGCTGTGGCATTGAGAAAAAAAATCCTTCTTGACTGCAAAAGGCAATCAGATTTCTCCTTGGATCAATAAGCACTAAATTAATATTACTGCCTATAATAACATACATAGCCCTCTATGTTCTGACTCATTAAAATAGTATCCAGGTCCCTTTTAAAGGCATCTATTGTATTTGCTTCTGGTAGTTATTTCCATACATTTATTGTCCTTACCATCAAGAATCCCTTCGCTGTTGTAGACTAAATCTCCTTTCCTAAAGTCTTAGCAGGTCCTTTGAACTTTGACCTCTTTTCCTTTGTACTGTTCCGTTAATGTACTAGTCCTTACAAACCCCTTTGTATTGGCCCTGTACATATTTATATAACATTATCATATCCACTCTGATGCGCCGTTTCTCTAGCGTGTTCAAATTTGACACTTTTAAGTCCACTTATTAGTTTTGTAGCCCTCCTCTGCACTTTTTCTAGTTCCATAATGTATTTTTTAGATAAGGTGCCCATAATTGAACTTCATATTCAATGTGGGGGTCTTACCATGGACCTGTAAAGAGGCAGACTAATATCTTCCTCCCTTGAGTCAATACCCCTTTTAATACATGACTATATCTTATTGGCCTTTGCAGTCTCCAGCTGGCACTGTGCACTTCTAAGTCTATTGTCCATAATCTCATTAGTTTATTTCCCCAAGGAAAGACCATTTAAACTATATGTTGCATTTTTATTATTATACCCACAATGTATAATTTAACATTTGTCTACATTGAGTCTCATTTGCCATGTATTAGGTTTCAAATATTTTGGTGACTGCTTACATGTGCATAAGGAAAATACAAATATATTGTAATAATCGTTTAAATGGTGCATTAATTTATTATAGTAGATTTTGGCACATTTAGCTAGAGCCTTTACTATAATCAGTTTGGTTAATTTTATGAAAACTGTGAAATATAATGGTGTTCTCTGAGGTTCACTTATCTGCCATTAAGGTATTTCTGACATTATCATCTCTATTACAAACTTTGTTCAATAGATGTCATTGTAAGAAACTACATTTGATGAATTTCACTAGACAATGGCATTGCAGAGGGCTGACAAAATTCTTCTATCCTACCACCCCCCACACACAATAAACAAACACACATGCAAACAAGAAACAGTTTGTCAGATGGATAGCATTTAAAATGAATAGAAAATCAGTTGAGTGTGATCAAAGTTGGCCTGGCCGTTGTTAAACATTATCCCCTTTATCTCTTGTGTCATTCAGTGATTTCATATAGCAACTAGTTAACACACTATTGCACAAACATTCACTGCAACTCCCCCACAAACAGTAAATAAAGTGTTATCATTTGTTGTCTGTGTAGTGAATAACTAATACATGTCCAGTTTCACTGAGTGTAGCGTGTGCTATGTTTAGTAAGTCCAGGGTTCAGCTTTCACAATTTCCCACACAGTCCCACTATTAATATGGATATTAATATGTCAAAATTAGAGGAGCACAAATAGGGTGAGACTAGGCTATACTGAGCCTATTATTACTCCAAAATTCCATACACTTGTATGCAAGGCACATACCTCAATAATGGTTCATAAGGAGAATATTTCAAACAATTGTTTCGGCTCCGCACACATTTCACATGTTGTATTGAATGATACCTTTCGCTATTTTTAGTTTATGGGCTTTCTAGATTTAGATCTTCAAGTTACATGGTGCAATAGTAGCACAGTACGGTCATAGTTATTTTCATACAACCTAATTGAGCTTCAGTTGGATATAGATTTAATCTCACATTTGTTCTTTAGGCAATAATAGCTTGTATACTGCATCACAGTGCCTTCTTAATGCCCATCACTCATGCAATAGTTTAGGATTGGGACCTTAATTAAAGGAAGATTCCATTACTATTCTCTGCTCTTTGTATTATTTGACCAAAAGCCTTTTTTTCAGGTAAAAAAATTGATGTTCTAACTGAAAAGTGTGTCCGTCCTTGCTTTTAACACCAAAAGTGAGATAATCCTTGTGTAAGAAATCAGTAAGTATGGTCTGCTTAATCCAGTCCCAGTGTAAAACTGTTGACATTTGTTCTTTTTTCCATCATTATGTGACTGGGCCTGTTTTTTGCTGGATTAGAGACAAATCTCCTATGCAGCACATTTGGCATGTTACTAGTAGTTTAACTTCATTAATAATGTATGAGGAAATTCTAATCCGTGGCAAAGGAGAAAAAAAAAAACAACTATTTTATGGTTACCAAATCCTTTAGAATAGGTTGATTATTAAACATCTGATGCTATATTTGAAAAGACAATTTGTCTGTGCAACTATAATATGAACAATAATAATAATAGCTGGCAAGCAAATAATTGATACTTTCCTTAAAAAAAATTCTAAACAGATGTTTTTTACATGTATTCTTGGATATAAAATTTTATACTGAAAGTTAATTAAAATACAGTGAATATATTGGCTTATTACCATAAAGGCCTGTATTGTAAACATTGTATTACCTGACATAATAAAAATAAAAATAACACAAAAAACAGTTTTTCTATTTAAATGAAGATGCATTTAAACGTGAGGATATGTAATATTAAAGAAAAACAAGACATGGATGAGGAATCTCAATCCATCCAAAAAACAGCGGTCTCCTACAAGTAGTTTTTGTGCCATGCACTTGTTTCAAATTTGTGCTGTCACAGCAACAGCTGGGGAGACTTTCCTGAACAAAGATGAGAGTTGGATAATCCTGATGAGATTCTGAACCAAGCATCCTTTGTAATTATGTCACATTCGACTTTAATGGAATAATTCAAACTGGGGAAAAAAAAGCTTTGATCCCTTTGAAAGCTCTTCCCTCTAGATTGACTTTGCAAAGAGATCTCAAGATTTTCTGTTATGAGATCCAGTGATTCCCTCTAGACCTGTTGTTCTGCAATGGTGGGAATTGAATGAAAAATATATTGGGGCTTATGGACACTCTTTCTCAGCTGAAGCAAAAACTAGACATTTTTAAAACACTTTAACTGAATCATTACATTTTGGTCTGGAATGTGTGAGTCTGGAATTAGTATCACTGCTAGTACCTAGATTTTACTGTGACATTTACACATCCCACAGATGTGTAGGTCTCAAAAAAATACTCTATACAGAAAAAATTATCTAATAACTGAATGTAAAAATGTGGATCTCTCTTTGCATTGGAGCAGTAGTCAGCTGTTCTGATTGAGTATACGCTTACATTATAACTTTTGCGTCTATTAATTGCTTTATACATTAAGGCCTTTGAACAGCAAGACATTTTTAAAAATTGTTTAAATGTTAAATATAGTATTTTCTATTATTAAAATAATGGAGAGCATTGTATAATTAAACTCAGTGAACCCATGTGTGTTTTTCAAACCAAACATTTAAACAATTAAACATGGCATGCAAACTGTGATATATCAGTCAGTTGTCATTTTTATACTAAAATAAAAGTGGTTGAACCTTAAGAAACTTAAGAAAGTGTTTGCAATAAATTTGTCACAACTCAACCTGTCTACGGTTCCCAATAAATCTAATAATAATAATCAGGTACCCAGCAGGATCTCACTCACGATCCCCAATTAATATGTAAAAATATGAATGCACGGCACGGCACTGTTGTGATGAAGTGTTTAGTGTGCCATTAGCAATGTTTGAACCCATGTAGGTTTTCAGTGTTCAAACAAAGGAATAAAAAGAAAAAGATATGCACACACACCTAAGGAAATAGCCGCAGCACCAAAACAACCATGAGAAATGACATCTGAGGACGAAAGGGAACTATATACAAAATAAACTACTGTGTTGCAAAATGATGTCGGGAACGACAGACAATCCTAAAAAATATGAACACACCATACTTTGTAATGATGAGATGTTTATTGTACCCCAGGCAACATTTCAACCCATGTAGGGTTTTTTCAAGGGTGCACATATTATTTTTCCTTTTATTCCTCCCTGGGTTGAAATGTTGCCTATGGCACAATAAACACATCCTCACTATGGAGTGCTGAGCATTTGCATTTTTTTGTATTGTCCTTGGTTCCCAGGGTTATTTGTTGACACAGTAGATTTGTCCTGCTTTATTGTCCTACCATGCTGCTTATTTTTCCCCCAGCAAGGTTTGACGGGTAAGTGCCATCAGGTCCCGTGTCCCGGTGTGTCTGTCAGAGCACGCGTGTAATGTGACCTGTCAGCACTCCCCTATCTAACCGCACGGGGAGCTGAACAGGCAGCATGGATCTCCCCAGCCATCGTCTCTGCCGGCAAGTGAGTTTTAAATTTTTTTTAAGGGGCAGTATTTTTTGCCGCAGCTCCCCCAGGCAGACAAGGTCTGCCTCGTGCTAAATAAAGTGCTGGACTACCATTGGTTTCCTCATTTAAGAATCTCCCTGAATAGTAACAACATTAGATAACTAAATGATGGTTTAATTCATCAACAGATTTGTACAATCCATGAATGGAGGATGTATCTAACCCTAGATACATATATGTGTTTATATTTTAATTATGAAGAAATGCGTGTATTTTTTTTTGTATGCCATACTTTAAATGGTCGACTCAGGTAGCTCTTATTTTCTTGAGAAAATCAGATCTCTGAATTTCGAAACCAATTGGATTCCGTCCTGGAATTTGGCTGCTGAAATGGTAGGCTGGGTCCTCCCCATAGAATTCTATGGGGAGGACTTTGGGTTATTTTGGGGCCATTTTGGGAGGACTTCTGCTATTATGGAAATAGTCAAAGTCTTCTTATAGAAGTCATTGGGTGGTCTTTGGCAATAGCTAAAAATAGACAAAATCCTCCCGAAAAGGTCCAAAATTAAATAAAAAAAAACCTGATCTAATTAAATACAAAAAAATAAATAAAATTAACATAATATTATATTAATGTAAATATTCTATTATAATATTATTACTACATTATAATATTATTTAAATATTTTTGTTTGAATTAGGTTTACTTTTATTTTTCTACACTTTTCTTTTCAATTCTCATAGGTTTTCACTGTCCGACCACCTCAAACTTTATGTGTTTGAAAGCCTGTCCGAAATCGTCCATATTCGGTAGCTGAACTACGGATTTCTCTGCAGATCGGCTATTAAGTAGACCCTTAATAAGAACAAAATGTTTGAGGTCTTGTGGGCAGACAACACAAGCAAGTTCAATACTTTCTACCTTCACAACCAATGTTTCTCTATTTGGATGAGTGGAAAGTTAATTCAAAAACATGTAACTCACTAGCACCTACTTTTGTTTTGGTCATTAGTCTTGACTGAGGAGTTCAGTTTAACAAGATATAAACTATTTTCTGAGGATCTAGTGAGTTGGCACTAAGACAGTGAGCGCTAACAGTATGAGCCCAAATCTCCATTATATTGCAAGAAACCAAGTTTACTATCCATATTCATTTAGTTTCCCTTCTGTTTTATTGTTCATTCTATTGCTAGTTTTCTGTGTACATTCCACTTCTCTCTGGGTATTATTATTTTTTTAATTATGACCTAATTTGCAGGGGTAAAGCTGAGAATCGTGGGCATCATGGATATCGTATTTTTAAAGGTATTTTAATTTTGTGGGTTTTCACTGCCAACCCTTATGGCACTCAAAGGGTGGGTTTTCCTTACAGGTAATCTGAATTGATTTCTCCCTCCCAACCTGGTTGAAAGAAGATAGAAGTAAGTGGGGGTAGACAGGGATTAATTATTTTATTTAATTGGGTTCAGGGGCCTTTTGGCCAGCACCCAGATTAAGGCAGGATGTTTACTGTGATACACGTGGCATGATGGCAGGAGGTACATATAACCTAATAGCTTTTGACCAATAACCAGTGATGTGATGCCAACCTATAGCATTGTTATGCCACACGAACTGTTATGGTGGTGTATAAAATTATGTATGTTAATGTATGTATATATGTATATTTAACCATTCCCTAACTTTTATTGGGATTATTTAAGTGGGGTATGTGATATGTGTTTTTTTAAGTTATATGATGTGTTCAGTGACAAGGTAATTGCATTATTTGGGCCATTATTGCATATTATAATAAATAAATTACAGTCATTAATTTTTTGTAATAAACATGCTATTATGGCATTTAAAACTATTACCATGCTGATGAAAAATTGATTTGTCATTTTTTTAAATATAGTTTATATATTACTATAATATAAATCATTAATATAATATTTTTTTATTTTAATTTATTTTTATATTTATTTAATAACATTTTATTATATGTAATTTTAATATATTTTATAATTTTTGTATACAATATTTATTTATTTATTTTTAATTCATATATATATTGTCCAATTTGGCAGGCGTGGTACAGATTTTTTTTGGAGAAAATGACACAATTTCTAGGATAAACGAAATGACTTTTGTGGTGTGTGGGAAACTGATTTATATAATATTACACAGGAATTTGTGGTTGTAAATAAAATATAACTTGTGATTGGGAAAAGAGTGTAAGGCCTATTATTTTTCACAGTGCTTTAATGTTCAAGACAGGTAACTTCTTAAGTGTTTTAAAGGCTTTACTGTGAGTTTTTCAAATGAAGTAGAGGGATTTTTCTGGCAAAGCAAAAGTCTTTGACATGATCTTTTAATGCACAGTTGTGCTAGATTACTGTTCTGGCTCTCATGTTTTCTACACAATTATATCCTTAGTTCTTAATTACGCTTACACTGGCTCTTTTTTAGTGACATTGAATGATACCAAAACAATGTTATGTATTGATCACACAGAATCCATCTGGGATTTATTATATGGGAGTTAGAAAAGTCAGGTTAAGTTGTGCAGCTGACATGTTTGGGATTGAATAGAAATATCAGAAATATAAAGATGACACTTTTGTTGACGCATTCAATGGATATTCCATGCAGCTTTTCTAAACCCGTTTTGATATAGTATACTTTTCACAGAAGCATAGGACACCTAAATAGCTTTAGCAAAGCTACACAGACCATTATGACTGTAGCCATACACCAAATATATCCTTGAGGAGGAACTGTCATCAAAGTGTTGCAGTCATGTTTGTGCTTAAAAGCAGATGGTAATTGTGCAAGTTTCTGTCTTAAATAGGTTATTTATTGTTCCATCCCTCGGACAACGTAATGATAACAAAACTTCGGCGTTCCACTGTTTGGAAAGAAATACAGACCCCCAAAGTAGGAGAGTGAAACACCAATATGGTCCCATAAGGAATATAATAACAGGCAGCATTTTTATGGTTGGAAGGAGTGTAATTCAACCAGCAAACACAAATGTTTCAAACTCACAAGGCCCACCTTGATTCTCTTGAAGTATTGAAATGGAACAGAAGACATACATGATCCTCTAAATGTGGACTACTTGAAGCACAGTTGAATCATAAAATATAACTATTGGATGTGCCAGTATCTGTATGTTTTTGCATCTGTATCTCTGTATGGAGAAGGCATCATGTAATATTACCACTAGACAATTAGTACTTGTGATGAAGAGGTAAATATAATTAAGTTGTCTGATAATATAAACATATGTTATTGTCAGTGTAAGAAAATGATGTTTCTAACAGTATATAAACCACTGGAAATATAATTACAAAGCCTTTATAATGGTATAGTGAATAAATGTTTAAATGGCAACAGGTGACTTCATGGCCTACTGATACCTTCGTAGTACAAATAAGTATTTCACTTATGAGAGAAATATAGTATTTTGTCAGCACAAATTTATAAATATGTTTAGCTGGTTTTCTTGGTAGGGTTCCATCCCCTCCTGACTAAAACTCTGTATTGTTAAGCCAGGTATTTCCTGACACTGTTCAGCTACTCTAAGTGTAGGTTTTGGGTCTATGGGTGAAGTACCGAGGAGTCTTTCTTTATTGTGTGGTACAACGTGAAGTGGATGCCGAGAACTCTTGCCGTTTAAACAGTAACCTTACATCGTTTAACCTGGGAGGGATTCTCAACAGGAGGCATACTCAGCAGGAGACATAGGACACATGTATGTAAAATGGTACAAGCAGAAATAGTTCATAATAGTGGTGCTATTACCACATTTATCAATGTATATAACTAACTCCTGAGATAACCTGGGAGTTAGTACTGTATGTGTCAGTCCTGCACTTCCAGGTTTGTCTTGCATTCTTAGCACTGAAAAGTGCTTGAAAGGTAGCAGACACCCTCCTCCACTAAATCGAATTTCCTGCACACAAATGTCCTGCACACCATTATAGATGCCCCTTTCTTTAACTTCCTGATAATTTTTTATACTGGACGTTTCATTAATAACCCCTATACTCTATACAGCTCTACTCTACTCCACTGAATGCAACTTCCAGGATCTCCAATGCTGAACACTGATCTTCAGGGTGGTTAATGGATTTGAGGAAAGGGATGGGGCCCCTAACCCTGTCTTAAAGTGATTTAAAACTGACAGTGACTCACTAAATACACACTAATTATATATCTGAAAATCTGTTTTGACTTCTGTTTTCCATGTTGTGTCTTAGCCCAGGTATAGTGAGTAACTAGGAATGGTATTAGAGAGTCCAATCATGCAGGTATATGGCAGAAACATTTATTATTAATCCTCAGGCCTAATCAAAGGCTTTTCTAGCATATGGTGGTCTGTATTGATGTGGAAAGCATGATTAAAAATAAATGCAGCAAGTAAAAGTCTGAATTATGATCTTTAATGAAATGATTTATTCATCTGTAAACATGACCTTTCCTTCGCTGCAATAAAACAAGTAGTTATTCATAATAGCTTTAATACATGTTTTACCTATATAATAACTAGAACCTTGTAAAGGGAAACCTTAAAAAAATATTTACAAATTTTCATTGATAATAGGCAATTATAGTCAATATATTGGGGTGCAACTTTTCTTCAAAATAAGCTTTGCTATCATCTATAATTAAGTGCGCTGGTGCTGTGAGTCTTCCTGTCTCCCCGCTTCTGCTGTATGTTCCCCCTCCATGATCCTTCAATAAATGTTTTCATTGTGTGACACTTTGGAGTCTGGAGCTGTAATTTTGCTGTCCTGTTAGTACTTTGCTATCGTGTCCAGAGACTTAGACTTTTTTTTTTTTTTTTTTACCAGCCTGCAACTCTAGCAGTATAACAGTTCAGTAAAAAATATTACCTGTGAACAGCTATACATGACACAGATTTAAATGCTGAATTCTTTAGGACACAGATTAATAGATACAAAAAACAGAAGCTAATATTTACTAAAAATTGAGAACACTGTGTGGAGGTTGACTTGGGAGGTTGACTTTCACTTCAAAAGTTGTCCTCCCAAGTCGGCGTCCTCATGGTATTCATTAAAGAAAACTCGACCTCCATCTCCCCCCCCACCAAAGTCCATCGCATTCTCCTATCTCAAACTCCCTTCAATGAAAAGCAATAAAAATAAAGTTTGATCTCAGAGCTTTGATCAATTTGCCCCCGATTGTGGCCTATCAAAGGCAAATAGAAACTTGTAGGTTTTTTTCTAAATCAAACTCAATCTCAGAGGTCGAGATCGACATTCTTGGCATGCCCCTGTTGAAAATTCTCAGTAGCTACCACTTCGCAAGGTCAAGAACAGGGATCTAAGGGGGTGAGTCTGTTGGAGGTCAGAGGTCAAGATTAGTGTTGATCTTGATCTCCAATCAAGGATTTCATCAAATAGCCCCTGGAGTAAGGTGAACTAATATACCTAACAACCACATAACAAACCAAAAATACAAGATAGAGTAAATGGAGCAATGAATTCCCATACATGATCAAGTAAGTTCTCGGAACCTTCAACACTTTTTCCAGGAGTCGGTAATTGGGAGGATCATGTTCAGCTCTTCTCTGGTTGCTAAAGTGCGTTTGTATGTATATTGAAGCCATTTCCACTGCTCTTCCCCATATTACTGAAAGGATCAGTGTGTAGTTAGGCAGCTAGTTAATGTTTAGGCATCAGCTTTTCTTCTTCTTCTTATTGTTTGTGTGACTTTACAACTTTTATGACCTTTGGTGCTGTCTTGCGAATCATTTTTTTCCCCCCAGTTTACTTTAAAAAAGAATAGGATTTTAACATTTTTTTAAACTATTAATTGGTGGATCACTTTTCAAAATATTAGCTAAACACAAATTCACAAAGAAAGGCCTTTTAAAGGTATTTAGACTCTTACCTCTGGTGATTGCTGCTAGATCCCAGCATGGGACATTGCAATGTAATGGCTAATGGCTGAGTAACTCAAGGGTGTGAATCTAATCTCCGCCGTAACCACGGAAAGCATGCTATGTTGTGGTTTTACCCACAATAAGAAAATCTGTTTTGAGATTTAAAGGCTGATAAAATCCTTTATTTGTTTACAGCTGGTACTGCTGAGACATGGGGAGTGCAATTAATTAGGATATTTCTGGTGTGGTAAGAATAATAATGATGAAGGAACATAAACAGATGACATCCAAAGGGAATTTTATACTGCATGAAATGTTTACTCTTTTTGTAAAGTAATTATATCTTTAAATAAGGTTTACAAAGTTACTGATGGATTTTTGTTCATGTTAAGGAACCTCAAAATAATTCCCATTTTGAGATATCTAATTTCCAATTTGAGTTGAGAAAATGCTTTGATCATCCGGATAGTTCTAATTAATTTAAATAAAAAGAGAGAGAAGGCCTTCAGATGTTGGCTCCTCTCTGATGAAATGCTGATGTTAAAAATGTCATATGTTTGCATATTGAGATGTTCATCTGGGAGTCTGAAAAAACAAACAAACTCATTATGTGTTTTCGTTGTGCCGCTTAAAGAGAGAAAGCAGGAGAATGCATAATTTATATGATTGTACACCTTATTAATACAAGTGTGCATTTTTCATAACTGTTATGCATTTTCAATGCCTTCGCATGTGTATCTAACTGTGTTTGTACAAGCGTATCCCTTCTCATGTCTACTATAATTTGAACCCATAAACTTATTCCCCCCCCCTTACTTTATTATAAACATATAAAGACACAAACAACATATATATAAATGTCAGGCGGCTCAAGCATACTTATACCCGCCACTTAAAAATTGACATAACAACAACAAAATTGTGGAGAGGATTCTAGATTTTCCTAAATACTTATTCAGTATTCATTTTTATAGTTTTGGCTCTGGATGGCAGAGAGTGTGGGTCAGGATATCATATATCACTCAGTCATAAAACATGTAAACATCTACTCGAACCTATTCTAATTCAGCTTTAGCTTCCCATTTCGCACAAATTTTATAGAATTTACCTATGTTTGCTCTATTGTGAAAGTAAGCTTTTTCCATAATGTTTTGCTTTTTTTATTTGATTTTTTACATGTGCCCAATAGATTTTCCCAGGTTTTCTCCAGTTCCTTGCCACTACTAATTTTACTGCTAACAGTATGTGTATAATCAGAGGCTTAGTCTCACTACCGATTTCTGCCATATTTTGATGAAGGAGTGCTCTTTGGGGGGAGGCTGTTATTTTTCTCCCCGTTAATTTTGAGATTACTCTAAAGGCCTCTTTCCAGCATGTTATTAATTCTTCACAATCCCAGAACATATGCCTGAGGGTACCCCTATCTTTGCCACATCTCCAACAGTTTGGGTCTATATTGGAGTTCATCTTATTAAGTATTATTGGTGTCATATACCATCTGTTGGTTACTTTAAAAAATATCTCTTGTAAATTTAAACAATGTATGTGTTTCCTTATCAGATTCCAACTCCTCATCCATTCCTGGTAATTTTCTTCCCCGTTCGTCGCAATATTTAGGTCTCTCTCCCATCTGTCCCACGCTATTGGCTGCTTATACTGGGTTATCTGTCTTATAAAATCTAAATATGTTCTCAAGATTGTTTTCTTAGGTGTGTTGTCAAAGAGGGATATCAATTGTTTATGAGCCCCTTCGTTACTTCCCTTATAGATTTCTGTTTGTACATAAAGTTTGACTCATTTGTTTTCTAGGAAAAGATCAGACAATCTATTCATACCTGCTTCTTTCCACCCAGTAAGCTCAATATCAGTTATATTATGCTCGATTGTCTCAATCGGGATTGATTGTATTATCCTGTCCTCTAGTCCTAACTTTACTTTTAATCCAAACCAGAAACTCAACAATGAGGACAGGTTTTTCCTGTTTATTCTTTTCATTAATCCCCCTCTTTGTAGCTTGTTTAACCATAGAGTACATTCCAGGTTCTCGAAACCCGTACTGTACTGCTCTATATGTCACCAGTCTAAGGTTGAACCCATAAACTTGATATTTCGGTTGCATTAATAAATGTTTCTGATTTTAGATTATTGTTTTTATTTTCATTTTTAGCAATAAGGCAGCAAGATTCCCATTACACAATTTTTAAATATGTCCATATTTAATGTTAATGGGAATTAAGCCTCTGCCTTCCCATGTTCTTCCCTACTCTTCCAGATTTTGGTCTCTTCCACCCGTACTGAGTTTCCTTCTCCTTATCTCTCTCTGCACCTCAAATCCCCACTTCAGTCTAACATCATAGTTTCTTCCCTCCCCAAGTAGCATTACACAGGATGTTTCCCTATTACCTCATCAACACAGTTATTTTCTTAATTCCAGCATAACTTTTTTACACTCAGCATCACAGTCTTTGCCCCTGCATTACAATGCTCACTCCACTAACCCCACCAGTAACAGTGCTCACTTCCTTTTTCCCCACCCAAACTTCCCTGACCCTGCTTCCCCATCATTACAGTTCTTAATTTCTTCTCCTCCACACTTTCATTTTTTCTATGTCCCCAGTATTACAGTGTATAATCCCCAATTTGGAATTTGATTTGGAATGTGATTGCTTAATTCTGAACACAGCTACCTAGTTATAAGAGGGTGTGCACACTTATGCAACCACATTATTTTATTTTTATATTTTTTCTTCCCTCTACCTAAAATATTTCAGTTTGTTTTTCAATTGAGTTGTACAGTTTATAGGTCACATTAAAGGTGGAAAAAGTTCTGAAATGATTTATCTTTGTCTCATTTCTTTACAGCACAGAAACCTGACATTTTAACAGGGGTGTGTAGACTTTTTATATCCACTGTACATATATATATATTTTCATATGTTTGTGAAACATCTACTAAAATGACTGTCTAGCTTTTGTAACAGGTAATCAGAGATAAATGAACATTTGTCTTTCACTACTAATAATTTGTCAATATGTCAATATACGTTTCAATGTGACATACTTTATGTTCATCATGAGCTATTTTGGGAATTTGTCATTGAATATCGGGCAGCCTGAGATTTTAGAAGACAAGCTATTTGATACACTGATGGTGGGATTGAGTTCTGGATCTGTTGCTATTATTCCTACCAAAATTCTGGGAAAATTATTGAAGAACAAGGTATTAGTTGGGAGGTTAATGCTCCATGGTGTCTCTAAATCTCACTTGTCTATTCATTAATTAAAAGAGCCTGTTTTGGGAGCCATAGGGAAGATTCACTAAAGTAGAACACATTTTTGGACATTAAAATATCAACAACCAACTATTTATTGGTTACACATATATATAAATAATATGGAATTTGTTACTGAAACACATGTGTATGAATCAGTTTATTATCACTAATACATGAATGTCAAAATTTGATTTCATAATATGATTACTATGTTACAACTGCTCTAATTTGAGTAACATAGTGGCCTGTAGTTAAATATTTGGACATTTTGCTCTTTGTGGAGTGGGAAGTTCTGTAAGTAGATGGAAGGGAACACACATATTGTAACACAAATTCTTCACCTTGGTACATTTGTGACTCTGCCATAGAAATGCTTGAGTTTCTTTAAAATTATGTCATATGTAGGTGATAATAACCAGATACAACTTTATGAGAAACCATTGTGGGACATGAACACAGCAGGGTTGTCTGGTCACCATAATCCAGGCAACCTGAGGCTCAACTTGTGTGCATCATCAGGGATCAGTGTCACTAGAGACATAACAAAGATATGTGAATCAGGAAAACAACAATGGCAATGGCTACTATAATGGCTAGCAAATAGATGCTTGGGTTTATAGAATCTAGATGTCCATTTTACTCATTCATAAATGTTTGGACAACCTTTCCACTCAGTGGTGTATCTTGGTTTTGTGCTGCCCTAGACAGACAAAATTCTGATACCCCCCACCAACATTGCACACCTACGACGTGCCCCATCACCCACGTTGCACACCCATTACATGCCACCATCACCCTCATTACATACCCCCACCACGTCCATTACATGCCCCCATTATCCTGATTAATTGGAAGGAGCTAAAGTTTGCTAAACAGTGGGGGAGGGTGTGAAAATGTTTGAAGCACCAGAAGTGTGCTTTAACACCCTCTGACAAAGTGCCGCCCTAGGCGAGTGCCTTGTTTGCCTTGTGGAAGATACACTATTGTTTCCACTTATGATCATAATCTGTCTGAATGAGTACTCTACGTTATCTATAAATGAACTTAGTAAATACAAGGCTTGAAAAAAGGTTAAAATTCATATTACTAATAGAATTAATACATGACTTATTACATGAATTGTTGGGTTGTTTATAGATAATACACACTTTACTTAATTAAAAGTGAATAAAGACTTGTCCACCATGAACAATTAAATAAGATATTTAGTCTTCAATATTAGCTGGCACGCAACCCACCCACAATTGTATTAATCTATTTTTACATTCATTCATAGGCTATTTACAGAAATTTGCCCCACCTATTTCTTTATTTTTTTTAATGCCCATTAATGATGATGCTTTAGAAAGACTTACAAAAAAGCAAAAGGTTGATTTTATAATTGGATTGTGTCATTAATAGGTCAGTTAGTTCACCAGAAATCTGTGAAAAACGTCATGCCTTATGGTTCTATCTTTTTGTGATGATTCTTGTTAAATTGCACACAGGTTTTTAACATAAAGAAATACAATGTTTGTCTGTGCCAAAATATTGTTGAATCAAATGTTTGCAGTTTATGGGTTTAAAATACTCTAATCCAGAAAATTCCAAATTAACAATCTCTACTCCTATCCAATGCACGTCTAGATCTATGAAACATACTAGCATAATACCAAAAGCGTTGTATTTGCAAATTATCCAGATGTTCTCCTTATGCTAAATGTTTCATCATCTGGAAGAAGCCTGCTATTTGTAGGACCCAAATGTCTTGGATGGATGGTAAAAGGTTTGCTACCACATTTGTAAAGATATTTTTAGCATCACACACTATGAACATTCCCCTGGTGTGATCATGCTTCCTATTTCTGTAGAGCTTCTGAAGTGCAGTTGATGAGTACAGTTTACCAGTCATGCTTTGGAAAATGAACACAATTTTTCCCTTTGCTTGCAGTGGGGAGAAAATAGTTCCTTAGCTGGAAACCTGGAATATAACACAAGGAAAAAGTGACCAGGATGTGTATTGATAATAGGTGACTGACTTCTGTAATTTTGCAGAAATAAGAGTTGACGTAAGTCCCATATTTTTGGTTACAAGCAGACTACATAGAGTATTAATATCAATCCACATTACAACTATGGAAGCCAGCTTATCTTCAAATCAATACCGGCCAATGCTTAAAGAGGGAAATAAACCCTCCTTAGCAACTCTTAATCAGAAAGTCGATAAATTCTGTCTGATTGAAGAGTTGTTTCATTGATGCTGCTATGGAGCAGAAGTAATTCCGTTTTATTTTAGAAGGCAAAGAGAACCTTCCAGGCTGTTTGTCTGTGTGCTGCATGATTGGCAAATGAGATGGATGACCTCAATAAAGAGAGAATTGCAGGAAATTGACACAGGAATTTCAAACTTAAGACCAAAGTAGCTGAGTTAGAAAAATTCTCCCACTTAGCTGCATTGGAGAATTTTTCCAACTTGTCATCATTGGCCTAGACTTTGAAATTTCCATCTCAGTTCACTCTTTATTGAGCAGACCCGTCAGGTATCTAAAAAAATGGTGAACAATTAGTGACCCATTCAAACTGCAGTACTATAGTTTCGTCACACTTTATATGTGTATTTTAGAATGCTTTTGAAATTATAGTTAAATAAATGGAAAGTTGCAGTTGAAATGTTTGTGTTAGTGGGCATGAAGCTGGGAATACCAAAGGATGCAGTGCAGCAATAGACTGTTTCCTTAGTACTAGTGTCAGTGGCAGATAAAGGGAAATTAAACGTTGTTTAACCCTTAGCAAGGGTTAAACAATACCCTGTTGAATTAAGTAAACCCGACGTGTATCTTAATAGATACACACGGGTTTACTATCTGCTGTGTCTCAAATGCGAGACAGCACTTCCTGGTTCTATATAAGGAGCACAAGTGAAAAAAAAATGTTTAGTGACCCTTTAAGGATCGAGATGTATTCACTGCTCAGTCAGTGTATGTTTCCAGTGATATTTAATGCAGAAATATGTCATGTCTAAAGCAGGGGTATTGAACTGTGTCCTTGACTGCTGTAATCCTGTTCAAATGTAAAGATTTATCTAATCATTTTGCAATCAAGTAATTACTATTGTCACTGAGCTATGTGCTAACTAGGAATCTGAAAACAAGGAATTACCATGGTCTAAAGCAGTGTTTCTCAACTGGTGGGTCCTGACCCTAAAGTGGGCCACAAGCTGGTGTGGAGTGGATCACAAACATGTGCTTTATCAAAGAGTGTAACTTTGATTGGGGGGGAGGAACGATGATGTAGCGACGCACGGTGTGTTTACCGTCTGAAGTTGAGAAGCCCACCAAGCAATGCATGGCATTTTTTTGATAGTGCCGCTGTAATCCCCTAGGATTAGAAAACAGCCAAGGCTTCACCTTTTTCTTTAGGGATACAATTTCAAAATTTTCCTAAGATGTGTCAAGTGAAGTTTGGTTTTTATGTGACAGATACATGGCAGTGAGTGTTTAACGTACCTATCTTTGTCAGAGTGGCAGTTCCCAGCTCTGGTCCAGCTGAAGACAAATAATGGGAACAGAATGGACACTAAACATGTCATCAGAGTTTCTTTGTCTACCATCACAACAGACTCTGAGATACCTATCAGGAGGAAAAAATCATCTATAGCTTTCCGTTAGTTCTATTTAGTCTTGTAGTATGTTTTAATGTATTAGTTTTATTTTCTTGGGTTTTTAGCTCAATAGCACTTTAATTTTCACTTGCACTGCAATTACTGCATTATTCACTTTGCGAAGAAGACCTGTTTTTTGTTTGTTTCATGTTTTGAACAGTCTATATATACATTGTGGAATTCGGTGCAAATGGATCTGTGAAATTAATGATGTTTCGGAAAATGAAATTATTTTTTGGTTGTGACTTAATGACTAAGGACAAACGTCACTGGTCTAAAGGACTGGATTCTACTAACAGCAATCTAACTTGATTGTTTTTTCAACCCTATTGCTATTGACAGATTTTATCGCGACAGTGAATATACATAAAGAAAGCAAGCGTCTAGTAATGGCCCCCACAGCGCCCAACATAAACGGAATGCTGATAAATAGCTGACATGGGCCATCTGACTTATAATCCCCCAAAACTCAAACACCCCATCTAAAAAAAAGTCTCCTCTGGCAGTTACTATTGGATCAGAGTAGTTTTCTAATGACCTTACTCCATTAGTGTGTGTTTCCAGTGCCAGGCACGGCTGATCACAATATGTATACAATGACCTTGTATCCAGTGGAACTTAATTTCGTGCGATTGTTAGGTCTGGTTCCGGATATGTCTGCAGTGGAAATTAGTCCGGGATCAGTGAATTTCTTCTGTGAGAATTTGTTCTGGATGATGGTGTGTCCCCAGTGACAAATTGTGCTCTGCAGATTTGAAACAACTAGACATTGAGGACATCTAAAATAGGATTAAGGTAAATTAAGAGGCGCATATTCAAAATACTAATTTCACTTCTGTAACTATGCAAACATAATTCAATTAGTCAATGTTTAAAAAATGAAGGGATAAATGTGCCTAGCATTATTTAATATATAGGCTGTGCCATATAATTAAAATGCCATTTGTGCATATTGACAATATAAACTTCTTATCAGTAAACAAAACAAACTGAAATATCTTTTAAAGATTTTTAACCCTTGCTTCCGTGAAGGAAGGGATGCACTCAAGGTGTCTGCATGCCACAGCCAATCAGAGCAAGGGCTCGTCCCACTCATCTGATCAGGGTGTGCAGTGTGCAGGAGTTTCTCCCTACTAGCGCCCTAGTTAAGGTCCCCCTGCTGCTCACATGCAAGAACAAGAACGACTAAGCTGTGCTGTCTGCTACCCATGGAAACTTTGAAACTGTTGGTCAGAGGATAAACTGTCATGTACTGTCAAAAGTACATGTCAGTTTACTCTCACATCTAGGTATAACTATGTTTTCATTTGTTCTTCATATTAGAAGCACCATTGAAAAAAAAGTTTAGTTGTCCATTAAGAACTTTACACAACCTCTCCCACCCATTTGATATGATACTTCAATATGACACCCATCATGCCTGATCATTGTCTATTCTCTGCCTAGAGAAATATTTTCCATTTTGCATGCATCTTGCTGGAGAAAGATTTCTGTGACTTTTTTTTGTCCTTTACAAAAATGACTGGAAAATGTTTGGTCAACATGGACAGCTTTGCTTTATGATTTATGTAAAGTTTTATTTCCCTTGTGTTGTAAGATCTTTAGTCACATTGTCTCACTTATTCATAATCCAAGGACCCAGGTGACAAATAGTCTTCTATATTTACCAAGGAGGAGTATAGAGATAGCATACTGTATTAGCAGCTGAAACTACAAACACCAGTGTCAATCAAAACGGCTGGCAAAAGACCATATTTCTTGTCACTAAGAGGCTTACTGCAAAGAATCTGTGCCTAATTCTCTTAAACCTTGCAGGTCAAAAGGTTTTGAAATTATTTTTGACACCATTTCTTTGCTTTGTCAACAGGCCTTAGTACTTTTTAGCACATAAAAAATACATTGGTTTGTGATACCCGCTAATGATAATATTTAATATAAACACTATCCAGCACTGACCATACCAGTGCTATAAATGGGTGCTTCAGTGTAATTAAATAAACAATATTTTCAGACAATGTTAAAATGGTCCAACTTCTGTCTACAATGTCAACTGGTAGTTCTAAAACGAACATATAAATTATAGTGCTCTTTAAAATTACATTAGCATCTGCAATCTTACTGGTGTTTATTAATGCTGGAGCAGCTCCCAAATACTCAAGGGACTGAAGGTCCTCTGTTACTTTGATTTTCCAGTGGCTTGACATCTTCAGAACTGACTTCCAGAAATTCCGATTCCAATTCTGGAAAGCTATGCAGCATTAGATGTAAATGAAAGTGCTCTTAAACTTTAGAAATAGCATGGAAAACTTTTGAACTTTTTAATGTACAACTACAGAAGAATTAAATATTTTGGGAGTTTTTCAAAACTTTCAACAGAGGTAGTGCTTGGCAGGATAGCAGGATTTAGGGCTCAAAGACATTGGAGATTGCATACTGTGCACACGCAGATTTGTGTGCATGTGCAGTAGTGCTGACTAGTGTTGAGTGAACCCGAACCGCACTGTTCGGGTTCATACTGAACATTACGGTGTCCGTACCCCGGACCCGAACACGGACATTCCACTGTATGTCCGCGTTGGAGTTCGGAATTCGGCGATTTAATGGCGCATTTTGAAAGGCTCCAGGGCAGCCAATCAACAAGCGTTTGACTCGTTTGCCCTTAGAAGCCATCACAGCCATGCCTACTAATGGCATGGCTGTGATTGGCCAGTGCAGCATGTGACCCAGCCTCTATATGTAAGCTGGAGTCACATACACGCACATCACATGAGCTCTTCTTAGTGTAGGGAGAGGATGCTGCAGCTGTGAGGGACAGATTAAAAAAAAATTCTGGTGTTGAATCTGCAAACTACAGCGATTATTCAAACTACAGCGATTATTCAAATTACAGTGATTATTTTAGTGGGTGCTATACTACATATTTGTACCCTGCCCTGAGCCCAGTACCACAGAGAGTTTAGTGCACTTGCAACTGCATGTGTGCCAGGCACATGACTTTAATCCTGTTCTGTTAGCTCAGTGGGCAACATCTAGGCATTTTTAAATACTGCAATTTGTTGGTGTTAAATATTACATTTGCGTCCTGCACTTCATATCTGAGAGTCAAATAGAACCGTCAAATACTGGCTACCTCCTCCTCCTCCAGCACCGCTTCCACCTACACCGCCACGGTCACCGCCTCTTCAACCTATGGGTCACTTAGTATAAACTTAAAGAAAATACCCTGCACTCCAACCCTCTCTCAAATGGATAATTCTGTTGATCCTCCTGGCAGCCATGCTTTAGATATAGATTTATGTTCTTCCAAAACTAAAATCAAAGATTCCATCTAGTGCTATTTTATGGCTCAGCTGTATTTTTTATTTCCCTATCCATATTTGTTTGCAGGGCACTTGTCCTACTCTTACCCACATTTTAATCCCTTTTGCAGCCCTCTAGCCCTTTCCAGGACTATTTTAGAGGCATTTTAGTGGCCAAAAGTTTGCGTCCCCATTGACTTCAATGGGGTTCATGTTCGGGGTCAAGTTCGGGGTCAAGTTCAAGCACGGACCCGGACATTTTTTTAGAAGTTCAGTCGAACCTGCCGAACCCGAACATCCAGGTGTCCGCTCAACTCTAGTACTGACACTTGATCTCCCATACTCTCTCCTTGGCATCCTGATTCGCCAGGGGAACAAGTTTGGAGGTATATCTTCCAATTTAGGATATTCACACGGCTTGAATTATGGGCCCTGTTTACCTCCTGTTCCACATTAAACTCTCAAGTTCTAAACTGAAAATATTTTACACTTCTTAAAGATCAATAATTATAAAAATATATTTATTCATTAATATTTGAAAATAAGTATTCTAAATATTTTTGTCATTTACTCATAAGTATTAGGTTTGTAACCTCTACTATTGCAACATTTTTAAGTGTTTCAAGCAAGTAGTAAGGTATCCCAAATGATATCTTTATTTGCAATGTGTACAATGTGTGTGTACACTATATGGACAAATCACAACCCTCCTAATACACTATATGGACAAATGAAAACACCCCTCCTAATAATTGAATTCATGTTTTTCAATCAGACCCTTACCATAGGTATATAAAATCAAGCACCTAGCCATGCAATCTGCATTTACAAACATTTGTGAAAAAAATGGGTCGTTCTGAAGAGCTCAATGAATTGAAGTATGGTACTGTGATAGGATGTCTCCTTTGCAATACATCAGTTCATAAAATATCATCCCTATTAGATATTCCATGATCAGCAATAAGAGGTATTATTAGAAACTGGAAGCGTTTAGGAACAGCAGCAACTCAGCCACGAAGTAGAAGATCACGTAAAGTCACAGAGATGTCACCAAGTGCTGAGATGCATGGTGCGCAATAGTCTCCAATGCTCTGCTGATTCCATAGCTGGAGAGTATATTAGTGGTTGGGTGAGGCCTCTTACTTCCAGTGAAGGGAAATCTTAATGCTTCAGCATACCAAGACACTTTGTGTAATGCCATGCTTTCAACCTTGTGGGAACAGTTTAGGCAAGGTCCTTTTCTATTCCAGCATTCCTCAGTACACAAAGCAAGATCCATAAAGGCATGGTTGGTTGAACTTGGTGTGGAAGAACTTGACTGGCCCACAGAGAAACTGATCTCAACCCTATTCCATAACTGATTATGAGACGACCCCCCAAATTTTGGATATTCCTTTAGGAAAAAAACTAAAAGCCTGAATATAAGACTATCCTATAGGAAAAAAGTTAAACTTGTATATATTCACATGTAAATTGCTTTTTCATTTTTAATAAACAATTATGATATAAAAAATGCATTTTTTGTTTTAATTTGCTTTTATGTGCCAATGCTGCCCCTACCCCCCAAGACTTGCCCAATGCTGGCTCTCTCCCCCTCAAGGCTGAGAGCTCGGGGGGTGCGAAAGATACAGCTCTGCCCCTTGCAGTCCTTGTTGGGTAAATTTAACTTTGCCTGCTGCATTATCCCTATGGGCCGGGTTTTTAATAGGCATCTTGCGGCAGCCACGGCTGGGGTAGTACACGGCCGTTGATGGATGATTTGGGGGTCTGGGAATGTTTTTTGGAACATTTAAATGGGAAGTCTTTGATGCAGGTTACCGAAGTGTCTAATCAGGACCTCCATCTCTACACTGATGCTTCAGGATTGGTGGGGTTTGATGGAGCTCGGGAGTTTGGCCGTCGGAGTGGCGGATGTCTGGGTTGACAAATTTTTTTTCCTTTTTGGAGTTGTTCCCAATCTTGGTGTCGCTGGAACTCTGGGGGACCACACTGCGGGATCGCAGGGTGGTTTTCCATTGTGACAATCTAGGGGTGGTTCAGGCCATTAACAACTTGACGGCTTCCTCTCCTTCGGTTATTCGGCTTCTGCGGTGCTTGGTATTGCGATTCCTTTGCCTTAACATTACTTGTCGGGCGGTGCACATCCCTGGGGTCCTGAATGTTATAGCAGATGCCCTTTCTCGTTTGCAGTGGCCAGAGTTCAAAGCGGCTGCCCCAGGGGCGAACAAGGTGGGGTCCCTCTGCCCGCCGGATCTATGGGACCTTGTGCTGACCGGGTAGCCGATTGGGTTCGTGGGTCGCTGTGTCAGGCGACTTGGGATCAGTACGGTAAGGCTTGGAATGAATGGGAGAATTTTTAATGGGCCCGTGGGGGTTTCAGGGATTCTGATGGCCGGCTTCAGGGCTTACTGTGGCTGTTGTGGCACTGGGAAGCGTCGGGTCTATCTCCAGGTGCGGTTCGCGGTAAACTGGCGGGTCTGGCTTTCGGTTTTAAGCTACTAAGTATTCCTGATGTCACTAAGGAGTTTGTGGTCCGCCAGGCTTTTTGAAGGGATGGCGCAGGGCTAGGGTGTGCAGAGATTCCCATAAACCTCGGGAGCGCTGATATTGGGGATTTTTCACACTTTACCCTCCATTTGTCATCAGGGGAAGTTTGTCTATTCCAGTTAGCATTAGCGCTAGCGTTTTTTGGCAGGCATGGGGGGATTCAACTGCGGGATGTATTGCGCGAACCTGGGTTGCTGCGTTTTAAATACAGCCGTCCAAGACTGATATGTTGGGCAAGGGCTCATGGTTAATTTTGCAGGAGGTGGTGGGTTCGGTGGTTTGCCCGGTGGCTTGCTTAGATCGCTATCTGAGGGTGCCTTTGCTCCGGGCTCGTTACTTATTCATCTGGATGGTACCCCTTTATCCCGTTTTCAATTTATTCGGATTTTTAAGAAGGCGCTGGATGCAATAGGCGCTGGATGCAATAGGTATTCCGAGTGGGGATTTTGGGGGCCACTTCTTCCGGATAGGGGCGGCCACAGAAGCTGCCAGGGTGGGTTTCTCAGACTGGGCTGTGCAATGTATCGGGCGGTGGGAATCTCATCGTTTTCAATCTTATGTGCGTCCGGCTGGTTTGATCTCCCCTCTCCCTTTTGTATCCTTTTAGATTCAATGCCGTGTAAGGTGTGGCTGATCGGCCATTCCTACATATATTGGGCGCAGCGACGTGCAGCGGTTCATCAGGGTGGTGAGCAGTTGGGTTTATCTCCACTCCAGGCTGAGGTTAGGTGGTTTGGGAATAGGGGCATGAGGTGGGTACAGCTTCTTCCTGAAATAGTACAGCTGTCACGGCTCTTGGGCCCCCCTGATGTCTTGGTAATCCATTTGGGGGGGAATGATCTTGGCACCGTTCCGGTCTTAAGTTTGGGTGACACAATCAAGCAGGATTTAGCCAGCTTGAGGGTACTTTTCCTGGAAGTTTGCTTAATTTGGTCAGAGGTGGTTCCCAGGAATTTTTGGAGGTGTGCTCAATATCAGAGGGCTGTGGAGAGGTCTAGGATCAAACTTAATAAAAGGGTGTCAAAGTTTGTGTTAGGTGTAGGGGGATTACAGTCCATCACAGAGTTTTCGAGAGAGAGGCTGGCATTTTCTTTAGGAGTGACGGGGTTCATTAAATAGAAGTGGGGCTGGATTTGTCTAACTTGTCCCTGCAGGAGGCTCTGGAACAGGCCATGGCATTGGGTGGGGTCACCGCTGATTTAAGGGGTTAACCAGCAGTGTTTGTGGCGGGGTCATCCTTGCCAATCCAGTTTAAAGTGGAGGGATTGAGTCATGTGGATCGTTTGGGTGGCCCCTCCCCTATCCTCTAGCATTAAGAAGGATCAGAAAGGTCGTGCCCACCAAGCTAACAGCCGGCTGGTGGTTAGCATCAGGTTTGAAAGCAAGTGGCAAAATTGTATGGATGAGGGGTTAACCCTAGGGGGCCTTAGTTTTAAAAGGTTAAGAGGCTTATGGATGTGTGTTAGTAGAGATTGGCAAGGACTAGTTATAGCTGTATTTGTACTACATTTGTTTTGCACTATTGTTGATATATATATATATATATATTAGTTAAGTTATATATATATATATATATATATATATATATATATATATATATATATATATATATATATATATAAAGGTTTAATATTAAAGGAGATAGTTTTTGGTCATACAGTTATTTGGAGATGTCAATAAAAGCTGTGGCCTATTTAACTCCATACATGTCTGGATTTTTTTTATTGGGGGGTTTTGGGTTCTGGTTGAATATGTTACATAGGAAATAACGGAACAAGTCCCCTTTACTCATACACGCGCAAACATCCTCCTTTGCTGCCCAGCACATCCGCCCGGACTCCAATGAGGTCACATGTCCCAACTGATGTGCTGGGCAGCAGCGGAGGATATCTGATTGCATTGCTCAGGCATCCACCGGCTGTTAGCGTGGGGGATCCAGGTCCCCTGCAGCTCTGCGGGGCACCTGGATCCCAGTCTTATAGTCTGAACTCGATTTGAGGTCAGACTATAAGACGGCCTCGAATATAAGCATTTGCTCTGAAAAAAACCTTGTCTTATATTTGAGTAAATACGTTATATATTGCAGAGCAGCCTGTACAGCCCCTGCAGTTTGAGGTCAGACTTTTTCCCATCAGCTATACAACTCGGGCAGTTGGATCTGCTAATTTTTTGCAGATTAATTTAGTTTACTCTGAACAAATAAGAATAATACATTCTACAAGGCAGTAAAAGTCTTATGTGCCCTTCAGAAAATAGCCATACATACATATGTTTAGAATGAATCAGAAGTTGGAGTTAAAGTAATATTTATGCAGATTAATAGCAAGAAACCAGACAATATGAATCAGAGGGATGGCTGCTTAGAGCTCCAGTAACAAAATAGTGGAAAATTACTGTTGCTTAGAATGGGCATTTAACAAGCGAAGTCCTCTTTACTACATTAACTCTGTGGGCACTACCTCAAGAATAATCTTTGTTTTTTATTTAAACAACTAAGAAGTCTATACTTCCAGAGTATCTGTGGTGAAGTGACAAGCGCAAAAATCAGACAATATCTGAGTTAGAAACATAGGTAAGTTGGAGAATTTAATGTCTGAGTTTTGCAGTTCACTTGTCAGTTTATCACAATTAACTTTTTAGTGAATATGCCACTAAGACATGTAAAACACTACTTCATTCACATAGATGACAATGTTTATCAAACATGCCTCCGCACTATTTAAGCAGGCAACATCAACCAGTATTGAGTGGATCTCTTCAGGACTTGGGAACACCCATTGTGATAAGTGTGTAAAGTAGTTTGCAAGCATCAAATATCTGTAAAGGAGAGTTTGTGCTCTGAAGCACACATTTAAGCCTGCCAAGTATTAGATTAAGTGGCACAGGTGGGAGAATCCTGGGTTCTCATCAGTTCAGAATTAAGCCAAAGGGTACAGAAATAATAAAGAAACCAACAGTGTCTGTTCATTGTAAGACATTTTCATTTTCTCACTGTTAGCTTAATCTTTGTACTTTGCCCTTTATATTTCACATTGATTATTTTTTCTCTTTCTCTCAATGGACTGTGTCTTGATATTGGTTTTGAAGCATTCTCTGATCGATAAGGTACCAGTCTCAGTAGACTTTAAACCCTTAGACTGGGGAGACATTTTTCATGGATGTCTTCTTTGTACTACATTTCGGATTCAGGAAAAACACTGATCATTGCTCATAATCATTAACATGGACCTGTCACAAGAAATTTTCACCAGAGGTGTACTGTAGATTGTGTTCTAGTTTAGGACCCACCGATATTGGAGAACTTTGACACAGTGGTAGACTAAGCATGATATGGCCATATGGTGAGACTAAATCTCTAAATCAAATTTTCGATCTAGCATAGGTGCTTTAAAAGTAGCTTTCAGGTTGTAAGCTAATATTTCTATGTATTGTGCATACATTTTGGTCATTTCAGCAGCACCCTCTATTAAATATGCTGTTTTAGGGTTGTACTTCCCATTCTTTTGTATTTGCAAGGAATTTTCACCATCACATCACTTAAACAATTTCATTACCTCATGTTCACTATTATTTAATTTCTAAGAAACCTACACTTCTTGACATTGTTGCTTGGGCGCAGTGCCATATTGCATATTCTTTCACTTTTGTTCAGTTGAATGCTGGGAACACTAATGCAGCTGAGGAAATCCCAAATACTGATTGCCATTTTTTTTGCATTTAACAGAAATGGTTCCTGAGGATAGTTAAAAAATAGTAATGCCATTCCATAAAGGGCAATTCCATATTAAAAGCCATACTTTATTATGCTAATTGTGGCTAGATTAATTGCAGGTTAAAAATAAATAAATATTAGTAATATAATTAAATATATGACATTTTCAGTTGATGAGTCACTTTCAGGGTCCGTAAGTGACTTGTTATTTATTTATTGATATTTGACATGTGTATCAAGCTGCAAACTTCTTTAAAGCCTCATAAATTGCTCATGGAGCAGAATATAAATTGAAATAGTACAACTACTTTTTTTTTTAAAAAATGCTTGCTCAAACACATTTAAGGTTTTAAACAGTTGTGCTGTATCTTGCACACTAAAGAGGAAAATGATTTGAATACTTAATAATTTCAAATGCTTAAAACAGGATACTGTCATTTCTAAAATGAGATTCTGATGCTAAAAAATCAGTGATGCTCAAATATTGTGTGGTGATCTTGAAAGGAAACGCCTGCCAACAGTACTTTAATGCAGCAATTAGCATTATTAATGTAATGAGTGTTGTTTTTTGCGGTTCCCACTTAGAGGTAAAGCGATACCCCAGTACTGCTTATGATAAAGCAGAATTGGATGGAGAGAATCCAACACTTTAAAGGGAATGATTCTTTTTTCTGTCCCTAGTCTAAGGATAAACTGGCATGTACTTTTCATAGTACATGCCATTTTATCCTCTGACAGGCAGCTGCCTTGATTCTCTGGGAAGCAGGCAGCCCGATCTGGTCGACAACTGTTTCTTTCTGATAGCACAGAGAGATGCCCTTATTTTTGCATGGAAACAGCAGAAGGGATCTTAATTATGTCCCAACTACTGATCCCATGCAAAAATGAGAGTCTACTTCCTGGAAAGAAGCAAAGGTGAAAAAAAGGTTAATTGGCCTTTATTAGTGTCACGGGAGGGCTACTAGATGGGTAGCTCCTACCGGAATCAGTTCCACAAAATCACTCCTCAGGTCCAGTAAATATCCAATAGCCAAACGGGGCTATGATCAAGGCTTCCCTGCAAGCAATTCCACCAACATAGCAGACGAGACTGGTCGTGTTGGGAAAACAAGAAGAACTGTTTATTGACACAAAACACAGGACATATATACAGGAAAACATCTTGATAACAAAAGTTGAACAAAAGAACTTCTTCACACCTACACAAAAGGACAGTACCTGGCAGCCAATCAGATGAAAGGTAGGATTAGTAGCAACCAATCCCCAGCGGGGGACGTGCCCCACAGATCAGCAATTATATGCAAATTGGGCATTTAACTAAGCAACCAATCAGAACAGTGCCTACACTGGGGCTTGGTCTGAGCAACCAATAGGAAAACCGCCTACCTTTTGAAGAAGAGAATGAGCTCAGCAGCCAGGATAAACCTTTATTTTGAAGTGGCTGCTGAAGCTACATTCCTGGGGAAAGGGTACAAGGGATTAGGCTCTTTAACAGGGCACCATACATGTAAAACACACAGTTAGAACAGGGGAAAATAACTCAGCTGGAACATGGGCACTGAGGAACGGAAAAACATGGTTGTCTGGAGGGGTGCTACCGTGACAATTAGTAACAAATTTCAAGTGTCATTCTGGCTACTGGATCGGGAGTTCTTCTCTGGGAGTTTTAGAGAATCTCCTAAAGAGGTAATCCTTGTCTACCAGTAGTTCTGGCAAATTTGCATTTTATAAATATAGTATTTCTGAAAAAAGCATGTGTTCATGGACAGTTAAATATACAGTTTACATGTGTTGTATCATGTATGTATCATGTATCGTTCTACATGTGTTGCATCGTGGATCATTCTATATGGGTACTGCTTGCCTTTCATTGTGGTGACACATTGGTGTCTGGTCTACATATTTATTTTGCTACATGACCCTTTTTTGAGGTGTTTTTGACATATATGTCCAAACATACTTTCCCCCCAAAATATCATATTTCTGAATATTTGTATTATAAATAATATTGGGGCAGATATACATAGGCATATTTATGGGATTCCCCCCCCCCCCCCCAAAATGTTTGTAGATTACATTAGAGGGCTTTAATTTGAATCTTCCATCTCAAAATAGAAGAATTGAAATTACCGAAATGTGGCTATCATCCCTGAATCCAAATTGTATTCGGGGCTGATCGTCGCATATTGGGTAACCGAAATTCTATCGTTTTTACAGTGAAAATATCCCGATACGAAGGCCTTTGGTGCTTCAGTTTGCGAAAGGCAAGAATTGCCGATTCACACCAGTAATCATGTATAGTGGGTAGCTGTATTTCCTGGATTCATTTGATTCAACTATTATACCTGACTCATCTCCAATCCGGAAAAAATCAGTGTATATTGAATACACCCTTTTATAATATACATATGGATACTGTTTAAAATAAATATTAAGGAAGTTACTTATAATATAGACAATGAACAGATTTCTGGTCTCTACACCAGAATCTTTGCATCTTTCGTTAAGGCTTTAAATACAAAATCCAGTTTCAGAATTCCACTTCAATGCTTGTAATGTTCTTACTCTTGATGTGTGATGATATCTGGTGTATGATTAGCTAAATCAACACATCATTAGTTTTGGATTAAAGGTGAACATGAGAAAAGATCGAGACATTTACACACAGTGGCTGCAGTATTGTAATCTCATGCTTGATGGGTTTGCTAATCATGTTGTTGTTTGGGGTCCAGATGCTGCTTTGATATCTTTCCACTTGCAAACGATCACTGGCTGCCTCCAATAATGTGCCAACTACAGCAGCAAAACATTTCCAAAGCAATGTAATTAAACATTCCAGCAGTTGGAAAGACAGCATATAATGTCTCCATCCTATGTCATGTCATCATCTCAGAAGGATAGGATTACTCGAAGTATGCCACCTTATCACGGCAGAGCAGAACCAAAGCATGCCTTGGAGATATGATGGGACTGAAGAAGTAAAATGATAAACATTCTTTCTCAAAGAAAAACACTGAAGAATGTTAAACTGGAATAGGCCTTGCTGCGACATTTAAAGCAACAAATTTAAAAATAGTAATAAAATATTTAAAAATGTTAACACGAAGGCCAAAATCTAGATTACATAAATAGGAGGAAAAGTAACTGTCTGTTTTCTCTTTATTGAAGTCTGGGGTAAAAGGGATGGCCTTGAGGCCATTTTTCAGTTTTCTCACAAGTAGTATTGAGCGAACCCGGACCACACTATTCGGGTTCGTACCGGATATTAGGGTGTCTGTGCCACGAACCCGAACCCGGACATTTCACTGTATGTCCGTGATGGAGTTCGAGGTTCGCCTATAAACCGAAAGTCTTTAAACCGAAAGTCATTCGGTTTATAGACTTTCGGTTTATGGAATAGCCAATAGCATTACATGTATTCTATAAGCCGAAAGTCTATAAACTGAAAGACTTTCGGTTTATAGAAAACAATGTAATGCTATTGCTATTCGATAAACCGAAATAGAGTCCCCATTCATACAAATAGGTCAATTGAATGGGGCTCTAGTTCGGTTTATAGAAAGCCAGTAGTATTACACGTATTCTATAAGCCGAAAGTCTATAAACCGAAGGTCGTTCGTTTATAGACTTTCGGTTTATAGAAAGCCAATAGAATTACATGTATTCTATAAACCGGAAGTCTATAGGTCACTCTCCAGTTGATTTCAATCTCCTCCCACATTCATGTGTTTTACAACCTTTAATTCTTTTCTCTTCCTTCACTCAGATCTCACTTAGACCCACACACACAGAATCCTTTTGCAACCAGACAAGACTGTTTAATTCCCTCCCTTCCCCACAACTCATCCACCCTCAGCTTGATTTCTTTTACAGGTCTGGTTAATCAGATGATGTGACTTGACCTCTAATCAACCACCTGTCATACTTTCCCCTCCTGCACATCTACTAGCAATATCTTAACATCATCACAAACTGTAATCACCTGCCATTTGTAGACTTACAATGCACCCTATTATTCTCCTACTTGGTAACTTCTGGTGGGACTCAGTTCTCAGTATATCTAAACAGGAGTAATTACCACTCCCTAAATATTTTGGTCATCTGTGATGCTCACCAACTCATCATAAATGCAAAGTCAGTGCATCTTGAGGGAGTCATACATCAGCACCAAGTTTAACAATGGTGAAATTCCTGATGGATGGCTCATGGGCAAGTACACTATCCGAACGTTACATCATTATTGTAATATCCATTTCATTTGTACCCATTACACTAATCAGTGTCTCATGCCATGTCTCACAGGTGACAAGGGATATGGCAATATATAGTTTTTCAAACTTCACAATGTATCATTTTGTAGCAAAAATGTGCATTTCTCTTTCTATTTGGTTTCTCTTCAATATTTTAATGCTATTTTTTTCTTGTCTGAAATCTTTCATTGGATATTATGGCAATTTAGAGGCTGCCACTCCGGTTTGGTGTGTACCGGGCTGCTTCCAGTTTCAGATTTTATGAAATCGGCTATGATGTCCGAATTGCAAGCCTATTATAGGTCACATCGGGGCACATTGTGTAGCTCAAAATTCGGCTTCTGATACGTCCCTGATGTGCCCTGAATCATTCCGGACTTTGGACCAATTACTTTGGCCCCGATGTTCAGCATTTATTATGTAGACACATACAGATTTACTTTTATAACAGTAATGTAATAGGTAGAAATATATAAAAAATTTAGGAAATCTCTCCCCAAGACAAATACTTAATCATACATAGTAGAATTAAGTCATGTGACATATTCATATATTAAGGGACAGGAATATAGACCCACAAAAAACAGTATATATATACCATAAAGTGTAATGTAAATCATGCAAATACAAAAGTTCTTTTTTTTAAACATTCTGACTAAATATAAAAACAAAATATTGACCAAGGTGTGTTCTATTGCAAAAAAAGTGCATGGGATACAAGAGACTTTTTATTGAGCACAATATTTTTAGATAGACAGAAATAACTGGACATGCCAAAAAAAAAACATAGTTTTAGGAGCTACAATAAGGATGGCCCATTTGAGCACAGTTAGGGGGATTCCCTGTCCAAGCCCCCCCATTATGATTAAGTGTCTCTTAGACTCGAAACGCGTCAAGTGTTGTTCCTCCTCCTTTCCATGATGTCACTTGTGTGTATTTACATGATATTTGCCTAGTCATTGTGATTACAGCATTAAATTGGATTCTGGGAATTGGGTGACTGCTTTTTTCAAATTTGAATATTAAAACTATTACCATGCCAATGAAACATTAATTAGTTATGTTTTTATTATGTTACGTTATTATATAATATATAACATTAATATAATATATATTGTTATATTATTAACTTACTTTAATGTGTTTTTTATATCTATTTTTATTTACTGTAACATTTTTACTCACTATTCAATTAAAAAAACAAAAAACTTTACACCAGCTAATATCTGATGAATTTAATTACCCTAGTCAGTCTCTGCCAATTTCAGGCCAACTTCGAAGGGGTTATTTCCGTTAACAGAATGCGTATGAAATTTGACCGTAAATCGGCAATATTGGGTAGACAAATTTTTGATTTATTTGCAGTTTGGCTTTGTGCCTCAATTTGGCCTGATTTTGGGATGATTGGGACATACTGAGAAGACACTCTAGTTGAGTTCTACAATTTTCTGTTGCAGGGATTCTTCCTAAGTCATGGTGAGAGCTTACATGGACCCAATGTTTTACCATCTTAACTATGAAACAGAAAATGTCTGTTAGTTGCTCTGAAGCAGGAAAACTTGAACGCTGAAGTCTAGAATTATGAACTTTGAACAGCTTATTCATGCTGGAATTTCTAGATTAACACAACCATTTTCATCTCTCTACATTGCTCCTTGAGTTATGAGATAATTTAGGTTAATTTAAATATTATGGGTCATTGTTCTACATCAGCAGTGATGTCATCATCTACTTTTCAACAACAAATGAGATTTCTAAGGATGTCAACGCAACTATTTTAAGCTCTCTACATTGTTCCTTTCTCGAGTTATGAGTTAATTATGTTTTGAGTAGGAATGCTACTTTCAGAACAATGATTGTGAACTGCTACAAGATGGAGCAATGAAACTGGTGAAGAAACAGAGTACCTGCAAAAGTACAATCATAAATATTTGATCTCATAGGAAACACTATATCATCACCAACCCTATGAGAACTACAGGGAGTGCAGAATTATTAGGCAAATGAGTATTTTGACCACATCATCCTCTTTATGCATGTTGTCTTACTCCAAGCTGTATAGGCTCGAAAGCCTACTACCAATTAAGCATATTAGGTGATGTGCATCTCTGTAATAAGAAAGGGGTGTGGTCTAATGACATCAACACCCTATATCAGGTGTGCATAATTATTAGGCAACTTCCTTTCCTTTGGCAAAATGGGTCAAAAGAAGGACTTGACAGGCTCAGAAAAGTCAAAAATAGTGAGATATCTTGCAGAGGGATGCAGCACTCTTAAAATTGCAAAGCTTCTGAAGCGTGATCATCGAACAATCAAGCGTTTCATTCAAAATAGTCAACAGGGTCGCAAGAAGCGTGTGGAACAACCAAGGCGCAAAATAACTGCCCATACACTGAGAAAAAGTCAAGCGTGCAGCTGCCACGATGCCACTTGCCACCAGTTTGGCCATATTTCAGAGCTGCAACATAACTGGAGTGCCCAAAAGCACAAGGTGTGCAATACTCAGAGACATGGCCAAGGTAAGAAAGGCTGAAAGACGACCACCACTGAACAAGACACACAAGCTGAAACGTCAAGACTGGGCCAAGAAATATCTCAAGACTGATTTTTCTAAGGTTTTATGGACTGATGAAATGAGAGTGAGTCTTGATGGGCTAGATGGATGGGCCCGTGGCTGGATTGGTAAAGGGCAGAGAGCTCCAGTCCGACTCAGATGCCAGCAAGGTGGAGGTGGAGTACTGGTTTGGGCTGGTATCATCAAAGATGAGCTTGTGGGGCCTTTTCGGGTTGAGGATGGAGTCAAGCTCAACTCCCAGTCCTACTGCCAGTTCCTGGAAGACACCTTCTTCAAGCAGTGGTACAGGAAGAAGTCTGCATCCTTCAAGAAAAACATGATTTTCATGCAGGACAATGCTCCATCACACGCGTCCAAGTACTCCACAGCGTGGCTGGCAAGAAAGGGTATAAAAGAAGAAAATCTAATGACATGGCCTCCTTGTTCACCTGATCTGAACCCCATTGAGAACCTGTGGTCCATCATCAAATGTGAGATTTACAATGAGGGAAAACAGTACACCTCTCTGAAAAGTTTCTGGGAGGCTGTGGTTGCTGCTGCACGCAATGTTGATGGTGAACAGATCAAAACACTGACAGAATCCATGGATGGCAGGCTTTTGAGTGTCCTTGCAAAGAAAGGTGGCTATATTGGTCACTGATTTGTTTTTGTTTTGTTTTTGAATGTCAGAAATGTATATTTGTGAATGTTGAGATGTTATATTGGTTTCACTGGTAAAAATAAATAATTGAAATGGGTATATATTTGTTTTTTGTTAAGTTGCCTAATAATTATGCACAGTAATAGTCACCTGCACACACAGATATCCCCCTAAAATAGCTAAAACTAAAAACAAACTAAAAACTACTTCCAAAAATATTCAGCTTTGATATTAATGAGTTTTTTGGGTTCATTGAGAACATGGTTGTTGTTCAATAATAAAATTAATCCTCAAAAATACAACTTGCCTAATAATTCTGCACTCCCTGTATAGCATAACAAATTATATGAAGATATAAGGGAGTGAAAGATATTGCCAATTTTCAGTTATTGAACATATGAAAACCAGGAAACTTGCCAGGTTTGCCAGGCAGTTGATGGGTCACTGGGATGCTATCAAGGCCATTGTAGGTCAAAATGTATGTCTGTGGTTTGTTGAGTTCCTCGTGCAGAGGAGAATAGCCATGCATTTCGGGTCTGGACTACCCTCATGGGTGGGATTAGTCTGATATGCTAATGGAGTGGTTTCCTTTGTAATGGTGTAAGCAAGCAAAAAACGGAGTTGCCTTCCCGAGTAGTTACTATCCTAAAGGACAGGCTATTCTAGTGCTGTCTGGTCTCTGTGAGTTTGTGCACCCACCCCCCTTTTTTGCTCAGCATAAGATATATTAGTGACTTGGATAAGGCTAGTACAGGAAATGGAATTAGGCACATATAAAGACGTAACAGCGGGGATATGATAGAAACATTTAAATACATAAAGGGAATCAACACAGTAAAGGAAGAAAGTATATTTAAAAGAAGAAAAACTACCACAACTAGAGGACATAGTCTGAAATTAGAGGGGCAACGATTTAAAAGTAATATCAGGAAGTATTAATTTACTGAGAGGGTAGTGGATGTATGGAAAAGCCTTCCAGCGGAAGTGGTAGAGGTAAACACAGTCAAGGATTTTAAGCATGCGTGGGATAGACACAAGGCGATCCTAGCTATAAGATAGGAAACTGGGGACTAATAAAAGTATTTAGAAAATTGGGCAGACTAGATGGACTGAATGGTTCTTACCTGCCGACACTTTCTATGTTTCTATGTACATGCATATCTAGAAGGTAGAGTACTGTTTAGCTTTTTTTGACACCACCCATGTACTGTCAAATCTTTATAGACTGGCCCTTTTCACTGTCAAAACCAAGATATTCAAAGGTGCAGACATTATAGGTGCACAGGAGAAGACATCAACAGGTGAAGAGGGAGGACACCAACAGGTGACAAACATACAACCAACATGCTATAGGTGAATAAAGCTTCACCAATCCCATGTGCAGGTAAGGAATGTACACCCAAAAGGGCACCAGAGGGAAACATTGTTTTCACAGTGCATTCTGCATATGAAGGGTACATCATTGTAAATATACTATTGCTAGCTGTAGGATGGGTGTACACAAAATGTTAGACATGTCTTGTCAATTTACAACGCTCTGCCCCATGTTAAGAATGCAAATTAATTTATCCATTTCCATGTAATATTTGCAGCAATTTCACTGTCCACTTACTTATTTCAATGATATTTTCATATATCTCCTTTGTTATTCTAGCAAACTGATATATATATATATATATATACATATCTTGGTACATTGGTACTCCTTCCCTTTCATTGTGGGAACACATTGGTGTCTGCGTAGGACATGTATTTTGCTGCATAACACTTTTTTAATGTTTTTTTTTTAGAGATTTTCATATATCCATATATGTCCAAATATCATCTTTTTTACAAATATTATAATGCTGGATATTTGTAACAGAAATGATATTAGTGCACACATGTTGACATGTCCAACAGTTTAAAAACTTTAATATTGTACTTCAGAGGGCGAATTTGGAGTACATTTGGGTGTGATCAGCTTACATTGGGTATCTGAAAATCTTTGGTTTTCATGGTGAAAATGTCACAATCACAATGCCTTCAATTGCTTCAGTGTCCGAACTGCTCAAACTGCAGATCTGGACCAGAATTTTGGGATAAGGAGTAGTCGCATCTCGGAGAACTGTGAAATTAGGCTAAAGTGCCTGACCGGAATCCAAATTGGGACTAATCGGTGTATTTTGGGTAGACCCATAAGTAACCATTGTAATATTTAAGGCCTAACTTCACCACCTCTACTCCAATGTTTGTAAATAAAGTAAGTTGCACAGACTCACAGTCACACACAGGAACTCATTGACACACTGGTAAATATTATTTTATAATTACAAGAAACTGATAACACAATTGAAAATATGTTAAAGTTTTTCAGAATTCAGTGTTTTTGCTTTACTATAGCTGACTTAATTTAAACTTTTTGCTTGTGAGAGTCAGCACTGTCTGGGTTGATAATGATTTTTGTTACCACACTTTTCTTAAACAACAGTTGTTTTTGCAAGGACTAAAACAGCAGCTATCTTGATGATAACAAATAAGTTTTAATAAAGATATAATTTCCACAGTTAACTTTGGAATTTTGGAAGTAAGAAAAAATTCCTTGGGTATCATGTTAGGTAACATTAAAATGTAGATTACTTTTCTGGTTTTCTCCGTGTCACCCTGGGAATGATCAACTCATTAAAAAGAGAGCAAAGACAAAAAGATAACTATTGTTAAACTAAAAAGCCACATTGAGCTATTTTAAATGTGTTAAATTTTCCCTCTATAATCCATAGTTCCAAGTAGTGTCTCCAGCACTTATATTTAGTGGATCCAGGGACAAAAGTAGGGAGGCAATTATAAAACTATATTTGTCACGGTCGGCTGTGCCGATGAGGTCTGGAGTCGCGGTGCAGGGGTAGTGGGCGATTCAAGGCCCTGCGCAGGGTGAGCACTCTCCACCTGGGGTGGAGCCCCAGGCTTTGAATGCCCACATGCAGAGGCCTTGTTTGGTTTCCCACGAGTCATAGCCAGGCAGGGACAAAGCAGGGTCTAGGAACAAGCAGAGGTCAAAGGACTGTAGAAATCAGAATGGTCAGAATCAAGCCGAGGTCAAGGGACTGTAGAAATCAGAATGGTCAGAATCAAGCCGAGGTCAAGGGACTGGAGAAAACAGGGATGGTCAGGAACACGATGAACAGGAATCAAAACACAAGCTAGCAGAAAATAATGTACCAACTCTGATTGCTGGGAGGATGGGGTTTATATAGCTCCAGGGCTCATTACTACAAGGGTCTACACTTGGACAGTAGGTAATCAAGTAGACAAAGTCAGAGAGATATCCACTACTGCTACATAAGGAAATAGAACCAGCAGGTGGTGTCTGGAACAGGAGCAGGGAACAGGAACCACAGTAGTCAGGGTTCAAATCCAGGTAAATCGTTACATATTTATAATATAATAAAAATGACAAAATAGTGCGCTTAAAACAAACTGTGATGAAATGATAAATGAGATTATTTCTCAAAAACAGAGATAAAGATATGATACACTCACAACACTTTTTAAGTAGGAGATGTATTTGGAGCAAATTTCAACTTCTGCTGTTTTCTTCAATGTTGAAAGCTCAAAGAGAATTGGTGTGAATTAGGGACACACTGTCATTAGTGCTGCTGTAAACTACGAATACAGCGCTTGGAACACCTCTCTTGTACGTTACATATTTATATTTGTATACACAACAAAGACATATTATATATACTCACTTACAGATACATTTTTATATACACACATACATTTATACAGATAGATATATACATATATCAATATGTATATAGATAAATAGTTGCATTTATATTTAATTAAAAAAGTTGAATATAATATCAAAATGCTTAAGCACTGATGTTGTTAAACCCCCTGCAGTGAAGGAACCAAAGCAATGAAGGTTTTAAATAAAAAGTGGTTTCACGCGAAACGCGTTAGGTGGCCTTCCCGTGGACTATATCATCCGTGGATTTATTCTTCTCTGTCTGTTTTGGATACACTTTGATTTTTCACCATTAAAGCATCTTGTTTTGTATCTATCCGGTGAGTGGAGTGCACAGTTTTTCTTTCATCTCATTTTAAATAAAAAGTCCTCCTTCATTGTCTATTGGAATGGGTTATGAGATCCCGCTCTACTCATCTCAGCTTGTTGCATGGATTAGTCGTTGGACAGATCCTCCTCCTGGAACATGGACAGCACCAGGCAGCACTTTTACTCCAGTAGGGTTGCCCCCCAGACCAGTAACAAATTGGCAACCCTACACTCCAGCCATGTGAGTACTGGTGCCATATTTTAATGGGCACCTGTGTGTGGCATTTTTTATTGGGGAATCTGATTATGGTATATCATAATGGGCACTTGAATGTTGTATATTTTAATGGACACTGAATGTGGCATATTTTAATGGGCACCTGACTGTGGCATATTTTAATCGGCACCTGGTTGTGACATATGTTAATTACATGTCACTACTTTGGATACAAAATGGTGCAATGTGGGTACAGAGGAAGGAAATAAAAATAAGAAAAGCATTTTTTTTATGAAACATTTTTATTTCATGTAAGTATGCAGTTATTAATCTATATACATAAATATATACAAATAGACACACATATAATATGTGTGTGAATATATATATATAATTAGGGTTATATACTTGTCCCCTACTTTTGTTCCTGGCCCTCCTAAAGATGATTGATGGAGATGCAATTGCTAAAAGAGGAGAGGTTGGCCCTGCTGGCAAAGTCCTGCCAATTTTACCCAAAACAAAGGTAAGTAAAGACCAAACTTTGTTTAGATGGAATACTTTACTCTTACTTTTGTACTATTGCTGTACATTCCCTGTTATTGTCTGTATAGAATGTTATTGTCATATTATGTTTTACAGTATTGTTTTAGACATAGTGCATAAAAACATTGCATGGGATCTGTTTAAAACATGACCCCTGGATTGAAGCAACAATTCACCTGCTATTTTCCATTCTCAGTGTGCTGCTTCATTTCACTGCATTCTCCTTCTAATTCAAAAAGAAAGATTTACAACAAGCAGCTGTTCTGTAGGAAAACCAACTGAGGATTAATTCTTTTGAACATGCCACAGAAATTTACTCTATTTTCAAAATAAGAAACTATGAAGACTAAACATTTTTTGCCATACATTGTTAAAAATCCATAGAAATATATTATTACAAATTATCAAACCATTTAATATTGGTACACTTTCAGTTGGCAATGATTATAAGCATTGATTGTAGATTTATACATGTGTGTATAAATCTACAATCAATGCTTATAATTATATATATATATATATATATATATATATATATATATATATATATATACACATATATATATAAACAAGAATTAAAAAAAGGGAAATTAATTATTTTCTATAATAAAACTGTTGCTCACACAATATTGCTTTTTAAAAGAGAACCAATAATAAGCCTCTTTGGACTTTTTTCAGTTTCTGATTGACGACCTGTATATACAAGAGATAGCTGTTAGCAATCTATAATAACAGATACATCACTTAGCAAGCATGGCAGGATAACCTTACACATTAAAGATCATAATTTATTGTAGGAGCATCTGACAAGTAGGTTTCTATTGTGTTTTAATCATATAATCTGCACCATCAATTTGATATGTCTGTTCCAGCCAAACATATCTGTGAAATAAAGATTGTCTGCTGAGATAGCATGATGTTTGAGAGATCATAGTGATAAAGAGGTTATGGGTAACGAGTTTGCGTAACACATATGAAGATCAGATACTATACATAAAGGCCTCCTTCATGATTCTCAGTGTGGCAAATAGGCACTTACAACGTGATCCAGTTTCATGCACACAATGCTTTTATGATATATATTCTTTTGATAATCTATGTGGATGAATGCCAGTTAAATAATTACATAAGCCAATTACCGAAAACTAGATACAGAAATATAAATGTTTGCAAGTGGAAAATAAAATTACTTCCTGCCCCAATGTGCAAAAAAGAAAAAAAAAAACAGCACATGTACATTTTAATCAATCTGTAAGATGTAATTTGTAGAAATATTCACCTTTCAAAAAACTGGTAAATTACAGCTAATGTAAATGTAATGATTGTGCATGTAGTTTACATTTTAACTTTGGAATAAGTACCTTCTGTGGTAATTGCTGCTTTAAAGTCATAGTAGGACCATTAAGGGCAACTGTCTGCAAAATAAAAGTTATGTTTAATTGAAACATTGCACAAAATGTAGGCATTTTAACTAAAAATACTTTAATGAAAGAATTTAACTAAGCAAAGAGGGCTCAATAAGGTACTTTATTTGTATTCATTCATTCATTCATTTAATTTAAGCATTTATATTTAAAATGTCTTTCAATTACACAGAACTTATTTTTTTGTGCGACAGTTGTCCTTGAACAGGTTCTGATAAATGTAATATTACAAAGTGTTTGATTAGGAAGAATATGTTTTGATATTAAGTCAGTCCTGTGGATGCTACTGTTCCTCAGCATTTCGGAGATTTCAGATACTCAGAATGACCTCATAACATATTCTACAGTTAGTGTGTTGTTTTTCAATCCAAAACTTTCCAAACCACTAAAAGGTTCTTGATAATAAATGTGACATTCTGTGACATTGGATTTTTATTATTCATCCACGTCATCTGTGTTTATTTACCAGTTTGTTGTTAATGTGGAAACGTTTTGTTCGAACTCCTTTGGAAACAAAAATTACTGTGAGAAATGTACACTAGACAAGCTTGACTGGTAGGCAAGTCAAACCTGGTGTGGGTAGGTCCAAATGGTAGGGTCTATCTTCCAGTTACTAATAGTGGACTTCCTTTCTTAGTGAAATAAGAAAGTAGTTTTAAATTCTCCTTGTTTTTGGTTGTGTCAGTGTAGGCTAGGAGCTGTATATAATCAAACTGGACAATATAAAAATAAAAGTTTGATAGATGATATTCTTTTGCCAAATAACTAAAGGTGGTTTAGGCTTGGTTGTTTTGAAATGATAATGAATTTAGTCTGTATACATATAATTTAAACAGAATAGCCCTTTATTATAATTAATTTATTATAAATTAACTTTAACAAATGCGTATCATTGAGAAAAAAAATGAATTAGGCTATTGTTGCTTATACTAAAACTGTATAAGTTTGCAAGTAACTGGTTATAATCTATAATAAATAGGTATGCTTTGTGCCATTTAATAACGGCAGAGATCTAGGTGAAAGGATATATGTAAAATTACATTGAAAACAGTTCTAAATAACCATATGGTGAACAAATTACTAAAAACAAAACACCGTCTATACCCTAAACATACTGGCTTTTCTTGGCTTTTTCTATGCACAGGGCAATACTGGGCTAGGGTAATAGGCTTCATGGATCAGGTTACAGCAAAGAACACTTTTCCTCCATAACATATCTGTAGGATTTGTTTAAGTGAGTTCAAAAAATTCTGTCTGTGTGCAAGAGAAATAAAAGAGAGACAGAGGAAGGAAAAGAGAGAGTGAGGGAGAGAGTATGTTACATTATATCCTGTAAATCTGCACTGAAAAAAAAAGAAAAATTTTACTCTGGATGACCTTGCTTTAGCCTACAAATGTGCAGCTGGTGGCTGTTTGGGCTTCTTAAACAGCAATATACATACAGATGCACAGGGTCTAGGACTAAGGGAGAGGTATTAGCAGTAGGAAGAGGGAAGTGCTCATGCCATTGTACAGAGCACTGGTGAGACCTCACTTGGAGTATTGTACGCAGTACTGGAGACCGTATCTCCAGAAGGATATTGATACTTTGGAGAGAGTTCAGAGAAGGGCTACTAAACTGGTTCATGGGTTGAAGGATAAAACTTACCAGGAAAGGTTAAAGCATCTTAACATGTATAGCTTGGAGGAAAGACGTAACAGGGGGGATATGATAGAAACATTTAAATACATAAAGGGAATCAACATAGTAAAGGAAGAGAGTATATTTAAAAGAAGAAAAACTGCCACAACTAGAGGACATAGTCTTAAATTAGAGGGGCAACGATTTAAAAGTAATATCAGGAAGTATTACTTTACTGAGAGGGTAGTGGATGTATGGAATAGCCTTCCAGCAGAAGTGGTAGAGGTAAACACAGTCAAGGATTTTAAGCATGCGTGGGATAGACACAAGGCTATCCTAGCTATAAGACCGGGAACGGGTGACTAATAAAAGTATTACAAAAAATTGGGCAGACTAGATGGACCGAATGGTTCTTATCTGCCGACACATTCTATGTTTCTATGTTTCTATGACTGTTCTTTGTCACTCTTTCTTCAGTTTCATCGCCAAAGTTACAGTTCAGCACTCCTGTTTTGCCTCTGAACTGTCAGCAACGATGCATAACCCGACCCCCTAAACCAAATACTAACCCTAGTACTTATTCTAAAACTAACCTATAACCCCAATGCTAACCCTAAAATAACCCCTAACACTAAAACTATCTCTAAAACTAACCTCTAACCCTATTACTAACCCTAACAATAACAAGCCTAATAATAACCCCTAACATTAAAACTAACCCCTAACCCTAAAACTAACCTTAATTTAAACCCTAAAACTAACCCTAAAACTAACATTAAGTTCAGCATGCCGCCATGAATTGGCCACGCTGATATGGAAGATGATCAAAGGTCCGCTATGAAACTGCGTTGAGGAAAGCGTGGTAAAGAATAGTACTATTCCGGATGCCCACATATTTATATACTTCATAATCCAGGCATACAACTCTGGCCTTCCAGCTCATTTTGACTACAAATCCAATAATTCCCAGTAAGATGGACTGATAATGTTTGACACCTATAATGTGAAATACTTTGCTTTCACAAGTGTATGTTAATCACAAACATGAATAAATGTTATATGTTATGAACGTCTCCATATATTATATAATGGGTTATGTATAGTTATGTTAGCAAATAATCATTAAAAAATAATCATTATCTTTGTTGCAAAAGTTGTGCTGTTTAATGAAGTGACACTGATACACTGAGGGACTGTGATTAGATGATTATCTCTTGCTGGAATGTGAAGTTTACATTGCAGACATCAAATTATGCACCAGGTGTCCTATTGTCAGAAAAAAAAGTTAATTAATGCTTTCGGCTACATGTGCAAGCTCAATTTCACTGAACAGTTACATGAATAATTAAATGCTGACCTGTTCCATGCTAATTATTATTTTCCCAAAGCACATACCATTTATACTTCTGATTTTTAGTATCTGCCACATACAAATGACTATATCATGTATATTTCAGCCCTAGCAGTACTCACTGTCAAAATAGCACCTAATATCTCAGTCTCAAACAAAAAAGGGGGAGAACTGATAGGGGGGAGGTGAGAAAGAGCTGATGGGGGAGGGGGGAAAGTACTGATAGGGGGAGAATGGGGAGAAAGAACTGAAAGAGGGTGGATGGGGAGAAAGAACTGAAACGGGGTGGGGGGAAGATAACTGATATGGAGGGAGGAGGAGGAGAGATAACAGATATGGGTGTAGGGAGAGAAATATATGGGATGGGAGATGATACAGAGACATGGAAGGGGAGACATACATGAGAAGGGAGAGAGACAGACATGGGAAGGGAGAGAGACAGACATGGGAAGGGAGAATAAAGAGACAGACATGGGGGTGGGGGGTGGGGGTGGGGGGGCTGCCACAGGGGTGGCCCGCACAGGGCACCTGAACTCTTAAGGCTGACTACTCTGATCACATTATCAGGCTAATGTGGAAGTATGCAAGAGGATGTGGTAATAGGTCTATGCAGGCTTCAGGAAATCATTGTAGAGATTATATGGAACCACCAGTATTGAAGTATGGTCTGGGTTTGTGGCTATAGGCAATAATGAGATTAAACACAATCTCCTTAAAGCACAGGAAAAATAATAAAATAAAGCATCAAACTGTAGTCAAGATTTGTTGTTAACATTTTATTTAGCATTACCTCCTGTATCAATGGTGTATATAATAAATAGATAAGTTTACTTAACATCTTGGTAAAATATTCAGTGTTGAACATACAAAAGCCCCAATGTTGATTTTTTTAGTCTAAAACTTTTAAGCATTTGGATTTTTGCTTACATGGGAATGGTGTATACAATAGCCATTTGTAACGTCAAGTGGGTCTAGTTGGAAGACATGGAATTGACAATGGCTACTGGATTTATTAATAATGCTAATGTTATTTTGCCCTTTCCATGTTACTGCAGATTTTTTTCCACTGGGATTGGAAATAGTTAGAATGAGAAAGAAGCAAATTAATTTCCAGTGAACTTGTTCTGAACATAATATTTGCCTGGGCATTCAGGAACTTTATTAATGAATTAGGAATATTGCAATGTGATACTGATATGAAAAAAAAAATGATTCAATCAAATTAATTGAATGTATTCAAAGAAAGTTTGGGTGGAGTTTTAATTACAAGAACTTGAGGTAAGCAGCAAAACCTGATCCAGACGCCTATAAAATTAGACATTTAAAGCTACTTGGCATGGAACTAAATGACTCCAAAACATGATTAGAATAACAGCTAAGAAGAAAAATGTTTGATTAAGGGGTATAGTTAAGAAACCAAAGAACCAGACAAGTTTATATTTTCTCTAGTTATAGTAAGTTTTTTGTATGTTCCTTTAATTCTTTGGGCTGGAAGTGTATTTCTTACTGGAACGAAAATTGCACAACCTTCCAGGGCCAAACCTAGGGCCACAGATGCCTAGGTGTAGTTTGTTTTGGGGAGCCCCTCTGGTAGTTCTGGTTATATTATTAAGTCCTCCCCTTTGCAAATGTCAATTCTAGACATGCAGGTTTCTATGGCAACATCTCCACCTCTAACATATGAGCTCCATCACTTTTTGTAATCACTATTTTCACAATAAGTTTGTGAACACTCTAACTAGTGATATTATTATGAGTGTGGTCACCACTGAGCCTGTCAGTAGTGTGTGGCCACTACCACTCATAAAATGTGAGGTGAGGTGAATTGTAACGGCTGCTGGAATTGAACCCTGAGCTTCTGTGTTCCTTATTTAGAACATATACCTTCTGGTATTGACTTGGCTTGTTCTCTTGTCTCCATTGCTCTCTCCTGCCTTGACCCATTGGCTTTTGACCAAGTCTATGATTCCTGTGGTTGCCCCTTGGTTCCTGTTTATCCTAAATTATCCTAGACTAAGACCCCTGTTTGGGGCCACTCAGAGACTGGGGCTCATCCCTTGTTGGGGAGTGGTCACCCTGCTCAGGGTATTACACCTGCCCCTGCATCTGGACTCCAGCCAAAACTGGTATCCATACCAATGACACACATGCACAATCCTGCCAGTCTCACATGCACATTCTGCCACTCACTCAGACACAGTTGCACAATCTGACCACTCTCACATAGACATTCTGACACTCACACAGACACACACAATGCCACTCTCACATGTATGTTCACATTCTGCCATCCATGTCTCTCTCTCCCTCCATGCTATCAATGTCTGTCTCCACCTTTTGTATTTCTCCTCTCTTCCCCTCTTTTCCTGCTCCCCCAAGTTGGTATATTCCTTTTCCCCATGTCACTGTCTCACCCTTCCCAAGGTCTCTCTCATCTCACCCCCTATGTCTGCTGTTTATTGTACTCCCCCCCCCATGTCTGTTGTCTCTCTCTCCTCTGTTCTTGTTGCAAGGAAATAGGTCAGGAGTGTCCAATATGGCCCATCTGACAGCACGATTCAGCACGACTGACTTAACTATACATATTTCCATTAGCTCTATAAATGTGTAGTTTTGTTTGGATAAAGTTGATTCAAAGTATTTTTGGACCACGTTTGTATTGTAAGTTACATTTGATCTTCTGATCTCTAGTAACTTTACGCACTACAACATCTTGGTCTACAAATTGGCTGACTTGACTTGGTGGGTAGACTTATCTATCAATTATGGGAACAAAATCCTTAGTCTATGCAATTTTTGTAAATATAAATGCATGACAATTATCTAGGATTTAGGGAATGGAATCTTTTATTCTCAATAAATAATCATTTACTCATAGAAACAAAAAAACAACAATGAATAATTGTGGGTTTGTAGCCAAGTCTTAAGAGTCCTCAAACCCCTGAACTATCCGCATTAAGCCTCAATTTTTATGGATGATGCCTTCTACTAGCAATAACAGCAGAGGTGCATGTGACACACACTAAATTAGGTTCTATGATATGTGATAGTGCAAGTGAATATTTTCCACAGACAAATATTTAACAAATAGTTTTGCATGGCCAGGAATACAATTTCTGTGTAGTAAAATATTAAGGTTCATAAGGCCAGATAATACAGTATGTGTAAACGTTTATTTTAAATGTGACAGAAATAAATGTACCATTTTTTCACTCTAAAAAACACCAAGTGGCTTGAGTAACATATTCCCATAGATAAAATAAAACAAAATGTAACAACATCACTTGATAATATAACACAACTTTACAACATAACAGATAATTCAAAATACATTTTAATTACTTTAAGTATGAAGCAGTGTTGTGTTTAGATGTGCTATGTGTACATTTTGAAAATCGCTGGGAGAGCTGTTTAATTAATCTTGATAAACAGATACCAACATCCCTGTTGTGGATCATTTTTAACACATTGTATTTTCATACAAAATGTATGCGCACTTTTGAGTAATGCAGTTATGCAACTGCTAAACATTTTCAACCATTGTAAGCAAGGTCGCCGTCTAAAAAATTTGGGGCCCTCACAAAACAAATGGTCTGGGCCACTCCTATAAATATTATTTTTTACGAAGCTTGCCATTAAATGAAGACCTATCTTCCAACTGCAGCATTGTTCGGAGGGCTATGAGCACATCTGCTCGCCCGCCCTTGTCACAGCATGCTGGATGCACACCAAGTGGTACAGCGGTCTTTACCACTGACCCCACGCCCCACCAAATTGGAGACATTGCTGTGCCCAGCCCCAGTTATAGTCAGGCCCTGGTCTCCAGAAGAGATAGTGGTGCCTATTTTTCAAGCGAAAAACATACTGTTTGGAGGGGTTTCACTTTGTGGTGCTGACCACATTGTGAAACCCCTCCAAACGGTATGTTTTTCGCTTGAAAATTAGGCAACCCTGATTATAAGATGACCCTCCAAACTCTTCAATTATTAAAAAAGAAAAGGCCTCAATATAAGGTGAACCCATAGGAAAAAAACTTTTTTTTCTGGTAAATATATTTCATACTTAAGCATGTCTGTGTGCAACGCGCAGATATCCTCCAGCTGCTGACCCCCATAGACTTTCTGGACCCCCCTGATGGCGGCCCTAATTATATGTATAGTCAAATGTTTCACCACTCAGAGTTGACAGTATAATTATATATACAACAGGTATTTAACTCTGTAAGCCTTTCAAACATTCAATTAACTGATGCAGTTGACAATTACAACCCAACTTACCCTTGAATGTCCACTATTAAAAAAACACCTTAATTTGACCTTGTTCTTATGAATCTCAGTCAGAGCAATGTAAACATACATGTAGTAAGCACTGATACTAAACAATCACATGCTCTCTGCATTTTGTAGCAAACAGAACAGAGCTTCATAAACAGAAGCTATGTGATTTCATCACCAGCGAGTATTTAGCCTTCAAATGCATTCTACCAGGGCACATCTATTTTCAGACACTTTGTTACTAAAAGTAGGCCCTAACACTAGGGGATGTCTTACCATTTCTCTTAATGGCAGCTTTTGGTTAGAAATAGAATGTATGAGAGTATGTGGTGCCAGGCACCCCTTGTTGTAGGGCCATGGTTTTGCAAAAGATGACAGCTGGATGAGTTCAGAGTTTTCAAGGTTATGATCACAGCAGTTTCATAAGTGCTTTATTTCAGTTCTCTTCTGGCCGCAGTGGAGACAGGTGCCGTTTGGTTCTGATTTCACTGGTCTTAATTTCTTATCTGACCTGCTAGTCAATCAAGGGCATGAGAGTGAAAGAGAGTGTGTTAAATAGAAAGCCAGGGAAGGAGAGTAATGCTAAGTATGTGAGTCTTCTTCTCATCCAGGAGCTGGCAGATCTGCCTGTCATTCAGTGCTTCCCACAGTGTACAAGAGTCTGCCCTGTGCAAAATGGATTTTTGAGTGTTAACCAACATGTACTTCTTTTCCGAAGGGTCTTCTGTTGGATTTCATTTGCTGAGCACAGAGGGCAATATCTCGGGTAATTCCAGGGCTTAGTATCTGTGATCTTTTGTCAACTCAACTTGTGAAGGAAATTAAACTTGGTATGAGAAACCATATTCTGAGCTAGTGCAACACAATTCCAGACCAATAAGTTCTAAGCATAAGCCAGACATGAAGTTATGAAAGGACAAAAATGAAAAGTCATAATGTGACAGAACTATGTTAATTAAATCTACTAGTTTCATAGAAGCGTAATTCCCACTTCGGGGAAGTGTGCGAGTTTATAGCGAAATGGAGTGCCGCTTGTTCGTCTGCTAAGGTATCAAGTCTACTCGTTAATTAGGTTTGACTGGAAAACTAAATAATAAGTAAAATTAGAATAGTCCACAACTGCTAACAATATCACTGAAGGAGGTTTCATCATATTTTATTTGAATTCATTAACTCGATAACAATATTTCAAGAGTCCTTTCTATTATATTTTTTGTAATGGTAAATCTAATATTACATTGGCGTGCCAATACGGACTCCTTAATGTTTGCTTTGTATGCACACCCTAAGGTCTTACCTGCATATGAACAGACTGCATGTTTCATATTAGAGAGTCAAATATGTATATAGAAAAACTTTTTATATATTTAAACAGATATATATTTGAAAATAAATGCTCCAGATATTATTCTCAACTTTCTATGTATTAATTTTTTGGAAATAAACCAATTTATTAGTTTTACATGAAGAACACACCATTTAAGTAATGGTGGGGTAAAGATGATGGAAAACCCAGACCACCTGGAATTCAGTGGGTAGCAGAGGCATTATAAAACACAAATCTACACACACCCAACAAGCCAGAAGGCCCACAGAAAACACACACTTGCAGAGCTAACACCTCTGCAAGGTATTCTGGGTAGGCAAATGCAAAGCTGGTCAACATTAATGACCTTTTATAGCATCAATACAGACCTCACGTAAAAATAAAAAAAAGCATGCATGCATATCTCTCTACTGATCTATCTACCTATTACATTGTTATAAAAATCCACCTTGAGTCTTTTTCTCTTTTATGCCTTGATTTGTAAGTTATTGTTTTATACCAATGCAAAGAATGATAATGACTTACGAATCTGGAATGTAATGGTAACATTTCTAGTAAAGGTCAGAAAACTGAAAACAAATTTGAGAAAGGTTAACAAAACAAGGTTAACTAGCTGTAATCTCTTTAAATGTGAATGCATGTAGTTTTCATCCAGTTTGCACAATTATTTTATATTTGAAATGAATACACATTAATTTTGAAAGATTGTGAACATTTGCAATTAAAAAAAATCATAGTTTCATTCAGAGAAATACTTTATGTACTTATCTACGTAGTATGACCTTGTATCTACATACATGGTAATCCGCATCATTAATTGCATCCCATGTTAACGGATCTTAATGACATATTGCTTAGTGAAGTTGTCTCTTCTTAACTTATACTGTTGTTGACACTTTCTTTCATCAAGTACAAATCGTAACAATTGCTTCTGTTGAAAGGCATCAAAGGCCAACTACTAGTTAACAGAGACATATTGAAAGCTGAGATGAATCACAAATGGTCACTGAAAGTGAAATTGGAAAAATGTAAGCTGGCAGCTATGGTGACACCTGGCAGCCAAACACCTCATTAGTGTGATTCTAGATTTCTGTTGTTGTAGCTTTTGTTTTAATAGAGTAAACAGAAAGGCAATTCATAAGCATAACTAATAATAAGATCTAGTTTGCAATTTTGTTTGATTATTTTGACCAGTTCAAGCTTGAAAGCTTCTCAAATTGGTAACTTAGCTGATATTTAGATTAACCCTTTGGACACAGGACATGCCTGGGAGAAACTCCCTTGAAAATCTATTACATACTTGCAGTTCGTGGTATGCTAGCTGGCATATGGCGATCGGACTGAAATTGACATGACGAACTGATGCACACAAGCCATGTCTTCAAAGGCCCCTACGCAGTGGCGTCCCGAGGGGGGGGGGGGCGGAGGTGCGTACTGCACCGGGTGACACCTCCAGCGGGGGTGAAAGCAGTGCTGTCGGCACCCCCTGCACCGCGCTACTTAACTTTTTTTTTTTCGGAAAAAAAAAAATCTCAGCGACCGGATGTGACGTTACTGGGCTCTGACTGGCACAATATTACTGGGCTCTGACTGTCACACTATTACTGGGCTCTGACTGGCACACTATTACTGGGCTCTGACTGGCACAATATTACTGGGCTCTGACTGGCACACTATTACTGGGCTCTGACTGGCACAATATTACTGGTATCTGACTGGCACAATTTTACTGGGCTCTGACTGGCACAATATTACTGGGCTCTGACTGGCACACTATTACTGGGCTCTGACTGGCACACTATTACTGGGCTCTGACTGGCACAATATTACTGGGCTCTGACTAGCACACTATTACTGGGCTCTGAGTGGCACAATATTACTGGTATCTGACTGGCACAATATTACTGGGCTCTGACTGGCACACTATTACTGGGCTCTGACTGGCACACTATTACTGGGCTCTGAGTGGCACACTATTACTGGGCTCTGACTGGCACACTATTACTGGGTTCTGACTGACACACTATTACTGGGCTCTGACTGGCACAATTTTACTGGGCTCTGAGTGGCACACTATTACTGGGCTCTGACTGGCACAATATTCCTGGTATCTGAATGGCACAATATTACTGGGCTCTGACTGGCACACTATTACTGGGCTCTGACTGGCACACTATTACTGGGCTCTGACTGGCACAATATTCCTGGTATCTGACAGGCACGCTATTACAGGGCTCTGACTGGCACAATATCATTGTGCAATAGCATTACTGGGCTCTGACTGGCACACTATTACTGGGCTCTGACAGGCACAATATTACAGGCATCTGACTGGCACACTATTACTGGGCTCTACATAATTATGGGGCGCTTGTGTGTGGCATATTTATCGGGCCCCATGTGTGGCATAATTAAGGGACTCTTTTGTGTGGCATGATTAAGGGACTCTTTTGTGTTTCATAATTAAGGGACTCTTTTGTGTGGCATAATTATTGGGCACCTGTGTGTGTGTGGCATAATTAATTGGGTAGAGGTGTGGCATAATTTATGGGGCTCTTGTGTGGCATAATTTATGGGGCTCTGGTGTGGCATAATTTATGGGGCTCCTGTGTGTGGCATAGTTATGGGGCTCCTGTGTGTGGCATAGTTATGGGGCTCCTGTGTGTGGCATAGTTAATAGGCCATCTAACTGGCATTACTAAGGAATCACATTGACACCATGAGTTTCCGCACCGGGTGACACCAACCCTAGTGACGCCTCTGCCCCTACGTCATATACGATTGCTGTGACAGCCAATCACAGCGATCAAATCTGTATAGCTTTCAAAGACAGTGCCTAGCTTTGATAGCTTTGTCTCTTCCTGCCCTACAGCCAGGGCTGGCATCAGAAATTTCAGGGCCCCTAAGAGAAAAATTCTCCCTCTTGTCCCACTAATACTCCCAAAGTAATTTTATCCAGTTTGTATACCATGTTAATGCACCCCAGGACATGCCCCATCACCTGCATTTCACATCCAGGACTTACCCCTGCCTCCCAGTAAATGCCCTATTGTGCGAATTGCACATCCAGGACATACCCCCTAACCCACATTACACATCCAGGAATTATCCATGCCCCTTCACCCACATTGCACATCTAAGACTTACCCCTGCCCCCCAATACATTGCCCATCACCCACATTGCACATGCAAGACTTACCTCTGCCCCCCAGGACATGACCCTCCCTCACATTGCACCACCAGGACTTTCCCCATTAATATGCCACAGTTTTCCCATTAATATGCCACAGCCTGTATATCTTTTAGTATGCCAAACTTTGCCCATTAATATGCCACTTTGTTTGTCCATTAACGTGTGCCCCAGTTTTTCCATGCATATGCCACAGCCAATTTACCTATTGATATGCCACTCTTTGCCCATTAATACACCACAACCTCATTAAGTGCCATAAGACTGACCTAAACAGTGGCAAAAGAGAAAATTATGACATTTCACATATTTTATGACCTCGGGGCTCTGTGTCGCTGTTTTCTTAGATTAATGCAGTTGATATAGCGCTTGCACACATGTAAATTGTAATATTTTTCAGCTCCTGTTTTGAATCATTGACAATTTCATACCCGCCCCTTTAAAGCTAGAAAGTGTAGAGATTATCCAATTGGTTGATCTTTTTTTCACTCTCTCCCTGTATGCTGCGTCTGGCTGATCCAGTGCACAGAAAATTACATCACATCAACTTCCTAGATGGATCAGTTTGGTTCAGTCTTCCTGCTTAGATCAGTCTTCACATAACATGGAGTACACAGCTGTCTTGCTCTCCTTCTCCACTCTCCTCCTGCTCTCCTCCTCTCCTATAGGTAGTAAGGTAGATTTTTGGTGACACGTGGCACTGGCATGCCTTTTAGCAGCAACGCTGGCACTGTCAAACTATTTGGGTAGCATTGGCAAGCTGTTTGGGGCAAAGCCGGCACTAATACAATTTGGGGGCAAAGTTGGCAATGACAAGCTCTTTGTGGCAAAGCTATGACCGATGAGCAGTTTGGAGAAATTTGTAAGGAACATTCCTTATGACCCTCCAGCACATCCCCATACCAGTGCCAGTGGTTCATGCCACTCTGCTACAGCCAGCATTTCTGCTTCCCTCACTGGGGTCCTGGACGCTCATGCTGTTCTTGGCAGGTCTCTAGCATGCCTCTGTCGGTGTCACCCTGCATCTCCATGCATGCTCAGTGTTAGGTAGTGGTGAGCATGCACAGTAACATCTTAGCCATCCTTCTAGTATTGCCTGAGGTTCAACCATAGGGTTTAATACCATTCAGGTGAAAGCACTGTTCCGTTTATTCTCTTGTCACGATTACCAGGTTACTCTCTGCGGCTACACACCTGACTCCAAAAATTTGATGTGACAGTGTTGCTGGCACTGACAAATTGAGTGGCACTGGCAGTGGCATAAAAATCATGATCACAGAGGTGGAAACTGCCCAGGTGACCCCTGTGACCACTTTAAGCATCTTTCCCGATTATTTAAGTATTTTTTAATTTTTAGATTGTTACCATCAATTGTGTACTTTCATGCGGCAGGAGATGTGGTCCTTGGGTGCCAGACTGCTCCCAGTTAAGCGACATTGCAGGCCAGTGCTGTCTCATACTCCCTGCTCATAGTGATTATTCAGAGCATTGGACCATGATGCTCTGAGTCATTACTATGAGCAGGGAGCTCCATAAAGTGCTGGTTGAGATCTGAACATGGAAGATAATTCGACCTGTAGCTGCTTTCACAGTTTACGGCTCAAATGTAATTGGAGGAGGGGAAGAGATGAGCAGGGTGTGGAGAGAAATAGACATGAGCAAGGTGGAGAGACAAGAGTGTTGCTGAAAGAAAAAAGTGGTGGGGGAGAGAGATAAGCAGGGTGAGAAGCTATAAGGAGCATGAGGTGCAGAGTTGGGAGGGAAAGAGATGGATATTAAGGAGCAAAGAAAGAAATGAAGATCAGGGGGGGGGGGGGCATAAAAAGACATGGGAGGACAGGGAAAGGCATGGGAGACAGAGAAAAACAAGGGGATAGCTTGGTTATGGGGGTGTCAAAGGTAAGCTTCATCCTGGGTGCCAAATAAAAAAGTATGCCCCTGGTTTGGGGAAAAAGATGGTACAGACAAGCTGTTTGGGACATGCTGTTTGTTGAAGCCTGGGGACCCCAGGGCAATTGTCATACTGTAGTTTCTAGTTATGCTCTAGACAAGCTATTTGGAGGCATTACTGGCACGGCAAAGTGGGTGGCACTGGCAAGCTGTTTGGGGCACTGATATGTTGTTTCGGGGCAACAGTGGAACTGGCAAGTGGTGTGGATGGAGACAAAATGTTTAAGGGCAAAGCTGGCACCTACACGCTGTGTTGGGGCAAGTAGTACTGACAATATGTTTGGGGCAAAGGAAGCACTGACAAACTGCAAAACTGACACAAGCTGTTTGGAAGCAAAACTGGCACTGACAAGTGATGTGAGGGAAAACTGGCACTGATCAGTTATTTGGGGGGAAAGCTGGAACTGAGAAGTGATGTGAGGGCAAACTAGCACTGAAATGTAATATGGGGCAAAAGCTTTTGCCGTGGAAAGTTAGTATCTATAGCACTGGTGGTGACATTTTTTTGGGTGGATGGGGATACTGATGCCCGAGGGTTTTTAGTTAAATCCTTGCATGGATGGTATAATGCACTGATGTCCAACTGGCAGCACGTGAGCCAGATTTAGCCGTCAAGTCTTTTTTCATGACCCATATCCCAGAAAGTCTGCATAGTATGCAGTCTACAACATGTAAAAGTTAGACAACACTGGTGTAACAGATGAAATGTCAGGATATTTATTAAATAATTGCTCATTAAAAGTCAGGAGAGGCACACAATAATAAACCATAAAGTGAAAAATAGTACGTCTGACAAACTCAACACATTATTAGAGGAAAAGATGCACAATTCATTAGGTTTTTCTTTCTTCTTTTCTACTCTTAGCCAAAATCCTCACCCCTGTCAGCTGACTGTGATGGCATTGTTCAAGTCATTAAGATGGAGTAAGCAGATAAAAGATTTTCTCACTGTGCAGTAACCTGTCATTGCTCTTATCAGGTAGGGACTAATACCCATTATAGGTAACATTTCATGAGTTCCACAAAGCAATTAGCTGCATGCATGATCATTAGACAACAGTTAATCATGGCAGTTGCACTGACATGTGTTATTTACACAGGAGGAAAAAAGTCAGACCACAAAGTGTTTTATGATTTATAATATCCCATGCATAATAAACATTGAATTTCCAGGAATATTGCAGAAAAGGGAACTATTTTTAATGTTGCTTTCCATAGCCTTTTTTCTATTTTATCAACTTCAACCATAGTTTGCATAGATTTACACATATGATGCATTTTGGTCGAGACAGAGAGCCAATCAAACTTGGATTAAAGAGTCAAACGTGGAAATAAAAAAAAATAATTGAAGTAATTATTATTAAAAGCAATACCAGATGCAATTGTACAGAAACAGAAAGCATTTGCAAATAATAACTGGGTTTATTACCACAATACTAGGATTAAAGGACAATTGTCAACAAAAAAATAATTTCAATTTAGTTGAAAGATTGGATCAAGTGTAGACTTTTTAAGAAATATTTAATTGCATGGAAAAATGCAAATAAAGTATCTTACTGAGCCCCCTTACTTGTGTCAGGGGGCTGATATTAGACATGTGCATTCGTTTTCGGACGAATGCATTTTCGGACGAAAATAGCATTTTCGTCCATTCGTCCGAAAAACGAATAACGAAAATTTTAACTAACAAAATCCGAATGAACGAATGGTTAATAAACGAAAATCATTCGTTCATTCGTCCATTCGTCCATTCGTGCTATTGGCATTCTAAACCGAAATAGAGTCGGTTTACAATACCAATAGCATTGTACTACATTCCATAAACCGACATGAATGACTTTCGGTTTATGGAATGCATGTAATGCTATTAGCTTCCTATAAACCGAAATTGAGTTCCCATTCATACGAATAGGTCAATTGACCTATTCGTATGAATGGGGACTCTTTCGGTTTATAGAAAGCCAATAGCAGCATGTATTCTATAAGCCGAAAGTCTTTAAAACAAACGACGTTCGGTTTATAGAATACATGTAATGCTATTGCTGTTCTATAAGCCGAAAGACATTCGGCTTATAGAACAGCAATAGCATTACATGCATTCTATAAACCGAACGTCGTTCGTTTTAAAGACTTTCGGCTTATAGAATACTATTGGCATTCTATAAACCTAACTAGAGTCCCTCCTCATTCATAAGAATTTCTTATGAATGGGGACTCGACTCTAGTTCAGTTTATAGAAAGCCAATAGTATTCTATAAGCCGAAAGTCTTTAAAACGAACGACGTTCGGTTTATAGAATACATGTAATGCTATTGCTAAACTATAAACCGAACGACTTTCGGTTTATAGAATAGCCATAGGATTACATGTAGTACATAAGCCGAAAGTCTATAAACCGAAAGTCGTTCGGTTTATAGGCTGTCGGCATTTAACTATACAGAGACAGAGTCTCCATTCATAAAATTATGAATGGAGACTTTGTCTCCGTGTAGTAAAATGCCGAAAGTCTATAAACCGAACGATCGGTTTATAGACTTTCGGCTTATGTAATACATGTAATCCTATGGCTATTCTATAAACCGAAAGTTCGGTTTATAGAATAGCAATAGGAATACATGTATTCCATAAGCCGACAGCCTATAAACCGAACGTTCGGTTTATAGGCTGTGGGCATTTTACTACACGGAGACAAAGTCTCCATTCATAATTTTATGAATGGAGACTCTGTCTCTGTATAGTTAAATGCCGGCTTTTAACTATACGGAGACAAAGTCTCCATTTATAATTTTATGAATGGAGACTCTGTCTCAGTATAGTTAAATGCCCACAGCCTATAAACCGAACGTTCGGTTTATAGGCTGTGGGCATTTAACTATACGGAGACAAAGTCTCCATTCATAATTTTATGAATGGAGACTCTGTCTCCGTATAGTTAAATGCTATTGTATTCTATAAACCGACTCTATTTCGGCTTATAGAATGCAATAGTACTACGAATGGACGAATGAACGAATGATTTTCCTTTATTAACCATTCGTTCATCCGGCTTTAGTTAGCTTAGCATTTTCGTTCTTCGTTTTTCGGGCGAATGGACGAAAATGCAATTTTCGGACGAAAATGCATTCGTCCGAAAACGAATGCACATGTCTAGTATATATTCACATGTAAATTGCTTTTTAAATAAAAAATTATGATATAAAAAAATCTTGTTTTTATTTCCTTTTATGTGACAATGCTGCCTCTCTCTTTCCCTTGCCCCCAGATTTGTCGCTCTCCCCCCCTTAGTGTTGTCTCTCTCTCACCCTCCCTTTGGCTCCCCCCTCGCTCCCCTTGTGTCTGTCTCTTCCCCCCTTCCCTCCCCTTGTTTCTCTCTGCCCCCCCCCCCCTTGTTATTCTGTCCCCCCCTCACCTGTTTCTTGCTCCCTGGTGGCTAGTGGGGGCAGCCGGGGGATGTATGCACTATACATAATAGACGGAAGTGTCGGGCAGCATGGAGGTTGTCTGCACGATTCGTGCAGACATCCCCCAGCTGCCCGATTCTCCCTGGTGGCTAGCGAGGGAGCGGAGGATGTCTGCGCGATGAGCGAGACCTCTCCTGCTGCCGCCCGGCATGACCGCCGGGACTTCTATGATGAAGCTGGGTACTTCCGGCTTCCTCATAAAAGTCCTGGCTGTCGTTCCGGGCGGCAGCAGGGGAGGTCTCGCTCATCGCGCAGACATCCACCGCTGCCTCGCTAGCCACCAGGGAGAATCGGGCAGCTGGGGGATGTCTGCACGAATCGTGCAGACAACCTCCATGCTGCCCGACACTTCCGTCTATTATGTATAGTGCATACTTCCCCTGGCTGCCCCCACTAGCCACCAGGGAGCAAGAAACAGGTGAGGGGGGGGACAGAATAACAAGGGGGGGGGCAGAGAGAAACAAGGGGAGGGAAGGGGGGAAGAGACAGACACAAGGGGAGCGAGGGGGGAGCCAAAGGGAGGGTGAGAGAGAGACAACACTAAGGGGGGGGAGAGCGACAAATCTGGGGGCAAGGGAAAGAGAGAGGCAGCTTTGTCACATAAAAGGAAATAAAAACAAGATTTTATTTATATCATAATTTTTTATTAAAAAAGCAATTTACATGTGAATATATACTAGACATGTGCATTCGTTTTCGGACGAATGCATTTTCGTCCGAAAATTGCATTTTCGTCCATTCGCCCGAAAAACGAAGAACAAAAATGCTAAGCTAACTAAAACCGAATGAACGAATGGTTAATAAAGGAAAATCATTCGTTCATTCGTCCATTCGTAGTACTATTGCATTCTATAAGCCGAAATAGAGTCGGTTTATAGAATACAATAGCATTTAACTATACGGAGACAGAGTCTCCATTCATAAATTTATGAATGGAGACAAACGTATAGTTAAAAGCCGACAGCCTATAAACCGAACGTTCGGTTTATAGGCTGTGGGCATTTAACTATACGGAGACAGTGTCTCCATTCATAAAATTATAAATGGAGACTTTGTCTCCGTATAGTTAAAAGCCGGTGTTCTGACAAATTTCTGGAGCAAATTCTCCTGCGCAATCGCAGGAGAATTTGCTCACTGCGCATGCGCATAAAGTTACAGCTGATAACTCAGCTGTAACTTTGTGACCACCGTGCATGAGACAGCTGCGCAACCCACATCCCGCCCCCTCACACCCGCCGCACACCCCTTCTTACCAGATCATCGACCACAGCGATACACAGCGCATGCACACGCCTATCCAGCCGTTTGGGAATGCGCGCGTCCGTTGTTGTGTTCTTAAGGTGGTAAGTAACACGGGGCGTCGGGACATAAGGGGGCAAGCATCCTGGTGAGGGCTGCCTCATCTTGATGGGATTTGTGATCCTCCTGCTGTATTATTGATGCAGCAGGAGGATCACAAATCCCATCAAGATGAGGCAGCCCTCACCAGGATGCTTGCCCCCTTATGTCCCGACGCCCCATGTTACTTACCACCTTAAGAACACAACAACGGACGCGCACATTCCCAAACGGCTGGATAGGCGTGCGCATGCGCTGTGTATCGCTGTGGTCGATGATCTGGTAAGAAGGGGTGTGCAGGGGGTGTGAGGGGGTGTGAGGGGGCGGGAGGTGGGTTGCGCAGCTGGCGCATGCGCGGTGGTCACAAAGTTACAGCTGAGTTATCAGCTGTAACTTTATGCGCATGCGCAGTGAGCAAATTCTCCTGCGATTGCGCAGGAGAATTTGCTCCAGAAATTTGTCAGAACACCGGCATTTAACTATACGGAGACAGAGTCTCCATTCATAAAATTATAAATGGAGACTTTGTCTCCGTATAGTTAAAAGCCGGCATTTAACTATACGGAGACAGAGTCTCCATTCATAAAATTATGAATGGAGACTTTGTCTCCGTGTAGTAAAATGCCCACAGCCTATAAACCGAACGTTCGGTTTATAGGCTGTCGGCTTATGGAATACATGTATTCCTATTGCTATTCTATAAACCGAACGTTCGGTTTATAGAATAGCCATAGGATTACATGTATTATATAAGCCGAAAGTCTATAAACGGATCGTTCGGTTTATAGGCTTTCGGCATTTTACTACACGGAGACAAAGTCTCCATTCATAATTTTATGAATGGAGACTCTGTCTCTGTATAGTTAAATGCCGACAGCCTATAAACCGAACGACTTTCGGTTTATAGACTTTCGGCTTATGCAATACATGTAATCCTATGGCTATTCTATAAACCGAAAGTCGTTCGGTTTATAGAATAGCAATAGGAATACATGTATTCCATAAGCCGACAGCCTATAAACCGAACGTTCGGTTTATAGGCTGTCGGCATTTTACTACACGGAGACAGAGTCTCCATTCATAAAATTATGAATGGAGACTTTGTCTCCGTGTAGTAAAATGCCCACAGCCTATAAACCGAACGTTCGGTTTATAGGCTGTCGGCATTTTACTACACGGAGACAAAGTCTCCATTCATAATTTTATGAATGGAGACTCTGTCTCCGTGTAGTAAAATGCCGACAGCCTATAAACCGAACGTTCGGTTTATAGGCTGTCGGCTTATGGAATACATGTAAACCTATGGCTATTCTATAAACCGAAAGTCGTTCGGTTTATAGAATAGCAATAGGAATACATGTATTCCATAAGCCGACAGCCTATAAACCGAACGTTCGGTTTATAGGCTGTGGGCATTTTACTACACGGAGACAGAGTCTCCATTCATAAAATTATGAATGGAGACTTTGTCTCCGTGTAGTAAAATGCCCACAGCCTATAAACCGAACGTTCGGTTTATAGGCTGTCGGCATTTTACTACACGGAGACAAAGTCTCCATTCATAATTTTATGAATGGAGACTCTGTCTCTTATTAGTTAAATGCCGACAGCCTATAAACCGAACGACTTTCGGTTTATAGACTTTCGGCTTATGTAATACATGTAAACCTATGGCTATTCTATAAACCGAAAGTCGTTCGGTTTATAGAATAGCAATAGGATTACATGTATTCCATAAGCCGAAAGTCTATAAACCGAAAGTCGTTCGGTTTATAGACTTTCGGCTTATAGAATACAATTAATACTATTGCCTTTCTATGAACCGAACGAGAGCCCCATTCATAAGAATTTCTTATGAATGGGGCTCTCGTTCGGTTTATAGAAAGCCAATAGTATTACATTGTATTCTATAAAACGAACGAAAAAAATTAACGAAACGAAAATAATGAACGAATTTCGTCTGAAACGAATGCACTAATGAACGAAATTCGTTTTAGACGAAATAAATAACATTTTCGTCCGAATGGACGAAAACGAAACGAAAATTTTAGTTTTGCACATGTCTAGCTGATATGTTGTTTAGCATTTTGGGTCAGATGAAGGAAGATCTGACCAAACTAACTCATGATGTTTTCCTCCTGATGGTGCTCGTCAAGCAGAGAGGATCAGTAAGGTACGCTATTGTTATTCTTTCAGTAAAGCATTTCTATTTAGAATGCCTACACTCAATTCAATAGTGAATTGTTCTCAGTTCAATAGTGAAAACATAACAATTGTAATCAACTGCATATGTACTGAATAGTATGTTAATTATATGTCCATATATTAAGCAACACCATTTATGTATGGCTAACTGATATCAATTGTACCCCCATCACCATTTTTCTAGGCACCATAGAATGTTTACATTGGCAGCAACAATATTTATAGTAATATGAAGAACATGAATAAAAAATTATATTATTAACAATAAGAACACAACACTCAAAAAAAAAATACTGGTTAGGTCGATGATGGAGTAATTTTTGCTTAAATTAATAAGTATATAATACATCTGTTTGCAAATACCTTCAGTAGTGGAACTTTATAGAGCTCTATAACTATGCCATGAGATTGTGAACAAACGCCATGATTTGAGGTACTGCTCATACTATGAAATTTAATTTTCCTAAGTTTAAATATGTTTTTTAAAAGCTCTCCAAGAGTTCATGTAATGGAAAACCAATAATTTCTACACAGTTGGCATACAAACATTTAGGCAAATGGTTGTGGCACTTTAGTCTCATGTCTCTCTTGGTTCCTGGATCAGCTATACTTTCTGACATTAAAGCGCTTTAGGGGAAATACAAAAAATGTGCACGATCAAAATTAGTATAGTCATTTGGTTAAGGATTGTGTTGAGGAATTAAATCTATCCTGTTTAAAGACTCACTTGAGTAAACACTTTCCATTGTTGGCATAGTAAAAAAAATAAAGTTGATGCTATCAGGTGTAACTTCACCACCCGTGACTTGCCCCAACTACCTTCTGCCTCGCTCCCATCCCCCAAACCGACTCTGAATATCTTCTGCCCTGTAGCTGAGAAAGAGGTAGACAATCTGCTCTTCTGTTCAAGATCTACTACTTGTGCGCTAGATCCCATCCCGACTCACCTTGTATCCTCTCTATCCCCTCTTCTCTGTCCAACTCTAACCCATCTCACCAACCACTCTCTGTCCTCTGGAATAGTACCGTCAACCTTCAAGCAAGCCCCAATCATCTTCCCTTGACCCCACACTACCATCTAACTACCATCCTATATGCCTTCTCCCCTCCGTTTCCAAGTTGCTGGAGAGAACGGCGCACTCACGACCCTTGCACTCTACTGAAACAGCCCTCACTAGAGTATCAAATGACCTGCCAAATCTAAAGGCCTCTTCTCAGTGATGATCCTCTTAGATCTCTCTGCTGCCTTTGACACCATTGACCACCACCTCCTTGTTAACAAATTATCCTAATTTGGCATAGGTGGTTTGGCGCTCTCTCGAATTGAGTCGTACCTTTCTTTTTTTTTTTTCTTTGACACTCAGTATCCAATATTCTGTCGTTTTGATTCTTGGGTTTTAACATCATTGTGTCTTTTTCCTCTTTCTTTTTTCTTTGAGCTTAGACATTGCTTGGTGGTTGGATTGACTTGAGTTTGATTATTTTTTTTTTTTTCCCTTATTTATTTCTTTTCCCTTTTTCCTTCCTTTCTTTTCTTCCCTTCCCTCTTTCTTACCCTTTCCTCTCCAGCTGCAACCCCTCTCTATATAATTCTTCCTATCTACTCCACCCCTCTGCTCCCTCCCCGACCTATCTTCCTGTCCTGTGTCTTATCTTGTAGAGTATGGACTATCGAGTATAAAGGGCGGGGAGTTATATTGTAATTTTTACTACAAAAACTTATGTTATAGGTACTTTGATATTTTGTCAAATCCATTTTAATATTAAACTACGTATAAATGTCATTTGCTCATATATACTTGTTGTCAGTCATTCCTTTAAGCATTTATCCTTGCATACATTCATACATTCATACTTTGGTCTCAAATTGGGCATACTATTTCTTAGCATAACTTTGGTTTGATGGTGTGGTCGGGGGTTTCTTGTTTGGGATTCACTCCCGATTAGTTAGTCAGATTTCATTTGGCGGGGTTACCGCTAAAGTTTGGCTAATGATCTGCCATGGGGCCCATATTTCGTAGTATGTCTTTAGATTGTTGGTTATTCTGTAGAAATATTTCTCCATATTGTATTGATAATTTATTTGAGTTAGGATATTTAGCCATATTGGAGGGTTCTGTTCCTTCCAACTACGGGCTAGGCATATCTTTGTTGCCGCAAAAATATTTATTGCTAAGTTTGCGTTAGATTTCTTCTTTAATGGGACCTCTATATTAAATAAAAAAGACTGTGGTGTCGGTGACCAGTCCAATCCAAATAGAGCCTTAAAAAGTTTGTTCAGTTCTAATTTTATTGAATCTAGTTTTGGGCAGCTCCACCATATATGGGACGTGGTTCCGGGTGTGGTCTGGCACCTCCAGCAGTTTGCTGTGGAGGAGTTGAACATTCTATGCATGACCGTTGGAACATAGTACCAGTGGTGCATCAACTTAAAAAATTGCTCATGTAGATTTATGCAGTGAACTGCTTTTCTCAATCCACCCCAAGCCCGGAACCAAGTCTCCATTGGGTACTCCAACCCCAGTTCCTCCTCCCATTTGATTATGGTTTTAGTTTTAACTAAATCTGTCCCCTGTCTATTTAATTGGATTATTTTAGATATAAGATGTTTTTTGTGATGAGCATCCATAAAAGTATCTAGATCTGAGTGATCTCTTAAGGGATTAGTATTTAGAATACTCTTGATTCTTATAAATGTATAATGTTGTGTGTTTGGTAAATTGTATTTATATTGCAGTTCATCGAAAGTCCGGGGGGAGAGAAAGGGGAGTAAGTCTGAAATTTTTGTCAGCCCCGCCCTATGCCACTGTCTCAAGTCTAGGTCTCCCATCAGTAGCTGGAGCGTCTCCAGTGGAGCCCCCCCAGTAAGCGAATCGGTGGGAATAAATTTCCTTTTAAACTTGGACATCTGCTTAAAAACATTTATGATAATAGGGTTTGTAATATTCAATCTATCAAATTGTTCCTGAGTCAACCAATAGAGACAGATTGGTTTGCAATTATTGCATATCCACTTCTCGTAATTGTACCATCCCAGATTATGATCTTGTTTATAGTCCCATACCATGAAGTGGTATACCATACATGCTTCGTATATTTCGGAGATGTTTGGGTAATTAACTCCATCTTGTGATAATTTATTTCTCAGTATGGCCCTTGCAATCCTTGGAGATTTCCCGTTCCATATGTATATGGAAAAAGTTGTTTCAAACTGTTTTAGAATTTTTCTGGATATGGGCAGTGGAATGGTTCTGAAGAGGTACGTCAGCTTGGGGATGACATAACTCTTCACCACATTCAATCTGCCTAGCCATGATATCTCGTAACCCTTCCAAGACGTAAATTTGGATTTTAGTTTATTCAATAAAGAGGAATAGTTCTCAGTTATCATATCTTTGAAGTTTTTGTGGATTTGGATTCCCAAATACTCAATAAATGGCTGATCTAATCTAAATGGGAATTGTGTTTTAAGGTTACTTGTAGTAAGAAGTTCTAAGAAGTTCTACTTGTAGAAGTTGTTGATTTAGATTAAAATGTATTAATTGTGTTTTATTAAGATTAATCTTATAATTTGAATAGTGACTATATTCTTCTATCTGAGTTAATACTTCTGAGATTGATTCTTGTGGGTTCCCCAAGGTTAGTATGATGTCGTCCGCATACAGCATAATCTTGTGCGGTATTTGGCCTGTAGTTATGGCTTCTATTCTGTTGTTTTGTCGTATTAAGGCAGCAAGTGGTTCTATAGTTAATACATAGAGTAAGGGTGCTAAAGGGCATCCCTGTCTGGTACCATTGCTAATATTAAAAAATTCAGAGTCTAAATCTGGACCTGATATCTTTGCTTGAGGTTTTTCGTACAGAGCCATAGTATTGGTTAGGAACGTACCCGAAAAGCCGAAAATGTGTAAGGTCTCTCGTAGGAATATCCAGCTGACCCTATCAAAAGCCTTCTCGGCATCTAATGCCAAGAAAACTGATGGTAGAGTCTTGGATTGAATCTCATGTATGAGATTTAATATTCTACGAGTATTGTCTTCTCCGTTTCTGCCTGTGATGAAGCCTGTCTGGTCCGGGCTTACTATACCCGCTATCACTCCCTCCAGTCTTCCGGCCAGTATTTTTGAAAATATTGTGACATCTATGTTTATTAATGAAATGGGCCTATAGTTTGTCACACACTTTAGGTCTTTACCGAGTTTTGGAATTGGGGTTATTGATGCTTGTAGCATCTCTGTTGGAAAGTGCTGGCCCATTGAAATATTATTGTAGAGTCTTAGTAGTAAAGGTGAGATAATATCCGCCAGAGACTGGAAGAAGGGAGCAGAGAAGCCGTCCGGACCAGGGGCTTTATTTCTTTTTAGATTTCTAATAGCGTTGTTAACCTCAGACATCTGGAAAGGAGCATTTAGCCGTTCTATGTTTTTTTCTGAAAGTTTTGGTAGATTCAACTTGGTCAGAAAGGATCTTGTCTGAGTAACATTTTTATCTAAAGCCGATAAATTGTACAGAGATTTATAGTATTCTTTAAATGATTCACTGATATCTTTCGGTGATAGTTTGGTTTTATTTTTCCATATTATTTTGTTGATCTTAGTATGGCTGTTCCTATATTTGATCTTATTAGACAGGTTCTTGCTGGCTCTGTTACTACTATAGTACCACTCTTGTTTTAGGGTTTGAAGGGACCTGTTTGTTTTCTCGATTAATTTATCTTTAATTTCTTGCTGTGTCTCCCTTAGTTGTTTGGTTAGAGTTATATTGGGATTTAGTCTGTTGAGGGCCTCGAGCTGGGCCAGCTTCACATGTAGATCTGCCAGTTCCATGCGGTCGTCTCATCGACCGACCCGTTGTCGTTTTCTTTTAAGAAAAGAGTGGCTTGATTTCTGAACTCCTCTTTGAATGACCCGTTGTTTAGTAGGGATTCATTCAGTCGCCATTTGGATCTAATAAAGTAGTTTTTATTGTTTTCTATAGTGATAAAAATTGGAGCGTGGTCTGACCATGTTGTGTTGCCTATAGAGGATGAGGTGATTCTGTTGATAGATCTGTTATTTGTCAGGAACATGTCTATTCTGGAGTACGAGTAGTACACTTGTGAGTAGAAGGTGTAATCCCTCTCCCCTGGATTTTGTGTTCTCCAGAAGTCATATAGTTTATTCTGGGCCAGCCAATCAGAGAAGGATTTTGCTAAAAGCTTGGATCTCTTGTCTGGTTGCGAGCCATGCATCATACGTTTGTCTAGTTTTGTGTCATGTAGACAGTTTAGGTCGCCCCCCATGACAAGAAGTCCCTTACATATGTCTTGAATTCTCAAGTAGGTCTTGCCCAGGAAGCCCACCGCAGCGACATTGGGTGCATAGACATTAACCAAAGTATACATCACATCATTAAGGTTGCAAATTAGAATAACGTATCTCCCTTCGGTATCTGTTTCTGTATAGATGCATTCAAACTTTACTCTCTTCCCGATTATTATTGCCACCCCACATTTTTTTTTTTTATCTAGGTTGGAGGTGTAAATAGTGGGGTAGTTCTTATATTTCCAATATCTGACAGCATTCGTGGTCCAGTGGGTCTCCTGGGCAAAACAGACATCCACATGCTCCCGACACATCAGATCATATAAAAAAGCCCGTTTATGGGGGGAGTTTAATCCGTGGCAATTTATGGAGGTGAGTTTGAGTGACATTTTCTCTGATGTCTCCCACTTTCCCCTGATCCTCCCTTACACACCAAATGAGATCGCCCTGAGACCATACATTCATCCTTCACATTCACCCATACTTCGCATACTTTGCTTAGATGCGATTTTTGCCCCATCAAAATTGATCGGGGCGTAACATACTCGTGCATGGTGTCGGCCCTGAGCTTTGCACATATATATCTGAAAAGTCGCTATTCCGCTGACCCACCGCCCTTTAGCAGGAACTTAACGTAACCCCCCCCCCCGTCCCCCCCCTAAAAACAAGATGTGGTAAATATTTGAATGTGGGATGTACAAAGTTATGTGATATTTTAGCTTCGTGTTATGTGAGTGAAAGTAAAAATGCGATAAATGTGCTAAGTGGAGTGAAAAATAAAATAAAAAATAAAAATAAAAAAATAAAAAGTTGTGTGGTGGAGATATAGCGTGTGTTAGTGAAAGGAGTTGAATCATGTAAAATATCGCTTCTTAGTGGTGATAGTCGGGGCAGGTCCACCAGATCGTGTTTTGGGTGAATTGATACATGTGGTGAAAAGGGATAATTTCCCGGTTTGAGTGTAAGAAAGTGGTGCGTAGGGAGTATACCGTATATTGTGGGGGTAAAATCAGTCCATCGTGTGGAAAGGGAATTTAGGTTGAAAAAGGGGTGTAGGTAGGGGTGTAGTGTAATGTGAGTTGGATCGTGTAAGTGTTGCTACCGCTTTGTGATGCTAGATGTGAATCATGTGTCTTGTTTTAATTGGATTTGTGCTCTAAGGTGACAAAAAGGTATAACAAAAAAAAAAAAAGGCAGTAGGGGGGAGACGAGGGGGGAAGGAGAAAAATGCACTACATTTGGCCAATATGTGGGTCTATTTTAGTTACAACATTGGATGAATCCTATTATCTTAGCGATACAAATTTATTCCTGCTGTTCTATAACTTTGCTACTGCCTTTCCGCCCGTTTTAATATTCCCTCTTCCTCAAGTTCCCTCTGCACATGTGGAGGATATAAATTTTTGTAGAAGGGCTGGGTCGGAAAATGAGAGAGTGTTCCCGTCTTTAGTAATTATAACTTTTGTTGGAAAACCCCATCTATATTTTATATTTGCCTCTCTGAGTTGCTTTGTATATTCGGCAAAACTTCTTCTTTGCAATCTTGTTGTACTTGATAAGTCTGGGAACAGAAGTAGGTTTTTAAATCTCTAGTCCTTGGCTGGTGCTTTCTTAAATTCCCTCACTAGTAGATCCTTTAAATAACAATTATTAAATCTGATGATCACATCTCTGGGTGCTTCATGATATTTGGGGTCTTTTGTCTTGATTAATCTGTGGGATCTTTCCATGGGCACCGAGCCAAGTTGCTTTTCATCTATATAGCAGTTTAGGAGATCTAGCAGGTAGAGCTCCAGCTTTTCAGTTGTAATTTCTTCCGGAATGCCTCTTACTCTCAAATTTTGCCTGCGTGATCTATCTTCTAGATTGGTCATCTTGATCTCGAGAGCATGAAAATTTAAGTGACTCATTCTCTTTTTGGATTTTTTGTAGGTCAGCTTGTAGATTTTTAATGCTTTCGGAATAGAGAGACACTTTTTCAGAGATATGAAAGATTTCTTGTTTTATTGATTGTGTATTCTCTTTCATTTCGGTACTCAGCTTCTCATACAGTTGGTTTATATTAAGAATTCGGCTGCGTGATTGTGTTGGTTGAGAGTCCTCCGATATAGTTCCTGTAATGGCCCCTTCCAATGGTCCGGGTGCCTCTTTAAGGAAGTCTTTAGCTGAGGGTGTTGCTTTAGGGGAATAGTAGTTTGATAATGGTCGTGATTTGTCCAGACTTTGTCTTTTTTCCCTCTCCTTCTCTCTCTCTTTCTCTCTCTTGGGGGCCATTTTGAGAATTTTCTAAATTCAGAATTATTTTAAATTCACTAAGTGAATAGTACCTTTCGCGGTTATTGAAGGGAAATGCTCTCCTACTGTAGCGTGAAAAGCGCCTGTCAGGTTTAGTTTAAATATATTATGGCCAATTTTGACCAAGATAACATATTCCCAGGCACTTATTTTTTTTTTTACCCTCTCTTCTTTCTTTTTAGACCCGAGCTGAGGTAAATAGGTAATATTGTCTGTAGAGTGGAACCAGCGCGGCCCCGGTGTGATAGCCGGTCAACCGGTAGGATTTTGGTAGAAAGTGGTAACCGGCAATGAGCCTGTAGTTTACCCACCCCGACGGATCGACACTGGGGGTAATTTTACTTTACCTTGCAGGTAACTCTGTTTGTGCTTTTTAAATATTTTTTTCCCCCCTTTTCCTTTCTGTTAATCAGAAAGCTGTGGGTCTGTGTCTTCAGACACGGCAGCTGTATCTTTCCACACTTCTCCCCATTGCAGTGGTGGCCCTTAACGTTTTAAATTTTGGTGGCCCCTATGTGGGGGTGTTCGTTTTGTCAAATATGGCCAAATGACTAATAGTCAATATTTATATTTATCATTGAACATATGCAATAGGGTAGGAGAGAGAGAAAATAAAAATCCCGAAAGGGGAATACTTAGCTGATGCAGGTGAAGCTTCCGGTATCCACAGTTCCAGCTTCCACTTTTCCCTAAGATAGGGTTACTGTGGTGGTGTTGGTAACACTGAAGATCTTCTTCAGACGTTACAAAGGTGCACAATGCTCGGCTTGGGAAGAGAGATCTACAGGGTCCGTGTAGGAGCGGGGAGAGACGCGACCAGCAATTGCGCAGGGATGTTTTCCGTTTTGGGGCCGTTTTGGGCTGTGTCAGGTGGTGTATCGAGAGGCTGTTACTCCATAGTAGCTCAGTACGACGGCACCTGCACTCGCAAGACGCCTCGGCTTACGTCGTGCGTCCTACGTCATCACGCGTCGTCCAACATCAGCCATGTTTCTGGAGTCGTACCTTTCTGAGCGCTCCTATTCAGTGTTGCTCGCTGGAGCAATATCATCGCCTGTTCCACTCTCTGTTGGCGTTCCCCAAGGATCGTTCATTGACCGCTATTGTGTTCCCTTTACACCACCTCTCTGGGAGAGGTCATCTGCTCTTTTGGCTTCCAATACCACCTAAATGCAGATGATACGCATATCTACCTCTCCTCCCCTGACCTCACTCCCTCTGTCGTGTCAGTGGTAGTTGATTGTCTCTCGGCCATCTCCACTTGGATGTTGGACCCCTACCTGAAACGTAATCTTTCCATAATGGTGCTCTCTCCTTTGTTCCCCAAATTCAGTCTTTAGCCAAATCCCGTCACCTGCACCTAAGGAACATTGCATGCACTTGGCTGTTCTCAGAGCAGAGACCACCAAAATTGTAGTGCACTCAGTTGTGATTTCTCACCTTGACTACTGTAACAGCCTCCTGACTGTACTACTCTGGCTCGTCTTTCTCGCCTGCAATCTAACCAAAACACAGCTGCCAGACTCATCTTTCTTGATTGTCGGTTTGATTAGGTGGCTTCTTTCTGCAACGCCCTCCACTGGCTCCCCGTCTGCTCAAGGATAAAATTTAAAATTCTGTCCTCCTCTAACCTCATCACCTCTTCCCTCTCGCACCTCCAAGACTTTGCGCAAGCTGCCCCCTCTGTCTGGAACTCCTTTCCGCAGAGCATCCTGCTCTCTCCCTCCTTTTCAAACTTTAAAAAGTCCATCAAAACTCATCTCTTTAAAGAAGCTCAATACCCAACCCACTAGAATACCAGTCACTTTACCTCTAGCTAATCCCACCTAGCTGGAACACACACAATTAATCTTTGGCCAATCCCACCTAGAGCCAACCATCTACATTACGGTTACTACAACTACATTCCCTATGTCCTCATTTAAGCAACATATCGTTTAAATGTGTTTCCTTGTGGAAACCTACTAATGAAAAAGATTTGGAAGTAGTTGTAGACAATATACTTAGCAGTAGTGCACAGTGTCAGCTTTCAGCTGCAAAGGCCAATAAGATATTGGGGTGTATTAAAAGGGGTATTGACTCACGGGAGCAAGATTTGATTCTGCTTCTTTATCGGTCCATGGTAAGACCTCACCTTTAATATGCGGTTCAATTCTGGGTGAAAAAAAACAAAACATTATCGAACAGAGAAAGTGCAGAGGACTAATAAGGGGAATGGAAAGTTTTAGTTATGAAGAAAGGCTACAAAAGTAACATTTGTACATGATAGAGAAAGGGAACCTTGGAGGGGATATGATAATGTTATATAAATATGTACTGGGCCCATACAAAGGGCTTTCTAAAGACCTGTTCATTAACAGAACAATACATAGGACAAGAGGTCACCCGCTAAGACTTGAAGAAAGGAGATTTAGTCTATGACAGCAGAAGGGATTTTTTACAGTAAGGATAATTAACATATGTAATTCACAGTGGATCCAGCAAATACGTTAGATGCCTTTAAGATATGGATACTTTTTTTTAATGAGCAGGAGCATAGAGGGCTATGTATGTTAGTATAGGCAGTAATATTTCTTTAGTGCTTGTCGATCCAAGGAGAAATCTGATTGCCATTTGGAGTCAAAAAGGAATTTGTTTCCTCACTGAAATTTGAAATTGATGAACTGGTTTTTATTTGCCTTCTTTTGGATCAACAGTGGTAAACATGGGATTGGAAAAGGATGAACTATTATGTAAATATGTAACTGTAATGTATAAATGCAAAGAATATATTAGCCCTGCCACTCAATAATCATGGTAAGACTGGGTTTCATCATTTATTTTAAATCGTAGCAAGCTCTTTTTGTGCCTGAGAAAAGAATAGAAATATGTGACGCTTGATGTACTGCGCCATTATTTTGCATGAATATAAACAAAAAGACATTGATAACAAGAACGTTCATGATTAATGACTTCTGCCTGTAAATAGCTTTCCAGACAAACAGTGGTTTAGCATAGCTAAATTTAGCTATATATAACATTTAGCACAATTGTGCATGCCAGAGATAAGTGCGCCAGTCATCCTAGTTACTACTCTGATCCTACCCTTCTAATATTTGAACAAAACAATGTTGTTCTTATTCATAGTTGTAGAGGAATGTTAAATAAAGTTTGCCTGTATTAGTTTCCAATTGCATATCTGCCAATGAAATGTCTGAAAAGGACCCATTGTGCCTTACCTAATCCTTCATGAAAGAAGCAAAACTCTTACCTATGAGATCTTAAAATCAAATTTTTTTAAATAAAAATAAGCCTGGTACTTGCACTAGGTATTACAGCACTGAATGGCACTGCCACACATTTAAATTTAAAATTCCTAAGAAGAACATTTTCTTGATAAATTTGTTTTAATTTAAAGGGAATCTCATTACTAGCTTGAAAACTGCTATTGATGTTTTACTGTAACTGGATTTGTTTGAGTGAAGAAAAACTCTTGACAAAAACATTTTAGGTTTATCTACATATTGAAATATTTTCTCAGAATTAGAAAAGTGGCTTAACTTACTGAATGGTAGCAATTACATCCATGGATGTGTGGACATTTGTAACCTGTTAGCAACTAATTAGGCAAAATGGACCCCTGCCGCTCTTTAAGTAAACTCCTGTTGATATTATAACACACATGGTACAGCTCTTCTTGTGGAAACTTAGATCATTGGGATCATAATGATTGTTGTTTTTTTTAACAGTCAATGGTTCTGTTGTCACCTGAGAAAGATATATAGATGCTGTGATACATACTAAGTTAGAAATTGTCATTGTACTGATGTACCTTTCAGTGCCCAAATTAAAAACAAACTCAGGTTCCCGGTCAGATACGCTGCCCCATATTCTGGTACTCTTTTGCTTTCACCATCAGAGAGCCACCATCTTAACAGACTTTTTTTTTTTTTTAAAGACCCACATCTTGTATCAGGGATTCAGTCAGTTCACCTGAAAATCTGAAATTATAAACTTTTATATCTCTCACAGGGAGACAAGCACTATAAAAATCTTTACTAACAAAGTGCAGCATAGGAGTTGGTTCTTCAAAGCACACAAGCAGATCACTTTAATATAAATGTATTAATGTGAGTGTGAATCTAGATAACAATCTGACTTTGCTGACTACCTTCCTGAATACAACATTTAGTGTATTGTTGATGAATTGGAGTGCTTCAGCAGTGTGCCTTTGGTTGTCAAAATAAGTACTTTCACTTTAAGGAGGTAACAATGAGCACTGAGGTAAAGAGCATTGCAAAAATGTAAGAGATGTTGGTCAGACCTTGTGCTGTTGAAAGTGATGTGAGGTAGTAATGGCACTGTGGAAAATAATTTGGACACAAATCAGACAGTAGGGCAATAATGGCACAATGGAAAGTAATGTGGGGCAATAATGGGACTGTGGAAAGAGAGATCAAAATGACACTGTTGAAAGTGGTGGATGTATGGCACTGTGGAAAGTGGTGCATATATGGCACTGTGGAAAGGAGTTAGTTTCGTAAACGGCACTGGTAGTGTTGTGTGGTGATGTGTAGTGGAGTATGAGGGCCCCTATACAGTTTATTAAGTTCTTGGTCATGGGTGCCTTTTCATGAGGATTAAAATAGTTCCCATATTCAGGTGATAGGTGAGTAAGCATGTTACCACTCTTGGCTGAGAATAAGAAGTAAGCAGGGTACCTTGCACCATCAAAGCATTTTTGAGATTTATCACTTATACATGTGGAATTGTATGGTCTAAATAGGGTATTCAACCCAGACTTGGGATATTAGTTATTGTCAACTTCCTTTCGTGTGAGACCTCTGCGGTAATCTTTATAGAATTTGGGGCGGATTAGTCTCCTTTTAAGAAGAGGTGAGATTTCTGGTGGATCTTTGATTAAACTTTAGTTGCACTGCCCATTGTTTAATATTAACTGTTACAAAGCAGAGATGCAGAAGTTTAGAATAACAGAAAGTTACTTTCTTCATAGATATTAAGGAATTAAAAACACTTGGAAAAATATCTGCAGGAAGAACAAACAGTGACCAAATTGGTTCCTGTGACAAACCATAACATTTACTTTAAAACATCAGCATGCAACCCTGTAAAAATCATACTACTAGTACTTTAATGGATCCCAGGCCGCCTGGAGCTCTGCGACCAACAAGCTGTGGCCAGGTCAAGAGCAGGGCAAAAGTGAATGTCAACTCACAAAAGACAGTGAGAAATGATGGTGCAAAACCATAGAATTTCACTTACTGCAAAGAATGATTGGAATTGGGCAGTTCACAATATGAAAGAAATTCACATTGAAATGTGGTAATAATTCTATAAGAGTTTTTTTTGTCTTTGAATGTACTAAAATGCAAGGATATTGATTTAAACACCCACAGTCCTGTTATGCACAAGTGATATTAGAGTGTAAATGTCGTTAGGGACAAAAAGTTGAATTTAAAAAGTTTCAACAGCATGTAAGTGAGTTTTATGTAAGGGGATTACCAAACATACATTGTAGGCACACACCTAGCTCCATAGCTCCAGAGCTCCAGGTAGCTTATAGCTTATGTCTTTGTTCCTATGATGTGCAATGCACCGACCTCACTCAAGCTGAGTTTCCTCCACAACATGTGCAATACTCCACTCCATGGAATTCAGAGTGTTGACACCATAGAATCTCCACACAGCTTATTACCGTTCCCTTATTTGAGGACAGGATTTTCAGCAATTCTCTGCCAATAATTTTCTAGACACAAAAGTATCTGTATGGAGGAATGAGAGCTATGGCAGTACATATAGTCATATACAATCTAAACTTCTTCTGTAATTGAATGCAATAAGGTAAACTCAGTGATTAAAAATGTCTGTTATCCACTTATCATTAATGTGCCTCATTGTCAAGTTCCCTCTCTGTAGTAATAAAAATGTGGTCACCAGTAAGATGGTGGATAAAAAATTTTTTAAGCAAGGAGCACATTACCTGCACACATTAGTACCCATTTCTACTTTTTAGTGTAGTTTAACCGATTTTATAAGTAAAAGTTTATAACAGAGATCATTACCATGGCTTTTATTAGATACACAATCATTTTACAATCACTGAAAAATACGAGCAAAGAACACAAAATAAGTCAATGAATCACAGTCATTACATTACAGTATAAAAGTGAGACAGCGCTAATAGTAAATACAAACACAGTATGGCAAAATGAACTGCAAGGACAATAGGATATATAAAAAAATATACAAAATTTATTGCAACAGAATATATATATATATAAATAAACATAAAAAGACACAATATGACAATCCAGAGTCACAAAATGAATGAGTGATCACATGGATAGAAAAAACACTGGGAATAAATAACAATAGACAGAATAAAAAAGTCCTCTATGGCTACAAAAATAGTACATAAATGGTATAATACATAAAAACTAATAATGACAAAATCCCTTACCCACTGGGTCTGTTCGCCTGGCCAGGTCTATTGAACAGTTTAGGATATGCACTAAGAAAAACAGCTACACCCCACAGGACGCGTTTCGAATTTTCTTCATCAGTTGGTGGGCGATAGTGCAAGGTGAATTTTTTATATATCCTATTGTCCTTGCAGTTCATTTTGCCATACTGTGTTTGTATTTACTATTAGCGCTGTCTCACTTTTATACTGTGTACTGTGTTCTCCTTTTTTGCAGTGGATTTTTCCATTGCATCCTACTATAAGACTAGCTGCTTCAATTTATATTTTCAGTTTGAGTAATTTGCCACTCCCTATACTGATTGGGATTCCTATTCCCACCCTGTGCCTTTCCTGCTTCCAGTGGTTAGTATTGATTTGTGTTTGATTTATTACCTTTTTCCTGGAGTACGGTCACTATATATACTATATTATTATTATTATTATTTTTATTCTCTAGCGCTGTTCCCTATCTTTCTTTCCTAGTCATTACATTACATTAACTTTTATTCTTATAGCTCTAATCATTACATAGTGCATAGAGGGGAACAACATGCTAGAAAAAATTGAGAGGTCTTATGTACCATGCTCATACATTTACAAACTAGAGGAGTGGGGGACAGGAGACACCAGAAGTGAGTCAAGAGGTCAAAGGAGAAGGTGGTGGTAGTAACAGTATTTGAAGGTTTATTAATGGATGGTCTAGTTGGATGAATAGTAATCTTCCTTAAAGAGATGAGATTTCATGAACTTTTTGAAGATTGAGAACAAGGAAAGAGAGCTGGATGCTCTGCGGAATGGCGTTACAGAAAAAGGGGCAATGTCTCAGGTAAAGTCTTGCAGGTGTAAATGAGAAGAGGTTTAGATGGTAATGGTGAAGTCAGGTTCGAGGAAAGGAAGATTATGAGCACTGTTTTAGAGAATCACAATCATTTTGTTTGGCAAATAGGTAAAAAAACATCAGAAGTCAGGGCTTTAGGACATGATGATTATAAAACTGAAAAATACATTTTTGCTTACCTTAAATAATCAAGGGGGAGTAGTACTGTGTTAGCCATGGAAAATCAGGAAACAAGTAGGGTTAAAATTATACCATTTCTAAGGAAGGTCCCGAGGAAGGGACCTAACAACTTGGTTTTGAAAGCTTGCATCCAAATTCTCAGTCAGCCAATAAATGGTATCATTTAACCCTACTTGTTTCCTTAAATAATTTATTTCACTAAAACCAAGTGTATGTTGCAATTAGTTTGTGTAAATGTAAACAGGAGATAACCAAATCTGGGTACAAAATCCTTTTGGCTTGTAGACATTCTTGGAATTTAGCCCAGATTGTTGAGCAGAAGGAATAGTTTGGATAGGACACTCTCTTCTGAAGGCTAATTGACCATTGAGTTACTAGATTAATCCCCTTACTGCACTAGGGCTATTCCAGTTATAAACCGATACTTTCCAACATTAATACTGATTAGCAGCGGCTCATATCCCTGTCTCCCTGAAATATCAACCTATTTCAACACTTAACAGTCAAGTGTAAATTAAATGATTCCATTAGTTTATGTTTAAAGTACACATGACAGAGGTATTACTGGGGTCTTGAGTACAGTTGACTCTTGTTTGCACCTGATTTTATTAGCTCAATTAAAATATTAACTTTGATGTTCCAAATGGGAAATTAAAAGCGAAACATCAGTTTGAAAATAAAAAATATTAAGGACTTTATTCACAAAATAGGGAATTGCAGGGAATTATTAAGGGCATGTCAAGCTAAAGTCCAAAGTAGCCAAGACGGTTACTTTGGGCTTATGTTTTTCAGCTGAATTGGAGAATTATTCCAACTTTTCTATTCTGCCCTTCAGTGTAAAATTCTCTCTTTCATGATCAAAGCCCTATATGTATACCTGCAACTGACATCATAATTTCAAGATTTACATTTATATTTATTGGGAATTGTTTGTTATTGATAATGAATCCATGCATGCATGTAATTACCCCCTCCAAAAAAATGTCCACATTAATGTACCTTGCACTCCAGAAGGGTTCCAAAAAATACTTCATTATATTACTTGACATTATCAATTTTTTATTTAGCACCAACAATTAATGCATCACTTGGCACAGCATGTAAAAGGCAATAATATACTCTGTCACATTAGGTAAAGAGCCCTGTTTGCAAACGTATAATCTACTTCCTTCATAGTCATACCCAAAAGAGGCATATATAGTAAAATATGCATAGGAATGGTTTACTTGCACGAAACAGGGGCTCATGGAAGCGTTTCAGTATCTAAGCCATAGTTATATAGCCATGCAGTGCCTCCTACACTCCCACTCAATGCACATATTACATAGTGGGAACAAACAGAAGGCAAGTAAAATAAAAACATAAAAACTGTTTACTAGCAACAACGGCTGACTGGAGTTTTCTTGGTAACTGCCTTGGAAACTTAGTAAGCTAAAAATATATTTTAAAAGACTTCTGCAATTTACTATTGGTAAGTTGCTGGTTTTAGCAGTACATGGATCAAATCTCTTGGCATCTTTTTTAAAAGCTGAATAATACTCTAAAGATGATTTTTCAACACTTACTGCAAAATCGCTTTTTTATTAATGGAGTTCCCTGAGGTTACCAGCAACCTCCAGGAATTAGCTGTTTGCAGCCAAAAATATAATTTAATAGCAAAGATTTCACACCCAGCTTGTACACACTTCTGCTTACCACAGTGTTTCATTTCTTCATAAAAAAAAAAAAAATCACACCCGAGTATTATAATCATATGTGTAATTTATATATTTTTCATAAACAGCGAACGGCTAAATTACAAGGTAAGTTTTTCGTATACTGGAAAATACTGAATATGTCTACTTATAGTGGATGGACTTAATAGGAGGGTTTTTAATGCTTTTCTGCTGTCATGATGAATTACCAGCTATAAGTTTTCTTTTGTTAGTTTTGGTTGAAATCAAATGAGACCCAGCAGGAGTTCCCAGAGTGCATTGTCCGATAGTGTAAAAATGCTGTGCTGATGACAGATCATACTGCTTTTATTAAGGCTAAGAACATTGACTTTCCTTTGCTTTTTGACCCTAGTACGTTACTGTCAAGGTGATTTTATTTCTACAAATTTTCCTTCTGCAGGCCTCCTCCACGATCTGCCATAAAACGTTGGACAAATTCCTATCATCTGTATATGATTATGGCAGGTTCAGCTGCTCCTATTCAATAATGCTTAAGAGATGTTTCTCTTCTTGGACTACAAAAGAAATGAATGTAGTAGCATTTCTTACTGACAGAATGTCATTGATGTGATTTGGTGACATTTCTTTTTCAATGGATTTATAAATCTGTACAGATGTTGTACTAATGGTATTAATTTCATTATCACATTTCATAAATTATTATGTAAAAAAAATCGCATAGCAATTAGGAAGAGAAAAAAAAAGATATAATATATTTATAAAAGAGGTAATTCCCTGCGCCCTAGTTGCCAACATTGGAAATGGATGCCATATATGGAAGGGAATAGAGGAAGAATGTTTTTCTTACTACTAACCCTGGACCACCAGGATTGATGCCTCCCAAAATTCCTGGTGTAAAATTCCTGGTGCAGGGATAAAAAAAAAAAACAGAAACTTAAAAAGTAATCAATAATGGCCCATTTTTTTTTTAACTTTTTATTACATAGTTATGTTTTCATTGTGTACCTTTGCTAAAAAGTCTAATTTGCTTGAATCTATGCAGAATAGTAGTATTTAACATATGTGTCAAACATGTTCTCCCTGTCTATCGAAAGCGCAAAAAATGGAATTTAATTTTTTTTCTTTGAGGCATCTGGTTCAGTTTGTTGTGCGTTATTCTTTTGCCTTTGCAAATGGCCACCAAAGTGGCATATCCAATCAAAGCATTATAACAAGAAGATAACATAAATGGGAAATTATATATTGTAGCAAAGCCAAAAACAAAATTGCTTCAAAATCTGACTGTAACATAAATAGAAACATTTTCTGTCCAAAACCTTAAGCATTGAATGAAAAGAACAAAGCAAATTAGTATAAATAGGCACTGAAATAATTACTACGGTGTTGCTTAAGCCTTGCCTAAGGCCACTGTTTAACCCATCCTCCCTCATTATAGGAGCTCAGCTGATACCTTACACACACAAATAAACACACAACGTCTGTGCTTCATTACCACTCATTTGTGACTGTGTTTTTTGTTATCTTTAACTTCAGAGAACCTAATTATTGTTAGTTTGGTGTTTGTACTGTCCACAAGACACTCCACTTATTTATTTCCAGAGAACTTTACCTATTTCGAGGTAATATTTTATTTATATATCTATGGAGGTTTAAAAAAAAAGCAAACTTGCTTTTTCTTATTTATTACAGAGGTTGCGCCTTATTTTGAAATATATCCTGTCATTTTATTTGTGGTAGGATTAAGAGGAGATTCTCCACCACTTTCCAGATGCTTATTGTAGTGCTAACTCTTAACACCATTTGGCACTATTTCTGCTTGCCCTTCTTTTACATATCACACCCAACGTGCCTAATTAACACAATGATTTGCTTCCATAACTAGTTTTTATTTTAGTTAATCAGCATTACAGTGCTTGTATAGATAAGTTTGTAAAGATGTCCTTTTTTTTGCCCAAGACATGATATTTAAAATCTCTGCCTGCTTTTAGGATGGTATGGGGGCATCTTATTTAACACCTACTAAAGCCCTTATTGCTTTAAATGTGCCAGGATATGAGAATATTATATTGCAGTATTGGCTGTAAGTCTGAAACCCTGTAGTACTATCATGTACTTTGTATTGTAACATTTCATTCAAGGATGAAATAAACAGCCAGTGCAAAGTTTTAGAGTAGCAATCTCTTTCTTCATATGTTCCAGATGGTATTAAGGCAGCGAGATGAAGCATTCCCACAAGGCACATTGGTTTTTAGGTTTCAAGAGAACTACAGTTGAACCCGGTGCTTTTGAATCAAGTCATGCAGACTTGCTTGAAGAAATACCAAGTACTTAAACTTATTTTAGAGCACATGTGCTGTTACCATGTATAGTAAAGACATAAAGGGGTGGGTGTAAGTGTGCATTTTATAAGATTATTAGATAAGTGATTGGGTAAGGTAAATTAAATATAGCCACATTTATATGTAGTTCCTTATGTCTCTTAAAGAGCTAGAGAACCATTACCAGAATTTTAGAGAACCACACTCACTTGAAAATTACCTACATACTTGAAAAAAACCCAGCAAGAATTTACGTTTTACTCCAACTCTTGAGCAGACGACTTGGCCTGCACTATAGCATGCTTTTCTGCTGTCTGATTCCCTCAGTTGCTACTGGTGCAGTCCTAGCTGGTTCTACTAAGTTTAGTGCCTCTGTATATTTTGCAACCAGTTCTCAGTTAGTTCAATGTGTGTTCAGTGTCAAGTGCAACCTGACATGATGTAGGGATAATGTGTAGCAGCCTGTATATCATATCCCTCTCCCAAAGAATTGAAGAGTTGCTGACAACCTTGAAGATCAGGGGTGTTCCAGCTTCAGTGACTTCCTACAGATCCTGCAAAATCCATGTTTGTATGTCTTCAACTTCTGTTAAAGTCTTCGGGAAGAGAATATCTCACAGGTATAAATATTCCAAGGGAAGCTACAGACTAAAACAGTTTCTGGAGTCCATTATTCTTATGGATTAAGTTAGGCATAAAACCTCTGTCCAAGGTGAACACCTATGAACCTGTTACCATGAACTATTGGATAAACCCAGCAATATCTTCTGCAGTGGACCCCTAAAGTCAGAAGTGGTCCCACTAAACAAGGAAAAAGATAGGTGTGATATTCTGTACCAGAATTATTAGTTTGAATTGTGGAATAACTAGTTCTGCTAAGAGTAACAAACTTTTGAATCTGCTAAATGACAATTGTATGTAACAATTAATAGAGACCCCAACTAGAGTTGATGCTTGTCTGTATAATGACCATAACACGGTGTCATTTGAAAATGAATGATTTTAGAAAAGCCAACTTCAAACTACTAAGGGCATCCAATGAACATGTAGACTGGGATGCAGTGGTGTATCTTGATTTTGTGCTGCCCTAGGCAGACAAAATCCGGGCACCCCCCTACCCAAGCTGCACACCCACGTTACACACCTAAGACATGCCCCATCACCTCCATTTCATGACCCCACATCACACATAACATTCAGACTCACATCAAGCTCATACTCCCATCACACACACACTCCTACTCCCATCACACTCAGTCACACACTCCTACTCCCATCACACTCAGTCACACACACTGTCTCCCATCACACACACTCTGACTCCCATCACACTCAGTCACACACACTGTCTCCCATCACACACACTCTGACTCCCATCACGCTCAGTCACACACACTGTCTCCCATCACACACACTCTGACTCCCATCACACTCAAAATTTGCTGCCCTAGGCATCCGCCTAGGATGCCTCGCGGTAAATACAGCACTGCTGGGATGGACTGTTTTCTGGAAAAAAAAAAAAACACTCAAGGCAAGTGAAACTTAGAAAAAACATATTACACATATCCGCATCTACTCTTGGGAAACAAATACAAAAGAAGCACATTAAAACCAATGTGTCTTATCATTAACCTAAGACTTGAAATAAAATAAGAAGAAAATGGCATTCAAACATTATCAAAGTCAGCAGCAGCATTTATAAGTACAAAGATGCCAACAGAGACTGCAAGAAGGCAATCAAATTGGCTACATTGGAAAACTGATTACTAAGGAAAGTAAAACAAATTCCCATTTTTAAAAAAAGTATCTAAATGGAAAAAAAACTGAAGACAGAAAATGCTTTCAAAATGGGAAGTTTGGTAAGTGAGGAGAAAACAGAAGTATGTATATTTTAAATACTTTATTTTGATCTTTATGAATTCTTTAAATTCAATATGTGATGCCCAAAAAAAGTGATCAAAATCTCAGCCATGCAATTACAGACCAGTGAGCTTGACATCTGTAGTGCGGCAGTTATTTGAAGGGTTGCTAAAGGTATCGATTGAAGAATACATCTTGAGTCAAAATACAAATAATAGAAGTAAACATGTTTTTGTGAAGCCTCAAAAAATATACAGGGTGAGCAAAGAAAAATGTAAAATATTTTGTGCAAAATGTATATAAACAAAATATTCGCACCATTAAGTGTAAACTCATAAATATGAAAATATACTTATATTTCTATATTTGATCTCTCCAGTGATCTTACAATTTTTTAAATTGATTTGTGATTGTACTGGACTCAAGCCTATAGGTGGCATGACATCAGCGGCATTTTTATACCACAAGAGCTCTTATGGCGGTTTATGAAATAATATATGGTAATGAATTTGTATATATATATATATATAGCCATAACAAAATGATATGATTTGTAATGCTTTTTATGATATATAACATTGATGTAAAAATATTTGTAATATTATTATTAATTTATTGTTTCAACTATTTTATAGTTATTTTCATTTATTTTTATTTCTTGTATTATCTTTTAATATTTATTTGTTTAAAATGTTAACATTTATTTAATTTCTGGCCATTTCAGGAGGACACCGCCTAATTATTTTCCCCATACCTTGGAGCAACAATAAATGTTCCGAGGAAAGGGCCTAATTGATACCTGTGGTTCATACGTAAAAATGTTCCAGCCCATAGTTATGATATACATTTACACACATTATAGTTACACATTAAAACCTAGAAGACACTCACAAGAGTTTAATTGCCAAGTCGAGAATTTCATTCTGAGAATGTCTGAGCTGACAATCTGTCAGTTTTCATCCAGCCTTTATCACTGGGCTAGACCTCAGTTTAGCTAAAGGAGTATTTTAGCTCAGAGATCATGGACAATAAAACCGTGAGCCGTAGCAGAAAAGCTGGTATTAAACAAATCCAGTCATAATGCATAATGGACAACACAATAGCTTATATTAGCAATGCTACCAGAGACACAGTTGAAATACACGGCATGTAGAGTTCTATTCAGTAAATAGTGAGCTTTTGGGAACAGACAACTAAATTGAAAAGATCAGGCATTATTAGCTGAAATGGAAACATTCTCCAATTCATCTGTGTTTCCAACTGGGCAAAAATGCATGATTATTGCTATTTGGTTGTCAATTCACCAGAGTTCACTGTTTAATGACTAGAGCTCACAGTGCTATTTTTAACAGCTGGAAAAGCGCGATTTAAAATCAGCTATGTTCCAAAAGCTTTAAATCTATTAGGGCAGTCACCTTGCATCTTTGCACACGAAACACCCCTTAAGAAGGGCTTCATTTTAAGACTTCATAACACTGGCATGTAAGAGCAGTTACTGTTGATCTTTTATACTAATTTTGGATTAATTGTGATCTACAGCAATGTGTAAACACGCTAACTTAGTACTTCAGCTTCGCCACAGATAAACATTAATCCTTCTTAATGCTCTAAGTCAACTTTTAGTCCTTAGCAGAATTTACCTTAATCTCAGTCTAGGAAGTGAACTGATTTGCAAAACCTAATCCCGGGGCTCCGGAATCAGAAGGAAAAGGCATTCAACTGTATCCTTCCTCGTCTTCAGCAGAAATTAGTGTCTGAACAATTTTCATTGTTTTGTGAGAACAAGCGTTTTATGTAAAATGACTGAAAAGACCTGGACAATACAATCAGTAATTGTTGGTTTGGATTTATGACTGACCGATGTAATGTGTCTGCTATATATAAAGTCCTATGTAGTAGTCACTAGCATCTATTAAAATCAATAAAGACATTTTAATAATGAACATACAGACTAATACAGTGATTATGTATTACTATTAAAATGTTATTTGTAATACTAATATACATTTATTTGCTTATGGAATCAGCATCACTCAGGAATTTAGATTTTACCCAAAATGTTCAATAAATACACTGTGGTTCAAAAGTTTGGGGTCATTTAGAAATGTTCTTGCTTTTGAATGAAAAGTAAAATTTATGTCATTATAATAAAATCAAATGGATCAGAAATACTTTGTATATATTGGTAATGTTGTAAATGACTATTATACCTGGAAATGGCTGATTTTGGCCATTATAATAAAATTGAATGGATCAGAAATACTTTGTATTTATTGTTAATGTTGTAAATGACTACTGTTCCTGGAAATGGCTGATTTGCAATGGAATATGTATCTAGGTGCACAGATGCTCATTATCAGCAACCATTACTCCTGTTTTCCAATGGCATGTTGTATTGGCTAATTCAGATTTATCATTTGAAAAGGCTAATTGATTATTCGAAAACCCTACTGAAATTATGTTAGTACAGCTGGTGTGCTGGTTAAGGAACCAATACAACTAGCTGAGTAACTGGAGCATGAGCGTTTGTGGCTTCGATTACAGGCTCAGAATGGCCAGAAACAAAGAGCTCTCTTCTGAAACTCATCAGCCTATCCTTGTTCTGAGAAATGAACTATATTCCATACAAAAATTACCAAGAAACTGAAAATCTCATTCAATGCATTTAAAAAGCCATATTTTTGAACAGTTGTGTATGAGTTATCACTTGGGGCTCAAGGGGGCTCTAACAAGTATTGTGATGAAATCTCAAACACTATGATTTAGAACCTGCTGTGTTATCTTATAAAGACACACATGAAAAACAACTAATCATAAAACACATTAGTATTGAAGTACTTCAATGTTAATTCCGATAAACTGGAAGAAACCAAGCCGGAAATCTATCAAGGTAGAGCCACTACAGTTAATTTATGCATCCCATCATTATGCTTTATGGGAAGTGTAAGCTTCACTATGAATGAATGGTTGGTGGGAAAGGAACCAAAGGCGGGTAACTATTTTATATTTATTTTAACTACTCTACCAAATAATTGGTGTTAGGGTGGTAAGGTTCCCACTGGTTATTTGGGATCCACCTAGAGACAGGTGAATGCTGCCAGAATCACCTTGTAGCTGTAGCATACATGAACACAGGGGAATTGGTTTCCACATGTTCTAAGAATAAGAGGGTGAATCTGTTTCTCTGTAGGTCACAGATTCTTCAATCAGTCTTCATTTTCAGCACATGTGCCTTCTTTGAATAATTTAAACATGATCAGTGTACAATACACATTTTCCCCTAACTTCACCTGGGAATAGACAAACTACTACTGCAAACTTTGGACATATATATTGAATGGCAGTGTAAATAACAATTTCAATCTAAACCCCCCAGATACTAATGTTTATGTAGGAATACATCTTTAAAATGCCCTAAAAGTGATTGCCAGTGGTCATTTTTAATATTTAAAAATAGCAAATGTTTAATCTTTCTGAACATACAACTTAAAACATGATAAAACTAAATGAACACGTTTCCAATTGTGAAATTTACCATCTAATATTATCTTCACTCTGTTCCCCAAACAGTATAAAATAACTATGATTAATTGGAAGGCCATGGTAAAAACAGAGGACAGTTTATTCTGCCAGTGAAGTGACAAGTCTTAGGTAACAGACTATATCAATGGCTGTGAATAATATTGATGTTACTCACAAGTATATCAAATCACATATTAAAAGATATTTCTGCTGAGCCTCCTCTGTAGTAATCATGTTTAGTTTTTTTTTATTTTGTTCGGGGAATCTTTGATGGGCATTCATGCATAGCAGTGTGGGCTATTTTTGATGTTGTTCTTTAGTAAAACATACTAGAAGATTACTGATGGGACTGGAGTTTTGGTATTATGAATATCATCCTGAGTTCTATAGCAGTCCTAGGATGCTGTCACCACAGATATCTCAGCTTTGTTTATTTACATTGACAGACGTATGAGATATATTAGTGTCAGTAGAATATAACATAGAAATGTCCACCTAAATATGTTTTTTTTTGCAGTATGAATCTCATCTACTGCTCTCTGTTAAAAGTCTGTAAACTCTTCCCTCGTGGCACCTGCCATCTTTGTATTGCACAGTTTCTCTGGATCCTAAATCGTATATTTCAATAATTTACTGTGGTGTAAACTAGGAAAAGCTAACATCATAATTATATAAATTCCTACTCCACAGTTATTTCCATTTTTTGTTCTGGGAGTAGAACATATAGAAGTTGGGTTGTTAGACCTGCACAGTGTACAAAAGCTCTCTAAACTTTTAATGACACAAAACACAAATCACCATCTTGCGAAAATGGATGGAATAGCTCAGGGTATTTTTTTTTTGTCTGAACTTGAGACCAGTGACCATGTAAGGGATTATGGATTGATAATTGATCTCTCACTTTTAATGGCATAAATGAAAATATATATTTCATTTTGTGAGCAGAATAAAAGTGTCATTAAAGGTAATCCGAGCAGACATGATGTGAATTTTATGGAACAGGTATACAAACTGTAAGGAACAAGGGAATTTGCATGTTTTTATTTTTATTAAGTGATTTTTATTGCTGCAGTTACATAAATAAAATAGAGAGAAATCCAACACGACTTCACAGGAGAAAGTTCCCAGGACTTCCATCTTGAGCAACAGCTGTCAGCCTGAGTCCAACTGATATTTTACACCTATAGTAAATGAAATGAAATTGAGAATAACTGGCTTACCACGCGGTCCCACGTATTGAAACTGGTAGGGTAATAGTAATTGCTAAGCTACAATGCATTTATTTTAAAATTAAGCTATACGACATGAATTGGACCTTAGTAGACAGATACAAAAACATTGCTCTTTTTATTTACATTTGTATATGTTTCACAGAGCGAGTAGTTTGGGATGGTTATTTAATTACTTGAAGGCAGACTTATATTGAAGGGAGCTATACCATACCATGTTGGTGCCTGAATATGTACACATTTGCTGTGTCTGGTTAACTATACCTTCATGGTAGGTATGCTGTCCAAAGTCTTTGTCGGGGAGCTAAAAGCTTACTGCATATTGATAGTGGCTAAATTGTGCCACTGTCTGCTTAACTATATCCTAATAGGAGCTATATTGTAACATATTTGTGTCTGGCTAACTCTATATTGATGGAACACTGTACTTTAACTATATACTGATGGCAGCAATATTGTTTAATGTTTGTATTTAGTGACCATATAAAATTAAACTTATCAGGAAATGATGATTTAATGCAAGAGCACCTTTCTATATGCTAAATGCTTTTTACGAAAATACTGTATTGGCCCCAGTGTTGGTTGGCCGTGATTAAATGTGTAGCCTAAATGTCTGAGCATTTAAACTTAATGTACAATATTTGAAGAAGTCATGTTATAGGTCAGTGGTCACATATCATGTTTTGGGGAAATGCACAGCCTGTTTTCATAATAATGTTTGTTTACTGATAAGAATTAAACATAGAAACATAGAATGTGTCAGCAGATAGGAACCATTTGCCCAATCTAGTCTGCACAATCTTTTATCCATGTGTGATTTAATGCAGACATTCTGCATAAATCACATTTTTAATATTTGACTCAAGCCCTCCCCAGTGATTACTGCAGGTGCGGCAGCACTGATTCTATAGACACTGAGGATATATATATATATATATATATATATTTTTTTTTTTAATATAGTCACTTCCTGTCCTCCTCAAATTGAGTCTATTGAGTGACCTATGAGTGACCTTGCTCTTGTACACAGTAGGATCTCTTAACAGTGCAACACATTGTCTGATGACCTCACTAGAGAGACATAATATTCCATTCATTTGAATGGCATCAGTTCCTGCAGAAAAAAAAGGAAATGATTTTTACTCATCTAATGTGGGCAGTCCTTGTTTCTTGCAAACTGCTGTAATTTCCCAATTTCTTCTAGCTGTAAGTATTTTATATTTTAAGCAATGCAAAATGTAAGACATACATTTTAAAGTACTTTGAAAGCACATTAATATGCATTAATATTTGGAAGATGCATTTTGGGCACTAGACAGTCCCTTTAAATTATTATTAAAAAACTGTAAAAATGAGGCTTACAAGTATTGCTGTGAGATCTCACAAGAGTCCCACAAACATAGAGGTGATACCATAGTATCGAATATACACAGTTTAACACTGAAGTACCGGCTTCTACTGGCGCTTCCACCTTTCGGTACTGCAAATTCCACACATACCAGTTTCAAGCGTACAGCAGTTTATTCAGTGTCTAGCCCACTTAAGCTGAGATATAGATTCCCCCATGGCCACAAAGGGTACTAAAATGGCACATGTTCAGTGCTAGTAGAAGGAATTTTATAGGGGGCTTGGAGCATTTGGCCAGCTGCCAATCCCATTTCTTATGGGGAGGTAAGGGCTAACTTCTCTGACCCCCTCTTAAATGGTGGACTGGGAGACATTAGGCCAGTTTCCGGACCTGTTTTTGATAGGAGGGGTAAAGGCTACTTGCCCTGACCCCCTATGTATATTACGGTGGTGGGAACCATTTTGCCTTCTCCCAGCCTGGTTTATTATTAAGGGAGACCATGGCTACTAGTAATGTCACCCTAAATTTAATTGGGGTCAGGGTATTTTTCTTACTTATGGGGCAATGGGTGGGCTATTTTTTAAAAATGTTATAAGAGAAGGACAGAGTTCGGGAGTGATCAGGGAATATTGGTTAAACAGAATGTTAGCCAAAAATCTATGTTTTTTATGGCAAAATTGTTCCTATCCAGACGCCTGATGCTTTGGTTTCGAAGTGCTGGTTTTTACCTGAATTGAGGGATATTCAGTAGCAGCATTGGGGGGGTCATGAAATTTGGCTAATGTTCCAGACCAGAATCAAATTATGGACAAATTGGGGTATGTTGAGTAGACCGTTATGTCTGAAGTGAAAAATGTATCTGTTAAATTAATCATAAATAAAAAAAAATATATTTTTAACCCCACCCCGACATAGGACATACCAGGTATGTCATCAAAACATGTCACTGTGTGACAATAGACATACCTTGTACATCATGTCCAAAAACCTGCTATGATGCCTCGATGAATACCTCAATCACACCATGCGGTGATTGTGGGCACCATACTGGAGAGGAGCAGGCTCCTCTAATATGGTGCTTGCTTCTATCCAGCAAGAGTGACGGAAGTGATAAGAAATACACATAGTTTATTTAAATAAATATTTATTTATTTGCAGTGGGATGGGGTGGAGGAAGTGATTTTTTAATGCGATTCCCATACACTAACTGAATAGTTTACTATCACTAACTGCACTAGGTCTTATCTATAGAACAAGACCAGATTACATTGTTTATGTGTTGTCTAAACAAACTCCCCTTTCAATACCAAAACAATTCTCTTGAGCACTGAATTACACACTCCAGGGCTTGCATGAATACAAACTACTGCACTACACATCATTAACATGTCAGGCTTCTGTAAAAGATGCACTTTTACTACCATAGAACATAAACTGTAAAAAGTGCAGGTTGCAACAATAGTTTTGAAACCTCTGACAATTGAGAAAATTTGACAGCCTGTGATATTTAATTATATTTATCTCACTTCATATCAATTTTACATTTTGCTAGAGAGATTACAAATGTACTAGGTTTGTTTGTGTGCATGCAATAGATTAAGAAGGAAGATATACAAAATATGCTATAAAATAAGGTCTGACAAACTGTATGCTGCCAATATGAAACATTATCTTTACTGTATTACTTTTAGCACACATACAGGTCTTTTTTTAAAAAGCATACAGTATGTATGGAATATATGTGAATCCGTGTACAAAAATATATCTTAATAGGCATGAAACCAATAGACAACCAATAGAGAATAATAATATTATTATTATTATTATTTAAAGCACCATCATAGTCTTATCCCCGTAAAAAAAACCCAACAACAAATATTTGTATAACATGTTTACACATACTAGAACAGTAAATGTCAAGAACTCTTATACAAGAGGTAAACTTGTGTTAGAGGCAGTCTTGGCGCTTGGAAAACTGTCCCACATGTAAAATTAGTATCCATTTGTAAGCATTATTTAAATGACTGAAAAGTACAAAGGAAGGGAGTGAGCAAGGACAGATGGCAGATGGAAGGGAAGCTAATTAGTAAGTTATATTCTTCCTTAATAAAGGATGCAGGTTGACCTTGGGTAGTCCTGTATGCAAGAGTAAGGAGCTGAAACGAGAGCGGAGGACAAATGAAGGTTGCCTGGAGAGTGAAGGGACAGAGCTAGGGGTACACATGGAAATGATAGAAGAAAAATAATTTGGGAAACAGTTATGGGTAGCGGATTTGACATTTTATCTTAAAGAATAATGGAAGTCAATGTAGAGCCTGACAGAACGGAAATGTGTTAGTAGAGGGATGGCTGATAAAAATAAGCCAGCGGCATTGATTATATGTGCATGAAAAAAAGTTTTGGTGACATCTAGTATTGCGAATGTTCTAATGCAAGATTTTTTTCTTAAGATACACACTGATCAGCCATAACATTATGACCACCTGCCTAATATTGTATAGGTCCCATTTTTATGCAAAACAGTCCTGACATGTCAAGGCATGGACTCCACTAGACCTCTGAAGGTGTGCTGGGGTATCTAGCACCAAGACATTAGCAGCATATCGTTTGAGTCCTTTAAGTTGCTTGGTGGGGCCTCCATGGATTGGACTTATTTGTTCATCACATCCCACAGATGCTCAATTGGACTGAGATCTGGGGAATTTGGAGGCCAAGTCAACATCTTGAACTCGTTGTTGTGTTCCTCAAACCATTCCAGAACCATTTTTGCTTTGTGGCAGGGTGCATTATATTGCTGAAAGAGGCCAGTGCCATCTGGTGATACTGTTTCAATCAAAGGTTGTACATGGTCTGTAACAATGCTTAGGTAGGTGGTACGAGTAACATCCACATGAATGGCAGGACCCAAGATTTCCCAGCAGAACATCTCCTAAATCATCCCACTGCCTCTGGCATCTTGCCACCTGTCAGTGGTCATAATATGATGGCATATTGATCTATTCAGCAGGATTTATTTTAGAATGATTGAAGGAAAGGGCAAGAATGACACCCTGTCAGTGAGCGTCTCAGGTAGGATTTATAGTTCCACCATTGACATAGTTTTACAAGCTAAGTGAAGAAATTATAGAAAAACATAAGTTAGTAATCTTTGACACAGATTTGGAAGCACCTCCAAGAAATGTAAGGCAAGATGCGTATATCCACCTATTTGTCACAGTGGCATATTGCTTTATTGCATAGGTCTGTAAACATAACCATCCGCATTTAAGCAGATACCACAGTGATAATAAAAATAACAACACCAGAAAGGATACAGTCTCAATACCTATTTCGTACCTTTAAGTGTGTCCTGGAGATGTTACCATAAGCTAATATCCTGGTGGTGTTGCCAGATACACATAAATAAGGTTGTAATTATTTTAAAGTTTGAACTTTGCAACAATGTCATGTTATTCTTCTTTTCATTGATTTAGCCTGGATAAACTGTTTACATGGAAAGTTTTCCAATTAACAGCTCTCTAACTAAATAAGTTATTGGTGTTAACTAGCAACAACTGTATCTAATAGAGTCTTCATAATGAATTGTTATCACAACACACAGTGGTCACTCTAGAATGAGCCTCCTCTTTCCTCACATGGTTTATTTGTTGAGGAAACAGGCACTCAGTGTAAACAAAGGGGATGGTTTCACATTGGCCAACTAAATTAATAGGACTGCAGTTGACTTCAGCCTGTTGCTACTTCTGAGATTTGTTTTCATGTAGGGTTTTCATAAGGAATGTCTAGTGCTGACTCATATAAGCTCTTAAAAATTGAGCTCTCGCAAACTTCTGATAAGTTTTTCTCACAACATGGTTTCAAAAGGTAGACGGCTGCAGACTGCTCTTTCATTTTCACTGGTTAGTGCTCAAACATTAGCCTGACTTTAATAGGCTCGGATGATTTCAGCTTATAAATCTTCAGCTCGAGGATAAAGTTCAAGTAGATAAAATCAAACAGATGTTGGTGGGAGGATTTCTTCGTGACCCATAAAAGTGCTATCATCAAAGCCTAGAATCATTTGTTTTGAATTATTGCATTGTTATCAAAGGGGCTGTAGCAGTCTGTTTGTTAAGAAATCGGATCTGTTTATCTGAAAATAGAGCAGAGATGCCATGCTAAGCAGATCTTGGGAAATTGTCCTGTGGCAATTTGGGGGTGGGGGTGGGGGTGGGGGGAAGGCTGGTTGACACTTTGACAGACAGCTGACAGCTTGTAAAGGATTAAAAAGTTTATTTTTATCACATTGATTTGTCTTCACCTGTATCAAACATGGCTGTGGGAGAAATGTCACCCACAAATTGGTGCTGGGTCACCAGTGTTTGGCACCAAACAATGTTACAATACATTACACTAACATTTATTTGCATAGAACCAACAATTTAAACAACACTAAGTACATAACATGTAAGAGCCTACAGAGTATGTTAGACAAACCAAGACAGACTAATACATGAGGTAAAGCATTCAACACAATCCATCATAGCAGTATTGAGAGGTTGAGAATTGTGTTACAGTGGAGAACAATATAATATTAAAATACTAAATATTAAAATACAAACATACACATTTAACACAACACATAAACAAGTAAGAAATATAGTCAACCATATTTACAGGTGCATTCTGTATTTATGTATTTTGATAGAGATCTCTTAAAGGGATTGTAGACTGGAGGAAGATTTGATGGTGTCCGTGAGGTTATTTCATATTTGCTGTTCTCTGTAGGAAAATGAGGATTAAGCCACTTTCTTTTTGTATTGTGGTATAGTAAGTAAACTGCTGGTACTGGATCGGAGGTTATAGGAGGTGGGAACCGCTGGGGAGAGCATTCTACTCAGGTAGGGTTGGGGCTTCCCAGAAAAGCTCTTAAAAACAAGGATAGAAAGATGAAGGGTGCCTCTGAATTCCAGTGGTGGGTCATGTAATTACATTGAAGCCCAAAGTGGCAGAATGAGTTAAACAATGTAGTATGTTTTTTAAGGTGGGTTTGCAGTGCAGGTGCATACACTACATCCCCATAGTCAATGAGGCAGAATTTGTTCCTGTACAGGGCACCTAGTTTTGGATAAAGTTTTGATGAGAGTTTTTCAATATGGAGGCCAAAAGATAGACTGAGATACTCTGAGAAACAACAGACCCTATAAGTTCACTAATTAGAAGTGGAATTGACAATATATACAAGGCCATACAAGATCAATATGAGCATCAAGGAACTGTATACTAGTAGCAGGCCTGTAAAATTGTCTAGATTTCTAATGCGATCAAATATATATGTAAATGAGATTTGTTTTTTTACACGCACATGTAGCCATTGTTTATAGAGGCAACACTGAAACCATTTTTGGAGATGGAAAATGGAAAATCTGGTGCAATCAGTGAACAGATCCCATTCACTTCAATGGTGAATTAAAGACTCTGCTTTATTGTTGATTTTAATATCTTGCAATAGATCATGAAGGCTGCTGTTAAGTGAGTAATTGAAGAATGGTATATGCAAACCTGTAAGGCTTATTGCTCTGTGCTGTTTTATTTTTCGTTTAGATTTTCCATTCTGATTCCTCTGCACTCCTCAGTCTTTAACGGGTTAAGTCATGCTTACAATGCTAAATATAAAAATCTTAAAAATTATGTCTTGCTCTAGATTGGCTGCATCCAAATGTGACCCCTCTGATTATAACAACACATATTTTCATTAGCTCTATACATATGTTGTTTTGTACCAATGTTAAAAGTGTAGACGCTACCAAATTGATATAAAAATGCAAGATACATAAAGAAAGCAGCTAAAAACACAGGGGTAACCCAATTCCCATGCCCTTTAAATGAACAAGTGCAAATTAAAGTGTCTGGAGCGCTAAAAATATTAGTGAAAAATATATAAAGTGTTGCAATCAAATTATACTCTTAAACCAGATTTTCTTCCAAGATCTTTCTGAAGTCAACTTGAAAGGACGAGTCACAAATGCAAAGCAAAAATTTAAAAAAATAGTACTCTCTTTGGAAAACAGCAGCAAGTTATTTATCAGCAGGAAACACACTTACAAATTAAAGAGCAACAAATATGCTCGTTTTAAGCGTTTTCAATAACCAAATGACGGACCAAAACTACCCAGGTAGGAAAATAGAAATGGGATGCTTTTAATGCCAATAAAAGACAACTTACAACAATGCAGACTGACAGGGTCAGGTGGTGAGTAACCGCAGGTTAGTTAGTCACTCAAGCATACCCTAAAGTTGGGTATTGGGAATATTTTTCAACTTGTCTGTCTTTGCTGTTCAGCTATTGCTGCCCAATGTTGTATTATTTCCCATACAGTTCTTTTTCTAGTGAACAGATTCCAGTGTCCCACTTTACTAAGATCATCTCTGCCAACATCCCAGGATTTGGTTGCGGGATGCAGCGTAGGCAGAGCCAAAAAGGGGCTGCTTGCATGAATGAGCTCTAGCATACCAGGTAAAGATACTGGGTGCCTGGAGCTCACTTCTTCATGGATAGGCTATGTATCCTTCATGGACATAAATTATAGAATGTGCAGTAACGTCACAGAGACTGAGCTGCGAGCCAGAAGACAAAATTGGCTTAAATGCCCTGGTTTGAAAGGCACCTCCCCCAAAACTGAAAGCTTTGTAGACTGTAGCCACAGTGTTGGTCATTTTGTTGTAGCCAAACCCTCCTGGATGGTGGAAACAGCACATACATTTGAGAAGCACAACACTGTAACACTACATACCTCTGGAGGAGATACTGACAGTATTCCTCAGAGCATCTAAGACACATGGATACCAGGGCTGAGCATTCGTTGAGCCACAAGTGAAGAAAGGGCATGAGTGAGAGTCTTTGTACAGTAATATCTGTAGTTAAAATTGTGCTGTTGAAATCCAGGGGCAAAACATTAATCTTAACCTTGCTTTCAAAAAAAATTTTTTTTTATTATTTTTTGAAAAAACTGATAAATATTATTGTCACTATCTACCTCATATGCTGTTTTCTGTATATTTATATTCAGGTTTTGTGGCTCTTTCCACTTCAGCCTCCAGTGGCTGCCATGTAGAGCTTCTGTTCTTTTCCTGTTTTGTCAACTGCCTGATTAACTTGCAGCAGGGGCCTTTGCATTGCTGTGGTTAAGCCTGAATTGTGTCTCTGTGCCTTTCTAGTGTTCCTGATCTCTGTTCCTTAGATGGATTACTTTCAGTTGAAAAACTCTTGCTGTGCCAAGATTCTGTTGTTTGGTTCCTTGCATCACCTCTGCACTGCGGTTCCTCCTGATCACCACCATTCCAGTCCTGTCTGTGCCCTGCCCGAGGGCTTCCAGTCCAGTGTCCTGCCAGAGAGCTACTAGTCCAGTCTTGGCTACCAGTCTAGTCTCAGTCTGGTCATAGCTACCAGTCCAGTCTCAGCTACCAGTCCAGTCTTGGCTACCAGTACTGTCTTAATCCAGTCTCAGCTACCTGTCCTTTCTCAGCTACCAGTCCAGTCTTAGTCCCTTCTCTGTTACCAGTCCTGTCTGAGTCCCTTCTCTGTTACCAGTCCTGTCTCAGTCCCTTCTCTGTTACCAGTCCTGTCTTAATCCCATCTCTTCTACCAGTTCTAAAGTTCCATCTGCTCATGAGCTATGCATTGTTGAGTACAAACAGACCCCATCATTCCCTGTAATGACGCTCCTCCCTGGCCTGCTATCTCAGGGTGTGACAATTATATATATGTATATATATATAATTCTTTTAAAATCATAACATTCTGAATATTCATCTATTATTTTATATATTATGTATTATATTATAACTGCTGAAGGCTGATGGTTGATGCCCTATATGCAGAGCCTGTCCAAAGCTCAATGACCATCTATGGGTAATACTAATATATTTCACTTCAGCTGCTGATTCGGTTCACTCTAAGAGTGCTACAGTAATGCACAGGATGATGGACCATCAAATGTTTTTTTCTGTGATCAATTTCATTTTCTCTTCAGAACATATTAGAAAGATCCATTCATTGAGGTTCCCTGAAATAATACTTTCAATGGGGGCCTGATGATGATTTTGGAACCCTTCCTGAATTAAAAGCTATTTTGTGAATCTGAAAAACTTTTTTGCCTCTCTGGGCAAACAAGCATACAGTTGTACAGAAGATTACTGACTTCTTCCCCTAGGCACCATTACTAATACAACTGATTGTTGCCTACATAAGGAACATCTGTCCTGTGATTTAATTTCCTTAATGCTCAATTATCTTGGCATATCATTTGTTACAGCAGCACACTCCTAGGCTCAGTTGGGTCACAGGTCAGATGCTCACCTTTGGTGATTCATGGATGAATTCCTGAATTTACACTCTGTCTGCTGTGTTCTATACCTGTGGTTATATCCATGAACTGGGGCTCTCTTGTGCTAATTAAAACAATATAGATCTTCAAAATATCCAAAAATTTAAAAATGCAAAACGTAATTTTCTATTTGTTTCTGGCACTATTTTCTGAATTAGAAATGCCAGCTATCGGAGACAATACCTGTTTTAATTTAAAGTGCAGGATTTGTCTTTTAATATATTCAGCTTAAAAGAAAACTACCATAATTTTTAAATTGTCATAATCCCCCTTTTATCACAGTCCTATTATTGTGACATGCTATGAATCATTTTTGCAATAATGCCATATTTCATTAAATTGGAACTTCACTCGTGTTGTTTTTCTTATAACATACTTTTTATTTAGCTATGTTTGACTTGCACAATACAGCTCTTGTTTTTATAGCAAGAAGGTACTTTATAGAGTGCTCTAAGCACTAATCTATAAGTGCTTTATTTATGATGCAATTTCTATGCAATTTTATGAAATCTGAATTGATCTTGATATAAAAACGAATTCCAATTAAAGTTGATTAGGATAAAAAAAATCACAGTGAAATCTCCTTAAATAGTTAAGATCAAAAGTCATTAATGAGTTACATGATTTCACAACTTTTTGATCATCAAATATTTAGTGACATTTTCACAAAACTGTGTTTTTTATATTTTTACTTATTACCAATTATTTGTTTTACTTGTGTAAATATTAATCACATATTCCATAGGTCACAACATTAACATGTAGGAAAGGATCAATAGCTTTTTACACTCATTTGTTCAATATTCAGTGTTAAATTAGTGATTTAGTGCAAATATTTTAACCTAAAAACAATTGAAAATAGGTTCTTTCAATATATCTTTATTTTCTGTTTTCACTGTATCACAACATTCACTGTATACACCTTTTAAAACATACAATAAAAGGAATATCAGGAAGTATTACTTTACTGAGAGGGTAGTGGATGTATGGAATAGCCTGCCAGCAGAAGTGGTAGAGGTAAACACAGTCAAGGATTTTAAGCATGCGTGGGATAGACACAAGGCTATCCTAGCTATAAGACCGGGAACGGGGGACTAATAATAGTACTCAAAAAAAAAAAAAAAAATTGGGCAGACTAGATGGACCGAATGGTTCTTATCTGCCGACACATTCTATGTTTCTATGTTTCTACACCAATCACAGGTGGAAACAAGGCACCCAAAAATGTCTAGATCACAAAACCTCGATCCTAAACTCTTCACCATGGTTCAGTAAGGTCCCTCTAATTGACCCAATCTGGAGGGTCTCCGCAGTTCCTAATTTTGATAAGAACCCACTTCCATCCCGCCACATTCATACACTATTGTTCATACCCAAACACTCACCAAAGACAATGGCAGGCGAGGGGGGAGGGGGGGGGGGGTCAGGGGGTGAAAGGGTTAGGACAGGACCTAGGTCAGCCTATCTTCATCTATTCATCTCAACCTAAGGGGTCCAAATTTCATTGTATTTCTCTTTGGACACTCTTTCTGTGTTGGAAATTAATTTGTTCTACCATCTCTTCCCATTTTTGAGGGTCATATTCCTCCAATTTCTAGCTTTAACTATCAAGGCCATAACAATTTGGAAAATAGGTTCTTATTATTCACATTTGTAATTTAATCTGGCTAGGAGATTTACTTTTCACTCTAATCATACCATAGGGCCTACTCAAAAATTAAGAGAATTGCAGGGAATTAGATTTAAAACAGAAGCAGTTTTTAGTTGACCCAAAAATGATACATATTTACATAGATGTAAGAAGAGCAGGGAATTGAGACAGGAATGTCAAACTGGAAAAATTCTCCAATGCAGCTGAATGGGAGAATTTTTCCAACTCATCGACTTTTGCCTTAAGTTTGAAATTCCGGTCTCAGTTCCATGCCCTTCTTACATCTATGTAGATATGTATCATTTTTGGGCCAACTAAAAACTGCTTCTGTTTTAAGTAAGATATTCTTTCTTATCCAATAATATATTTTTCAATCTACAATTAAATGAGTTGACCTGTCAACAAGACAAGTTCTTCAACAGGAATCCTTTCTTAATGGAAATAAAGAAATTGAGCACATCATCAGACACATTATACACATTTCATAATTAAAGACCAGCTCTTCCTAAAAAAAATAATAATTAGATTCTTTATTGCCATCGAAAACAACTCTACTCACATAGCACATGACTGTATGACCCTGACGACATATGACTCTGCAACTGTTTCCTATTCATACAACAGTTGTAAGACCACTATATGTCCAGTACAAAATAAGGTGTAGCTCCAATATTGACTAAATGTGTATCCAGATGCTCAGCCATGGAGGTCTATGGCCACTGGTATCCCAGTCGCAATACAATAAATAAACCAAGGTCGGCCAAAAAATCCACAATGCCAGACAATCATCAGAAAAATATTCCTTTGGCTATTATTTTCATAGATCAAAAAGACAAAATCTCTACACTGCTGGTATTATTCTCTGAACCACCAGGACAGAGTTTTTGTCTGCATGTTATTGGAAAATAGAAGTCAAAGGATTTTTTTTTATTGACGATTACCTGGCATTGTGGATTTTTTGGCTGACCTTGGTTTAATTAGCATTCCATGTACAGTCCTCCAAATACTTTACAATGACCGTATATTTGTTGCCCTTTAATTACTCACACTGGGGACTGTAAGTGTGCACTATACCACTTGCATTGTTTCTATTATTCTTTATTAATATAGTAAACAGGAGATGCAAACTAAACTTAACAAATAATGTTTAAAAAAATGTACCATTCTAACCCCCAAATCCTCCTGGATTAAAATCTAGTACAGTTATTGGAGCAATGCTTAACGAAAAAAATGTTTCTTTCATTGTAGAATAATTATAACACAGATTTATACAAAATACTCCAGGTGTCAGAACGGACCTGTTACTGCAAATTATAACAAAGTATTTGTTCTTTATTAAACTGTAGAATAATCAACTCCATGTTATCATTGCCCTCTGTTCAGATGACATACAGACACACATTTGCTTTAACTTGTGTTACCTACTCAACTGCAGAATCAGATGAGCTCATCTCCAGCACGTTCACCCTCTCTTCAGAAGCTGTTATATTTTAATGGAAATAATAAAGAGCATCAAGGACAAGCATACCACCGGGTCCATCTACACACAATGTACATTTTATAATTAAAGATCAACTCTCAAAGAAAAAAATTAAACTGTCCTTTCACTTTAAAGTGCTACAAATTCCGTGCAATGTTATAGCCAATAACAAAATCTACAGTGAGGTGCTTGATTGTGTCAATGCACAGGGATATTTTATTGCATCAGAAAAAAATTAAAACTAGTAGATTTTTCACATAGCAGCAGGATGCTTCCTGTGCATTGTTAACTAAGCAGCTATAATATAAACGTTTCAGTTGCATTTAAATAAAGTATGACTAGATTTGCAATAGATGCAGATTCAGAATGTGATGTTCATTTTAAAATCTCAAATGCAGGGCCAGTGCAAGAACTTTTCGCCACCCTAGGCAAACATATATTTTGCCGCCCCTTGCTGATCCTGCCCTCAGGCATTTACACACACAGTAACACTTTCATGTGTCACATACATATGCAAGCTCATGCACACATACATGCAATGTCATTAATATGCCAGTATTATTTTGCCATTAATCTGCCACAGCCAAGGTGCCCATTAATATGCCAGTATTATTTTTCCATTAATATGCCACAGCCAATTTGCCCATTAGTATGCCAGTTTTATTTTCTCATTAACATGCCAGTATTTTTTCCCATTAATATGCCACAGCCAAGGTGCCCATTAATACGCCAGTATTATTTTTCCATTAAAATGCCACAGCCAATTTGCCCATTAGTATGCCAGTATTATTTTGACATTAATATGCCAGTATTTTTTGTCATTAATATGCCACAGCCAAGGTGCCCATTAATATGCCAGTACTATTTTGCCATTGTTATGCCACAGCTTATCTGCCTATTAGTATGACAGTATTGTCTTGTCATTAATATGCCACAGCCAATGCTCCCATTAAGGTGCCAGCATTATTCTGCCATTAATAAACCACAGCCAATGTGCCCATTAATATGCCAGTATTATTTTGCCCTTATTGTGCCACAGCCAATTTGTCCATTAACCCCTTAGTGACAAGACCTTTTGACCCTCTTTTTACATTTCTGGGGTGTTTGTGTTTAGCTGTAATTTTCTTCTTTCTCACATACTGTACCCACACAAATTATATGTTGTTTTTATCGTCATAAGAAGGGATTTTATATACCATCATGTTCATAATATCTTATAATTTACTACAAAAAATCATAAAACATGATAAAAAAATAAAAAAAACACTTTTTATAACTTTAACCTAAAGAATAATTTGCAAAAATACAATCATTAAAAAATACCCTATCTATATAGTTTCTAAATGTTGTCCCAAGTTGAGAAATATGCTTGTTTCCATGTTTTTCTGCAGTTTTTTGTGAGTTATAGGGCAAAACCCAAAAGTAGTGTTTTTTTGTTTTTTCCTACATTGACCTTTTGACCCCAACCCGAACCCTAAATTTAACCCCAGATCTAACCCTTATATTAACCCTTAATATATGTTAATTTAATTATAACCCTATCCCTTCTGCTAACCCTAATTTAATTTTTTACCCTAACAACTATTCTAACCCTAACCCTAGATTTTACACGTCATTTTTTTTCATTGCAATGTTGCTGACTGCCTCTAGGGGCAGTCAAGCAACATATTCAGAGCGTCGGAATAGCATATTCAGAGCAGCACCGGCAGAGTGGTTTTCGCAATCGTTGATCGCGAAAACCGCTGGTTCCACTGCAGAAGGTGTAAGGCACGTCCAATGTTGGCAACGGAGTTTCAGCAACATCTGGTGAGTGGTGGCAGTAACAAAATGAAGAAATTAGTGATGGTGCAAGAGTAATGGAAGGGCCTGAAAACATTATTAAAATCAATGCAATAAAAATATATATAATTCAGCACACATCTGAGTGTAAAAAATCTAAATTTAATGTAGCTATATGTAGCACCTGTTACATAACCTAATGTGTCAACCCTACAAAAGACGGATCTTCATGAGACGCATGTAAATAGAAAATATGTAGGCAATTGGATCAATGAAACATACCTCACATTTATACAGAAACACGTTGGCGAGAAACACTAGAAGTGGCGCCAAAGTGAACCACGCCACTCCCTACACTAGAGAGATGCCATCATCAGAATCATGTATATAAAATTCACGTAATTGGATCAATGGAACATTAATGAGAATTCCGATGAAGACCCGTCATTTGTAGGATCAAATGTAACATGTGCTATTAAACTCATGGATGTGTGCTGATTTATATATTATTATAGACTTCAAAACACAAACGAACATCTGGGGAACAACATGAAACAAGAGATCCAATACTAGAAGCATTGGGAAAGAGGAAACAGCATCCCTTTGGAATCCATCCAAAATTGTCATGGTCCATGTACCAACAAATTTATGCTGTTATGAGGGGTGCAAATGGATACTAGGAATTTATTCTTCATGATGTATATTAAACTATAGATTATTCTGATGGAAAATTTTCTAAATAATACAGCCAACAAATAACCAGAGATAACCTTTGGAATCTGATTTGAGCCTTGAGCCACATTAATTCTATGCATAGGCGTGCGCACGGGGTGTGCCGGGTGTGCCTGGGCACACCCTAATCAGGGCCGTCTTTAACGCGGGGCAAACGGGGCAGCTGCCCTGGGCCCATTTACTCCTGGGGGGGCCCCAAGGCAGCTGTCCCGTGGGCCCCCAGCCCCTGCTGCCGCGTTCACAGCGCATTGCGCTTGTGAACGCTTTTTTCCGGCAAGCCGCATCCGATGGATGCGACGGCCGAAAAAAAAAAAAAAAAAAAAAAACTGACGCCGGATGTGACGTCGCGTCACATCCGGTGTCTGTTTCCCTCCTCCGTGCAAGAGGGAAGACTGCACGGAGGAGACATCGGGCGGGGGACACGGAGCAGGATCATGTAAGTACGGGGGGGGGGGGGGCTGGCTGGCACAATATTCCTGGTATCTGATTGACACTATATTACTGGGTATCTGATTGGCACAATATTACTGGGCATCTGATTGGCACTATATTACTGGGTATCTGACTGGCACTATATTACTTGGCATCTGATTGGCACTATATTACTGGGCATCTGATTGGCACTATATTACTGGGTATCTGACTGGCACTATATTACTTGGCATCTGACTGGCACTATATTACTGGGCATCTGATTGGCACTATATTACTGGGTATCTGATTGGCACTATATTACTGGGCATCTGATTGGCACTATATTACTGGGTATCTGATTGGCACTATATTACTGGGCATCTGACTGGCACAATATTACTGGGCATCTGGCTGGTACAATATTACTGGGCATCTGGCTGGCACAATATTACTGGGCTCTGACTGGCACAATATTACAGGCATCTGACTGGCATAATATTACAGGCATCTGACTGGCACAATATTACAGGCATCTGACTGGCACAATATTCCTGGCCTCTGACTGCACACTATTACAGGCATCTGACTGGCATAATATTACAGGCATCTGACAGGCACCATATTCCTGGGCTCTGACAGGCACAATATTCCTGGGCTCTGACAGGCACAATATTCCTGGTATCTGACTGGCACAATATTATTGGTATCTGACTGGCACAATATTACTGGTATCTGACACTGCACTGCCGTCTGCCGCCCGTGTTTGTCTCCTAATCCGATCCTTCACTATGCGAGCGGAAGCGCCGCATAGTGAAGGACGGACTTTCTCCTCCCTCAGACCTCCCCTGTAATGTACGCGTTCGCGTACACGCGTTCCGTGACGTCACGCAGAGGCGGAGTCACGGCAACGCAAGGGTGAGGCCCAGCCGCAGTGCCAGAGGAGAGGGTGCAGAGCGGAGCACAGGCACATCGTTTTTTCCCAGAAGGGGTTCTGGGGCGGCCGGCTGGCTGGTAAACTTTAAGTAAGTTTAAATTTGATTGATTGATTTCTGAGGCTGCAGGTTTGATTTCGTGTTTGAGGTCCGGCTATATTATTTATAGTTCTGAGATTGAGAATTAAATAGACACACACCTGCATAAAAAATGTGAAATGTTTGTTTACATTGCTAAATGCTTAATTAATAAAAAAAAAAGTTTTAATACAGTTTTTAAATGTTTGTTTATATTGATAATTATATGAATGCGGGTCTGTATGTAAGTATGCAGAGTGCATTTGTGTATGTGTGTGTGTGTGTATAGATATATAGATAGATATATATCTATCTATATATCTATACACACACACGTGTGCGGCGTGTGTGTTTGTGCTTTAGGGTGCACACCCTAATGCAATAGGCTGCGCACGCCTATGATTCTATGTATAATGTACCTAGGTTTTTGCAGCACTGTATATACTGTTAATTGTTGTACAAGAGCTCAGTATAGTTATGTTGAGCAACCATGTGCTAAGATCTTCTTTAAATATGCATTTGTTTATTTTTAATTACACATTTGGCAGTGAAAACAAATTGCAGTGGTAAATTATACGCGTTTCCCTTAATCCTTTGTAGCATTTTAATAAGGTTGTAGAAATACCGGCACCATTTCATGAGATACATACAAATTGCAGCCCTTCATAAGTGTATGAAACACGAGGAGCACAAAAACCAGGCCCACAGCTGGATTTGTATTAGCTGTGAATATCTTCTTCATGATATGAAGAAAATGCTTTCTGCAGGGTCTGGCAGCCTCTGTCAACTTGTCAGGGGAATAGTTATGTCTATTTCTCAAGCCTTAAACGAGAGTGATGAAAACTAACAGCCTCAATGGGAATTGGGATGTCTTTTTATCTGGAAATGGTGAGGAAAAGTATTTTGTGTTTGGCTAATTGAGGACATTTTTAAAGAATGTTAAATTGTGTCAAACACGAGAGAAAAACATTAATATAAGATAATGCTATAATCGTGGAAATGACCATTCACTTAAATCAAATAATACGTTTATGTGCTTTCAGAAATGGGTATATTATATATCCATCTTTACTGAAGGTTAATGTTCAGGACCAATGTTTTTTTATTTTCACCTAAAGTGTATTTTTTTGCATTTGTCAAGTATATTTAAGATGACTGTATCACCTAAACATTGTTTTTGCAGTGCATGTAGAGAATAAAAAAAATATCTACCCACTGTGCTAGTAAAACTGTAAGCAAGGGCTGCAATTTGGAGAAAAATGTGTTTTAAATGTGGCTGTGGAGTCTCCCACGTATGACCTCACATGGGGCTTGATATGCAAATGAACTGGTTTTCAATAGGAAATGTGTAATGTGCATCAAGCCACAGGTGATGTCATAAATAGGAGACACTACAGACACATTGGCCTCCTAATAATTCTGCTGACACAATATATAACTCAAAGTAAAGGCAAGTAAATGCTAAAGAAAGACTATTTGAAGGTACAGCTAACAAGCTACCAACAACCACCAGATCGTGGTTCCTCCAGACACAAACACACAGAAATAAAAATGACCGAAATAGTTCTCCTATCATTATTTTTATTATAATATATAGTTTATTTTCAATAATTTCTTATTCTCTTTTTTCACAGTAAAAGCAATGTTTAGATTCCATAGTCTCTTTAAATATTGCAATATCGAAAATCAAAAAGGATTTTATGTAAAACCCTGCCCCAGATTACAAAGTGTTTACCCAGTAAAGATGGGTTTTCAAGTATATCTCAGGGATGTTTCTTTTGCTCATCTTCTGTATGCATTTTTGGAATGTTAGATTTATAAACCCGTGAGTATAATGCTGTTATATGACACATATAACTTATTTAGCTGTTATTGTTTTAATTCAGAGAACACAAGATACATCAGCCCTTATGAAAAATGACTATTGCAATCCAGCATTTACTTTGTCCATCTTGCATTTGGTGATAGTCAAAAACATTCTTCAAACACCGTTTAGTCCATTTAAAAATAATTGAGATTTAAACCGGTCTACCAACAGATTAGCTACGAAAGGCCATTATTGTTAGTCTGTCGACTTTGTAAAGAAATCTTTAAAAAAAAATGACATTGAAACATTTCTATCACCAGTAACCTTCGCTAGTTTTAAGAAACTTTTAAATGTATTAATAACTGGATTCTAGTTTTAAATAAGAATTGCTATTGTTGAGTTCTAATCCACGTAGTATCAGTGGTATATACCAAACCATGCTTTGCATACCCTTCAGAACCTCAAATAGTTAAACATGTCACAATGCCAAAAAAGGAATTTGTAGTCAAAGATAAAAGTCAGACTTGAGATCTGTCAGACCCTTTTTTGCTCTCTGCAAAACTGAAATAACTGTTTTGTCATGGCCAGTTTCTGCAGCTGCTTATCTTGTTGAGTCCCATGACTTAGCGGTGTTGTGCTATGAAAGAAGCAGATAACTTGAAAAGAATGCCTGCCTATATCAGATTTCTAAAATTTGTTAAAAATCAAAGTTTGATTGGTATTTGTTTGAATCAAAATGCTTGTCTAATTGGTAATGACAGTAAAAACAAAAAACAAAAAAACATTTTTGCTAGCAGACAAAATCGGTTACAAACCCCTTTTTGCATTGTTACTCCATCCTGTAAAGGGTTAAGAACAAAGCTTGCATTATGCTCCTAGTAATTAAGCGTTTACATATGCATACCAACGCGTTAATTTACTCTTTTTTTTTAGCGGTTAAACTCAAAGGACTGTCTAAAAAAGAAGACAAGTGCAGACAAATGTTGTCTACACAATCGGGTCATGATTTCAAGGAGACAGTCAGGGACACAAACTAAAAGGGTAGCAAGTTCTTCAAACGTAATGACAAAAATAACCAGACGTAAAGAACGAGTACAAACTAATTAGAAGAAATATAAAATATTTATTTTTTAGACAATTCAACCACACTCATGTTAAACATAATCTACACCAGTGTTTTCCAGGTTTTTAATGTGGAGGGCAACATTTTTTGAGGTAATACAATAGACCCATTGTTTTTTTTTTTTATCCAGGACCGAGAACATGTGGCCCACAGGGCACAACTTGGACATTAATGATCTACTCAATTTACTGCAGGGTAAACTTATTGATAAGCAAGAAAACATGGATAAGAGGGATCTTTACTTTTGATGACCATTTCAAGTCAAATGAAGCCATTATCACAATATGTGCTTTATTAATCTTAAACATTGCTATAATGTATTGCATGTTTACTATTAATAATCCTATAGAATGTTGATGGTAGTAATTTAGTGAGAAATTCCATGTCCGATTATGAACTAAAGGAGCAAATTACTAAGCAGTTAGTTAGTTAAGTACTATTTTTAAGAACTAAAAATAATGTTACATTTCACTATATATTTTTAGCCTTACACTTATCAATTCAAACAGAATGAAATAATCTTACATGTGATTTAAATAACCCAAAATTTTGATGACATAACGTTACCACATTGCATGTGGGCTTAATTATGTGTTCTTTCAACTGTAATCATGGGCCACATTTATCTAGAATTGCAAATGTTATGGACATGTATGAAATCTTATTTTTTATGCAAAATACTGGCATATATTAAATGGCAGAATAATTGGCAACTGAATAACTGGCATTTTATTGGGGAAATTGGCTATGGCTTATTAATGGCAACATAATACTGGCATATTATTGGGCAAATTGGCTGTGGCATATTAATGGCAAAATAATACTGGCATATTATTGGACAAATTGGCTGTGGCATATTAATGGCAAAACAATACAGGCATATTATTGGGCAAATTTGCTGTGGCATATTAATGGAAAAATTACACTGGCATATTATTGTGCAAAATGGCTGTGGCATATTTGTGTGCAAACTAACATGGGCATATTAATGGTAAAACTGGTATATTTTAATTGGCAAAGTGATGCTGTTGCATGGTCTGCGGGGCAAAATAATATGTACTATGGGGTAAGTGACAATGGCTAGTTCTGTGGGACAAAGTGACACTGTGGTGTGTTCTGTGGGGCATTGACACTATGGCATGCCAAATCGTGTAGGTGCAATATGAGTGCAAGCCAAGTGCTGTAGGTGCAATATAGGTGCATGGCAAGTGCTGTGGGTACTGTTTGGTGCTGTGTTAAGTCCTTAAGTAGGAATGTTGATGCAGAGAAAGGGAATAAAAACAAGGAATGCAATTTTTCGATAACATTTTTATTACATATAAAAATAATTGAATAAAATATAAAAAAATTAAAATAAGTATAAATGCAACTAGTTATATATAGAGAGAGAGAGATAGATAAATGTCAGTGTGTATAGATATTTATTGTTTAAGAATTGTACAATTTTTGGCATATTTATTGGGCCTCATGTGTAGCATATTTAAGGGGCTCTTTTGTGGGGCATAATTATGGGGCACTTCTGGGTGGCATAACTATGGGGCTCTTCTGTGTGGCATAACTATGGGGTGCTTGTGTGTGGCATAATTAAGGGGCTCCTGTGTGTGTAGCATAAATAATTGGGCTCCGAGGTGAGGCATAATTTATGGGGCTCTTGTGTGGCATAATTTATGGGGCTCCTGTGTGTGGCATAGTTATGGGATCCTGTGTGTGTCATAATTTGTGGGGCTCCTGTTTGTGGCATATTTAATGGGCCATCTGACTGGCATCAGTAAGGAATCTGTTTGGCATGGTATTGGTGGAAATCCATGGGGGTGACACCTTGAGTTACCGCACTGAGTGAGACCAACCCTAGTGACGCCTCTGATTCCAGCAATATAAAAACCAGACTAACACTAGATAAAGGGAGGGAGGCAAGATCAAGGCAGTAAGTCCTATAAAATGTCTGACGTTACTTTGGAGTCAGAAGATGACAAAGAACTGTCCTTCCACAAGGAACATATTTTTGTAATTCATATTTAACGTCATTAAGCATATATTATTTAATTTTTGTATCTGTTTATAATCTACTACCAAGAGCCATTGAACAGGTTATCAACATTCCCCTGGAAAAATGTACTCACCATGGAGATTGAGACATATCCCTGGTAACACAAAAATATTCATGTGTTATGACATTTTGCTTGTCTGCAATTATAAATTATAGAATTGCTCTGTGTAATACAAACATTTTGTATAAAAGCTTATTCACATTTTGAGTTTTTGTTCATTCTAATTTTAAACACTTCAGTCTTACTTTGTGTAGAGGAACATTTCAACTGGCTGTCGGCTTAATTAAAAATATCTTCCTAACAATAGCAGAAATGCAGTTTGTGTTGAACAAAATATTTTCTAGTAAGAAAATGGATGTGAGAGTTTTTTGAAATTCAAAATAAACAACACTACAATTCTTGTGTACTACGTATCTGGTTTCAGATTTTGTTTGAGCATTTTTGACCACATGTGGAGTCTCAATAAAAATACAGGTTGAGTATCCCCTATGTAAAGATCCAAAATCTGAAATGACCCAAAATCTTTTTTTTATCAGGGTCAGTTCAGGTAAGGGATACTCACCTTCCTGGAGCCTTGGTTGTGAAGATACTTTGCTTCACCCTCCCGGGTGCAGTACATTTGAAGCAAGCACTCATGGGAAATGTAGTTCCCACAGCACTGCGACTTGAAGGAGGGACTGAGGTAAGGAAATTCTTGGGACCGGTCGCATTTCGAATAGTGGATACTTTCGGTTCACAAATCAATTTGGCAGCTCCACTTCTATAAATGTTCTACATTATCTTTATCTAACGTAAGCAAGTTGCTCACATTGGAATTAGGTAATGTAGAACATTTATAGGACCGGTGCTGCTGAAATGATTTGTTAACCGAAAATATCCACTATCTGAAATGTTGCCGGTCCCAAGCATTTCGGATAAGGGATACTCAACCAGTAGTACTAGGTGAATAAAAGAAGTACCGGTAGGTCAGAATATGTGGAAACACAAATGGATATTTTTGTATCTGTTTTTCAAGTCCATGTTTCCAGGTTCCCAGGAATATATCATCAGAGGATAACACTTAACAGGAGCAGTATCTATTTTTTCCTATTTTAATCACTTTATGAACAGATAATATAAGTCTCAGTTTTTACTGGTTCCATGAAAAGCAGTTGAACATGTTAACCCCCTAAGAACAAAATTATTCTTGGGATCTGTTACATGTGTGTTTAACAGTAATTTATCTTTCTAACTTAGTGTTATCATACAAATGATTTTCTTGTTTCAATTGGCCACGCCCCCTGTTCACATTCATGATAATTTATACATCACGTGTTCTTAAGGGGATATTACATATTTTCAGAGAAATATATTTTATTTGAAAGAAAAAGAAAAAGTAAATGTTGGTTAAGATTAATTTTGAAATATTTTGTGTGCTATTATATTATGTAATAAATGAGACTGGCATGTGATCCCACCATTCATTCTGATCCAAGTTTGTCAAACATTAGCTTTATACATACATAGCTTTATCCATAGGCTCAAGCAGGCCAATGTTGTTGTCGCCTTTGAGCATTTGTAAGAAGAACTTCCCATCTAGGGGCAATAAATGTTCTCTTAAAATAAGTTTGCTGGTAAAAGCGTTCTCTACTAATTTAAAAACATTATTTCAAAATGCTGTTGGGCTATTCAAACTACGCTATAAATTTTTCATATAGCCTGAATATTTTGTGTTGTGGGATATAGCCCTATTATGTTTTTTTCTACTTTACTCACTTATTTGTTGAGCTTCAATGGCCCCCGGTAATGAAAGGTCTGGTAAAAGCTGTTAATTAATGGGCACTGATGATTCCATGCCCTCCACTAACAGCCCCAGTATTATAATTAACGAACGCTATTAAATCTACCCCACTGAGTCCTCTCTTTTTTTTTGCACCAAAGCATGTAACTTTCCAGCTAATATCTTGCTTTAAGTGTTAAATCTTTAATAAATATATTTTTCTGCTTAAGAGAGCAATACTCATTTTAGATATTGACAAACCATATGGTTTTTTTTCTGTGCACAAAGCACATAATCCAATATATTAACCGCTTCACTAATTTAATCTTTTATGGTTTTATCATCTATCAGACATGTTTTTGAGTTGACAGTTGCATATTTATATGATCATGGCAAACTTATATAAAAATAGTTTGTATACTGTTTAACTAATTTTCACATGAGATTTCATCTCTACAGCAGAGTGTATTGTTTTTTTTTTAACTCTATCTAGCTGTCTCTCATCTTCTTTCTCTCTTTATATATATATATATATATATATATATATATATATATATATATATATATATATATATACTATATCTATGTCTATCTATTATCTATCTATCTATCTATCTATCTATCTATCTATCTATCTATCACACTATCTATGTTTTTCTCTCTTTCTAGCTTTTTCTATCTAACTATCATATAAATATTGGTTTTTTTTTGTAGCACTGCTCTAATTCAGGGTAGGAACAACTTTCATTCTGTGGTGAAATTAACCTTTTATTCTAATAAGTGACCTTGGACTTTCAATCTTCAAGTGTGCCCTTGGGGAACACGTATAGGTCAACTCTTTATTTACAGGTCATACTCTAAACACAAATGTCATAAGAAAAAAAGTTTAATTGCTGCTTCATCTAGTCTGTGATGTTATCTAACCCTATCAAATATTTGCAATAGCTTTCTAAGAGTTGGTGAAATATATTTTTAATTTTAACAATAAATAAACTTTATAAACGCAATAATTTCCATTTAGTGGATCAGACATGGCAAAACTATAGTTGGAGAAGGTTTTGTGTGTTCGGTCTCTACTGATTTATTATTCTTGTTTTCTAAAGGGATTTCCACCACCAAGAAGATATATCCGTCCATCACTTAAAATGCCACCAAAGGGGTTTTAGCTATATATTTTCATGGTTGTCATAATGTAATCAGAAGAACTACTTTATAGCAGATATCATTTTTATTAAATAGCATTATGAAATATTTTTCTAGGGCATACAACAAAATTTGAAAGATCCATTTACTGGACATATTAAATAAGTTTAACTGAAAACCAATGCATTAACTAAATCGTATAACAAATAGCATATATATTCACACACCAAATGGTCCAAGCGAGTCTCTAGCTATCTGGGAGTGTGTGTATGTATTATACATATAAACTCATTATTTGTCATTCTGTATTGGCATTGCATGAGTGTGTTATTAGAATTTGAATGCATGCATGTTATTATTACCTTTATTTCTCTACTGTTTTGTGTCTGAAGTGTTATTGGAAAATTGTTACATGAAGGTCTAAAGTAATATTTCTAGGTGTTACAAAATAAAAATAAGAAAAAGTAAAATGTAAATATAAGCTTAATATAGTTAAAGCTTTGCAGGTTAGACTTGCCACTTAGGAGAAGTACAGATGTAACAGATGCTGTATATGTTGCACTATGGTATGCATCATTTATAGAGGAAATTCCATACTATTGCATTAAGATAAAGGTTGCGATGATGCAGGCAGCACATCTAAGAGGACATATAGTCCAATTTTTGTCTTTAATTCTAGTGAAAAAAGCTGAATTGCCAACTTTTCTCACAATATAAAACAGGTCTTGGAAATGATTTAGTAAAAGACACATTGATCCTAGATTATTCCCAAATAATTTACTTTAACCTAGATTTGGGCCTATTTTTGGAATCCAGCACAATGAAATAATCAATGCAATAATGTATTTAATGCAATAAGCCTCAAACTCCTACCAGCACTTGCCTACCTTTCATGAGAAGTGGTAATTGCAAACTGTGGGCCAGTTTCTCATGATCACCATGAGGAAGCCAGCATGTGTCTCCCTCATCTCTATGGCATTGGTTCATAAAGTATAAATACAGTGAATGAATAATTGTGAATGACTGTATTTCCTACTATTGCAAATCATTGAGTAAAGGGAAATTAAATATCCCTGTTACCGCATGTTAGAGTACAGTAATAAGGGCCACAGAGTAGCCAGGCCACTTGACCTTTATAGTCCACTACCACCATCAAATTCTTCAATTAGGTGTCAACCTAGAGCTATTCAATTAACAATGAATTCACCAATGGCTGAATTCATTGAGACACTCCAATTTAAGCTAGAAAATGTTAATACTGTTGTATAAAGACTCAGACTCTTTAAACTGCCATTTTTGTTAAACCCATACTGGCCTAATCACAAGTTTTAATATATACTTGCTTATAATTATGACTTTCTGCTGGATACTTTATCACATATACCACAATGAAGTAACTAGTATATATCATGTTGATTGAAATGAACTCCTATTCTTTTCCTTTTCCTTTTTCTTTTTTGTGTGGAGTATGTGTGTATCTCCTATAGTGAGGCTTCTCCTTTTGTTCATTAGAATCTGGTGATGCGTTATACATAAACCAGGTTAGTTACACTTGCTGGAAACTATGCAGTGTTATGCAGTTTTAAAGCGTTTGTGAAGCATTTAAAAATAAAAACCTACGTTTTAATGTACAGAAATTAGAATGTGCATCTAAACATTGTTCATGGACATTGAAAATTATATCTCAATTTTGGATTATTCAAATTAGTCAGCTTTTGCTGCAGTCACAGCCTTTCTCATACACAATGCCCTTGGTTAAAAAGTTTCATCAGGAAATCACCTGACACCTCACATATCAGACTTTTAACTGGCCATGTTTTTTTTTTGTGTTGGCTGATCATTTTTGCTTTCATGTACCAATTTAAGCACGTATCATACAATGGAATGACATACTGAGTGTTTATAAACAAATTAAAAGCACTGATAGTCACGTACTAAGACTTTTGATTGGTTCTTTATATTCATCATTGAGCTAATAACTGGTAGCATATGGCATATTTTCGAATCATTTTAATTACAAACAGTAAATTGAGGTTTCATGAAGCTCTAAGTAAAATGATTACTGCTTGGCATCTTTCATTGGCCAATGAATCTGTACATTTAATAATGGGGAATTCTATGGATTTAAGAGCATGTACTTTGGTCCAGCAACGTTCAAAATAAAAAGATCCGATAATTTCCATTCTTTTTCTAAGATGATGCAGAAAAGAGCCGTAACTTCATTTTTATCTCTCAATTGTATAACCTTTGAGAAGCCTTAAAGTATTGAGTTGTACAATAAATAAAAAATAAGCAAATAATAGTAAAAAAAAGTCATTCATATTGGTTTTTCTCATGGGGATGTCTTTTGATTTAAGAAACTTTTTTTTTTTTATTATTATTAAAGATTGGCATAGCAAATAACATCTTCCATGACTATATGTAGACCTGTTAAAATTTTTATTAAAACGGGAATTTGGCCTGTTTTTTTTTTTCATCATCCTATGCGATATTAAACTGCTGCCGCAGCTGTACGAAATAGAGGAAGGGATTTTCAAGGGGATTTATGTCTCCCTGTCTCAGTGTCTTTAGTGATCATATTATCATACCTATCACACATAGCAAAGCTCCAAATATGTAATTCAGATAAACTAGCTGGGACTTTGAAATACAAAAATCCAAACATATGCTGTTACATTTCTTTTTCAGAGCTCGTTTCTTTAACATGGATTTTCTAAAATAGGAAATGGGTACTCAGTAGACTTTGTATACAACACATGTTAAATACAATTATTATTTCTGATGTTGACACAGACTACAATTAAAGGGACATCATTCACCGAGTTCTATAAAAACAAGTCATGCAGTAGCTACAGAATCAAACGCTCATCAAAACACTAAAGGTTAATGAGCGTGAGGCTAGGAGGCTTGTTTAAAATTAATAATGGAGGTCGATGTGGAGGTAATTCCAGTAGTTTGGGATTTCCAATTCCTGAGGATACTGATTATTGCCAACTGCTTTGTTTAACATGGTAAGTGTGATGATCAGCAAGTTCATTTTAATGACTGTGCTTTAGCAAAGGAAAATAAACCTTCATGCATAGTGTGAATTAAAAAGAGTACAAGCTATGCTATTCTCTTCATAGTCTAGCATATTTGTCTTTTGAAAGCAAAAGATAAATGATGAAGAAGCAGAAACGCTCTCTCTCGCTTCTGATGGTTTTATTGATCTGCAATAAACTATTTTATATCCTTGTAAATAAGTAGTCTTGATGGATAAAGTTACTGTAACACTGCCTTCTGCTGGACATATTTCATTTATTAGTTAAGAGATTGTTCTGTACTGTGAGCTAAAATACTCTTGGGGAGTCAAAAAACTACAATTTAGATTTTAATAGTTTTTATAATTCTGTGTTGGCAAAAAAGCAAGGTGTGGAAATTCTGTCATAAAAGAAAATAAAAGGCTTTAAAATATTCACTTTAACAGTTTTATGATAATATGAAAGACATTCTAAAATATCATAGTTTATCTTAATGTTTCAACATATTTGAGGTTTTTGTGCAAAAAAAAAGTAAATTTGTTTTTTTACATTTTGTTGCCTTTTATAAAATAATATAGATTTTACTCTTAGAATAAACTTTACTTTCATTTCTAATTTTTTTTAAACTTTAATAAAAGCAGTATTTCATAAATTAAAGGTACCACTTAATAATAATAATAATAATAATAATGATAATAGTAATGAACTCAACTATGTATTATATTATTATTAATGCAGAATTGTATTTATATCACATATCCCATTTGTTTATTTTTGTTTTCATAGCACACTTAGACTAGTTTGATATAAATTATTACATTATTTTTGAATTTTGCAAAACTGCATTATTGCTTGATAATATTGTGGATAATGAATTGTAACATGGACACATACAAAAAGCAATGTCTGAAATAATGCCGGGCATTTCCTCTCTGAGCAAATATCAGAATAAACAAATGTTAAAAAGTACAAACAAGAGCAGACATTTGTTGAAAATGCTGCATATACAAGTTATGAGCTTGAATATGAGATAAATGCACATCTGCTGATTATTGTAGAATTGTAGTTGTGTGCAATAGCGTGGGAAAAATATTTTACTTTGGTTTTCCTCTACATGTCAGACTTCAAATTCACTGCCTGAGGCAACATTTTAAAGCACCTTTATCGTGAAAAGAATAGAATTTTCATTACAAATAGTGGAATTCAGAAATGAAACCATAATTCCCCCATGTCTTATAAGTATGGGCATATTATACAAAAATTATTATGAATGTGAAACTGCTTGGTTTAATAGAATATGTAAGCTGGTGTCAAAACATCAGCACCCGTGTTTTCCCTTCTTATGTAAATTGTTGATGTAAGTGGTGATTACTTCTGTATAATTGCAGGTAAAAGACATGTATTTGCTGTCACATCAGATAACTTTTTAATATATATATATTACATTTATTTTATTTTTTGGGGAATTTAGCAATGATTCCATTACATGCATTCTTTTTTCATTTTAAAATATGAGAACACTTTTTGTGGATGACAAAACTCAAATTTAAACTGTAAATGCCTTAACCGAGATGGCATTTTTACTCAAAACAAAACAAAACCATATCTTATGATATAATTCAGAAATATTATTTGAGGATTTGCTACAATTACTCGGCATTGGTTATTATTCATATGTACAAAGGCAATACAAAGATGGCTGTTTATACATATTTTTAGGACTAAATCAGAAGATTTTAAAGGATTATAAAAACATTTAAATTGAGTCAATCTATTCATTGCATATATGCTCAATTAATATGCTATCATGGTATATATATATATATATATATATATATATATATATATATATATATATATATATATATATATATATATATAAAATAATGTAAGTACATTGCAGTTCCATGTTGATGTTTGTGAATTTTTGCTCATGTTAAAATGAAGATGGAAAGCATCCATTTTGAAACCATGAAGGAGATATTTGTTTTTTTGTAAAGTTTATGAATCAGATATAAAAACGGTGACTAAAATCTGAGATGATTATGGCATATTTGCTTTGGTTTGTCTAATGCTTCAGACTGAGGCATTTCTACCCATATCGTTGGGTTTTTAAATAACAGGTATACACGTTAAATATTTGTTGACTAGACACTATTATACCTTTCTCAGTTATGTATGTAAATAATGTATACAGCCAAATATGAGATATCTAAATGTCAGCATTAAAATATAAATCCTACTACATGGATTTTATTATTGTTACATGATAAAAAGTACTTTTAATAAAGTTAATGTAGCTAAAAATATAATAAGCAAAAGGTGAAAATAGGTCAATTTGTACTTTGCAGGTGTGCAACTTGGTATTAATGACATTTTTTCTCCTTGTGGTTTACCTCTTTTTTGAATCACATAACGCAGTTGTGGATTATTTGATTTAGTGTCTTTATTTTATTGAAACATAATCCTAATATCTCAGTAAATGTTACTCCACATAAAAAATCAGTTACATTTATCACTATTGAAATCACTGTATTAGACATGTCTGTTTATTGGCTTGGGATTTTCTGATCCTTTAAAAAATAAGGTTTATCACACGAGGCTCTGCTGTTTTCGTAATATTACATGTACATCTATCTTGCCTTATGTCTTTGTTTAGCTTTCTTTAACAAATTTGAATTATTAGGTCTTATAGCAAAGCACTAATATTTTATTTTTATATTGCAAGTACACATTAACTGTTTTCAGACATGTTGTTCTTATCGTCCCATAATATGGATTTTTTTTAACGTTTTCAGATGCATTAATTTTATACCAGGAATCTATTGTTAATTAGCTCCTCCAAAAATGAACCAATGTTTTCCGCCATTTTGGAGAAGATTGGAATTAAGATTCAGCATAAATAACACTCTGTGAGAGAAATCACTGAAAGAGATATCTGATGTAGTGGCATAGTGGTAATAAATGAAAATAGTAATAATACATAGCTAGCACAAATAAATCACTTACCACCTTCCTTTCAAAAGAAAAAAAAAACATTTTATGTGTTGAAGTCCAATTTTGAAAAACATGAATTATAACATGCACTTCCTAAATTATTAGATCAGTCACTAATTTATTTTCTGAGGTAAGAACATTATTATAGTGCAATCTTTTAAACCTGTATATTATTCAAATATATACAAAGTTTTTTTTTTAATGTATTTTACTTGTAAATTATGTCACATAATACAAAGGGCATTGGGAAACCGCTTATCTGATATTCAAAAGGGTACATAAATAAATATCATTAAAATAAAACTTTGCAAATGTTCTGCAACATTTCAACAGTAGAATCTAATTGTAAGAAAAGTAGCCTGAAAGGTTCAGTATTGCTTGACCACTATGACATAAATCTTCAATAAACCAAGCCTAATGCATTTTGCTTCATATCAGCGCTTAGTAAACACAAATGCATTTGCATTGCACAATGTATACATTTTTAAACTCACTCCCACTTAATAACATATAAACATATTATATATATTATTCATAAAAACCATAAATTGTCATTCAAAAAATATTTTTGTATTTAATAAGCAAAGAAAAGCTATAGATCCTTCAATATTGTATGTACGTAGCATATCCTGGGATTGTCAAATAGGACCTTTAGGATCTATATATATAAGTATGCACAACAAGGGGTAATTAAGTTGGAGGGACTTTAAGTATTAATGCACTGTGTAATGCACTTGTGTTTATAGCCTATGCGCAATCACTGATTTGGTGCGAAACGCGTTAGGTGCGGTTTATTTCATTGCCTGAACATGCTGGGTACTTCAACGATAAACACACATTTATGCAGCATAATTATTCCAAGGCATGTAGTGCTATTTTTAATGTGTCTGTTTGTTTCTTTTTTGTGTTAGTGAAGCTGGAAGTCTTCTATTTGTGTACTAGCCTCAAACTTGAATTTAGAGTATGCATTTGTTGGGATATCTACATTCTACAGCCACACATGGATAACATCACTAGAGACAGCGTGAGTCAAAGCCTATCTCATCTTTCATTATGACATGATACATCAATACAATTCCATGTGATCCACCTTATAATAGTCTAATCCAGAGAAACACATTTTGGTTGGGGTAATGTTTCTAATTTTCATTTAATATCATTTGATGTCTTTTTTACTTACTGAAAGATTGTTGATGCATGATGTAGCCTGACAGCACAGATGTTGTGGGATAATATGGTGTCTAGTTAAAGTATGCGTTCAATAAACATGTGGCTGCTTTAAGCAGGCAGCAAAAGAAAAAATGAAGGTATGTTTAATAATTAATGGGCTGGCCAGATGGAGCGATTGGTTCTTTTCTGCTATCCAATCTATGCTTTTTTGTTTGTAGGTTGGAACCATAGGAACATGCAGTGCTCATTAGATTATAGTCTACACATATACACTACACTTCACTTATTAAAGATATGATGCAACTAGGTTTTCCTCCCATGCTGTACTTTACCAGCAGGCCGATAACAATTGACTTAAGGGCCAATGCTACATCTATAGACGCCATAGCATGGTGGCAATCCTAGATGCAACAACAATAGGTTTTAGCTCGACGTAAGCATCCAGTCTTTACATAAGTGAAAGTAAAACATATTTTACAGCCTTAATGACAAAGATCTTCAAATGCTTCTGAAGTTCTGAAATTGAAACTGAAATTAGTATGTTTTGACAAGCAAAATGCTGTTAGTTTTTTTCGCTGAGTGGTTGACAGATGAAAGTAGATTGTTTGTTGCCCTATTGCCTTCTTAAAGAAGTTTGGTTTTCATAAACCTTTGCTGACCTCAATTTCCACACCTAATGACTTCAAAAAAAGTTGGTTATTTGCTGTTATGTTAACACCTAATTTGACCCTTTCTGGTTCTGATTTCCTTAGATCACTCCAAGGAAATTAAGCTTATCGATATATTTATTTTTGTTCTTTGCCTCTTGTTAAAAGCACTGAGGTCTGCTATCTTTTCCTGGATTGGTTCCAGGGTTTGTAGCGAGCACTGGAAATAGTGGAATAATGTATCTTAGTACAGTAAATAGTATCAGCGGATTTTAAGGTATGGAATCTGCCATTAACAGATCATGAACCTTGTTATTGCTACAATGATTCTTTAGACAGGTATTTTTAAAAAAGTCGGTCTCACGTTTGACTCGAAACAACAGAAATGCTTTTACGCGCTGTCTGAAAGCTTCTGGGATAAAATCAGTTGTGACCATTGCAGTGAAGATTACATTTGTAACAGATACAACCGCTCTAAAGAACTGGCTTATGATTTCACAGTGGAATTACAAGACTTAGTGTAGTATTTAAGTGGACGGAAAGAAAGCCGGTTACTAGTGGTTGCTTTTTTATATTAGAGGACTTTAATATCTTTGAAAGGCCAAAACAGCAATTGGTTTTATCCCTTGACTTTTATATTTATGGCCATTTTATATCCTTTTTTTGGGCCAAGTGTACATTATTTTCCTCCATTTTCTATGCAGATTGGAGTGTTTTTACACATTACTTTAGTTCTCTCACATATTTTATACATGCTTTGAATGGAGTGATAGACTGAAAAAAAACATATACCTTCTTTTAAACGTACATAGTCATCATTCATTTGTGAAAATATAAAAATAGGCAAAACGTTCCCTGCTGATGTACTCCATTATTATTATTATTCCAGACACAGGTGTACCTGATTTTTATTGCAAACAATGTACTCTCTGTGTACTCACATGTTCTGCATGTTTATGTAGACTGACATTGCCAATATAATTTTCTTTGGAAACAAATGATTTTATTTCCAAATGTTACAAAATCTTTTCATAGTAGTTTATTTTTCAGAATTTTTCATACTGTGGTATTTCATTATGAAGTTTAGTATATTTTCTTATAAGAGGCTAACTAAAGGATGTATATATACATTGGTATTATTTATTAGAATATTTTTTAAAAATTCACATCCGCACTAAAAGGCTTCACAAAATATGTCATCTGAGAAAAGTAACAAAAATAACATAACTTTATTGAAAAATCTTTTTTGCATAAACTCAAAAACTTCACATCCAGAAATCTTACTCCTCAAATCACCACACTGTAATCACACTGTATGCTCTTATACTGGTGACATGGGGGCTTTGAGCTACAGACCTAAAGTTGGGCAATTTTTTTTTTGTTGATTTATGGTATAGAATTCTATGAATAAGTCATCTGACCTATTTGTAGAGGCATCTTTTATTATATTAGTTCATTTATAAAACATTTAATGTGAAATCTTTAGTCTTTTATCTGAGCTGTCATGCCATATTGATAACTAAAGGTTAATGACAAAAACAAATCACTATAACACTTTTAGCAACTAGTAAAATATTGTAAACCTGTTAACTGGAATTGGAACATTCCATTTTCTGTCGTGTTCTATGTTTCACCTGTCGTATATTAGTTCAGTTAGTAGCCTCCTTTACAGGTCATCATGATAGATTCTGCTAGCTTATGAGTATTAAATGAGAAAAAAAGAGTTGTTTACATAAAATACCCACCTTTCATTTGCATCTGTGCCTCTTTGAAGAGCAAGTGATGTGATTTCATTGACAAGTATTTGATAAATATTGTACAATATGTATACATACACCTATATGTATACATAAATAAAAAAAAGCTGATAAAGCATGAATGCTACTGCTGTCAATCAATTTAAATAACTAGTTTTATTTTTCTTCTAAAACACATATTAACTGCAATTAACCTAATTTTCACAAAACTAGAAATTATTCTTTAGGCACATAAAATGCTAACGGTTGAACCTATGATTATGTTACTAAATGAAATGTAACCAAAGAATTTCCTTTAAACTTTAAACCTCTTAACATTTTTGACCAAACTTCTGTAAACAAAAAGCTCCTCATTTAGCCTCCTGTGTTTGTTTTCCTAAACTTTATTATTTTACTGTGGAATCCAAATATATGAGACGTGCAAATGATTTTAATAAACTAGGGTGAAAATAATGTTTTATGGCAGTTTATATTATATAATTGGAAAAATAGTTTCATGAGATATGGAGTATTATAATTATTATGGTGACAAATATTCAATATCGCTTTTTAAAAGAAAAAAAAAAAGAAAACCATCACAAAAAAAGCTACTGAATATATTAGGTCAATAATAATATGTAATATAATATTTCTAAAATTAGTCAGGATAGAAAAAAATTATCTGTTATAAAGTTTAAGTGACTGACGGACAGTATATTGTAGTCGATATGCTGTTTTTTTTTTTTATAGTTTCTATTTTGTTAACATAGATCCAGGATAGTGGCTTTACTTGCCCTTGTACTGTGTCAGAGTGATAGAGTTTCAGTCTTTTGAAAACATAGCACATCCCTAGAGGTTACTATTACCCTGGTTTAAGGTTTTTGTTTCCATATTTCTTTTTTTTGTGCATTAAATTGCTCATTGTCACAAAATCACTTCTACTGCTGCGATATGGTAATAACTTCAGAGAGGATGGGGGGGGTAAAAGCTTCTGTTCAGAAGTAGGTTTTGGTTTAGTAGACAGAGTATATTTTGCAGCTGTTTGACTTTTGACTGTGATACGTATCACACTGTGTGTAATGTACTTGGAGACATAAATGCAGCTGGAAAGAAGGTTAAATATATGAAAAGAAATGCAGTTTTTCGGTCATTAATTGGCTGCTAATAAAAGAACCCTCAATCTGGTCTGTAAGAGCCATATATCTGGTATCATGAATTTGTAGACATTGCCCAGTTCAGAGCAGAACTAATTGAAATATGAAGCATAGTGATCAAATTTTGTGTTCCCAGCATGCTTTTTGGTTTCAGGACACGATGGCGGCAAGGTACCATATAATACTTTTTCTCTATACTGTGTAGTAAATGAAATATCTATCCATTATATGCTAGTGGCCTGACTGAACACTGGCTAAATTAATGCTTTATTAAGTAGAGATCACACAATCATGTGTTAATAGACTGAACTACTCAAAACTCTTCATTATATGTTTAATACAATTCTACCACTTTTGGCAACATTTAATTAAATTGCCAAAATCCATAGAACTTTATTTTTTTATAGTGTATATCTTAACATGCTAGCTAGAAAGTAATATTTGTTTATGTTCTAGAATTTTTATTTTTGCTTTATATTTTTTCATGTTCTAGAGTTTGTATTTTTCCTTTATAATTTTAATCCCTGCTATTTTTAAATAAATCACCTGCTCCAAAAAAGTAAGGTAAAAAGGGATCCTCACTGCACAATATGTTTTGTCTCAAACCTTTTTTCTTCAATCACCATGCTGGGCACCAAAATGTAAAGCTTTTTCTGCTGTATCTCAACTAACAGGTGGGCATGCTCCATTATTTGATGCTATATGGGGTGTAAGGCCTGGAACCAATATATTGCTTAAGATCTCTACTAATGGTCAGGAAACATATTGAAGATACACTTGCAGATTTTCCCCCAAATCGGACATTTTAATGAGAAACTGATGTACTGGAGTTTTACTGTGGTCATCCCAATCAAAAAAAGAACATACCACTCAGATCCATGAAACAGAAGAAAATAATTATAGGGCAATATGTATTTATCTGCTCCTTTTCTGTATCAGTATATACATGCTATATATATATATGTTTCTGTATATGCTGACGTACTTGGTATTTCATGCAATGTTCCACATTACCGCCACTTAATTGCAGCCCTTCTCCATTGTACATCAGAGTTATCACTTAATGTGTATGGTATATTTTGTATAAACACAATGGCAATATTAGTACTTTATAAAAATGAATTCATTATAATTTTATTAAATTACTACCAGAAAGTAGGCGCATTCACGGGGTAACCATGACATTAGTTCATCACAATAAAAATGACACCTCTGGTTTAGGAATTCATATTAAGCCAATCTTTTACCTAAATATGCTGGAGCCTCCTCTATCTTGTTTTAAGTTACACTCCAATGCTCGTCTTTCTGATGATTGCCAGCTGTGAACCTACAGGTTAGGAGGTGGCATCCTTACCTCCTGGAGATAGTATCTATTAGTTATTATCAGAAAATCTCCTCTATTTACTTTCTGGAATTACTGAGCCATCAGACAAAACGTGCCCCAAATTGAGTTTCCCCATGGGTTTGTCAATGTTAAATGCCAATTGACCATTGTTAGTGATAATGTACAGTATCCATTAGTTCATGCCAAAATTGCACTGGTGTCTAACCATGTGGAGTTATATTGTAACAGTTTCCGCCTTATGATAACTGGACTTTATTGCTCACTATATCAAGGTTTGATACTTTAGTAGATGTTACACACATTACACCACATTTGAAAGCACACTATGGCAGTTTCTATTCATAGGTGTTTTTATTTGAAGAATCTAAATAAAGGTTATATTCTAGAATCTCAAGTCACAAGTATTTTTGGGTTACTCTATTGAGTCTTGCCTGTTCCGTATTAAGGTTGTAAAATCAATAGAAATGTAAACTAAAAGAAAATGTTGATATCACTGATCATTTTTATACTCAAGATCCAATTGATCAAGATGAATTTGGCTCCTTTAAGGATAAATCGGCTGTACATGAGTGTTGATCTGGCTTCTGCACCTTTGTCCTGAGCTATGTTTCAAGGCTGTCTTGTTCGGTGTGCATATGCTCCAAGGGATCGGTGTTTATAATGATTTAAGAGGCAAAAGGTGATCATTGCTGACTGGATTTGTATATGCCTACCCAGAATCCCTTCCACTGGTGGTAGCACGGTGACTTGTTTGGTGTGTGTTACCCAGGGCTTTACAAAGCAAAGCAGCAGACAATGAGCTGAGATTGAGAAAGATGAGCCTGGAAGCTTAGAACCCAGCTAGTTCCAGGCACAGCAATCTAAAAAGGGGAAAGCATTTGTTTTTTTCCTGCAAATGCTGGTACCTAAGTTGTATTGGCGAAAGCACAAACAATATCCTCTGTGAGTATAGGTTTAACCCAAAGAAACATGTTCAAATTAAAGCAATATCACTCACCCTAAGGAAGCGCCATATGATGGGTGAAACGCATCAGGATTGACATCAAAGGTATGCATGACAAGAAAAAATATTTAAAGCAGCCCTCATTATAACATAACTACTGTAGGTGAAGCAGAGACCTAATCTAGAGCTAACAATACATAGAACAGATTTAAACAGTTAATTTGCTGGGATGACATGGCTACTAATTTGAATATTGGAACATTTAGCCAGAATTAATTTATTCCTGCTTATTTGCAACCAATATGTTTATATCATAGCCTCAATAATGTCCACAATACTTGGCACATGGCTTAAAAAGGTGTTACAAAATGATTTAGATAAATAGGTATAGACCAGCACATAAGGTAAGGCAAGCTTACAATCTAGATGTATGATTTCCCTCTTAAAATGCACATTTAGTTAAGGTCACAGGTAGAGAACATCACATAACAGAGTTTGAACATTCCCACCCTACTCATTTTTTATTGCTGGTAGACCTCTCAGTGTGATGCCTGCCTGAATATACCAATAAATACTGCAACTTTCTGGCAAAGTCCTAAACATTTTTTGGATACTGTAACAAGGCTGACTAAGGTCACTACATGCAAAAAAAAAAAAAGTGAGACACAATAAGGTTTTAAAATATAAATAATGTGTGACCCAAGCAACATATTGTAACAAAAAGGAAAAGCAGTGATTGGAAACAAATTATACCTCATGCATAAATTTGCATACTTCTGCTTAAATTTGTAAGATGAACTACAAGCAGAAACTGACTCTTCTAAGTGTCTTCAAATATCCAACAAGAGACAACAACACAGAAGCAACATATTGTATTGAGTTATGATGAGTCAAAATAGAGCTGTCTAAATGTGATAGGACAAAAATATTCACAGAGGAGCACACATATGCATAGGAGAGAAAAAATCTCTAATGACTCAAACAAACTCATCATATAAATGATTTATTTCTTCATGGCTAAAAAATATAAAATGCAGAACTGGCACAGTATCACAAACAATATAAATAAGAAATGTCAATTGATTTTCCAATCAGAAATAGAAATGTGCAAAGGGGTAATGTGCAAAAAAACAGAGGAATCAACAGCAATGTATGGAAAAGTCCACCAGCCAGCAGCAGAAAGTTCATAAAAGTCTTAATCGCAACGTGCTTCAATGGATAACCATCTTCCACAGGATGCAGCTCTGTGTAAATCCAGATAATCCCAAATGCATATGCCATGAAGAATTAAATCCATGCAGCCATGAAGAATGAAAGCATTTATATGATGAGCCTGTTTGCGTCATTGGAGATGAGAGTGCAATATTTACCTCCATCATTAGTCCACTACACTATGGTTTTTTCTTTCCTGTGCATTTGTGCGCCCCTCTGTGAAGATTGAAGGAGCGCTCTTGAGAGCTCTGCCAGCTTGTACGGAGAGGATTATTTATTTTCATTTTTATTTTCATCGTTTGTGGTGTGTGTGTTTGCTTTTTGTACTGTTTTGTTACATTATAATAGGTGTTCCACTCACAGATAAAGGAGCACACCTTGCTCTAGGGGTTGGACACAGTTATTTAGTATAGGTGGATCAATGGACAGACATACATCCTCTCTTTGAAGAATCTTTAGCACAGATTGAATCTCTGACAAGCAGTGCCCTCTGTATACAGTATAATATGAGAAGAGGGCTCCTGCTGCATAAAGCCATATACATTTATTACGAAAATACCAAAAGAATTACTCACATTAAACAAATTTGAAATTGCAGGAAGGCTGTCACTCAGGTAGATCCCACGGAAAATTGGAGTCCTGAAATGTGATCTAAATCATAATCATTTTTATTTCAATCGTTTTTCTGTTATTCTTCTTAACTTTAAGGTGAAAATAGCTGGTGAAGTGAAAACCGTGGTATTAGGCTCTTGTAGCCAAATTTGGGCCTATTTGGGGGGCTTCCAGCCCTTTTTGACAAGTCTTCTTGTGACGTGAAAGGAATGGCCAAAGATCGACGGATATTGCCATAATGAGTAGCCGAATTGCAGGGCTTACTGAGTAAGCCCCTTAGAAAAACATGTTGCTATCAATGACACTGCTCAATTTCATAATGGCACTATATAAATAAACAGTAATGTAATGTTACATAGCTATGTCTTTTTATATAACACATACATATATAAACTTTTGTATTCTATTCTTTCGTATTTGCACAGTTACACGTATTAAGATGCCTTTTCCCTATACAGTGTTTTTGCTTAGGGTCTCCAGAAACCTAAAACAATTCTTAGAAATATGCAAGTGGTGATGACCTATTATTTTCCTTATTTTTAACCTAAACGGGGTTAGACTTCCATTGGGGAGGTAATATATACAATAGCATATACAGTAGAGTGCAAAAGTCTGAGGCAGTACCAGAATCTGCATTAATTTAAGCAATTCTGCAAAAAAATAGCATGTCTGAAACAATATATAGCTATTGCCAAACACAAATACAACATTTTCACTAATAAAAGTGTTACGTTTATGAGCATACAGAGAATCAAAAATTTTCAATATTCAGTATAACCATAGTGTTGCCTCCCAGCTGGTATTTTACTGGCAGGTGGTAAAAAAATCAGAATAAGGTCAATGTGAAGTCTGTGGAGGCAATAGCATGGCCATTTTATTTTTTGGAGGGAAAACAGCCTTTATTAGACCACCATTTGGTGAGTGTAGAGGATATTCATTTAAATGGCAATTATATATAAAGATTTAATATATATATATATATATATATATATATATATATATATATATATATATATATACAAAAAATGGTTCATCGCCATTTTAAATAGTGTACTATTTCATAATACATGTCAACTCATCACAATATTTTTCTAGTTTTCAATAAATGATCAAATCAAACTAGTTAGTAAGGGTGGACTAAGGCTTTTGAATCCTACTGTACATCCATAGATTTATCAAAATGAATAGTACCACATTATGTATGGTTATCTCATACTAATTTATTCTGGGGCTTAAACTGGTAAACTATGGAACAAACAGCACGTTTTTTTCATATTAAGCTTCTCACATGGGCTTAATGTATATTTTAGTCTTAAAACCTTGCTTTCTGTTGTAACCCACACAATATAAAATATATCAGCTGTGGCACTTTGAGTCATCTCACATTTCAAATGCCTTTTTATTTGGTGCTTTTATGAGCAGTTGCTTGACAATAATAGATATAGTTACTCAATATGACCAATCCTCTGTGCAATTGGTGCTGCTGGCATGGTATTTTCTAGCCATATGTAGGTATACAGACAGTAGTTTCCAACTGAGACAGATTTTAAAAAGACTTTATTGCCTAGCATTTTTATGGGTTGAAATGATGTTTACATTAAATGTTCTCCAATCTCCATGATACACGACTCTTGTACAACTGAGTCTATTTAAAGATGTATTCCAGACTCCATTCAGAGTGATAGATATTTCATTTACAAGACTGAATGTGTGTATGTTTCTGGCTATATTCTTATGTTGTGAAATGTTTAAACATTATTTATACAGTACTTAGCAAACTTTTGTGTTATATTTTATATGGGAGTACATAGATGCCCTTTTCCCAGCTACTATGAGGTTATGTGTTCCATATATTCACATAAACATGCAATAAACATCAATTACAAAATATAATAATAATAATAATAAATCCAGATTCAGAAATAACATTAACACTTTATTTATGATCTAATAAATACTGTATATGGTATATGGTATCTTCTGTAGGGATGTATGTTTTACACTATTCATTACTTCATGTCTGTTCTCAGACATATCTTGAGACTAGGAGGTACTACACTGATAACATCAAAATATTCAACATTCATATAATGATATTCCTGTTCTGCGTGAAACCTATGTATTATTATGAAAATAACTTTCTGCGTCTGAATATTTAAACTTGAGTGTCATACTAATTGTGAAACCAAATGCTTAGCAGAATTTAGCCCATTTGAGCTTTCTGATGCTGAAGTAAAGGTGCACTAGCTATTAGTTGTCAAGGATACACAGACCCAAGTATCCAATGCTATGAAAACTAATAAGGGTTTGGTTGGTTGGTTGTCTAGAACAATGAGAAATTGTATTAGGAAGCTTGAAACAAGATGATTTCTTCAGTAAATGAATCCTGGTGAATGTGCTTAGAAATGAGACTAACAGGTGTCATTCTCCAATATCACCTGTTATACCCAAATATCACACACTAGAATAAAATATAAATGTGCCACAACAGGTTTTTATCGGCTACAAAACCAGCTTTCAACACAATAGGTTGGTTCTTAAAACACAAAAAAGGATACAAATCAATAAAGGTAAATGATTCAGCACAATGGTGCACTTATACAGAATTAATATTCTCAGATGAGGTTAGAAAAAAGTTATGTTTGACTCAAATCTCAGACAAGAATAGAAAAAAATAGAAAATAGGCTCAGTCAGGATTTAATAAAATTATGGAAGACAATGTATAATTAGAAAACAAAAAGACATAGGAACGGACGAGAAATAAAAAGTTGTTTAGAATTTGGGGTCCCATTTGTGCCCCACAAATGGGACCCCAAATTCTAAACAACTTTTTATTTCCAATGGAGGCTGATGCATTATCTGTACTTAGAAACATAGAATGTGTTGGCAGATCAGAACCCTTCGGTCCGTCCAATCTGCCCAATTTTCTAAATACTTTTATTAGTCCCCCATTCCCTATCTTATATATAGGATAGCCTTGTACTATCCCACCCATGCTTAACCCCTTAGTGAGAATTCTATGCTGCATTTGATGTACCTTGAAGACCAGAATTCCATTATTTTTGCAGTTTGCTGAACTGTGAATTTCTTTCTTTGTGTTCAGTCCACCCACACAAATTATATATCATTTTTTAAAGGACGGGTAGGGCTTTCATTTGATACTAGTATTTTCATCATATGATATAATTTACTATTAAAACAAATATAAAATATGATGAAAATATGCCATCAAAAACGCCTTTTCTAACTTTGACCTGATTTTTTTTTAAAACAATTACAAATGGTAAAAATGACCCTGTCCATATTTAGAAATTCCAATGTTTCCATGTTTTTCTATGTTTTATTTCAAGTAATAGGGCAATAATCAATATTAGTGTTTTTTGTTTCCTAACCATTTTCTTCTACAGTGACCTTTTGACCCCAACCCTAAATTAACCCCCACCCCTTAATCTAACACTTGTACTAACCCTAATTCTAACCCTAACCCACCTATAACCCTTATTCTAACCATAATTGTAACCCTAGATCTAGGGTTAGTAGATCTAGTGTTGGTGTTTTTCTTTTATTTATTTATTTTTTTCTAACTATAATGTTGCTGACTGCCTCTAGAGGCAGTCAAGCAACAGTTTCAAAGCGACGGAAGAGATTTTTTTTCACTCACTTCCGTCGCTCTCTGCTGGGCTCCCGCGATCACCCGGTGCATGATGCATGAGGCATCATTGTAACACCTTTCCCACATAGGCAGTGAAAGCTGATCGCAAAGCTGTTTAAAACACATATGATCAGATTTGCGATGGGGGGCGAAGGCACTCTCAGAGGCTGCTTCAGATTCGAAGGCATGCAGGCATGTAGCTTTGCGCTAAGGAGCACAACGCTACATGAAAACTCAGGACATATATATCCGTCCTCATGGACCATGCTTTGCAGGACCTATATACATGTTCATATGCGTTAAGGGGTTAAGCATGTACTACAGCATTTCAACCTCTAGTGAGAGTTACAGGAAGTCTTATGTCATATAGTGTGAATAAACATAACTTTATAAAAGTAACAAAACCTGTTCAAAACCCATCACTAAAAGGTGAGTTGCAGGTGAGTTGAGGTGAGATTAGATTAGTTGAAGTGAGATGAACATTTCTTCACATTAATTCATCTATACATCGTGCAGGAGCAAACCTGGTGAGCTTGCTTAGTGGGGGAAGCTCATCAGGTTTGTCCCTGTATAATATATAGTTAAATTGGTGAGATAAAATGTTCATCTCACCTCATCTCACCTTAACTCACCTCCAACGCACCTTTAGTGAATAGCCCCAATAGGATAATGGACTTCCACAGAACTAGGAATAAATACTAGGACAATCCCGTGCTTGATGCATTCCATTCCGATGTACATAACTGTCCTGAATTTGAGTGTAGATGATTACTAAGTCTTTTGTAAAAGACAGTGTACAATAAGCAGCTAATTTACAGAAGTGGATTTTGTAAATACGTGATTTGTAGTATTATTTAATGAATTAGTTTGCTTAATCTATGTTAAACTACAAGAGCCTCTTTCTGTCAGTATAAATGTATGGCTCCTTTGATAAAATGTGTACCCCAGGATGCACTTGAAAACTAGAGTATATTTCAATGTACCCTTGTGTTATTATTGATATTGTAAATGTGATACAGTGTGTAATATTTAATAGCACATATTGGGGTACATTCAATGTAGTGCATTAGGTAAAAAATGCTTTATGCAGTAAATTGATTCAATGCCCATCCGTTACAGTCCCTAGTGGGGGCATTAAATTCACTACCACACCAAACAAAATGGATATCTAACATGAAAACGCACTGTAATTACTGCATAAAATTCATTAGACGACTGTGGTTACAAACTAATGGTTCACGAATTATGCGAGTTGAGGCTCTGAGTTTGATGTACCAGTCATTTTATGTTTTCGTTTACTTGTCATGTCTGTGAGAAAAAATCTTGTTCATTCCACTTTTTCTGTTAGAACAATATAAAAAAAATGCAAACAAAAACAGACAAGTATTCAAACAAAAAACAGAAATGGTTTAAAAAGCAGTTGCCTGAGTTCAGCATATTTTGGCTGCTCTGGAAAGCAGCCCCTGCATCTGTTTGCATTCCTCACATTTTGCAGCGCGAGTGACCTGGATATTGTTCCGCATTTAAAGAACTTTTTTTTTGTCTGAGCATAAAAAACAAATTGTTCTTTCTTGTCAGAAAACATTTAGGCTCTTCTATAGGGAGATGCTCATACAGGTCAGCAAGCACTAGATTAATACAAATTATTGCAACCCCCCCAAAAAAAACTACTTTGAAAGGGAAACACAGAGAACTGATACATTCTCAAGAAGGACTCGTCTGTTACACTTGTGAGTGATGATAGATCTGTGTGAAATATAATACTGATTAAAAATGCATGTGTGAAACCCTGCAAATAATGGACTGTAGCTGAACTGTAGTTTTGGTAGAGTTCTTTATGTGAGCAAGAATAGTCTATGTAACTACCACTAAATTTCAAGCCTCTTGATTTAAAGAGACAGTAATGACTAAAGGCAATATATTAACCTCTTTAAATTTAAGCACAGTCTACATTACTGTAAAACACTTATAAATATATATATATATATATATATATATATATATATATATATATATATATATATATCAGATTTTATAAAATTGTAACGAGAACAACATCAGGAAGTTCAAATATATGTCTGCTTAGACCATAGCTGTCTTAAAGGACAACTGAAGGCAAAAAAAATAACTTCTGTTTAATTGAAAGAGTGACATCAAGTGTAGATGGTGTGTATGGAGATGCTTTAATCAAAGAATACAAATAAAGCAACTTATTGAGCATTCTTTGCGTCATATACCTCTAACAGGGGGCAGACATGTTGTATAAAATCTTGGTTCAAATCTTCATTAACCTTCATGCAGGTGAATGAAAATCTTCCCAAAGATTCTAAACAACATGTCTGCCCCCCCTTAGAGTTATAAAAAGCAAAGAGGGCTCAATAAAATACATTATTTGTAATATTTCATTAAAGCATTACTATTTAAAATGCCTACACTTGATGCAATGTTTCAACTAAACACAAGTTCATTTGTTGCTACAGTTGTCCTTTAAGTCAGGGTGAAAGGCAATTCTGAGTGACTAGAAAGCAGTTCAACTAGAAAGCAGTCTCTCTAGGAATATGACTACATGCAGCCAATCAGATAGGAGATCCAAACTAATCGAGAGATCCTCTTATGTAATTGGTTGTGCTGCAGTCTGCAGAGTGAGCTTGTCTCTTGGGTCAGCAGCCTGCCTATCTGTACAAAATGTATCTGTATGTGAATGTATGTGTATTTATATATAATTTGTGTCTGTATAAAAAATGCATATACCATCCACATTCAGATATTGTATCTTTTTTTAGATCTATTACAGCTGCTGCACTGATATGTATAGACATGTGTAGATGCACTCCCCACTGCTTTCAAACACTGGCATCGGCAACTTCATAGGCACATCTGATAACCCCATCCATTACTTTTTTTTATTACAAGCTGGCATTGGCATGAATGACATCTCTCTTTGGAGTATTTCGCATTCTCTCGGGTCATCCCCATTGTTTGTTGTATAAGCAGCAATCTTTGGTCCATATACAAATTGCATGGTTGCATTTTACATATATTCGTTTCTGTATACATCTGAAAGTGCGTATCTGTGGTCTGTATTATGTGCGTATTTGTGACATCAGCAATGTTTAACAGTTTGCATTTAAGCTATTGTTGACAATATTTCCCATTATGCTCATCCAAAACCTTGGTGATCATCAAGAGTTGGTTTACAACTGGTAGAGTGCAAAAGTTTAGTCATCTGTGTTCTATGTAGTGTATGTATGTCTGTATACATATGTTTATGTGTCTATCTATCTAAGGAATGTCATTTATGGGCCGGGAGTGGGCACAGCTGAAAATTGCTGCGCTAATTAAAGAACCAATAAAACTTCTTCTTTAGAATCTAAATCATTATTTCTCACCTTGTCAACGTATTGACTGTATTTCCTATTAATTTTGCAACCAGGGCCGGCCTTAGGGGTGTGCGACCTGTGCAAGCGCACAGGGCACAACACCCCAGGGGGGTGCCGCCCGCCAGCTTAAAAAAAAAAAAAAAAAAGTAAAAAAAAATAAATAAAGTTTTAAAAGAAAAAAAGCCGGTAGAGGCACTGGCTGGGTGAGATCAAAAGATCCCCCCTCACCAGCCCTCTGCTCGGAATGCTCTGCTGGATCCAGGGAGGGGGCGGAGCTAACCGGCTGAGCGGTGTAGCTCCGCCCCCACCCTTTGAAGCAGAGAAGCTCCTGCTTCACGGGGAGCTGCAGGCAGCAAAAGAAAGTGCTGCTCGGCTCCCCGATGCACTAAGCATGGGAAGCCTGCATTAAGCATGGTGTCAGGATCTTCCCCGCAGCAACTCTCCTGAGTACACCCCCTTGTATTGCAGCCAGGATCCGTCTCACGCGCTTGCTAGCGCGTTCACACCGCTAGTCTATCCTTCTACACAGAGGCGCGCGCCTGATGACATCACGCCCGTCGCATACCCGCGAGGCGCGGGAGGATTTAAAAGGCAGAATCACCAGACAAGCAGTGCTTGGTGATTCTCGTGTTTTCTGAAGCCTAGCGTTTATTATTCCTGATTATCGTTGCTGACCCTTGGATTTTCCTGACTACTCTCTGTCTGCCTGTGCCCCTGATTCTGGACTGTCTACCGTTTTGCTGATTCTCTGGTTCTGACCCTGGCTTGTTTATCGTTACGCTGTCTCTCTATTGCCCCTGATCTCGGACTGTTTATCGTGCTGAAGATTGTCTGTTTTCCTTTGATCATCGCTATCCTCATTATTCTCCAAATCACCCCTGCAGTGTGGATTACAAGTGTGCATCTTCCTCCAGGCAACCTTGCCACTGTGGATTACGAGTGGTATAGTTATTCATTACGTTTATACCCATATATATATTGTTGCCCTGCATATTGGTCTCTATCCAGTTCCATATCACCACACATGGGGAGCCGAGCAGCACTTTCTTTTGCTGCCCACAGCTCCCCGTGAAGCAGACGCTGCTCTGCTTCACAGGGTGGGGGCGGAGCTAACCGGCTGAGCGGTGTAGCTCCACCCCCACCATGTGAAGCAGAGCAGCGTCCCTGATCAACATTTTGCACGCAAGGGGAGGGGGGGGGGAAGAGGCAGACTGAACAGGGGGAGAGAGAGACAGGCAGAACAGGGGGAGGGGGAGAGAGAGACAGACAGAACAGGGGGAGAGAGAGAGACAGACAGAACAAGGAGAGAGAGTCAGACAGAACAAGGGGAGGGGGAGAGAGAGAGAGAGAGAGACAGAACAGGGGGAGTGAGAGACAGAACAGGGGGAGAGAGAGACAGACAGAACAGGGGGAGGGGGAGAGAGAGACAGACAGAACAGGGGGAGGGGGAGAGAGACAGGGAAGGGGGAGAGAGAGACAGACAGAACAGGGGGAGGGGGAGAGAGAGAGACAGACAGAACAAGGAGAGAGAGTCAGACAGAACAAGGGGAGGGGGAGAGAGAGAGAGAGACAGAACAGGGGGGAGTGAGAGACAGAACAGGGGGAGAGAGAGACAGACAAAACAGGGGGAGGGGGAGAGAGAGACAGACAGAACAGGGGGAGGGGGAGAGAGACAGACAGACAGAACAGGGGGAGGGGGAGATAGAGACAGACAGAACAGGGGGAGGGGGAGAGAGAGACAGACAGAACAGGGGGAGGGGGAGAGAGAGAGACAGACAGAACAAGGAGAGAGAGTCAGACAGAACAAGGGGAGGGGGAGAGAGTGAGAGACAGAACAGGGGGAGAGAGAGACAGAACAGGAGGAGGGGGAGAGAGACAGACAGAACGGGGAGAGAGAGACAGAACAGGAGGAGGGGGAGAGAGAGAGACAGAACAGGGGGAGAGAGACAGAGAACACGGGTGTCTGGGGGGGAGAGACAGAACACGGGTGTCTGGGGGGGAGAGACAGAACACGGGTGTCTGGGGGGGAGAGACAACGGGGGGGGGACAGAACAGGGGGAGGAGAGACAGAACAGGGGGAGGGGGGAGAGAGACAGAACACGGGGGTCTGGGGGGGAAAGACAGAACAGGGGAGGGGGGGAGAGAGAAAACAGGTATGGGGGAGTTAGAGCGAGACAGACGTGGCAAGGAAGAGGGAAGGGACACATACATGGGGGGGGGGGGGCACCACGGGGGAAGCCCGCACAGGGCGCTGGGACACTTAAGGCCGGCCCTGTTTGCAACTCATTTGATGTATGTTTTCATGGAAAAAAAAGGACATTTCTAAGTTACCCAAAATGGCAGTGTCTATATTACCATATATCCCCATATTTATAAACAATCTGACTAGCATGGTTTATAGATTTTTTTTAATATCTATCTATCAAGGGGAAGTTAAAAAAAGTGAAAAAAAAAAGTTTTTTTGTTAATTTAAAAAAAAAATATATATATGTGCAGTTACTTTGGATTAGGTAATTAGTTTATCTTCGTGGTGTATTTTCAGGTCAGTGACCCTGACTGAGTCTAGCTGAATTCCACATGCCTACAAACAACAAGGAACCAATCAGAATAGGGCTTTGAATTTAAATTGCTTTTTTTCAGATTCTTCCAGGTCTCGCTCTGTCATTCTCTTTTTTCTAAAAAAAAAAAAAAAAACACCAAACAATTTTATCCCCACAGTTGGGGCTGCCACCCAAACAGTATTTTATCGAAAGGTTAGTAAAAAAGAAATTGAAGTCAGCGGGGACAATAGGATGGCCAGTATTTTTTTGTTGTTGAAGAAACCAAAACACTTTTCACTGCCCTATTCATAATTTTGGCCTATGTATGAATGTCTTTTTGTCGCATTACAGATGTTCTTTGATCAATGTTCAGTTCAAATTAAAATGTGTTTGTAGGAGATTATTATTTTTCCAAAAAAGAGTCACTGTTCAATGTACATGTTTCATGCTATTTCTACAAACATATATCTATCATTCAAACCGATAACATTTATTATATTGGAGTCAGATTTTCCAGGAAGGTTAAACCACTAGACAATATAAAAGGATTACAACATTACAACAATATCAGTATGCAAAAATATTACAAATTACCTTATTGTGTAACATAAACAATAATTACAGAGTGTGATAAACAGAAAAGTTGTTTTAATTTATTTTATTATTTCAAACTTAGCAAGTTCTGAGAGAGCAACCAACATAGCTCTTAATGGGCAAAACATAGATTTCTGGACGTAGATCTAAAAGACAAACAAGATGGATGAAGGGCCTGTACCTAAACATTTCAAAGCCCCACTAATATCTGTGCCTGTATCCATATCTTATCCTGGAGGCAAGATAATCAACTTTCAGGGTGGACTGATGAGTAAATATCTTATTTTACTGAATATCTTATTGAGCAATGATACATCTGACAGTATCCATCCATTTTGGATAAGGAGATAGACACATCAGCATTGGTAACTGTATAAAAAGTCCCCATAGCATATTCCTTTACATTTACAGTTTTAGGGCAGGTTCCTTTACAGACTTCTGGATTTGCTGTATTCTCTTGGTAGAGAAAATGCATCAGCAGAAGCACCAAAAAAGTATTTCTGGCAAATAAAACTAAATAAATATTAAATAATATTGTTTATAACTTTTAAAATATAGAAAATATGTTCTTCTCTTCTCAACAGCACAAAATGTATAGAAAGGGTGCTGCCACATCTTAACCCAGTTGATAAAGAATTGATCTGACCATAGAGAATACGTCATGGACCAATCATGAAGAGGGCACATCACTGCAACTCCATGTGATTGTTTGTTTTGCCAAGATTGGAACAATTAATTTTTAGACATATCAAATCTCGTTCTGTACCTGGTGAGCTCCAGAGCACTTTCCTGCAAATATCTACACGGATCCTCCCTCTTTAAATTTATTTTATGTTCATATGTAGACCGATTAGCCATAGCATTCTGACTAGAGTTGAGTGGACACCTGGATGTTCGGGTTCGGCCGAATTTCGGAAAAAAGTCCGGGTTCGGGCTCGAACTTGACCCCGAACCCGAACCCCATTGAAGTCAATGGGGACCTGAACTTTTGGCCACTAAAATGCCTCTAAAAAAGTCCTGGAAAGGGCTAGAGGGCTGCAAAATGAAGTAAAATATGGGTGAGTGTCCCCATTCATACGAATAGGTCAATTGACCTATTCGTATGAATGGGGACTCTATTTCGGTTTATAGAAAGCCAATAGCTATGTAATGCTATTGGCTTTCTATAAACTGAAATAGAGTCTCCATTTAAAGGAATAGGTCACTTGACCTATTCTTATGAATGGGGACTCTATTTCGGTTTATAGAATAGCAATAGCATTACATGTATTCCATAAACCGAAAGTCTATAAACCGAAAGACATTCGGTTTATAGACTTTCGTTTTATAGAATACATGTAATGCTATTGCTATTCTATAAAAAGAAAGTCTATAAACAGAATGTCTTTCGGTTTATAGACTTTCGGCTTATGGAATACATGTAATGCTATTGGCTTTCTATAAACCGAAATAGAGTCCCCATTCATAAGAATTTCTTATGAATGGGGACTCTTATTGAGGTCAGGGGAGGATGGAGGCCACACCATGATTTTCTCTCCTTTTATCCCCATAGCAGCCATTGATGCAGAGGTATTCTTTGCAGCATGAGATGGTGCATTGATTTTTATTACGGAAAGCATAGTTCTTCCTTCTGTACCAGGGAAGAAAGTGGTCAGTCAGAAACTCCACATACTTTGCAGAGGTCATCCCTGGCCGACCAGCTCTCTTCCCATGATTCCGGCCCAAAACATGAATCCACCACCGCCTTGCTGACGTCGCAGCCTTGTTGGAACAGAGTGGTCATCCACCAACCATCCACTACTCCATCCATCTGGACCATCCAGGGTTGCACGGCACTTATCAGTGAACAGGACTGTTTGAAAACTAGTCTTCATGTATTTTTCTGTCCAATGCAGCTGTTTTTGCTTGTGAGCATTGGTTTGTGGTGGCCGAATAGAAGGTTTATGCACAGTTGCAAGACTCTGGAGGACTATACACCTTGATGTCCGTGGGACTCCAGAGCCACCAGATGCTTCAAATATCTTTTTGCTGCTATGTAATGGTATTTTAGCAGCTGCTCTCTTGATCCGATGCATGGATCGGGCAGAAATCTTCCTCAATCTGCACGAACCCGTCTGTGCTCTGAATCAGCCACAAATCTCTTAATAGTGCGATGATCACGCTTACGTTTTCGAGAAATATCTAATGTTTTCATACCTCGTCCAAGGCATTGAACTATTTCACTCTTTTCGGCAGCAGTAAGATCCTTTTTCTTCCCCATATTGCATGAAAATGGTGCTCTGCTTAATAATGTGGAACACCCTCCTTTAGTAGTTTATGCCAGGATATTGCCCCCAATATGCCATGTAATATGCCAGGATATTGCCCCCAATATGTCATGTTATATGCCAGAATATTGCATTTTTATGAATGGAGACTCTGTCTCAGTGTAGTTAAATGCCGACAGCCTATAAACCGAACGACTTTCGGTTTATAGACTTTCGGCTTATGTAATACATGTAATCCTATGGCTATTCTATAAACCGAACGTTCGGTTTATAGAATAGCAATAGGAATACATGTATTCCATAAGCCGACAGCCTATAAACCGAACGTTCGGTTTATAGGCTGTCGGCATTTTACTACACTGAGACAGAGTCTCCATTCATAAAAATGCAATATTCTGGTATATAACATGACATATTCTGGGCAATATCCTGGCATATTACATGGCATATTGGGGGCAATATCCTGGCATATTGGGGGCAATATCCTGGCATATTACATGGCATATTGGGGGCAATATCCTGGCATATTACATGGCATATTGGGGGCAATATCCTGGCATATAACATGGCATATTGGGGGCAATATCCTGGCATATTACATGGCATATTGGGGGCAATATCCTGGCATATTGGGGGCAATATCCTGGCATATTACATGGCATATTGGGGGCAATATCCTGGCATATTGGGGGCAATATCCTGGCATATTACATGGCATATTGGGGGCAATATCCTGGCATATTACATGGCATATTGGGGGCAATATCCTGGCATATTGGGGGCAATATTTATAAATATAACTAATAGACAGCAAGACACCAGTATATTATATTTGTCATAATTATCCATTTGGTTTAACAAAAAAATAAAAATGGGCTGCTCAGTCTTAAATGCCCGGGCCTATTTTTTGTCCCAGTCCGGGCCTGAGTCTGGTCAAGCAAAGGTGCAAATGTACAGGGGGAATGAAAGAGATCTTGGTTCACATGCACACAAGTGGGTAATAATCATTTTGACAGAGACCTATTGCAAATATAAGGTTCACATAAGAGGCATGCAAACTTGAGAAAAGGCAATTTTGGATATGAACTGAGCTGTGATGCTGATTCGAGGATGGAACAGTAATAATAACATTACATTACATAGCATTTAATTATATAGCGCCAACAATTTACTTAGCACTAGGTAGAGTAAGGAGTGAGAAAACATACTAAGATAGACACAACAAGAACAGACTGATACATTAAGGTAAAGAGCCCTGCTCGCCAGCTTAGGATCTAGAAGGAGTGGGGGACATGAGACACATAAAGGAGTGAAGAGGTCAGAGGGAAGGTAGTGGTAGTATAAGTATTGTGAATGTTGGCACTAGGTGTGTTTGGCCAGAGATTAATTGTATGTGTTCTAGCAGGATGAGTTGTAAGCTACCAGTTCCTAACAGTGTTTGAGGACAATGAGAGCTAGGTGGGATTTGCTTAATTAACAGGTATTCTAGTGGGATGAATAGTAAGTTACCCTATAGAGATGAGTTTTGAAGGGCGTTTTGAAGTTTGAGCGGGAGAGAGCTGGATGCTATGTAAAAGGGAGTTCCAGAGAGAGGGAACAGCTTGAGTAAAATCTTGCAGGTGTGAGCATGAAGAGGTGATACGGTTGGAAAAAAGCTTCAGTCCATTTGAGGAGTGCAGAGGTCCTGCATGGTAGTATCAGTTAATGAGGGAGACAATGTAAGGAGGAGCTAAGGAGTGGAGGGCTTTGTAGGTTAATTGTATCCTAGAGCAGTCAGGGAGCTAGTGGAGTGTGTTGCAGAGAGGGGCAGCTGAATTGGAATGGCAAGTGAGAAAGATGAGCCTGGCAGCTGTGTTTTGAATAGATTGCAGGAGAGAAAGATGAGCCAGAGGTAAGCCAGTCAGGAGGGTATTGCAGTAGCCAAGGCGATTGATTGCAAGTATTTGTTCAATGATTTTGGTGGTTTCTTCAATGAGAAACTGGCACATAATGCACACAATATTTCTCAGGTGCAGACAACAGGTTCTGGCTAGAGACTGAAAATGGGGAACAAAGAAGAGATCCCGCCAAAGGTGCCATCCATTTAAAAGGAAAAACAAACAAAGAGAAAAAGCTTGCCGGCAGAGGCGCTAGCTGAGGAGATCAAAAGATCTCCTCTCACCAGCCCTATGCATGGTGAGCAGGCGGCATGGTGTCTGTGCAGTGCACAGACATCCTTCCATGCTGCCTCTTGCGATCCCAGTGATCCCTGAACACTGATCTGATATCAGAGAGCCAGGGGACATGTGAGCAATGTTGGTTATGTTCTGCGGTGCTGGACTAAATCCTGTGTGTGCAATGTAGTGATGGGGCATGTCCTGGGTATGTAATGTGGTGATGGGGCTTGTCCTGTTTGTGCAATGTGGGTGATGGGGCATATCCTTGGTGTGCAATGTGGGTAATGGGGAAAGTGCTGGGGTTCTGGGGCAATTCCTGTGTGTGCAATGTGGGCAGTGGGACATATCCTTGGTGTACAATGTGGATAACAGGGCATGTCCTATGGTGCTGAGGCATGTCCTGGGTGTGCTATGTGTGTAATGGTGCATGTCCTAGGTGTGTAATTTGCATGTCCTGGAGTGCTGGTATTAGTCCTGGATGTGCAGTGCAGGTGATGGGGAATGTCCTAATAATGTTTAATGCCATGTTGTATTTTTTTAAGATATGGTTCTGTTTATCCACCTTGTTAGCATGGTAGAATTGAAATAAATAAAGGTGGAAAAATAGATCTATTTAGGAAGGAGAGGGGGAGGGTTATATGTGGGCAGGGATTCTATCTAGGTGTGGCTTACACATAATGGTAACAAGGGGGCCCAATGATCTCTACTTGGGCTGTACTTTAGAGGATAAATTACATATATTTTACTTTTTCTCCCTTGCACCCATCACAGCTGATCAACTGTGGATGGGTAAGCAAATTTCATCATGCTACCTGCAGCTAGTATGCAGGAAAAGTGAGGGGCATTTGGCAACTGGATTATAAAGGATCATATAGACTCCTGTTATATAGGAAAACATTGTGTAACTTTAAAAAGACACGCCATTTACTCAAAAGTTATCCTGAAAGCTGATTGACATTTGAAATACTGAATCTAAAGTCTGTGGCCATATGAAATACATTGTACTATCCTTGAAGCACCTGCTCACATGAGTTGCTGTGAAGACTGGAACTTGCCCTAGACATCATGAACTCATGGTCAGGAGAGTGTGCTCATTGAAATCCATGACACATTGCTATATATTTGGATGCACTGTAAGTATTGTGTATTTGCATACCCGTGAGTCAGTGATAGGCGTGTGGTTACCATTTTGCATCTGATTAAGTACTTGGATTAGCAGTCATGTCATAAGACCAGAAAATGAGCTGTCCTCTGAGTAAAAAAACATCTGGACAAATAGTCTTTTTAGATAATGCTGAGACTGGCTTTTAAACCTTTATATGTACCAAAGAATCAGACACTTAATTTTTTAATTTTTCATACACCAGAAAGTTGGTAACACTTATTGCAGCTGTACTGTTAATGCTAATAATGCCAAAAAGCAATCAGACTGATTACTGGGGATGTGAAAGCCATCTTTCTGTCAATCAGAATTTCTATTTGTAGTGTATATGACAATCTGCCCAGATGTTACTTATATCATGGAGTTATGTCACCATTACATGGTATTAAGTTGCAATATGTAAGTACTGGACAAAACATAGTAATTAGAATAATTAGCATTGAGAATTAAACTTGAAATTTAAGGTCAAGTGAATGCAGGTCGGGTTTATTGTAGCTCACTATGTAGACATACACAGAAACAGGTAAACGCCATGCGTTAGAATGAAGTTTTCACACAATGCTTCATTGGATACATACGCTGCATATAACTTTCACTTCTGCATGAAAGCACACAATATTGTGATGTGACTCTGTGTATCCCATGCTCCTTTTATATTCATGGGAGGGCACCAACATTCCTTGTGGTGGACATTTACTGGTATCCGTGATGGACAATTTAATAATGTTCTATGAACCTTCACAGACCTTGCCAAGGACTCTAGCAGGGCCGATCCTAGGGTCACGGGCGCCTTGGTGCAGGTTTTCTTTTTTTATATTATGAAATCCTCCCCTTTAGACACAAACTTTAATCTTAAAGAAAGATAGATATTTTGCCATAATACTGTGTAGTGGTTTTATTTATTTCTGTGATGAGTTTAACTACCGTTCCCATGATGCCCAACCAGCCAAAGTCTGGCTGAGCATCACTGGAAAATAAGTACACAAGGAGCGATAAATAATATTCCACCATGCTCACCATGTCAGTCACTCACTTGTCTCTCACTCCACATACCCTCATGTCTTTCTCTCTCTCTCTCCCCATACCCTCATGTCTCTCTCTCTCTTTCTCTCCATACCCTCATGTCTTTTTCTCTCTCCATACCCACGTCTCTCCACTCATACCCCATGTCTCTCTCCACTCATACCCCATCTATTTTTCCATGTTTATCTTTTTGTTCCACATGGTGGACTCTTTTTCTGCATATCTCTGTTTCTCATCCTATATCCCCATGTATATCTCCTGCATGTCTCTCTCACTCCTCATAACCCCATGTGTATCTTTCTCCCCCCACTCACCCCATAACCTCTATTTGTCTCTTCTCTCCGAATGTCTGTCTGCTTCCTCTGTGCCTTTAACATGTATGTCTCTCCCCCATATCTTTCTACTACACCTCTTACCGTCCATGTATTTGTCTCTTCCCATGTCCCTTTTCCATGACCCCTACTGACCTCATCTCAGAACTCAATTAGCGCTGCCTAGATCTCCCCGCATATATTGATGACTCTGACTGTTCTGTTCCGAAGCTCTGAGTCATCACTGTGCATGGAAAGAGCAGAAAGCGCTGACTGTTCTCCAAGAGGAAACATGGCGCCAATCTGCAGAGCTGGCTCTGAGGGGCAGCAAAGCAGCACATAGGCAGCCCATTTGCAGAGGTGTACCTAGGGTCTCTAACACTTTGCCCCATAGTACATGTTATTTTGCCCCATAAAAGATCCCACAGCATCACTTTGCCAATTAAAATGAGCCACCGTCTGGTACCAATTAACATGCCACAGTCACTTTGCCATTTACATTTGCAACAGCCAGTGTGCCCTGTTAAAAATGCCACAGTTTGCCTAGTAATATACCACTGTTAGTTTGCCTATTGATATGCCACAGACAGTTTTCCCATTTATATACCAATATTAGTTTGCCCATTAATAGACCACAGCCAATTAGCCCATTAATATTATATTGCTCATTAATATGCCACGGTTAGTTTACACAATAAATGCATCTCCTCTCCCGCCTACCGCCGTACTCACCTTCAAAAGTAAATGGCAAAGCATTTGCTCTGAAAAAAACCTCGTCTTATAATCAAGCAAATACGGTATATTGCGCATTCTTGGTTGTTTGTGGCACAAACAAATATATATACAAAAATCTATACGTGTGTATGCCATACTTGGATAAAGGTACTGAAGCGACGGACTGAAACATCACGTTGTTTATGTCTGAATAAACGTATAAAACGAATACATTTAGAAATACATTTGAATCAAAACCTGTGAGTGCTTGGATTATCTGTATGTATATTTATATGCATGTATATATATTTATATACAATCTATATATTACATTCTTGCACTCAACAAATGTAGATTTACACACATTCTTTATATCTGGCGTTCAACAAATCTATATTTATACTATATTTATATACATATATATATAAATATATATATATATATTTATATAGATATATACAGGGCCGGACTGGCCTACCGGGATACCGGGAAAAATCCCTGTAGGCCGCCTACCCTGGGGCTGTTTTAAGAATTTCGGCAGCCGAGTCCCTTTAAGAATTTCGCCGGCCGCATCCCTTTAAAATTTCGGCGGCCGCGTCCCTTTAAAATTTCGGCGGCCGCTTCCCTTAAAGAAATTCGGCTTCACCCAGAGCCTGCTGAGCTGGAGAGGAAGGGGAGGGGGCTTCTGCTGCGTGCAACCTGAGAGGAAGCTGCCGGACTGCAGGGTAAGGTATATACAGTATGGTGCTAGGGAAAGTGAGTGTAAGTGTGTGAGTGAGTGGCAGAGTGTAAGTATGTGAGTGAGTGGCAGAGTGTAATTATGTGAGTGAGTGGCAGAGTGTAAGAATGTGAGTGCAGAGTGTAAGTATGAGAGTGCAGAGTGTAAGTATGTGAGTGCAGAGTGTATGTGAGTGAGTGGCAGGGTGTAAGTGAGTGAGTGGCAGGGTGTAAATGTGTGAGTGAGTGGCAGAGTGTAAGTATGTGAGTGAGTGGCAGAGTATAAGTGTGTGAGTGAGTGGCAGAGTGTAAGTGTGTGAGCGAGTGGCAGAGTGTAAGTGTGTGAGCGAGTGGCAGAGTGTAAGTATGTGAGTGAGTGCCAGAGTGTAAGTATGTCAGTGAGTGCCAGAGTGTAAGTATGTCAGTGAGGGGCAGAGTGTAAGTGTGTGAGTGGCAGAGTGTAAGTGTGTGAGCGAGTGGCAGAGTGTGAGTGTGTGAGCATAATTAATGGGGCCCATGTGTGAGGCATAATTAATGGGGCCCCTGCGTGAGGTATAATTAATGGGGCTCCTGTATGAGGCATAATTAATTGGGCCCCTGTGTGAGGCATTATTGGTAGGGGTTCCTGTGTGTGGCATAGTTAGTGGGCTCCTGTATGTGGCATAATTTTTGGTGCTCCTGTATGGCATATTTAATGGGCCAATTGACTGTCATTACTAAGGAATCTGCTTGACATGGTATTGGAGGAAATCAAGGGGGGTGACACCCTTAGTTATCGTACCAGGTGACACCAACCCTAGTGCAATCTAAGTCATTTGTGTGCAATCTACATGCTGTGATACCTACTAGGTGCTGGGGTAAGTCCTATGAGTGTAATCTGAAAGCTATAGTAAAACCTGGGTGCTGGGGCAAGTCCTGGAAGGGAAGTTTGGGTGCTGGGGTAAATCCTTGGACAAGTTATGGGTGCTGGGATAAGTCCTATGAGTGCAATCTGCATGCTAGGGTAAGTTCTGTGAGTGCAATCTGAATGCTGGGCTAAGTCGTGTGAGTGTAGTCTGGGTGCTGGGGTAAATCAATATAGCCACCCAGTGTGTACACAAGGTTATAGCTCACAGAATTCCCTAATTATATATACCCCTGCACAAGGCAATTTATATAACCTTGTGTACTGGTTGCTATGTGTTTCCCTGTGCATGGGGTATATATCAGAGCAGTACGTTAGTTATAATATTGTGTACATACTGGGGGCATATTTTGCCCTGTGCAGGGGTATGTACCAGTCTTATCTATAAAATAATACACCTTTCAAATGTGTTGTAAAATGCATGGATTGTCCGTTATGAACAAGAAAATAAATATGCAATTCTATGGGGCTGGTATACTATAATTTCCAGGGCTGGTTTTTATTCCCAGTCCGGCCCTGGATATATATATATATATATAGGTTTTACAATATAGTAGACAAAAAAAGTTACAACTTGTGTACTAGTTTGCCAAACCCCCCAAAAATCAGAAATTAAATCTCTGATTGGATCTATAGCACTATACACCTTTAATATCAGATAAAGAATTGTTTTGCACTTCATTACAGTTAATTTCCCATAACTTATACATTTCCAGAAATCTTTTTTTTAATTTGACATTTTAATGGTTGTGTTGGGCAAAGGTGTAATTAATAGCATTGCAATGCTTTAAAGTAGAGCTTTAAATTATATGTCACATAATTGTGTTTAAAGCTACCTACTGACTGTTTAACTTAGTGGAAATAACAGCTGTGATCTGAAATATGTCTTCCTTGTGCAGTCAGGCTAATCTTTCACCTGGGCACCCGGTATGACTGAAAGGAAACAGTTGCTGTCATATTCACTTTACATGGAAAATGATTACATGTCTGTCTAATCGTGAATACTTAAGTCACAGCACTTAATAGCTGTTATTTTATATGACCGGTAAGGAACACAGCACTGAATTTCATGAATACTTTTGACCTAGCTTTCATTTGTACAAATTATTAAACAAAACAATCTCCAAAGCTTACATGATGTCTTTTGTGAAAGTTACAGGGTTAATTATTAGTTGATGAATATATCCTTATTTGTTTTGCATACAAGATATAATTGGATTTTTAGTTTTTTTTTTTTAATAACTGATAGTTAGCATGGTGTCTATACTATTGTGTATAAATTTAAAAGATAACTGTAACGCTCGGGACAACATTTTCAATTTGCCTATTTTTCAAACTCTACTATTAATGCTTAATGATAGTCCTTGCTATAACTAAAATTAAATGGCAAACAAATCTCCTGCATCAGAAACATAGGGGGGGGGGGGGGGGGGGTGGTATGACTGAAGTTGGACCTGTACCTTACTCCTTTTATTTTGTATTTCCTTCTGGTTAAAGGTTCTAGTCATAAGACGAGAGCTCTCTTGAGTTTGTTGGTAAAAATGTCTGTTCTATAGTTTAGTTATGCTGCTTGGTTAAAGCTAAATACTCTCTGTGGCATCTGTCGAGAGTGGGTCTGATTTTGAGTTTTTTGAATGATTGTATGTATAACCTATGTAGTTATAAAAAAGAATTACTTGTTCACAAAGCACCAAAATAATACAATACTATATACATTGGAATATGGAATAAACTATAAAAATATATTGCATATAATATATTGGATACAACTTGCATTGTCCATTATTAGTGATTGAGGTTACATACACAATTTTATAGATGCATATTAGTGATGGGAAGTGCCTCCCTTTGGACTAACCACTTGCTTAACTTTGGCATCCATGACACAGCCTACTGAACTATGCTGTCTTTACCCTGTTGCTTCCTCGAAGAAGATCTTTACCAGCTCCTGGACCGTGAACCATGCCTCCGCGACCGCCTCCTACAACCTCGAACAGGCACTAAACTATCCCTACTTCTCCACACCGCTTGGTCTGGCTGCCATCACTGTTAGAATTGTACTCACTATACCCCTTCTTCCTGAAACCGGGCCCCACTGCTCCATATACATCCGAATCCCACCAGCATTCATAATATCCAGGCCTGGGACATAGCCTCCGGTGGCCTTGAGCCAAACCCTTGCCCCTCTGGCACCTTTGTCTTACCTTAACGCCATAGCTCACTTAAAGCCATTCTGGTCATGTTTTAATGTAACATTGTTTAAGTGCATTAGTTCTACCACCAGTTAGCACTAGGAAGTAATGGTATGTTGTTCTTTTGTTTATCTAAGATAACGGATTCATTAAAAGCTTCATGTAGGCTACAACAGAGAACTATAGGATACCAGAAACTTACTGTGAAAGGGAGGAAATGATCAGAAAACTGGACATGCTGGAAGGAGAAGAAGAAGCATCATGGCAGAGACCAACACTGTTTAGATAATCTTTGTATTGCAAGTATGACATAGGAAGCTGTGCTTTTATCTTTGACTAGTTAAGTGCCAAGAAGCTGGGGCAAGTTTAGTGCCTAGCATTGTAACTAACATTAGAAAGTAACTTCATAAATTCTTACATATCTTCTTAAGCAACCTGGTATCATGAGACATTTTGGACAATGGACACTATAGGAGTGATGTTGTATGTTGAGCCTCTCTGAAGCTAGGTACACATTATCTAATTAATACAATATTGTATAAAATAGAATCATTGTCTATAACTATGGTGTGATATCCTGTTTGATATATTGTTTTTCCACCGGAGGTGGTCATAAAGTATATCATTATGTATCATCCCATCTCTTGGTATTACTGTCACGTTCAGGAGCGAGGTTGGAACCGCTTTGCAGAGAGATAGAGGTTAGTGCAACGAACCCCGGTAATAGAACAGAATTCTTCCGCCTGAAGGAAGTCCACCTTATGGTTGAGCCTCAGGTTTCGTTCCCCCTGGTCTTTTGCACTCTGTACTACTACCAGAGTATCGAAGCGAAACTAAGGTACTGGACTGGAAGCTGTAACAGGACCGAAGCGGAGGTGCAGGATAGGATGCTGAAACAGGACCGAGGCGAAGGTAACAGGGACACAGGCAAAAGAGTAGTCAGGCAGGCGATAAGTCGAGGCTGGCAGAGTTCAGGCGAAGTCAAAACAGGCAACAGGTCAGGACAGGCGGCAAACAGGCAAGGTCAGGTAGCAAAGTACGGCAACAGTGATATAGACGAGGAAGTACAAAAACGCTAGTAAAGGCTCAAGGCACTACCACAGGCAAAGGTTGAATGCAGACTGAGCCTTTAAATATCCCTCCAAGGCAAGTCTCCGCCTCTGGGATGAAAATGAGGCTTGGAAAGCAAACTAGGAAGTAGCATATAAAACCAAGAAGTCTCCGCCTCTGGGATGAAAATGAGGCTTGGAAAGCAAACTAGGAAGTTGCATAAAAACCAAGATGGCGCCGCCGTGTGGAAGGGACTTCTATGGCAATAGCTAATTCTTAGGTAGCGTATAGTGTGGAGGAGTATGCGCTGCACTGCGTAAGCGCATGCGTACATTTTCTGGAATCATAGCAGCGGATCCGGGACAGGACCTTGTGGTAAGTATTACACGCGCAGAAGAAGTGCGTGTCAAGCGGCGGCTAAGGTAAGCAGGACGTGTCCTGCAGCGCGACGGCACTGATGTGACACTACCCCCCTCCCGACGGGCGCAGTACGGGCGCCCGGAACCCGGTTTATCAGGAAAACGAGCATGAAAAGAGCGCACCCTAGAAGGAGCATGGACATCAGTAGAATCAACCCATGATCTCTCTTCAGGGCCATAACCCTGCCAGTGAACAAGATACTGCAAACGACCCCTGTAATGTCTAGAATCGAGGATAGAGGACACCAAATATTCTTCTTGACCTTGCACCAGAACAGGATCAGGAGGACGAACAGGAGGGGAGAATTGATTAGAAACCACAGGTTTAAGCAAGGAGACAATGAAGGTATCATGAATACGCATGGAAGGAGGCAGTTCAAGCGAATACGAGACATCGTTGACACAAGAGTGAATCTTATGAGGTCCAATATATTTAGGACCGAGAGTATAGGAGGATTGTCGAAGATGGAGATTCTTAGTGGACAACCAAACCAAATCACCAGGCTTGAAAGAGTAAATACGAGACCTCTTCCTATCGGCAAAGGATTTCTGTGTTTGCTTCACAGCAAGCAATTGTCTGGATAAGGCAGTCCAATGAGAAGTGAGATCAGCAATAGCGTGGTCCGCGGCCGGGATGTTCGATGGACTAGGTTCCAGAGGCCAAAGGGAGGGCTCAACTCCGTACATGGCACGGAAGGGTGACATTTTCAAGGAACTATGATATGCACAATTGTAAGAGAGTTCCGCAAGGTATAAAAAAATCAACCCAATCAGACTGGTCGTTGTCAACATAAGACCTGAGATATTGCTTCAAAACCTGGTTTGTTCTCTCAGTTTGTCCATGGGTTTGGGGATGGTAAGTAGAGGAGAATTTCAGAGAAATACCAAGCAGCCGACAAAGTGTTCTCCAAAATCTAGAGACAAATTGAGTACCACGATCAGAGACAATGGATTGAGGAACCCCGTGGATCCGCACTACCTCTTTTAAAAAGACTTGAGCAAGGGCAGCTGTGGAGGGTAATTTCTTCAACGCAATGAAGTGGGACAATTTAGAAAAGAGATCCACAACTACGAGGATAGTAGTATTACCCCGAGACTGCGGGAGGTCGGTAATGAAATCCATAGCTATATGGGACCAGGGTTGTTTAGGAACAGGCAATGGACATAAGAAACCATAGGGCTTGGTTCTGAGTGTCTTACATCGAGCACATTTAGCACAAGCAGTAACGTAATCACGGGCATCACGGGAGAGGGTAGGCCACCAAAAATATCTATGGAGAAGAAATTTAGTGTTGGCGACTCCCCTATGTCCGGCGATGGGAGAGTCATGCGCCCAGGACAGTACTGCCGTTCTAAATCTAGGTTGGACAAAATAACGGCCAGGGGGGCATCGCAGGCCCTTCGGTCTAGGATATTGAGTTCTGGAAATCCATTGTAACAGTACTGGAGAGACTACTGCAATGATCTGAGTGGAAGGGAGAATCGTGTCCTCTTTAGGAATGTAGGTAGCCCGTTCATGTATTCGTGACAAGGCATCTGCTTTTTTATTTTTGGAGCCGGGACGGTAGGTCAGTACGAAATTGAATCGGGTAAAAAATAATGCCCATCTGGCCTGTCGGGGATTAAGTCTTTTAGCCTTCTCAATGTAAAGGAGATTCTTGTGATCGGTCAGAATGGTAATAGGAATAATTGTGCCTTCCAATAAATGTCTCCATTCTTCCAGGGCCATTTTAATGGCTAGTAGTTCCTTATTACCGACATCATAATTACATTCAGCAGATGTGAACATTTTAGAAAAATAAGAGCAAGGATGAATACGATTGGTTGTTTGATCTCTCTGTGACAAAATAGCTCCAGCACCGAATTCTGCTGCATCAACCTCCAAAATAAAAGGTAATTTAGGATCTGGGCGATGAAGTATAGGAGCTGTAATAAAAGCTTTTTTGAGTTTTTTGAAGGCTTGGGTGGCATGGAGAGGCCAGGTTTTAGGATTAGCACCTTTTCTGGTGAGCTCTGTTATGGGTGATACTATTTTAGAGAAGTCTCTGATTTTCTGTAGTAGTTGGCAAACCCTAAAAAGCGTTGGATGCCTTTTAGGTTGGTGGGAGGTGGCCAGTCTTCAATAGCCCGAACTTTGTCAGGGTCCATCTCGAGGCCGTTTCTGTAATGATGTAGCCCAGAAACTTGTTTTTATTCTTTTCAAATTCGCATTTCTCAGCTTTGGCGAATAACGTATGTTCTCTCAAGCGTTGGAGTACTTGTCTTACTTGAATCCGGTGTTCTTGGATATCTCGGGAGTAGATTAGAATATCGTCCAAGTATATCATGACATGGGACAATAACATATCACGGAAGATATAATTCATGAAATTCTGAAACACTGCGGGTGCGTTACATAGGCCGAAGGGCATCACTAAGTATTCGTAGTGGACATATCTGGTATTGAATGCCGTCTTCCATTCGTCATTCTCGCGGATACGGATGAGATTGTATGCCCCACGCAGGTCTAATTTGGTAAACACCGTAGCTTCCCTGAGTTGATCATGTAATTCAGCTATCAAAGGTAGAGGGTATTTATTTTTTACAGTGATTTTGTTTAATCCTCGATAGTCGATACATGGTCTGAGTGAGCCTTCCTTTTTAGCTACGAAGAAAAACCCTGCCCCCGCAGGAGAGGAGGATGGTCTTATAAAGCCCCTTTTAAGGCTTTCGTCAATGTATTGTGCTAATGCTTGATTTTCTGGTTTAGAGAGGGGATAAGTATGTCCAGAAGGAGGCGAAGTGCCGGGCAAGAGTTCGATAGCACAATCATAGCTTCTATGAGGAGGGAGAGTTTCAGCACGTTCTTTAGAAAAGACATCTAGAAATTCCCAATAATGAGCAGGAACTATAGATCGAGGATCTTCAGGGGTAAGTTCAAGAACCGAGTAGACCTTGATAGGCTGATGACAACACGTATTCTTGCATTGATCACTCCAGGCAGTAATCTCACCTTGAGACCAATCGATGATGGGGTTGTGTTTCTGTAGCCATGGCATACCCCATATGACTGGAAGAAGAGGACTACATAGGGCGTCAAAGGTGATCTCCTCAGAGTGGAATATCCCAATCTTAGCTTCTAATAAAATAGACTCTTCAGAAATGAATCCAGTACCGAGCGGAGAGCCGTCTAAGGAAGCAATGGGACTACTTTGTTTTTTGTAAGTAAAGAGAATCCCTTGTTGCATAGCCCAATTCTTGTCAATAAAATTTCCATCAGCTCCAGACTCAATGAAGGCTTGTGTGGTCACTTGGTGACCTTTCCACCGGAGCGTGATTGGTATTAACATTCTGGGATGAGAAGGAGGCATAAGGACAGAAATGCTCAGTGGATTGCCCCTTTTTTCCACTAAGCACGGAAGTCCCTGTTTCTGAGGACAGTACCGGGCCATGTGTCCTTTTTGACCACAATATAAACAAAGACCCTTGGACCTCCTCCTTTGTTTTTCCTCCTCAGACAAGCATAACACGGGCCCAATCTCCATAGGTTCTGCTGGATGGCTAGAGGTTTCTTGACTGGGATTCTGAGGGAAATAGGTGGGTTGAAGTTTGAAAAACCTGGGGTTCCTGTCCCGATCTCTCTCTCTCTCATTACGCCTTTCTTGATTGCGAGCATCAAGTCTTAAGCAGAGTGCAATTGTACTTTCTAGATCATCTGGTAAGTCACGGTACGTGAGAGCATCTTTAAGGGAGTCATTAAGGCCTCTTCTGAAGGCCACTCTGAGTGCACTTGCGTTCCAGTCGGTCTCATAAGCAAGAGTCCTGAATTCTATAGCATACTGAGCTACCGTCTTCCTACCCTGGGTTAATTCCATGAGACTAGATTCAGCGGATTCTCGTCTACCGGGTGCATCGAAGACAGCACGAAATGCTGAAATGAAAGATTCAGCATTATCCAGGAGTGGGGAGTTTCTTTCGAGTAATGGAGAGGCCCAGGCCAGAGCTTCGCCCCTAAGTAAATTAATAATGAAGGCCACCCGAGATGAGTTTGAGGCAAAGGTCTGAGGTAGAGTCCGAAAGTGTAGGAGGCATTGATTGAGAAACCCTCTACATTCCTTGGGAGCTCCTGCATATTTATCTGGGACCGGCATTTTTGGAGTTTTAGCAGCTCCATGGGCACCTAAGTCAGATGGTTCTGGAGCTGGTACCGAACGGGCTGCTGCTGGAGGGGCCGTCGTCAGAGGTCTTAGTAATTCAGTGACGGTGTCTAGTTTCTGATCAAGACTCTGGAGCTGTGATGCATGGGAAGCCAAGATCTGGTCCTGATGGTCTTGTCTAGAAGACACTCGGGCTAAATCTGCGGGTTCCATAGTAAGGAACCGCTTTGCAGAGAGATAGAGGTTAGTGCAACGAACCCCGGTAATAGAATAGAATTCTTCCACCCTGAAGGAAGTCCACCTTATGGTTGAGCCTCAGGTTTCGTTCCCCCTGGTCTTTTGCACTCTATACTACTACCAGAGTATCGAAGCGAAACTAAGGTACTGGACTGGAAGCTGTAACAGGACCGAAGCGGAGGTGCAGGATAGGATGCTGAAACAGGACCAAGGCGAAGGTAACAGGGACACAGGCAAAAGAGTAGTCAGGCAGGCGATAAGTCGAGGCTGGCAGAGTTCAGGCGAAGTCAAAACAGGCAACAGGTCAGGACAGGCGGCAAACAGGCAAGGTCAGGTAGCAAAGTACGGCAACAGTGATATAGACGAGGAAGTACAAAAACGCTAGTAAAGGCTCAAGGCACTACCACAGGCAAAGGTTGAATGCAGACTGAGCCTTTAAATATCCCTCCAAGGCAAGTCTCCGCCTCTGGGATGAAAATGAGGCTTGGAAAGCAAACTAGGAAGTAGCATATAAAACCAAGAAGTCTCCGCCTCTGGGATGAAAATGAGGCTTGGAAAGCAAACTAGGAAGTTGCATAAAAACCAAGATGGCGCCGCCGTGTGGAAGGGACTTCTATGGCAATAGCTAATTCTTAGGCAGCGTATAGTGTGGAGGAGTATGCGCTGCACTGCGTAAGCGCATGCGTACATTTTCTGGAATCATAGCAGCGGATCCGGGACAGGACCTTGTGGTAAGTATTACACGCTCAGAAGAAGCGCGTGTCAAGCGGCGGCTAAGGTAAGCAGGACGTGTCCTGCAGCGCGACGGCACTGATGTGACAATTACGTACTTACATAATTTAACAGTATTCTGAATCAAGTAGATGCATTGTCGTACTGTTAGTCTTGTTTGTCTACATTATGCTATTAATCATTTAATTAAAACATATTAGCATAATTTAACATAAATCTGGCCATTACTAAAACATATATGATTTTTAAACCAGTTAAAACTGAAGGATCAAAATCTACACTGCTTTTATGTAACCAGATGTGCATATTTTAAGAAATTGTCTACCTATTTTTACAAAGGTATAAGGAAGAGGTTTAACTTTGCCGGTAAGATTCCTTTTTTCCATCATTAATGTGCATTATTGAAATACATGTACTATATCACATTCTAAAACTGCAAAGAGAGTAAAAATGTTACTCAATTATAATTGAAAAAACTCAAATAGTACAGTTTCTTTATTGGCACTAACCTGCATCATCATAATTATCTTAATGTTCTGTAATTATACATTTCCGTTCTCAGGTTTAACTACACTGCTTTATTCTCAAGCCTATAAAAAATGTTTTCCACTTTTTCTCGTTATACAGAAGCACGTCTCAGCTTGTAAAAATGAATCACAGAGAAGGGCATGCACAAACCATCCAATCTATAATTACATGCTGTCATTGATATCCTAGATCTTTTATGAAGGAGTTTTTTGATGATAAAATGAGTCTACACAAACATTAAATGTTGTGGCAACAATACACCATGGCTCATAGTCAGAAAGGCAAGTTGGCAAACTATAATCATAACACAAGAAACATTTATTTTTTGCAGATTTTTTTCTTCTGCTATATTTACTTAGAGAAGAGCAATTTATATTATGTTGTTAAATAAACTCAACTACCGTATTTATCGGCGTATAACACGCACTTTTTCTACCTGACAATAGGGGGCAAATGAAATAAAAAAAATCTTAAACTTACCTCGTTCCTGCTCTGTCCCCCGGTGCTCTGAAGGTGCGTGGCTGTGAGGGAAGCTTTGTGAGCTCCCCTCCATCGCGCGGTCAACAAAGTGTGTTTTTTTTACAGCCACGGACCTTCCCTCACAGCCACGGACCTTCAGAGCACCAGGAGACGGAGCAGGAACGAGGTCAATACTGGGGTCTGGGGAAGGGGGGGAGGAGGGTGGCACAACGAGCATACTAAGGGGCAATATCCTGGCATATTAAATGGCATATTGGGGGCAATATCCTGGCATATTAAAATGGCATATTGGGTGCAATATCCTGGCATATTAAATGGCATAATGGGGGCAAAATCCTGGCATATTAAATGGCATATTGGGGGCAAATCCTGGCATATTAAATGGCATATTGGGTGCAAAATCCTGGCATATTAAATGGCATATTGGGGGCAAAATCCTGGCATATTAAATGGCATATTGGGGGCAATATCCTGGAATATTAAATGGCATATTGGGGGCAAAATCCTGGCATATTAAATGGCATATTGGGGGCAATATCCTGGCATATTAAAATGGCATATTGGGCTTCAAAGTTCTTTATTTGAAATTTAAGTTTTTTTTCCTGAAATTTCCTTCTTAAAATGAGGTGCGTGTTATACGCCGGTCCGTGTTATACGCCGATAAATACGGTATTTTGAAATGTAGAATCACAAAAGTGAGAAAGATAGATAAAATGTATCATTTTTCCAACTCAGGTATTAATGCAGTTTAATTATCTTGTCAGATCACCACCATTCACTCTTTAGTGAATAGACCTCATATATGGAAATGTTTATGCGTCGTACTGGAGATGCAAGCTACTGACGTAGAACAACGCGGGAATGCATTTTCGGCTATATTTTTCCCTCTATTTCTGCAGTTTATTATACTATCATTTAACTGTTGATCGTCTTCTATTTGTTTACTTAACCACTATAGAACATGTTGTGTTATGTTCCAAAACATTGTGATATCACATAAAACCACACTTGCCAAATCTCTAAATAATGTATCCTGAAACCTGTAAGCATCTAGAGAATAGATTTGAGAAAACACAATTATGAGCATTATTGTTCATTTTTGGCATGTGTTCTTCTTTTGAATCTTCATAACACCCTAGCAGGGTGAGATTTCAGGAAAAATCCTTAGCGCTGGTTTAATATTTTAGGTCCATATAAATTATGTGGATCACTTGCATGTACTAAACATCCACAGATGAGCAAAGATATCCATATATGGATACATTTCACCTATTCTTATTTATGGGCTGATTATCTTTAATGTATTAATCAGTAACTTGGAAGAAGGTACTGAAAGCAATGTCTCAGTTTTTGAGAGATGACACAAAATGATGTAAGGTGATAAAGTCAGAGCAAGATGTCAAAGGGATAAGTGCAAATGGATTTACACAAAATGGGAGAATGACCAGTTAATGTGGTTTAATATTACATGAGATAAATGTTATATTATGTACTTGAGTAATAAATAAAATGCTAATTATACTGTACATTTTGTCTGTTGTCTAATTTCTCTATTGAAAAGGATTTGGGTGTTCTTGTTGACAATTGACTGTGCAATTTCAGGCAGATATTACATGTATTAAAAGTGGAATAAGAGCTCAGAACATAGTTTTGCTTCTTTATAAATCATTGGTAAGATCTCATCTGAAAAGGTGCAGTTTGGGATTGTCTTATTGATATGATAAAACGTATGGTCAAGGTCAGTACAAAGATCTTTTTGGAGATCTCGTTATGACTCTTGCCTTCAGGACAACACATGGGCACCCCTTAAGAATGGAAGAAAGGAGCATTCATCTTCAAAATAGTGAAGGTTTTCTTTACTGATAGAGCAGGTAAATTGTGGAATAGATGACCATCTGAAGTCCTTTTGGCTGATTCAATAAATAAATTACAAAAAAATGCTTGGATGTTTTTCTAGATATAAAATGCAAACAGGGTCATCAAGAGAAAAAGTAGATCAGGTAATGTTGATCCAGAGTAAGCTCAACTGCATTGGAGTCAAGAATTATTTTTTTTCCCCTTTGAGAAGACATTATTTTCTCAGTGGTTTTTCTGGATCATTTAATATGGGTATGCCGAATGGTTGAACTTGATGGACTATATGTTTTTCTTCCTCCTAAATAACTAAGCAACAACATAAAAACTGCTGCCTGACATGAAAACTATTGAATATTCAGTCACATTTTATGACCCTATGATCCTTAGCCTACGTCTCCCCCTCCCGTTGGTTTAGATATGTGGTACTCGGCTGTGCTTGCGTCCTCTTTATTTGAAGTGTTATAGATAAATGTTGCCTTTTTAATGGATTATAATGATCTTATTAACTTTTTGTCAGGGAAACAGCTGTGTAACCATGTCTTTATGCAGCATAATGACTAATAACTACAGTCAAAGGCTGGACTGTTTGCATCTCATCCCCATAGCGGACTTGAACATAGTTAGGATACCTAATGTGCATAATGTTTTTCTTATGATAGGTGAGCCTATGTTTAAGTGTGGGATAAAACATGTTCTGCCACCATACCATTCACCAATTATTCTGTGTTCAACACGGTGGATTGTAACTTTCCATCTTCTGAGTGGATTTATCATTCAAACAGTAGAGCTCTCGGATATTTCAACTGTATTCCTGTTTTGTGTTATGGTAATGTTAGTGTCTTAACTTTGCAAGCTCTTTTATAAGAGTTCAGTAAACTTTTTCATATGTATAAATACAACATTATGTCTATATGATTTACTTCTCCGTACATCCTGGATCTGCTTTGGACCTTCTCTGAGTAAAACAACAAATCAATAAATACATATTTGTCAATTAAAATAAATAAATAATGAAAAGGGTTGTACCAAATGTTGTCCCTTAGAAAGGTCACTGATAGTACCCTCCAGTCCAAAAGGCATCTTGTGAGCTATGTAAATGTCAACATAATAATAATTTTAGAATCTTAAAATATCCAAAATCTTACAAATGAAAGCAGTATCTTAGCCTGATTTTTTTGTCCAAGTATATGTGAAGAGTGCAAGCAGTATCAAAAAAAGAAAAATATTTTTGTGTAAAGATTGTTAGAGGCTCAAATACTACAGTATCATATGTATTATGTATCATACTACTTGCCCAGCAGGATTAAATGGGTTTCAAGTACATAGAATCTAAGTAAAAACACATTCTTTTATAGTTAGTGCTAATTTTAATGAAGATAAAGTGCACTATTTTTGACCTGTGGCTTACCTCATCATATTCAAGCTTACATAAAATAAAATAGATAATGTCTTGCATATCTAGACTTATCTTACATAAATTAAGTCATTTTGTATGGTTTTGTCACCAATGGCAAATAATCAAACCAGTAATATATAAACTATTGTTTGACCAAATTTGCCTTTTTTCCCCACAATGATACTTTTAAAGACAAACTTTGGCATTGGCAAGTTGGACATCCTAAAACTGGCAAACATCTGTTTTAAACTAAAATATACTGATGAGATTTGAGCAGACATTAAGTTAGATCTGCAAGCTGAAGATGTTTCTCCACAGTTTGCTAACTGTATGGTGTGGATCTGAGCCTGGATAAGGAGCATGCTGTTAAATCAGTGTGGTTGGCTGCTCTGGGTCAAACGTTCCACAGGCTTGTGATTGAACAATTTGCGCTTAGAATTTCATGAACCATATCCACCATTTGAGTCTGTGATCAATAAATATATTTAGACTTTTTATTGGTCATACTATATTCTTGATTCTTTTATTGAGTCTAACTGGAGTCAGTCTAATAGTAATCATTTTTCACTAATATGACCTCTAGATAATCAGTAAGTGGCCCTATTTACTCGCTCATTTTTCTTTTTCAGCATCTACTCATTCAGCTTGTTTGATGGCTTCTTCTGTCTCTAGGTCACATCTTGTATAGGCCTATATTGGAACTAAATATCTTACAGCAATAAAGAAAGATTATATTCTTGGTGCCAGAAACACTTTCTAAAATCCGTTATCACTATGTGTTATATTTAATAAAACAATGGTATCAATCAAATAATCTATCCATTATCCTGTTTCTGGACAGTACTTTTTAGATTTAATTACCGTATTTATCGGCGTATAACACGTGCGGGCGTATAACACGCACCTCATTTTAAGAAGGAAATTTCAGGAAAAAAAACTTATATTTCGAATAAAGAACTTTGAAGCCCAATATGCCATTTTAATATGCCAGGATATTGCCCCCAATATGCCATTTAATATGCAGGATATTGCCCCCAATATGCCATTTTAATATGCCAGATATTGCCCCTAATATGCCATTTTAATATGCCAGGATATTGCCCCCAATATGCCATTTTAATATGCCAGGATATTGCCCCCAATATGCCATTTTAATATGCCAGGATATTGCCCCCAATATGCCATTTTAATATGCCAGGATATTGCCCCCAATATGCCATTTAATATGCCAGGATATTGCCCCCAATATGCCATTTAATATGCCAGGATATTGCCCCCAATATGCCATGATATTGCCCCCAATATGCCATGATATTGCCCCCAATATGCCATTTAATATGCCATGATATTGCCCCCAATATGCCAGGATATTGCCCCCAATATGCCATTTAATATGCCATGATATTGCCCCCAATATGCCAGGATATTGCCCCTTCGTATGCTCTTTATGCCACCCTCCCCCCCCCCCCCCTTCCCCAGACCCCAGCACTTACCTTGTTCCTGCTCTGTCCCCCGGTGCTCTGAAGCTGCGTGGCTGTGAGGGAAGGTCCGTGGCTGTAAAAAAAAACCACACTTTATTGACCGCGCGGCTGGAGGGAAGCTCACAACGCTTCCCTCGCAGCCACGCAGCTTCAGAGCACCGGGGGACAGAGCAGGAACAAGGTAAGTTTTAGATTTATTTTTTTTCGGCGTATAACACGCACACACCATTTCCCCCCTATTTTCAGGGATAAAAAGTGCGTGGTATACGCCGATAAATACGGTAGCTGGAAACTAAACGTTATTAATGCATTAATATTATGTAAATTTGTTGTTTTCCAAATATATGTATAATATGTCATATAACAGAACTGGTCAACGTCAGGAATATGGTCTTCAGGAATATTGTTCAGCCCCTATTTTGCTTTTAACGCTGAATAATTCTATTATATTACTTCCACCCAGTCTAAACCTTTGGATTGTATGTAGTCCTTGACAGTTGAACAACACTGGCATAACTCATGCTATACTACTGGACTAAAAGTAATATATAAATGGCATTCTGCTAACACTCACAAAATCAAGACCCAAACAATGTCCACTTTGTTCCTAATTTGTGTTAAATCTAATGACAGGCCTTGGGAAAGTAAATTTCAGTTGTACCGCACAATATTCATTGAAAATAGCAAATATTATTATACCTGACTTGGTAATACATTTTTGCATTTTAGATTTTACTTTTTTGTACAAGTGAATAAAGTGCATATTATTATAGTAAATGCACTAATACACTGATGTTCAGATGCGTCCTCTGTGGTGGCTAAAAGACACCAGATTATATTGTATTACCTCATGAAATTAATAATATCTGTCTCACCAACCTAAATGTCTGATTGGCATGCTGCCCTCCACATTAAAAAGCTGCTCAATAAAACAACAATTCAAAAATAGTCAAGATTGACATTGCTCATGTAGAGTGCTTGTCACTCTAAGGTGAATTACAGGTAAATTGAGGTGAGATTAATTCTTCATTGCATCAGTTTAGCTATACATTGTGCGGGGACAAAGTTTGTTTAACAGGGAAAACTCACTATGTTTGTCCCTGCACAATGTATAGGTAAAATGATGAGATGAAAAGTTTATCTCACCTCAACTCACCTCATCTCACCTGCAACTCACTTTCTAGTGAATAGCCCCAATAGATTGGAATGGATTGTTTCTGGAAAAAAAACATTTAAAGCAAGGTGGTATATTTTTAAAATGAAAACCAATGTGGCTTAAGACACATGAAATAAAAAGGGAGGCAGCATAATTTATAAAGTACAAAGATGCCAACAAAGGCTGCAAAACCGTGATCAAATGATCTAAATTGGAAAATGAGAAACTGATTACTAAGGAGAGTAAAACTAATTCCAATTCCAAGTATGTAAAAGGAAATTTGTTACCTAAAATGGGGAATTTGGTTAGTGAGAACAGGGTAGAAGCACATATTTTAAATAACTTTTCTTCTTCTGTTTATACCACGAAAGAACGGATGGCTGAGCACCTTCAAGCTGAATTTATGGAACTGTTACAGTAACCATGGGATGAGATGATGATGAGGAAAAAGTGCTTAAGCAATTAAACACTATTAAGGTACAAAAATACCTGAAGGTCGGATAGTATACACCAAAGGATACTTAAGAGCTAAACCTAGTTCTGGACAAACCATTATTTTTTATTCTTTCAGTTTAGGTATAGCGCCAATAGATTGGTAAGGTCTGATGTCCAGATTTTAAAAGGAACCAGCATCTCAGCCAGATTATTGAGCTTGTCATCATTGGGAGAAGGTTATTTGAAGGGTTGCTAAAAGTATACATTCAAGACTTACATCTTGAGTCAGAATATAATTTGTCAACATGGTTTTGTGGTAAATAAATCTTGTCAAATTAACAAAATTGCATTCTATGACAAAGACAGAGAAAATGGACAACTCTGCCATTCCCCTCCTGACTACTCATCACCTCCTGTCCTCCCCTCTTCCCATCATCTCCAACTCCAGAAAAAAAATGTAATACATATATAAATGTGTTTTGTCAAATAGAAGTGTATTGTGTATTAATTCAAACCATTTACATAAATGATTCAGATAAGGACTTGGTAGTTTTCGGTGCTCAGAACAAGACACCACCCAAATCTTCAGCAATACAAACAAAAGCAAGAGTTGAAATGTTGCCTGTGTCTTTGTGGATGTCAAAGGAGAAGGGAAGATCTTAGTTATGAAGAGGGAGACTAGTACAGTTGCATTTGTATTTGCTAGAAAAAAAAAATGTCTTAGAGAGGATATTATAACATTACATAAATATATGTAAGGCCAATAAAAATAACTCTCCAGTGACCTACTGATTAACAGAAAGATACAAAGAACAAGAGGTCATCCCTTGAGAATGGAAGAGTGAATATTTAATAAGCAACAAAGGAAGGCATTCTTTACTGTATGGAATTCACTGCCAAGAGAGCTGATGCTATCAAATACAATATATGCCATAAAAAGTGTTGGTTTTTTTTAATAGAAAAAGCAGAACATAGAGGATAGATAAAACTTACAACTTGTTGATCCAAGGAGAAATTGGATTGCCTTTTTTGAGTCAACAAGGAATACCCCCCCCCCCCCCCCCACCGTGTGGCAAAATTCAAAATCTGTTTACTAGGGAGGAGTCCTCACCGTCTTTTGGATCAAAAGCAGGTTGCATTGTAAGTATAGCCTAAATTACTTTTTTACTATAAAACTCTAAGCCAGGCCCTGGCCAGACCATCATTTTTATTTTAAGGGTTTATTTTATTTCAGGGATGGTGCCCACAAATTGTCATAAAGCAATGTGGTACCCATATTTAAAACTGGATCAACATCTCAGCCAAGAAATTACAGATCTGTAAGCTTTACATCTGTGGTGGGAAATCTATTTGAAAGGTTGTCAAGGGAGTATATTAAAAGAGTTCATCTTGAACAGGAATTTATGACAGACAGATCTTGTCAAACTAAATTAATTGCATTCTATGAAGAAGTGTGTAAAAATATAGATATGGGTGCTGTGGTGGATGTGATATACTAAGACTTTGCTAAGTCATTTGATATGGGTCCTCACAAAAAGATACTGTACAAATTGACTGAACTAGGCATAGGGAAAAACATTTGTCTCTGAATTGGCAATTGGCTGAAATATAGAATGCAAAGCGTGGTGGTAAATGGAAAGTTCTCAAATTGGCCAAATGTGGTAAGTGGAGTACCTGAATGATCTGTCCTGGATTTCCTTAAATTTAATTTGTTTATTAATGATCTCCTAGTGACCATAAGGAGCCCTGTCTTAGTGATTCCTGATGACACACTGTTCCAAGAACAGTGATTCCCCCCCCCCCCCCCCCATTGGAAACAGAATTAGAAATCGCTGTAATTTTTTTTTTTTTTTATTCGATGGACACAAGCCTTTCTTTCCAGGCTAAATACCTTGTTTATAGTTACTTTGTAACAATGTAACTATCACTTTAGCAACCTTTTTTCGCCTATGTAAACTATACAATGAAATATATATTGTTATCTATGAGTAGCCAAATCTTCCTAAACTGTTTTTTTTTCTTCTTGTTCTTGGCATGTTTGAAGTCAGAGAAATATTAAATAATGTATTACATTAGGATGTGGGCTTTAAACATGACAGCTTCTCAGATGGGAAGAGAAACCACTACAACCCCTTGGTCCTTAGTTAAATTATCAATTTTTGCTAAAGGCTGTTTGCAATTTAAACTCTCCCTCTGGAATGAACTTCTTTAAACCAAAATGAAATAAAATAAAGGTAAGTAAAAATAAATAGATTTTCCTATCGAAAGTTATTACTTCAGGAATGAAGAAGATAGATATTGATCTGTACCATCTATTACTATTACAGTCAGGTTCACAAAGATAGCTTTGGTACTCTATTCTAAGTAAACAGCCATTGCCTCTTCTAACTTAGCTTCCACTGAGAATTGGAGGAATTGCTTTTTTTCTTTTATTGAGACGGTTTAGGCTAAAATCTGCATTTCCTTTGTTTTTTTATTATCTTTTATTAAAATTAAAATGTTTGTGTTGTTTTCATCATCGGGATTATTACAAATTCTTAATATTGTTGGTATTTTAAAGTTTAACTGTTGACTGACATCTTAGTAACATATAGTTTCAGATTATTAATGGGCATGTGAGTAAGGGAGAAACTTATTTTACGCTAGTGAGCTTGGATTAATTAATAGCTTGGATTTCTCAGCCATGTTTTTGAAAATTATTAATTGAGACTTTTGTCAGTTTGGGCATATGTCCCACAATTTCAGGTACTGGCTGAAGGTGTGGCAATTGGTGGAGCATTAGCGGGATTTAGAATAAAAATAAAGTGCTTCAGTTTCAAGATGAAAGTGAATAAATCCTATAAATCCTACCTTGGGGTAGTTAATGTTTTTATACCACACGTTATTCCGAATGGGGTCAAAAGGTCACTGTAGGGAAAAAACACTATTTTTGTTTTTTGCCCTATAACTCGCAAAAAACTACAGAAAAACATGGAAACAAGCATATTTATGAACTCGGGACAACATTTTGAAACTATTTAGATGGGGTCTTTTTTATGATTGTATTTGTGTAAATAATTTTTTAGGTCAAATTTAGAAAAACATTTTTTTTATTTTTTTTCATCATATTTTATGATTTCTTTTGTTGTATATTATAAAATATGATGACCATAATGGTATCTAATGAAAACTCTTCTTATGAAAATAAAAACAACATTTAATTTGTGTGGGTACACAGGGCCGATTCTGGGTGGGTGCATGGGTTGCACCGCATCCAGGCGCACGGGAGGAGAGGTGCTGCAATCATAGAGTGTGACGGGAGCGGAGCTTGCACCCATTTCGCTGTGCTTGGTGTGACAAGTAGGTGCGGGCCGCAGGTGAGAGCCTGTGGTAACAGCACCTCCCTATCACACCAAGCACAGCGTGGCTGGTGAAAGCTCCGCCCCAATTGCACTCTGATTGGCTGCAGGAAGGAGGATGGTGTCTGCAGAAGCAGAACACCAGCATCAAGTTTCTTCTGCCAGATGTCAGCTGACAACCGGAAGAAGAAACTAGATGCTAGTGTCAGACACCATTGAGAACGTGAGGAGGAGGAAAGCATAAGTTTGTGGGGGTAAAACAATAAATAAAAAATAAATGTGTGTTTGTGTGTGTGGAAGTGTGTGTCAATATATGGAAGTGTATGTCAGTGTGTACAGGGTGTGTGTGTGTGTGTGTGTGTGTGTGTATAAGTGTGTGTGTCAATGTGTATAAGTGTGTGTGTGTCAATGTGTGTGTTATTGCCTGTGCAAGTGTGTGTACATGAGTGTCTGTGTAAGTGTATCCTGTGTCTAAGTGCGTAAAGTAGGCTGTGTGTGTATTTATGTGTGTGTGAGTGTGACAGTGTGTGTAAGGGTGGCTCTGTGTGTAACTGTGTGTGTGTGACTGTGTGTATTTATGTGTGACTGTGAAGTGTGCTCTTGCCCAGGGTGTAACGTCTGCTCCGCTGGTCCCCGTCACTTACCTCACAAAACGATTACCAGCACTTTTGGATCTCGTCACCATCGACTATCCCCCTCTGAGCGCGGCCGCAACTGGAGACAAGTGCGTGCACGCCGCGAAGCTCTGTCCATGCTGTCTTCATCATCGCTATGGCGACCGGCAGCGTGGCGCGCATCACGTACGTCACGGGGGCGGAGCTATGCCCTTTAAATCTTCTGGGGGCGCAATTCAAACTTGCTTGAAGATTCCTCAAGCTAGCTCAGCGTGGATTGCTCCCAGCTTCTTCGTTTTTGCTGCCTAAGTATTACTTTGCTCTCCTGATTTACTGGACTCCTGACCCGGCTTACTCCTGACCACCTCTCTCGTCTGTGCCCCGAATATTTGGCTTTCTATTGGATTCTGCTGCTCTTTGTTCTCCCTGACCCGGCTATCGTTTTTTGACTATTCTACTCTCTGGCTCCCCGACTCGGACTACACCTCGACTACTCTAGACCTTCGTGCCTGCTGCCATCTATTGAAGTCTGCCTCCTCTGTAGCCCTCGGTAGTGGTGGTATCAGGCAAGGATTGTCTTCTTCTGCAACTGGGGTCCCCCCTGCGCTGAATCACGGTACGTACACTACCTTACACAGGGCTTACTGGTTAACTGGTCCCGCTACACATGTCACTGTCTCACACGGAGGGCAGCAGTCCGCATCAAACTGTGTGGAGGAGACAGCCAGGGACACGAGAGAGCAGCAGCAAGTTGAGTACTGGGGAAGACGAGAGAGGAGATGCATTTATTGGGTAAACTAACCGTGGCATATTAATGGGGAGTATAACAGTGGCATATTAATGGGATAATTGGCTGTGGCCTATTAATGGGCAAACTAACATTCGCATATAAATGGGAAAACTGTCTGTTTTCAATGGGCAAATTGGCCGTGGCATATCAATCAATGGGCAAATTGGCTGTGGCAAATCAATGGGCAAATTGGCTGTGGCATATCAATAGACAAACTAACAGTAGTATATTAATAGGCAAACTGTGGCATTTTTAAAGGGAACACTGGCTGTTGAAAATGTAAATGGTAAAGTAACAGTGGCATGTTAATGGGTACCTGACGGTGGCTCATTTTAATTAGCAAAGTGATGATGTGGGATCTTTTGTGGGGCAAAATAACATGTAGTAGGGAGCAAAGTGTTACTGTGGCATGTGTTAGAGACCCTAGGTACACTTCTGCAAATGGGCTGCCCATGTGCTGCTTTGCTGCCCCTCAGAGCCAGCTCTGTAGGTCAGTGCCATGTTTCCCCTTAGACCTCAGTCAGCGATTTCTGCTCTTTCCGTGCACAGTGATGACTCAGAGCTTCGGAACATAATGCTCAGAGTCATCACTATGTATGGGGAGATCAAGGCTTTCTGAATTCTGAGATGAGGCCAGTAGGAGGTATGGAAAAGCGACATGGGAAGAGACAAATACATGGAAGGTAGGAGGTATAGGAGAAAGATATGGGGGAGAGACAGACATGTTAAAGGCACAGAGGTGACAGACAGTCATGGGGGTCATGGAACAAAGAGTCAAATAGAGGGTATGGGGTGAGTGGGAGGAGAAAGATAGACATGGGGTTATGAGGAGAGAGAGAGACATGCGGGAGACATACATGGGCATAAAGGATGAGAAACAGAGATATGCAGAACAAGAGACCACCATGGGGAGCATGGGAACAAAAAGATAGACATGGAAAAAGAGATGGGGCATGATGGGAGAGACAGACATGGTTATGAGTGGAGAGAAAGAGACAGACATGGGTTATGAGTGGATAAAGAGAGACAGACATGGGTTATGAATTGAGAGAGAAACAGACATGGGTTATGAGTGGAGAGAGAGACAGACATGAGGGTATGGGGAGAGAGAGAGAGATACATGAGGGTATGGGGTAAGAGAGAGAGAGAGAAATTAGGGTATGGGGAAATAGAGAGAAAGACATGAGGGCATAGGGAGAGAGAGACACGTGTATGACTGATATGGTGGAATATTATTTATCGCTCCTTGTGTACTTCTTTTACAGTGATGCTCAGCCAGACTTTGGCTGGTTGGGCATCATGGGAATGGTAGTTAAAACTAATTCTGCTAGCCAGCAAAAAGTCTCCCATGTTGCTGGCTGAGTATCACAGAAATAAATAAAACCACTAGACAGTATTATGGCAAAATATATATCTTTATTTAAAATAAAAGTTTGTGTTGGTCCTTTACATCAAAATAAGTTTGTGCCTCCTCCCCCTCTCCCCAATATTAAAATGGGCATGTCTGGAACAGACATGTCTAAAAGAGAAGAGTTCATAATATAACCATGCCCACCTTTGCGATCCAAAAGAAAACCTGCACCAGGGCGTCCGTGACCCTAGGATCGGCCCTGTGGGTACAGTATGTGAGAAAGAAGAAAATTACAGCTAAACACAAACACCCCATCAATGTCAAAACAGCCCTTGTCGCCAAGGGAAAGACAACGTCAAAAGGTCATGTCACTAAGGGGTTAAGTGATTTGAACGAAAGCCTGAATAATCTGGGGTTAGATAGTTTCACTGTTGATACATAATTTCATGAGGAAAATATTTTTTTTTTACAATACAGGGAGTTATGATATCGTTATGAGAGTGTAGTTAGAAATCAAAATATTGTCACCACTTTTATGGATAGGTATTACTCTTGCAGACTTTTTTTGGTTATGTATCCAGGCACCAAGGATTCATTGATTCGGGTTGCGACAGGTTGAGTCTCTCAATAAATGAAAAATGAAATACCAATCTAGAATTAATTATAATATGAGTCCACATTTCCATACAGTGGAGTACATGATTTATTCCATATTGTTTTCTTCATTTTATTACATTAAGTAGTTATTTTAAAAGTAATGTGCTGGTTTGTCATTTTCTCTTCATTTATTTTCTGTGTTATTGTACCAAAAACACCAGGAACTGCGCTCGGACCATTTTGTTTTAGGAAGCTTGCAATACGACATATACAATTGTAGCTTTAAATTTTTACAACAAAATATGTAACCAATGTCACTGGATTAAGTGATCACAAGGCTGTCAGATTTATACCAAAGTAAGTTAGCAATGGGATTCCTGTGATACCTGATACTTCTTATTCCACATTCAGCACATTCTCCTAGAGGTAACAGAGATAAAGAAACGTATTTACTCATTTATGCACATATTACAGTATAATTACCAAGATTAAGGAGGATCATTTTTGGAGCCCTATAATTTTGCAACCAAAAGAACTTAAATAATTACCTTTTCCGGACAGTTTTATTGACTATGTAGTAGGATAAAAAAATAATCTTTTTTTGTTTTGAATGGCATGAAAAAGCCCAAACGCTATTAACAGAGTGTTACATTTCTTATTTTGCTGAGATTGCTGAAGCTTAAAGGAATAGATAAAAGAAATGTATAAATTCATAAACACTAGCTAGAAATATTCCAAATCATTTTCAGTTGACTCTTACTTCCCTTTGCCAAAATATGTGGAAGCATGCATGGATTGTATTAGATTAGTGGAAGGGGTTCACTATAGGAGCATTAGCCAGGTATCCTAGCAACAGGATCATACTAGATTTTTACAGGTTTCTCTGGTGCTGCATGTAATATCCTGAAGATAATCTATCCTTTAATTTTCTTTTGATTGTAGTGATATTACGGATACATGTGTTCAGTTACAGATCTTTATTTAATAAGAAGAATGCCTTAGCAGGAGATTTGTACTATGTCAGAAGTAGGAAGCCAGCAATAAGGATCGCACAGGTTTAGTCCAAAAACATCCTTGTAGCAGTTTCCAGATTGACAGGGAAACTTAGCACCTTCATTAAGAAGTACTTGGTAGTTCATGTCTTGATGCTGTTAAAATGAAAATGCTGGCTGAATTCATAACAAGGGGAATGTTATTTAATGTCAGCTAGAATGCAAATTGCTAGTACAATTGAAATGTCAACTAAAACATGCCATCATATGCAAAATCACTTTATTAAAGTCACCGAGAGCAACATCTTAAATTTGGGATTGTATTAATCCGTCATCTGCTTTCTCTTTACCCTTGATCTTTCATGGAGATGTTGAATTTACTTTCAAATAGCATTTGCATGTTTTGGCTTCTGACTGTCTGAGACAATTGGCAATACTAAAAAGGTGCTCTTTGCTTTGCAAACGCTATTCACCCTTTACTTGTTTTTTTGTTTAAATTCATTTTATTCAAGGCTTACATAAAACCTAAGGAAGATCGGTACATTTCTGGAGGCTATTCACTAAAAGGTGAGTTTAAGGTTAGTTGAGGTGAGTTGAGATGAGATGAGGTAAGTGTTTCATGTGAATGCTTCATAACAAAACATCCATAAAAGATGAAATGAAAAACATTTTCTCACCTGCAACTCTCCTTTTAGTGAATCCCTCCTCCTCTGACATAAAAAAATCTATCACATAAATCACATTTGGATAGTACATTGCACACCATGGGGGCTGAAAGGTGAGTTGATGTGAGAACATTTCATCTCACCAATTTAACTATACATTTAACAGGGACATATCCGGTGAGTTGTTTATGCAAAACAAACTCACCAGGTTTGTCTCTGCACAATGTATATCTAAGTTTCACCACAACTCACCTGTACCTCACCAGTTAGTAAATAGCCCCCAATATAAATACAAACATTTTGGTTATAACATAGAATCTGTGCCAACAATATAACAACCTTACTGAAACTAGTCAGAAAAGAAGTACAGGTTATTGTCACAGGCTGAAGATTATTGGATGGGGACCTTTTTCTTCGTTAGAGAATTCCTTGAAATACTTCAACTTTATTGTGAATTTTACCAGACCTTGTCCATATTTTTGCATATATTTCAGTTCTGGTTGAGGAGTTGCCTTATCCAAGGATTTTTTTCTATTTTTTATGTCTTTGTTCTATATAGTCTATTCATGTGCTGACTGGTCAGATCTGTGGGCTATCTCTTTACCTTAGTGGCAATTCTGATGAACAACACTCTACAGACTTTGTGAGCTAGCCATTTTATGTTAAAATCAATCTGAGCAGTATTGTCTGGCAGCTTGCATGATATGTTCTTTAATATTGTTATCTGACATTTTGACAATAATGTCTCTAGGATATTTGTTGGGCTTTGGTTTAGACCTTAATGCTTTGTTTTCCCTTACTGCCTTGCTTTGTTCTGAGTTTTCTTCTGGTATGGGAACATGAAACAAAGTAGTTAAATCGGTTGTTCTCTCTGGCATTCTTCTAAACCACAAATTTGCCCTCCTTGATCTGTTCTCTAGAACTTGCAGGAATCCTGCATTGCCTTTCGGTTGAAGTTATTTAACACCACTGGTAACATTTTGATGTTATATGTTGCACTTTTTGAGTATACACTGAGCGACAATGCGCGTCATAGGATGTTTGAAAATGTATGTCAGAGGATGTGAGAAAGGAGAATCTCCGAATTTCTTTCTCTGACCAGCAGTCGGATGACTACAGCAGTCAGTAGAACCAGGACACTGAAGCTGTAAACCGCATGTAGTGGAAGAGCACTCAGAAGTACTTTTTAAAATGCCTAACATGTGAGCCCTGGCAACTTTGCTGCATGACATGCTAAAGAGTGGGTGTAATATCTCCTGATACCAGAGGCATGTGTACCCACAAGTGCCATGTACCTGACCAAAGGTACTTAGTTGGCAGAGGGAGAAGGAGCCTAAAACCGCCTTAAGTGTGTATGTGTGTGGGGGGGAGTAACTTTCAATGTTGTACTCAGGCAGCATAATGTCTTGGGAAAGCCCCGCTCCAGAATCTATATGATTACCATGTACCAACTAATAATCTACTTGTAAATTTAGTCATTCTATAACACACTTTCTCAAACGAAGGCAGCAGGAGATTATGGAATAAGATGACAATATCTATCAATATTTCTACAGGTACAGTATATAGCTATAGTCCATTTTTCTCCTTTATTACTGATTTTTCATTTTGTATTAATAAAGACATTCCAATTCATATTTTGTTATGTTCTGCTTTGAATGCAATGTTACACATTCATTGCTGCATGAAAGTGTTAATGAAAAAATGTTTCCTTAGTGTATTGATCAGAGTATCTGGACATATGCTTGTTCTACACTGGGGGTTTGTGTCTTTCACTGTAACACTATTACTTTTTATCTAATTAGTATCAAGGGAGAGTGAAGGCTCATTTGGGCAGTCTATCTTTTGAGTGCCATTTCTTAGATTACTTAAAACTAACAACCACATCTTATACTGGAATATTCTGAGAAATTAATAGACAAAGTAAAAGCACCAACATATTATTGAATAGCCCAGAGTGCCTTCTCACAAGTATTTTTTAGGCATGTGTAGCATCATATTCTCTGATGTAATCAAATCCATAATTCACGCTTATGTATAGTATTTCAGTGGTGACACCCAGTCATTATAGACATCTAAAAAAGAAAAAGGCACAATAATCAAAAGCTAGTAAAATTAAAAATCTAGACTTACATCGTACAATGGTACAGAACATAATTACCACATGGAAATCAACATAACCGTCTTTGCTTCCATTTATTTCATTATACTAATACACAATGAAAACAGAACGAGATTTCTTTCAGTTATGTACAGATTTAAGCTATATTAGAATTTCTAAATAATACATAGAAATATTAGTACACAATCAAAATGTGCTAATTTTTCTTAAAGCAATTTTAAAATCCCCTGTAGGTTTAATCCCACTATATATCAATATAATGCTTAGGGCATCACTGTGTCAAAGTACTCCAGTATTGTTGGATTCTAACTCTATGGGGGCTATTCACTGAAATCTGTGTTTAGTGCTCGAGATGAGATCTCATCTCACCAACCAAGCCTGGACAGATTCGACGTCCCCTGCATAACTACATTTCAATCTAAAAAAAAATGTTCTTCGCAAAGTAATTTTCAAGGTCGAGATATGGTGAAGTTGAACAAGGTGTGCTGAGGAGGTCAATTGAACATAGTCTCATAAACAACTATTGTAATTTTTCTTGCATTGAAAATAATGGAGGATGAAGTGTGATTTTGTGATTAAGTCCAAATTTGAGTTGGACTTATTTGAAAAAATCCCTCCATTCAACCTTTTCTCTTTTGAGGGTGATGAGACCTGAGACAAAGTCCAACTAGACCTCTCTTCACTTTTAAAGAAGAGCAATTTATTTAAGCATTCTATGGAGGTTAAGGTCAAAATGGGAGGCTGAATTAGACTTTGGTGAGAGGGATCGAGTTGAGGTTGAGCTGGAGGTTGAGTTTAGTGAATAGATTAACTCTCTACTCAAAAACACCAAAATGAATGAATGAACAAATTGCCTTCACAGGTAAATAAAATAGTCTATATACCAAGTTAGATATTCAACTGGATTACAGTACACTCAGTTGGGAAAGTTTCAGTCTTTCATCTTCCTGTGAACCTGGTGAGAAATCCATTAAAAAGTTCATTTAATTTGACTGGCATTGCACCAGGTTTGACATCTGCTAGCAGGGTCAGCCTATACAAATGGACAATTGAACATGGATACAAGTGCCTGTCATTGAAGTGACATTTTACAGGACTGACAATATGTCCTGGATTGCACAGGACTATCCTCTAATGTAAGAATGTATGTTTGTGAAGGCCTATTTTGAACAAGAGCGGCAGAACACTGTTATTGACAAAATAAATGGACTGTTTTCACTTGGTTACTATATGCAAAATATAGTCAGAATTTTGTGTCTCATTCAACTGTGTGAGCTAGAAGAGAAATTAGCATGGATAGTCTCCTTTGGGAAAAAACATGATAGAGTTGGCTAGAGGTAGTGCTAATGAAGGCAGAGCGGCTAAAAAACGGTGTGGGAGAAACAATGATAGGATTTGCTGGGCACAGAAGTGCAGATAGATGAATAGGATAATGAGGAGGGGGTGAGAGAAGAATGATTGTGGGAATGTGAGGATTAGAGGTAGCATGGCAGTGCCCGACAGAATACAGGGACAAGGATGTGGAATTAAAGTCTTGAAATGGACACTTACAAAAGGAATCATTATTAAATGTATGCAATGCAGGCCCAAGACATTGTGCTGCCTGGGTCCAATGCCCCCCACTAACCCCCCATAGGAACCCATTGTAGGGCTGGCTCTAACTGTAAGTTATTTAACATAAAATAACTTACTAAGCTTAGTTATGCACTATATAAGTCCTGTCTGACATGAACAGCTATCTTGTTTTTTTTTTTGTTTTTTTTTAACACTTACGTTTTGTGTGAGTTACATTACTATTATTGATAAATAACACATAGAACATTCTATGATCTGTCCCTAAAATGTAATCATGCATTTAAATAAAGCAGTGCTGGACTGGTTAATACAGTTTCTTTAACACATATTCACAGTGAAAGTACTAGAACGCTTCCTATCCACATCTGCCTTTTTCCATTGTATGCAAACTGATCATGATTAACAGGGTGACTTACATAAAGTATTGCAAACATGATTGCTTCTTAGCAAAATACGCCAACAGTAATATACTGTAGATCATACTAACCTCTCACAGTATATTAATGGACTGTATTTTATAGAAATAAAAACATTTTTATTCTGGGTCTTTCAATTTTATCTTTTTTTAAATAAATGATTTGTGGGTGGCAGGGAGTCCTTTTACACAATATATTTCAGCAAGACACACTTTACACAAAATCTGACATTAGGGACACATTTATCCAAACTGCAAATGCATCTTTCATGTTGTGTAATATAACTCTGAAAGCTGTGATTTCAGATTAAAGATTTTTCAGTCACATTCCCATCTTGATTGCTCTGCATGGTCCTTATATTACCTTATTGTCAATAGCAAGTGTTCATCCTTCTGGGAGCCATTTAATAAGCAGCTGCCATTTAATGCGTAGACAGAACATTTGTCTCCGCCAACTCATCTCTCAAACATAGTTTTTCTGTACGGAGAACAAGACTTCTTCAAGAAAAACAACAGCTGGGCTTCAGTATTGTCCCCTCGTTCTCGACTTTAGTAGCGGCCCAGATAAAATAAACACTTGCACCCTTTGTGACTGTGGGTTAGGTGAGGGTGTTGTGTCTTTTGTAAGGCGATATGCCTCTTGTGGACCAGACACTTTTATCCATATATCTTTTAATCTAAATATTTAACATACATTTTTTTTTCCTTCTTGGTTAAACCTTTTAGCATTCTATGAATGTGATCTTTTCATAGTCGCACACTCACTGAAGTACTGAAATTGCCATTTGAATGAATACTTTTTCTATCAATTTGTTACCAAAAGATTATTATATTAGTCATGTTGTGTGATATACATCCCATTACTGAAGATAAAAAAAAAATATTGGTTAATTTTTTTGGTGGTGATGTTAAACAGATGAAAACTGGCAAAGTCTTTTATCACAAAATAGGATGAAAAAAATGCCTAATAAATCTATTACACTGATAATAAATCTAGCTTACTCATGCTGGGATAATATGCAATATGAACATGCAAGAGTGCATTTCATGGGCAGTACTAGTCCTGATATCATGACATTGGGATAAGTATTGGGGACAGATAGCAGATATTGTGTGGACTAGTGCAATAGCTTGTAGGCATGAATAGCATGGCAAACCTTAGTGGATGAATTAATGGGTAGGCCTCACAGTGAGGTATTTGATGTAATGTTACTCCAGTTGGTGCAGTTAATCCACTCCAAGGGTTCCAGTCTACCATCATCTGTAATTTGCACCAACAATCAGGAAGATATGTCACACATTAAAAAAAAGGAGAGTCCAGAAAAGTCCAGATTCCAATAAAATATTGGGGATATGAAACTGTGCAGTGCAATGCACTAGTAGCAATGCACTAGTAGTGATCTATGGACATCTAAAGAGTCTAAAGGATCATTAGACATAGCGTAACAGGGAACATTTATGTTGCCCAGAACAGTGCACAGCCTCTTAGCCAGACATCCAGCAGGTACCTCAGGAGTAGGGATGGGGCAAATGATGTGGATGGTGAGTTCTCTGTCAATGCCCATGAAACCTTATGCCTGGATGCATAATTATGACACCAAAATTTCTACTAATAATGACAATGATAAAACAATAACAAAATACAAAAAAGATAGGTTTGTGCAACGTTATGGAGTAAAAACATTAAAAAAGCAGCTTAAAAAAATGAAATATGCACATGAAATGAATCCACACATTTTAATGAATAATTGCTTTTATGCAAATGTCTAATGCATGCTCCAAAGTGTGTTATATACAGCACCAACCATTATTACATTCAAGTCCTATTTCCTTTGAGGCCTGGGATTACTTTGAATTCTAACATACTAAACATGCACAACAATATTAACCTGATTTTTCTATGCTGAATTCATGTCAGGAAAACTGGATTTAAAACAATGATTGAGAGAAACACATACAATGCAAAACATTAAACAGTAATAACACATGTATATTTTTTACTTATCATTATAGCCATGATTTTATTTATGTTGGCCTGTTATCCACAAATGTAATGATCACAAGGTAGGGAATACAATTATATGGCTAAATTGTGTTTGACAGACTTTTGCCAAATGTAGTGATTAAATCCTTACCTCACATTTCTTTCTCAGATGAGTGGAATGTGTGCACTCTTTTAGATTAGTTCAATAATATAAGTAAATGCAAAAGGATTTGCCTAATTTACTTTTACTACCTCGGGTAATCTGCAGCTAATAGTGGGTGGAGTCGGCAATTATTTTGTTTTTATCAATGCAATTTCTGGCCTGCATCAAAACCATATTTTGAATACCCGCTTTATTCTTACTTGAAGAACCAAAAGCAGCCAATCATATACCATTTTAAATTGAAATGTGTCACTTAGTTTAGATTTTTCATTTGGTGTCTTTCGACTGTTCACTAAAATGTTCAATTGGATGGCGAGCAAGGAGTTCAGATTTGATTTTGATGAGTGGCAGCGTGTTGTATTGGATGCTGAATTTAGTTTAGTAAATAGCAAGAGGGTGTCTAATTGGGAGGTTGAATTCACTTTTGAGACTAAAATCACCCAAAATGCACCGAAATTAAATTCTATGGGTAATAAGCCAAAGACTTCCTGTTAGAATTTTATTTTGGTGCATTTTGGCTGATTTTAGTGTTGACCCTTTAGTCTCAAAAGTGAATTATATGTATAACAAAAAGTCTTCCTATAGACGTCAATGGAAGGACTTCAGTCGAAATAGCTGGAGTCCTCCTAAAATGTCCCAAAGGGTAATAAGAAAAAATCAGTAAAAAAAAAAAAAATGATAAAAAGAAATGATACATTATGTACATAAAATAAAGTAAATGAACTTAAAATAATTAAACATATTTTTAATTGAAATTGTCAAATTGTTATATTAATGTAAATATACTACAGTTTTATAACATATAACATTAATATATTATAATGGTAAATCAATTTTTTTTAGTTAAAATATGTTTACATTGAGAAAAATTATACATTAAGTACGTAAAAAATAAAGTAAATAAAACATATTTTTTTTTACAAAAATTTAGACATGCTTATAGTAATGTAAATTAGTATTACCATAACCTGGTGATGAAAAAAGAAGAGATGCACTCGAGTTCCTTGCCATTTCACTCACAGCTCCTGATTGCACCCATATAACTTGCCCCAGCATCCAGATTACACTCACAGGACCTGTAGCTCTCACTGCTCTTGCCCCCAACACAAACTGCACTTACAGGGCTTGCCCCCCGCACAAATTGCACCCACAGGACTGCCCCAGCACATATTGCAGTCACAGGACTTGCCCCCAAGTACCTATTGAACTCGTAGAACTTGCTCCCAGCACCTATTGCACTCACAGGACTTACCCTGTAGTAGCTTTATTTTGCCGATGAATGAAATTTGGCTAAAGTTCCCAACTCAAATCTAATTCAGGAAATCAGTTTATACTAAGTTGACCTTTAAGTCAAATTTGATCCCCCAATTCGACCTCCTCTTTCCAAATTCAAATTTTAGTGAACAGGTCCCAAAGTGTTAATAGACTAGTTCCACTAACATCGACTACATGTTAACTTTAAAAAAATGTAAAACCAATTTATGCTGCTCTCTCTCCATATAGATCACAATATTAATAACTGTTTAATGTATATCTGTTCAAATATTCAAATACCCAGGTTTAAACACATCTGAATTTTTGGGTTATCATTTAATTACACTTATATGCTTATGTTGCATACTCTGGTGTTATCCTGTTTGTTATACTGGTGATTATCTAAAATATATTAAATTGTTTAAACAATATATATATATATTTTTATCAACAAAAAAGGGTGTATCAAAAGATATTTACATATTTTTCATATATTTCATTTGGACAAACAAAGCCTTCTGAATCATAATTAAATATAAACCAGATATCACTTATGTATAAAATGCTGGTTCTAAACGGGTAAAAGTACAGCTATATCTGCTTCATATGTTTGCATTCAGACAGTGTGCATGATTATTATAATACAGCATGCAATGTTATGCATGGGAATATAATTGCTAAATGCTACATAAGTAATAAACACAACTACTAACAAACAAAATAAGAAATAAGGTGTTTATATAAAAAAATCACATAAACAAAAAAATGTGCCCACTATTTTATTGCACTTATAAAAATACTATATTTCCTTGTCAGTTAATCAGTATGGCAAGACAGATAACACCAATACCTGATAGTTTTATAGTATCTCCCTTTTTATTATGCAGTTAAGGTAATCAAATGTGTATGTAACTTAAATTGCTGCATAGTATATTTGTTTAACCTGACTTGCACTTTCCTGTAATCCATATTATTGATCACAGTTTGTCATACACATAATGAGGCTTTGATTTTTATATATATTTATTTATGCCATTAAGTAGAACATGCATTTTCAATAGTTACATGGATGAATGCACTTTATATAACTATTATGTGAAAAGGGTCTGACTGAGTTAGGTAGATTCAGTGGCCCTTGTTATTTACCACACCTGCGATCTTTAAACTACCGTATGCTATTGGGACCACAAATATCCAGTGTAGTAAAGTACTGGTATTGCTGTAAGAAATAACGGTGTTTAGCATTAAACAATGTTATTATCTATTTCCCTATTAATAGTATGCTAGGAGACTGGCGGTGTAATAGCCACCCGAGATCCCAAGTGTAAACCCACCAAAAAATTGAAATCACCCCTGCTTGGGGATAGTAATCTCCTGTTATACCCATTGAATAAAAAAAAAAGTGGCCCTCATGACCGCAGGCAAGCACCATATCTGCAGTGACTAAACAATGTATTATTGGCCGCCTGGTGCCATGGGCAAGTGCAATGCCCAAGACCCCAACATAAAATAATAATGCACCCCGCAGGACCTAGTGCTGGCCCCAGGGGACTATTAGTTATTATTATTGGGGCCACAGCTATTCACTGGCGTGGGTCCATTGGAGGAGTCGATGTGTCATTTTTTTTAACCGTTTCAGTGCTGTAGGGAGCACTGTTCGTGACAACACTGGAATGGTTAGAATGCACAGATCGTCTTCGTTAAGCAAAAAATGTAAAGATTTTTTTTTTGTTTCAATGCAGTTTTTTTAACGGTCTGCTAAACCTCCATAGAAAACCGTGGAGGCTTCTAGTGGGTGTGGTAATTTTTATAACAGGTTCCTTAATGATATTATCGCACCTATTAATGTCATTATAGCTGTGGGCCACTTTTTAATATAACGCGGATCCCTGGATCTGCCCCAATATCTTATTCCCTTTTGAGTCATCCTATAATCATATGATACATCTGTTTCACATTCTAGACTTCCTGTTATGGGGATTTAAAACATGCCTCCCAAGTGTCCTAATTTAGGAGGCACAGCCTTTATTTTTGACCCTAATTTCTGTGACCTCTTTCCTCGTTGTGTGTCTTTATTTTCTAGAAACTTAGAATTTGACATGTATATCTGTGTATCACAGAGCTCCAAAGCAATAAAACTCATTACATAGTGTGTCTAAATTGTAGTTGATTTTTTATATATTTTTTTATTAAAATGCATTATTCATTTTATAAATGGGTTAGCAAACTACATTAATAGTTCTCAGTTGGCCAAAAAGTAACCTAAAATTGCACTGTCCATAACCACACATTTAGCCTCCCCCACACCCACTCTGACCCCTGCAAAAAAAAGTTTCCCTCTTTGGTCATTTAAAATATATTGATGAATCCATTATTTTGTGCTTTTCACAATCAAATTAAAATGGTGGGGGAAAATAACAATACTTTCTTTTTTTGAAGAAAATATATAACATTCTTTGTTTTGGAGATCATTTTGTCACATTTTATATTCTTGGAAATGAATATAAGTATCCAGAGATATAAAATATACACGTGAAATGAATTGCTGTGAGTTAAGACATAAGATTCTACAATTCTTCTCTTCTGCTGGAGAAATAGCAGCAGTTTTCTCATCAATCATGGTATATGTGCAGAAAACTTGAAAGAATTACTGTTAATCAAAATAAAGTATATGCCAGTGCGGTTTAATATTGCAATGAAACTGTTTACATTTGCAGAAATAGAAGATGAACAATACACTGTTTAAATTGAGTATTTATATATTTGTAACCTCAAGAGTTTAAATCTAAATTACGAAGGAAATGTAACCTAAAGAAGAATAAAATATACTCACCCACCGAAGACCATTTATTTATAATAAATGAGATAATGCATATGTTAAACATTGATTTATGCATATAACATTACATTTGTATTAGCATTGGCTAAGAATTTGAATTAAAAAGGATGGTTTTGGAGTAGGAGAACGATATTGTTCATGGTAGTAATATTTTTTACTATATTTGTAGAGCTTAAAACAATTTTTATACATTTTGATAGCAAATTTGAAGTCAAGGCAACAATTTATTTGCTTTCCTATCATAGATGCCGAAAACCTATGTAGTTTTCAATACCATTAAGAAACAGTAAGCCACAAATCAGTTTGGAGAAAATTAATATAACATGATTATCTTATGAAAGATATAAGTTGGGTCAATTAATTAAAGGGGGGAATGAACCCTAACACAAAAAAGGCAGTTTTCTTACAGGAATTAATGAACACCAAAAAATAGATCATAATAATACATTATGAATAATTACCAAATCTAATATTTCCTAATACTTTCCAATATTTGTGTAATATTAGCAGCCTTTATTATGTGAAAAAGAAATTGGACACTAACACATGTGAAACAGTGAGTGGTAGTATAAACAATAACAATTAACAGTAATACTCCTCCTCTAATACTGCAGCTCTCAGATAAGTGCTCCTCGGGCACTTCAAACAACAAAACACACCAGGATAGAGGCGCATGTACAGGGGAAAGAAAAAACAATAATAGTGCAACACGGTAAAAATGAAACTATGGAATGGAAGTGTTTAGTTGTTACACTCACAAATGAAAAAGGGTTTCAGGCTCATCAGAAAGTAAAATCTTCTAGTTTATTCCAACATCTAAAAGAAGCATATAAAACCCATTGTGCAGTACCACAGACGAAATGGCAATGTTTAAAATTAGATACACGTACAAAAACAAAGGCAGATAAAGGGCAACTTGCGTGTAATGTCCTGAGATAGTGTTCAGACTCCTTCCTGCTGCCACCAGGATAGGGTACAGACATAATATCCTGATGAAAATAATTTACCGTATATACTCGAGTATAAGCCGACCCGAATATAAGCCGAGGCACCTAATTTTACCACAAAGAACTGGGAAAAAATATTGACTCGAGTATAAGCCTAGGGTGGGAAATGAGGCAGCTACTGGTAAATATTACCCCGAATCTGCCATTTAATATTCCAGGATATTGCCCCCAATATGCCATTTAATATGCCAGGATATTGCCCCCAATATGCCATTTAATATTCCAGGATATTGCCCCCAATATGCCATTTAATATTCCTGGATATTGCCCCCAATATGCCATTTAATATGCCAGGATTTTCCCCCCAATATGCCATTTAATATGCCAGGATTTTGCCCCCAATATGCCATTTTAATATGCCAGGATATTGCCCCCAATATGCCATTTAATATGCCAGGAAATTGCCCCCAATATTCCATTTAATATGCCAGGATATTGCCCCCATTATGCCATTTAATATGCCAGGATATTGCCCCTTAGTATGCTCGTTATGCCACCCTCCTCCCCCCCTTCCCCAGACCCCAGTACTTACCTCGTTCCTGCTCCGTCTCCCGGTGCTCTGAAGGTGCGTGGCTGTGAGGGAAGCGTTGTGAGCTCCCCTCCAGACGTGCGGAAAGATAAAGTTTGTTTAAAAAAAAACACACTTTGTTGACCGCGCGGCTGGAGGGGAGCGCACAACGCTTCCCTCACAGCCACGCACCTTCAGAGCACCGGGGGACAGAGCAGGAATGAGGTAAGTTTTAGATTTTTTTTTCCCAGACACCGACTTGAGTATAAGCCGAGGGGGGCATTTTTCAGCACAAAAAATGTGCTGAAAAACTCGGCTTATACTCGTGTATATACGGTAATATTAACCACAATTTGTCAGGCAACTAAGGAAGATCTGTGTATACAATTAAGTGGAAAACACATTTTCAATAGTTACATGGATGGATGAATTATATATAATGCCAGTCACTGACAGAGCCTCACCTATTTTCACCAGTTTACTTTATGACAACGTATGCTCTGCCCATTTTCTGCTAATGACCTGATTAGATCAATTTGTTTTGAAGTTAATATTTCAATCTAGTGTTCAAGCGTTATTTTAAAGGATGATTAAAAAACTAAAATTCTCTTTAAATCAGGCAAAATGTCCACTTCTGTCTTACTAAAACTTGCACTGAACACAGTTACTATTTGCAAAAGCAGAGATTAGGAAGCAGACATGACAATGACATCATAATACACAATGCCAAGAAAAAAATGCACAGGAGAAGTGGGGAAATTAAATAGGCCACAGTGCTTTATTAAGACAGCAAACAAATTTAAAAACAATGTGACAATAAAAAAATGTAAAACACAGGTACACCTGGTCCTTACTCCAACTTAGTGAACATAAATGGTAACTAAAACATTGGTTTACTAAGGAACATGTCCTATCCATATGGGACTGGGCCCCCCAGAAGTAGGCATTGGCGCAAATCAAAGAGGTCTACCGGCGTATTCCAAAGCATATCAGCTGATCAGGACAACCCACGAGTGTCGGCCTGGGGAATCCAACCCCTGCAGCTATCTTAGCCACTCCTACACAATGCCATACCTCAGGGACATCCCTGCCAATCAACCTGCATGGAAAGAATGCAATAAAGGGAGGAAGGGAATGCTGTCCAAGTTGTGAGAAAGAGTGAGCGCCTGGGTGGGATATCCATTCTATAAACATGACCCCGGCCTTCAGTCAAAAGTGTCCCACCCAGACATGTGCCTCACAGACATAAGACAATAAAACACACACCATGAGAGTTAGCTATTACCTGCAGGACTTAGCTTTTCTCTCAGTCATCAGTGTGGGTATGTCAGTCACATTGCAGAAAACCAATAGTTGCAGAGATGATTTGCTTAGCGTATCACAAGCTGAACAATAATCTCTGCTTTCATGTCATATGACATGAAAAGTTTTATAGTTCTTTCAACAGTGCTCTCTGAGAGATAAGTGGACTTCTGTCTGATTAACACTTGCTTGTAGTGTTCAGTCTCTCTTTAAGTCTTCATTTAAAGATGAAGCTTGAAAAATGTGGAGTTAGTTGAATGCCAAAGCTATATAGCAGCAAAAGAAAGTTTTAAGTTGATATAGAGCAGGGAGCAGGGCCACCATCAGGGGGGGACGGGCGATACACCTCAAAAAAACAAAAACGTAGTCAAACAGGGCAGCTACCCAGGGCCTCTTCATTCCTGGGGGCCCAAAGCAGCTGCCCCATGGGCCCCCACTGCCGAGACAGTCATGATCAGGCAGCAGCTGGCAGATCCGCATCCAGCTGATGCGGACCCGGCTTCTAGTAACAGCCTAAAATTACGTCATATCATATCCGGTGGCTATATTTCCTGCACGCAGTGTTCGTGCAGGAAGAAAACCTGCTGAGGGGATGCGCTGAATCCAGGTAAGCACTGGGGAAGGGGGAGGAGGGGGGGATTGGTTATTAATGGACACATTATCAGTGGGTTTTTGATGGACAAGTCATCAGTGGGCTATTAATGGACAAATTATCAGTGGGCTATTAATGGACAAATTATCAGTGGGCTATTAATGGCCACATTATCAGTGGGCTGTTAATGGACAAATTATCAGTGGGCTATTAATGGCCACATTATCAGTGGGCTGTTAATGGACAAATTATCAGTGGGCTATTAATGGACATATTATCAGTGGGCTATTAATTGAAAAATTATCAGTGGGCTATTAATGGCGAATTATCAGTGGGCTTATAATGGTCTAGTTATGAGTGGGCTATTAATGGACAAATTATCAGTGGGCTATTAATGTACAAATTATTAGTGGGCTATTAATGGATAAACAATCCGGGGGGACGGGGGGGGGGGCGCAAGAGTTTTTTTCATTAAGGGGCCCTGAAATTTCTGATGGCGGCCCTGCCAGGGAGCATTATACAAATCTGCTTTGCTAAACACAGTAACAGATATTTTTACTATTCTATTCTGGAATTGCAGCACTAACTATTAAGTACGGAACCCTTTGTCAATCTTCAGGGCACGTATTACCATCAGTGATATTGTTAAAATGTGCCCAGGCATGTGAAGATCCTATTCATTTTTTCCCAAAGCTTTGTTGGAGGTATAGAACGAACAGTCCAGACATGATATTGGATTAAGAACTAACAAGTTACTTGATTATACTAATAGGAGGAAGGAGTTCTTGTTATAATCCTTTACTGAGCTTACGTTAAACCTTTGCTTTTAAAAAAACTATTGTGCTGCTCATGGGTAATGCTTTTCTTCCCAGCAAGGAATTTATTTTATTAGGTATTTGTGGTTATGTATAAAGAGTCAAAAGTTACATTTAGACTCATCAGAAAAAGAACCAACAATTATAAATCCATTTCCTAAAAACTGAGGCACAGTTTAAAGAATACTGCTTTGTCTTTAATCAGTCAGCTAGGATTATGATTTTGTAGACATATCTGTACATGTTATCATGAAAAGACTATTACAGCACTTTATGTTGTGTTTTGCCTTTAAACAGTAGATATTTCAGTTTATTATATATGGTATTTTTTTTAGAGTCAAATATATTTAAAAATGAGAAGTGTCATTATCATCAATGTAAAGTCTTATTGATAGAGAACAGACAATGTAGGCAGGTCTTTACTAGTGAGACAATATAAATAAGTGACAAAATGTGACTTAATTTAGTAAATAGACACCTAGAGAAAATGTACCTGCCTTAGGCCTTTTGCAGTTTAAATTGTACAAACAAGTTGTTTGGGATGGAATAATCACAGTGGTTCAAAGCTTTGCTTGTAGTGAAAGAGATTTCAGTTTAGATTACTTGATTATTTGAACAGATGAGAATCTATGGTCTGCTTTAAATAGTAAGTCTCACGTGATAATATTACATAAGTATGGTCTATTAGTGGGAATTATTTAGAAATAGTTTGAGGAAACCACTTTGTGTTGTACAAGGGATGCATTGCCCAAATGTATTTGAAACTTTTACAAAAAGGCTTACAACATATCTGATTAGCTATGCATAGTCCAGTAAGTTGACAGTAAGGTAACTTACCACCATATGCTTGTATCATATTGACTAAAACTAATAATAATTAGTGTAGTTACAAAATGGGCCGCTAGTCCAAATGTTTCCAACTGTCCTCTTCTAATGTTGCTGGAGTGAACCAATGCAGATTTTTTTTATTTTTATTAAACATACAAAAAAAAAAAAAAATCTGTGGTCTATTATTATAGTTGGAGTTGAGATTGTTTACAGCCACATGCATTAGATAAAAACATATAATACACAAAACAGGACTTAACAAAGCTTAACCCCTTAAGGACAGAGCCTTTGAAACATTTTTGTCCTTTCTGGACAATGGCTATTTTAACATTTCTGTGCTGTTTGTGTTTAGCAGTAATTTTCTTCTTCGTCATTTGCTGTACCCACACATATTATATATTGTTTTTATCGGGACAAAAAGGGCTTTCTATGGATGCCATATTTTTGATCATATCTTATCATATTATTAAAAAAAAATAATAAAATATGGTAAAAAAAAAAAAAACACACAAATTTCTTTGTTTTTATTTGAAACAACTTCTCCTCATCGACAATAGCGAACGAAAAAACATGCTAAATAGATTCTACTATTTCTCCTGAGTACAGGGATACCACCCATGCATAGGTTTGTTGGGTTGTTTGGGGGCTAAAATGCCAAATTTGTGAGGTGCAGTTTTTTGTTTTCCAACTTGAAATTTTTACATGCAGACAGCCTGCACCCATGTCCCATTTGGGACATATTTGAAACCAGACAGTGTATTTTACCCCATCAACCCATATATTTTTTAAAAGTAGACACCCTAGGCTATCTCAAATGGTGGTATTTTTACACTTTCCATGCACTAATTCTACCACCAGCCTTTGTCAAAGTTTGTGGTAGTAATTTTTTTGTGTTTTTTTTTCACAAACCTTGTACTTCAGACATGAATTTACAGATTTTGGTATGTGTCACTGCCAAATAACACCCCAATAAGTGTTCAGCAACATCTCTTGAGTACAGGGATACCACCCATGCATAGGTTTGTTGGGTTGTTTGGGGGGTAAAAGGCCAAATTTGGTAGGTGCAGTTTTTGGTTTTCCAAATTGAAATTTTGACATGCAGACCGCCTGCACCCATGTCCCATTTGGGACATATTTGAAACCAGCCAGTGTATTTTACCCCATCAACCCATATATTTTTTAAAAGTAGACACCCTACGCTATTTCAAATGGTGGTATTTTAACACTTTCCATGCACTAATTCTACCACCAGCCTTTGTCAAAGTTTGTGGTAGTAATTTTTGTGTGTTTTTTTTTCACAAATATTGTATTTTAGACATAAATTCACAGATTTTGGTATGTGTCACTGCCAAACAATAACCCAATATGTGTTCAACAACATCTCCTGAGTACAGGGATACCACCCATGCATAGGTTTGTTGGGTTGTTTGGGGGCTAAAAGTGCCACATTGTGAAGGTGCGCATTTTCAACTTGGAATATTGACGTGTAGCCAGCCTGAGCCCATCTTTCATTTGGGACTTTTTTTTAAAGTAGGACAGTGTATTTTACCCCAAAAAGTATATATTTTGTAAAAGTAGACACCCTAGGCTATTTTAAATGGTGTTATTTTAACACTTTCCATGCACCAATTCTACCACCAGCCTTTGTCAAAGTTTGTGGTAGTCATTTTATTGTGTATTTTTTCCCACATACATTGTACTTTAGACACAAATTCACATATTTCGGTATGTGTCACTGACAAACAATACCACAATATATGTTCAGCAACATCTCCCGAGCACAGGGATACCACCCATGCATAGCTTTGCCAGCTTTGTTGGGTGTTGAAAGGCTACATTTGAGAGGTGCGCTTTTTGATTTTCAAACTTGCAATTTGAACATGTAGAGCAAGGAAGGGGTTAATAGCTCTTATAAGAGCCTTTGTAGTACTGTACAAAAAAATTAACCCCTAAAAATGCACAGACAAGAAAAAATGTTCTGCTGTGCAGTGATCAGTGGCAGGGAAGGGGTTAATACACTACACTATGCAAAGGGTATGGCTTTTATAAAAGCCCTTGGGACTCACAATTTTTTAACATTTAATTTAATTTATTACAATTAAAAAATTATGTTATACAGATCTGTCTCTTTCCCTCACTAAAACTCAAGTGAGGAGAGGGAGGCAGATCCATATGGGTCAGAACAATATTTACCAATATTGATCGAACCAGACGAATGGTGATGCTCATCTGAGAAATCACCAAACCACCTTTGCCACTGATCGGCTGTTACTGATCGCTATACACGTGTTCAGACAGCTTCAAAAGGAATACACGTAATCCCCTAGTGGGTATAATTAACCCCTAGCGAGTCTGACAAAAAAAATGCTGATAGCAAAAAAAAAATCCTTCTGCGACTAGATTGCTCCATATGCGCTGCTTAGGCAGTGACCATATGCACTGCTTAGGCAGTGACCATATGTGCTGCTTAGGAAGTTATATATGGCAAGGAAGAGGTTAATAGCTCTTATTTTAAAAAAATTTACGTTAAACGTAGTCCCCTAGCGGGTATAATTAACACGTGACGGGTGTAATAAAAAAGTTTTAAAAAAATTAAAAATGCTTCTGCAGCAAGATTGCTGCATTTGCGTCAGATCTCTGCTTAGGCAGTGATCTACAGCAAGAAAGGGGTTAATCTCTCTTAAAAGAGCTTTTTTTTATACTGTAATGAATTACAGTAAAAAAAAATTAACCCCTAAAAAATGCACAGACAGAAAAAAATGTGCTGCTGTGTATGATCACTGCGTACACAGCGATCAATGGCAGGGAAGGGGTTAAATGGCTTTTATAAAAGCCCTTGGTGTTTAAAATTTTATTAAATATTTGTTTTATTATTTTATTTTTATTTTTTACTTTATCTGATCTGTCTCTCTCCCTTACTAAAACTAGTAAGGTGAGGGAGGCAGATCAATACTTGTCAAAGGCAATATTTGCTAATATTGCCTTTGACAGTATGATAAGTGCTCATCAGAGCACTTACCATACATGCCTGCACACAGATCACATAGATCTGTTGTGCCGGCATCGATTGGCTCCCCCTAGAGCATCGGAAGTGAAATACTTTCACTTCCGATGCTCTTGCCATTAGAAGGGAAGCGCTGCCTGTATAGGCAGCGTTCCCTTCTACTGAACCGATGGGGTCGCTCAGGAGAGCGACCACCATCGGTTCTGGGGAGCATCAAGGTGTTGTTAAGTGCCTCGCTGGCGAGGCACTTTAACAACACCGGAGATGCTTAGAAAGCGAACGATCATTCGCTTTCTAAGCACATGTGTGCAGCGGGCGCAGCCATTTTTAAATGGCTGCTACGATCACTCCGTGGAGTGATCGTAGCGCGCCCCTGCACATTTGGGGGGTGTTGCACAATGCCTCTACCTAGAGGCATTGTAGCAACACCGTTAGAGTAAAGAAAGCGACCGCTGGTCGCTTTCTTTACTCAGTTTAGTGCATGACGTGCCAGGCACGTCACCTGTCGGCAAGTCCTCGATTTGCCGTGACGTGCCTGGCACGTCATCTGTCGTTAAGGGGTTAACAGAGCTTAACGTTCCCTCCCGGGGGGCATCATGGGGGTACAATATAGATTATTAATCATTTCTATTTTCAGCTCCAGCTGAGCGCATCAGGGGCAGGTTCCTGCAGCGGGTCTCTAGAGACTACAACTCCCATGATGTCTGGTCATGGCGGACACCTGGTTGAGCATCATGATAATTGTAATTCCCAGCTAACATCTGCATTCTTATGTACTGTTGACTGCACTTCCGATGATGATCAGCCAGCATCATGAAAGCAGTATATCTGGCTGACCCGTATGGGAACTGTAGTTAACAGCAGGGGGTGAAACAGGTGTAAGTTCTGGACTACAACTCCCATGCTGCCTAGTCATGGTGGATACCAGGGTGAGCATCATGGGAATTGTAGTTCACAGCTAACATCTGCATCTTCATCTACCTTTGACTACACTTCCCAGTATCATGGAAGCAATATGGCTGAGCCTCATGGGAGCTGTAGTTAACATCAGGTGGTATGCCAGGTGTTAACTCTGGACTATAACTGGGTGCTGGTGGTGGTGGTGGGGGGGGGGGGGGCACTACAGAGGGGGCCAGCACAGGGCACCTTGAACACCTAAGGCCTGCCCTGTATACTATTATCCTGGGTTTTTTCCACCCAGTTTGATCATATCTTATTTAATAGTTTATATTGTCCATTAGTTTTATAAATGACTTCTTCCATGGATTTTTAGTATTCAGTCTGAGTGGCTATCTCATGTGAATGTACAGGGTTGTTTAGTTTCCATTCCTGGCTTTAAAAAGTTTAACAGCTAGTGGTATATGAATTATATCACAATTTAATATGTCTATATGAAACAAATAATTCTGGAGTGAGGGAGTCAATATTTGGGACACATTTTTTCAGTAGTGAGTAGATATTTGTAAATATAGGTTTAAGTGATGGACAAGACCACCACATGTGTAACATAGTGCCCTCTTCCATCTGGCATTACCAGCACATTTTAGAGTGAAGTGGGGGAAAACTCGTTCTCTGTGGAGTCATATACCATCTAAATATAAGTTTGTAATATGTTTCATGTAATGTTAGATTGTAAACACTTTTCCCCATAAGTCTCTGTGTCAGCAACCAATCATGCACTGTATATGTACTCCCCAGAATGTTTTCCCATGTAATCCATGTTGGGTCTTCTACAACCAATGTTTTGGTATCAATACATTTTGACATTTTCTCCAGAACTCTCTTCCCATGTTGAAGCTCAATGAATTGTTCTATTTCCTGGGAAACAACAACACCAATAGCATTTATCAGATTATTTGAAATCCAAATAAGGGCTTTATTTGTGAAATATGGAATTGCAGGACATTTCAAGGGAATTTTAAACTTTAAGTCAAAGTAGCAGAGATGGAAACATTTTTTTCCAATACATCTGAATTGGAGATTTTTTCCAACTCGTCTACATTTCCCTTAAGTTTTAAATTCCTATGTCAATTCCCTGCAACCCCTCTTTCATGAATAAAGCCCTTAGTAAAAGCAAAGCCAACACGTCTTATAATTAACCTAATGCAGTGGATGTCTAACCATAAAAAGGCAACAGTGAAAAACAAACAGATAATAAAATGTATTATCTACAGAATAAATGAATAAAAGTTTTATTTTGACTGCACTTGATGACTGGACTCAAAAACCCAAGAAAGTTATTTTTTTTTTAGATAGACACGTTTCTTTCACAATTATTTATTTATATTTCTTTTGCTATGCATTGTGCTTTACAGATCAAATGCCGAAACATTTCCAAAAGTAAGCCAATAGGATTTACAGTCCTTGGAGAATGAATGCTTAAAACCCCCCAGATTACCTATAAGTACAATAAGTATCCATTAACAAATCACAACTGTAAGACACTGAAAGACGTGCGGAGAGTTAACTAGTAAAGAACTTTTATTAGCTACAAATCTGTAAATAAAATTAGTTTAAAAACAGCATAAAATGGAACAGTACATTGCTCACTAAAGTTTATATGTCAGTAACGAAATACACAAACAACTATTACTGTGTGAGGGATAATTATCATTGTATCAATTGTTATATTGCATTATTATTGCAGTGACAATGGGACATATTTTGTTACAATGAGAATGCATGAATGTAAACAATGTATATGAGCAAAGAACCAGCAAGATGCTTAAAATGATGCTCTATGATGCTTATGAAACAATGACGGCCTGCAGACCCTCAAGTGTTTTGTGTAGCCTCCTATTGATTACTTCAGTTTTTACCAAGGTCAAGGACCCGCAAGCTACTTTTACAGAATGGTTACCGCAAGCAGGGCCGGCTTTAGGGGTGTGCGACCTGTGCAAGCGCACAGGGTGCAACACCCTACGGGGTGCTAGCCCGCTCAAGAAAATAAAAAAACGTTTAAAAAAAAAAAGCTGGTAAAGGCACTGGATTGGAGGGTTCAAAAGATCCCCCCTCACCAGCCCTCTGCTCGGCAAGCTCTGCTGGATCCGGGTAGGGGGTGGAGCTAACTGGCTGAGAGCTGTAGCTCCCCCCCACCCAGTGAAGCAGAGCAGCGTCTGCTTCACGGGGAGCCACAGGCAGCAAGAGAAAGTGCTGCTCGCGCTCCCTATGCTTTCATTAGGCATGGGGAGCCGAGCAGCACTTTCTCTTGCTGCCTGTGAAGCAGACGCTGCTCTGCTTCACAGGGTGGGGGCAGAGCTACACTGCTCAGCCGGTTAGCTCCGCTCCCTCCCTGGATCCACATTTGCAGGCCAAGGAAGGGGAGGGTGGAGAGAGAGGCAGAACAGGGGAGGGGGAGATCTCTGAACAGGGGGTGAGAGAGGCAGATATATTTAGACTTTGCTAAGGCATTTGATACAGTTCCCCACAAAATTTACTGTACAAATTGACTGAAATAGGCTTAGGGACAAATGTTTGTTTGAGGATTTGGTTGAAGGATAGAATGCAAAGTGTGGTGGTAAAGATGAAGTCCTCAGGGATCTGTCCTGGGTGCTCTGCTTTTTAATTTGTTTTTTAATGATCTCCCATAGGGAGCAATGTCTCAGTGTTTACCACTGACACAAAATACAGTATAAATAAAATGTATCTTTGGACAAATTGGGTAGTTTGGCATGTAAATGGAAAATGAGAATCAATGTAGAAAAATGTGAAATTATGTATTTTGGGTACAATAATATAAATGCAACATATAGTTTAAATGGTGTTTCCTTGGGAAAATCTACTAATGAAAAAAAATATGTGGGAGTAATTTTAGACAATAGACTTTGCAGTAGTGCACAGTGTCCGCTTGCAAAGGCCAACACAACCTAGGGGTGTATTAAAAGGGCTATTGATTCACAGGAGGAAGATATTATTCTGCCTCTTTCAAGATTAATAGTAAGACCCAACCTTGAATATGCAATTCAATTCTGGGTGCCTTTTGGAAAAAAAAGTAATTATGGAACTAAAGAAAGTGCAGATGAGGGCTACAAAACTAAAATGGAAAGTTTTACTTCTGAAGAAAGGCTGAAAAAGTAAAATTTGTACACGCAAGAGAAACGGCGGCTTAGAGGGGATATGATAATGTTATATCAATATGTACAGGTGTGAATGATTGGGATGCTGGATGGAGGTCACTATGCAGGATCTGTAGGTAAACCCCTGAGACAGACCTATAACACAATAATGAGGATATAATGCGTGTACAATGAGGGGAGAAACTAACCTTGAACCAGTAGCTTGATAGTGAAGTACTTCGTAGTGCAGTATGAACAAGTAACAGTTCATAAAATAGAGTCCAGTAACAATGTGGATTAGGCAGCAAAGAAAGGACACAATATCTGTATTCCAGCAACGAGATGGTTAAAGTAGGAACACACCACATTTGTAATCAAGTATTGAGATAGTAAAGCAGGAGCACACCACACTTGTAAACAGCACTGAGATGGATATGCAGGAGGGTCACTATAATAGCCATGGTCGGGGTCACCAGATATACAACAGAACGATAGAAGCAGTCCAGGGTCAGGGGTATCAAAAAATCAGCAAAACGATAGGAGTAATCCGGTTTGGAGATCTCCATTGGATCCGGATGGGTAAGTAGTAATGGATATGTGGGGGATCTACTGCGGGGCTGATCCTGACAATAGGGCCTATACAAAGGGCTCACTAAAGACCTGTTCATTAACAGAACAGTACAAAGGACAAGAGGTCACCCGCTAAGACTTGAAGAAAGGAGATTTAGTCTACGACAGTGGAAGGGATTCTTTATTGAAAGGACAATAAAAGTATGGCATCCCCTACCTGAGCAGGTAGTCCTCGAAAATAAATTAGATGTCTTTAAAAGGGGCCTGGATACTTTTTTAATGAGCCGGAGCTTGGAGGACTCTGCATTTTAGTATTTATGTAACGTTACAGACCTCAGAAGTTACCATGTCCTCGGAGGAATATGTACAAGATAATTTTTAGTCCTACTGACACGTGTTCCAGGTAGGGTTGCTGAAAAACTAAAATACTAGACACCACAAAAACATAATTTCCCTGGACAGAGAGGCAAAAATACTAGACTGTATTTGTCAAAACTAGACAACTGGCAACCATATTTGCAGGTCTGGAAAAAGCAGTAGAATACATGCCAGATCATGAATAAACGCTTTTTAGTGACTTAGAAAAACAGTTTTAATAAAAGCTTGTAAGGGACATATAAACACATTTATTAATTATATTTGTACTATGAACCAAATTACAGACCTTTATTTATATATTTCCCATGATGCTTGTATGTGTGTATTGTGTAGTGGACACAAGACAATAAAAGAGATGGTGGGATAACGATGGTGATGTCGGCAAGCCAGATGACTTAGGATGCTGAGTGCGGTGCTTTTTAAGATGCATGAGCATCCAATTTCTGTTTCCATACTTGTAGTGTTTGACTTCTACACATAGATATCTTTAGTAAAAAAAAATCTATACATCTGCCAGCAATTTGCAGGCACAATATACAGAAATCTTTTTATTGTCTCTAAAGTGATACCTTGTCATTTTTACATGACAGTTACATTTTAAGCTGCTTTATATTACAGAAGATATACTGTTCTGTGACCTTGACCTGTAACCTGGATTTATAGTGTTCTTAGCCTGTGACCCCTACTTGTGACCAGGATTATGATACTCACCTTCACCACTGCTAGTAACCATTAATTTTAGCTCTGCCTCCTGTCTCATTTCCTGGCAGTTCTTGCGTGTGAGTTGGTCTTTACTAAACTAGTTCCTAGCCAAGTTTACCACGCCTGTTTCCTATGCAGGAATGAACAACAAAAATTGGACAAAACAATACAGAATTTATTTGGTTCTAAATTCATCAAGCAAAATAGATATTGCATAAAATGTAAAGGCTTAAAGTTTCCAAAAATGTTTAAAGAGCATGGAAAAAAAATTCATATGTCTCTTATCGCAGTGTTTGTCTGATTTCTTTCCCATTTTTTTCTTTTTTTTTGCAAAAGATTTTCACAAACCATATTTTTTCCTCTCACTTCATCATCATAGATTTTATTATAAATACTAAGCATTTTAATGGCTCATGCTACTTTAGCAAGCATTTATCAGCTTTATGGTAAGCATCTCCAACATGCGGAAAAACTCTATCTACGGGTATGTGTACAGCTAAATATTCATAGGTATAAATATTACAGTCCCTTTCGCGACCTAAATTGTTATTTTTATTTATTACATTTGTTTGTGCTCAGGGAACAGGGTAAATTAATGTGGCATGATGGGACATGGAAATGTACACTGCACCCAGGTTCCACTAGTTAAATCTTTGTGTACTTTTCTTTCCTTTTAATAAATCTTTGTTTGATTTTTTTCTTTCAACAAACATATCAAAAACAGATGTAGACGTACACATAAATATATACATAAAAAGTGAACAAAAGTGAAAGGGATTTAGGAGTAATAATTTCAGAGGACTTGAAGGTAGGTAGGCAATGCAATAGAGCAGCAGGAAATGCTAGCAGAATGCTTGGTTGCATAGGGAGAGGTATTAGCAGTAGGAAGAGGGAAGCGCTCATGCCATTGTACAGAGCACTGGTGAGACCTCACTTGGAGTATTGTACACAGTACTGGAGACCGTATCTCCAGAAGGATATTGATACTTTGGAGAGAGTTCAGAGAAGGGCTACTAAACTGGTTCATGGGTTGAAGGATAAAACTTACCAGGAAAGGTTAAAGCATCTTAACATGTATAGCTTGGAGGAAAGACGTAATAGGGGGGATATGATAGAAACATTTAAATACATAAAGGGAATCAACACAGTAAAGGAAGAGAGTATATTTAAAAGAAGAAAAACTACCACAACTAGAGGACATAGTCTTAAATTAGAGGGGCAATGATTTAAAAGTAATATCAGGAAGTATTACTTTACTGAGAGGGTAGTGGATGTATGGAATAGCCTGCCAGCAGAAGTGGTAGAGGTAAACACAGTCAAGGATTTTAAGCATGCGTGGGATAGACACAAGGCTATCCTAGCTATAAGACCGGGAACGGGGGACAAATAATAGTACTCAAAAAAAAAAATTGGGCAGACTAGATGGACCGAATGGTTCTTATCTGCCGACACATTCATTCTATGTAACACGTTCACAGCTGAAAGTGCAAAGTGCAAATCAACCTTCCCAAGAATAATGTCCATCAAGTAGCATGAATAGAAAGAAAGGAAAAGACAAAGAGAAAGAGCAGAAGGGAAAAATTAACGGGGGGAAATGGAGATAGAGAAGAGAAAAAAAAGAAAAGGAAAGGAAATACGCAAAGCCCCACTAGGATCCACCACGTCCGTCCTGAGTTTCCCCCACAAAGGGGAGAACAGAAGAACAATATCAGGTCAGCTACTAAAGAGTTAGTTGCACAGGTTCCCATAAAGCCCAAATCTCCTGGAAATCTCTCCCCTCTAGCTCCTCTGAGAGGTAGAACGTCCTCTCCACCATTGGAATTAAGTCTGTTCCCGAATATCCAACCATGTGGGGAGATCTTGGTTCCTTCAGAGACGGGCAAGTGAGAGTTTAACTGTCATAAGCAAGTTAATTGCAAGAATTTGTTATTCCCAGAACCTAAGTTTATATGAAACAGAAAAGTTTCAGGTGTTAGTGGAATATTTCTTTGGAAGATAGAGTTTAATATTCGTGAAACTTCGCTTCTGATCGGGATCAGAAAGTCACAGGACCACCAGGTATGAAGATTGAGTACCCTCTTCTCTGCCACATCTCCAACAGAGATTTGTGGTGTTAGGGAAGAGTTTATTAAGTCGTGATGGAACAAGGTACCATCAATAGAGTATCTTATACAATAACTCCTGTAAGTTGATACCATATAGGGCTCCTCTGGTGTTGTGACATGTCTGATTCCATACATTCATAGGGAATGCTTTCCCCAGATCTATTTCCCAGTGGTAAACAGAATTGGTTTTATCATGTGTCATCGAATCCTCCAGCAATACCCACAGCCTGGACACGGCTGCAGAACTCGTCGGGAGATGCAGAAATGAATCCAGAGGAGAGATCTCCACCGGAGGGTTAATATCTAGGAAATGTTTCATTTGAATATAGTTGAACAATTGCGAACTTGCTAAGTTCGAGGTGGCCAATAGGCTTTCAAAGGGGGTTATTTTCCCACCTAGCATAATATCAGAGATTTTTATCAGGCCTAAACCGAGTAATGTCTAGATCGGGGATACCGATCGTAAAAGCTCCCAGAGGAGCCAGGCTGGTTATACACTGCACCTGAGAGAACAACTTCTTTAACTTAAACATACCTCTGACAATGTCTATGATTATAGGATTAGTAATTTTAAGTTTGTTGAAAGTGGAGGTTTTTGTCCATAAAAAATAGTAGAGGTTAAGGCCTGAGCATTCCGAAGTCTCAATTTGACACCAGACAGTGTCATAAGGTGACTTATGTTTCCAAGCCCAAAAAATTGTAAATAAACATATATCTTGAAGTCTATACAAGTCCGGGAAGCCCAGTCCCCCTATGTCAGTGGTTCTCAACCTTCCTAATGCAGCGACCCTTTAATACAGTTCCTCATGTTGTGGTGACCCCCAACCATAAAATTATTTTCGTTGCTACTTCATAACTGTAATTTTGCCACTGTTATGAATCGTAATATAAATATCTGATTTGCAGGATGTATTTTCATTGTTACAAATTGGACATAATTAAAGCATAGTGATTAATCACAATAACAATATGTAAATATATATTGTGAAATATTTATTTCTAATTACAAATAAAAGAAATGTTGTCTTGAAGCATGGTGTAGCATGGGTAACAGTCTTAATATAACAACAGTAAACTACATTGCTACATTTTGCGACAGTATGCATAAAAATCCAACGTCAGTGCGAAGGTTGAGATTGCTTCTTTCTCACCAGATCACTAATTCTCGGGGCAGTCTTTGCAAGAGCACAACAAAGATCATCTTCCACAACAAGTCTACTTCTGTATTTAGACTTGATAACCAACAAGCTGGAAAAAACTGTTTCACAAAGATTTGCTGTTGGAAATGGAAGAAGAAGGCACAACACAGTCTCAGACAGAACAGGATACGACTGCAAACACTTGATCCAGAATTTTGTAACTGGCATTGTAGAGAAATCAGTTTTTGTTGCATCGCTGTTAATAAGTACAATGAACTCATCTTGTGCTGTCTCAGGAACATCTTCAACTTTGACTGTGAATGGGCTTCTGGCAAGTGCAAATGGGGTGTCAGGTAGATTTGGAAAGTACGATGAAATTTCGTCTGCAAGCATGTGCAAGTGTCCTTCACAGAAATTATCATTGTAATCCTTTTGTCTGGTTCAATGTCATGTACCTCAAAGAAAGCAGATAAGGTAGGCAACATGTAAATTTTATTTTCATCCAATTTTTTTTGCCAAAGCTGAAGTTTCATTTGGAATGATCGGATCTTTTCACACAAATCGAGAAATGTTGCATTTGGTCATTGCAGTGATAAATTTAACTCATTTAAGATCGCAAAGATGGCAACCAAGTAAGCTATTTTCTGCAGTTCACTTTTATCGCTGAAAAGTGCTTTGAACTGCGGTCTTGCTTTCTGATTAAAAAAAGTTTTGAGTTTATCACGAAGCTCAAAAACACGTTTTAAAACTTTTCCTCTAGACAACCATCTCACTTCAGTGTGAAATAGCAGAGCATTGTTCGGCGCATCCAACTTGTGCTCGCCTTTACAAAATTGACAGAACTTATGACGCTTTTCATTACTTCTTGTAACTCTTGTGGCAGCGTCTTCGTTGATAATATTTGCAGATGAATCATACAGTGAGTTCCGATGACTTTTGGTGACTCATTCATTACCAAACGAAATCCAGATCGACATCATAGTATAGCTTAGGCACCATCTGTGCAAACACCACAAACCTTTTCCCAAGAGATCTTATACTCTTTCAGAAATGAACCAACTTTGTCAAATACATCACGTGCAGTAGTTGTCGTTTCAAGAGATTTGCAAAAAAGAAACTCATCTTTAAAGTCGCCATCATTAATATACCTCACGTAAACCAGTAAGTGTGAACAGTTTGCAACGTCTGTAGATTCATCAAGCTGGATACTAAATATTGGAAGTGGAGCAGATTTAATTTCCTGGATTACCTGATCACCAAATATGAAGCTTCAACGGCTGCTATGTTTTGTTTGTGGTACTTGCCACCAGTGTCAAGTCTGGCTTTCTTGAGTCCATCAGCTTTGCTTCTAAAATAGTTGGTATCATTGCCAGCAAAGCTTGGATGCTTGCTATCAAAATGGCGTTTTAGTTTGTTCAGCTTCATAGATTTGGCTGATAGAACTTCACAACAAATAACACATTGTGGTTTTACAATTCCTGTTGTAATTATTGAGGTAAAACCATACTGTAAAAAATCCTCACTATATTTTCATTTCTTAATGTTCTTCTCTACAGAATCCATTCTCATGGGATGGTTTGCTAATGAAGATAATATATAACAATAGCTTTAATAATACAAAAGATAATACATGGCATTCAGTCAATGCAGTTCATTAAAGCTTCCTATGATTTACCATTCTCTGTGTTTTTTTTTTTACATACCTGTCACTATAACAAGGGGGCAGTATTCACATCAACCACAGTTGAATATACAAAGACCGATCAGCATCCAGATTAAGTTGCCATGGTACAGACTTTTTTTTTTCATTTACCAAGTAATTATAATTCATGAAGTGTTATTTTACCTCCAATACTGCTGCTTTCAACACAGTAGCTGCTTTCGACACAGCAGCTGCTTTCTACACAGTAGCTGCTCTCTACACATGTGTGACTGGTCCACATAAGTACATAATTGTGCCGGGTACTCGTATGTGGGCGTATCTCGGTTCCTAAGACCATTAGAAATATGTGTTTTCCGATGATCTTAGGCGACCCCTGTGAAAGGGTCGTTCATTGCGAACCACTGCCCTATCTTAAGGCTGCGTTTCAGAGTTGAATTGGCGATTCTGGGACTTTTAGAATCACAAACGTAGGAACAAAATATTGATGTTAATTGCTTTAAATACACTGTGGGAGCCCGCATAGGAATTGATCTCATCAAGTACAGAACCTTCGGAACAACGTATGCTTTGAGAATATTAAGCTGGCCCATCCAGAGGGTTCTATTCCCCTCCAGCTTGAGAATTGATTTCTGAGATCTTGTATCAGAGTCTCGTAGTTAAGAAATAATGTTTGTCTGAGGTCCTGGGCGATCTTAATCTCAAGATAATCTAGTGTTTTATGGGACCATTTAATATTTCCCACCTTTAAAAGTTCTCCAAGCTGGGCAGGAGATAGGGAACTCATGAGAACTTGGGTCTTAGCTATTTTCAGTTTGTAGTTTGAATAAGAAGCATATTGTTTAATTAAGAGGAGAACCTGTGGTATAGATATTTCAGGGGATACTAGGGAAAGAAGTACATTGTCTGCGTTGAGCAAGATTTTATGCTCTCGGTTGCCCATTTTTATGCTCCTGACCTGGGTCAATTTAGTAATCAGGACTGCAAGGGGTTCAATGTTAAGGGCTTATAGAAGGGGCACCAGTGGGCACCGCTATCTTGTTCTGTTATTAATGTTGAAATATTCTGAACTTAATGATGGGCCTGAGATCCTAGCCCTTGGTGCTGAATAAAGGGCCATGAAAACTGCCTAAGAGACCAAAGGCCTCCAGTGTTTCCAACAGAAACAGCCAATTGACCCTATCAAATGCCTTGTCGGCATCGAGGGTCGAGGAAAACTACAGGAACTCGATAAGACCTGACCCGGTGTAGTAGGTTCAAAACCCTCCTGAACAGTTATGTATAAAAGCTGTCTGGTCCGGGTGTATGATGTCAGGGATAAAGCACCCAAGCCTCTCTGACAGAATTCCAGAGAAGAGCTTGACATCCAAATTAATCAGGGATACGGGCCTGTAGTTGGGAATGAGCGATGGATCTTTACCATTCTTGAGGATTGGATAGATAGATGCTTCCAACATCTCTGAGGGAAATGTGCCTAACTGGGATGATTCCCTAAATACCCTAAGTAATAGTGGTATAATGTCTGGTTAAAGTGTTAAGTAAAAAAGTGATGAAAGTCTGTCAGGTCCCGGGGCTTTGCCTTTTTTAAATGGCTCTCAGAGACGAGGTCAATTCTATTTCCGAGATTCAGAATTGCCAGTCTCCTCTCTGAGATCCTAGGGAGGCCCAAACTGAGCAAAAAAATCCCTGACCTGAGACACAGATCTTCCAACGGACGGAAGGTTATATAGGAAATTATAATATTGTCCAAGACATTACTTTTCTGGCTTGGTAAAAGGCAGGTCTTACCATCAGAACAGATATTATTAATTCGCAATTGGTGTTTCCTAAACTTAATCCGGTTTGTAAGTTCTTTCCCGGGTCTACTGTTACTCATATACCATGAGACTTTCAAACGGGATATTGTGTTTTAAATTTATCATCCAATTGTGCCTTAATTGCCCATTGCAGTTCCCAAATAGTACTAACAGTGTATGGAGTAGGATTCTGCTTATTACAATTTTTGAGTCTAGGAAAATCTATATAGAGGTCTGAGAGTAGTTTACCTTGTGATTTCTTAATAATGGAGCCCATCTTAATCAGAATTCAGAGCATGTAGCACTTAAACGAGCACCATAATGTCTGGTTCCTAACTTCACCATTGTCATTGGTACAGAGGAAATCCTTGGCCGAGGCTCATAACTCAAGCTTATTTGTTTCTGAAGCCAGGATAAATTCGTTTAAACACCATTTAGATCTTACTCTGTACTCAATGTTATCCCTAATGTTAAGGAAAATGGGGGCGTGGTCCGACCAAGAGATATTACCCATGCGGGCTCCCTCACTGCTCTCCAGATGGGAAGATTGCATAAGAAAGGCATGGACCTGGAGCAAAAGTGGTATGTGTTGGAAAAGAACGTAAAGTCCTTCTCATGGGGGTGATTAACTCGCCAGTTGTCATATAGGTCATTTGAATGATTCAGATTTTTTCCTCATTCATGGGTCCAGCCTGACCACTCTGGGGAGTCCCTTGTCAAGACCGGGGTCTGCTATTGTGTTCAGGTCTCCCCCGTAGATGGTCACTCCCTGTTGTATCTTATCCACTCTATCAATCACCCTGTTCAGGAAAAACATGGTGTTGTCAGAGGGAGCGTCCAGATTAACCAATGTAAACAGGATATAATTAATTCTGCATATAACTATGCAAGTTCTGCCATTAGATCCGGCCTCATGATGGATACGTTCGAATTTAGGGGCCGCAGAGATAATGATTGAGATCCCTCTTTTCTTTACTTCCAGAATCTTGAGCTCTCCAACTTCCGAAGGGTTTCCTTAACAAAACAAACATCTATCTGATTTTGTATCAAGAGATTGTATAAACAATCGCTTTTGTGGGGAGTTCAGACCCTGGGGATTAATAGACATAAATTTAATTGGCATAGTTGTATCTATTTGCGAGGGATGGCTCTAATGGCATGGGGGGGGGGGGGGGGGGTGTACCAAGGTGGGCGCAAGGTGCAGGCTTTTGAAGCTGACTGGGCCAGTCTATCAATCTTTGTATCTTATCTGTCAGTATATCTATATTATTTATGTTTATTTGTGTCTGTCTCTGATGATAACAGGTAGTTTTATGAAGTTGCACCGTGGGCCATTTAATAGTTTTTGCCTCCTAGGCCAAAGGATGTCGCCCCTCCCTAATGCTGACGTGGGCACCATAGTGAACATTCGTGATGATGTCATTTAACACTTCTTAGAGAAGTTGTGTTAATTAGTGCACTAATAATAATACACTGTGGGAGCCCGCATAGGAATTGATCTCATCAAGTACAGAACCTTCGGAACAACATATGCTTTGAGAATATTAAGCTGGCCCATCCAGAGGGTTCTATTCCCCTCCAGCTTGAGAATTGATTTCTGAGATCTTGGATCAGAGTCTCGTAGTGAGGAAATAATGTTTGTCTGAGGTCCTGGGCGATCTTAATCCCAAAATAATCTAGTGTCTTATGGTACCATTTAATATTTCCCACCTTTAAAAGTTCTCCAAGCTGGGCAGGAGATAGGGAACTCATGAGAACTTGGGTCTTAGCTATTGTCAGTTTGTAGTTTGAATAAGAAGCATATTGTTTAATTAAGAGGAGAACCTGTGGTACAGATATTTCAGGGGATACTAGGAAAAGAAGTACATTGTCTGCGTTGAGCAAGATTTTATGCTTGTTTGCCTCCTAGGCCAAAGGATGTTGCCCCTCCCTAATGCTGACGTGGGCACCATAGTGAACATTCGTGATGATGTCATTTAACACTTCTTAAAGAAGTTGTGTTAATTAGTGCACTAATTTTAGTGATCAAAGACATTTTCTTTTTAAATAGTCTTATCAGTGGTGCAATAAAAATAATAACAATAACCTATTATAAACATGTTGAGTCAATTCACTAAACATTAAACTGTGGTAAACTGACAAGTGAACTGAAAACATTTGGTAAAATGATCCAACTTGCTTAACTTTCCAAGTCAGCCACTAATGTAATCTATGCTATTCTCTTTGGTTGCTCTAACCAACTCAAAACCATGTTAAAAATGCTCCAGAATACTAATGTTTGGTCTGGTACTGAAATGACTACAAATCCATGTTATGTGCCTCTGTTATTTTACAGTTGCAGGTATTCTGTGAGACTAGGATTTGTACATGAAGAATTACAATACATAGAACACAGTAGAACTGATAATTTAGCATACATTGGACATTTGTTCCAGCTATCCCTCACGTATGTCCCTATTGATTTGAAGGAAGAGGGTGGAGCCATTTCAAATAAGCAAAAAAAAAAACAGACAAGAAATGGCACAGAAAGGTGCAATGGGAAATAACATAAAGTAAGTGGCACCCAGCAATATCCTGCCACATCCAGAAACTCCTAAAACCCGTGGAGAAGTACAGCTTAGCTGAGGTGACCTTGCAGTGTGAAGAGGGGCTTATTGCTATTGATTTGTTGTGCCTTAGAGTAGAAAAAAGCAAGTGTCCCTGACTGAAATTAACCATCAACTGAATTTACCTAATTTGAATAAATTAGTGACAGCTATGTGGGTACCACATAAGAAATGAGGCTGAGGAGGTGATCAAGCATTTATCCAACAGAACCTTTCTTAGTGTATCCAGTTTTAGTATTATTGTTATGACCAAACACACACAAACATATAGCTTTTAAATCTTGTAAGTAAAGTTATAGTACAATGCGGAAAATAATTGCAATATAAAGACAACTAGTCTGACACCATGTCGATGTCTTTATATTTGCACCAAGCTGTTCTTGGAACTACATTCTTTTATAGCTCAATATGTGTACTCTCACATGTAAATTCATTTTATGCAGAATGAATATACATTGAAAAGAAAGACCCACAACTGGGTCCATTCCCTATTTTAATATTTTAAGGGTAGCTTTTATCTCTCATGACTAAACAGAAGTTATTCATAATGGATATCTGGCTACTGGAGCACACTTCTAGAATTTCAAGTAAAAAAAACAAAACATATGTAATTTTACAGTTAAAATGTTATGTATCCTACAAATGAAAAAGAATAGGGACTATGTAAGCAGCTTGAAGAATGTGGTAAACAAGGCAAAGAAGACTAAAGGCAGATAACACAGTAATTGAAGAAAAATTGAGAAGGCATGGCAGATGATGAACAAGATGGAGTCAATTGTAAAGGAAATACTGGAGAAGAGAACAGCACAGGTTCAGCTGGTAAATAAAGAATGCATCTGTTAATTCAAACCAGGAAAAACTGATATATAGCATTTGGAAAGGCTTTGTTTCACATGTAAGTTTTATCATAGCTAGTTGATGACAATGTTCTCAGCTTGTAACTTCATACCCTGCAGTGATTTATCAATTCAGCATCATATATCTACACAGACGTTTGTCATGCTTTCAGTGATTTGGTGTATGTTAATAGTGGTGATTCTGGAGTTAACAGAACTATATTGTGGTATGTACAGTAATCATTTCAGTATCAAACTGGACTTCAAAGGAAAACACATATGGTTTCGACTTTTACGAAGATGATTGGTGAACTTTAAAAAGGATGATAGCAAATTTATTTCTAAGGTATGGAACAGGAGTCTTCATAAAACTATGAAAAGAAGATTCATTTCCAATTTGAAGTTCCTAATAAATGAAACAAGATCAGTTTCACAACTGCACTGCTGGGCGAACAGGTTATGCAGTAAAACATAGGGATATGTAGGAGAACTTGGTAATAACCCTGACTTTTGGAGACCTATTTATATTAATATATATATATATATTTATATATATATATATATATATATAAACAGACTGTAAAAACGGTAACTCGGAAACTACAATATATTATATTTTACTACACCATTTTTTTTATTTTACTATAAAATCTAATATATAAATACCTCAACAGCTTTTTATAACTATTACTTCAGATTACCCTCTCCTTGCACTGATACTCATACAACTATATAAAGGTGCCTGAAGGGATGGTCTCTTGTAAGATCCAGAATGACAAAGGAATGTCTCGGCCCGTAAGTCTTTCCTTGCATCCATGTTTCTGGAAGTTTTTTCTACTTTTTTACTGTTATTGTTAATGTTATTGTGTTACTGTTTTTGTCCAAATTGTTACTTAATTATGGATCTCATGAGATCATAATTTTATATCTTTTATTTTATGTTAGGGGATGGAAACTTTTTGTTTTTACTTTCCAGGGCTTTTTGAATTTTTTTGGCACCATCTATATATTAGTGCCACCTGACCTTTGGTAACTTATAGAAATATTAATGCAATAGAGACTAGGAAAGGAGTAGCAGTTTGGAGATTTTCTGCCCAATATGGTCACACACCTATTAACTCGCTAGCATTAAATGAAACAACTATTAACCGTGTTGAAAATAGAGGATTAGCATTTTATGCACATGAAAATAAATCCTATGAATACAGGTTGAGTATCCCTTATCCAAAATGCTTGGGACCGGCAGCATTTCGTCTAATGGATACTTAAGGTTAAATGATCATTTTGGCAGCACCAGCCCTATAAATGATCTACATTACCTAAACTCAATGTGAGCAACTTGTAGATCATTTACAGCAGTGCAGGTGGTAAAATTATCTGCTCCATGGTGCTGCCGAAATGATCAGTCATCATGCTGTAGTCCCTCCCTCCTGTTTCAGCGCTCTGGGAGCTACATTTCCCATCAGTGTTGGCTCCAAATGTATGGTCCCCAGCAGGGTGAAGCAAAGGAGCTTCACTGCTAGCGCATCAGGAAGGTGAGTATCCCTTATTCGAACTGACCACATCTCTAATATGTTTTGGGATTTGGGGTAATTTCAGATTTTAGGTCTTCGGATAAAGGATACTCAACCTATAGTTCTCCTATATTTACCATGACATTGCTGTAACTGAAATGTGTGAACAAAGGTATATATTTGTTGATAATTTGTTAGATGGAGAATCATAAATGTACTGTACAATAAAATTGTACTTTAATTGCCCTAATAAAGAAGAGAAATATTTAGCACAATCACATATAACATATCGTATCTGGTATCCATTATACTCCCAGCAATAGATTGGTATAAATCATTGTTATACACCTTAGGTGAAGGAATCTGGTACCATTTAAAACTTAAATCTTATTGCAGACATGATGTAATGACTGATCTCTTTGTTGGCCAAACTTATCAAACGTTTTTTCTTACCTTTGCTGACATTTTAATGAAAAATACTAATTAATTAATGAGAATGTGATTTAAATAGCAGTTTTCTCTGTAGGTGACAAGCAATAAACAACTGTAATATAATTTGTCAGAAAGGTATACATGAGATAGATATTTCAGGAACTGTGTTAAACTGTTGTTATCAACTGTTGTTTTAGTTAGGATAATGCTGATGTAGTAGAAGGGCCTGAAGAAAGCTCACATTTTTAATGAAGAAAATAATAGAAAATAAATATAGATAGAATGGAAAGTAAAGAAAAAAAAAAGAGAAAGCATGGTTACCAAGAACAAGGCTTTTTAGGAAGGATAGGGGAGTGAAAAGCCTATGTCAGTTTCTCTCTAATGTATCTTTTTGTCAAGAATATTAACTTCCTAGAGGCTGAGGCTATTTTTACACTTCTGCAGGTTTTGTGTCTAGCTGTCATTTTCTACTTTCTCATTTAATGTACCTACACATATTATATATATATATATATATATATATATATATATATATATATATATATATATATTATTTTTTTGCTGAAGAAGTGCTTTCTTAAGACACCGTTATTTTCATCATATCATTTACTAGATTTTTTTTTAAAGAAAACCCATTTTCTAAGTTTTACATGAACACTCTTTTATACATTTGCAAACTCAAATAAAAAAAACCTGCTAAATAAATGAAATTAGTCCTGAGTTTAGAATTATCCAATGTTTAAAGGTTTTTCTGTTGTTTTTTTGCAATAGCAGAAAGTAGTATTTTTTTCCTAACCATTTTCTCCTACAATTTAGCCCCAAGCCTAATCATCACCCGTACCCTAAACTTAACCCTACTGCTAACTCTAATTCTAATTCTAACCCTAACACTAGATCTAAGGATAATATAGTATATAGAAGTGGGATCCCTCTCAGCGAGAACAGGCAGAAGCTCAAATAACCCATACTATAGAATTATCCTACTCGCAAGAGGAATCTCCGTTTTTTTGCTTGATTGGACCATTACAGAGGAAACCTTTCCATTAGCAAATCAGACTGGTCCCACCCATAAGTAGTAAGCTTGAGTAGTAAACGTCCTTAAATAGTAGTTGGTAGTTGTATTTTGAATAGATTGCAGGAAAGACAGATGAGTCAGAGGTAGTCCAGTTAGGTGGGTATTACAGTAGCCAAGAGACTAGGAATTTGGCAGTCTTTTTGGTGAGGAAGGGGCTAATGCTCACAATGTTTCTTAGGTGAAGATGACAGGATTTGACTAGAGAGTGAACATGGGGAATGAAGGAGAGTGTCGATTCAAAAGCAACCCAAGACTTTGGACATGATAAGGGAGTACAATCATAGCATTTTCAACTATGATGACAAAGTCAGGTACAGGGAGGGAGCTCAAGGGAGGGAAGATGATCAGCTCCATTTTAGAGAGATTACGTACAGCCATCCAGGTGGAGATGGCCGACACACAGTCTATTACATGCAACACCACAGAGAGAGTAAGGTCAGGGTAGGAGAGGTAGATCTGTGTGGCATTTGCATACAGTTGGTTTTGCAAGCCAAAAGAGCTGATACCTACAGTGGAGGTGTACAAGGAAATCAGCAGAAGACCAAGGACCGAACCTTGCGGAACATCAACCGTGAGTGGAATGGGTGAAAATGTCCCTCCAGCTAGCGTCCAATTTATTTTTAGTTACATTTTTTTGGCATTTCTCCATCTTTCTCCTGTCATTACTATTATTGAAACGTTTTGCTGCATTCTATATTGTTTTTTTCTCAAGAATCATTTACTGATTCAAAGCAAGTTTAACTTGTGAATTGATTGATTTGTCACCGGATAGATGTTTCACTTCAAGTATCTGAACCACATTAATTTCTAGATTATAAAGCAATTTGGAGTTTTGGAGAAAAAAAATATAATAATCCATTTTGAAGACATGATCTTTGCACTTTCTTTTAGTGTGTTCAGCAGAATTCCTTTTATTTATTATTAGAAAATACCATAAGTAATATTATTAACAAAAACTTAATATCTTTTGTAAAATATTTTTTGTTAATACTGGATTACTTATATCAATAAATTTAACACTTTAACACTATAGCATAGTCTAGTATAGAAAGTATATGTATAAAAAATAAAAATGTGAATGCACTGAAAATTGTATACAATTAGAAGAAACACATTCTGAAAATCCTGTTAATTTGAAGCTTTAACTTTACTTTCATTTACACATATACATGGTTACACTCCCAAAATTACACTCACAAACAAGCATCTACAACTACTCATGAGCACTGGCCCTGATGATGGGGGATGGCAAAAATGAGAAAGCAAGAATAACACATGTTATAGCTGAAGATTGGAAAGAGAGCTTAAGGTCAAAGGTCGACACAGTGAGAGATTTTGCTCTTTAATAGGTTATCTGTGGATCTGCAAAGCCAAAGTGTAATTGTGTTTTGAGGTATGATTTTAGTCTGTAATTGTATATGATCTTTTGACAGTTTTCAAATTCAAGCTTGGGAGATTTTTTTTAACATGTTGTCAATAGCAATTTTATTTCGAATGTAATGTACTTAAATGACAATTTGTTTGGATAAAAAAAATAATTAGTCTGTTTTTACCAAGGACTTCCATTTGACAAATGTATATTTCTCAAAGCTTCCATTGGTGCACCTAACTTTCGATGTATTCAAAACTGACACATAAATGTTAGATTATTAATAAATATATTGTATTTTACTGTAATTGAGAAGATGAATTTAAATGCACATCCCTATGGTAAGCTACACCAGCCTGGAATCAGATTTTACAGCAAAACTATTTGTCTTAAAGGTTAAAAAGTTTATATTTGGAATAATTCACAATGCTGTGGAACAAATATTTTCCTATTGTTTTAGGCTCTATGATTAAGCAGTCAATGCTGTCAGTTATGTTCTTGTAAGCCTAGTTGGATCTATTTCATGTTAGAGAAAGAGCTCAGATAAATCCAGGAAAGCTTAATGTTTATCCAATGTGAAAATAATTACTCAAAGTGTTATTCTTAATCCAGATAATTAGAGCAAGGAAGAGAAGATCAGTGTCATTGTGAATTATTCCCTTGCAATTGACTCTTGGTCCTTGTAAGTTTCAGGTGAAGATGTGAATGGATAAAGGTTAGATTAAATATAATCCAAAGTAGCTGCAGCCTTAATCTGTTATGATACAAGGATGATCACTTAAAAAGAGCTGGATTGCAAGAATGCTCCTGGTTGGATAAGATGCTGTTCAGCTGGGACTAGCCTTAAACAATGCTTAGCACCATGTCACTGCATCTGTACGCACTTATGCACGGCTGCAGATTGTCAAAAAGCTGACAGACAGTCTACTGGACTGTAAAATAGTATTAGTGTGGACATAGAAAAACATGGGAAAGAAGCAGACATGATTTCACACAGAAGAAATATTATTACATGTTACTATAGTATGCATGGAGCTAAGGGAAAAATTAAACAGCATTCTGAAAAATGTCAAAACATATTTATACCTCAGTGTAAAACACATCATGTTAATTAAAACTTAAAAACTATTTTAAATTTCAGGACTTTTTGTTTTGAAAAGAGCTGATTTCAATATACCTACCTAAAAGTTCACGTTGTTTGTTAATTTCTTTTACATTTCTTAATAAGTAATGCAAAAGTTCAGTTTACTACATTATTGTATCTTTCCCCATATTGTTATCCTTTATTCTTATATTATTCTGTAACCCTAAAAAAGTAAATAAAAAAAAAATATATTCATATACATATATATATATATATATACAAGATAATTATATATAAATGCAGAAACTCACTATTACACAACAAAATAATATTTAATTTCTCCCCAGCAAATGTATAGGTCATTGCCCTTTGTGCCATTATCCATCGTACCACAGACATGCAATGGGGCATTCAGGGTTGTTACAATTTGTCATATGTACTAACATTTTTCAAACTTCATACATTTGCCCAAAAGGATTTTTTTTTTCTAGTCGAAAAAATTGAAAAATTCTTTCAGTAATGAAGCATCACTTAAAAAATAACCAACTTTATTCTCCTTACAAAAATAACTCATCCATTGCTGTAACAGTATTACAACTATAAAGCAGTAGGAAAGTTTTTTTTAATTCTGTCAAGTTAAAGTTTATATGGTTAGTAACCTTTTGAACTTAATGCTTAATTGACTACCTTCAGAAACATTACATTTACCAAATCCATCATAACTACATCATAGACATCTCCTGCATCAGCAGCTGCAATAATACCCTTGGACAACTAAAAAAAGGCAAATATCCTTACACAACCATGAAAACTGTATACATTCGTCATAGCTTAATCTGTACAATAGATGAGACAAGAGCTTTTGTTTTTAGGGATGTGTTGTTGCAAATGACAATATGCCCCAATATATATATGTATAGTTTTAAATTATTTTTGTGAATATCTGTTTATTTTGTAATTGTATCTATCTTAAAATGCCAGATTTACATTATGTTTTTTAAAATATGTCTGTGTATATTTTGTTTAGTCTTTATTTTTTTTAAGTTAATATTGATAGTATAAAACAAAAAAGTTTTCAGTCTCATACACTGTGTCTCATGAAGAAATCATTCCTGCTTTTGCAGATCTTATATCTGGAAAATAAGCATAACGTGATATGCATTGTTTATAATTTTAGATATTTATTGTGGACAGTGGGAAATAGAAAAGGTATGCATAACATAAGGAAACCAAAAAGGCCACCATATTGTCTAACAATAAAAATAAATGGGAACCCCCATCACACTCAGCCACCAAATTACTTTCTTAGTGTCTTTGGTACTGTAATAGACAGGGAGAATAAAACCTAATATGGGGATAAGATGCCCAGTATAAAATCTTTAGTTAAAAAGAAAGGCTAGAAAAGTTCCATTTGTACACTCTTGAGAAGTGTTGTCTTGGAGGGAATATGATAATGTTATATAAATATGTACAGGGAGAATACAAAGGGCTGTTGATTAACAGAACAGTACAAAGGACAAGAGGTCAACCGCTAAGACTTGAGGAAATGAAAAGTAGTCTACGACAACTGAAGGGATTCTTTACGGTAAGGACAATAAAGGTATGGAATTCACTGCTTGAAGAGGTGGTGCTAGCAAATACATTAGGTGTGGTAAGAAAAAAGGTAAGTACTCACTTTCAGATGTTGGAACCCAGAGTAGAACAGTACACAGAGAGAGAACTGTGAATGAATACAGAACTCTTTAAGAGGAGGCTGCAAGCATTGGTGACTGGTAGGAAATCCAGAGTCATCAGAGTCAGGAAATCCAAAGCCCATCAGAGTCAGGAAGCCAGAGATCATGGATAGTACAAATAACCAAGCCGAGGTCAGCATGCCAGAAGTCAGAATAATCCAAATAGCCAACTCAGTGTCAGGATGCCAGATCTAGAATCATCCAAATACCCAAGTCGTGGTCAGGATGCCAGAAGTCAGAGTTATCTAGAAACAGCCAGATGTCAGAGTAGTAGAAGAAAGCCAGGGGTTCAGGGGCACTACAGAGATGGAGGAATATCCACAGGAACAGTCCAAAAGGTCACAATAGGAGGTACAGCGAATAATAGGATTACTGGCACTAGAGAATTCTAGGCAAGCTGCAGTAACACTGAGCGCAATTGGAAAGGTACTCAGTGCTTATTTACTGGAGTAGGAGGGGGTGTTTGGGATGTTGCCATAGCAATGCTCGGTGTGCGAGCATTCTCCTTTGTGCGCACGTGCGCACGTGCGCACGAGGAGGGGTGTGCAGAGTGGACACAAGGTGTCCAGACCTGTTATTTCAATTTGCGTGGATGGCAAAGTATGGTGGCTTGCCCTGCGATGCCTGACTTTAGGTACCTTTAAAAAGCGGCCTGGATACTTTTTAATGAACCAAAACATAGAGGGCTATGTAGGTTGGAATATTTATTTGGTGCTTGTTGATCCAAGGAGAAATCTGTTTGCTATTTGGAGTCAAGAAGGAATTTGTTTCCCCCCATTGAAAGCAGAATAGAAAATTGCTGAAAAAAAGGTGGGGTTTGCCTTATTTTGGTGGTAGAAAAGGAATAGAAAAAGGGTTGAACTTGATGGACGCAAGTATTTTTTCAACCTAAACTACTATCTGTAAGGGGAATTCTACTCCTCCAGATTGCAGTAGCATTATGCAGCTTTTTGAAACAATAAGCAAGCTAGATCTGACATCATAAAAAAAGATTTTCTGTGTTCATTAATGTTTAAGTTCTGATGGATTTCAGTAGTTACTTAACAAGTGGTCAGCATATTGTGATGTATAGTGATGAGATGTTACAAAGACACTGCCTGAACCAGATTTTAAATTTAATATTACCAAAAATATTTAATGATTTCATTTGTACTCTGAATATAGTCATTAAAATATTTAATTATATACCTAGTATTCCTTTGGGCTGTATACATATTAATAATCTACGTTTCATTAGATTGCTGTTTCTTTTGTGTCACAAAATCAAATAAAATTAATTAACTCAATTATGATTTTAATACTCTTTTTCTTAAAAATATTGCTGCCTCTTACGCAGTGACCCACATGGAGGGATGGCAAGCAAATTAATTATATTTATTGAATCAAATTTTAGCCATGTTGAAGAAATCTGTGACCCCACATTTCTTTTTTAATTATCAATTTTTGGGTTAATGAAAACTCCCTTTTTTTTTTACATGATATTCAATGTCTCATGCACGGCTGGAAGGTTGATTAGTGTCCAAAATATAATTTTCTGTATTGTAATATGGAACAGGTGCAATGAACATTCTCATTATAGTATCAGAATTAAGAGGAGTAATAAAGTGATTGGGACTAATAATAAAAGCCAAATGGTCCTTCTCATGTGCATGTTACTGCTTCAGGATAGCATTACAGACTTTACAGGCATTCTTTACTTCCGTTACAATGTTTGCCTTTCATACATCATCTTAAAGGATAGTTCAGGTATCTATTACTCTTTTTTTTTTTTTTAAATAGCATTTCTCATGTTTACAACCTTTTTCACACTCTAAATTGTGCACTCTTGCTCAAATACTCTTTTTTTGTTGTTGCTCAACATACATTCTTATGCTGGATAAAAGAATGTAGCATATAACAGTAAGGAAGTACTATGTAATACCAAGTCAATGGTTCTGGGAGAGAAACATGGGATCACAATTCTATAACAAATGGGTAACAACGTACACGCCACATCAGACTGGTGCTCAAAGAATCTCAAAGTAATTGTTCAGAATGCCAAAAGAGGTATATGTGCATGGTAGAATTTAGTGGCAAACCTGGAGTGGGTTAGGGAAGTCAATGGATCTCCCTAACAGAACCTGCTTCTCTCTCTTCACACCAGTAATGATATCACAATATGTGGAGAACATGGGCAGTGCTGACTGAGGTCAACATGCAAAGTAGGTTACTTTAGGGAGATCTCTTGATACCCTCAGTTATCTCCCGGTATCCTACCATCTCTTGATTTACCTGAACAACCTAGCACTGCTTCACTGGTCCTCTGGCACCCGAAGGTGAAAGATCCAATTTGTCCTGGGTGCAAAATAAATTAGGTACACGCCTAGTTGGATCTAATGTGGATCTGAATGAGAACCAGTCTGCAAAAAGGTGTTTTGCACATTTTCCTTCTAGTGTTCTTTTTATTGTAAATGCTACTTTATACAAAAAAGCCTCACCTAAGAGGAGAAATGCTTTGTGTGCTACAGGAGACAAGGGATGTGCAACACTGGACTCTTTTTCAAGGATTTTGACTGTTTTTACTGCTTTTATTGAAATTGAGGACTCTTCAGATTTTAACTGTAAGAATTCTATGTTTTATTTGAATTATATATTAAACAGTGTTCATTAACATCCTTGCCTTCCTTCTTCCTCATATGTTGTTATATTCTGTGGAGTCTTCATGGATGAGGTGACGGATCATCATTAACCCTTTACCTGGGCTCCCTTATGCTAATATCCCTGAGCAAGTAGGTGCTCAGACGAATGTGAGTGGCCACTTGGCACTATTTATTCACTTTATTTCACCTTTTCTTTGATATATTACACTATTGTGTGTTTTATTCTTTTATTTTTCATATTCCCTTTGCACAACACTGCAAGATACATACTTGCTTTTAGGGTAAATATACAGTGTGTGTAGTGTTGGTTGAAGGGCACTGGTCAAGTTTTTTCTTTGTACTGTATTTGTTTTGCTAGAAGTGAGACACTAGCAGTGCCCGAGTGCTGCATACCCGTTCACATATAGGTGCAGCAGTCTACACTTTGTGCTTTGTACTTTATACAAATGTATTTAATCCTACATCTAATATATTTAAACGTTTCCATAATGTCTGCTCTTTCTTTATAGTATTGAATCTGTTTGTGGTATGTTTCATTAACAAGAGCAGTTACGAAGTATTAATATTCTGCTTAAGCCTCCATGATTTGGACAATGTATTCTAAATATGTTTTATGCTGCCCAAATCATTGCTTGGTAGTATTGATATGGAAGTATAAATATGTATTTCCAAAACTATTATAGATGTTTCCGTTTCTTCCCACAATCAGTAACATTAAGATAATTCCATGACCACCAACCAGTAGAAATCACTATTTACACTTTATCAGGTGTCACAGAGATATTTTTAGATCAAGGCCTGCAAATTTCATGGGTTTCATGTTTCAAATGAGAAGTTAATTATATTTCACAATTCTGTTTGTTTGGTGTTTTTTAACATAGCTTATGTTTAAAAGCCCCTTCCAACCGAAAATGCTTTGTACTGCTTTGTCACTTGTAGTCTAAGCAGCATCCCTTTCAATCACACTTTATTAATTTCTACTGCATAGTTGCAAAACACAATATAAATGAGGACAATTGAGTTCCATACACACTATCTGTACTGGGGAGGTTGGAGGTCACTCTCCGGGGTCACGGAATGTCGTGTGATGTCACGTGTTGTCACCTGACTCCATCCATTTTCGTCCTTGCTAACAGAAATTGTCCCATATGCTATTGTTTTCTTGCTAGGAGCCTGCACAGATCTTACATTAACTTCTCCAAGCAGAGTTTGAATTGGTGAATGTTTCCAACTCAGCTACCTTGGCCTCACATTTCCAATTCACTCTTCTGCAATTTACTCTTCCATGGCTAAATCCCTAAGTTGTTTTACAGCACGTTATTACATCAGGAATCAAACACACCACTCTGAACTAATGTGCTTTAAAGCACTAGTTCGGTGGTAAGTAGTGTTGAGCGAACCGGAACCGCACTGTTCGGGTTCGTACCGAACTTTACGGTTTTTGGACCCCGGACCCGAACACGGACATTTCACTGTATGTCCGTGTTGAAGTTCGGGGTTCGGCGATTACATGGTATGTAATGCTATTGGCTTTCTATAAACCGAAATAGAGTCCCCATTCATAAGAAATTCTTATGAATGGGGACTCTATTTCGGTTTATAGAAAGCCAATAGTATTACATGTATTCCATAAGCCGAAAGTCTATAAACCGAACGACATTCGGTTTATAGACTTTCGGTTTATAGAACAGCAATAGCATTACATGTATTCTAGAAACCGAAAGTCTATAAACCGAATGTCGTTCGGTTTATAGACTTTCGGCTTATGGAATACATGTAATACTATTGGCTTTCTATAAACCGAACTCGAGTCCCCATTCATAAGAATTTCTTATGAATGGGGACTCTAGTTCGGTTTATAGAAAGCCAATAGCATTACATGTATTCCATAAGCCGAAAGTCTATAAACCGAACGACATTCGGTTTATAGACTCTCGGTTTATAGAATAGCAATAGCATTACATGTATTCTATAAACCGAAAGTCGTTTATGGAGTACATGTAATGCTAATGCTATTCTATAAACCGAAATAGAGTCCCCATTCATAAGAATAGGCCAATTGACCTATTCTTATGAATGGGGAATCTATTTCGGTTTATAGAAAGCCAATAGCATTACATGGCTATAGACTTTCTATAAACCGAAATAGAGTCCCCATTCATACGAATAGGTCAATTGACCTATTCGCATGAATGGGGACACTGACCCACATTTTACTTCATATTGCAGCCCTCTAGCCCTTTCCAGGACTTTTTTAGAGGCATTTTAGAGGCCAAAAGTTCGTGTCCCCATTGACTTCAATGGGGTTCGGGTTCGGGGTCAAGTTCGGACCCGGACTTTTTTCCGAAGTTCGGCCGAACTCGCCGAACCTGAACATCCAGGTGTCCGCTCAACTCTAGTGGTAAGGCATAACCCCTACCCCCGTCAAATAATACCAGGGCCGGGGGATGGACATAATTCCCCCATCCTCCGAATAATAAATTGGGCCAATTTGGGAATTGCTGCAAGGGCCCCCCTCTATGTGCTATGAAAACAGGGGCCTTGTGGCAGTCCCTGGCCTAAATGTTAATAGGGGGATTCTGGAGGCTGGATCCCAATCGTAAATAGAGGCCATCCTTTATTCATTTTTAGGTGGCTTTGGCAATATGGCCAGTTCCCTTGCCCAGTTATCATTATGGCTCCAGTACTGATGTTATCACACCTGTTAACTGTTATAATGTAGGGCATTGAATCCCTTTTGCCAGTTAGTTTACTGCATAGCACACTTTTTCATTTGTCCCCAGTATCCCTAAACCCTCTGTGCTGAGGATTGAATGTAGGATGACCTCGCTTCTGAAAACAGAATGCTTTTTAAACAAGCAAATATGTATAAAAACTGTATTCTTATTTTACACATCATTCTTTAAGCACCTCAGCATTTTTTACAGACCCCAATTTACTTTTGCATGCTGCCTTGTCATACGTAGTAGTCATATGTGACCAGAAACAAATTATTTAACTAAACAATCTGATTGTAATGAATCTGATCCTAGAATAATAAATCAATTTCCTTTGGTCACATATGAGTTCTACACATTGCAAGACATCATGCCAAAGTTATATGTGGCCAGCATAAAATGGCTGAGGTGGCAACTATAGTCAGTATACAAACATATGTGTATATCTGTAACATACTGATATAAAGGAGAATACCCAGTGCTAACCAAAACTTCAAAATGATATACAAAAAATTATTTATTGATATGGAAACATATAGCAAGATCTGTGTTAAGATACTGTTATCTTATCTTTACACTGAATAAGATGAGCCAATAAAGTATTAGTAGAAGAGCATGCAGATAAGTAATATCAAAGACATGTAAGATTATATAAAATAATATCTAAACCATATTGCTCCTTAAAAATGTGAAAAAAACTGTACATATCTCAAACATAGAACAATCAGACATATTATGAAAATGTAATATTCATGACTCCATTCAGGAAAATGTCATATCATAATCAAATTTATTTGTTTTATTAGTAGTAGTAGATCCAGATCCTATACAATACCTTGCATAGGACATATAGTTAGGTGTTAAAAAGGGCATTTGATAGAATATAATAGAATCCAGTGTAACCAGGTTTGTCTATATTTGTTGAGGGTGTCAGATGCTGAGGCCATCAGTTCCTCAACTATGTGTATCTCCTCTACACGATCAAACCATTCATTAGTAGTAGGGACAGACTGTGACTTCCAATGTCTGGGGATCAGGGTTTTAGCTGCTATGAGGAGATTTTAAATCGGGGTATGGCCATGCCTGTTCAAAACAAAACCATAGCCTCAAAAGAGAACGGGTATGTGCTACAGCCATACTCCATAACTTTTAGGTAAACCATTTTCCAAGAAAGGTATGATGTGATTTGGGCTTAAGGTGGTAGCTCAGTGCGAGGCAATCCTTGGGAGACATCTAAAAGGTATGTGTAGGGAGAGGTCTTCCAGTTCAACCCAATGTTTAGATGGTGAGGAACACATCCATTCCAGCATTCACAGTAGATGTGTGGCTTGGAAATATTTACATAAGTCAGGTAGTGCCAGAGCACCTTCTAACTTACGTCGTGTCAACATGGTATAACTGAGCCTGGGTGTTATACCCCAAATATATTTTATAGTTGCTTAACGTAACGTAGCACTGTGTTGTCTTCTGGTTTGTTTCTCTGCTCCTATATAATGTGCCCCACCCATTTGTGATCTTATATAATGTACTTTAAGCTCCCAGTCTGTGTAATCCTGCTACAGATAATTCCTGTGTGTCTGTGTGGTGCCAGTCTTATAGATTCAGTTAATTTGTTTATTTTAGGCAGATTTTAGTGTTAGGGACTTGCCATATGTGAGGTATCTTGATGCTGATTGGCAAGCTTCCATCTAATGGCCATCAGGTGAACCAAACCCTCATCTTTCCACATCAGAGTTAGTTCCTGTATTCCTGTCTGTATCATTGTTGTGTTGCAACGGCAGGGTCCTTTGTTTGTTCTCTGTTTATATATGTGCTTGTTTATGCCTTTAAGTGCTGTTGCTATTCCCTTTGTCTCTGCCCTGTCTCTTCAATGTATTTATGTTTTTCTCTTTGCCCTGTGCCCTGTATTATTTAACCTTTGTTTGGTTTCTGCTCTGCCTTGGTTGTTTTTTCTTCTGTCCTGCTCCACTGTCTCCTTTACCCTGTACTCTGTCTATTCAGTTTTTTTCTGTCTTAGTTTGCTTCATGCTATTTTGCTCTGCTTAGTCTACCTGTCCCAACCTGCAACATCCTGATTTCCTGTCAAAGTTGTTATGTTTCCAAAAGGGCCCTGGAATATGGTAGCACCAACCTGTGGCCTCAAGCTTCCAGTGTAGTGTTGTTACCCTGAACCAGGCCTAGTGTCTCCAGATCATGCACCATAACTCCTGAACCTGAGCGCTTATAGTCCCATGTCACCTGCACTATGCTCGTGACAATCAAGAACTTTGTTTTATTGCTACCCCACAAAAAATTGATAAACTTGTAAAAAGAATTCGTAATTTTATTCCGATTGTTTCCCAAGACTGGATGTAGTGAAATACCAATAAACTGACATTGATTTTGATAAAATAATATGTTCCACATATGTAATGTAATTATTCATCCAAATGACTTCTACAAATGCTTAAACTATGTCCAAAAGTAAGATAAATATCAGCTAATGTTTAAACTGATTGTTATTGTTGTTATCACCATCATTTTTACATAAGGTTCTTATTGTCCATGTAGAAAGGGAGAGGTAGGATCAATTTCCTTTTAAACATATTGATAAACAACTCCAGATATTACAGAGGGGAGGAAGAATGGGATTTACCTCTGTCTGACCCATTCTGGAATGTTGGAGAAATTAATTCCAGAATATTGTTGACATTCCTTGAAGTTGTGGAAATGATTTACATAGAAGGACTTCTCTACCAGTTCAACTTCTTTCATCTTGATACTGTAAATTGCTTTCATTTTCCAAACTGATCTGTATGCCTGAGGTATTGTTGTGATAAATTATATCGGCACATACATGCAAATAGTGCAGATTATCTAAGTAAGTGAGTTCAGTCAGCCTGAAAAGAGGTGGATGAGGTGCTAAAGCACCTTGTTTACCATGACCATGTCACACATGTTGTCAATGAAGAGCTGCTTTTAACTTTGACTTTCACTTGAAGTCTGATGGCAGTGGGATTTATGGAATTAAACATTGTATTTTGATGTTTGTTTCTGTTACCATGATACCAGTTCTGGCCTGGAATAATGCAATATATGTAAGGCCATCATGACAAAGGTTTCCTGTCATTTCCCTCACCTGTCAGTTAAGCCAAGAGCCCAATAAGGGCATGGCAGGGGGGTGGCAATGAGTGGATAGAGGGGATGGCCTTAGGCTATATATTGCAGGATTTACAGGAATGATTTCCTGTTTAAAGTAAAATGACAAGTTCCCTCCCTCCCATCCCTAGGTGACGAAGAAGGAAGTGGCGGCGGGGGTCCCCGAGGTTTGGCGCTTGTGCAGGGGGTTGGTCATCTGGGGTATGGCCAACCCGGTTGGGCAGTAGCTGTGGGAAGCTAGCTGCACGGGCTCCCCATGGGCTTGTCCCTGGGGAGTGAGGCATGGCTACTGTGCAAACAGGGACGTCAGTAGCCGTGAGTCATGTGGTACGCCTGCGCCAGATTCTCGGGGTCCTGATCCTAGATGGTCTAGGATAAGGCACATGCTACCGCTAAGGTTCAGTAGTATTGTTTCATGTTGTTTATATTTATGGTTATAAAAGCATGTGTTGGTTGGTATATATGTATATTATGTTTGTATATATATATATAATTGTATATGCCCGGTTATTTATTTATTTATAAAGTTTTAACCATATTTGGTTTACAGTAATATTCGTTACTTATTTCAGCTATATTTTAGCTGTCAATTTATGTTGCAGCATTTCAATAAAGACTGCGACCTTTCTAGCCACTCAGTTGTCTGTCTCTTTATTGGTGGGGGGAATGTATTATCAGGTATACCTTGGTCAAGCCATGATGATGGTTTTCCTGGATTGTGAGATGGAAATCTTCATTCAAACACTTTCTGCTATATATCTATCAGTGCTGGGAGATCTTTTAGGAGACCAAAATGTTTTTGTAAATTTAACTACTTTGGCAAGAATATATTTTCAGTTTGAGAGGCACATGGTGGAGCCTATGTGTACACATGTGCATAATAAGATAATCATCATTTAGTATAACAGGGGATCATGTATTTTGTTCGTGTACAGGAGTACATAGCCTCTGATTTATACACAAATATGTTTATTATGCTGGGACAGAAATGTTTAAAGATGTGTTAGAAAGCTGGATATTTTATTAGCATTACACCTGACTTACTATGGAATTCGCCACCATGGTCTTACTTTTGGATAATGATTTTGTGGTCTGGAATTAAGCCCCTTTGGTCTTATGTTGGATCACTTGTGGACCCCCACTTGTAGCCCGTTTGTTTTATGTATTCAAGAAACAATTATGTCTTGGTATTTTAACTAATGGTTCCATTTCCTTACTGGATTCAAAAAATGCGCCGATGTTAACATTATGTTTGGATATTTTATTATCTTCCTCACTGACTGAAACTATAAATGAATAATGAACTTGAGTTTGCTACTTTTGCTATTGCTGAAACATGTATAATAGTCAGTTTTTGACATAGGCTGTTTAGTGGAATACTGGAACCAAGCATTTCTCAGTGGTTTCCATTGTACTGTATTTCCCTTGTGGAGCAAAATAAAGTATATCTTAAATAGGAATAGCAGTTTAAAGCACACACAGGTGATTTGACTTTCTTAAACATTTTCTGCACAACATTAATAACAACATATATAATAATAATAATAATAATAATAATAATAATAATAATAAAGTGTTTAGCCAGAAGATACATTCAGGTATTCTCTATTTTTTAATTACATCCTAGGGATGCAGTGGTGGTGCTACTATACAAGTGTTTTATTTCTTTTACAAGTGGAAATGTGCTCAGAAGCTTTAGAAGTGTTGAAGTGTTGATTGGTGAGTAGGTAGACAGCTGCACTGATGCCTTGGGACCAGACTCAATGACTAAATGAAGACCTCTAGTGCTTTCTTGTTAGCCGGGATAGATCTACATCCAGATGAACCATTTTTAGTCAATAATGGATGCTCTAGGTGCATGTTATCAGAAACCACAAATCAGTTTTCCCTAGGACTTAGTTATTGGCATATAGTGCCCTGGGCTGTGTCTTGATGCTGCCTGTCTGGCTGTAATTTTTCTCCGACTGAAGTTTGTAAAGTCACAGCAGCTGTAACAGTATGTCAAGACAAAGAGGCTGTCAGATGTCAACTGGTCAATTAAATGAATTGCCTCTGTCGGTATACCCAGTGATACAAGAGTCTTATTACAGAATATGGATGAGAAGAGTAGTAATGAACATTGTTACGATTGCAACATTTTAAATTCAAATTAGTAGAAAAACATTTGCATAAAAAAAGGAAACAAGTGGTTTTTTTTTATTTTTTTTTTACAAAATTGACATTCCTTGAATGGCATGTGAAAATAGTTGAAATATTATACAATGAAAGCCATATCTAAGAAAATATACCCAGTATATATTATATTCCCAATGTTTCTATTTTATTATTATTACTACTTTCTAAGTGCAACAAATTCTAGAGTGTTATAATATGGTTACAAAACACTGAAGTATTCACTAGAATCATGTTAATATCTAAATTCTCCTTTCTGTTCAACTTGGCTATTAAAGCCTGATTTTCACAGTTCACCTGTTAATTCACCACAGTTATTTTTTAGTAAATAGAGCCATTGACACACAATGAACATTACATTAAACGTTACTATAGGATAATCCATGTTTCATTATTTAACCCCTTGACGACAAAGGACGTGCCAGGCACGTCCTGGGAGAAACTCCCTTAACGACAAAGGACGTGCCTGGCAAAAAAAAAATAAAGATCAATATAGGAAAAAAACAAAAAACACTATTTTTGGTTTTTGCCCCATAACTCGCAACAAAATACCGAAAAATATGGAAACATGCATATTTTTGAACTCGGGAGAACATTTAGAAACTATTTAGACGGGGTCTTTTTTAATGATTTTATTTGTGTAAATTATATTTTAGGTCAAAGTTAGAAAAAGTGGGTTTTTTTTAATTTTTCATCATATTTTATGATTTTTTTTGTAGTAAATTATAAGATATGATGAACATAATGGTATATAATGAAAGCCCTTCTTATGATGATAAAAACAACATATAATTTGTGTGGCTACTGTATGTGAGAAAGAAAAAAATTACAGTTAAACACACACCCTAGAAATGTCAAAACAGCCATTGTCACCAAGGGAAAGTCAAGGTGAAAATGTCTTGTCAGTAAGGGGTTAAAGTCTTCAGAGACGTTGCTGTAAACAAAACAATACACAAGGGATTATGTAGAAAGATGGCAAACATGCCGATAGAGCCAGATATTAGTGCTACCAACATGTGAGCCTATGTAAAAAGCAGACTTCCGACAAATTCCAAGAGTATGCGCTTACTAAGCCACAAAGGCGATGGGATGTGACAGCGCTCAGCCAATTAAAAAATAATCATGTGCTTAAAAGCGCCTGATTATTTTCAGAGAACCTCCGCAGGTCTCACTCCCGCACTGCAATGTGTCAGGAGTTATTAAAAAATATGCGATCGCCGTTATACATTTCAAACAGCGATTGCGTTTTTTTATTATTAAACTCTCCTCTGCAGTGCATCAGTTTTACTGTGTCTATTAACTTCACTCTTGGGGTAATGTTTCAGTTCTCTCATTTAATTTTATTAACAGAATTGAAAATGTAATGTTTATTTCATCCATATATCCAAATGCTCAGTTTTTTATTTTCCTGTTTTTATACACAGTCTTCTATGCAGGCATTCTTTTATAAAATTGTATCAAATGTTTACTTCTATCGGCCCCATAATGGTCATGCTCTATTCTTGCACATGGGTATTTATCATTTTCATTCTAAACACAGATTCGAAAAACTTTTACAAAGCAATCTTGACTTATTTAGTCTTAATTCTAGTTATAATTTCAAACTTTCTTCATGTTTGCTATTTCAACAGAAGAAAATTACCTTATCAGACTAACAATAGTTTTAAAGAGAGTTTGTCTATATTGTTTATACATGGAATAATAATCAAAAATGACCTACACATTATGTTAGCATAATTGCATGGAAATATTTAAATTAATAGAAGATATGTTTTAAACCTGGCAGTGTATGACATCACGTATAGCTTGATATGCAGATTACACGTTTGCCATTGGAAAGTGGTTTCTTCGCATATCAAGCCAAAGGTGATGGTATATATGCCAGACCAATTTATCATAAGGGTCTATTCAATAAAGAGAGAATTGCAGGGAATCGAGATGGGAATTTCAAACTTTAGGCCAATGTAGCTGAGTTGTAAAAATTCTCTAATGCAGTTGAATAGGATTTTTTATTTTATATTTACATCTCAGTTTCCTTCAAATTTCTCTTTATTGATAGACCCTATCATTTATGCATTTGCTTTCAATTATGCTAATTCGACATATAGGCAATTTTTTTATTATCTATACTTTCACATTATAAACAATGTCAGTACCACTCCAAAAAACATTCAAAAATATATATAAAAACCCAACAGAGAGCAATAATAACGGCAATAAACGCCTTCAGTAGCTATAATTATTGATCTAACCTTTTTTTAACATAATTTCTTGATATGTTTTGGCTCTTTTAATCTGCTCAATGGCATGTGGCAAAGCTATAATAACATACATACATATTTGTGGATGAAATTACAACAATTGTATTTTTTTTCCATCACATAATATTTCAGGATTAACTTATGTGCATTAAGTACTATGATGATTAATACTTCATAGCAAAGCCCGGTCTTTGTTTGTCAGTCATTGTTCTGTTTTTCTTGATTTGATCTGAAACACATTGCTATGCATCATCTGTAGTAATATTTGAAGACGGTCCCATCCATGATTTTGTGCCATAGCAAGATGAAGCGCTCAATTTATATTAAAATGAAGAATTTCCTAAGGGAGACATAGAACAAAATGAAACAACAAACAGAGCTTTAGAGACTTGCCGTATAAAGCGACAGTGACAGCAATATGGTAGCTTTTTCGTTCCAAAGTGGCCCAAAGGATAGCAAAAAGACTTATAGCCCAACCCACACTGGCTTTAACCTGGCAGCTTTATCAGGCTTAAGCACTTGCTAAGATGCTTTACAATGCATGGGCTAATAAAGTCCAGCAACTTCTCATCCCTGTCTGTCTTAAGTTATATATCACTGTCATGATATAAAATATAACTCCAAAGGAAATAGTTTTCTTCCATTGAGATAGGTTTCGACAGGAAAGAAAATGGAATCATTGTTATCTCTTAAAGCTACAGTCTCATACAGCCAAATTTTATAAAATTGTTATGAAATACAATGTTTTCTGCAGATATTCCTTTTTTTTTAATTCCAAATGTTTAGCAGTTTTTCACATTGATACCTGACATCGAAGCTTCAGACAGCATAACAAATGTGTTAATCACACAGAAAAACAAACAAACAGAAAAATGAGAAGAATTTGTAACTTTTTACTTTAGGAGCTCAGACACGGCTAAGTAAAAAAGCAGCTAGATTTATTAAAGCGATACGAGCTCAAAACACAGATAATGTAAGGTAAATCCCACAAATCCTATGTTTAATCAAGAGATACAATGTGTGATTTCAAAACTTTTAAGGTTTTTGAAAAGATTTGATTAGCATTTGGCTTCTTAAACTTATTATAATAGACATGAAGTATTTTTTTTATGCTTGCAATGAGAAAAACTGAAAAAAGGATCTCTAATTATAAAAAGAGACGCTACTTAGTGTTCGTCACCCTGAACAGTACTAGATCGATTCAGAGACAAGTGAATATCTACAAACTTATAATATCTGGAGAATCATTTGCATTTCCTGCCATTTACCTCTCACTACAGATCCATAGATCCAAAGTAAGGAAAATCCGCTGTGACCGTACGCAAATAGAAAAAGGTGAGATTACATGCGAATGCGTGAGAATCCGATAATCCAGAATAGAAGGATGACACAAGACCACCAATTTGCATTGTCCAGCACAGAGACCTGCTGAAAGTAAGAACTTTATGTATATAGACAACCTACTCTCTTAATAAAGTTGAATTTAAAAAATAATAAAATGTACCAATTGTTAATTAGACAAGTAAAAAAACAGGATTCCCCTAAGAAAACAAGGCAGAGGCTGTAAATGCTCCCATTTCTACCCCTCAACAACTAAACTGTGCCAAATGTTCATGATAAGAATTATCAATCCTATTTCTGATTACAGAGAAGTAAGGGCCTTAGTGAAGTTAGCTGTGACCAGGCCTCTATGATATAAAAGGAACACATCAGTTCCGTACTCAAGATATACCTTTTCATCAGTAAGCCCGTGTAGAGAGAATACTATCATTAATTTTCATTGCCCAATATGCAATTGATTTCTTTTTTTTTTTTAAAACATTCTTTTTCAGCCTCTTATACAAAACAGAATCTTGTACCTGTAAAAGTGAGTTTTATTGATAAGAGGTGCTGTTTCAATAAATGGATAATAGCAACACGAAGAATAGTTATTTTAATTATAATCATGATGTTGCAGTTTTAAAAGATATCACAGCTTTTATACTAGCCTACTGATCCATGACTAACACAGCTAAACATAATTTATAATCACTGTAAACCCAGCAAATTAATTGATTTGTGTATAATTAGTAAATCTGAATACCACAGGCAGAGGTCCGAGGGGTGTTGCTAATTAAAATGCTACCGGGAAGGTATAATTAAAATGTGTATCAATCTTTCTGCAAATATTTTATAGCTGAAATAAAAGGATTGAATCCAGCAACACATATGATTTTACACATTTATCCCAGCAGACAGCAGACAGGTTCCTAATCTCTGCCTCGGAGCTCTCTCTAGGCTTGATCTTTGATTCACTGATTGGTCTCTTTTAGCCACATGGGACGCAGCAGCCATGTCCATTTAAATCCCACAGAGTCGATAGATACAATAATGGCTTTAGGCACATTTTCTCTGAACTCAGGGGGGAAAAGACCATTTCAATAAATGTAAAGCTATGCTACATGCAATTTGCACACAATCATATGTAAACTAGTCTCCAGAGAACAGTTGTTCAATTATGATCTTAATTTATATCACAGATGATTTCGTCTGCATTCTCTGTATCACTGCATTTTAAATACTGCCATATGCTTAATGCTGATTTTTATTGTTATTATTTTCAATGCAGGATGATAATTTTAACATTATATATGTGACAACTTTTGAGAATTGTTTATCCATAAGTAGGTTAAGGTTTAAAGTCAAAGCTCTTTTACTGTTTAAGGAGCAGCTTGTCCCTTAACCTAGATCATTGATGTCCATGTTTAAATAAGTTAGATATTCAAAAACAAATCATGTCATGGAGATTAAGGCTTTGCCAACCTGTTACATTTAAAAGACAAAACACAATTATATTTTAAAATTATGTATTTTTAATTTAAATCAAAATGTAATACAACATTTAAACATATTTTTTTAACATTTTGTGTTTTCAAAAAACAGAAAGTTTTGATCAAAATATATCACCTGTCATTGGTCTAAGGAGTTGGGACTGCAACCCTAGAACAATACGGTATCTAGAAGGAGGTAAATAGCCATAAATTCCTTTAAATAGAAGATTGTTAGGTAAAAGTGTTCCACAAATCTCAAAGGAAGTGTAAAGCATATTGTAGCAGTAAGAAAGAAAGAAAGAAAGAAAGAAAGAAAGAAAGAAAGAAAGAAAGAAAGAAAGAGAGAGAGAAAGAAAGAAAGAGAAAAAAAGAATGTAAGAGAGAAAGAATGGAAGGAAGGAAGGAAGGAAGGAAGGAAGGAAAGAAGGAAGGAAGAAAGAAAGAAAGAAAGAATACAAGGAAGGAAGGAAAAAAAGAAAATGATAGGAGGGAAGAAGAGAAGAAGAAAAGGAAGGAAGGATGGGAAGAAGGAAGGAATTAAGTAAACCAGGATCATACAAAGGAGAGGAAGAAGTAAAAAAGACAGTGAGAGAGGGGGAAGGAGGGAAAGAAGGAAAACAAAAATGATACTTATGTTTATTTGGAGTGATAGTACCACATTTCTTTAGCTGACAGTTGCTATAATGTTTATTTAACAATGTACTTAATGTGTTGGGAAACTGCAGAGTGCTAATGTAAGCCTGCTTGAATGAATCTTCAATACTTTCAGTAAACATATTGTTGGAATGATCCCCTCCTAAAACATAATGGGCTAATGTCAAGATATAAAGTTATGTTATGGCTTTTTGCAATAATAAAGTCTTATTTAAATATCAAAAGTTAGATATCAAATAATTGACACAATTCATATGCATATTATACCACCAATTTTTAGATGTTGTTTGTTTTGTGATTTTACTTTTAATATTTTCTAGCTTTTTAATATTATTAAACAAAATATATGTTAAACCTTATTGCTATCTTATGTATTTCGATTGCTGCTGGGTATGGTAAATATCAGTTAATAATTACAGTCAGCAAACATGATAGCACATATGATGAAAGAATTGATTGAAACTATCACAATATATGAATGTATGAATATATCAAGCAGTCTGCCTTGTTAACCCAAAATCAATTTTAAAACAGCTTTTCAAACCTTTTTTGGTGCTTATTTTAATTTCTTTGATATATGTGTGATGCAGAGAATGCATCTGAAAGCAAAGACTCCCCTCCAGCAAATTCTTTTACTCCTTTTGCCTTGGAGACTTTTGCTGAAGGAAAAAAAAGGTAAAAAAAAAAACCAGAGCAGCTAAATTCAATAGTCCATGAGATTTTCCTTCAAGTGATCTTTGTACACATAACAGTTCAATAGTTCAGAGATCAATAACATAATCGGCCAGCTGAGTGTCTTAATTTTATCATATCCTTCAATCTATTTATGACTTCAATATTAAGTTATTTTGTTTTTCATACAGTTATATACTATAATGTTAGCACTCATTTTTCAGTATTGTAAATAAAAATTGAAAAATGTAGTAATGCTATAGTATAATACTTTCTTCACTTGAGTAGACAACGTTACATGATGACAGCAATATTTTATGGACTTAGGGATTGACTTATTGAGGCACATATGGGTCACTCAGTGTAAATAGCTAAGTAAGCAATTCAAGTAATATAAATATTTAATCAATCCTGTGGAAAGCTTTTGCTGATAAATACAGATGAATATGTAGTGGTCACTTTGTACCCATTTATTCCAGTATTGTATTAATATATATCGTTTGTTGCTTGTTTTATTGTAGATGACAAACACTCTACTAGCAAAACATTAAACAGCACAAAAGTATATCTCTGAGCCTATTTTAGAAGTGTGCTAGTGTATAATTTATTTCACAACAAAGAGCAGTTCTTTATACATATATGTGTGAACCCCACTAACACAGGGCTCGGAATCCATAAACTCACATCATAATCTAAGCGGGATCGCAATGCGAGTCCCAAGATCCCGTGCACCAATGGTTCCATGCGAATCATTAGATCACAGCGTTATAACAAGTATCACATTATAGTGCTACTTGTATATAATGCACAAACAAGGATAAACATTTCTTTTGCACAGATTACCACTTTCATTAGTGCAGGTCATCTTTTGGCTGCTTACTTTTTCCATAACACCTCTATACATATGTATATTGATTGATTGTAGTTAAAGTAATATACTAGAAACTCCATGTATTGTACAATATAAAAAAATAAAAGATCCCTCCAGCACCAGGTGTACATGAATTTACAGCTTTTAACTATATCACACACCTTTTTCAATCCCAAAATGCATTGGACAATTGTGCACATTGCTTTTCAAGTGGCAACCTGTGCACTGGAAGTGAGTAATGCACTCCACTTACCAGAGAAGGAAACCTTAGTGAAAATATAATTTCATCTAGATCTTTAGCTTCCACTCATTTGCGGGGAGGACTGAGCGGTTAGCATTCGGGCACTGCCTGAGGGTCTGAGCCAGAGCGGGGGCTCGCCGCCACCAGTGCACCCACTTAAAAAAACCCAACTTGCTGGCAGAGGCACTGGCCGGGGAGATCAAAAGTGCAGCGAGCAGGCAGCAGTGCACAGGAATTCTTCCATACTGCCTCTTGCGCTCCCCCACACTGATATGACATCAGAGCACCGGGGGTCACGTGACCTGCTGGAGTTCACGATTCAGAATGTGCAGGGAGTGCGAGTGGCAGCATAGAAGGGTGTTTGGTGGTGAACACAGGGAGCTGTGGCTGCTGGCTGGGGTAAGTCCTGGATCTCCAATGTGGGTGATGGGGCATGTCATGGGTCTGCAATTTGGGTGATGGTTCAAGTCCTGGGTCCTCATTGTGGGTGATGGGGCATGTTCAAAACCAGCACTCCAGGTGTGCATTGTGGTTGATGGGGTATGTCCTGAATGTACAATGTGGGTGATGGTGCATATCTTGGGTATGCAATGTTGGTCAAGTCCTGGGTGTGCAGTGCGAGTGATGGGGCATGTCCTTGGTGTGCAATGTGGGTGCTGTGGAATTTCCTGGGGGTGCAATGTGGGTGATGGGGCATGTCCTTGGGTGTTAGCACAAGTCCTGGGTGTGCAGTGTGGGTGAATGGGCATGTCCTAATAAAGTTTAATACCATGATGTATTTTTTAAAATATGGTTCTATTTATCCACCTTTTAAGCCTAGCAGAATTAAAATTGAAAAAGGTGGATACATGAACCATTTATCAGGAAGGTGGTGGAGGGGTTTATGAGTGGGCAGTGCTTCCGCATAGGTGTGGATGCATGTGGACGGCCCCTAAGTTGTCCGTCCACCCCTGTGCCAGGTGCAATTTCAGAAAAAAACAAACTAACGGGGGTAAGCACCATAAATTATTTATGGTGGACATTTACTAGACTTTGTAACAGACAATTTAATAATATTCTGTGGACCTTGCCATGGACATTAATGACTCTCCCTTAGCAAACATTTAGTAAGCAAGGGTAGTCAACCTGTCTATACAAGGACACTATAAAGAATTTTCTCCATTTCTTTAAAAACATATTTTTTTGGGATCTACAATGCTTTAGTTTTCTCCTGAGAATTGTTTCTAAACAGTTCTACATTTTGGTAATGGGAGATATGAAAACATTTTGCCCATTTATCTGCAGTTCCCATTGTGTTACCTATAACTTGGATATATAAACAATATTAATTTTTCCATAAAGGTGTAATGTTTACACATTACTCCAAAATAATAAACTGGCTATCTGACTGATGTAAACTCATGCTTTTTTCCTTCTCAAAATGTAATTTCTAAACATAACTTCTCATATATGACACCCTCATAATAGAGTGGAAATTCTCCATCTAGTATGGATTTGAAGCTGTGAAAGCATTTGATAGGTCTTTTGACCCATTTAATATTAAATAAGGATTTTATCTCTAGATTTGAACCTGTTGATGTATGCCACATCTGTGCAACTGGATATCTACAGTTTTAGTGACAGAAAAGGCAGAAAATATTTGTTTATTTAATGGAAATATATCAAATAAATTGTCAATTTAAATAATAAGTAAAGGAGGATGAGAGAAGGATACAAACTGAAAGTAATAATTTGAGTAAAGTTAGGATATTCAGGGAGGTGTATAAGGCTGCACCAGTGGAAATAAGGAAGGAGAAAAGAAAAGAAAAGAAAAGAAAGGGAGGATAAAATAAAAAGGGGGAAGGGACAAGACATTATATTTTTTTTGTTTTGAGGAGGCAGTTTTACTATATGTTAATAGATTAATTTCTGGACTATACTCAACTTAAATTAAATGCATCCTTCTATATATATTGTAATCTGTCTTGTCTGTCGATAGCACTCGCTTCAATTCTTCCACAAAGTTAGGTTATTCAACAGACAAAATGAAATGCATGCACATTTAGTAAAGTATTTCAGTTCTGCATTGAGAATAATTTTTTTCCAAATGCTATATGTGAATAATGAAAACATTACATTTATATATGAATTCGCTACGGCATCAAGACTTTAAACTTTAATTAGCTGACGATTATGGAAACATTCCCAAATGACCTTTAAAACTAAATATTCATTGACCTCACATAATATATTTGATGTTAATATGGTCCAAAGGAACTGTTGCCAGACTTGATTGTTGGATATGTGCATAGACAGTCAAATACAAATCATAGATTTTAACTGAAAGGTTGAACATTAACTACCATTGGTACATTGGTCCTTGATTTACACAATAAATCTCCCAGAGATCTCCCTATTGATTAAGCATCTGCTTATGGTTTTCCAAGTCCTTTCCTATTCCTCATAGGACCACAAAGAGTAAAATGTTTTTTTTTAAATCATTGCATGTATTTCTCATTATATTAATGCCAGCATGTTGACATTTACTGGACTTAGACAATGATACTCAAAAGATTTTAAAAGAAATGAACTTTTAAAGCAAATTAATTATGCCTTTCACTCAAAATATGGTGGGTGGTAACTGAAGTAAGTTATTGCATAATAGATGAACATGTAGATCACACAAAAATAGAAATTGCAAAATGTATAGCACACAAATAGGACGGGCACAGTGCTACCCTCTGAAATATAAGGCATGTGAGCAGGGGCGTACCTAGAGCATTTGGCACCAGGGGCGGACCCTGAGTGTGGCAAACCCCCCCCCCCCCATAATAAAAATGTAAGAAAACGCCCACAATTTTTTCAATGTTTGAAAATTGTACAATTATAGATACCAGGAATAGTGTGCCATTCAGAGCCCATTAATAGTGTGCCAGTCAGATACCAGTAATATTGTGCGAGTCAGATACCAGTAATATTGTGCCAAACAGAGCCCAGTAATATTGTGCCAGTCAGATACCAGGAATATTGTGTCAGTAAGAGCCCAGTAATAGTGTGCCAGTCAGATGCCTTTAATATTGTGCCAGTCAGATGTCTGTAATATTGTGCCAGTCAGATACCAGTTATATTGTGCCACTCAGAGCCCAGTAATATAGTGCCAGCCAGATGCCCAGTAATATAGTGCCAGCCAGATGCCCAGTAATATAGTGCCAGTCAGAGCCCAGTAATATAGTGCCAGTCAGAGCCCAGTAATATAGTGCCAGCCAGATGCCCAGTAATATAGTGAAAGTCAGAGCCCAGTAATATAGTGCCAGCCAGATGCCCAGTAATATTGTGCCAGCCAGATGCCCAGTAATATAGTGCCAGTCAGATGCCTGTAATATTGTGCCAGCCAGAGCCCAGTAATATAGTGCCAGCCAGATGCCCAGTAATATAGTGCCAGCCAGATGCCCAGTAATATAGGGCCAGTCAGATGCCTGTAATATTGTGCCAGCCAGAGCCCAGTAATTTAGTGCCAGCCAGAGCCCGGTAATATAGTGCCAGCCAGATGCCTGTAATATTGTGCCAGCCAGAGCCCAGTAAAATAGTGCCAGTCAGAGCCCAGTAATATAGTGCCAGCCAGATGCCCAGTAATATAGTGCCAGTCAGATGCCTGTAATATAGTGCCAGCCAGAGCCCAGTAATATAGTGCCAGCCAGAGCCCAGTAATATAGTGCCAGTCAGAGCCCAGTAATATAGTGCCAGTCAGAGCCCAGTAATATAGTGCCAGCCAGATGCCTGTAATATTGTGCCAGCCAGAGCCCAGTAATATAGTGCCAGCCAGAGCCCAGTAATATAGTGCCAGCCAGATGCCTGTAATATTGTGCCAGCCAGAGCCCAGTTAGTATAGTGCCAGCCAGAGCCCAGTAATATAGTGCCAGCCAGATGCCTGTAATATTGTGCCAGCCAGAGCACAGTAATATTGTGCCAGCCAGAGCCCTGTAAAATAGTGCCAGTCAGATACCAGTAATATAGTGCCAGCCAGAGCCCAGTAATATAGTGCCAGCCAGATGCCTGTAATATTGTGCCAGCCAGAGCCCAGTAAAATAGTGCCAGTCAGAGCCCTGCTTGTGTTAAACCACCCTCCTCCCCCCCCTTCCCCATTACTTACCGATGCTGCACTCTGCTCCCGGACCGACGCCTCCTCCGTGCAGTCTTCCCTCTTGCACGGAGGAGGGAAACACAGTCACCGGATGTGACGTAAAGGTCACATCCGGTTGCTGTGATTTTTATTTTTTTTTTACTTTTTTCCGGCGGCCGCATCCAGCGGATGCGGCTGCCAGAAAAAGGTTAAGCAGCGCGATGCGGGGGGGTGCCGGCAGCACGGGTGTCACCCCCGCTGGAGGTGTCACCCGGTGCGGTCCGCAACTCCCCGCCCCCCCCTCGGGACGCCACTGTGAGAACAAAGACCAATGCACACACAACTTAAGAAAAATCTGTACATCTTTTATGTATTGTCTTGTTGTTATTACAGTAATAAAGTTTATAGAGAAATAAACAGTTATACCAACAAGTAATCAAGACAATACATAAAAGATGCATAGATACACATAAGTAAAACCTTAATAGAAACACGTGGGTTTACTATCTCCTGTGTCTCACATGCAAGACACAGAGTGGGCCTGCTCTGACTGCTCAATGCGAGGGTCTATCACTGCTAGAGCAGATAGAGACCTTTTGTTTTTGCATGGGATCAGAAGGGAGGACCTAGTTAAGGTTGCTTTGATAAAGGTCTGCATTGGTTTTTTTTTTTTTGCATGTACCTTTTTTAAGAAAAAGTGGATTCATTTATAAATTGGATGGGCAACATAGAGGTGGAGGGGAATGTAGGGTTAATTCATTTTTAATGTATTTATTCATTAATTAGGTTGCCTGGGTTTCCTTGGTGCAGCCCTGAGATGAGGGTTCTTTTATTTTATTATTATGTTGTTCAGGGGCCTTCAGCAAGCTGCCAGATGGGGAGTTTATTAAATAGTGTGGGGGCTATTATTTATTTGGGATTGGGGAATTATTGTTTATTTTGGTATCATGGGGCGGGGGGGGGGGGGTAATAATGAGTCAAAGACCCTGGGCAAGTCCCTGGCCCCTTCCTATATGGTGGCTGTGAACCATTTGGCATACTCCCAGCTTTTTTAATAGTGCAGGAGGCAGAGCTACTTGGTTTGGCCCCATACGTATTCTAGGAGCTGGGAGCGTCAGGCAGCTCCCAGCCACATTTTTATTATGGTGGCAGTGCTATATTATCTGGCCTCCACATGAATGCTAGGTGCTTGAAGCACATCCCTTGTTGGTGGATATTTAAAGGCATATAGACTAGAGCAGTTTTGCTGCATTACAAAGTTTGTTGTATTATTATCATTAATAATATTAGCTCCTAAATCCATTCACACATTTATTTATCACTACATAGTTGACAAAACTGATCTCCGTAGGTTGACTATGAATGTAAGAAATACTGTGTAAATGATGTTTATTTCTTAAACAATGCTAATGTTTCTCTTACAGTCAGTATTTTGTCAATTTTGATACAGAGATGGATCACAATTCAGTTCAGGGCAAAAGGTGAGCTTTTGCTTTCATTTTTGAAGTTTAGAAATTGTGGTACATGAGCATATAGTCACAAGATCTGCATAAACATAATTAATCATAGTGATAGGGATGAGTAAAACAATATTGTGTATTTATTTTTCTACTTTGCAGATACATCATGATTAAGTCTCCCTGATGGTATAAGTGTAGCACTACATATGTAACTAGAGCCTTGTTCCTTAAATATTTTGGATTTCAGGCTGTAGTGTTTATAGATGTAAAATTATTCACACAATTACATATGAAACCAATCAGTTATTATCGAAAAAAAAAGGCTAAAAGCTGTGTCTGGAATAACCAATTAGTTTCAGTAGTGCTGTTCAGATCTGGCTACTCCGTGTCTCAAGCCTTATTCCCTGGGATGATTGTCCCCTGTTATATTGCTTCAAGTAATGTAAATTGTATCATGTCCCTGGGTAATGGAGATCAGTGTTGTCTTGTCTGTCCACTCACTGCTGATGCCCTCTCTGCGCTGTGATAATAGTTTTGGTGGGCAATCAGTGAGGATGACTCCTTGACTCATCTCTCATAATAGAATGTCCTCCTCAGGCAAAATTGAATAACCCCCGACATAGCCTGAAGGCAAGCAATGAGAATTCAATACGTCTACAGGGTCAATGTCCTGTCATTTTTTGGCAAGCAAGTAATTATTCTACACTAACATTCAGGAATAGAAGGAATAGAACAGAAACCCCTTCATCTCAGTTCCCAGAGAGAAGATGCTTTAAAAAATGATTTTATTTCAATACATTTCCTATTTTTGCATTAGCATTTTGTTATATTTCCTGATGCTTTCTGGTTTTCTATATCGATTCTAAATAACTGGGAGGATGCGAGGGGGGGGGGACACATTTCTTTTGCATTGGATGGATTTTTAAATAGGAGATTTTGTGGGAAAGTTTAACAACTTGGCCTGTCAATGTTTAATATTTTAACTTTTATAGGGGTCGCTTGCATTGTGTATTTGCTTTTACTGATTTGAAAATGATTTCTTATAAACGATAAACAGAAAGTACAGCTGTTCCCCAATTCAGAATCTGTAACTACTTGTAGCAAATCTTGTGTGAGTCAATTTTTTTTTTTAAACGCATTCATGTACCATTGACATGAGCCCTATTCAACTTGTAATACAAATTCTAGGTATGGCAGGGAGTAAATTGGAAAAATTATGCTAAATTATAGAGATGTATTAATAAAAGAGGGAATTTCAAGGGATTGCATGGAATTGGCAAGGGAATTGCAAAATTAAAACCAAAATGGCAATTTGAAGTATAGCTAAATTGTAGCTCAGCTACTTTGGACTTAAGTTTGTAATTATCCTGTCAATTATCTGCAATTTCCTCTTTCATGAATAAAGCCCATAGTAAATCTACATCTTCATACATGCTGTTAGTCATACATATCAAACAGCCACATTGATACAGAATGCAGTATATATGTATAGACGGAGATAAAAAAAAACAAAAAAACATAATATGAACAGATAAAAGGAAAGACTCTGCACTAATACAGGATAACTCCATCATTAGGAGTCACCAGGAAATGCTAGGAATTAAATTGGCCATTTTACAAAAGCTCAGAACTCGTGGAGGAATGGGTTTGCCAAACTTTAGAAATTATTATTCTGCGACTAATGCTGCTATGGCACTTAGATTCAGCTTGATGCATGGTTGTCCCATGTGGCTATATGACAAGATGGGAAAGGGAACTGAACAAGGAGAATAGTGTCGAGGAGTGGCATTGGCTTATATTGGCACTAAGGGGAATAATACAGTCTGCAGTGCTTTTTGGAATCTCATTATAAACTTCTCTAAAGATGGAACCTGACTCGCTCCAAGCTCTTTTCCTGAAGAAACTCTCAGACAATTTGTCCAAGTCTTTAGAAATTATTTTGACTCATCTTTTGGTTTCAGCAACTTCAGTTCTCCCTCATTATTGGAAGTCTGATACTATTCCATCTATGGCTGAAGTATTACACAATGATTTTATGTCTGAATCTGAAAAATGAAAGTCTAATCCTAAAATTGTCACTAAAACAAATAATCTTCAAGATAGTTTGCACAAAGGTCAAACATAAGGAAAGTATATTATTGATTTACTTATAATGACAGGTATCCTTGTTTTCTTTGTAGCCTTGTCCAATAGGTACAAGCCAACCCCATCTGCACTGAAGTGCATCTTGGGAACATGGAATTCCACTGAGTTATTTACCAAAGAAGAGTCCCCTACAGTAACAGTATCCAGGAACTAGGTAAGCCTCTCTGTGCCATCACAGCCACCAAACAGTGTCTCTGTGTAGCGTACACACTCAAACAGCGTCTCAGTGTGTTGCTGCACCAACCTAAAACTATGTGCTCTATATTATTTTCTTTCATATTCAGTGCAATAGTGACAAAGTGGCATCACATCAGCCAATAGAGCGCAGAGGTAAATAAATCTGTACCAAGGAGGCACATATGTCTGCTCTCATACGACCACAGAAATGTTCCATGTCAGTCAGCCTACCGGGATTCTTCCTGGTAACCCAATAGGCCAGTCTGGCCCTACAAATGAACATAAACACACATTTACTGCTGTTTAACCCCTTAAGGACAGAGCCTTTGAAACATTTTTGTCTATTCTGGGCAATGGCGATTTCAACATTTCTGTGCGGTTTGTGTTTAGCTGTAATTTTCTTCTTTGTCATTTACTGTACCCACACAAATTATATATTGTTTTTATCGGGACAAGAATGGCTTTCTATGGATGCCATAATTTTGATTATATCCTATAATATTATATAAAAAAAAAATAAAAAAAAATAAAAAAAAACATATTTCCTGACTTTTATTTGAAACCTCTTCTCCTCATCGACAAAAGCAAACAAAAAAAACATGCTATATAGATTCTACCATGTCTCCTGAGTACAGGGATACCACCCAAAAAATGTGCTGCTGTGGAAGATCACTGCGTACACAGCGATCAATGGCAGGGAAGGGGTTAAACACTGGAAACGGCTTTTATAAAAGCCTTTGGGTCTCAATTTTATTAAATATATTATAATTAAAAACTTACATTATACAGCTCTGTCTGTCTCCCTCACTAAAACTCAAGTGAGAGGGAGGCAGATCTACACGGGTCAGATCAAATATTGACAAATATTGATCTAACCAGGCGATTGTTGATGCTCATCTGAGCAATCACCAAACCGTCTTTGCCACTAATCAGCTGTTACTGGTCGCTATACATGCGCTCAGACAGCTAAAAAAAATGTTTACGTTAAACACAATCCCCTAGTGGGTATAATTAACCCGTGACGGGTGTAATAAAAAAGTTTTAAAAAAAAGTGAAAATGCTTCTGCAGCAAGATTGCTGCATTTGCGTCAGATCGCTGCTTAGGCAGTGATCTACAGCAAGCAATGGGTTAATAGCTCTTAAAAAAGCCTTTGTTATACTGTAATGAATTACAGTAAAAAAAAATAACCCCTAAAAAATGCACAGACAGCAAAAAATGTGCTGCTGTGTATGATCACTGCGTACACAGCGATCAATGGCAGGGAAGGGGTTAAACACATGAAATGGCTTTTATAAAAGCCCTTGATTTGTCAAATTTTATTTTTTCACTTTTTCTGATCTGTCTCTCTCCCTCACTAAAACTATAGTGAGGAGAGGGAGGCAGATCAATACTTGTCAAAGGCAATACCGTATCGCTTTCTTTACTCTATTTAGTGTATGACGTGCCAGGCACGTCACCTGTCGGCAAGTCCACGATTTGCCTTGACGTGCCTGGCACGTCATCTGTCACGAAGGGGTTAAACTCTCTTTACTGTGAGTTTTATTGCTATGGAGCTCTGTGACACAATTAGTAATATATAAACAAATATCTAAGGTCAACTCTATATGCACCGATAATCACCCCTGAAATGGTGCTACGATGCAGACTGGAATGAACTCGGACTAAAATGAAAGGTACTGATTCGGGGGGCACATTGGTGATCTAATGTTCAAAATTTGGAAATCATAACCGATTACACACAGATATTGTGTGAAAACTAAAACATGCCCAAAACACACCAAACAGAAAATATATCCCAGAAATACTGAAAAGAATGCATAATCCAACCAAAAAAAATCCCATCCCAGGTTCATAAAATCAATACAAATGATAGGTGCATTGAACTGAAAGCCATTGTCGAGGATTTTTTCATAACTAACAAGCACATGTCCAGACCACCATTTGAGAGCAGGATTACAATAGTAAAATAAACGAAATGGCAAGCCAAAGATCAGGGCTGGGGAGCCCAGTACAGTAGTAGCAGGAGAAGGGGGAAGTCTGGTCCTAAGCAGTACCATCAGAGTTTTTCAGCAGAGGAGAACTCACCAGTGGTATAAAAGCTGTGCCAACATTGCATCTGTACAAACCCAGATAGGCAGCACACAGAAGCAGGATGCCACCAGGTCCCCAATATATGCAAGAAGACAGAAATTCCGCACTCAACAGCTAAGTCTTTAATTTGCATTAAGTGACAATATTTTGGCCAACACAGGGTCTTTTCCTTCCTTTCCTACAGCAGAAATGTGAAAACAGCCCATTTCAACAATGGTAAAAAAGCCAAAAAGTCATGTCACTAAAAGGTTGAAACAATTCTATTTAAAACTTCTATGATTGATGCAATATTTCAATTAAACATAAATTAGTTGTAAATACATAATAGTCTACCTAGGTAGTTCATAAAATAACTATTTATAATAGACTGAGAGCCCCCAAAATGGCCCAGAATTCTGCTATAATACCCACATTTTGGATATTTTAATTCTCCATATTTTCTGAAGAACTGAATATAAAGTCATGAAGATTTAAAGTGAACATATGTTAAATAGAAAATATTTGTATAGAATTGTAATAGTATATTCATGTTATATGTTATAATAATATTTACACACTATATGGACAAAATTATGAGGGACACCAGACCAATACACCAATAAGGAATTTTATGACATCGCATTCTAAATACTAAAATTCAAGACTAGAGGTTGAGATTAGTGCTCAAAACTCAAATAGATTCACCCCCCCCCCCCCGTTTCAAATACTTCATACCTCACAAAATGGTATTCACTAACCTTTTTGCGAGGTCGAGATGTGGTATGCTGAGGATGTCTAAGTCAAACTAAGTCAAACTCGGCACCTGGGTTTGGAAGTGAAGTTTGATTTAGAAGAAAAGAAAAGTGATAGTTTCATTTCAACTCCCATAGGCTGTAATAGGAGGCAAATTAATCAAAGCTGTTTTTGAGACAAAGTCAAACTTGGACCTGAGTTTGGAGGTTAAGTTTGACTTATAACCAAAAATCACTTCTCTCAACTACCTACTTTAATGCTGGCAAATCCCATTATTTCATTAGGGGGGGGGAATTATACTCCTGGCTTTTTCTCCAAACACGGCCCTCAGTTTGACTTAGAAAAACCCAAAGGAGTTTGTTTGACTTTTGCATGTTCTGTCGTACTGGGGTCAACTCGGAGGTCAAGTTTGGTGGTCAAATTTGACTTAGTCTCAAAATGAAAGTTGACCCATTCTCAAATTTTAGTGAATAGACCTAATAGACATTAATATGTAGCTCGTCCCCCTTTTCCAGCTATAACAGCTTCTAAACTTCTGTGGGAATGTATGCCCATTCATCCACTAGAGTATTTTTTAAGGTCAGTAACTGATGGTGGATGAGAAGGCCAGGCTCAAAAAAATGTTCGATGGAGTTGAGGTCAAGGCAATCAAGTTCTTCCACACCAAACTCATCCAACCATGTCTTTATGGACCTTGTTTGTGCACTGGGACACAGTTATGCTGGAATAGAAGAGGGTCTTCCCCAAACTGTTCCCACAAAGTTGGAAGATTAGCATTGTCCAAATGTCTTGGTATGCGGAAGCATTAAGATTTCCTTTCACTGAGCCAAGCTCCTCCCTCAATTCAAAAAAAATGTAAAAAAGGAATTGATACAAATAAATTAATAATTTAATTATCTAAAAAAATATAAAATATATTAAAATAAAATATAATAAATTAAAAATACATTTAAAAAATGTATAAAAAAACACATTCAAGTAAAGTATTAACACTCTGAATGCTATATATATTATAGAATTTGGAAGATTCAAAACTGTACAGTGCAGGACACCAAAGCCTGGAACCAAGACCAAGATGAAACATTGTGAAGGAACATCTAACCATAGCATGGGGAAAGTAAAACGTTGTCTCTCAAACTGAAGACTAAATGAAGCATCACATAGATAAGTGCAATTATCTATGGCATCAGCAGGGCTGGCTCTACCCTAAGGCAGCACAGGCGGCCGCCTTAGGCACCACAAGGGGGAGCGGGAAAATCCAAATTGCCCACGCCCCCCAGGCCCACCATGATGGGTTCAGCAGGTCCGCGGCTGTGAGGGAAGCGTTGTATGCTCTAGAGTTACTCGGGTCTCATTTTTTTAAAAACCTACTTTATTGAAGCCGCGCGGCTGGAAGGGAGCTCACAACGCTTCTCTCACAGCCACGGACCTGCACAGCACTGGGAGACAGCAGTAAGGAGTTAAGTACTGGGGAAGGGGGGGGGGGGTTGGTGGTACATAACGAGTATACTGAGGGCAAAATCCTGGCATACTGAGTGGCAAAATCCTGGCATATTGAGTGGCAAAATCCTGGCAAATTAATTGGCAAAATCCTGGTATATTAATTGGCATAATCCTGGCATATTAATTGACAAAATCCTGGCATATTGAGTGGCAAAATCCTGGCATATTAAATGGCATATTGGAGGAGCAAAATCCTGGCATATTGAGGGGCAAAATCCTGGCATCTTAAATGGCATATTGAGTGGAAAAATCCTGCCATATTAAATGGCATATTGAGGGGCAATATCCTGGCATTTTAAATGGCATAACGAGGGTCAAAATCCTGGCATATTGAGGGTCAAAATCCTGGCATATTAAATGGCATATTGAGGGTCAAAATTCTGGCATGTTAAATGGCATATTGAGGGGCAAAATCCTGGCATATTAAATGTAATATTGGAGGGGCAAAATCCTGGCATATTAAATGGCATATTGAGTGGCAAAATCCTGGCATATTGAGGGGCAAAATCCTGGCATATTAAATGGCATATTGAGGGGCAAAATATTTTGGCATATTAAATGGCAAAATAATGGCATATTGAGTGGCTAAATACATGGGCATCCGCAGAAATTTTTTCAGGGGGGGGCATAATTTTACCGTCATCCTTTCTGCGCCGCGCCTCTTTTTGACAAGTTATCATGAAGTGGAGGAGCTTTGTCATTATCAGTGAAAGCATGCAAGGGGTTGATAAACCCTGCACCAGATACAGATCCACAGCCCCAGATATAAACCAACCACACTAGATATAATACAAAGAAAAACGTGACCAGTGCGCTTCAACCAACACTACACACACTTATATTTACCCTTAGAACAAGTATGTATCTTGCAGTGTTGTACAAAGGGAATATGAAAAATAAAAGAATAAAACACACAATAGTGTAATATATCAAAGAAAAAGTGAAATAAAGTGAATGAATTGTGCCAAGTGGCCACTCACATTCGTTTGAGCAACTACTTGCTCAGGGATATCAGCATAAGGGAGCCCAGGGAAAGGGTTAATGATGTTCCGTTACTTCATCCATGAAGACTCCACAAAACACATGAGGAAGAAGGAAGGCAAGGATATTAATGAACACTGTTTAATATGTAATACAAATAAAACATAGAATTCTTACAGTTAAAATCTGGAGTCCTCAATTTCATTAAAAGCAGTAAAAATGGTAAAAATCCTTGAAAAAGAGTCCAGTGTTCCACATCCCTTGTTTCCTATAGCACACTAGATATAGCCTCACTGCACCAAATATAGATCCACTGTGCCAGATATAGACCCACAACACCAGATATTAACTAGACATGTGCAAAACTAAAATTTTCGTTTCGTTTTCGTCCATTCGGACAAAACTGTTATTTATTTTGTCTAAAACGAATTTCGTTCATTACTGCATTCGTTTCAGACGAAATTCGTTCATTATTTTCGTTTCGTTAATTTTAATTCGTTCGTTTTATAGAAATACAATGTAATACTATTGGCTTTCTATAAACCGAACGAGAGCCCCATTCATAAGAAATTCTTATGAATGGGGCTCTCGTTCGGTTCATAGAAAGGCAATAGTACTACATGTTTTCTATAAGCCGAAAGTCTATAAACCGAACGACTTTCGGTTTATAGACTTTCGGCTTATGGAATACATGTAATCCTATGGCTATTCTATAAACCGAACGTTAGTCGAACCGAAAGTCGTTCGGTTTATAGGCTGTCGGCTTTTAGCTATACGGAGACAGAGTCTCCATTCATAAAATTATGAATGGAGACTTTGTCTCCGTATAGTTAAAAGCCGACAGCCTATAAACCGAACGTTCGGTTTATAAGCTGTCGGCTTTTAACTATACGGAGACAAAGTCTCCATTCATAATTTTATGAATGGAGACTCTGTCTCCGTATAGCTAAAAGCCGACAGCCTATAAACCGAACGACTTTCGGTTTATAGACTTTCGGCTTATGGAATACATATATTCCTATTGCTATTCTAGCCATAGGATTACATGTATTACATAAGCCGAAAGTCTATAAACCGAACGTTCGGTTTATAGGCTGTCGGCATTTAACTATACAGAGACAGAGTCTCCATTCATAAAATTATGAATGGAGACTTTGTCTCCGTGTAGTAAAATGCCGACAGCCTATAAACCGAACGTTTGGTTTATAGACTTTCGGCTTATGTAATACATGTAATCCTATGGCTATTCTATAAACCGAAAGTTCGGTTTATAGAATAGCCATAGGATTACATGTATTCCATAAGCCGAAAGTCTATAAACCGAAAGTCGTTCGGTTTATAGGCTGTGGGCTTTTAACTATACGGAGACAGAGTCTCCATTCATAATTTTATGAATGGAGACTCTGTCTCCGTATAGTTAAATGCCCACAGCCTATAAACCGAACGTTTGGTTTATAGGCTGTGGGCATTTAACTATACGGAGACAGAGTCTCCATTCATAAAATTATGAATGGAGACTTTGTCTCCGTGTAGTAAAATGCCGACAGCCTATAAACCGAACGTTCGGTTTATAGGCTGTCGGCTTATGGAATACATGTATTCCTATTGCTATTCTATAAACCGAACGTTCGGTTTATAGAATAGCAATAGGAATACATGTATTCCATAAGCCGAAAGTCTATAAACCGAAGATTCGGTTTATAGGCTGTCGGCTTTTAACTATACGGAGACAAAGTCTCCATTCATAATTTTATGAATGGAGACTCTGTCTCCGTATAGTTAAATGCTATTGTATTGTATAAACCGACTCTATTTCGGCTTATAGAATGCAATAGTACTACGAATGGACGAATGATTTTCGTTTATTAACCATTCGTTCATTCGGCTTTCGTTAGGTTAGCATTTTCGTTTTTCGGACGAATGGACGAAAATGCTATTTTCGGACGAAAATGCATTCGTCCGAAAACGAATGCACATGTCTAATATTAACCCACGGTACCAGCTAAAAACCCATGACACAAGATATAAACCACAGCACCAGATAAATATCCAGAGCTCTAGCTGAAACTCCACAGCAACAGATAGAACAACATAGCAAAGATATAACCCCATAGCACCAGATACAACACTATAGCACACAATATAACCCAACAGCACCAGATACAACACTATAGCACACAATATAACCTCTCAGCACCAGATACAATACAATAGCACACAATATAACCTCTCAGCACCAGATACAACACTATAGCACACACTATAACCCCACAGCACCAGACACAACACTATAGCACACAATATAACCTCTCAGCACCAGATACAATACAATAGCACACAATATAACCTCTCAGCACCAGATACAATACTATAGCACACAATATAACCCAACAGCACCAGTTACAACACTATAGCACACAATATAACCCAACAGCACCAGACACAACACTATAGCACACAATATAACCCCACAGCACCAGATACAACACTATAGCACACAATATAACCCCACAGCACCAGATACAACACTATAGCACACAATATAACCCCTCAGCACCAGACACAACACTATAGCACACAATATAACCCAACAGCACCAGATACAACACTATAGCACACAATATAACCTCTCAGCACCAGATACAACACTATAGCACACAATGTAACCCAACAGCACCAGATACAACATCTTTAGCACACAATATAACTCCACAGCACCAGATACAACACTGTAGCACACAATATAAACACATAAAATGATGGGGAAAGAGATGGCAAACATGGAGGAATAAAACATATAAAAAAAGGGGAAAGAGATAAAGAAATGTCATGGATTTAGGAATTTGTGTGTTTAGGGAATCTGTTGCTTTGTGTTTATATTGTGGATATTACGGAAGCATTAAACTCTGGCTTATTTTCACATACCTGCTTTGATTGTGAGCTCCTTCCGCAAACCGTTTTTGCTTCCTTTTTTTTTTCCTAGATAGCAAAAGACACCAAAGAAAGACCTTTTCTTTATAATAGACAAAGCCAATCAAGTTCTCCAGGGGCAACGGCATGAGAGAAAGCCTGATGTCTACATTGAGTTCCCATCTTAGAAAAAAAGGAGTGAAAAATTAGGTGGTGGTAAATTCTAGGCAATTGCTATCACAATCATGTCTCTCAGACGTCACCTGGAACATCTAGATGACAGCAGGAGACTGAATAATTTCTGCATAAGAAGTCTGCCAGTGGATATTGTGGCCTTCAGATGTTCAACATAATACTACAAAGGCCCTAGAAATCCACCTTCAAGTTAGACAGAGTCATTTGCACCCTGTGACTCATGCTGGAGTTCCATCAAGATATGTAGTCTGTTTACAGCACAATTACTATGAGAGGGAGCAATGATCCACAGCTATAAGAGCTCCCACCCCCCTTGACGTCCAAGAGGGCACCGTGTCCATCTACCTCCATTCCTCTATCTATCCAGTGGTTTATTTAGGTTTTGTGCTGACCTAGGCATGACTAAACTCATGCAACCTGTAATCTTCATTTGCCCCATCCCTTCCTGTCCAGATCCCACATCTTCCTTTTAAGGATCCACAATTGCTGTTCCCAAACACCATGAAAGTGCCATCTCTGTGCACAAACACCTTAATTTTTTATAATGCAATAAAGTCAATTAAAAGAAAAAACAATTATACAAAAATCATCAACCTGTAAAAAAAAATCATAGATCTTACATACAGAAGCACAGGCACACAGGCAAAAAAGGAAAATAAGATTAAGTTTTGTAAATGGATTTATCCCATTTCTCCACTGGATGTCCCTTATACTTAATGTATTCATTTGCGCAGACCACATCTGCCCACACAGATCACTATGCAGTTGCAGGCTTCTTGCTGACCTTCGCTTCTGTCACATAAAGAGTTCAGCTTTGACTAAAACTCTGCTTCTTAATCATTATCAAGCCGTGAAATGCTGTTTGCCAACATTGGCAAGAATCTCTGAACCAAATTCAGATGACAGATGGCATTTTTGGTTGCATCACTAAACATCTAAGGAAGAGCCAATATTTTTCAAATAATGCTAATAATTTTTAGACCAGATCTATAGGGGAATAGAACAGCTTAATTACTGTGCTTTGCATGCCAATATAGCCAACATGTTTTCTCTCTCATATTTGTGAGATTATTTTGTATTTAGCAAATGAAAAAGGACAAAGTGTTAAGAATAGAAAACAGTTAAAGTGTCACCAGCAGATTTATCAGATAATCATAACATGTTTTTTATATTGTTTCTCTTTTTAAGATAAAATAGAACTAGAGCAGATATGATAATTTAATTTACATAATTTACTAGTGTGTTCTATTTTAATGGCTATTTGGAAAAATAAGGAATGTTCCAATATCTATGCAGAATTGTCCATAAGAAATGTGCAAAAAAAAACACTACATAGATAATGCCAATTGAAATCAATCGATGTAATGCTAATACATACAATGATCAGTTATTACATTATGAGCATTATGAAAGCTGGCAGAGGCACTGTGATGCAATTAATATAAAATTTAGTTTGGACAATTTTCTGCTGGGAAAACTTGGGTCCTGCCATTCATGTGGATGTTACTTTGACACATACCAGCTACCTAAGCATTGCTGTAGACCATATACACACTTTAATGGAAACGGCATTCCCTGATGGCATTGGCCTCTTTAAGCAGGATAATGGTTCTTGCCAAAAGCAAAAATGGTTCAGGAATGGTGTGAGAAACGCAACAACAAGTTCAAGGTGTTGATTTGGTCTCTAAATTGCCTAGATCTCAGTCCAATTGAGCATCTGGGGAATGTGCTAGACAAACAAGCCCAATCCATGGAAGTCCCACCCCACAATTTATAGGACTTAACGGATCTGCTGCTAACGTCTTGGTGTCAGAGACCACAGCACACCTTCAGAGGTCTAATGGAGTCTATGCCTCCATAGATCAGGACTATCTTGGTGTCAAAAGCGCACCTACACAATATTAGGCAGGTGATCAATGTTATGGCTGAAACGCACATATTTCGAAAATCTCTAAAAGTAATTGTTGCAACGCTATAAAAGAAAAATGTAAATAAATGGCCAATGTGGGGTGAGCAAAATGCAGCAGAACCCATAAAATAATAAAATTGACTCCCCTAGATGCAACGGAAGGATGCTGATCCCATAAAATAAAGATTAAGGGTCTCCTGAGGCTGGTACAATGCTCTCAGCCCCTTATCTATTGCTGCAACTTTTCAGGCAGTGATACTGCCCTTTTTTAAGCTTGACAAAATATTTCAGCAATAGATGAATAAATATTTTTACTTGGTGAAAAGTACCGTGCAATCTTTTGATTTTTGGACTTTATCTATATGAAGACAGGGTCAGCACCCTTTGATCTAAGTGGCGGAGAGTTAGCTGAGTACTGATACACTGGATATATATATATGTAGATATATATATTTTTTTCATTATTACCTATTATTATTTATATAGCTAGGTTCTGCTGTTAATATGGTGGCAAATCGGTGAATTGTAGTAGAATTAATCTCAATTTGACAAGTTAACAATCTTGTCAATTCAATAATGAAAAAAGGGACGTTCAAGACAATGTTATGGTCAATTCACTGGTACGTAGTATATAATATAATAATAAATAAAATAAAAAATGAACAGCTAGTTCAGAGTAGCGCTTCATGTTATAAACTATGATTCCTGAAGATACCCTCAAACCTGTTGGAGAACTGCTCACATGAAGGTGATTTAGCACAGTACCCAATAAAATGTCAGGATTGTAGGTTTAAACTCCAGAAGAAAAAGCCTAAATATAAGGTGACCTTATAGGAAAAAAAGAACCCATGGACTTGAATTGCACCCCAAGGACTTGCCATTGCACCCCAGGACTTGCCAACGTACCCCCAGGTCTTCAGTGATCAATGGAATGACTTGAGTATTGCTCTAAAAAAACGCTGTGATATTCTTACAGATGATCCTGTTTTAGGAAAGCATGTAAGGGACATATCGCCTGTCATTGCCAGAAAGGCCCCAATCTTAAAGATTTGTTATGAAAAGTCATTTTGATAGAAGTGGGTGTGCTGAACACAATTGGCCTCAGGATCTGGGGGTGGCACTAGAATGCTTTCCCTGCAAGGAATGTAAGGCTTGTTGAACAATTAGCATAAATAAAAAAATATTTGTGGACAACTATGGGACTCAGCATAGAATAAAAGGTCATATTAGGTGGAAGAACAGGGGTGGTGTAACAAGACATGTCCTAGGATGGGTAGTCACCTCCTTTAGCCCATAATAAAAGCCAGCAAGTCCCCCAAAAAAGTCACAATATGGTACGTGCCCACTGAGCAAGGAGAGTCGGCTAGTGGTAAGCATGGAGAAGGATAAGGTAAAGAGTAAGAGACCCTTTGACGAGGGGGGAGGGGAGTATCACAGGTTTGATGTGAGTTGCACCATGTATAGTTAAGTCCTAAATTAGGTCAGTGCATTGGCAAGGATATAGTTTATTTGTTAGGCTGTATTTATCTGAGATTAATACTACGGTGATTGGCTTATCAGTCCTAACATATTTTTTATTATGTTTAATAAATTGCTGTGGCCTATTTTTCACCAAAACCCAAGTTTTGCATCTTTATTCATAAGGGAAGGGGAGTTGGTTACCTAGTTTATGCACAGCACTATCCACACTCTATCATACAAATTTTACATACTGTGGGAAACACAGTAGGGACATAAGGGGATTCAATCCAAGCTTCTTGTGCACTCTTGTGAGGCCGGGCAAAAGAAGTCTCAAAGAGGTTGTAGTCCACGGTTCTTCACAGGTGGTTTACACCCTTCTGTGTCAATGCAAAAAATTCTATTTGGGCATGATGACATGATGTTTAAAGGATCACATTCTTGACCACATGAGAGATAAAAGTGGACTGAGTGGACACTGAATGGAAATTGCGGACTGAGAACCTGCTGAAAGCTTGTCACATCTAGTGATTAACCACAGTGTGTTGCCATGCAAAACCTCTACATACATCTGGCTTCAGACCGTGTCAGGAGTTATTGGCACAACTTATTCTGGTGAAGTATAGTGCCTAAATATCTGGAGTGCGGAGGTCTTTATATTTGCACAGCGGGGCCTGGAAAAAACAAGGCTAAGAGCTCTCCAAGGTCCGCTGTTAATGTGTGAAATTTTCACTATGCCGAACGTTAAGTTTATAGGTTGTCGGCATTTCACTACACGGAGACAGAGTCTCCATTCATTATGAATGGAGACTTTGTCTCCGTGTACTTACATTAGCTGACAGCCTATAAACCGAACGTTCGGTTTATAGGCTGTCGGCATTTCACTACACGGAGACAGAGTCTCCATTCATAAATTTATGAATGGGGACTTTGTCTCGGTGTAGTGAAATGCCGACAGCCTATAAACCGAACGTTCGGTTTATAGGCTGTCGGCTTATCTAATACATGTAATCCTATTGCTATTCTATAAACCGAACTTTCGGTTTATAGAATGCCAATAGACTTACATGCATTCCATAAACCGAAAGTCGTTCGGTTTATGGAATGTAAGTGTACTATGCTATTGTATTCTATAAACCGAATCTATTTCGGCTTATAGAATGCAATAGTACTACTAATGGACGAATGAGCGAATGATTTTCGTTTATTAACCATTCGTTCATTCGGCTTTCGTTAGCTTAGCATTTTCGTTATTCGTTTTTCGGACGAATGGACGAAAATGCATTCGTCCGAAAATGAATGCACATGTCTAGTAGTTACAGGTAAAGTCTCCGACTCTCCATCAGACAAGTGATGACCAGAGGCTGTGGTTAGAGTATCCTCTTTTCTTTATGCATTTGGCACTTTAATATCCATCTATAGAAACATAGAAACATAGACATAAACATTTACACTGTGCTTTTTGTCTGTTTAGGGGATCTGCATTTCTAGCTCTAAGGAAATGTTACAATCTGTTGGAGAGGAGCGGCATGGCAAATTGTGATGTATTTTGCTACTGCATTTTACTTCTGAAGTTCCAACATGGTTCTGTGAGTTTATGACCATTATTGGTAGAATTTTGCTTCATTGTAACATAGTAACATAGTAACATAGACCATTGAATGGCAAGATGATTATCTTCTAGTCTCTAGCGATGTGTCCTCTCTATACACCATCATAGAGCATGCCCAAGGATACCAAGCTGTCAGAAATATTCTAACAAATAGCGAAATGACACCCGCACAAATAGAATATATCCTCGAAGGATTAAAAATCATCCTAGAACACAATTTCTTTTGGTTCGAAGAAAATTTCTATCTTCAAAAAACAGGAACAGCCATGGGGACAAAAGTTGCCCCAAGTTACGCTAATATTTTTATGGGAGATTGGGAGGAGCTCTCTGTGTGGAACCAACACAGCTGGGAAACAAATATAGTTGTCTATAAAAGATATATAGACGACCTCTTTTTTATCTGGAAGGGTGATCAAGACAGTCTAGATATTTTTCTTGCCTCCCTCAATAAAAATGACAAAAATATTATTTTAAACACGGTGTACAGTAAAACAGACATTCAATATTTAGACCTAATGGTGTTTGTAGAAAATGGTTCTCTTAAAACAAAAACCTTTTTTAAAAAAGTAGACACAAATGGGTTTATAAATTTTGACAGCTGCCACTATCCACCATGGCTTAAAGGGATGCCCAAGAGCCAATGTATGAGGTTAAGAAGAAACTGTACAGACGTGGAAATGTATCAACAACAGTCAAACATACTTAAAAACAGATTTGAAGAAAAAGGATATGATTCAATAGCTTTACACAAAACCATTAAAGATATAGAAACTATGGATAGAAAAACTCTTTTACAGCCAAAAAATAATCTAGAAGATACAAATATAATACATCAAATACCTTTGGTATTTGATTTTAACAACAAATCTACAGATATTAGGAAAATAGTTAATAAACATTGGAATGTCCTTTTAAAGGATGAAACATTAAAACAATTAATACCAGAAAAACCTAAACTTATTTTTCGAGGAGCTCAGAACCTGAAGAATAAGTTAACTAAAAGCTATTTCTCCCAACAAAAAAAGAAAACTATACATAATTTTTTAACACAAAAGGCAGGTTTTTATGGATGCAAAAATTGTGAGCCATGTAGGGTGTCTGCCACCCAAAAATATCCCATCACTAAATATAGCTCCTTTGCTAATGGAAGACAGTTCTCCATTGAACAGTTTCTGACATGCTCCTCCACTAACGTGATTTATCTCATAGAGTGCCCATGTGGCCTACAATATATTGGAAGAACATCAAGAACTTTAAAAAAGCGGGTGGGGGAGCATGTCAGAAACATAAAAAGGGGCTTCACACAACATTCTCTCTCCAAACATTTTTTGGAGAAACATAACAAAGACCCAAGAGGTATGAAATTTTGGGCAATAGATAAAGTGCAAAAATATTGGAGAGGTGGAGATAATATAAAAGAAATGGGGAAAAGTGAAATGAGATGGGTATTTGAAGTAGACACCCTGCAACCTAGGGGCCACAATGCAGAATTTGATTTGTTTAATTTTCTATAGGAAATTCTTTTATGATCAGTTCTATTTATTTTTCCTATATACCAGGACATATGTATATATACACTTCTCAGACATGGAAGAATTTTTTATGGAAAAAATTTTTTTATACATTTTTTTATATATTTCTGGACTTTTTGTAAGTATATAAGCCTAAACAGGTTTTTTATATACGTTTTTTATATGTACTTAGTGTGTGCAATAATATAATATCATATATGTTTGTTTATATCTGTTTTTTTTAAAATTTAAAAATAAAAAAACACTTTTTAACATACAAATGTTTTTTATTAAAATATAAACATTTTTCTATATACAGATATATATATATTTTTTTCACTAGCATTTGCCCTATTCTTTGGAACACACTTGTTCCTTTCTTAAACATATATACAAGCATATATGAATGTTAGACATCGCTACCATCAAATTGTAATATAATACAGAGTTGCTGCTGGGATACATTTGCTAAAACATTGTCCTCTGTTCTCATATCCCCCATGGTGCATTATTCCTACTGAGCTGCTAAACTTCGTAAGAATTGCGAAGTTAGACAGATCTCAGTAAAGCAAGTCTCGCGAGAACAACTAAACCACATGAGGCGACGGAGTCGCGATGACGTCACCACAGGAGGAACCCGGAAGTGCACATACGCGCGAAGATCACAGCATTTAAAAGGACCTAAGAGCAGTATGGTAGGCACACGCCAGGAGGAAGCCCAAATAGCGGCGAAACGCGTAGCGTGCCTACCTATACTGCCATTTTTCGATTTTATATTGTCAATTTGTGAACTCCTTCTGGATCTGCCTTTTGTTGGACTGGTCTTTTGGATTTTCTCCCCCATTTGGATTTTTGCTGGCACAGAAGGAACATCTGACATCTACAACTATATATGTAAGATGCTATTGTATTTTATTAAATTTCTACCTTTTACTATCTAATACACCATCTCTTCATCTTGTTTCATTGCCTGGGAGCGTGAGATTGAGAAGAGAGGAGACATCTCTACAAGAGATAGATGAGCCATTTTTTTCTACACTGTTTGTGAGTGCAATTACCCACACTGCAACAGCACTGTTTATATTTACTGTATTACACTATGTCTATTTGTCTTTTTCTGTCCCCTTATATATATATTGGGAGACACTGAAGACCTTCATTATACTGCACTGAACCAACAGTTTTTTCAGGCAAATATTACATTTTCTCCTATATAATTTTATACACTGTCTGGTGGATTTTACTTAGCGCACCAATCACACCGATTTGTTTGGGTTATATGTTTTGTTTTTTGCACGTGTGTCTTCAGAGGAACACATAGATTGGTGCTGCTTTGTTGCAGTTTAAAGCGCCAGGATTTATCCTTTCTGTCTGATAGTAATTTAGGTTGAAAAAAGTTCAACCCTTCTACCTATCATTCTTGCTTTTTATCCAAAAGAAGGCAAGCCCCCCTAAGTAAGCTATTAAGGGGGGAGGGGGGATTCCTTCCTAGCTCCAAAAGGCAATCAGATTTCTCTTTGGATCAAGAAGCTCTATTTGTATGCTTATTGTATTATTTATAGCCCTGTATGCCCTGTTTTTCAGACCCTTTTTCAATTCATCTATTGTATTTGATAGCACCACCTCTCTTGGTAGTGAGTTCCATATTGTTATTGTCCTTACGGTAAATAATCCCTTCCTTTGCTGCCTATGAAATCTTTGCTCTTCCAGTCTCAGGGGATGACCTCTTGTTCTTTGTACAGTTGTGCTCAAAGGTTTACATAGCCTTGGAGAATTGGGAATATACATACCATTTAAAAAACAAAAACAAATGAGTGAGCAGGGAAAACAAATACTTATATTTCTTATGGTATTCATATTCAACTGTAGGTTGTAACAGAACGGCACAATCATAAAACAAAACATTTTAATATAATAAATATCTTACAGGAGGATGGACCTGGAGGTTCCAGGGGCTTTCATCCAGTAGAGTGAATATTGCAACTCGTTTCACGCTTTCGTTTCCACCAATGTTGCACATAACCATAACGAGGAACCATCATCCTATTTAAACGTCTTTGAATTGAGACACCTATCAAACCTCTACATGCACTCCTTGCAGTAAGTATCTTCTGTTCTGTGAGTGTATTTCACTTATAATATATTGTACTATTATATTTTTGTTTGTGTTTTTTCCCTTATATGTTACTATTGGAATATAAGTGGAACATATATTTATGTTGCAGCCTACAAGTTTCTGTAATATTTTATTTTTTTGTATCACACAGTGGTGGGGACAATAATCTATATTTTTGTGTTTCTGTGCACACTAAAACCACTTTATTTCTATATCATTGTTTGTATCTGTTTTTGTATATGGACTATGGGTATTTATGTATCTAGGTCTGCTTTGCCTACTAAGCAAAGTCTTCATAATTATACATCCACTGGTATTTAATTAAGGGCATATTTAATGTTTTCTAAATCTATGGTGTTATTTTTTTTGTGTCTGAATGTTCAATTTAAACAGATTTCTTTTTTCTTCTTTCTTTTGTTCCCCCAGGTCTTGTCAAACTTATTGTTGCTGTGTTTTAATGTATTCAGTAGAGGTGAGTTGCAGTAGAGCGGGCCATCTCCTCCACTTATCATGCATTGTGCAACCTGTTGAGCTTGTATTCAATTGCAATTAACAGACTGTTCCCTGCACAATGCATAGTTATGTGAGGGAGATAACATGTTGTTATACTCCTCTGCATCTCACTTGTGGTGACTGTATGCAGAAGAGTGCTAAGAAACCTCCTTTGCATGATGGGAGTTATAGTTTGATTAAAGCAGAGGGCAGTAGCACATTAATAATGTTATTACTGTGAATGTAGTCAGGGAGTAATTAGTACATATGATCTATACATGGTCTAATGTGAATTAATGGTAAATGTGTGTTTTTATAATTAATGTATTTACTCTCAAATTTCATTACACTAGGAATAGATCAGTTTTTCCTATATATATTCCCACTAAGAACAATTTTTAGGAGATTCAGTCCCTTTTACATTATTTAGTTACATTTTATCCAGAACTGAAATTGATCCGATTAGTTCAATTTGCGCATGTGTTACGTGTTTTGACTTAACTTTTCTGTCTGCTTTAACATCTTATAATTCAGATCGGATCAGTTAGGTCATGGTTTAAATAGTGTTCATTTAAAGGGCTAAATTCCTTATTAACGTACTTGTAATGGTTACCTCTCCATTTTGAATCAATTGTAGTGTGTTTCACACTACAATCTTTAACAGATGTGGTTGAATCCATTGTAGGTATATGACGTGACCTCAAAGAGGGGGGTGGGTGCTACAATGCCCGAGAACAAACAGTACTGCAATAGTCTGTCCTGTAGGATAATACCTACTCGGGAGAGCAACTTCATTTTTTGCCTGCTTACACCATTGCAAAGGAACCACTCCATTAGCATATCAGACTGATCCCACCCATAAGGGCAGTCCAGATCTGAAATGCATGGCTAGTACCCTCTACACGAGGAACACAGCAAACCACAGACGTACGTTTCGGCCTACATTGGCCTCGTCAGTGTGGTATGGCTGATGATCCTCTAGGTGCAAGCAGGCCAGGGACCCACGGCCATATGACGTGACCTCACCCCATCAAACACCTTTGTGATGAACTGGAATGGAGATTGTGAGCTAGGCTTTCTTGTCCATCATCAGTGCCTGACCTCACAAATGCTCTACTGGATGAACGGACAAACATTCTCACAGAAACCCTCCAATATCTTGTAGAAAGTCTGCCCAGAAGAGGGGAAGCTTTAAAATTTGCAGAAAGAGGTCCAACTACATATTAATGGCTATTAATTTATAATGCAATGTCATGAAAGTCCCTGTTGGTGTAAAGGTCAAGTGTTCCAATACGTTTGTCCATAGTAGCTGCCCACTGCTTTTTGGCACAGAATACAAAATCACCATAAACAAATTCATATTTTTGTTTTTGTTCTTTGTATTTTATTCAATTTAGCTAACAAAATATATAGATTATATAGATTATAGTATCAATCCATTGATCTATAATCAATAATCAAGTGATCCAGTTGATTAGATATTGTTTAGGTTTATATCCCTAGACCAAGAACAAAACCCCATTCCACATTCATTTAATATGTAAAAAATATATTGTTTTTTACATATTGTTTTACAAACTTAAATGGTCTTTTTCTGGAACCTAAACCAATACAAAATGGTGGCAACGCAGAAGAAAAATAAGAATATATATTTTGTTTTAGGCAACATAATATTTACCTTTAAGTTCTGGGAATGTTAGCTGAGTTAATAGCTTTTTCTACTGATAGCACAGTAAAGCAAATCATATTGATGATTACTTCCTATAAAAACATTAACAACTGACATCATAGTTTGGTTTTCTTGCTGTTCCATTTTTATTGTTTCCATTTAACCTACAATGATGCAGAATGTTAGCAAATCTTTACTATGATTATTTTATGGAGGCCTGTATTTTACTCTATGTGAAACGAGTTTTATTTTCAGTGTTTATATAAATAAAATTATTAAACATTAATTTTAGGCATAAGAAAAGTTTATAAAATTCATATGGTTTTGTCTGGATATGTTTGCCATTGAATTTGTTTTCTTTTTAATTGTTATATAAAGATCCATTATATTTTATATTAAAGCAATAAGTGACAATTATATATTGGTGAGGTCACGTAAGTGTGAGTGACTGATTTAGGGAATGGAAACGAAGGCTAAACAGGGAATGGTTAGATAAAATGAAGTTATGAAGTTAATACCATACTCAGACCATGCTGCCATCTGGCTCTTTTTCCCAACAGATAAACTTTTTTTTTCTTATGTCATGTGGGTTTTCAACATAATAATAGCAACAGCTTTGAAGTGTAAAGAGGGTCATGTTCCAACATTGTATGTAACATATCATGTTTGTCCTGAGAGCGCTGACAGATACATTTACTAACAGTGACTTAAAGGTGTAAAAAGTCATTTGACTGGAGCTTTCCCCTTCATGATAAAATAAACTGTCTCGGATTGAACTATTATTTCAAATATTTTGTATATTCTACAAAAACAAGTATGGAATATTCGCAATAAGAAAAGTATAAAAACGGTTTTGTCAAAACAGAAGGTAGGAAAACTTAAAAAAATAAATACATTTATTTAATTGTACCTGGTGATTGTAAAATAATGTAATCTATTATTCTGATGTATATCTATTTTAAAACAGTAAATTGCTTTCAAAATGAACTTATCTCAATATCTGATCTAAGAGTGCTGCTTTTGCAATTAAGATTTCAGCTTGAAATATGAAAAAAGGCTTTAAAAACTAACCTTGCAACCTATAAAACAAATCTGCTAAAATCCATCGAAAGCCCTAGCCAATGTGGATTACACCTTTAACATGGAGTATTGATATCACAAAGCATGTTGTTTTTTTATTTATTGTGAAATACTTCTGACAGATGTCCATAATATATGCATTGTTTTCTATCAAACAGCAGCACAAAAATTGGTAGATTCTTTGAAAAACAATAAACTGAAGAGGTTAGTGAAGATGCCAGTGGCTTTCACAAGAATTATAACTTTCAAGTTGACAGCTTTCCTCAAGGGGCTTGACAATTGTTAGTCCTACCAGTTTGTGACTAATAGGTGGTTTGATGTGACATGAGCAGGCTGCCTTGGGAAATTGAACCATCTTTTGGCTCAATACCCTTTGTGTCTTATTCTTTTGTAGGTTATTGCAGAAGGCCTTTGGGGAGCTTTTTTACAGTTTGCATTCAAGGACAATATGTGATCAGCAAGAACTCTGTAGTTTTATTGCAGCTATTGACCCACTGCCATTCAATTTTGTAGCTAATTTGCTTGTTAGCAGTAATTTTGAAGGCTAGTTAGGTTTTTCAGCCTGTACAATACACTCCAGGGTATTTTCTGTTAACTTGGGTACTTTCCACGGGGGTTATTATTTGTTATAAAACAGTACTAAACAAGCTGTCTGTTCTGTGTTTATCAGATTTGTTATATGTCAGTATGGAGTAAAAAATTGAATTATTATAACATTTCAGTAGTCACTGATTCAACCGTGAACACTGATTTAATCTAGAACATAAGAGTGTATCAGTCTTTCAGAAAACATGTTTTCTTTAGTAGCATATAATTATTAAGTAAGTATAGTGCATACATGAAGAATTACTTTCACTTGTGGTAAAAATTACAAAAGTACTTAAAATTAGTCCAGACTGATATCAGTTGAAAACAAGAATGTTGTAAAGAACTTACTAATCAGTATGAGGTTCACTTTTAGGTTATATTTTTGTTTTATACATTGGCTTTTACATATTATTTGTTGCTAAAACAATACATAGGTTTTCAGAGGAAGCCAGGATTGGCGAAATGCGTCTGCGTGTGAGTGGGGCATGGTGGAATGCTGACTGCAGAAGTACTGACAAGCCGAATCTAAAGGAGAAACTCAGACGCCTAATTGATTGTGGAGTCATCAGAACGCGCCCGTGACCATGCTACATGCCGACTTGTAATCTGTGACACTGCCTTTCTTCTATGTGATATGCACTGATATATATTTTCTAAGTAAATCAATCTGCTTAATATATAGCATCACCCTATATGCCTCTGTTTTTCTTCTCCCTTCACTTTGTTGTATGAATGTGAGCTGAGCATCCATTTGTCTGGAGGAGTATTGTGGAAGAGTTCCTGCATATTTACTTTATTCAAAAAGCCTTAAAACCAGTGCCAGGGAATAGTATTCGGCTCTGAAATGTGTGAGTTCTTTTCTTTGGGGAGGATATATCGAAGACAAGCAAAAATCATTCAAATGCACGCATGTCTTTGTTTGTGTTTTTTTCTATGTATAAATACTTCTGAGACCAGATCGGCAACTTTATTTCTAAAGATAAGTTATTTCTCCTTTTTGTTCAATACCTCTTTCAGATTTTGCACTGTAAGTTTTCTGTGGGGTGTGAGAAAAGTGCACTAGGGTGATTTTTTGTAGCATTTCTATTGTAAGTGCCTATAGCGTGTTTCACATTTTTTCTATTACATAGGAGTCACTTACCTTCTGCCTAACCTTGGTGTGCTGGTACATCTGGGAATCATTCAAGTCCTTAGCAATACTTATGTTGGAGCTCAACCTATGGGTGTAGTTGGCTAAGTTGAATAACTCCCTGCTTCTTCTCTTTACGGCCTTGTGATAGTAGCTACTAATTTATTATGCATTTTATCGGTGAACTTATTATTGCTTTAATGTAATGAACAATGTAGTAAACAAAACTAAAAAAATACACATAATACTGTCTTACGGACTAAAAGTCTTCATATTTTTTAATACGTTTTTTCTTGGCAGTATGCCAACAATACACACAATGTACTTGAATGCTCATTCTTAAAAAAAAAAAAAAGTGGACATGTTTTATTAACATGATCAATAATTAAAATAAACATGCATAGTTCTAATGTGCAATGTAAAAATGGCAACCCAACAACACTGCTGGTTCAAGTGCCCGTAAAGAAAAAACAGCTTACCCCTGTCCATATACGATTATCTTCAGTGGCCCAACCACAAACTCCAATCAGGACAAAACATAGATGAAAGCCGCGGCATTCACACAGGATATAAGATGCAACGAATAAACTTGATTTCCGAGTCAGGAGTGTCACCATTAGAAAATATATTCACAAAATCGTGAGCAAAGGCAGATAAACAGATGGAAGTCTCCTAATGCCTAACGCGTTTCAAGCTCGCAGGAGCACCTAGTTTGTGGAAAAGGAATTTTGTATTAAGAACCACAGGATAGTATACACAGCTGTGTTTTGCATGGTTTTTGTTTTTTAACACAATATTCTATACTTGATTTGGAACTGCAGTTTATAGTACAATGGGATTTCTTTCTATCTAAGGTACACTATCCTCACACAGACATTCAAAGTTAATTTCTGATGTGCTAACTAATATTAACTAATTTTATTAAATAATGAGAGATGGAAAAAGTAGATAAGCTCATTTAGTCTGCCTATAACAAATTTGTAGATGTGTTTGTTCCACAGCATAGATAGATCCAGAAATTAGTCCAATAGTTTGGAACACAATACAAATTTGAAAAAACTTGTAAAAGTTATATAAAGTGATGTGAAATACCTGGTGCTACAACATTTTATATTTTACATTTATATGAATGCAGTTTTTTTGTTTTGGTGTGGAGAAATATTAAACATAAAAGTTTAAAATATGTATGCAAAGTACATTCTTGCCTATGTGTGAGGTTGCTATAAAGAATAAAGTTACTGGTTTATACTCAATGTATTTTGTACAGACAATGACCTGATATTAGGACTTTTCTAAGATTTTTATTATGCAGTGTTTACTGTGGGTTAAGTCACATTTTGGTAAGACATGGAGGTTTGGCTAATATTGTCTGGGAAATTACAGTATAAACCTTGAAATTGAAAACAGTTTGCTTTTGTAGACACACATAAGCTACATAAATGGGATCATGTAGAGTACTCAAATATAAGCCCCACACGTGAAATTACTGCTAGCAAAATATAAAAATAGAGCGTCTATTTTAAATAACTGAGCTGATACAAATGTTAAACAGGTAGAAAGTTCATTGAATAAGATTCCAGCTTTTATATACAACTCATTAAGCTCAGACCACTTTACACAATATGTAAAAACACAATGTCATAAGAATGGAAACTGTTCAAATGAAACACAATTTTGTAAAATCCCTTTAATGGTTTGATAATTACCATAGGAAAATTAATCTCAATGGGATTTCAAGTTTTACAAACTAACTACAGTAGTTAACTAGACATGTGCATTCGTTTTCGGACGAATGCATTTTCGGACGAAAATAGCATTTTCGTCCATTCGTCCGAAAAACGAATAACGAAAATTTTAACTAACAAAATCCGAATGAACGAATGGTTAATAAACGAAAATCATTCGTTCATTCGTCCATTCGTCCATTCGTGCTATTGGCATTCTAAACCGAAATAGAGTCGGTTTACAATACCAATAGCATTGTACTACATTCCATAAACCGACATGAATGACTTTCGGTTTATGGAATGCATGTAATGCTATTAGCTTCCTATAAACCGAAATTGAGTTCCCATTCATACGAATAGGTCAGTTGACCTATTCGTATGAATGGGGACTCTTTCGGTTTATAGAAAGCCAATAGCAGCATGTATTCTATAAGCCGAAAGTCTTTAAAACAAACGACGTTCGGTTTATAGAATACATGTAATGCTATTGCTGTTCTATAAGCCGAAAGACATTCGGCTTATAGAACAGCAATAGCATTACATGCATTCTATAAACCGAACGTCGTTCGTTTTAAAGACTTTCGGCTTATAGAATACTATTGGCATTCTATAAACCTAACTAGAGTCCCTCCTCATTCATAAGAATTTCTTATGAATGGGGACTCGACTCTAGTTCGGTTTATAGAAAGCCAATAGTATTCTATAAGCCGAAAGTCTTTAAAACGAACGACGTTCGGTTTATAGAATACATGTAATGCTATTGCTAAACTATAAACCGAACGACTTTCGGTTTATAGAATAGCCATAGGATTACATGTAGTACATAAGCCGAAAGTCTATAAACCGAAAGTCGTTCGGTTTATAGGCTGTCGGCATTTAACTATACAGAGACAGAGTCTCCATTCATAAAATTATGAATGGAGACTTTGTCTCCGTGTAGTAAAATGCCGAAAGTCTATAAACCGAACGATCGGTTTATAGACTTTCGGCTTATGTAATACATGTAATCCTATGGCTATTCTATAAACCGAAAGTTCGGTTTATAGAATAGCAATAGGAATACATGTATTCCATAAGCCGACAGCCTATAAACCGAACGTTCGGTTTATAGGCTGTGGGCATTTTACTACACGGAGACAAAGTCTCCATTCATAATTTTATGAATGGAGACTCTGTCTCTGTATAGTTAAATGCCGGCTTTTAACTATACGGAGACAAAGTCTCCATTTATAATTTTATGAATGGAGACTCTGTCTCCGTATAGTTAAATGCCCACAGCCTATAAACCGAACGTTCGGTTTATAGGCTGTGGGCATTTAACTATACGGAGACAAAGTCTCCATTCATAATTTTATGAATGGAGACTCTGTCTCTGTATAGTTAAATGCCGGCTTTTAACTATACGGAGACAAAGTCTCCATTTATAATTTTATGAATGGAGACTCTGTCTCCGTATAGTTAAATGCCCACAGCCTATAAACCGAACGTTCGGTTTATAGGCTGTGGGCATTTAACTATACGGAGACAAAGTCTCCATTCATAATTTTATGAATGGAGACTCTGTCTCCGTATAGTTAAATGCTATTGTATTCTATAAACCGACTCTATTTCGGCTTATAGAATGCAATAGTACTACGAATGGACGAATGAACGAATGATTTTCCTTTATTAACCATTCGTTCATCCGGCTTTAGTTAGCTTAGCATTTTCGTTCTTCGTTTTTCGGGCGAATGGACGAAAATGCAATTTTCGGACGAAAATGCATTCGTCCGAAAACGAATGCACATGTCTAGTATATATTCACATGTAAATTGCTTTTTAAATAAAAAATTATGATATAAAAAAATCTTGTTTTTATTTCCTTTTATGTGACAATGCTGCCTCTCTCTTTCCCTTGCCCCCAGATTTGTCGCTCTCCCCCCCTTAGTGTTGTCTCTCTCTCACCCTCCCTTTGGCTCCCCCCTCGCTCCCCTTGTGTCTGTCTCTTCCCCCCTTCCCTCCCCTTGTTTCTCTCTGCCCCCCCCCCCCTTGTTATTCTGTCCCCCCCTCACCTGTTTCTTGCTCCCTGGTGGCTAGTGGGGGCAGCCGGGGGATGTATGCACTATACATAATAGACGGAAGTGTCGGGCAGCATGGAGGTTGTCTGCACGATTCGTGCAGACATCCCCCAGCTGCCCGATTCTCCCTGGTGGCTAGCGAGGGAGCGGAGGATGTCTGCGCGATGAGCGAGACCTCTCCTGCTGCCGCCCGGCATGACCGCCGGGACTTCTATGATGAAGCTGGGTACTTCCGGCTTCCTCATAAAAGTCCTGGCTGTCGTTCCGGGCGGCAGCAGGGGAGGTCTCGCTCATCGCGCAGACATCCACCGCTGCCTCGCTAGCCACCAGGGAGAATCGGGCAGCTGGGGGATGTCTGCACGAATCGTGCAGACAACCTCCATGCTGCCCGACACTTCCGTCTATTATGTATAGTGCATACATCCCCCGGCTGCCCCCACTAGCCACCAGGGAGCAAGAAACAGGTGAGGGGGGGACAGAATAACAAGGGGGGGGGGCAGAGAGAAACAAGGGGAGGGAAGGGGGGAAGAGACAGACACAAGGGGAGCGAGGGGGGAGCCAAAGGGAGGGTGAGAGAGAGACAACACTAAGGGGGGGAGAGCGACAAATCTGGGGGCAAGGGAAAGAGAGAGGCAGCTTTGTCACATAAAAGGAAATAAAAACAAGATTTTATTTATATCATAATTTTTTATTAAAAAAGCAATTTACATGTGAATATATACTAGACATGTGCATTCGTTTTCGGACGAATGCATTTTCGTCCGAAAATTGCATTTTCGTCCATTCGCCCGAAAAACGAAGAACGAAAATGCTAAGCTAACTAAATCGAATGAACGAATAGTTAATAAAGGAAAATCATTCGTTCATTCGTCCATTCGTAGTACTATTGCATTCTATAAGCCGAAATAGAGTCGGTTTATAGAATACAATAGCATTTAACTATACGGAGACAGAGTCTCCATTCATAAATTTATGAATGGAGACAAACGTATAGTTAAAAGCCGACAGCCTATAAACCGAACGTTCGGTTTATAGGCTGTGGGCATTTAACTATACGGAGACAGAGTCTCCATTCATAAAATTATAAATGGAGACTTTGTCTCCGTATAGTTAAAAGCCGGTGTTCTGACAAATTTCTGGAGCAAATTCTCCTGCGCAATCGCAGGAGAATTTGCTCACTGCGCATGCGCATAAAGTTACAGCTGATAACTCAGCTGTAACTTTGTGACCACCGTGCATGAGACAGCTGCGCAACCCACCTCCCGCCCCCTCACACCCGCCGCACACCCCTTCTTACCAGATCATCGACCACAGCGATACACAGCGCATGCGCACGCCTATCCAGCCGTTTGGGAATGCGCGCGTCCGTTGTTGTGTTCTTAAGGTGGTAAGTAACACGGGGCGTCGGGACATAAGGGGGCAAGCATCCTGGTGAGGGCTGCCTCATCTTGATGGGATTTGTGATCCTCCTGCTGTATTATTGATGCAGCAGGAGGATCACAAATCCCATCAAGATGAGGCAGCCCTCACCAGGATGCTTGCCCCCTTATGTCCCGACGCCCCATGTTACTTACCACCTTAAGAACACAACAACGGACGCGCACATTCCCAAACGGCTGGATAGGCGTGCGCATGCGCTGTGTATCGCTGTGGTCGATGATCTGGTAAGAAGGGGTGTGCAGGGGGTGTGAGGGGGCGGGAGGTGGGTTGCGCAGCTGGCGCATGCGCGGTGGTCACAAAGTTACAGCTGAGTTATCAGCTGTAACTTTATGCGCATGCGCAGTGAGCAAATTCTCCTGCGATTGCGCAGGAGAATTTGCTCCAGAAATTTGTCAGAACACCGGCATTTAACTATACGGAGACAGAGTCTCCATTCATAAAATTATAAATGGAGACTTTGTCTCCGTATAGTTAAAAGCCGGCATTTAACTATACGGAGACAGAGTCTCCATTCATAAAATTATGAATGGAGACTTTGTCTCCGTGTAGTAAAATGCCCACAGCCTATAAACCGAACGTTCGGTTTATAGGCTGTCGGCTTATGGAATACATGTATTCCTATTGCTATTCTATAAACCGAACGTTCGGTTTATAGAATAGCCATAGGATTACATGTATTATATAAGCCGAAAGTCTATAAACGGATCGTTCGGTTTATAGGCTTTCGGCATTTTACTACACGGAGACAAAGTCTCCATTCATAATTTTATGAATGGAGACTCTGTCTCTGTATAGTTAAATGCCGACAGCCTATAAACCGAACGACTTTCGGTTTATAGACTTTCGGCTTATATAATACATGTAATCCTATGGCTATTCTATAAACCGAAAGTCGTTCGGTTTATAGAATAGCAATAGGAATACATGTATTCCATAAGCCGACAGCCTATAAACCGAACGTTCGGTTTATAGGCTGTCGGCATTTTACTACACGGAGACAAAGTCTCCATTCATAATTTTATGAATGGAGACTCTGTCTCCGTGTAGTAAAATGCCGACAGCCTATAAACCGAACGTTCGGTTTATAGGCTGTCGGCTTATGGAATACATGTATTCCTATTGCTATTCTATAAACCGAACGACTTTCGGTTTATAGAATAGCCATAGGATTACATGTATTATATAAGCCGAAAGTCTATAAACCGAAAGTCGTTCGGTTTATAGGCTGTCGGCATTTAACTATACAGAGACAGAGTCTCCATTCATAAAATTATGAATGGAGACTTTGTCTCCGTGTAGTAAAATGCCGAAAGCCTATAAACCGAACGATCCGTTTATAGACTTTCGGCTTATATAATACATGTAATCCTATGGCTATTCTATAAACCGAACGTTCGGTTTATAGAATAGCAATAGGAATACATGTATTCCATAAGCCGACAGCCTATAAACCGAACGTTCGGTTTATAGGCTGTGGGCATTTTACTACACGGAGACAAAGTCTCCATTCATAATTTTATGAATGGAGACTCTGTCTCTGTATAGTTAAATGCCGACAGCCTATAAACCGAACGACTTTCGGTTTATAGACTTTCGGCATATGTAATACATGTAAACCTATGGCTATTCTATAAACCGAAAGTCGTTCGGTTTATAGAATAGCAATAGGATTACATGTATTCCATAAGCCGAAAGTCTATAAACCGAAAGTCGTTCGGTTTATAGACTTTCGGCTTATAGAATACAAGTAATACTATTGCCTTTCTATGAACCGAACGAGAGCCCCATTCATAAGAATTTCTTATGAATGGGGCTCTCGTTCGGTTTATAGAAAGCCAATAGTATTACATTGTATTCTATAAAACGAACGAAAAAAATTAACGAAACGAAAATAATGAACGAATTTCGTCTGAAACGAATGCACTAATGAACGAAATTCGTTTTAGACGAAATAAATAACATTTTCGTCCGAATGGACGAAAACGAAACGAAAATTTTAGTTTTGCACATGTCTATAGTTAACAATGTGTAGACACATTGATGGCGAAACCTTTCATTAGGTTTTAAAGACGTTGGTTTCAAAATGACATAAATTGTTTAGAGAAAATTGAAAACAACCACTAAATCAGGGGTGTCCAAGTCTGTTCTGAAGTGGGCCACTTCACCGTAAATGTATTTTTTCGTGGGCCACATTCATGTTTCATTAAAAGAAAATATATATACATACACACACATACACAAATACACAGTCACACTTCCACACACACATTTGAGTCACTCATACACAGTCCCACTTCCACACACACACACATAGTCCCACTTCCACACACACACTGAGTCACACTTCCACACACACACTCACACAAAGTGAGTCACACTTCCACACACACACACCGAGTCACACTTCTACACACAGACACGTTCTTTTGTTTGTTTCCCCCTCCCTGCTCTTTTACCTTGTATCTGCAGGGAGAGGGTTTGTTTCATCTGTGGAGGTCCTATTCTTCATCAGCTCCAATAAAGTGTGCACCGGGATGTCACTGACATCCGGTGCTCCAACAGGGTCAGAGTGCGAGGGGGTAGAACTTTCTGCCCTGCACATTGGGATAAAGCTCCCCCCTCTCTCTCTGACTGTGTTGGAGCACCGGTTGTCAGTGACCTCCCTGTACACACTTTATTGGAGCGGCTCAGATGTGAAGCTACAGCTGCCACTCTTAAGTGGGCTGCACCTCTCTGGCCGGCGGGCCGCATGTTGGACGCCCGTGCACTAAATGGTACATGGTTTTATAACAAAACTTTCCAGGAAAAGCTTTAAGAGCTTTTGATGGAGTAAACGACAACATTTTAAAACTAACAATACAATAGTCCTGTTTTACTTACTTTTATCTTTCTATTATGTTTTGTTTTTCAATACAAATTGAAGCGCTACAACATGGAAGAGTATGAAGTTAGAGGATGGAAGAGGATGTAACACTGAGGAGAAAGGTGAGAAAATTATTCTACAGAAAAAGTTGTAGGTACCTGAAAGAAACTTTCAATGGAACTAAAATAGGCAAACATTGTAAAGGAGTGCAAGAAGGCCTTAAATGGGAATAACACAATTTTTTAAGAACAAATGCACAGAGTTTATATCATGGGCCAAAAAGATGGGCTAGCTTTCCCTCTAAATATAACCCTCATCCCATCCATCAGGTTAGCATCACATTTGAGCCCACTGCCCTTCCTTGCATTTCAGTCAGAATGTCCTCAAATACAAAATAATCAAACAATATATTTTTAATATGCCTGGCTTATTGTTACAATGCCATTGTAGGTTTTGTTTTTTCTTTTCCCAGAAGAAGGAAGATTTTTCAGAGCACGCAGCATATTTATGGCAACTCCCCTGTGTTGTTTGGCTTCTATTTCTGGGTTACTTCTAGTGGCCACATTTGGATTTTGCCATAGTACTGGACATTGTGTTGAGTGCACATTTTTTCCCTACATGTATATATGCTTTTCTGCTGGCCAGCGTTTTTATTTTTGCTAGTGTAGTTTATCATAAAGAACATTTATACATCAATGGCAACAGTGCACTTACAATATATGGAACTGGGTAAACTTAGCTTTATTACCCTGTACATTCCAGAGGGGTGTGCTGTTCAGACCCATTGTATGTAGGTACAGCTTGGTTTGTGTTTGTATGTATTTAGGGTGTTCCACGTAGCATATGGTATACAGCTGCAATTGATTATTTCTGTATATGGTATATGGTTACATTCTGTCATTACTGCTGTGGTGCAATGATTAGAAAAAGGCAAAACACTATTTTCAGGTGTTGCCCTATAACTTCCAGACTGTCTATTGCACAAAATGCATCTTCCAAATGTTAAATCATATTAATGTGCTTTCAAAGTACTTTAAAATGCATGTTTTACATTCTGCATTGCTTAAAACATCCACATAATATTTGAGGAAGGGATAGTAGTAGAGACGAGTTATTACTTCATTAGATTGCAAAACATACATGTGAATTTTTCATTATTGCCCAGTAAACTTTTTCTAGCATCAATTACACATCATAACTAGCATTAATTTAAATTGACCTTTAGCACACATAAACTAGATGAACCAGCTAAATATGCACATTATGAACATTTGCAGTAAAAACGTTTTTCAGGAAAAAAGAATTTGTGCCTCTTTGCAACACACATAAACTGTAGGGACTGTCTATTGCCCAAAATGCATCTTCCAAATGTTAAATCATATTAATGTGCTTTCAAAGTACTTTAAAATGCATGTTTTACAAAAACATCAAATACTTACAGTTAGATGAAATTGTGAAATTACAGTAGTTTGCAAGAAACCAGGACTGCCCACACTAGCTGAGTAAAAGTAATTTCCTTTTTATGAGACTAATTTCATTCACATTAATGGAATTTCCTGTCTCTCTAGTGATTTCATCAGATAATTGTGTACAAGAGCACGGTCACTTAGAGTCCACACAAAGTATTCAATTCCAGGAGCACAGGAAGTGACTAAATAAAACAACAACTTTATATCTACAGTGTCGAAATAATCAGTGCCGCTGCACTTATTACTGCAGTAATCACTGGGGAGGAATTGGGTCAAATATTAAAAATGTGATTTATGCAGAATGCCTGCATCAAATCACACTAGGGGAAAAAAGCATGTGCACTATACAAGCAGTAATCTTCATCTTGCACCAAAGTGTGTTTGGGGTCTAGACTGTCCCTTTAATGCTTTTTTACATGAACAGTGACAATAAGTCTGGAATAATCTTAAGACTGGGTATTATTTTGTTTCTCTTTTGTTTAATTATGGTAGCACAGTTCTGAAGCAATGTAAGGATATTTGATTTCAGAATAGTCCATTTTGATTTTAGATCTTAAAAGACCATGTCATCAGTTCAGCATTCTGAAGATTCCAAGCATTTGGTTATTGTGTCTACTTCTAATTCCATTTTATATATTTCATTTAGAAACAATAAAACATAGATTATATAACATCAGATCTTTTTAACTAATGTCCCACATACTTTCAAGAGCAGGCTTGATGGCATTTTGGTGAAGCAGGGCATATTGAATTAAAATAATAGAGGGGTTATGATAGAAACATTTAAATACATAAAGGGGATCAACACGGTAAAAGAGGAGAGTATATTTAAAAGAAGAAAAACTAAAAGAGCAGATAGTCTTAAATTAGTGGGGCAATGATTTAAAAGTAATTTCAGGAAGTATTTCTTTGCTGAGAGGGTAGTAGATGTATGGAATCACCTCCTAGCCGAAGTGGAAGAGGAAAAAACAGTGAAGGATTTTAAGGATGCATAGGATAGGCACAAAGCTATCCTAGATATAAGTTAATATTTTCAACTTCAATTATCATGTTACTATAAGAAACTGTATTCACCAGTGGATTTTCATTTAGTCACTGTTATCTCCATCAGTCTATTATTGTGTTAACCTTAAAAGTAATGAACACCCTTATGCCATCTGATGAATATGTACAATACCCTTTAACAACTGTGCTATTATGAGGGAAACTCAGAAACCAAGGTTTTCCTAGTCCTTAAGAAAATGCATTCTAACTCCGTAATCCCAATTCCCCACCCTACATTTTGAGCCCTGCTTAATCTCCTCTATATGAGGAATAGGAACACCTCTTACAGCTCCTTGTTATTGCACCCATCCATATGAACTACATTTTTGATTACACTCAGTTTTTGTCTCATATTTATTATCTTTCCCTTTCCACGTGGATTAAGCCAGAGAAAAAAAATGTCTTAGTTCATTGGACCTTAGCATGTAATATTTACTTAGGCATGCAGGGTTGGTGGCTACCATGTAGGTAGACTGTCACCCCAGAGGCCACGTGTGGTACTCATTCCACAGGTTTGCCATCACTGGAATAGAAGGACAAGTCATTTTTGCATTTATATTTTTATTATACTTATGTATGCTTGTTCACAGGAGTATTAGTATTTGCTATTAATTGTCAAATTTTAAAACAATGCATAGGTAGACTCTTAAGAAAGCATGACCTTGAAATATTGACAAATTGGACATTTTAGTTAAGTGAGTTGCCATGACAGATAGCTAGATGTCATGGCAGGTACGTTGTTGGTTGCTTCCAAATAAAAACATGATCGAGAGGTTTTTTTATTGAAAATGTAGTATTCATCAGTTTCTCTACAGCTAAATAGTTGATATGCATAATGGTTGATCAAATGAAAACTTAAACCTATGATACTTTATCATTTGAAGTGTAAAATTTCAGGAAAAGATATTTATTTTCTCATTTCATTTATCATGGAATTATGGAATTACCATCAAAGTAAGGTATGGAATTTGATACATCTGGAAAAAAAAAACAGTCCAGCAACAAAAGAGGAGTAAGTATTACAGCTGCTCAAAGTAGTTTAATGACCATTTAAAGCAGTTCCCTGGTGTTCTTGTTCTAATTTCCTAGACATTAATCATGGACAGGACTATTTAATTTAATACTGTATCCATAATTAGGAGACAACTAATCAATACAGTGATGCAATATTAAAGAGTCTGGGGGCAATTAGAGGCCATCACTGCAGTCCTTAGTAATCAGGATTCCATTGTTGTGCAAGATGAGCAGTATACACTCTTTTAATATGGTGAGCTTGTATATTTGTTAACCAATTCATAAAATACATTTACTACTTTCTGCAAAGGGTAGGGGCAGGTTTTATATTCTCAAACACATTAGCTGGGTATATAAACATTACATAGAAAAACTACTAAGATCTGAAAGGGTATGAGAGTGGGTTCAGTACCTAAAAAAAATAACATGTTCTCCATTACTCCTTAGAGCTTGAAACTATAACAATGGTTCACCAAATCCTCAGCACACCAAAAGTGTGAAAATATGTGACCTTTAGTTGTACGCCATACTCAGAAACTCTATTTATCCTTTGGTCTAGACAGACTTCGAGCAAGAACATCAGTTTTTGTATGGTAAGGGATTTGTGCTCTACTATTGTGTGGAACGTGATGGAACCTTTGATTTGTGTCACTAGATTGTGAATTATCTGTAATGGGGTTACCACAAATATAACAATACAGTACTTACCGTAATCATATGTCCTCTACCAGGAGGATGTATTGCATAATGTCCCAGCAATAAAATACAGATACATTTTATCAGTCTTTTATTATGGAGTGCATAGTATTGGTTTGTGATAATTATACATTTGCACATGCAATTAAAGTTATTCGAAGAAAAGATAGAAACAGTTATACTACAGCAAAGTCAAAATGAATGTCAATGCAATCAAAAATGCAATAAGAGGCATATTACCCGTGTAGAAGGTTTATGTGTATACCCATTTATGATTGTATTGAACCAAGAAAGATGGCATGGATTGATCACATTTATAAACTAGGTTTAATCTATTGTAGTTTATAGAGAATCACAACATTTTTATCACAAGTATAGACCTTAAACAAATAAAGACATAACAAAGCTATTGGTAATCATTGACAATTAGCACAGTGTAGCGATGTATTATTGAATCTAACATCTGCTGCACACTGTGCACTTCATTGGCCTCCAAAGATATGCATTACCTAAAGGTTACTAAAGTCTTATTGTACTTCACATCTCAATAATAGATACAAGATTGCCTAGTCAGTCTTCATTTGTTGGCTTTATTGCACTTTTTCTACGATTGGCATGAAAATTGATTTAGATTGGTAGGAATTAAGATAAGTCAGTTTACATTTTTGGAACTTGGCCATGACTTGCTTCAAAGACAACGTTGCTCTGCTTGTAAATATGATGTAGTTGTAAACAGGGAAAGGCGACAGTTGTTCCCACATAAACTTATGTTTTTAGTCATTGATCAAACAAGGTCACATATATTACGTATTTGATATATATTAATTGGATGTTGCATTCCACCTTCCAAAAAAAGAACATATAGGTAAAATTATCCTAAGCTAGAGGCAAACCATTTTACATAACCTTTAACTTTCTGGAAGGGGAAAGTGTATGTAATGTATCTGATCATTGGAAATCTGAAATACAATCACAGATACTAGAATGAAAAAATATCCTACACATTTTTTGTTTACTGTGCAGATATGGCCAGATACAGTGTAAATGTGTACAATATGGTTATGTTTTATCTACATTTTACCATATTTGTGAATTTACTACTATAAAAAAAAGTTAATCAACAATTATATAATTATTCAAATGTTTTCTCCCGTTATGTGTTTACGTATCTTCACTTAAAAGGGAAATGTCACCTAAAGATTGTTTACACTATAAATGTTGAGAATTAAAAATATCAAAGATGATCTATACATTGTGTTAACAGACTTGCAAACAAATGCCTAAATTATGAGAAAAATGCTCTTTGAATATGTCTGTGGAGTCTCCTATTTATTTATCCCCTGTGGCTTTATATGCAAATTGCCCATTGAAAAGCAAGTAATTTGCAGCCTTAACCTACTAAGTCAGATTAGAGGCCAGACTGGAGGCCAATTGCCCCTCAGCCCTTCTTGCCAGCCTCACCTTGTTAAAAAATTGTTCATGAAGTATCCTAGACTTACCCTTGCAACCTAGGAGATGCCCCATCACCTGGATCCACATGTGGCACTGGTGAGACCTCAGTTGGAGTATTGTAAGCAGTACTGGAGACTGTATCTCCAGAAGGATATTGATACTTTGGAGAGAGTTTAGAAAGGGCTACTAAACTGGTTCATGGGTTAAAAACTTACCAGGAAAGTTAAAGCATCTTAACATGTGTATCTTGGAGGAAAGACATAACAGAGGGTATATGATAGAAACATTGAAATACATAAAGGGATTCAACACAGTAAAGGAGGAGAGTATATTTAAAAGAAGGAACAATACCACAACTAGAGAACATAGTCTTAAATTAGAGGGGCAACGAGTGGATGTATGGAATAGCCTTCCAGCGGAAGTGGTAGAGGTAAAGACAGTCAAGGATTCTAAGCATGCGTGGGATACTCACAAGGCTAACCTAGATACAAGGTAGGGAATTGGGGACTAATAAAAGTATTTAGAAAATTGGGCAGACTAGATGCACCGAATGGTTCTATGTTTCTATGTGTTTATATGTTTGGATGAATTATTCAAAGTGTTTTCCTTTTCCATGCCCCATAACTCACATTGCACATCCATGACTTACCCCTGCACCCTAGGAAATGGCTACTCTTCAACATGGAGAAACTGGCTTTACATTCTTTTTTTATTTCCTTTGTCTTTCAAGTGGGGAATGACTGAAAATTACTGTTGTGAGCTCAACATGCTTTTATTCAGTTTTTCAATGACATGAGCCCTTTTACATTTTCTCTGCCATTATACACTGCATTTGTTTTTGAGATTCCATGGTGAGGAAAACTGGACTTCAAGAGTAGGAAACCTTCACATTGCAAACAAAATCATAAAAGCAACCAAAAGACAGAGTCCCATAGCTTCAGAAAAAGTCAATGCCAGGATGGCATAGGTGCAAAGCTGTTGTTTCAGACATTGGTTTCTGACATTTACTATAATGAGACTGCCAAACACTGTCCCAATACCAGCATCATAGCCAGCCACTCCTACTGTGGCAACACCAACATCACAGTAGATGCAGCTGTATTAATGTCCCCATGTACAGCTCTAGGGCTCTTGGGCTAGAACAGGCAACAACTGCTGTTCTGTCCTGTTTAACTCAAAAGTGGGGCAGAAAGTGCATGGCTGAGAAGACATGCTTCAATCCTCATCAGGGAGTGTCACACAGATCATGCACATATCAATTAGAAATGTTCTTTTGATAGTACATGCCAGCTTATCCTCTGTCAGAACCCATCACTGACTCAGAAAGCCCTACCTCTAGTCAAGACCTCAGATGCGCTCATACGACAGTGTACACCTGTTGTGTGGCCCAATTGGCTGCTAGCAGTAAGTGTATTGCCAAAACCTGCCAAAAGCACACAGGGGTTTACAAATCTCATGTACACACCAGTGAAGAAGGGCTGCACCATCAGTGGGTTGTCTCCTTGCCTTCAAAGTGTCTCTTCTTAGAAGGGGCAGATCAATGCTCTGCACTAAGACCTGTCTTCAGCCATATAAAATGCTCCAAACTTAGGATGCTAGTGCTGAGTTGTTCGGTAGCCTCTAAGATGTGTTCTAATCCTTAGTTGTTCTCTTTTTAATCCTTTGCTTCTTTGCTTGTGTCCCTGCCTCCAGAGGTCCGGTGTCCAAGTCTCCAACTATTGATTTGGTGTCCTGTGGCTCAGCATCCACAGGTCCAGTCTCCAGTACACTATCCATTTGTCTGGTGTCCTGTGTCTCAGCATCCACAGGTCCAGTCTCCAGTACTGCATTGATTAGTCCTGTGTCTCAATGTCCAGAGGTCTGTTGTCTAGTTCTTCATTGATTGGTCTGGAATCCTGTGTCTCGGCATCTAGAAGTTTGGTGTCCTTTCCTTCATCCATGGGTTCTGTGTCCTGTGTCTCAGCATTCAGCAGTCCATGATCCACTTCTTCATTCATTGGTCCAGTGTCCTGATTCTCAGTCTGGTGTCCAGTTCATTATTAGCTGTCACAGCATCCTGTTCTACTGTAGCCAGGGGTTCTGCATTTATTTATCCAGTCAATTCATCTGTATTCTTCTTTTTGTCTTTTTCTCCTGCTACAAATTATCCAGATTCTTGATTGTCTTCTATATTGCCCTGGGCTGTGACTCACTACCTGCAGTTCTGTGATTCTCCCAGAACTGCTGGGATAGTGAAGCTTCTGCAAGGTGAGCTCTCTCCTGCCAATGGGATCCTCAAGCAACATTCTGGTGTGTAGTCTTCATTCCTCTGACATCCTTTTACTGGCAACTGCCATGCTGTGAAGTAGAAAGACTGGTCTCATGGTTGACTGTCTCTCTTTAGGCTAGTTCAAGTTCCCTCTGTTGATCCACTAGTGCAGAGAAAGACAGTCAGAACCTGACAATCCCTAATCAGATGAGCAAGATTGGCTATGCCTGCTCGGACACTGTTATAGCATGCCAGTATCTAAACTGGTTCTGCTTCAGCTCTTAGTTTGAGCTGGATGTAATCAGCTCTTCTTTGAGGTCCAATTACAACACAATCTAGAATATAAAGTATTTGCTCAGAAAAAAACCTTTCCTTATATTCAAGCAAATACGATAATCACACACACGTTTTTTTAATAGCTCCCTATTGATTTTGTAAGTTATAAAAGCCCTCCATCCCTTCTTTCAGCTGTCCGATTCGGCACTGTTATCCCCATGACTTTCTTTACTTTACCGGAGAGTGAATATTGTGCATGCACATTGTAGCACTGTCAGTTTGAGTGACACTCCCCCTCCCAAGCATGTGGCACAAACTGGGAGGTATGCTACACCTTTCTCACTGCATATATTCAAAAAGACTGAATGTACAGCTGCGTTATATGATTGTGCTACTTGTTTCCCCACTACCTTACCGGGGAGGGTGTGTTTTTGTATTTTGATCACATTATAACACTAAATGTTTCCTAATTATTTAAAAATGATGTAGAAAAATATTTTTAATAACTGAGAATGAAAAATAGAGGGTTTGGCTTAGAGCTCTGGTAATGTTTACCCCAGTGAACTGTATGGCCTGGACGTTTAGAAACCAGCATTATTTGTATTTGTTTTCAGTTGAACAGCATGAACAGAACTGATCTGGGATTACTTTTAGAGGTCCAAAAATGCTCCAATTTATGTTTCCAGTTCAGCTATCTTTGCCTAAGTACTGCAACTAGTAGGCTCTAGTGTGTTTAGTTTCTTCACATACTAAATGCTTATATCAGAAAAGTATCTGCTTCTTTTCATTTTTTTTTAGAAACCTTTTTTAAGCAAATTGTTTTAAACCCCTTACTTTACTTCCTGTTTAGAAGCAAATCGTATTAAACCACTTACCCTTTGTATGCTGTTCACATGTTATAATTCTTTAATGCTAGGTATTAATTATCAAGAGCATTTAAGTAAACAGAACGAAAAGAAAAAGAGTGAGCGTCAGGTTTTATATAAGCCTTGTATAATTTCATACTAAAGAGATAAGGTGATCAGATCATTTATATTGGAAATGTTCGTAATGACAAGAGGAATCCTCTGTAAATGTATGAAATCCTTAAGCCTATGTATGCATCATTGCCTATGGCACTGTGTAATCAGAGCAGTGACATAACTTTACATATGTGCCTCCTATCCACTGACTATATATGTCATGTCACAGATAAATCGAAGAATAATTTAATCTTTCCTTTTTCATATATATTTTTCCTTGATCATCAAGAAGACAGCCATCTTGGATGAAGGTGCTTTAAGATGAAATACCGTTCACTTGTGAGTATTATTTAAGCTGTCAACCCTTTCAGCGCTAGAAGCCGGCGCAGTACATTGCAAAAGGTTAATGAGATCTCCGATAACCATAAAACTGTGCAACCTGATCAAATCAGTCATCGTGCTAACTGTTACCGTACTGGCTAACACTTGATAAATGTATTTCAAGCCGTATGTCTGGATAATATGTATGTAGTGTTTACGTGAAATCATGCGTGACGCTTTATGCCAAAATGATATGTAAGACTTTATAAGCATAGATAATACAATTGTTATAGTCAGAGCGGAGCTGATCTGTATTTCGCTTCATTTCATGCCAATAGATGAGGCTCAAGATGCAAACAAGTGCTGCAAACTCATGGGATTTATGCAGAATCAGAGAGCCTTTCAGTGTGCAGTTGAATGTTGTCATTCACGGCCAGTGAACAAATATGATAGGTTTTTAATATAATCCACCAAGTTCCAACCCATGCTCCTTCAGTGTTACATCACCTCTCCTTCGGCCAAGAGTTTGTACTACCCAGATGGCCAACCTAAAGCTGCTGACAGGGCATCTGACTGAGAAACTGTGGAACGGCAAACTTCTAATTTGTTGAGTAGTACTGACAGACGGAGAGCTGTTGATATCCTGATGCAAAAGCTTGCATGAGGCATTACATAGTGTCTGTGTTCTCAGTATGTTTTGGGCGTGAAAAGTTATAGCACATGTTTTTTGACATCTTCCTGCCTTTCACTGTAGTCTAGAGTTTCTGACACTGAAAAATAACTATCAGAGTGACAAAAAGGATGAAAGCAGCCAAGGGTGATATCATCAGCAACTGGTAGCAGCTATGGGACCATAAATTATATGTGCCCCATAACCCCCCACCCCCTCCCCCCCAATCTTTATGTAGCAGGGTGGACAAACATGACAAAATAAATCATTTTACACTTTATGGTAAAACACTCCACTTTTACAGCTCTGAAAAAAAAGCTCAAACATGAAAAAAAACACAGAACATATAATAGGTTTACACAATCTGAGTTGTCCATGTTTTAACAATCAAGTTTTTTTTAGATGAATATTCCCAGAAGTAAAATGTTAAAAACACCTGTCATATAACAAGATGGATATTGTTAGGAAGTAATATACATTATATAAGTGTTCAGTGCTCTGTTAAATTAATTTTAATAATATTTTAAAAAATAAACAACGTATATAAATATAAGAGTTTTAAAGATAGGCAAGTTGGAGAAGTTTTCCAGCTCAGCTATTAAACTTGCTACAGTTGACAGTCAGCCAATTGGTGTGGCCAACTGCCGCTTGCCTGTCTCATAGGAATTGATTGTCTTTCTCTGCCAGCACAGTGAGAGGCCACAGTTTTTACATATAACCAGGAAAGGAGACCTTGTTAGGTCCCCCTCCATTGATTGTATGTAAAAAAAAAAATTGTAGTTAGTGCATCAGTCTGCATGTTTGCGTGTTTTCCAGGGAAGTATAGAGACTACCAGCTGATGGTTATTTTTAAAAAGTATCTTAAAATCTATCTTAATATGTACATACCATTTTATACTCATATTAGGGATACTTTACATTTTTTTATTGTGCTTGTAAAAGAAACACAAGTAAGAAAAAAAACTATGAGGGTCTACTTAATACTTAAGACCAAAAGTAGCTGAATTGGAAAAGTTCTCCCACTCTGCTACTTTGGCCTAAACTTTGAAATTCCTATCTCAATTCACTGCAATTCTCTCTTTATTAAGCAGACTCTTTAATGTTCCTTTAATGGCTGATTTATGCAGTTAGTAATTAGACTTCAATATATTCCCCCTGGTAAAATACTTTACAATCAATTTAGTGACTCTCCTGTATCAGTAATAAATCTGATTGTCTTTGAAATGGTGGATATATTATTTTTTCCAAACAGAACCACTTTTTCCCCAACCATTGCATAGTAAATTGAGGGTTATAATATACTGGTCAAAGAAAGAAATGGATGATACATTCATATCCAAGGAGACATAAATGATGAATAAACCAAGCAAAATGGTCAAATAAGGTGATATCTTCTTTATGTCTTTTTGCCATGCAAACATAGTGACAGGGGGTGGAAAGCAGACGTAGATCTTCCATTTGTCCCTGTAACTGTTCATATTCAGCATTATTCACTTTTTGCAGTAGAATACTGAACCAGGGGCTGTTAAATACTCCTTATTACTTCTTCACATCCTGTAGGCATTAGAGATTAACAACTTCGCGACAAAGGACGTGCCAGGCACGTCCTGGGAGAAACTCCCTTAACGACAAAGGACGTGCCTGGCACGTGCTGCGGTGAATCAAGCGGTTTTCGCGATCAACGATCTCGAAAACCGCTTTAACGGTGTGCTGGTCTATTGCCTCGATGTCGAGGCAATAGCCAGCACGACATTTCTATTTTGGAGCACCCACGATCGCCCCACGGAGCGATCGTGGGCGCCATATTGACGGAGCATGCTGCTCCGTCAATAAGGCTAAGCCCTCTGCCGGTCTGAGCTTCGGAAGTGAAAGTAACTTCACTTCCGTTCCTCTGAATATGCTGCTTGACTGCCCCTAGTGGTAGTTAAGTAACATTGCAATGGAAAATATTTAAAATAAATATTTAATTAATTAAAAACAGGTTATATAGATAGATTAGCCTATAGAGTTAAAATTAAATAATTTTTAGCATGAGGGATAGGGTTAAAATTAAATTAAAATTAAAAAATATTAAGGGATATAATAAGGATTAGAGTTGGGGTTAAATTTAGTGTTAGGGTTAAATTTTGGGTTCGGGTTGGGGTCAATATAGGAAAAAACCAAAAAACACTATTTTTGGTTTTTGCCCCATAACTCGCAAAAAATACCGAAAAATATGGAAACATACATATTTTTGAACTCGGGACAACATTTAGAAACTATTTAGATGGGCCTTTTTTAATGATTTTATTTGTGTAAATTATATTTTAGGTCAAAGTTAGAAAAAGTGTTTTTTTTAAACTTTTTCATCATATTTTATGATTTTTTTGTAGTAAATTATAAGATATGATGAACATAATGGTATCTAATGAAAGCCCGTCTTATGACGATAAAAACAACATATAATTTGTGTGAGTACTGTATGTGAGAAAGAAAAAAACTACAGCTAAACACAAACACCCTAGAAATGTTAAAACAGCCATTGTCACCAAGGGAAAGTCAAGGTGAAAATGTCTTGTCACTAAGGGGTTAAGACTAATAAATAGCACTGTGAAGGGACCCAAATCCCACTGGTGTGCTACATTGCTAAAGACATTCAAATACACAAACAACTGACTAAGCATCAACAATACAGTGCTAATGATGCTTAAAGTTGGGGTAAAAGTCTTACCCTAAAATGCTTCTAGTCTCAGTGAAACTATGCCATAAATATATTTATTAAAGTAAACACTGAGCCCATTCACTTCAGTTAACGATGTTTTACAGGTGTTCCAAACGATGACACAAATACTGTAATTTCACATTAAGTATCATAGCAAGCGTGAAAGATGCTCATTCGTTCTTGTCCTAAATCAACCCCTTCCAATTTTCAAGCACATAATGTACTGTGCCATGCTGGATATCAAATAAAGCAGCATTATTGTGGTTACTATGCATACTTCACATAATGTATTCTAAATTAATACATCAGCATGGTGAACTTGGAATAAGACCATGATGATCACTTCAAAGAATAGAACCACTGTGGAAAGATTTATACAAAACATTGTATACACTGTCCAAAAACTGAGCTATAAAATGCTCAAGTATAATATACAGTATTTTGAAATGTTTAGATCTGTTGTTGATGCTACGTTGCCTATATTTATTTTTTTATGACCAAATACTATGTAATTCAATAAAGTGAGGTAGATCATTTGATATTATTCTCTGTTTTATTAGAGCACTTTCTTTTCTATATAACTGGTGTTGCCTATGGTAAACCTATTTTTATATCTACCATGTCATTGAAATGTACTTTTAGATAGCGTTATTAGGCTTTTACGCTTAAATAATACTTTACAAAGTTGTTTTATCCAAATATGTCAGACAGCATTCATTTTGCTGTGGCTAAAATGGCCTAAAAAAGAAGCAAACTCTAAGACTGTTGCAGATCGTTCATAAAAATAGGTTACGAATGTTATACATAATGCTAAATTTAGGGCATCATAATGATATTTAAACATGATTGTATACTATTTAAGGCTCACTGGTCAGGGGCGGGCTGGGCCGGGGGGCAGGGTGGCAATTGCCCCCCAGGCCGCCCTAAGGTTTGTAAAACACGGCCGCTGGGCCAGTGTTTTAAAAAAAAAAACGCGCTTGCAGGCAGAGACGGAGGTGAGAAGGGATCGGAAGATCCCCTCTCACCTCCGCTCTGCCTGCAAAGCTGCACGGGGAGCCGAACAGGCAGCACAGAGAAACCTCCGTGCTGCCTGTTCGGCTCCCTGTGCAGTCTGACACGGAAGTGCCGACAGTCACGTGATCGGCGCTCTGACGTCAGATGCGCGCCGATCACGTGACCTGTCGGCACAACCGCCGGGAGGCCGAACAGGCAGCATGGAGGGACCATGCTGCCTGCCACTAGCCACCAGGTAAGTCCTCCTGCCACTAGCCACCAGGGAAGTCCTGCCACTAGCCACCAGGGAAAAAGGTAAGGGGGGGGGGGGGCAAAAAACACTGGCATATTATTGGGCAAATTGGCTGGGGAATATTACATGGCAAATAAGACTGGCATATTATTGGGCAAATTGGCTGGGGAATATTACATGGCAAATAAGACTGGCATATTATTGGGCAAATTGGCTGGGGAATATTAAATGGCAGAATAACACTGGCATATTATTGGACAAATCGTCTGGGGAATATTAAATGGCAGAATAAGACTGGCATATTATTGGGCAAAATGGCTGGGGAATATTAAATGGCAATTAACACTGGCATATTGGGCAAATTAGCAGGGGCATATTAAATTGCAGATAACCTTGGAATATTATTGGGCAAATTTACTGAGTCATATTAAATTGCAGAATAACACTGGCATATTATGGGACAAATTGGCTGGGGAATATTAATGGCAAATAATATTGGAAATGTGTATGTAATGGGGTGATGGAGGCATGTAAATGTGGTGATGGGGCATGTCCTGGTGTGCAACGTGGGTTATGGGTCATGTCGTAGGTGTGCAACGTGGGTAAGGGGGGGGGTGCCCAAATTTTGGGATATTGGGTGTCTAAATCCTGGCATATTGAGGGGCATAATCCTGGCATATTGAGGGGAAAATCCTGGCATATTGAGGGGGCATCATCTTGGCATATTGACGGGAAAATCCTGGCATATTGGGTGTTTAAATCCTGGCATATTGAGGGGCATAATCCTGGCATATTGAGGGGCATAATCCTGGCATATTTAGGGGAAAATCCTGGCATATTGAGGGGGCATCATCTTGGCATATTGAGGAGAAAATCCTGGCATATTGAGGGGCATAATCCTGGCATATTGAGGGGCATAATCCTGGCATATTGAGGGGCATAATCCTGGCATACTGAGGGGCATAATCCTGGCATTTTGTAAGGGAAAATTCTAGCATATTAAATGGCAAATCCTGGCATATTGTGGGGGAAAATCCAGGCAATATTCGTTATAAAACAAGGAAAAGATGGCCGTGGATGGGGAGGCGATTCGATGGTGCAATGGGCCACTTGACTGGATTTGCCCCCCAGGCCTAAGGCTGCCAGCCCTCCCCTGCTGACGGTGCCAGGTAGCCTATCATTGTATTGTATTCAGTCCCTTCTGGACTGCTTTAGTAGGATATTATCCCTCAGTCTCTACTTTCGTGTCTGGATTAAAAACATCAAAACTACTGACCAGTGGGCGTATCTAATGTATCGTTGACACTCCCTCCACACTGCAACGTTTATACCACCCCAAAAAATTTATAAAGTGGAAACCAATATGTAAATTTAAAGAAAAAAAAAACAGCCACTTACATTATGCTACCCCCTCTACTCATCTCAGTCATGATGGTACGCTATAGCTCCCATTAAATGATAATGACAAACCATGAATCATATTAGTACATGATGCAAAACACTATGGCAATTAGTTAAGGTTACTCAATAAAGAGAACTGCAGGGAATTGATACCGGAATTTCAAACTTATGGCCAAAGTAGCTGATTTGCAAAAAATCTACCATTCAGCTAAGCTTCAAACTCTACTACTTTGGCCTAAAGTTTGAAATTACCATTACAATTCCCTGCACAGAGCATCCATCTGGAGGGTACAACTCTTACAGTTGTAAGGGACCTGGCTTACCAGCGAGGTGCTGGCTGGGGAGATAAAAAGATCTGCCCTCACCAGCCCTCTCAGTGGGCGAGCAGGCAGCTGAATGTCTATGTGCTGGCCATTTATGTTTTGTGGTCAGAGCGTTGGGGTCATGTGACCTGCTGTCGCTCAGATTTCAAACACGCATGAGGAATGCGTTCTGTGAGGGTCCCCACAATTTTTAAAGGCCTCCCTGTCCCTGCATTTCTCTCCTAATTATTGAGAAGACCCTTACTGATGCATAGCTTCCCAAAGTATACAGCATTAAAGACACATACACATGTTTGTCACAGTTAGAGTTACACATTGCATAATCCATTTTACCTGGCAGATGTGCGCTTCCGGGATTTATTTCTAAATCCTATTGTACAATTATTGATAATCTTTAATAAATGATCAATTAATTATTATTAATAAATATATAATACTTTGCAATAAATCACCTGAGTGAATATATTTTTCCTAGAATATATAAAGGTATCAAAAAAGGGGGGTGGGTGCTACAATGCCCAAGAACAAACAGTACTGCAATAGTCTGTCCTGTAGGATAATACCTACTCAGGAGAGCAACTATATAAAGGTATTACCTCTTGTCTCTCTCTCTTCAGTACCTATCCCTACCATGTCTGTGTCCCTCCCTGTTATCTCTTGCCTGTTTTTTTTTTACCTACTTTCGCTGCCACCACATTTTTCTATTTTATTTCACTGCTGTCATTCCAGTCTGAGATTCTAACAGAACTGTAGCTCTCAATGCAGCAGTGTTAATTTTAATGGCAAATTTGGATTTAGTTTAGTCATTGTCTTTTGACTAAAATGTAATTTTAGCTTAGTTTTATTTTAGTCATCGGAGTTGTTTATTTTAAGTCTAGTTAAAGTCGACTAAATCTCCAGTATATTTTAGTCGACTAAATCTCCAGCAGTGAGGGAGGGAAAAGGTCTGAGAAGGCTGTTACACAGTGTTAGTTTGAGGGAGATTGGAGGGAAAACACTCACGTGACAGTATCAGGCGAATCAGATGGAGGAGTATCCTCTTCCACTTTAGATTGCAGGCCATTGTTCTGGGGGGTAGACAGACGCTGGGAGCCTGTGTCTCAGCCAATCAAGCTGCAGATAGACCCAGTGCACTGGGCTGTGGCAGAGATCCATGAGAATCATAAGTCTAAATAGATAAATGCAATAGTCCTCCCTAACATTTTAGTCATAGTGGCAGTCTTAGTAGTTTAGTATTTATCTAGTTATTGTTTAGTTTTAGTCACTAAAAACATGCATTTGACGAAAACTCTTACTAAAGTGTTTAGTCAACGAAATTTACACTACTATGCAGGACCTACTAGTGAGGTCTCTTGATCTCCCTAACATGTGCATCAGAGTTTCTAACAGGCTGGGTGGCAGTGGCTCTGATGTTTTTCCTCAAGGACCAAACTGCTCAATACACAATTCAAAACAATGTTTTTTGCTCCTGGTCCTGACCATAGAGTGATCTTTGTCACCCAAGGCGGATTACCCCTCCCACCAAGTACGCCAATGGACAACCACATACATTCCTCTATTCTGCATTCTTATATGCTAAAAAAAATAAGTTGATGTTTGACTATTCTACCCAAAGCTAACATAACTATTATATTTTGGCATTTAAGGATCAGGCACACCTGCTTTTGTAACACTAATATATTCCTAATAAAAATATATTTAAAATCCATTAGAAAAACATTCAACTCTATTGTTTTGACATTCTACAACATTCAACACACACAGGGCATTGTAATGACTAAATCAAGAGGAGGGCTGGCAACTTGTGGCCTGGGAAAAACTATTCAGTGGACTATAGTGAAATTTTGAGTCCACCCATTATCATCTGAGATAGACTCAAATTCGCAAGCAATACAGATATGCTGACAGACTGATAGATATAGAAGATGATTGAAAGTGCTATGCACTTGGCCATTTAGATGTGATAAGTGGTGCAGCCCCAGTCTACTGAAGCAGGTTAGAGAGCAGTTCAGGGAGCAATTTTCTTCCCTGCTCTCCCCTGACCAAAATTATGTATTAAAGAAACATACAATGGCTGAACAGGAGAATTTTTCAACACGTGTACTTTGGCTTTAAGTTTGAAATGTCCTCCTCATTTCTCTTAAATTATCTTTTTTTGAATAAAGCCCTTGAATAAAGCCCAAAGAAAATTGACAAAAAAGTTGTGGATTACTCAGATTGTCACCATTTGTCTCGATAACATCTCACAAATGATGCACTTGCAGTTTACTTATGGTTATCAACCGTTTTAAATGCATTTATCTTTCAATTAAATATTGAGTGTTTCTAGACAAGTTTAGACAATTAAAAGCATAGCTTATAAAATTATATTAATTATATTAACAGTCCCAAATGGATTTATGAACTCAGAGTTTTGTCAAATGTCATATACATACCTTCCAAACGTTTCAAATGGCCAAAGAGGAACACTTTGAGTTTTGTGGGAGTGGCTGAAGCGAGGCTGTGGGCGGAGCCTGAATATTTTAAGTGACTTTAGGGATAATTGATAACTATTTATGTAACTTGGTATCTTGTTTACATTAAGAATAAAGTATTTTACCTACACAAATTCATCTATAAACACATTTACTACAATTTAAACAGAGTTCATTGCAAGTTTTGTTGCTTTTCAGCTCCCAGAAAAGAGGGACAATGAAGGAGAATAGAGGGTCAAAGGGTTTTGGGTGCAAAATAAGGACTGTCCCTCCTACATAAGGACACTTGTGAGGTATGCAGATACTCTGGACCTAATCTTCAACAATGCTTTCATATCCACCCAAGAGGTAATAATTTGTCAGGTGAAACTTTTTTAGTTGCACAGAAGTGTGGGATCCTTCAAGTAGCCTCAAGTTGTACTTTGTAGAATGTCAAAACAGACATTAATTCAATGCTGCCACCACTTGTTAGCTTGGTAAGATGGAATGGTGTCTTATACTAGACCATGTCAGTGCCTGAGCTATGGCTCCACCGAGCCTCCAAAGTCTGAAAAATAAACACACAGCTCAGCACTATGTTAGACCACAACACCAAGAAATTAATGTATTGTAAAAGAGAAATGGTATAAAAGTAAAAAATAAAAAATGGGTGAGAGTATAGCACTTTCAAAAAGAAGCCTTGCAATTCACAGCAATTCATAAACCTTTGTAGATTTTATAAAGTCAGATAATATTCATCCAAAGGCACACAAATTATTGGCGCTATTGGTAATACAATGATGCTGCTGTTCAGGCATATTTCTTTCTTATAATAGTGCAGTCACTATTACTTTCAACTTTAACAATTTAGACACCAGGGAGAAACTTAATTTCCATTGTTTTGCATTGTGACCCATGCACGATCTGGACCAGAAATAGTTAACGTAACTTTCTATCGCTGGGTGGCCCCAGCAAACATTATTTTGAGAATATAAAATATAAGAAGTATGCATGAAATATGCCAGTGTATTAAATTAACATCATCCAAAAGCCAGCTTTTTAAATGTCCAGATGCTTATATTGCCTTTGACTTTGATAGGAACAAAAAAATCTTTAAAAGAGGGGGCTGGCTTCTATTTTTAAGTTCAAAATAATGAAAGGAAAACATAACAAAATTCCCACATTATTAAATAAAACATTTTAGTGGCCAGAGGCCAATCATTGTCACGCCATGAACAAATGCCTTTATGGTAATATGTTCCATAACTATTTGCTAGAAACTACTGATTTTAACACATTTGCACATGATTAGACATAATATGAATGTTTCTTATTGAATCCAGTATCATACTGGTGTTACTCACGCCCTAGGGATCAGAAGGCATTTTCTTTTCCAAAACTGTTAGGGAAAAGGTAATGTAAAATCAATTCCATGCTGCAAAATCAAACCATAAATAAAACACATGATGACTTTAGCATGGCGAGTTAAGAATATTTATAACAACATGACTTTTCCATCCCTTTCTAAAATAGGTTGTGCTTCATATTTGACCTGTGTGACTTGCAGACACCCAATATATGGTGATAACCATCACGTGTATATCATTTCCAGCTTTTCATCAGTTCTACAGTTTTATTGCTTTCCATTGAAAATAAAGCAGAAACAACTGTGTGGAACTGTGATGTCAACATAGTGCAAAGTAAATTCTAGACAATCACTTCTTGCATTTATTCGCAAGCAATACGTTACTGCAAATTTTCTATCTTCCCCATTTAGACGTGCTGGAACATAAGTAATATAAATAAGGATACTAAATAAAATCTATATCTTTTAGAAGCAGGGTTTTTTTTTCAGATGTATGCTTTTGATGGGTTTCCGTTAAATATTTTGATTTCATTTATAATTTTGGCAGATTATTTTTATAGACAGAGTTTGATTACATTTTCAAAGGATTACTTGACAAAAAAAATTGATAGCTATAAAGTCACTATATAGGACCCATGAGCCATAACCCTTATGATATGCCACATGAGAGAAGGGCCGCTTTAAGACCCTAGTGGGCCCTGGGCAAATTCTTTAGCAGTGGGCCCCCCTCAACCCAATTTTTACTAAAAACGCAATAAAAAACTGTATGTAAATGTAAACTTTTAAATATAATATGCAAATATTTCCATATCATATTCAACAATTTTTATGTAATAAAAGCAGCATCATTGTATTGAAAAATTACATTTCTTGTTTTTATTCCCTTCTTCTGAATCCACATTGCACGTAAAGGACTTAACACAACACCATATTAGTACCCACAGCACTTGGCTTTTTATCAAATGGCATAAATGGTAATGGATAACTGAGATTTTGAAATGTGACCTGTATCTCTTATCCTGGCGACCTTATCCTTGGCTAAAATGGTGAAACTACTTACAAACAGTTTAATATCTACAACCCAGAGGTCATTTTTCTTTAAAACATATATAAAATGCACGAAAAACACTTGCGAAAGTGTGCTGGAGTCACCTTATTTATTGTTTATTTTGTATTATTTGGTGTGAGGGAACACACTAGTGATTGCAGCTACCCACTCATATATTTATAGAGTATTCACTTTTTACTTTGGCGCTCGTTTTTTCTTCTATTTTTTGCATTTCACTAAATCACACTGTGCCCAAACTTCCGGGTTCGGGCATTCCTCCGTGACGTCCCATGTGACGTCCTGAGGTCTCGCGATTCTTTGGCAGGGACCCACAGGGTCTATTAAGACCCTGATCGGGTATCTGACATAGTGTTCCTGGCTCACAAAGTGATCGGTGGCAGGAACACCATGCGTCACGAAGGGGTTAAGAAATAACTAAAGACATATCTCTTCTGACAGGCCAATTTCTAAGCTTACATATGTTGCTTTTGAATTACCAGTACTTTCTGGTTATCCTTCATCTATTTGTTTCTTAATGCCATTTGTCATTTTAATTCGGAAAAGAAAACCCTGCATTCAGTTCTATCTCTCATGAGTCACTGCACAGCTAACAAGTTGTGATCCAGTGCACAGCCAATAAGGGCAACATCAGGTATGTCCAGAACCCCTGCACTTCTTGCCAATGTGGGCAAGGACTTTGTGTCAGGGAGGGAAGGACATGAAGCAAAGCAGTCCACAGACTTAAGAAAATCCAGATACACAGCATTGAAATAGGAAATCCTATAATCAAAACACATACTAGGAAGTAGTGCTGGCAGCAAAACTGAAGATCCTTTGGGAGACTGTACAGCAAAATAGACAGACATAAAAAAAGGAGGACATGCCCTCTAAAAAGTGGACATCTGGTCCCTCTAGCTTTCACCCTTAGCATATCTGTCTGTCTTTCTTCTGTTGTGTTTGTCTCTCTTTCCTTTTTAGAGAAAAAAGCACTATTTTGATATTTATGGAATGTGCTGTAACATCTAATGTCAAATAAAAAATATGTTTTGAATCTGGAATCCTTGCCTGTAATTGTATCTGTATTAATTATATTTGTAAGAAGATGCATGTTCTAGTGCCACCATATACACACTTGCTAGTCTTCCCCTGATTACAACTGGATACTGCTTGTACACCTAGCAATGAATAGTCCCTTCTGGTTTCCCAAGACTGGTTAGTCCACTTCAGATGTAGATTGCAACTTTATGTGAACAGGGCTTTTCCACTTCCTATATGTCTAAACTTGATTTGTTATCTACTGTTTCTCTGTATTGTTTGTCCATCAAACCATCAAGCACCACTGCGGAAACAGATAATAATACAACTCCAGTAATTTTAAAGCATTAAATATTATTATTTTTATTATAAACGCATTATCCATACAATCATTAGAGCATATTTTGATGTTCTGTTTGTTCAGTGATGTAGTGACATGTTATAAATAAGTAACAACAGTTAATATGTTTTTTACTTTTCAGTCCAGTACACTCTTTTGTACTTTGTAGATATTAGACTACACCTCCCAAAAACCTTAACCAGCCAGTTGTAGAGACTCCTCTACTGCAATATACAGACATTACTGTAATATATAAATATTTAAAATAACTCTTGGGTCAGAGATTATAGAATTGGAAGATCCTGAGGGACAGATATTTGTTTGATGTGACAGTGATGGGAAACTGTAGGAAAATAAAATAAATATGTGAACACTTAATTATTTGATAAAACTCATTTTACCAGCAAAGACAACGCTGCAGGGAATTACAGTACCTGTCTCGTTTCATCCTTTCTGTAGTGCGGTATATAAGTGCAACTTAACAGTCATCATTTAAAAGTGTCAGGTCTCCAGGATAAGAGATACAGGTCACATGTCAACATCTCAGTTATCCATAACCATTTATGCCATTTGATACACTTGCATCAATGACTTTGTGGTATAAAGTTACTTTATTCAGTGAGTAGATGTAGTGTCACTTGATTACCAGACTAGTGACATCATCACTGATTAGTTACAACATAAGTGACATCTAAACATCTGATTATAGGATTAGTTGTCTAATGAGTGCTTGATTAAAGGATTATGTGACATCATTATCACTGATTACTCATACAATTTAAAATGTAGAGGATTATAACCAGTTAGCTTGGAGCATTACAAAATTTAAGCAGATTTAAATAACTTTTCTTTGTACTTATGGTCGGCAAGGAACCCTTACATAGTTGCTGTGAGGTAATTCAATCCTCAAAAGAATTATTGTCATAAAAATGTCAATGAGCTAGCAGTCAATGTCTAGGTAGACAGGCAGATAGATATCTGAAGCTGATCCATTTACCCCGAGAACACCATGAGAAGGGGTGAGCATAGTTGTAAATTTCCTTTGCTGTGGTCTATGGATTCCTAAATGCATACATGCATACATCAACATCCTCTGTTACTTCTAGAACACAATCAAGGGAAAAGGTGTCTAGTGATACTCCCGTATGCACTTATCTAGAATATCAACAAAATGATCACTAAGTTCAGCAGAGTGTTAGGAGTTTGCGAATCTTGTGGAATATTTCACACACACACACACAGTGCTATCAGATTGTAGTCTGTGTCCTAGTAGATAAAGATAACCTTATATAACAAATACCACACAAACATGTAACAAAAAGTATGTTTGTCTTTAGATTCAATCCAGCAAATAATACATTGTAAGTATGTGATTCTTGTGACTGTTGGCCAGTATCTCGCATTGTTTGAGACGCTTTGGCCCATACTTCCTTAAATAGTGACATCTGATGGTTCCTTTCTTGTCTGCTACAAAATTTCAATCCAATTTAGATGTTTTTGCACTAATTCCTAATTCGTGAAGATATGTATGCATGTTTAGTGATGCATGATCCTTTTACTCTAATTTTGAATTCTATCCTAGAGGGAATTTCATCTCCCACAGCCATTTGTTTGGTTGTAGATGTCCTTGTATGTTTAGAATCATTGTCTTGTCACATGACCAGTTTTTTCATCTTTTACCAGAAAGAATCTTCTGAAATATTTCATATTAGTCTCAGTGATGACAAGCGCCATAAGATTATTCAGTTAGTGGTTTATCTCTATACTGTTTAGCTAAGGTTTAGCTAAGGCACAGATTGTTGAGCCATTACACTCAGTATTAAAAGACCTTTACAGGTAGAACAAGTTCAATCAATAAATGCATATGAAATCTGACATTTTAAAAATATTTGTATTTTAATTTTTGCAATACATTTCTTAAAACCATACCCTTTTATAGAGTATGGAATAATTTCCTATGGTGATCTCTCCACTCATAGCTGTCCAGCATCTCTCAAGAGCCAATGAGAGAGTTCCCACAGAGCTGGATTGTCCACTTTATAGATGCACAACATCAAGTGCCTTTGGCACTTAAATAAAAATAAATCCCTCATTTTGGGGGGTTGGTAAAAGCCCCCAACCCAGTAACAATAATTCAAATAAAATAAAATCGTGCTTCCCATCTCTACCTTACTCAGGTAGGAACCGATTAAGTCACCTGGTTTATGTTTTTTTTATTTGGGGGAGTCATTGTTTTTATTGGGGGTCATGAGGCAATTCAGCAACCTCCATACCCTGGAGGGTGTAATTTTATTTGGGGGTTACGAAGGCATTTGGGCTATATTGAGAGGCCGAATTTTGGAAAATTACTTTGATTGACCGGGTCACATTTCTGGTCAGATTGGTGTATATTGAGCCAATCCTCTAATGTCTTGAAAAACTGATTCACCAACTTCTTATGCAGTTAAAAACTTTAATATAATCCCACAGATTTTGCAATCTAAAAGCAACTGGAATTCTACTCAGGAGAGTGATTGTTGAATTTATCAATATAATACAATAACACAATTATTTTTCTTAAATGGTTTCCTGGTTACTTTATCATTTATTACATAAAGTTCCTTTAAGATTTTCTTTAATAAAAGTTGGTCAATTAAAAAAAAGGTTTACATGCTGTTTTTCAGTCTATCTATCTACTTGTCTGTCTAGTTTACCATCTTTCTTTTTTATGTCTGTCAATCTCTAGTCTTCCTTACTCTTCCTTACTCTTCCTTACCCTTTCTTTCTTTCTTTCTTTCTTTCTTTCTTTCTTTCTTTCTTTCTTTCTTTCTTTCTTTCTTTGTTTCTTTCTTTCTTTCTCTTTTTCTATTTACTTTTATTTTTCTCTGCATTATATTTTCCCTCTCATCTATCTATCTATCTATCTATCTATCTATCTATCTATCTATCATCTATATATCCCTCTGATAGTGAACTAATGCTGTTCTGTGTTGACAAGCAGCTAAGATAAAACAGCAATAGGTAACCTTTGCTCAGTGTCAATCAATCATTGGAAAAATACATGGATGTTTAACAAAAGATATAGATCTTTCACGGCCTGGAAGACCTGACGTGGCATTGGTAATCCAGTGCAATTTGTATTTAATATAATGTCTGTCTTTGCTGGAAGACTAAATGGATCAACCTATGATCTCTTAAAGATTGAGGATTTGAATACTTATTATGACAATAATTATATATACATGTGGCAGTAGTGTTTTTTTCAAGTACAGTTTACATTGCTTATCTAGATTTGTGTCCTGACTCTAATAACACCTTTAATCTCCTTATTGCCTTATTATGTACTAGCCCCTAATTTTCTACCGTTATCTATATTACTGGTCCAGCTGATGGTCTCACACATTTCTCTTTGTACATAATTGTTTAATCCATAAGATTGCCTTACATGATCCACTTGTTCCTCTGCATATAATCGTGCTTGTAAATACCTTCCAATTTTGCAAGTAAAACTGGAATAGCTTATTTTTTTTAGTTGTTTTTTATCCTTGCTTCTACTTTACATACGATTGTGTATTGTGAAATGGCTATGATTTTAGTTTATGGTGGAGTGTTTGTGATTATTTATTATATTAATACCACTTGGTGTGTGTGTTAACAACAAAAAGATATAGCCACCATGTTAGACAGCTAAAACTATACCTTCCAAGTACCTTTTTGGAGAGAAATAGGCCCGCTTCAGGAGATAAACTCTTCCCATTCTTTTTTAGTAGCTCAGAACATTTGAACATACAGTGGGTCCACAACCAAAGCCATATTTATCCCCTTAACAATACAGGACTTACATATAAGTCCTCTGTTTTTAGGGCTGCTGAAGGTCTGAAGGACATTCAGACGGTGTTGCCATGATGCCTGTATGAGGAGGCATCAGGCAACACTTAAAAATCCCCTCCACCATACAAATAATTACTCCTAGGAGCAAAAGTATGCACCATACAGGAAGGGCAGCACCATACTGGAAATGGCACTGCCCTGTTGGGGCAAGAGCATTGAAAGTTGTAAATCACAGTTTCTGTCACTCTTTGGTAGTTGTTAGACTTCTACTAATACTACTACTACAAAAACATTAACAGTAAGGGTTGATATCTAGGTTTACTTACTGGGTTACCATAAGGGTTAGGGTCAGAGTAAAATTGTTAGGGAAAAATGGCACTATAGGTTACTGCCCTACTAATTGTTCTAAATGAAATTACCGTATTTGCTTGAATATAAGACAAGGTTTTTTTCAGAGCAAAAAAACCTCTATATTCGAGGTTCGTCTTATAATCAGACCTCAAATCGAGGTCTGACTATAAGACTGGGATCCAGGTCCCCCGCAGAGCTAAGGGGACCTGGATCCCCCTCGCAAGCAGCTGGTGGATGTCTGCGCAATGCGCACAGACATCGTCCACTGCTGCCCAGCATGTCCATTGAGACTTCTATGACGGAAGCCGGGAGGTCATGTGACATTCTGGCTTCCGTCATAGAAGTCCCTGTGGAAGTGCCTTGCATGATGTAGGATGTATCCTCCGATGCTGCCCGTAACTTCCCCCGGCACTTCTATGATGGAAGCTGGGAGGTCACATGACCTTCTGACTGTCCGTCGTAATAGACAGAAGTTTCGGGCAGCATGGAGGCGTATGTGCAGACATCCACCGGCTGCCCCCACAAGCCATCAGTGAGATTGGGTACATTGGGGGGAGAGAGCCAGCATTAAGGGGGGAGGGATGGAGGGAGGGAGGAGAGTCAGCATTGGGGGAGGGAGGGGGGAAAGCCAGCATTGGGCAAGTCTGGAGGAGGGAGGGGAGAGAGCCAGCATTGGGCAAGTCTGGGGGAGGGAGGGGTGGAGGGCAGGATTTGGCAAGTCTGGGGGAGGGAGGGGGAGAAGAAGCATTGAGAAAGTCTGGGTGGTAGGGGCAGCATTGGCACATAAAATGAAATAAAACAAGAAATGCATTTTTTATATCATAATTTTTATTAAATACGAAAAAGCAATTTACATGTGAATATAAACAAGTTATATATAAAAAGCATTTGAAATTTCAAAAAGATAACACAATACTAGAATTATGAAAAGACACCATTACTAGTCACTGCAAAGCTGAGAGAGGCCAGATTTTTATCCCATGTCAGGTCACAATGACCAAATCTTATTAAAATATTTAACATTCTTATGGACCATAGATAAATGGTCTAGTTTAATGACCTCTTTCATTTTCTTAGTAATTGTAATTAATGATGCAAGTTATTTTCAAATGTCCAGAATTTTTCCACTCAGGATAGCACCACCAGACATGAATATAAGTGCCAACACGGCCACAATTTTTCCAACAGTGGTTTGATTGATGAATGCCATATTATATAATTTTGGAGGAGTAAAATACTATCGATGTAGAGTTTTCAGTGCCTGTTCCTTATAATTTACACCAATAGATATTTTATTAATTTCTTCTAAAATTCTTTCCCAAATCCTCCAATTCTAGATTTGATTTCACACTCTTGCTGTGTAAAGAATAGAAATTTGGGATTTTGTTAATGGGTTGTACAAATAAGTATACTGATGGCAAAACTTGTTAATTGCAAGAATCAGAAGAACTCGAATGTAGTAAGGTATTGGAACATTTAATCTCTCTAAATTGAATAGTCATATTATTTTTGAACATATTAACAGATCTGGTAAAGCCAATTGATTGAAATCATTCTATTTATTCTCATATTTGAATGTTTTAAGTATCCATATATATTGATGAAATATTTCCAATGGAAGCAAAGTATGTTCTAGATAAACCTGTTTTTTTTTAGCAACATAAATTTGTTGTGTTATAGCTAATTGTGATGCATGGTAATAATGTATTAAATTAGATACCTTTAATCCCCGTGAATTATTAATTAAGTGCATGGTATTTATTATGTTTCTAAGTTTTTTACCATTCCATACAAATGCATCAATATGCTTTTGAAGTTCATTAAAATCAGGGCCGGACTGGCCTACCGGGATAACGGGAAATTTCCTGGTAGGCCACCTGCCCCGGGGGGCGCTGTGAGTTGGGTGGCTGACTGGCCGCAAGATAGCAAAGATTTTTTTCACATCTGCCATCCCGCGGCCGATTGGTTGGTGGACCTGCGGCTGTGTGACCGGCCCACAAGAGAGCAAAGATCATTTAAATTGATACCATACCAAGAGCAGGTAAGCAGAGGTAATTATATATTTTAATATTTTATATATGTGAAGGTTGAAAATAAAGTTGAGAGAGCTTGGGCTGAGCTAATTATATATTTTGATATATTTTTGTGTGGTGGGGGACTGTAAATACTGGGGGCTGTATGGGTGAGAGAATTATTATGAACTGTGGAAGGAAGAGGGTTTGGCTAAGGTGATTATATATTTTAATATCATATTTATGTGATGGGTTTAAAATATAATTTAGAGGACTTGGGAGTGAATTGTATAATGTAATATATGTTTGTTTGTCAGAGGAACTGTAAATGCAGGGGTGGGAGAATTATATATATTGTAATATATTATGAACTGCGGTGGGAAGTGGGTTAAGATGAGGGTATTATATATTGAAATATATTTTTATTTTTGGTTTATGGTGATTATTTTAATATTAATAGTTATCGAGTGTAAGCAATGACTAACATTTCTGTTATGCCTAGCCAGCATCATGGAAGCCCTTTGGCTGGCTAAGTATAATAGGAATTGCCAGCTGATATTGTTGCAAGACTAGAAATTAGCTAGACATAACTGGGCTTTGCCACATCTGGGGATCTTAGACTGTGTATTAATTGGCAGGATACCTACCGGGATACTTGGAGAATTCCTGGTAGGTCCCCTGCTCTGGGGCTGTGTGATGTAATATGGCACTCTCGTGGCCCACCGATCTGATGTAGCCTTGCCAGATATGACTTAAAGTCATATCCAGCATTTTTCCCCCTCCTGCATGCACCAGTGACTTACAAGTGCATGCTAGAGCATGCCATGTGAGTGCAAATGTAACTACTGTGGCAAGTCCTGTGAGTGCAAATGTAACTGCTGGGGCAAGTCATGTGAGTGCAATCTTGGTACTGGGGTAAGTCCTGTGAGTGCAATATTGTTGTTGGGTCAAGTCGTGTCAGTGCAATCCTGGTGCTGGGGCAAGTCCTGTCAGTGCAATCCTGGTGCTGGGGCAAGTCCTGTCAGTGCAATCCTGGTGCTGGGGCAAGTCCTGTCAGTGCAATCCTGGTGCTGGGGAAAGTCCTGTCAGTGCAATCTTGGTACTTGGGGGCAAGTCCTGTCAGTGCAATCTTGGCACTGGGGCAAATCCTGTCAGTTCAATCTTGGAGCTGGTGTAAGTCAATATATCCAGCTAGTATGTATCAAGGTTATGTCTTATACAATGCATTGATATATACCCCTGCACAGGGCAATATATCTCCCCAGTATGTACACAAAGTTATATCTCACACACTTCCCTGATATATACCCCTGCACAGGACAATTCATATAACCTTGTATACATACTGGCGCCTATGTATTGCCCTGTGCATGGGGTATATATCAGGGCAATGTATAAGATATAACCTTGTCTAAATACTGGGGTATTTACTGACATGTGCGGGGGTGTATATCAGTTTTATTTATAAACAATACAGTTGTCAAATGTGCTTTAAGATGCATGGTTTTCCCTTTTATGAGGAAAAAATTTTTTTATGCTATGCGGCTGGTATACTGACATTATGCTATGGGGCTGGTATATAATTATTTCCAGGGCTGGTATTTATTCCCAGTCCGGCACTGATTAAAATCCTCTATTTTAATATTGATATAGGGTCTGTTTGAAACAAATTTAAGCATATTGGAAGCTCCTTCAATTGAATGGAGTTGATCCTACCCACTGATGAAAGTCTGTGTTCATTTTATTAACCCCTTAAGGACAGAGCCTTTTAAACATTTTTGTCCTTTCTGGACAATGGCTATTTTAACATTTCTGTGCTGTTTGTGTTTAGCAGTAATTTTTTTCTTTGTCATTTGCTGTACCCACACATATTATATATTGTTTTTATCGGGACAAGAAGGGCTTTCTATGGATGCCATCTTTTTGATCATATCTTATCATATTATTAAAAAAAAAAAAAAAATATGGTAAAAAAAAAAAATACACAAATTTCTTTGTTTTTATTTGAAACAACTTCTCCTCATCGACAATAGCGAACGAAAAAACATGCTAAATAGATTCTACTATTTCTCCTGAGTACAGGGATACCACCCATGCATAGGTTTGTTGGGTTGTTTGGGGGCTAAAATGCCAAATTTGTGAGGTGCAGTTTTTTGTTTTCCAACTTGAAATTTTTACATGCAGACAGCCTGCACCCATGTCCCAATTGGGACATATTTGAAGCCAGCTAGTGTATTTTACCCCATCAACCCATATATTTTTTAAAAGAAGACACATTAGGCTATCTCAAATGGTGGTATTTTTACACTTTCCATGCACTAATTCTACCACCAGCCTTTGTCAAAGTTTGTGGTAGTAATTTTTTTGTGTTTTTTTTTCACAAACCTTGTACTTCAGACATGAATTCACAGATTTTGGTATGTGTCACTGACAAATAACACCCTAATAAGTGTTCAGCAACAGCTCTTGAGTACAGGGATACCACCCATGCATAGGTTTGTTGGGTTGTTTGGGGGGTAAAAGGCCAAATTTGGTAGGTGCAGTTTTTGGTTTTCCAAATTAAAATTTTGACATGCAGACCGCCTGCACCCATTTCCCATTTGGGACATATTTGAAACCAGCCAGTGTATTTTACCCCATCAACCCATATATTTTTTAAAAGAAGACACCTTAGGCTATCTCAAATGGTGGTATTTTTACACTTTCCATGCACTAATTCTACCACCAGCCTTTGTCAAAGTTTGTGGTAGTCATTTTATTGTGTATTTTTTCCCACATACATTGCACTTTAGACACAAATTCACATATTTCGGTATGTGTCACTGACAAACAATACCACAATATATGTTCAGCAACATCTCCCGAGCACAGGGATACCACCCATGCATAGCTTTGTCAGCTTTGTTAGGGGTTGAAAGGCTACATTTGAGAGGTGCGCTTTTTGATTTTCAAACTTGGAATTTGAACATGTAGAGCAAGGAAGGGGTTAATAGCTCTTATAAGAGCCTTTGTAGTACTGTACAAAAAAATTAACCCCTAAAAATGCACAGACAAGAAAAAATGTTCTGCTGTGCAGTGATCAGTGGCAGGGAAGGGGTTAATACACTACACTATACAAAAGGTATGGCTTTTATAAAAGCCCTTGGGACTCACAATTTATTAACATTTTATTTAATTTATTACAATTTAAAAATTATGTTATACAGATCTGTCTCTTTCCCTCACTAAAATTCAAGTGAGGAGAGGGAAGCAGATCCATATGGGTCAGAACAATATTTACGAACCAGACGAATGGTGATGCTCATCTGAGAAATCACCAAACCACCTTTGCCACTGATCGGCTGTTACTGATCGCTATACACGCGTTCAGACAGCTTCAAAAGGAATACACGTAATCCCCTAGTGGGTATAATTAACCCCTAGTGAGTCTGACAAAAAAAATGCTGATAGCAAAAAAAAATCCTTCGGCGACTAGATTGCTCCATATGCGCTGCTTAGGCAGTGACCATATGCACTGCTTAGGCAGTGACCATATGTGCTGCTTAGGAAGTGATATACGGCAAGGAAGGGGTTAATAGCTCTTAAAAGAGGTTTTTTTTATACTGTAATGAATTACAGTAAAAAAAAAATAACCCCTAAAAAATGCACAGACAGCAAAAAATGTGCTGCTGTGTATGATCACTGCGTACACAGCGATCAATGGCAGGGAAGGGGTTAAATGGCTTTTATAAAAGCCCTTGGTATTTAAAATTTTAATTAAATATTTTTTTTATTATTTTATTTTATTTTTTTACTTGATCTGATCTGTCTCTCTCCCTTACTATAACTAGTAAGGTGAGGGAGGCAGATCAATACTTGTCAAAGGCAATATTTAGTAATATTGCCTTTGACAGTATGGTAAGCTGGTCGCTTTCTTTACTCCATTTAGTGCATGACGTGCCAAGCACGTCACCTGTCGGCAAGTCCTCGATTTGCCGTGACGTGCCTGGCACGTCATCTGTCGTTAAGGGGTTAAAAATATGAACAGTTGTTTTTCTATTGCTCTGAATAATTTGTAGAGATTTTAAAACCCAAGTATGTAGTATATGGGGTTTGCAATGGAAAATTTAAATTCTGCTCCATTAGTCTTGCCCGTTGTTTGGTGACATGAAGAGCTAACGCTTCTAATTTAGAAAAAAATATTTTAAACAAAGAAAGTGAAGAGTAATTTTTGATCACCTGAAATAAATTAGGGAGTGAGGTAAGACGGAAGGAAACATAAGCATAATATACCCTCCCACATCCAGTCCCCTCACATCATCACACTACCTTATGCATTGGAATAATGGTTCAAGACAAATGGCAAATAACAAAAGAGACAGTGGACAGCCTTGATGTGTCCTGAATGAGGGTGGGTCAACTCCTGGAATGAGTGAACTGTACAATGCTTTAATGGTTTATATAAAGTTTGGTGGGAAGTCCAAAAATGACAGTGGGTAGAGGAGGAACAACCAGCTCAGGTGGCTGAACGCCTTCTTGGTCTCAGGTAAGAAAATTATAGAAGAGATCCAATGCGCAAACAACAATTGATCTTGTATTATCCCGCCTGTCTTTTTTAAAAACATTTTTTACTGTAAATGATTTTATGATTAAAATAATGGTATCCTAAGAATGCCCTTTTTATGGCGATAAAAACAGTATATATTATGTGTTGGTACATTAAACTATAAAATTTAAAATTACAGTTAAACACGAAAGCCGCAGAAGTGAAAAAACTGCCTCTGTCACTAAGGGGTTAATGGTAGTGCATCCCTGGGGTTATGTTACTGCCGTCTACTGCTGTTGCCCCTTTGCAGCTGTAGTTCCCCCCATTCTCTGTATTTAATTCTCTTATCTTAAATAGATAGAAACATAAATGTATGCATACACACACAACAAGAAAATAACACTCTAAACAAACAAATAATTAAGCAACCTTGAAAATTTGGAAGCAATATCTTAGTAACCATATCCTTAATACTTCATGGAACCAGTTTGGGAAGCAGGTATTCTGAGAAGTAGTTTAATACTGCTCACAAATAAAATGAGATCATTCCTGTATAAAGTGATCACTGAATGCATTGGGGTAAGATGTTCATGGTCCAATGAATTAACACTAAGAAAATATACTTTAATATACGTAAAACTTTTAAACAAGAGCATAAAACCAGACGTAATTAACACATATATCCTAACATTAAAACATAACAATCATTAGCACATCTGAAGGCAACCTGGTCCTCATTAACACAACAGATATCCTTGGATAACACAGCATTATGAAATAAAACTTTAGAACAAATATTACAGTTAAAATAAAACATTGTTTATGAGATTTTTTTATATAACAAGGAGTCTAAGTCATGAAAGATGAGTGCACAAAGCATGTGCAGGCAGTGACTTTAAATTGCACATTAAACTAATCCATGTCTATACCTTAATAAAGACTAGGGCTGGGAATTCTTATGGATTTTTCGAACTCATTGCCGAGATGACAGAGAAATGCAATAAATGTTCTATTACTTACACAAGCTGCTAGTTTTCAGAAAATTAGTCACCAGTGACCTTTTACCCTTTGTTTTGCTCTTCTTCTTGATAAAAATACCTGATCTGAATTCAATGTAGCAGCAGTCTTGGTACAGATTGGTACAGATATTTTAGCATAGAAATCACAAAAATACACTATCAATCATTAATATTTATATTAGTATTTAGAGAATGTTCTTAGTTTGACTCCATTTTGTTTTCTTGCAACCTTAGTCAGCATAATAAAAAAATATTATTCCACAAAAGTGTTTTGAGTGCATTTTCTTCAATGTTGTCTTTTGTAGTCCTGTAGAGCTACCATTTGGATGTAAATGAAGTAGTGATGTGCTTTCAGGGAGAGGGATGGGGAATATTGTAAAATACGTGGATGGTAGGTCTGGGTTAGCATTATATTGATTAATTTCCCAGTTAGTGAAGACCACCTTCTGACCCTATTTTAAGGGTCACTAAATCTTAATACATTAATACTAAAGGACTTGGATCAAAGTATTGCTGACTAAAATATCTGCTGCTCAAGGAGATGAATAACAGGCTATGTATAGTTTACAATATATATATATATATATATTAATAAATATATTAAATGATTTATAGTTTTATATATGTATATTTGTGTGTATATAAATATTTTAAATTTCATAGTGTAATGCATTACATATAGATGTATATGTGAGTTTCTATATTCACTTTAACAAGACCTATGATGTTTTGTATGTTGGTTGATGTTGTACCCAGACATACACTCTTCAAGATTGTTTATGCGCAGGGAGAAACCCATCTATCTAACTACCTGTCTATTTAATTTCATAGTGTAATGCAGTATATGCATGTATACAGATATGAGCTTGGGTGGGCAGGATATTCCTCACCTATTGTTCAGGTAGATGTATTTTGTTATAGTTCTATTGTTTACTGCTGCAGAAATTATGCCCCTTGGACAACACTAGCTTTGAATATTACTAATATGAAAAGTGCAAACGGAGTAAAAGGCAGTTAAGTCAAATGACATTCAGCCATTTTCAGAACTGTTTATATAAATAATGCCATCTTCTCTCAGTTGCCGTGCTACAAGTTATATTATCATTACATATTTTTCAGTTTGTCCATTCAAACTTTTTCAGATCGCTTCAGATTATTTGTTGAAGTGAAGCCATTTTCTCCTGTTATCCCTAATTTTTCTATCTGCTTACATTTGTTTTACATATGTTATTGGCTTTAGAAGTTTCCATGTGGCCATGTGTATCAGATCAGGTACATAATTATTTGAGTATACATTTCTTCTAGTAATAATACAACTCTCAAACATCATAACACATCCCACTCGACACACCATTGTCCTAATTTGTATCACATAAATCTGCTAAAACATAAAACTTTCACCGTTTTTTTCCTTCAACCCTAAAACATACCGAAAAAGGAACAGCTGGAAAAATAAACACCCAGGTCTTTGTGTATCCTATTTACTGTCATCACACAAGAAAAGGCCATGCTTGAACATTCTGGAATGACGGTACCTTTCAGAAAAAAGCAGACACTATAAACTTTACAGAGCCAAAGTGGAATGATCATTCAGTAATTCAAAGTAATAGGGGTTATTAGAACCTTAATAATATTGACATATATAGTTATTTAGCAACAATATGTTTGTATCTACATTGATTTTGTACTGTGCTGAATGGAAGCATGTGGATTATAACGAGCTAGCACTTTGTCTATCTGTTACTTTCTCTGACCTTTTATGGTGGAAACATCTTTTCTTTGTGCAGCTTATAGTTCATCCATCTGTCCTGTCAAACAATATAACTAAAACCTATATGTATGATCAATTTCAGATGTTTCAAGATGCCTGAAAAATATGTTTCCGTGAATATTTACATTATAGGTTACACTGTATTCTTGTCATGTAATGCTAAACAACAAAACCAGCCTTTTGACTGTTTGCTTGATATGTATTGTAGTGTCCTGATTAAAGGCCCAACCCAATTATAGACCACACTCTTAATTTAACAATTCAAATTAGGGGAAAACCTATAGGTGCAGCCTATAATCTGGACAATTTAGAGTGGGGAGAAAACATATTCTCTGATTGCTCAACTAAGCTTGTTCGCTCAACTAGTGTGCATCCACACTTCCTAAAAAATGTTCTGCTTTATGCGTGTGTTTATTTTATTCCAGATTAAAGTGCTGTAAAGAAGATCAGAGCTATTATCCTGATGCCTTATTGCCTTTATGTTTGTGAGTGCAATAGTTAATCCTACACATTATTTCACAGATTTATTACACTAGTGTAGTTTCATCAGTCAAATGGCTCCTTTGACTCTCTTCTGAGTCCTCCTGAATTTTTGCATCCCTATTTATGGAAGCACTCAGGAGAATGCTATAGGGGCTGTATTTCATTGTACATAATTTTATTCACCATGCAATGGATTTTGTGAGAACATATATCTTTATTTAGCTTTTTCTGTTCCGGAAACAGACTGAGCATTCGGAGTTCTGGTGCTAGCATGGTCAGTCTTCTAATGCAGTGCCCATAGGAATGAAACCATGGCCCTTTTGTTCCTGGGGAACAACATTAGAAGATGGACCATGCTACCGCTGGAGCTTTGTGTTCTCTTCTTAATCTGCTCAGTCTGTTCATGCACTCGCCCATTCCGATTTTAGGCTGCACACCTAATTTAAGGAATTAAATTAGGGGAGAAAAGTGTGACCTATAATCGGGACACTATGGTATTGAGTGATTTAAGAAATGTAAGTTTAGCAGAGAATTGTTTAACTATAGAACACATCCAAGAGAAGTGCTCACACCACCACAAAATATTCTGATTATCAAAAAGAAAATTAGACAAACAATAATTGTCTTTTGCTTCTTTGCCCATTTTATATCTGAACTCCATTTGTATATGCACAGTTCAAGACAGCCATTCAAACATAGCACTCGTTAGTGGTGCAGTGGGTACAACTGGTTTGCTTGGATGTGTGGATTTGTTCAACACTGTTCTACTGACTTTTACTTTACTGTGGACTGGTTTGCAATTGCCTTTACCTCACAACACAGATGGTAGTGAAATGAGAACATGTTAATGCAAAACTGGATTACAGCACTAAGGGCTTTAAAAATAAAAGAGGGACTTGAGAACAAATCTGCATACTTAAGGTAACAATAGTTGAATTGGAAAAATTGTTCCATTCAATTATATTTCAAACTCTGCTATTTGACCTTGGCTTGTAATTTCCTTATCAATTCCCTCTTTCAAGAGTTGATCACTAAGTAAAAAATGTCAATCAATACCAAACACTTGCTCAACTAATTTAAATAGACCCTGATGCTTTAAGTGTACTGAATTCTTGCTGACATTTGGGATGAATAAGTCATTTTTAATAACAAACATGTGAGAGTCTAATCAATAGAGAGAGAGGGAGAGGGAGCATGGGAATATCAAACTTTAGACCAATGTAGCCGAGTCAGATACATTCTCCAGTGCAGCTGTATTTTTCCAGTCTCAATTCCCTGCGATTCTTTCTATTGAGTAGACACTGTAATGCATGATTTGATCTAGTTTAGGCTCTATCAGATACTCACTTTCTCCCACCATCACACACAGAACAAATGTTTCAAATCATCCCTCTGTAAAGAAGGATTTCGATTTAAAAGGATCTAAAAAGTTTTTACACAGAGCCATTTCAGATAAGTAATAACATAAAAATGTCAGACTTCACTTGGCCTTTCCAAATTTTGTATGTGAAATACTGCATTAGCAGGGCTGGCCCTCAAAAATGTGTTCATCAGTAGCCTGACCACAGACAGATGTGAAGGCATGCCCAAAGCCACCAATGAAATTAGATTAGAAGACTGCCAAGTATCCAGATGTTGCTACAAAAAATATTTTATATATTGGCATGCAGATCCAATGAATGTTATCCAAAGGCAGACAAAAAAATGTGGTGTGTAATGCAAGTATGACTACATCTCCCCAATGCACACATACTTTACACACAATACAATATAATGCATACAATGAACACAACCGTAAAGTAAAACCTGTTTTTCACTCTCATTTGATTTACTGTTTGACAAAAATACTCACTTTACGTAATTAATACAAATGGGTATTATACTCAAACTACAGGGCCTGCTGTAAACACAATTCAGTGATTACACTATTAGACACACTCACACACATACGGTATATGCTTGTCCATAGCCACTCATGCTCTCAAACATGTTCTAACCAAATCAGCTAAAAACACATTTCTACTCCCGAATATGTCTTTTTTTCCCCCAGATCATAAATCCTCCCTTTTTCGAGAATTGCGTATTTGACAATTCATAATAAATCATTTGATAAAAGGCAATAAGAGTGATTATGCACACAAGATTACACCAAGGTTTCGGTATTCTGGAATATGGCCTACAATCTAATTAGAAGATGTATGGAACATACATTCCCTGCCTATTCTCAGTGATTCAAAACATTTATCTGAGCTTCAGGGAAAGCTGGGAACGTGAGTTAGTCCATGTTCTTGTTACTAGAAGAGAAAGGGAGTCCGACTGATAATTAGGTGCGATGTTTGATCACAGTATTTTGTTGATAAAATGCCATTGTGCTCTGCTAGTTGCCTGAATTTGTACTTGGGGTGCGTGGGTATGTGCTAAAGAATTTTTATTTCTGACTCTTCTTATCTTTGTTTATAACAATAATCATGGTAATTTATAGCATTGTGATAACAAAAAGAAAACTGAAATATGCTCTCCCTTTTGTAAGCAATGATTTCTCAGGTTGCAAATCTATGTAAACTGTTTCAGACGTGCGTCTTCACAGGAAGATGATGCCTTATTCGTCAGCAGTTCTGCTTGCAAATGCAAATATTGTCTATTGGGTCTATTCACTAAAATTGGAGAATTGCTCGAGGAGGTCAACTTTCATTTTGAGACACCTAAATTTGGCGTAGAAAACAAAACTCAGGTTCAAATCTTCCATACTGAAATTAATTGGAGGCAAAATGATCAAAGCTATTTTTGAAACTAATGGGTCTATTCACTAAACAGTAAACTGTGGGGAACAGAGAAGGGAATAGCAAACAACAGAAATGTAGCTGATAGGAAAGATTGGCAAGAATTTTTCTCGATCAGCTATGAATGCCTGTTTTGCTATTCCTTTGTTAATTCACTGCACTTTAGTGAATAGACCTCATTGTATACTTTTCTATAGCTATTGCCAACTCTGATCACATTATTAAACCATTATTGACACTGTGGTAAGTGATTTGGTGAATAATGACACTGTGGTAAGTGATTTGGTGAATAATGACACACTGGTAAGTGATTTGGTGAATAATGACACTGTGGTAAGTGATTTGGTGAATAATGACACTGTGGTAAGTGATTTGGTGAATAATGACATTATGGTAAGTGATTTGGTGGATAATCACACTGTGGTAAGTGATTTGGTGGATAATCACACTGTGGTAAGTGATTTGGTGAATAATGACAGTGTGGTAAGTAATTTGGTGAATAATGACACTGTGGTAAGGGATTTGGTGAATAATGACACTGTGTTAAGTGATTTGATGAATAATGACACTATGTAAGTGATTTGGGGGAATAATGGTGCTGTTTAAAGTGATTTGGTTAAATATGGAAAATTGCTGGATGCACACTAATAAAAAGTGCTGCGCATGTCAATGGATGAAGCTTTGTAATCAACATGTATAAAATGTGTTAACATAATATGCGTTATAGCAGCTGATTTCACTTAGCTCTGTTTACCCTTGTGCTGCCTATATTATGATCAAGCAGCTGATAGCAGTCTGTACCAGGGATGGACAATATACAGAGCTTATTTACTGCCTGGACTCCATCAGTATAGCCTAAATTAAAAAGCAGCACATTTACCATTATGTTAGCCTATGATCATCTACTAATACAAAATCATAGTTCAGCATACATAATAAAGAAATATGAAATTTTTGTAGTAGTGATGTGTCTTAACATTTCTTGTGCTGCTTTTTTCTTTTGAGTATTTATAGTACTAAGGCATTTTTTGTGTTTCTTGTGCCATTTTGGTGGGCAACTATCACCTTTGTAGATATAAGTAAATTTTTGATAAGGTTTCCAATAATGACATGTATGAGTATCCCAATAAACAGTTTTTATTTTTAGGCATAATTAAATAGAATAAATAAGTAGAATTAGAAAAATATTGCTCTACTGGAATTTATTTCTGCTTAATAAACACACACATACAGGTATAGCCAGAACTGCACTATGTGATGTATACATACATATTTTAATCAGTTTAACAATATTCTAAGCAACCAATGGCGTATCAGAGTAGCATAACACATTGGTATGAGATCAGACAATTGGCTCTGTTTAACGATGAGTGTTATCACTTAGCAGTAGTTTTTAACTCAAAATCTATGTCATTCAATGACCCAAGATAAATGTATGCAGGCCCTTTGAATAGGTTTCCACTAAATATACCACAATTATACTTTGATCTATACCACAGTTCTAATAAAAACTTCAACCTATGTCAATAGCCACACAATCTCAACAGAAATGTGCAATACATACTACATTAAAATAGCCTCTAATATTCTGAACTTCTGATTTTAGAATCTCATTAGACAGTAAAATATCATCAATCACTATACTACTTGGTATCGTAATATGCAAGCCCCATGTTATCCAAGAACCAATTTTGAGGTATGCTTGATAATTAAACAATTAGAGATAGAAATCTAAATATACAAATGTAGAATGAAATGGTAAACAAATATAAAGTAAGTAGACCCCAGATGAAAGAGGTAGATAGTAGCCTATCTGTCACATTTTTTAGATAATATTTTACTATGTCGTATATTTAGAGGCCAGTCTGGAAGATGCTTTCTTATATGACTTTGAAGAGGCCTACATTAATGTCCTCATTTCTCATTGGTTGGGCCTTTATACTGTTAGAATTAGGCAGCTAGTTAAACCAATAATATCTGACTGCCAATAAATACCACATAAATCTCCAAAATGGTGATTAAAAATATATTAAGTACCAAATTCTTTCAAACTTTTGTAGCTCAAGCTCCATAAAATGCCATTATTGTCCAATATCTCTCCCAAAGGCTTTCATAAAAATATATACGGTTTATGTTTGATTAATAAATATATTTACCAATTGCATCTCAACTTATATATAATAATAAAATTTTTAAAGTAATTTTATTAACAAAACTCAACTCTTGAAAAGTATTTGCACACATGTAAACACACACACATATGTGTATATATATATATATATATATATATATATATAAATATATATATATACATACACATATCGCTGTATAAATGTATACAAATATATATATATACTGTCATCCAGGCTCTGAAACTTTATAGGTATACTGATGAATGTCTTCAATTGAAATTAAATATAAATAGCATTTTTATTCTAAACACTAAACTGTAGATTTATCATTTTTACTGCCACACACAGATAACACTAGTCTAAACCTCAGATACACAGACTGGAATTCAAATCTATAATGAATTTTAAAATACTCAGTTGAAGATGTTTTTCATAAAAAGTGAATATCTAATCGTATGCTTATTGCCCTATTAAGGATGTACCCTAAATGCCCTTGCTTCTATATGATTAAGGCATCCATGACTCCAGTAACATTTTAAATGGACTGTTTGGAGAACTGCTTATCTTTTTAATTTCCCTTTATATTTGTAATAACAAGGAATAATATCGGATATCAAGGGTACCAGTATAGTGTCATTCACAGATAAGTTGTATTTTGCAGTCAATCAAGAATTGCACTTCAGGAATATTTACTCTGAGTGTTCCTACCTATTTACAGCAATATGAAGGCTTCACACTTTAATTCAAATATTCCTATTAACATAATGTGTTTTCTCCAGACATAAATATTAAAAAACAAAATCATGTGTCAGACATTCTTCAGCAAGTAGAGATGGTTAAGTACGTCCCATCACCCCGACTTTGTGTTGTCACTGGCATGTTTTGCAATAAAATACTTAATTTTTTCACAGATTTTGGAGTGTGGACTTTCTTGTTTGCTAGAGATGGTTAATAGTCTGAGAGCCAGTGAGCTGGAATCTGAACACCGACCAGTAGGGGGAAGCCAAGTTTATTCTAGCGGCAGGTCAAAGGTCAAGGTCAATGAAATCTTCTGTACTGTCAAGATATTTCTTCATATGTGGAAACTAAGGAAAATTACAGAACTAAAAAGAGGGTCAGAATTAAATGGTTAGTAATTAAGTAATCAAGCTTTTCATTATCCACCAAAATATTTAAAATACAATAAAATAGCTATGACCAATACCATATTTGAAGATGTAAACATTCAAGTACTTTCCTAGACTAAGTAAAAAATTATCCATGTTATTCCTTGGATATACAGGAACAGTACCCAGGAAAAGCCGGGCTCCACTTGTTTAGGTGGTGTTTGCAAATGTGAATGGGTATCCAGAGTATCCTCTTGGTTCCGCGGAAATCCACTCAGTGAAAGACAATCACTTGCTGAACACAAACAATACTTAATATAATATAACAAACATACTGATAAATACAAACAATGTATAATTACTGTTTATAATTCTCTTTGATCTGTTTACTAAGCATTAACATATTCTGCAGCACTTTACAGTTGATATATGGAGTCATAAACAAAATGACCACAACCTCATTTCTTAGATGTGTACATATACAATGGAAATTGAAGCTGTACGGTGCATTCACAATTTAGCATGTAATTATTTGATTTTGAGATCAGAGTAGATATTGTGACTTAAACTGATGTGAATGAGAACCATTAGGGATTAATAAATAAATACATATAATTGTAAAATAACTCTTAATACAAAGTTAACACAAGCTACAGAAAACTAGAATTGCATACAAATAGAAAAAGCAGTACAAACTATTAGTGGTAAAATCCAGTAAGGAAAACACATGAAAGTAATAAACTCTCCATCAGTTAACCAATACCAATATGAATGGCTTACATTTTCAATAAAATCCCTATTGTAAGTACTGGGTTCATGTTTCAGTGAAGCATATGATAATGTACTTAATATTATCTGTGCATAATACTATTATGTACTTCTTCTTTCAGAGTAAACCCCAAAACCACAGTTCATCTAATAGCAATGTGGAATGTAATAGTTTTGTCTGACTATAAAAGAACGGAAAAGAGAAAGAAAAAATTAAAGAAGGAAAAAAGAAAGAAAGAAAGAAAGAAAGAACGAAAGAAAAGAAAGAAACAGAGATGGAAAAAGAAGAAGTGAAGAAAGAATTGACTTGCGCTTAGGCAATTGCCAGAGAATGGTCGTCTTTCTCTGCGACCACAAAGCACTAGTCAGTGAGGTCAAGTCACTAAAAGGTGAATTGCTGGTGAGATGGACATTTAATTACCATTTTAACTATACATTGTGCAGGGCCAAACCTGGTAAGATTCCGTCGCTAAGCAAACTCACCAGATTTATCCCTGCACAATGTATAGCTAAATTGGTAAGATTAAATGTACATCTCATAGCAACTCACCCCATCGCACTTGCAATTTACTTGTTAAAGCATAGATCCTCATGAGATGTATTTATATTGAAATTCCACTTTTAATAACGCAGAAGTGATCATAGTTTGACTTCTGATGACAATATATAAAGCACCATGGTCCTATGATCATAATTTTTAAATGAGCCACTTATTCTGCTTATCAAAAACGATGAACTTCCAGCAATCCATGCTCATGCATTATAGCAGCTACAGTTTCCTTCTGTGGTTGTAAAATAATAATATTTTACTTTAAGCCACTCATTATGGCCAATTTACAATAAATGGTTTCTGTTAGCAGTACACATTACACATACAGTACCAAATGATGGGGTACTCAACAATCTGACTGCACACACTTTGATAGAATGTATTTTCTATAATTACTTTCATGGACATACAACAAGATGTCAGATTGGAAATTTTTAAATCTTCTGTGCACCTTTCCAATAGGCAAGGAAGCCTATTGCTAATAGACTTCAGAGCTTTAAATAAATAAATCTTTGGAATCCTGTTGCATCTCTTGGGGTGTGACATTTGACAGTCTTTTATAGTGCAGAACGAAACAAGTTTGTGAGCTGGAATTCAATTGTGGTGTATTGATTCCTTGCATCAGTCATTATTCCCTCCTGATTGACAGCTGAAAATTGGTTACGTTAAGTATTTCATATGTTATATTGGCTGACATTTGCTTGCTTGCTCCTGTGTCAATATTGTTGTAGAGATCTCCAGCTTTATGAGATAGCAATATACACTGACAGTGGCTTTTGTGTGATGTTCCAGTGTTTTTTCTGACATAATTTAAGATATATTAAAAAGCAGTAGCATCTTCCCCTTCGAGGAGCTTAATGCCAATATTATTGTCTTTCGGGGGAAGATCATGTATGCTCATAATCGGGTGCTAATTTCTGCCCATGCGCTCATGTTTAGGCATTAGGTGCTAAAATTGTAAAATTGAGCCTGCTTGATTGATTCGTGTCAACCCTCATCTCGGCTGCTGGAGGGGAAGTCATCCCTCTGACCCTTTTTACACTAAAAAGAGAGATTTGTGTTCTTTTCTTTCACCTGGAACTGTCAAATTGACTGAATAATCTGTAATGCATTAGTGCTGACATTTGTTATGCGAGAATTAAACAAGACACAGTAATAATTCCCCTGAATGACAATGCTGTTTGATTTCAAGCCCTGTTCTAATAAAGGAGACAACTGAGACTGTAGCAGGTTCTGAGAGGCAATGTGAACAGGCTCTGTGCTTAACTCTTTGAGTACTGCTGTGGTAAACAACACACAGCCTTGAAAATATACTGCACACCCCTCTGGCATTGAAAAGTTTAAAGGCTTAGTTAACACCTTCCTGAATGATTGCACCCTAAGGCTGACAATAAGAGCAACCTTTGACTCCTGGCTTAAAACTACCTCAATTCAATCAGACAAGTACGGGACCATGAATAAATGGATAATAATACATATGTGTATCGAAATAAAAAGAATAAAAGAAAATTAATTTATGTTAAAAGGACTCTGTCACCTAAACCTTGTTTATAATATAAATATAATACATTGTGTTAGTAGAATTGTAAGCAACATATTTTTAAAATGTGTCTGTGGTGTGTCCTGTTTCTGATATCACTTTGTATCCTGACATGCAAATTAACTACTTTCAAAGGGATATGTGTGTTCTGCATATCAAGCCAGAAGGTGATGTCATCAACACGAGACACCATTGCAAACAATTTTTTTCTTAATTTATGCATTTACTAATGCTGCTAACGTAATGTATAGATAATTGTTCATCATTATTTATTCTCTGTACTTTAACAATTATTTGTCCCGTAATATATTTTTCCCTCACAAATTAATAAAAAATCATTGTTTTTTTTTTCATTTAAACAGGTAAACTCCTCAATAAATAAAGAGAACTACAGTGTCTGACAAACTAAATGCTAACATCACGTTTCCTGAGATATCAAAACAACAAGAGAGAAAAAAAATTGGGTTCGCAAGGTGAAAATATATTAAAGTGCAATTGCAAACATTAAGACATTGTGGAAAACTATACAGATAGAAGTAATAAAAGGAAATCTAGGTATGTCAGTTCTCTAGGGTCACCATCAGGAAACAAATTTGATAATATTTTTACACTGTGCCAAACAATGGATATGCAATAGTAGATTCTATTCTGTTTACAGTAGGTGAAAGGGACACATGAGATTTTTAACCAATCATAAATTCTCAGGAAATATACATTTCTACATACATTCCATCTCAGAACATTTTTACTACACAGCTGTACACGTGAAATAGTATGGGGAGAAATAATGTTGAAATTTTTTTTTTCCATATAAACAGTTTTCTTTATTTTATTGAAAGTGTGTTGTTTTTTTGATACTTTCTGTTTTCTTAAAACAACAGTAAAAATTTTGATTGACTCCGATTGAATAACAGTTCATTTATATATTAAACCACGGATCATAAAACAGACACACCAAATATAAAAAATTCTTATTGATGGATTTGTTTCATGTCATTCTACCAACACAATGTATATATACTTTTTCAGCATTTTTATTCTCTACATTCACAGGATCAACAACATTTAGGATTCATGGTGCTTTTAAAATGTTAATTATATTTATATTCTATGCATGACAATACCAATCATGTAGAATTTACCAATAATGAATGCAACACATATATGCACGTGTATATATAATGCACCACAGACATTGTTTCCTGTTGGAATCTATAGGTGTAAAAAGCTTCTTTTTTTTTTTTTTCAAGGTTTTCTGTTTACTCTTTGCACTTTCAGCAAATAACGACATTCTGGCAAAGTGGTAATCAGGATTGACAGAATACACTCCTTTGTAATAACTGATTAACCAGTAGACCTCTTTTCTAATTAGGGAGGTGGGTAAGTGACAACATTATAATTGCACCTGAAAGCTTTTCAACTGATCAAGCAATAGTTCATTACTTCAGGATTTGAGACTTTTCACCTTGCATTGCACTACCTTGGATAATAAAAAATACTTCTAAAAACATTTAGCCTGTTTTGTTGCAATAATTTAAACATACTTGTTAAATATAATTGTATATGTTAGAAATATGAAAATTAATAAAAATTAAAAGGAATTTTTTGTTTTTTTAAATGTTTTGTGTGTGCCAATAATAATAATAATTTGCTTAAAAATGTATTTTTTAAAAATGTTGATTGGAAGAATCTACCACTGTGTGTGAAGATTGACTATAACCCCAAATTACATTTTGTTTGGGACAATCTATCCCAGTGTGTGATGCTAGACTGTATCCTCAAACTGATTTTTGATTGGAGGAATCTATCTCTGTGTGTGAAGCTATACTGTAATAACAAATGATATTACTCATCAATCAATGTTACCGCTTGGGCAACTGTGTCAAAAAAACAATTTGCAATTGTCCATGTCTAATTGTGAACATCTATTTGATTAGACATAGAGAACCATAAAGTAAATAGATGACTAAAAAGTAAGAATAGTCTTTTTTTCAATAGGGAATAACATGATATGCACAAATTGTCTAATTCTAAGAATGATTTAAATGTGAAAAAATAGTGGATGCAATACAAAAAAAATATGACCTAAAAAAATAAGAATGCCTAGAAGACAGCTGTTTTTATGTAACTTCGGAAACAAAAGTAATATTTCATAAACTGTTGTTTCAATCAACTGAAGATCAAAACAACACTAAAATTCTGTGTGAAAACATATGGCAGAGGATTCCTTTTATTTTATGTATAAAGCTGTAGCAAAAAATTGATAGCTGTTTGGAAACCTGGCATTGTTCTTACAAGGCGAGAAATTTGCTTTTGATTTCCATCTTCTAAATTATCTTAAAAGCACAACAAGCCTGCAGCTAGCAGTCAGAGAAGTCTTAGACGTCCATCTTGTGGATGCCACCTGCAAAGGTGAGGAGACTGCTAAAGCCTGGACACATAATGTATGGGTGGCCTTTTGTTTAATGCAGACAAAAGCAAAAATCCTCTGGCTTACTTGAAGATATCATGTAACACACAAGATGGAGTTCCTATTATTCTCGTCTAAGACATATTGTGTTTCCCTTGGGCAGAGAAAAAGTACATGCAATCTTTGGAGGGTTGCTCCTATTAAAAATGTATGCAAGTCGAAATGATTTGGCTTCAGACGACTTTTTCTAAAAGGAAGGGTATTTGCTTCACAAAATCAGGCCAAAATAGATGGTTATCAATGGTAATCCTTGGCTTAGGGCAGAGCTTTTAAATGGTTTCAGTTATATGAAGGATGTTATGTTTGATTTTGTTGACTTGTTAATTCTCCTTTAAAAGCTTTGTCACCAGTGCCTTTCTAGACTAGAATAAAAATGCAGTTCCCTCAAATGAAGGATTGAATTCTCCACTTAGGGACTTTCAGACAAATGTTTTAGGTGTTTTTTTGTAATCTATTCCCAGAGTTACTCTTCTGTGGCTTTACAGCAAGCAAAAAAGGTGATATTTATATAAAAGCAACTCACTTTATTGCTTTAAAGGAGGTTTATAAAAAAATTTTTAAATATACACTCACCTTTTCACAAACATATATTGCTTTGGACCCCAGTGTCTAGTGTTAGTGTTTGGGGATTATGCAAAGGAATTAAAGAGACAGCGATGTTATGTATAAAAAAAGGCACACGTGGAAATATCACCAAATACTAGTGATATTACCATGCATCGGTTCTGCAATTCCAGGTTGCTCCTCCAAATTGTGTACCTGGACATATTATATATTATATTACGGCCCCCTGTGTTGATCCCCTTTGAAAACGAGGCAGCTTTCAATACCAGATGCCGGTCAGAGTATAAACTGGCATTTACTATCAAAAGCACATGCCCATATATCCTCATACTAGGGGCAGTGAATTTATTTAATTTGTGATTCTAAATTCAAGTGAAAAAAAAGTTTAGCTGTCCTTAATAAAGCAGTATTGGAGTCAGCAGCAAGGTAAGAAAGATTTTCTACCAGAAGTAGCCACTTGTTATTTGGCTGAGTCTCTGAGTTTTGAGTGATTGTCTGGTCTTAGGTATGACAGCAGAACTGAGCGGCTGGAAGAGAGAAGTGTATAGCATAGCCAGGCAAGCTGAACTCAGTAGGTAGGAAAAGGCGGCAAATCACACAGATAAGTAGTACTAGAAGCCGGTTTGATAATAGAGCAAACAGGATCCACAACAGTCTGGCAAGATTGTTTAACAGGAAGTGTATTTTATACACAGAGAGCCAGACACCTGACCAGACTCAGTTGAAAAGAGTTAACAATGATAGCGAGGCTTGCATATTAAAGTTTACCAGAGCTGAAGCTAAACTATGAAAAACAGACTTGAGAACCAGTAAGTAAGAGAACCAGTAATGTGGAAGTCTACGTTCTGGTGAAGTTAGTCCCTGACAGTATGTATAATATAGCATGGTTTGCTTAAGGCAACTACAGTTATATATTATTGGAGGCATTCATTTTGACCAAATTTACAGAAAATGTTTCTCACTCATCTCGCAGAGACATCATTTTCTCGTTGAGTGGTGTTTCTACTTTTTTTTGGGGAGAAAAACAAATACCATCCTCCAAAATGTCATATATGAGACCTATAATTGCAAGAGGGTTGAAATGAAAGGCATTGGAATTTTTAATCAGCCAGGTTGGTTTCTAACCTGACTGAATTAGCTGTTCCTGTGCCAATTTTTACTTTTAAATGTCCCAGTGTACAGCATATTTTATCTTTCTATCCAACTGACTCTGTACATTACCTGTCAACCTATCGTTTTTGCCTGTCTTTTTTATTTGTCTCTATCTCAGATGATAGCAGTTGGGTTGATGAAGTTGTACCATGTGCCACGAAAAAAGCTTTTTTGTCCCTCAGTCCAAAAGTTGTCATCTCTCTCCTGCCTCTTTTTTTTCTATTTTAAAGATACATGTGTAATTAGGATAGAGAAATCATTAGAGTTAATGAGCCTTGGATACTTTGAATGTATTTCTACTTCATCCATTTGTAGCAACAGGAAATGCATGATTTCTCATTTTAGATATTATAAAGGATGAGACAGTGAGCTCAGTGATCAAGTAAACTTTCCTCAGACTGATAAGGCATTTTAGTCCTGAGCAGACAGGACTAGCCTTATAAAAAATGCACAGGAGACAAGCTTCCCATCTATGTACAGACACGACACCCGAGAACAAGGCTTCTAAACCAAGAGGGGCTATTATTTTATGTCTTTTGACACAGGCTGAAAATCTGCAAAGCAGTAAGCAATATTTAGAAATTATCTCCTTTTCTTCTAGGACACTTGCTGTGTCCTTGGAGAAAAGCTATAAAGTTCAGGAATAATGCAGCAAGTGTGTATATTCAGTATACTTTATCCGGTTACAGTCTCAAAAACAGAGGGGCTAAATGCAGGGAATGGGAAAAACAGAAATGCTTAATTATGAAAAGGTGCAACGTACAAGGGCTTCATTGAACCAACAGTTAGTATACCAGTACGGGGTATGAATTCAAATAGGATAGCTTAGAAGATTCCCAAAACACAATACCTAGAAATATAAAGAAGTATATAATACCAAGTGTGTCTATGTGGGTAACAGCTTAGCTTAGAAACTCCTGCACCTTACATATATTTATACTGAACTTTTTGGAATCATTGACTGTCTAAGCCATCTGTGAATGTTGTATTATTGGCTACCATAAGAAACAACTTCACTGTGGTCTATTCACCAAAGAGTTAAATATGGTGAACTGACAACCAGACTGCAAAAATCAGGCATTAAGAGCCGAGATTAAAAACAAATCCTCCAACATGTCTATCTTTCAAGTTCAGCTACAAATGACTGTTTTGTGCTTCCGTTTTCAATTCACCACTCAGTGAATTGACCTGATGCACTACATAGTAGTACCAGGGATGAAAACCAGCATAGCACTGTTCATATATAGTTCACCGTACAGGCGGTTTATTCAAATAATAAATATATTGCAATATGCAAGAATCTTATTCCATATTTTGTTTTACTTAGTTGCTTCTGTAAAATATAAAACATATTCTATTATTGTTGACAACTATGTTTTTGTACTATTCAATTCCATGTGTTCATTCTCTTTCTTTGATTGAGCAAATGCATAATGCAAAATTGAGTAAAGAATGGTTCTTGGTGGCAGTGAAGTGGTTACTGCATTAGGGTACTCAATTTATGAGCAGCCAGATACACTTCTTAAATAAAAATTCCTCTTATGTCAAACAGGATTTTAACCAAACACTTTCTGAGGAATAGGCCTTTAAAATTTAGAGACCAGCCTCAAAACTTGGAAAATAGAGACATGCATTTTTTTGTTTCCAGTACATTTACACAAGTTTCAATAAACAAAGTGAATCTTTTACTAGCTTTCTAAAAGATAAGCGTCTCTGGTGATAACTACTAAAATATGGCAGCGGTTAACGGTTTCTGCTAGCTAGAGAGAGCCTGCATCTTATCTACTCCTTAGGCCCAAATTGAGTAAAACAGAAAAGAAATTCTGAAACATTATAGATAGCTTCTAGTGACTTTTTAGTAGGGAGTAGCACGCAAAGACAACATTATCAGGTAAAGAGCTGCCATCAAACAGTTATTTTTATTAGAACATTAACAATTTGTGGCTTACCACTGGGATTTTGCATTCTCTGGATCACAGAACTGGAATGTTTGCTTATGGGAATAATATGTACATTAATTTTCGTAATTCCGCAGAGATCTCATCATTCCTCGAAAATGCAAAATGTCATAGACACCTTTGCTGTATTTTTAGAAATACTTTACTTATGCCAAAAGAATAGCGATAGTGTACCAAACAAAGTTTTCTTTGCAGACCTTAAAATGTGAGTTATAGTCCAAAGCTGGACTTTTTATTGTGACACTGTGAAAGTAAATCTTGGCATTTAACATTTGAATTCCAGATTTGAAAAGCACTTAAAATATTTAGGTTCTCCTGTTATTAGTTTCATATATGGGGTATATTTAATTACTTGTGGCAATGTCAGAGTCTAAGCCTAGCATTTTATGGAAACTGATTAGATAGATATCTTGTCTGGAGCCATGGGAAAATCTAGAGAAATAGCACAGTTTTCAATATCATTTTTTATTTCTTTTATATTTTACTGAAATGGGCTTTCATTGCCTCTCCTGAATTAGACCATGCTTGGCATGCACTAACATACTTGTGTCAGTCCTTCCATTCAAATATATAGCAATGTTACTTGGATTTCATATGTTAGAAACAGGCCAGAAACACTTGACAAATGTCAAATACTGATGTACAGATTCAAAGAGTGCATTTAATTGCTCCATATAATGTAGTATTTAGGTAATATATGGACTTTCCAATTGTAGTTCCATATGTTTGAGGGAAGTGATGTCTGGACAGGCCTTGATCAGAAACAAGCTACCCAACATGTGGATAGAACTATTCATAATCATCAGGTTGTAATGTTCCTGAGTGACTCCAGGAGACAAGGTATAACAATATGGATTCAGACTAATGCAATCATGGGCCTCAATTGCTCTGTACTTCCTGCTACCTATGGTGTGTAGTGAAATGCCTGGTTGTCAGTTAAGTCTGATGGTCACTGAGAACAATTAGTGAGAGTACTGGAAAATGATATCACATCAATTAAAACGTTTATATATCTTGAAATTTCTGCAAACTGTGTAACCCTGGGCTCTGTAAAACAATAAGAGCACCGACTTTCTAGAACTCTAGAGTTGCTCTTTGAAGGACCTATTTCAATGGAAGCTCCTCAGTAATTGAGAGAACTGTTGAATCCTGGAGAAGATCGAAGGCAAATCAGAAATTTTCTACAACAAGATCAGAGGTTTAAAAGCATTGGAAGCCAGGTTTCCTTTCACATTGTGAAGACACGCTGTCACATGCTGAGATCCTGAATATACTTCAGCAAGCTTATACAGGGAGGAGAAATCTGAGCTAAAAGCCTCACAATAAACTCAGGAGTGCATAACTTTCTAAAAGTAATGCCAAGTTTAAAAAAACCCTGTCAATTAAGGCGAATAAAGTTAGCCGATATCATACTTATAACAGTAGATGTTCCTAAGTCCTCACTTGAAACATAAGTAAATATCCAGGCAATGCAGGGACTATGGAGAAATTGAACTCCCAGTCACATCACCATCTCAGTGAGCCAGCTAAAAGCCATGTTTTAGTTTGTAGACTGCATGGGTTTCCCTTGGGTGGAATTTTTTGTTTTAAAAATAAGATAAACTGCTTGCACCTCTTATCAGGCCTCCCAGAATATAAATCGGGTCTCCCACAATGTAAAATATATAACAAATTAATCCAGTTTGTGGATTCTGTCTATCTTATAGAACTATACTTGAACAAACTCTACCACTAGAAGGAGAGATCCCTTAGGGCCATGTTATAAAGATGATTGCTTCAAATTTGTTTCTCCTTTGAGAGTTAGACATGGTGTCAGGGTATCAAGTACTTGGTGACCTTTCTCTGCTGAATGACCTTACATCCACCCTCAGGGAAGAAAAGCTGTTTAAAACACCAAATAAATTTTTACATTCTTTGAAGTGGCCCTTAAGCTATAGGAAATTGAAAATCACTTTCGTTTAGTAATTGTTTTAAAAATTTTAAAGTAACTTAGTTTGATATGGATGCATTTGCAGCTGATATTTTTGTACATAGGACCTAGGTGTCCAACTGCAGCCCTCCAGTTGGTGATGAACTACAAATACCAAAGTTTCTCACTAGCTTTCTAGAATGGCAGATAATTCTAGTATATGGCATTGGGCTGAGGGGTACTCAACGAGACCACCTATAACTTTCTATTTGATATTCACTCTAAGTGCTCTGTACTTTATACACTGCCGAAGAGTCACAAGAGTCTCACTAAACCCCTCGGTCAACCAATAGCTGCAGGATGGGGCTACTTGAGACATTTTCCAAGTGGCTTGATTGGCATTTAAAAGATGTGGCGCTTTCCTTTCTAGACTACACTTGACTTGTTGAGAAAAATCAAGGACATTGCGCTATTAGACTCTATGGTTCGGCTGGTGACACTGGATGTCACCAGCTTATACACCATCATATCCCATGAAGAGGTGTTGGAAGCAATATGATCCCTCCTTAAGGAGTGTAAAGGTCCATCAAATGAGGTCATACTACAGAAGCTAAGTCTTATCCTGAAATTTTTTTTTTTTTCAAATTAGAGCACAACTATGTCATCCAGAAGGCTGACACCTCGATGGGCGCAGCCATGGCACCCACAAATACCAACATGTTTATGTATGTTTATAAAAAATGCCATATATAGGATAAATATGCAGCCAACATCTTGTTTTATGACAGATTTGACGATGATATCTTTCTGCTCTGGAAAGCAGCCATTGAGTCATTGGACACGTTTTTGAAAGATTTGAACCAGCTGAATACACTTCCTTGACGTGGATTTGTAGGGTGGAAAAAAGGGTGATAGGCTGGGATATACCTTGTTTCGGAAACCAACTGATAGGAACACCATAATACATGCTGACAGCTTCCACCCTGAAGCAACAAAAAATCATTACTCTTGTCTCAGGAGAGTAATCCGAAACGCAAACGTAGAAGCTCAAGGTATACAACTTAAGGAAATGGAAAACTTTTACACATAGGACTACTCAAAATCCGTTGTACAGGTGGCACTTCGAAAGGCACAACATATGCAGAAGGATGCTAAACATAACAGCAAGAACACCAGGATGGTCTTCCCCACTAGAGGAAGATAGTGTCTCGAAATTGGCATATGTTACAACGAGAACCGAAGTTGGCGACTATCACACATGAACCACCTATGATGTGCTTTAAAAGAGTGTAAACCTCCGTGATCGTCTTGTAATGTTTGACCCGATTCATTGTTATAGCAACACTACCAAGGCCGGACTGGCCTACCGGGATACCGGGAAATTTCCCGGTAAGCCGCCTCCCTGGGGCCGCTTTATGCAGCCGCTTTAAGAGATCCGGCCGTCGCCGCTTTAAGACGTGCGGCCGCTTTAAGACGTGCGGCCGCGCTGCTCTATGACGCTGCGGCCAGAGCACAACTCCAAGTGCGTCCACAGTCCATGATGCCTGAAAGAGAAGGTAAGAAGATATAACGGGTGGTTGGGAGTTTGGGGAGAAGGGGAAGGGGGATAAAATATAATGGGGAAAAAATACATAGATGACAGGGGGGTAAGAGATGACAGGGCTGGGGGAAGAAAAAAATATATACAGGGGGTAAGAGATGACAGGGCTGGGGGAAGAAAAAAATATATACAGGGGGTAAGAGATGACAGGGCTGGGGGGAGAAAAAAATATATACAGGGGTAAGAGATGACAGGGCTGGGGGAAGAAAAATATATATACAGGGGGTAAGAGATGACAGGGCTGGGGGGAGAAAAAAATATATACAGGGGGTAAGAGATGACAGGGCTGGGGGGAGAAAAATATATATACAGGGGCTAAGAGATGACAGGGCTGGGGGGAGAAAAAAAATATATACAGGGGGTAAGAGATGACAGGGCTGGGGGGAGAAAAAAATATATACAGGGGGTAAGAGATGACAGGGCTGTGGGGAGAAAAAAATATATACAGGTGGTAAGAGATGACAGGGCTGGGGGGAGAAAACATATATATACAGGGGGTAAGAGATGACAGAGCTGGGGGAAAACAATATATATACAGGGGGTAAGAGATGACAGGGCTGGGGAAAACAATATATATACAGGGGGTAAGAGATGACAGGGCTGGGGGGAGAAAAATATATATACAGGGGGTAAGAGATGACAGGGCTGGGGGGAGAAAAATATATATACAGGGGGTAAGAGATGACAGGGCTGGGGGGAGAAAAATATATATACAGGGGGTAAGAGATGACAGGGCTGGGGGGAGAAAAATATATATACATGGGGTAAGAGATGACAGGGCTGGGGGGAGAAAAAAATATATACAGGGGCTAAGAGATGACGGTGGGGGGGAGAAAAATATATATACAGCGGAAGGAAGAGATGACGGGTGGGGGGGAATAAACATACAGGGGGTAAGAGATGACAGGGGTGGGAGGGGGAGAAAAATAAACATACAGGGGGTAAGAGATGACAGGGGTGAGGGGAGAAAAATATACATACAGGAGAAAGAAGAGATGACTGGTGGGGGGGGGGGAAAGAAAATACAAAGGGAAAAAATGACAGGGGTGGGGGGAGAAAATACATACGTGAGTGAATATCAGAGTGTAAACGTGGGGCTGAGAGTGAGTGGCAGTGCATGTACGTGTGTGGCAGTGTAGGTGTGTGAGTGAACGGCAGAGTGTAATAAATGGGTATATACCAGTGCTTCCCGGCTATAAAAAGCAGGGGAATCGCTCTTGACAGCTCTATTAATTTGTAGCTCTGTTATGACAACTGTGATTGTGTGTATGTGTCAGTGTGTGTATGTGACTGTATATGTGTGACTGTACGCGTGAGACACTGTATTTGTTGCTGAAGGCAGGATCAGCCAATGGCGGCAAAATATGCAGGGCACAATATGTCATAACTGGCACCTTTTTCTTTCCTGCATGAACCATTGATTGGGCGTCCATCTGCGTGCTAGGGTATTTCCTCCTGGGTGCTATGGTAAGTCCTGTGAGTGCAATATCCGTGCTAGGTAAAATTCTGGATGCTGGGGAAAGTGCTATGAGTTCAATCTGGGTGCTGGGGCACGCCATGTCAGTGCAATTTGGATGCTGAGATAAGTCAATATTTACAGCCAGCATGTACGCAAGGTTATATCTCATGCACTGATATATACTCCTTCACAGGGTAATATATGCTCCAGTATGTACACAGTTATATCTCACACACTGCCCTGGTATATACCCCATGCACAGGGCAATACATGTAACTTTGTGTACATACTGGGGGCTATGTATTGCCCTGTGCAGGTGTATATATCAGTCTTATCTATAACTAATAAACCCTTCAAATGTGCTTAAAAATTCATGTTTTTCCCTTTTCTAAACAATAATCTATTGCCGCAATGCTATGGGGCTGGTATACAAATATTTCCAGGGCTGGTTTTTGTTCCCAGTCCGGCCCTGAACACTACTCAGGTTCAGAGTTTCCAGATGCCTGGTTGTTTTAGGTGTTTAAATTGTATCACCTGTTCCCGAATTACATGTACAACTGTTCACGTTTTATATTTCATTACATGTCCATGCAGACTAGCCTATGTGGGCAAAACCAGCATAACCCTCAAGAAACATATTAGGGGCCACCGTTCATCTATAATGACTGCCTATCGAGACAAAAAATCTGATAAACCCGTGGCATGTCACTTGGAGAATGGCCACCGGCTGACGCAGCTCAGATTTGTAGCCTTAAAACACATCCCCTTGACACCCCATGGTGGTGATCGATCCCACCGTTTACTCCAAAAGAAGGTGTATTGGATCAGGGCCTTGGACACTGTTGCCCCTAGGGGCCTCAGTGAATATTTATCATAATCCTCATTTCTGCTCCCTCGCCTTTAGCTCCTCTCCCTGTTTTGTCTGGATTAGTCACTTTGGTTTATTTGCTTGATATTTTTTTTCTTAATCATGTGAGGTTGTAGCAGTTTTCTGCAGTCTCATTGTGACATGCATGTGTTTATGTAATTGCTCTCCATCTCAGTTTTCACTTTTCTCCTTTATGCATCCTCACTTCTTTATGTTTGGTTTGTTATGGTCTTGCTCCATTTTCTTATTGTTTTTCTTTTTCTGCTTTTAGACGTGGCTGAGGTTAACAGGAAGGTTCATCTCGGCTCTTTTTATTAGTGAGCTATATTTGTATGTATGCTCCTGGATTCAGGTAAGCACCCATTTGGGTGTGTTTCAGATTTGGGGTCATTAGTTACTATGGCAACCGTTAGTGATCCATTCCCGCTATGGTTTTTTTTTTTTACCTTTTTTTGGGTTGTAATTAACTCTGCTCCTTTAAGGGCGATGTTTGCCTGCTCTATTTTGATGTCTTGCTAGTTTGTGCACATTTCACGGAGCAGGCCTCTAAACTTCCTATGTAACCCTGGCAACGTTCACGCACTCAGCGCGTCCTCTCATCTCTATGGTATTCTCAGCTGCCGATATACAGATTGAACTTATGGGTTTGCGGTGGGTGAACACTCAGGTGTGGTGAGTACTGGCTGAATTGTTTTAATTGTTTTCTTATATATATTGACATGTTTTACTGTGCTAACTGGTCTTGATAATGGTTCCCAGGGGAACTGAAACGTCAGTAATGCTTTATTGCATTTGAACTTGAATACCGTATTTGCTCGATTATAAAACGACCCTGATTATAAGACGACCCCCCAAACTTTGGATATTCCATTAGAAAAAAAACTAAAAGCCTGAATATAAGACTACCCTATAGGAAAAAAGTTCAACTTGTATATATTCACATGTAAATTGCTTTTTTAATAAACAATTATGATATAAAAAAAAAGTGTTTCTTGTTTTTATTTCTTTTTATGTGCCAATGCTGCCTCTCTCTTTCCCTTGCCCCCATTTTTCTCTCTCTCCCCTCCCATTAGTGTTGTCTCTCTCTCCCCCTCCCTTTGTCTCCCCCCTCGCTCCCCTTGTCTGTTTCTGCACCCCCCTTGTCTCTGTCTCTTCAAACCCCCCCCCCCCTCCCTCCCCTTGTTGCTCTGGTTCCCCCTTCCCTCCCTCTCCTTGTTGCTCTGGTCCCCCCCCCCCTCACCTGTTTAATAATCCCTGGTGGCTAGTGGGGGCAGCAGAGGATGCCTGCGCGATGAGCACAGACCTCCCCTGCTGCCGCCCAGCACGACCGCCGGGACTTCTGTGACGAAAGCGGAAGTACCCGGCTTCTTCATAGAAGCCCCGGCGGTCGTGCCGGGGGGGAAGCAGGGGAGTCTGCGCTCATCGCGCAGACATCCCCTGCTATTAGAGAGGGGGATCCAGGTCCCCTGCAGCTCTGCTGGGGACCTGGATCCATGTCTTATAGTCTGACCTCAATTTGAGGTCAGATTATAAGAAGACCTCGATTATAAGACGAGGGGGATTTTTCTGATTTTTTTTTCTGAAAAAAACCTTGTCTTATAATCGAGCAAATACGGTATATCGACTTCTTTTCTAATTGTAACTACTGTGATTGAGTGTTTTTTTCTTTTTTTTGGGATATATATATATATGTGTGTGTGTTATTGGGCGACCCGGGTCTGAGACTTTTTGGATCACTTTGGAGAGCAGAGTTTACTTGATTTGGATTGACTATATATATATATATATAAATATTTATGTATGTATATATATGTATATATATATATAAATCTACAGTGAGGGAAAAAAGCATTTGATCCCCTGCTGATTTTGAATGTTTGCCCACTGACAAAGAAGTGATCAGTATCTAATTTTAATGGTAGGGGTATTTTAACAGTAAGAGACAGAATACCAAAAAACTAAAATCTCCAGAAAAACACGTAAATTTTTTATAAATTGATTTGCATGTCAATGAGTGAAATAAGTATTTGACCCCTTCGATGCGGTGCAGTTGTCCTGTCCCCTTAGCAGAAAAATACCCCAAAGCATAATATTTCGACCTTGTTTGATGGTGGGGATGGTGTTCTTGGGGTCACAGGCAGCATTCCTCTTCCTCCAAACACAGCGAGTTGAGTTGATGCCAAAGAGCTTGGTTTTGGTCTCATCTGACCACAGTACTTTCCCCCAGTTCTCATATGAATCATTCAGATGTTCATTGGCAAACTTCAGAAGTGCCAGTACATGTGCTTTCTTGAGCAGGGGGACCTTGCGGGCGCTGCAGGATTTCATACATATATAATTCCACGTAGTAAGTAGTCACAGGATTTCTTCAGTAGTTAAAGTATCTTCATCTTTATTGCAGGAAAGCAACATTTCAGTCTCACAAACAATACTTTTCTTGCTTTTATTTTGATTTACTTGCCAATCTGCCCCCTTGACTTGGGGAGATGCACTGGGTAAGTCTGGATGGCAGATGGCTGTTGGGGGATGCATTGGCTGAGTCTGGTGGAAAGATAGTTGTGTGGCAGTATGCACTGTATAACTGCTGCCCCTACACAGCCATCTTCCCCCCAGACTTAACCAATGCTGCCCCCACCACAGACTTAACCAATGCTGCCTCCCAGCCCAACCCCTGACTTTTCCAATGCATCTGCCCGGAGACTTAGCCAATGCTGCCCTCACACAGCAATCTTCCCCCAGGACTTCACCAATGCTGCCCCCACCCCAGACTTAACCAATGCTACCTCCAAACCTCAACCCCTGACTTAGCTAGTGCATCCCCCAACAATCATCTGTCCTACAGACTTAGCCAATGCATCTCCCTAACTCAGTGGGGCAGATTGGCAAGTAAATCCAAATAAAAGCAAGAAATGCATCAGGATGAAAGTCATCTTTGTGTGACTGAACCCCCACCCCAACCCCTGACTTAGCCAATGGACCACCCTCACAGCCATCTACTCTCCAGACTTAGCCAATGCATATCACCACACAGTCGTCTGCTCCCCAGACTTAGCCAATGCTGCCAATTCTCTCAGTATCATAAAATATCTATACATTCTGACAAATGTTAGTCAAGACAAGTTTTCCTGCCCATTTTATTTTCTGAAATATTTGTTTATTACTCTGTAAGTGAAGAAAATAAAGAAATTTTTAATGAGAAATCTACAGCTCACACAGTAAAGGTGGCCGAGACAAAGTGTTTTGGCATAGCAAATGCTTAACGTGTTTTAAAATACTTTTCCAAGTCTGCTGTAATCCTACAGTACACACTGAGTCACATATGTTTACCAAATCATCCGCACACACTCACTTTTCCCAGAAGAAAATTATGAATGGATTTTGTAAGACACACCTCTTAAATTATCAATTCTAAATGTGTTTTCTCCGTCTTTCTCTTTATATACATATTTTGTGCACAACATATAACGTTTGATGAATTTCCATAACATGAGTTTGACTCATTTTTCTTCTTAGAATACCAGTAATTATGTAATTTTTTTAGATATGCATTCTTCAAAGGTCTGCCCTGTATTTGCAGAGAACTGGTAATGGACAATGTAAGCCAATCTTAACTTATCTTATAACAAAATAAGTCAATAATAAATTACTCACATTATAATAAACCACAGAGTTGCATAGAAACCTCTAAAATGCCACATCCCAACATGAAAACTCGCTTATGTCTAGTCATGTTCTATGGGGCTATCATGGCTTAGCTGAGTATGATAAGAGTGGCAAATCCCTGCAGCTACAAAGCAATAGAATACCCATACATAATCCAAGCATAATATTCTCATATAATTATTAATATTCTGTTGAACACATGCCATCTTATAATGTGTATGTTAGACTGACTGGTATAGAATAGGTGTCAACAACTTGGTGATAATTTTTAAGTAAACTTTCTCTAACCAAACTATGCAAGACCTAGTTTACCTGCATTCAATATTGGAGGCAGTATGATGCCTTGGACAATGTTCTGCTGGGAAACCTTGGATCCTGCCATTCACATGTATGTTACTTTGAGTACCACCTACCACAGCATTGTTGCAGACCATGTTCACCCTTTCATGGAAACGGTATTCCCTGATGCCATTGGCCTCTTTAAGCAGGAAAATGAGTCCTGCCACAAAGCAAAAATGGTCCAGGAATGGTTTGAGGAACACAACACGAGTTCAAGGTGTTCCCCAGATCTCAGAGCACACCTTCACAGGGGTAGTGGAGTCCATGCCACCACTGGTCAGGGCTGTTTTGGTGTCAAAATGGGGCCTACACAATATTGAACCCCATTAATAATAAAGGAACAATTGTATTATTATGCTATTTAAATTTAGGAACAGTGCAAAGTACAGTTAAAATAAGCTAAAAGATATATATGTAATACATTGTTTTAAATAACATTAATACAAATGATTGTCCATTTTTTATACTAGATAAGATTACATACATCAGTATAAGGTAATTATGTACAAAGTAAAATCATTTACAAAGTTTTCTGATGTTACAAAGGCAAGCTGACATGTTTTTAACTGATTGGCAATTAATTTCTTTTAATGTTAAAAGTCCCATTTTACCTATTTCATTGTAATTTACAATTACAAGTTCTCTCAGACATATTAAATTACGTATATATATCAGTTATACATAAATGTACTTAAATTATCTGCCCAATTTGAAATGCAGGGTTGGAATAAAGAACACAGGCACAATTATTTGAAAGTGGTGCAACAGACAGTGTTAGTTTATTTCACAAAATCACAAATAATGCATGTGAAGTCCTGTCAGAGGTCATCACTGTGATAAATAGAAAGCATCAAAAAAGAGTAAAATGAAGATTGGAATGTGCATACATAACTGTTATGGTAGCCCAACAAATTGTTGCTTGGGAAAAATAGCTAGATAAATTAAAGGACTCCCTATGCATCTTTTATGTAAGCTCTGTTAGTGAAAAGTTCTTCCTAAGAACACATGTTAAGCTGTGTATTACCTAATCTAAACATTAATTTTATCACAGTTATTGTATGTTTATTTTCTATTTATAAATGTATGTACTGTCTTTTGTACTTGAATAAACAAAAAAGTAAAAAAAAAAAATATAAAAGAGTAGAAATTTTGTTGCAAAACAGGGGGATCAATTCACTAAAAGGGATGTAAACCCCATAATGCTGCCTGCTGTTTTTTGTGTTCCTGGTCCCTGGGAGTCCCGGCCATGTTTCAGACTGCATGGGCCCCTACGACACCTCACTACATCATGAGTGACGTTGTGGAGGTGTGCCCAAATACAGAAGTTCAGGCAAAGCAAGATACAGATAAATGTAGACATGTACTCTGTCAGACTGAGGTCACTTAATGTGGGGATCCCGCTGCATGTCCTAGGGTCACCAAGCTTTAATGATAGATTATGCATTGCCAATTGAGCTCTTTTATCAGGTGAAACTCACTAGTTTTGTCCCTGCACAATGTATAGTTAAGTTAATGAGATGACATGTTCATCTCACCTGCAACTAACTTTTAGTGAAAAGCTCCGAATTTCAAAATTCTAAATTTGCAAAGACGATAATGTCAGACAAAGTAGTAATATTCACACAAATGATGTCTCTTTTCCAAAAAGGCAGGTGCTTAGAGGAAGCTAAGAGGAAATATACATTAACAAAAAAAAGCTATGTATCAGCAATTTAATAACATGGGGCATTGAAAAAATTGTTGTTCAAAGGCACAAGTATTAAAGAGGCCGGTCTCTATTGCTGTACACCATGAAACATTGAATTACTATACTCATTGTAGAGTTGAGATCCACATCTTCCTTTTTATAGAGATATTATAATATCACTTAAATAGGTTGGATCTCAGTTGTCATTGTATATAATGTCTACATTATGACAATGCACAGAGAACAACATGCATCCTACTAGCTGGATTATCTAGAGATCAGTGCTTATGACATTTCAAAAAATAGTTTTATGTACCAGTTTAAAAAATATTTTTACATGTTTATAATCATTCAGTCTTTAGTTTCAGGAGAAAGGGTAAAACTGAGTGATGCATAATAATGTTTTTCACACCTGGTATGTGTGTAACAGTATGTGTGATCTTACTATAGACAGACAAGTCATCAGATTTCACACAGGATGCATTTGTTAGACTTTTATGTCAGCAGCAGAAGAAAGTGAGAGTCATGGATCTAAAAATACATATATTTATATATACTCAAAGTTCACTGTTCACAATTCCGTAGTGCTTACACAAATGCAGTGTACTTGACAGTTCTAGATGATTCTATCCCTGTAAATGTGTGATATGTTGTGAAAACAGATTAAGAAAATCATGCTAAGGCAGACAGAATACATATAACTATGGTGAGAAAAATACCAATACATTGCAAGTATATAAGTAGTTCTGTTGCAAGAACTTTCCCTTCATTTGCTTTAACAAAATGAGACAGTGTTGCATGTTGGATTCCACAGAATATGTTCTTGTGTTGAAAATGGGAAGAAGGCAACATTTACATAAACCAAGCAGATGTTTATCATCAGTTCTTTGTTAATATCACACAGCTGGAAAATGAAGATATTATTTATGGAGATTGAAATCAGTGTCAAATGTATTAGTAAATTGCGTATGTAAAAAGTCTGACTTGTGGTGATATGGATTAGCAACTTTTATTGGAAAAAATATGGCATTATCTTACTTCTTTAAAAAAAAATGGTGTTTTATCCAGTCATTATTCCTGAAAACAAGATGGCAAATGCACAGGTAAACTTTCATTTTGTGATGAAAACTATAGGGTTATTTAACTAGCTCAAATGTGAGTCAAGCGATAGGAAATAACAGTATTGCGGAGGTCAATCTCCCGCCCTGCAAAGTGCCGGGATTTATAAAAAGGCACAATTGCTGTTAAACGTAACAAATAAAGATTGCGTCTTTTTAGACTTCTCCCAACAATTTGCAGAGCGGGAGTTTTTATATATGACCCCCTCGGTGTCTGCCATCAAAAAACAATCAAAGCAATGCTAATTCCCTCACATTTGTCTATTTTGATGAACTTGAACACTAAACAAGTGGCTAAACCTATGGCTATTCTAATACAGTCTAACCCAATTAAATTGACATTCTTAGTTGAGAACCATACAAATATGGCTAGAAACATCTAGCCAAGTATTTTGCATTTGTTGTGTAAGCACTGTATAATTGTGAACAGTGAATGATCACATCTTACTTTGAAATATAATTGTATCTGTACACATGAATTCTAGAAATGCTATTAACAAGAATGTATAAAATGAATGGAAAATACTTAGCCTATGGCCTTGAGAGAATTGTATTTGCATAAGCACATAAAAACATACCTGAAAACATCATGTATACAAGAAATAAGCAACAAGGTATGTGCATGCTAATAATTAAAACAACTGTAAAAAAATGGAGGTTGTTATTCAACATACCTGTTCATACAGTTTATCTCCAGTAATGTCATCAGGTATTAACAGATGTTAAGGCCAATGCAATCCCAGGGTAAACTGTGGGCTTGGTCTGTGGTGTCATTCCTAGAACAAAACGGGGTCCATCCTAATAACAGCTGGCTTCAGAAATATCAGGGCTTACTCTACACTTCAGGGCTGCACATTAGGGACACATTTGATCCTTGTCTAGGACCTAAGTTCCACAAGCTGTCCCCCTTCACCCCCAGGGTACTTTTCTCCCATGCCTTTTATGTGGTGATTTCTTGGGCCACCTTTTGTCTGCCCACTAGGCCCCTTTTTGTGCAAAGCTTCCTTGATGTTGCCAGTACGCCCTCCCATGGGTTACCACCTGTTCTTTGACTTTTCTTCTTGACTTTTCTTCTTTCCCCAACCCCTCCCCTGTTATTCACCTCTTTAATTTAGTAGTTTTACTCCTTGTATAATGAAAAGTTTATTATATAATTTTATGCCTATATATTATTGAACAAAATGTATCAAATTTTAAATGATGAAAGATGTTTTTTAAAATGAATAAACTATCAATCGCATATCTGGTGGCATTGTACATCTTTATCATTAATTAAAAATAAAATATTAAAAACCTTACAAGAAGTAATAGACCCTAACATTACTTTGACACCTCAGCTATTTTTATTCCACACTGGATTCCCCAAGGTAGAAAAGTATAAGAAATATTTTTTGATAAACATTTTTCTTGCTGCGAAACTATGCATAGCCAGAGCATGGAAAAACTCAACGCCACCAGTATGGACAGAGGTTGTGACCCAGCTAGTATTTCAAGCTGGGTCAGAGAAAGCTCTATATGGCATAAACAGCGAAGTGTATCAGAGAGTATGGATTAACCTGCCAAAGATTAGTGGGGGACCCTTGGGCGTTGTACCTGAGAGAGAGCCTTCCCCCTCCACCACCGCCTGCACCGCAAGGGAGAGACTTCCCCTTTCTCCCACCCCTTGACCTCTCCTCTACTTCCTCGCTCTCTCCTCTTCCGCCTCTTCGACGCGGACGGGTGGGGGGAGAGAGAGTGACGATAGCTGCTATGGCAGCATGGTGAATTAGAGGTGAAAACCTTATTTTCTGTAACCAAATATTAGCATCCTAATAATTCTCACTTTACTGCACCAGCAACAACATAATTTGAGCAGCAGCTTACTCTTTAGAACCAGTACATCTTGAGTCTGCAAGGACTTTTTCCGTGTACACCCCATGGACTTTGGGGAAAGCTGTATCATGGATGAATAAGCACATGATGGGCCTAGATAGAGGGTGTGCGCAGCATACTATATAACAGACATAATATGGACAAAAGTGGTTCGGTAGAGCATGATCAAAGAGGGCAGATTTATGCTGAGCCAAACTCCCAATGTGGTCTTAAAGGGACTGTCTAGTGCCCAAAATGCCTACTCCAAATGTTAATACATGTTAAAGTATTTTTAAATTACTTTCAAATGCATATTTTAGATTTTGCATTGCTTAAAATTGAAAATTCTTACACTTAATTGAAATTGCACATTGGCAAATGTTCATGACGACCCATTTTCAGTTTTCTGCTTCAGGCTTCTCAGGGTTTTTTTTTTCCTCGGCAGCAACCAATAGTTATTTGAATTTGATTTACTGTTTCCCTAGTGATGTCATCAGACAATGTGTTGCACTAATGGAGATCCGAGTGTCTATATACTAGGCAGTGGTCTTCAAATTGCACCAAAGTGAGTTTGAGGACTAGACTGATCCTTTAAGATAGTCGTGGTCTGTGGACTGAATTGGGGGGTTTAACTTTGTTTGTTGGTGTTACAAAGAGAACTACTGCAAACTAACAAATTAAAGATGCCAGGATTCTATTATTCTCTAGAGTATTATACAGAAAGATAAATAACGTCTGTGAGATATTATGGTAACCAGAGTCAATCTGGTCTCCAAAGATGTGTGCTGCATTGTCAAAATGTGGGTTGCAAATAGCAACATGTTAATGTTTGTTCTCTGGATGTTGTAAAGCAAATAATTAAATATACATCATATGGTCATGTAAAAGATCTAACAAAGCAGGCGATGAGTGAAATGTTCCTAAAGTATTCTGCAGGGCAGTCTGCCAGATTACCAGGAGATCTCTGAATTCTGCTCAGAGTAGTCTTCCCTGGCACAGTATTTAAATGAAACTGAAAGTTAACATTATTAATTCTGGCATTGCTTTGATTTCCCCTATATGTTTCTTTGATACTGACTTTTTCAAGATTCAAACTCAATCATAAAAATATATTTCACAATAGGGTCCATAGAGCCAGATCTACCACACTGCCTGCACCGTTATTTAATTGTCCATAAATGTCAAGTGCATGAAAAGCAAAGTTTTTGGTTAAACCTTAAAATATACCTTATATACTATAATAGTATATATACTCAAAATTGGTGAATAATACTGAGAGTACTCACTAATGAATGTACTCATTAATACAAATTTAGCAGAATCTGATACAATTATATCACAGTATATGCACTGTACACCATTTTTACTATAGGTCATTTAGAAACCCACAGACCAAATGTTCACTAGGATAGAATCATCAAGCTCTATTTTCATTGAAATATTAATTTTCAACATAATCCAAATATCAATTTTAGGTTTTGCCCTTTTAAAAAGTTACATGATAGAGTAATAGTAGTGCATGGGGTCTCAAAATGTATAATTTTATTTAACTACATTATTAAAAAGTAAGTTAATTCAATAGATGGCTCTCAGAATTATTCACCAACCTTGAGCAGTGAGATTTGAATGTTTGTATAGCACTCATTTTGACAGAATCTCTAATACATTGGATTTTATACTCTGTGGAACAACTTTTCTATTGGCCGAATATTTATTGATGAGATTAGTGAGGCAACACACAATTTGCTGCATGTATATATATACACACACACATATACATATATATATATATATATATATATATATATATATATATATATATACAGTCCAAAGTACTAGCACTCTGCGCAACAATCGCCATTCATTATCAAATGCCTGGGTGTAGCTCAACATCAACAATATATCGAGTCCAAACATAAAAATAGAGGATGCACTCACAGGTCTTTAGATGTCACCGTTTAATATCCACATTCTTTGTTCTTCCACATTTTGGATATTAAACAGTGACATCTAAAGACCTGTGAGTGCATCCTCTATTTTTATGTTTGGACTCGATATATATATATATATATATAAACTAATGCATTCTAAGGGATTCCTTTCCTTGCACTGCAAGAGCCTTGGGGGTCATGTGACCTCCTGATGGACCAAGACAGCATGACTCACAATTGAGAAAATATTGGTCTTATGTGAGCAATACCATATTATGTTTGAGTCTGGTTAACTATGTACCTTAATGAAGACCTAAAATGACTAATCTATACATGAAAGAATAAACTGTATATCTCTAAAGCCCTAAATTAAACAATTTTAGCAGTGATTGGTAAAACCACATCCTTGACCATGGGCACAATCCCAGAATAGGGTGACCTCTCGTCTTGGATTTTTTATTACTCGTACCCTAAGAACTTGAAAAAGCAGAATGTATTTGTGGTATTACTGCAAGAGCTATGGCGGCCTAAGAGGGCTCAATAATGTACTTTATTTGTATTCTTTTGTTGAAGTATTTCTATTTAAGTTGTCCTCTAACTGGTTAACTTTACATTGTTTTTTCATTGCTTACACTACTATGGTGAAATACAGTGTTATTGATTCACAACATGGAATTTATAAATACTAGGTTAGTAATGGTGAAACAATTTAATACAATTACTTTTGTTTCCCATTTTTTATTCATCTGTTACTGATAAACGAGAAAGATAAATGCCAGCATTTCATTGTTGTGTCAGGATGATATATGTTATATGTTTTAAGCTTTTAGGAACTGGAAGCGACCAACGCAGTTTATTACTAGCCAAAAGTGAGCACAATGTCAGTAAATTTTCCAGATGACACGTAATGGTAAAGAGCCAGTTATATATATCAGGTAACTTAGTAATGATTTTCCTTATATATAAAAATATATCCTGTTTACAAAACACCTCAGATATTTGTGGTCATAGAATAATAAGGAATCATTAGTAAGGAATATGATATGCCTGGAATGGATAAAAATGAGCCTTTAGTGGTTTGTTTCACTAAAATGTTGTGTTTGTAAAGTGGTATTATGAAAATCACCATCCACTAGGTGACAAAACAAGATAGACAGAGAATTCCACCTGAGCTCAGTTGTTGAGTGTGTAGCTATACAGACACACAGGAAATCAGAGAAAGGCGTAGTAAGCTCTTAGACCCAGGACTATAACAATCATGGTCACAAGGATTGCAGATGTGAGTGGCGGGCCAGGTTGATCCCTGTGTCATTCTATATGACGTATAAATTTACAAAAATAGTTACCAATTGGCCATAAAATCACTACAATTCTTCCGGTAATGCCCCACTTATAGCTATACCTTAAGTCATGCCTACAACATAAAATTCTCCCTGTTTGGCCATTTAAATTGGGAGGTATGGTTATGTGAATTGACCAAAGTATAAATAATTACTAAACTATTAAAGCTTTAGCCCTTTTTGCTGACTTGGCCACTTTTAAAATGTTCTCTTGTCATATTTTCTACAGAACATATCATCTAGATTGTAAGCTTTGCCCATACATTGCCCGTAGTCCATTGCCACATATTCATTTTCATTCCTGGCCAAACATGACTGCTAGAAATTGGCAGAATCAAGCACTGATTTCATTGTACACAAAAAGGAAGCAACATGGTGAATATGAATAAACCTACATTTGGAACCATTAATCATCAGACCGTGGAGCACTACATGAATCTCTCTCAGAAGGGATTTTATATGCATCAATCAAGAAACTATACTTATAGGACTTTTTCAACTACACCAATATCATTTCCAGGCAAACATGTGCTTCCGATAACAATTCACAGCTAATTTATCTATTATTATTTATTGCTATTTATTTTCCATGCTTTTAGTTTTTGTTTCCAGATAATATAGGAGAATTTATAGACGGATCTATAAACCGTTCTCGCCCACCTTGATTTGTGTTGTCAGTTCATTGGCTTTCATTGCTATATACACTATGTAATGAATTAACGAGGTATGGGTCTGTAGTTTTAAAGGGGACAACAAGGTCTTTGAATAGAGGCTGTTGCTGATGGTGTTCTTGGTGATGGAAATGCTGGTGATGCTGCGGCTCATATAGTTGGGACCAGAAATGAGGATGGCAACTCTTGCATCTTTCTTTAAACATATATACTCTCCTGACTCCATTCCTTATGCTACTGTGAAGGGTAAGACACTATAGTTGGATTAGATGGAGGCTGTTATGGTTTAGCGTGTAATTTGTTGCGTGCAGCTCAATTGACACATGCAAACATTAATGAGAAATGGTCACCAGATCGTCTCTCTCTGTTACCAATGAGTGATGTTTTGTGAGATGGAATCTGCAAAGATAAAGTGTGAATTTCTTTTGAATGGTGCACTATCACTCCACCATTCAAATAACACTTGACAAATGGCCTCTTTAAGAGTTCACGCCAGGGAATAAATGCCTATATTTTAGCACCACTGCCAATATTTTTATTTTACTACCATTTAAAAAACTCTTTTAATAAAAAAAAAATCAAATAATGGTAATGTATATGTAGTAACGATATTTTGTAGATCGAAGTGCTTCATAATCTATATATATTGGTAAATGGATAAATTCGACACAAAGTGTTTACCAAGTCAGCAAAGATATTCTCATAAAAGTCTTAAACCCAGTAGTATAGTGTGTGCCTTAGGGTTTCTAATGCCAGCTGCCACATTTCCCAGCCATCTGCCAAGCATAAGATCAGAAGCTTGCTCTGAACTTCTCAATTATCCTGACTAATATACAAAGATTCCAAATGCCAAGTGCTTTGAAAGGCTCCGATGCTTTGGTTGGAAGTAACCTGTTTTGTTGAGTGCTATAGAAAGTAAAGAGGTTAAATAATATTTTACATTTTAAGTTACTAAAATCTATTTTATACGAATTTTGGAGAGATAGGCAACATTTTTAAGACTTTAATAACTGGTAAAGTAGTATAATAAAAAATGAAAAGCTAGTTCCTCAGGTATTGTCATATTCTGCTTACTACATATGAAAAAAAAAGGAAATTACAATTATACCTAGTACCTCAAATGTATATATTAATATACACATACCTGGAAACTTTCTGGGTTTGACCCAGATGTTATTTGATCAACAGCTGATTGTTAAATTAAATTGTTAAATTCATTAATGGCAAATCTCTTTATGGACAATGTAGTTGTAGAAATCCACTATGCCCTAACACCACATTTTTGCCCTTTTTCTCTCTATGATAAAGTAGGTGGTGTCTGTGCAAATAAATTGATAATAACCATATTCAGTGGCAAAAAATATATGGATTGTAACAATCCCAATCGGAATAGCAAGCCAGTAGCTCTTTGGACCATTTCCTAAGACAGATCTTTGCTTCTCTGCTAAACAGTCCACAGTCACACCCAGTCTTCCTGGGTTAGTAAGAATGCAAAATAATGGGTCTACATAAACATTTTCAGTTCTGTAATAATAGCATAGGAATTTTGACTTTTCATTTTACCAAATGAGTCTTCAAATATGTTTTTTTAAAGTATTTTCTGAATCGAATGATAATGTAGTCACCTCATTGAGATGATTACTGGAGATGTGGACACTTGCATGACTCGGGACATAATATAGCAAATCAAACCATTCTGACTATGCCCCTAAAAGCAGGAAGACCCAGGTAACCCTATAGTCCAGAATGAGCAGGTATTAAGCAGGTATTTTTACAAGAAAGTTTTGTAATAAACACATATATTTTAAGGTGACCTGATCTATATGAACTGTGTATCTGGAAACCCTTGCATAGTTTTGTTTCTTTCTTACGGTTACCAGTTGGATTAGTTTTGGGCCTTTTCTCATCCCCAGGGGCGTCACTAGGGTTGGTGTCATCCGGTGCGGAAACTCATGGTGTTACCCTCCTGGATTTCCTTCAATACAATGCCAAACAGATTCCTTAGTAATGCCAGTTAGATGGCCTATTAACTATGCCACACACAGGAGCCTCATAACTATGCCACACACAGGAGCCCCATAACTATGCCACACACCGGAGCCCCATAAATTATGCCACACCAGAGCCCCATAAATTATGCCACACCAGAGCCCCATAAATTATGCCACACCAGAGCCCCACTATTTATGCCTCACCTCTGCTCAATTAATTATGCCACACACACAGGTGCCCCATAATTATGCCACACAAAGAGTCCCCATAATTATGCCACTCACGCACAGGTGCCCCATAATTATGCCACACAAAAGAGTCCCTTAATTATGCCACACAAAAGAGTCCCTTAATTATGCCACACATGGGGCCACATAAATATGCCCCACACAAGTGCCCCATAATTATGCACACATGGGACAGCCATTAATTATACAACACACAGGAGCCCCATGAGGTGGCAATTGTACAAGTCTAAAACAATACATATCTATCCATACAGACATCTCTCTCTCTCTCTCTATAACAGCCAATTTGCCCAATTATATGCCAGTATCAATTTGTCATTAATAAGCCACAGCCAATTTTCCCATTAATATGCCAGTATTATTGTGCCAGATGGCAATACCATTGTGCCGTTAAGATGCCAGTATTATTGTGCCATTCATATGCCAGTAATATTGTGCCATTCATATGCCAGTAATATTGTGCCATTCATATGCCAGTAATATTGTGCAATTCAGATATCAGTAATATTGTGCCAGTCAGAGCCCAGGAATATTGTGCCAGTCAGATACCAGGAATATTGTACCATTCAGAGCCCAGGAATATTGTGCCAGTCAGAGCCCAGTAATATTGTGCCAGTCAGATACCAGGAATATTGTGCCAGTCAGAGCCCAGGAATATTGTGCCAGTCAGAGCCCAGTAATATTGTGCCAGTCAGAGCCCAGGAATATTGTGCCAGTGAGATACCAGGAATATTGTGCCAGTCAGATACCAGGAATATTGTGCCAGTCAGAGCCCAGGAATATTGTGCCAGTGAGATACCAGGAATATTGTGCCAGTGAGATACCAGGAATATTGTGCCAGTCAGATACCAGGAATATTGTGCCAGTCAGAGCCCAGTAATATTGTGCCATTCAGATACCAGGAATAGTGTGCCATTCAGATACCAGGAATATTATGCCAGTCAGAGCCCAGTAATATTGTGACAGTCAGAGCCCAGTATTATTGTGCCAATCATATGCCAGTAATATTGTGCCAGATACCAGTAATATTGTGCCATTCAGATACCTGTAATATTGTGCCAGTCAGATACCAGGAATATTGTGCCAGTCAGAGCCCAGGAATATTGTGCCAGTCAGAGCCCAGTAATATTGTGCCAGTCAGAACCCAGGAATATTGTGCCAGTGAGATACCAGGAATATTGTGCCAGTCAGATACCAGGAATATTGTGCCAGTCAGATACCAGGAATATTGTGCCAGTCAGAGCCCAGTAATATTGTGCCATTCAGAGCCCAGGAATATTGTGCCAGTGAGATACCAGGAATATTGTGCCAGTCAGATTCCAGGAATATTGTGCCAGTCAGAGCCCAGTAATATTGTGCCATTCAGATACCAGGAATAGTGTGCCATTCAGATACCAGGAATATTATGCCAGTCAGAGCCCAGTAATATTGTGACAATCAGAGCCCAGTATTATTGTGCCAATCATATGCCAGTAATATTGTGCCAGATACCAGTAATATTGTGCCATTCAGATACCTGTAATATTGTGCCAGTCAGAGCACAGTAATGTTGTGCCATTACCCTGCCCCCTTCCCCATCACTTACCTCCTGGCTGCTGCTCCGTGTCCCCCGCCGGACGTCTCCATGTAGTGTTTCCTCCTGCACGGAGGAGGGAAACACAGTCACCGGATGTGACATTACGTTACGATGCGGCTGCCAGGGGAAAAAAAGTTAGGCAGCGCGGTGTGGGGGGATGCCGGCAGCACAGGTGTCACCCCTGCTGCAGATGTCACCCTGTGCGGTCCGCATCCCCCGCACCCCCTCGGGACGCCACTGCTCATCCCTTTATATGTATGTTACACTTAACTCTATACGTTTTTAAGGTTGTCTCATCAGGCATCACTGTTTCGTTTTATAATTTAGACTCCAAGTAATATCAGAAAAACAGGATTTAAAGTGCTTATTTAGGGATTTGTTGGTTTGTTAATTTTTGTTTTATTTGTTTGTGGTTTTTTTGTGCCCTATATGAGTTGTTAAAGTCTATGTTCTGGTTGGAAAATGTTATTATAAATCAGTTTATTGTCTAGAGTAATATTCTTGTATTTTAATGACCATAAACATGTACATACTGAAAAAATCTGTTTTTAAATGCAGAAGGTATATTTATTGTGAGGAAGTCATATTATTAGAAGACCTATCCCCTGGGTGTGGTACTTTAAGAAGCTTTATTCTAAAACATTTATAAAACTTCTCCCAACCCAGGGATCTAATATTTAATCTCAGTAGAGTCCTATTATTTCTTAGCCTTTTAGCTTGAAAAGAAAAGATTAACTCTTGTATACCTGCATGCACATAAACACATTGCTGATGTGCTAGCTATTGTGACACGTCACTGTTATGTATGTTCATTCATTGTGTTAAACTATTTATATGTTTTGATAAAAGGGAGCATCTGTTGAATCATATATTTTTAGTAAATGTTTATATTATTTCAATATACTTAGTCCAAAATAGGCATCCTTTAAGTTATTCATTCCGGTGTAATTAAAATTATGTTTCCAAACGGCTCTTGAGGCAAGTAACTTGAGAGGAACCAATCCCTTTCAAAACAATTAGTGCTTCTGTGGACTGTGCAATGACTCAAACAATTAGGAATTAGACATTAAGCACACACAGGTACAAGTGTAACATTATCCTAAACAAAACATTACCCATTGCTTCCATCTATCTTTCCAATGTATCTCTTTTTCCACAGAGCATACTGGACAGTTAATGCAGATAGAAGTTGCTTGCTGCAATCAGTGTCATGCACAGTACCAATATGTATATAATTAGATTTTTTTTAACCCTTGCTTCCTTTAGGTATGCAAGGGTCAAAAAACATGTCCTGCTTCTCCTAAGTAAATCTGACATGTATCTTATTAAATGTGTTTTGAGCACAAACGAGCGCCAGTTGCAGACCAGACCGGACTAAATGCTTTCTGGGGATAAACTGCCATGTATTGTTTATCTTCAGACTAGGGGCTAATGTTTCACTTGTGATTCTTTAGCAGAAGCACAAGTACAAAATAATATTTAGTTGTACATTTATGGAATACTAATACTCATCAGGTAACGAAACACAACAAATATAAAACCAGAGATGCACTGCCAATTATCGGTCAGAGAAATGTTACTAATCATATCACTTTTTATATGGAGCTTATTGTTTATATTGTGCTCAACTTGTTTCAGACATCTGTCCACCATTAAATCTTACAATAGTCCATATCAATAAAGTGCTATCATTTATTACATATCTAAAAGCATACACAAAAAAGACAAATTTAATCAATAACATCCAATTAAAATATTTATATAAAAACTTTTTAAGAAAAACACTATAACATTTAAAAAAATAATGAACATGTTAGAAGCAACCATTTAAATTATAACATTTAAAATGAATGGGTTTATAACTTAAGTTTGTTCAATTTGCTGTGATATTTGCTATACTGTTCAAGGTTTTTTTTTTTAATGTTCATTCAGCTCATATCCAGATATATCATAAACTGAACTGCAAATCTGGGACTACTGACAGTTTTGTCAATATCAGTGGTAACAGTAGGTTCCCAATGGAATTCTCTGACTGGCTCCAGGAGTTGCTAGGGATCACAGTTTTTTACACAGAGCTGGAGATAGCATTGTAGGAGCATCAATCCCTAGAGGAAAGCCTGCACAAGATAATTAAGTCAAAAAACTAAAAAATAAAAACATTAAAAAATGCATTGTCACCTTTAATGTGTAATTATTTTCCATGTTTTCACATCTGTGTATGAAAACAACAACCAAATAACCTAAGGATGTTATTGCACCAACCATCATGGAGCTTTTCCTAATATTAAACTGGACGTGGAATAGTCTCACTTTGTGAATTGTGTTAAAATTCTCATGCTTATGTTTCATTTTAATTATTTAACCATAAGGAACAGGTCCATGTTTGGAGTTAATGTGACAAAAATGGTCTATCATACATTAGCTTTATACATCAAAGTATTAAGCAACACATGCACTTTCTCTCTAATGGCCAAAACTAAATCACCTGTCACTCAATATACACTGTTTTTTTATTTGGTAAAATTCATTGTTTTGAAGCCTGTTTCCAATTACAACAGAAGGTCCCTGGCGATACCTCAGCCCTGTATGATGGATGATTTAGATATTCTATATTATACTAAGAAATGCTTTAAACCATAAGAACTCTCAAGATTAAACATCTTGCTAAAATACACACAGGCTTGTGGAAAAACAAATTAGGATCATATTCTTACAGATTATGAAATGCTGTGGATTGTTTTTTATAATTTTATGCATTTTGGCATGCTGGTTATTGGATGCTTCTTTTATACATACAGAACTGACATTTTCTACAACGTAGATTTAATTACTTTGTTAGCCAAAAATAATCTCGGCAATGCAAGGATTTTGTAGACCTGACATTCATGCTAATGTGATTTCTTTGTTTATCACAGGAACTATAGCTTAGAAAATAAAGAAGTAATATCAAAGGATGGCTGGCACTGCAATTTACCAACAAAGGGGCATTAACAGTGGTTGACACAGATGTCAGGGTGGTAATGATCAATGCTCCAACAATGGCTTTAATATCACTTACATTACATGGACAAAAGTACTGGGAAACCTGACAATTGTACCAACAGAGATATTTATGACATTGTATTCTGAATACAGAGCCATTAATATGTAGTTGGTCCTCCCTTTGCAGCTATAAAAGATTCCACTCTTCTGGGAAGGATCTGTGTAACTTTTTGCCCATTCCTCCAGTAGAGCATTTGTAAGTTCAAGCACAGACAAGAAGGCCTTCTTCTTGTTTACAGTTCATCCCAAAGGTGTTCGATGGAGTTGAGGTTAGGGCTCTGGGTCAAGATATTACACACCAAACTCATCCAACCACGTCCTTATGGACCTTGCTTTGTGAAACCGTGTCACAGTTATGCTAGAATAGAAAAAGATCCTTTCCCAAACTGTTCCCACAAAGTTGGAAGCATAGCATTTTCCAAAATGTCTTTTATGCTGAAAAACTGGAAGTAAGAGGCCAAGCCCAATGCCTGAAAAACAGCCCCATTACCCCCCGTACAGCCCCATACCATTCTGTCCTCCTCCACCAAAATGTATAGTTGGCACAATGCAGTCAGGCAGATAACATTCTTCTGGCACCCGTAAAACCCAGACTCACCCATCAGCCTTCCATACAGTGAAGCATTTCACTGCTCCAGAGTCCAGTGGTGGCTTGCTTTAAACCACGTTCTCTGATGCTTGGCATTCTACTTGGTGATGTGAAGCTTGCATGCAGTTGCTAGGCCATAAAAACCCATTCCATGGTGCTCCTGCCGTACAGTTTTTTTGCTGATATTAATGACAGTGGAAGTTTGAAACTCTTCAGCTATGAAATCAGCAAAGCATTGGTGAGTTTTACCTACCACGAGCCTCAACACTCGGTGACTTTACATGGCCTTCCAGAGTTTCTGCTGTTCCTAAACAATTACCAATAATACCACTTACAGTTGACCTTGGATTAGCAGGGATGCATTTTCACAATCTGAGTTATTGCAAAGGTGGCATCCTATCACAGTGGCACACCAGTGGCAATGGGTCTGAGTGAAACACCTGGATTCAACAACTAAAAGGTGTTCACCAATACGTTTGTCCATATAATGTATGCTTTCATTTTTCAATCAAAAACAATTACCCAGCTGTATCAGGATCTAAAAAGGTTAAGTTGCTCTGAAATTATTAAGTAGAAAGAAGAAGCATCTATTTCAACATCACGAGTTAGTTGAAGCTAGGCAGCATTTTATAAGGTTTAAAGAAACAGACATTTTGTTATCTGCAAAGTTGTAAAAATATTGCAGCTGTATTAAAAAAAAAAAGTTACCCCTGAACAAAGTGGCGCTCAAATAGTGATAGCTTCAGTGCTCAGGAGCCAACAGCATCAATAAACAAAAATCTTTCTGAAGAACAAAGACTGTAAAACCAATATTTTTTGCCATCAGGTGTAGTTAATATCAATAAAACCTTTTCTCAGCATCATTCGTTCAACATCCCTCTTTTAAACATTTACCACAGCAATAACAAGTCATATGTTCAATTAAGAATATTTATACCTAAGGATGCCCTATTAAGTGGGTACAACGCGTTAGGTTTTTCGCATAAGGAATATCTCCTCAATAAGTGTAATATTTATGAGTGTATACTAAAAAAATTGTGTTTGTATATACCTGTGTGTAAAAAAAATGTAAGGACGTGGTCATTAGTGCTTATAGCAGCCTGCAGCTGAAAAACTGAGGAGGCACAGATCTTATTTGTTACAACGTTCTCTTTTATGGTTCAAGTAATATAAAAATATCTAAATGACTACAATGGTACTGTGATTAGAAGCTGTGACAGTAGCTGGCAGAAGGGAAATGAGGAGTTCTATTCTATGTACTGGGATTGCTAAGTACCTTCCAAGTATAATCAGGATTTTCTATCCTCCATTACACTCATTACAAGTCTTGTTAGACTAGTGCTCAGTGCTGATCTGTATCTTGGTCAAAACAACTGTTGCTGATTAACTTTAATTGCCAGTAATGAGGCCAACCTGCTTTTAGGAGGCTAATGCCATCAGTTCATTGAAGCGTCTGTTGTGTGGTGAGCAGGCACAATCTGCTAGCCATTTACTTATTGCTAAAGCCAGCAAATTACTTCTTGTGTGGGCCAAACTGGGGAACATCTGATGACTTACAATAATGAACAACATTTTACCAATGAAGCAGAAACAAATTGCAAAACCACAGGCACTGGAATAAACACAGAAATTATTAGAATACGCAGGCAGAATTCATTGGATTAAACCCTTTTTATAGGGACTACATTCTTATAACCGCCTCTTCTTCAAGCAGCAGTTAGCAATAGCTTAGAAATAATTAAGCAACACTTATTGATCTGTAATCAATAAGGAACAGATCTAGTGCTAATACATTCTCTCCCACCCAATAAATTAGGAGATCCTAAAGAAGCACTCTGATTTATGTGAATATACACAATGAGGGGGGATGTACAAACATATATGTGTTCAAAAAAATACCATTTAAAAAACGAATAAGGTCTGTCAGCACTCACTCTTCAAACGATGAACCACTCATCAGTGAAGTGAGGTCTTCATTTTCACCAAAGTGATAAACACACCACTTGATTCAGTGCTACATGGTTCACTAGGTTTTTAGGGGGAGGGCAATAATAAAACACACCCAAGCCTTCGAGACCTAGTGTAAATCAATCAAATAAAAACTGAAGGATCATACAGCTCATTTAACTTGACTAGATCCTTAATTAGAGAGAATGTTTTAAACACTCATGCAATTTGCCTGGCAGGAATGATTTTAATGCACATTATACATTTACCAACATAATAAGTATGAGTAGAACACTACATAAAGTAAATGATATGGAGTAAAATGTTGGAATGACAAGAACATACAGGCGATTAAAGGAACTCTGTCACCTAAATAGTATATGCATTGAGAGTGCAGAGGAGAAAAAAGTTTACATTGTGTTTTCAGGCTTGCAATAACAAAGATAGAATTAAAAAAAAAACAAACATGACTGAAGGTTCTCTTATATATGACATCACATTATGAAAAGAAATCATGGTAGATTTTTGCTATCTCCCAGGACATTTAGTTTGATGTAGATGCTAAAAGGATCACATCACATCAGCAGGACCAAAAAGGAACCTATCAGGATTTTAATTGTAGTGTCCTCGATGGATCTCCCGTTGGGATGGTTGTAATATCCCTTTAGGTCTACACTGATCAGAAGACTCAACTATCTCACTAGGAGAATCTTCTAATCAGAAGGTCCTCCTAGTTCCCCAACTAGTATTTTATAGACTGGCTCCAAGTTGGCCCGAAATGGCTTGGTCTGGTTGGAACATAGCTGGGACTTAAACAGCAGTAGGAAAAAGCTATGTGGCTTGACAGTCATGGCAACCTGCCATTGACTCACCTAGGAAGTGAAGGGAATGGGGTCCTGAATTTCTTGAGGCAGTCACATAAATAATGGTTTATGCTCTATATTTACAAACAAAACAGTGTTCAGTTGACAGAATCACACAATGTGCAGCACAAGCAAATATGGGATACAAATCTGCCTATAGTTTCCTCTAATATCAGAACAGAGATAGTAAGAACAGTGGTAGAACAACACAACTTAAATGATGTATTATTGAGTATATTGCTCCTTGCAATTTAAAAAAATGTGTGGTCACTTGCATGTAGTAAAGTATACTATCATTTTACTGTCATAAGTTATGATAAGAGTCATAGTGTATTGTGTGTAATAAAATACATATGTGTTACTTACCATAAAGGGATATGAATGAGTACCCTTTGTGTGTACTCTCAAAGACACATCATTATGGTGGTCAATTGGGAATAGATCATCATCATCATCATCATTTCATTTGAATATATTCATTCCACTATGTTTAATCATGCAATATTCAATGGCATTCAATATTTTAAGCATGCAATATTGGTAATGTTGCATGGCACCCTTGGGTGCAGGAAAATATGCGCTGGGCACTAGAGTCATATGGCAAAATAAAGCCCACTGACTGCAAAACCAGAGAGGACTGCGGTGAGGACCCAAAAAACTGTTATGCAGGCATGTTAGGCCCACCTAAAGAATGGTAGAATTATTTGTGATAGAATTCTTCAACAACACCTTGTAAAGGTAAATCTCAGATACATTCCTCAGATATTAAAAAACTGTATTCAGCCAGCTGGTTTATGCTAAAATATGTTGTGTCACCCGATTGTACTATCCTAGTTTCATCAGATGTAACACTACAAGAAAAACATCTCACTTAACATCCAATCTCCTTTATGTCACTTTTGTGTAACAGGCAGGGTCATCTTTGCCACAGGGCAGTGCCCACTTCCCTTAGCTCCTTATCATTGTCTCTTGTTTATCTTATTGACAATTACATTTGTCTCCTGTGTGTCACCCTATTGGCCAGCTTTTCTTAGATCTCACCTTTAATTCAAATTGCTTTTCTCTTATTCACTCTGAATTCCTTTACCTTGTATTGGCTGGTTTCCGCATGTTTCCTCCCTTTTATTCATGTTTCCCTCTGCCTGTGCAGAGAATTTATGCAACAGCTACATTAGAGGAACTTTATTTTTAAGCCTTCAGTGCCAGATGGAGGGATTAGACATCCTTTTGGCAATCAAAGGATGGGATTCTGCTATTGTAAACATATAAAATATGAAATATTGGTAATATTAGATTAACACTAATATGAAATGTGGGGCAGTGTGTGCACCCCTGTTTTAGGGGGTTTGATTTCACACTGCAATGAGGTCTCACTCTGTACTGCTAAAGTCTAAAAACTATTTCACATGTATGATATGATAAGGATGGTAACATGCAGGGCCAAGAAAAAGATGCTTGCTCTATAACATTAAAAATAGCTCTGGTAACATGCTGGTTTATGTATAAATCTTGTTTTCGAAATTACTGCATGCAGCCTCATTGTAGGCAAAATATATTTATTTACAATTTTACAGCATTATCTTGTTTTATAATAAAACATATTTGTCTCAATAGTCATGTTACAGACATGTGCAGCACATTTACAGTTTGCAGAAAATCAAACGCCAACCATTCCACATCTGCTTGTCATTGTCAGCATAACAAATGTTAAACATATGAATACATACAAGTACTGTAACTGAAAAGAACAGTTCTACACTAATCCTTTTTACAACAAATTATTTAACACATCATTTTTTTTCACCTTTCTTTTTTTGCCATGCATCCATTTTTGGATTATGGCCAACACAAATGACATTAGTCATCAGTGTTAACCTAAATATGCCACCATGCCACCAACACTTTTTTGTCTGCATGGAAGTATACTTCCACTATCTTTCAACATATGTCAGTGAATGTGCACACCCAATTAGATATAAACAAATATCTGTCAAGAACAATTGTTTTACATACTTCACAGCACACTTACATATTAACCAAGCTAGTAGTGTTCCATGGGTTTGTTTTACAAATCATTCCACAAAGCGGGAAGGTGTTTATATGGATACTCAAAAATAACCCGTGAGAGACACAGCTAAGTGTAAAGGTCACTTCCTATGTTGTTATTTTAATTTGTAAAATATATAGTCAATTTGGAGTGAACATTTAATTAACACATAATTATAAATGTATGATTAGATTATTACAAACTGTGTGAGTTTGAGGAGATGTTCTGTTGGTCTGGCGTTAGTATGAATGGAGGATTAATTCACATTGTTTGGATTTGGGACACTCTAATTTCAAACTATGGAAAATGTTTCCTTAATTTTTTCATTTCAAATTTCTGGCAGTTGGTTTTGGTCAATAGTGAAAGTTAGTTTTGGTCATTCTTGTAAATGATAGATAAAGTGACAAATTCTTGGTTTCAGTGCTCTAAACACAGATGGTAGGTTATGGTAGGTTAAAGTAAATATAAGTAGGAGATGAAGTTTTATCCTAACTAATTTCGCACTCCTCTCCCATCCCTCTCGACAAAGTCCAACCCCTAGACTCCCATCAGACTTACCTTCATGGAAAGCAAAAAAAAAAAGCTACTTGCTAAAAAGTGAAGGGAGTTCCCGGTGATGTCCAAGTCACCTGTAAAAGTGGAGAGTTGCACTGAAATGACCTTGGCAGCAGTCATTTCATAATGGGTGTTACTTAGCAGCCATGATAAAATTACTGCACCCATTAAATAACCTTGGTAAAAAATAGATTAATAAAAAAAATCTTTAACAACTAGGGCCAGGGGCTTCCAAAATAACCCAGGACCCCTATTTAATCTTGGGGCCCAGGGATTAGGAGGGATGCCACTGACCACCCGCTTTATACCAGGGCCAGGGGCTGACATTAATGTCCTCACCTCCCCATATGAAATATATGGGAAAATGGATTGTGCTCTTGGTCCTGTTAATAAAACCTCCTTTTAATATATGGGGCAAGGGCTGGTCAAGTGCCCCTGGTTTTCCCTATTATAAGTAATTCAGACTAGAAAGGTTCCCAGCACCCCTCATGTAAGTTGGATCAGGGGTCCCATCAATAAACCCCTTCTCCCCCATCTGCTATGAAATATGGGGTGCTTTTAGATCAGTCCGTTACTTTTTTAAAAATACCTTTTTCGGACACAATTTTTTAGAATAGGAGTATTACTTTCATTTGTGGATTGTCCCTTTCCTTAGGACAAAGATGAGGATCGAGGGTGTCAGTAATAGCGTTGAGCGAACCCTGATTGGTTGGTTTAAACCAACCAATCAGAGTGCTAGCCATTTTAAACAGAGTGGGAAAATTCCAAAGTACTTTCCCACGCTGCGTAAAATGACACAGATCACTCTGATTGGTTGGTTTTCAAACCAACCAATTAGAGTGCTAGCCATTTTAAACAGAGTGGGAAAATTCCAAAGAACTTTCCCACGCTGTGTAAAATGACACAGAGCACTCTGATTGGTTGGATTTCAAACCAACCAATCAGAGTGCTGTGAGAGGTAAATTGAGAGACTTACCTGTCAGTCTCTTCATTTACCTGTCAGAGCACTTTGATTGGTTGGCTTAAACCAACCAATCAGAGTGCTCTGAGCTTAATTGCAGGGCGGGGCAAGGCTTTATAAGCCTTCCCCCGCCCTGCAGAGCTCAGTCTGCATGGGGCCCTCCATGGGCGAAGATGGATTCGTTTTAAACCCACCAGTGGATTATTATTTTTTTTGCGCTCGAAGAAGAAAGCAAAAATAAGACATCAAATGGTAAGTATGAAATGTTTTTTTTTTTTTTTACAGGTTAGTTTATTGCGCACCCACCTCACTATTATTAGGGTGAGGGGGGGTACGTAGGAATTTTTTTATTTGGGGGAAGTGACTAGGGGCTGGGCACCCCTAGTCACTTTATTTGTGGTCCCCACCTGCCACTCATGGGTGGGGACCGGGGGGGACACTAGGTCCCCCCCCTCATTATTATTTTAGGGTCCCCACCTGCCGGCAATGGGTGGGGACAAGGGGGGGGACATTTGGTCCCCCCTTCATTATTATTATAGGGTCCCCACCCGCCGGAAATGGGTGGGGACCAGGGGGGGACATTAGGTCCCCCCTCACTATTATTATAGGGTCGGAACCCGCCGCTCATGGGTGGGGACCGGGGGGGACAGTAGGTCCCCCCTTCATTATTATTATAGGGTCCCCACCCGGTGGCAATGGGTGGGGACCAGGGGGTGGGACATTAGGTCCCCCTCTCATTATTATTATAGGGTCCCCACCAGCAATTGGTGGGGACTGGGGGGGACATTAGGCCCCCCCCTCTTTATTATTATAGGGTCCCCACCCGCTGGTAATGGGTGGGGACCAGGGGGTGGGACATTAGGTCCCCCTCCCATTATTATTATAGGGTCCCCACCCACCAGCAATTGGTGGGGACCGGGGGGGGACATTAGGTCCCCCCCCTCATTATTATTATAGGGTCCCCACCCTCCAGCAATGGGTGGGGACCAGGGGGTGGGAGATTAGGTCCCCCTCTCATTATTATTATAGGGTCCCCACGCCAGCAATGGGTGGGGCCCGGGGGGGGACATTAGGCCCCCTGCATTATTATTATAGGGTCCCCACCCTGTGGCAATGGGTGGGGACTTGGGGGGGGGCATTAGGTCTCCCCTAACATTATTAGGTTCGGGGTCAAGTTCGACCCCGAAACTGGACTTTTTTTTGGCGTTCAGCAGAACTCGCCGAACCTGAACATCCTGGTGTCCGCTCAACTCTGCTCAGTGATCATCAAGGAACTTATTTCAGGAATCACTTTATTCTACAAGACACCATTTGTGTACTAGGGGGGAGGGGAGGGATTAAGCCAGTTATTTTTTATTTTTAGTGATTCATACTCCCCCTTACCTGGGTAAGTTAGAGATATAGAAGAGAAGGTAAGTATGGATGTTATTTAATTTTTCTTTGTATTTATTTTATGGGAGCCATGGACATTTGGGGCAGCCCCTGACTCCATCTTTTTTATATGGGGTTTTTAGCAGCAGAGCCTGGGGCATTTGGCCAGCTCCTGTGCCCATTGATTTTATGGATCAGCAGCTGTTAACAATCTTCAGAAGAATATGCATCATAATTCCAACATTTCGTTGATGAAATCATAGTAAAGCTGGTGACATTAAAATGCAATATGCATTACTTACAATACTTGCCTTTAAATGTTGCAGGCTCTCTTCCAGGGATTGTCTTTTTGTACTAAAAATGCGTGCCCTCACCCTCTGTGAAGGGCTCCAATACAGATGCACATATTCAATGTTAATGTGTAAGACAGTGTTTACTGGTTTGCAAATCAAGAGGACATGCTTTCTCATTCAAGTGTAGTACTGTGCCCACTATGTGCTCCAGGACATTTGTCAATTACACCCTAGTAGTTGCTTAACACACTCATAACTCAAAAAAAATTCTTAGTTAATAATCATTTTAGAACAGGTCCACGGTACCTGAAAGAGCTCCTGACACCGTATAGTCCATCTCGTTCACTTTGGTCAGCCAATGAATCCCACCTGTCAGTGCCCAGACAAAAGACAAACTCAGGTTCCTGGGCATTCAACCATGCCGCCGCCACATTCTGGATCTCTTTCCTTTGCTTAATTAGATTGACACCATCCTTACAGACATTTTTTTTTTTTTTTTTAAAGCTAAAGACCCACCTCTTTTATCAGGCATTCAGTCAGCTCCAATGACCATCAGAATCGCTTAACTTTTATGTTTGTTTATATGTATTTTTTAACCCCTTAGTGACAAGACATTTTCACCTTGACTTTCCCTTGGTGACAATGGCTGTTTTGACATTTCTAGGGTGTTTGTGTTTAGCTGTAATTTTTTTCTTTCTCACATACAGTACCCACACAAATTATATGTTGTTTTTATCGTCATAAGAAGGGCTTTCATCAGATACCATTATGTTCATCATATCTTATAATTTACTACAAAAAAAATCATAAAATATGATGAAAAATTTAAAAAAAAACACTTTTTCTAACTTTGACCTAAAATATAATTTACACAAATAAAATCATTAAAAAAGACCCCGTCTAAATAGTTTCTAAATGTTTTCCCGAGTTCAAAAATGCATGTTTCCATATTTTTCGGTATTTTTTTGCGAGTTATGGGGCAAAAACCAAAAATAGTGTTTTTTGTTTTTTTCCTATATTGATCTTTTGACCCCAACCCGAACCCAAAATTTAACCCTAACACTAAATTTAACCCCAACTCTAATCCTTATTATATCCCTTAATATTTTTTAACTTTAATTAACCCTATCCCTTATGCTAAAAAATATTTGATTTTAACCCTATAGGCTAATATAGCTAAATAACCTGTTTTTAATTAATTAAATATTTATTTTAAATATTTCCCATTGCAATGCTACTAAACTACCACTAGGTGCAGTCAAGTAGCATATTCAGAGCGACGGAAGTGAAGTTACTTTCACTTCCGAAGCTCAGACCGGCAGAGGACTTAGCCATATTGACGGAGCAGCATGCTCCGTCAATATGGCTCCCCACGATCGCTCCGTGGGGCGATCGTGGGGGTCCCGAAATAGAAATTTCGGTGATGGCTATTGCCTCGATGTCGAGGCAATAGACTAGCACTGTTAAAGCGGTTTTCGCGATCGTTGATCGCGAAAACCTCTTCGTTCAATGCAGCACGTGCCAGGCACGTCCTTTGTCGTTAAGGGAGTTTCTCCCAGGACGTGCCTGACACGTCCTTTGTCGTCAAGGGGTTAAAGTGTTTTGAGTCTCACAGGGAGAAAAGAGCTATTAAAATTGAAAATTATTCTTATAACAGAATGTGAACTTCTGTTATAGTACACGTTTCAATTATGGTTTTGAATATTGGTTTGGGTTTTACAAACTCGCATATTTCAAAGGTGCCTTCAATATTTTACAATGAAAATTATTGTATAATTACCACATTGTCGCTGGCATTAATCCAGGCAACACTGATTTTAAAATCATTTTAATCTTCAGATGATTTCTTTGTGATCGTCATTTGCTTTCTTTGTGGTCTTCAGATGCTTTCTTTGTGACCAGAATTCTTTTCTCATTTGGGCCTACTTTCTAGGCTAAAGATGTGTTTAACAAAGCAGTCTTTCATACCTAGGGTTGCCACCTGGCCGGTATTTTACCGGCAGGCCGGTAAAAAATTGGCATCAGGCCAATGTTAAGTCTATGGAGACAATACCAAGGCTGGTATTTTTTTGAAGAAAAGGTGGCAACCCTATTCATACCACCACTTAAGACAGATTGACAGTGGAATTTTTTTTTTTATGGGGGGGGGGAGGAATAATTACAAGGTTCAAATACATTTCTAGACATAGTGCAGTCTGTATATATGTTCAATGAGCCAGGAGAACAGTTGTTGCATAATATTAATAAAGAGTCATGAATCTTCACTAACACTTTCTTGGCTATTTAGAATGACAAGATGGAGTGTGTATCTTAGGGTCTTTTCTCACTGTTTGTAATATTAATCATTTTGGTTTCATTCTTGAATAGTGTTAAAGAACTTAACGTACAAAACTTTACTGGAGCTACAAGAAATTGCTTCAAGACTAGGTAATGATTTGTTAAAAATGTTATTCTGGTAGACATGTTACTAAATCACTGTGTTCTTTTTAGTATGAACACTGACTCTTTTGATTGTGATGACACACATAGTCTGGACAATGCGATATCACTCCTTTTGGCTACAAGGACAGTCTCTGTGTTTTAGAATGATCTGTACCAGCACTTTTTAGTAAGTCTTACTCAATTTACAATTAGCTATGGAAAAACTTAATGGTGCAATCATTTTCCACCAAGTTTTCGATTTACCAAAAAACTAGGTAAATTCATGGATTCATCATATTTTCCCTTAAGTTGGATTTATTGGACTAATATACAATTTTACAAGCAGTTCAGGTGGTACCTAAGTTGGGTCAACATTGATTTACAAAATGGTTTAATAAATGGGATGCAATTTGAGAATAACCATATAAACATGTATTCAAATAGGAAATCGTGTTAAATAGTTTGTTTAAATATTAAAGTACTAAAGCACTAGAGGCTGAATCTTTTTTTATTTATTTATTTAACTTTTTTACTATGTGAGTGATGTGATCGCCATTGGTTGCACTTTCAGGTAGTTTAGCATGGACATATGTATATACCTGTTACTAATACTGATACTAGTAAAAATGTATGGATGGTATGTTTAATAAATACTATGGCTTGTTTACTATATACCTTGTGTTTGTCATTGATGTCCTAGGGGCTGTGGTTTGGATTATTTTCTTAGCAGCTCTGTACAAACTACTTTCATATAGCCTTATATGTGTTAAGACTATACTCTATTGTAAAACATTTTTACTTGACGGAACATCTTTAATCTGAGTTACTGACTAGATTGTTTAATTGTAGCAACTAAGGCACTTGTCCAATGGATTTGCCAAAGGTTATATTTTGGTCGGGACAGGAGGAACTTTGGCCTCTAGTCTGGGAAAACTTCCTTTTCAATAAGGATTAGTATATACTATCTGATGAAAAATAAAAAAAATATATAATTTTATCATTCGTGAACCACGTAAAGATAAACATTTTTAAAACAGTAGATAGCAATACATGGGGTTTGTTCATTATGGTTAAAATTTGATCCTATGACAGTATCTATGTGATTAAGCCATTCATTGAACAACATTCAACTATATATTCACCAAATTCCCCTGAAACACAATCCCACAGTTGGATTAATTTGGATCTACTAATAAAATAAAACATGGCAATTCTATGTATAGAAATACCTATAGATCTTCACCTATAAGTTGGATGAATAAACAAAAACAAACAAACATAAGAAACAATAATATATCATATAAGTTGCATATGTGTAGAAATGTTGCTATAGTAAATTTAATAGTAATTTATTATACTCCCAATATTATAATCTACAAATGAGTCAAAAAGTGCTAAGTAACTGCAATATGGTTAAAGGAAGTGCTAATAAGATAAATTTAAACTTACCATAATTAATCATAATAATGTGGACATCTGAACATAGCACGGACTGACATACTGCCAAAAAAAAAACTAAGAACAACACAGGGCAGAAATTGCTAAAGGTACAGCTTATTGAGCAAATAAAGTTTTTTATTTATAGTTAAAAAAAAACTGGAATGTATAAAGTAAACTGCCACTATAGAAACATAACACTTTCTTGGAAAAGAAACAAAGTTATACAGACTACTTCTTGCTTCTGTAATAATATACAGTACAGAAAACGTTGATTATTTAATTTCAATAACATTCTTATGAAACAAATTCCATGGCATGTAAATATTGACCAAACTGAAATAATTTGGTTAAAGAACTTTATCATTATTCCCAACACATGGTTATTTATCTTACAATCAAGCACTATTCACATGAAGCCTTGGTAAAAGAGCAGTAATATTATCGCCAAATGGTTTACATCATTGTGTCAGAATTCTTTTTGTAGCATTCAGGAGAAAGAATGGATCAACGGATGAATAGAAATAAAGGGATTTATTTTAACATATAACCCAGGAAGCAATCGCATAGACACCCTCCTGCTATGATAATAAGCACTTCAGGAGTCCCGGAGCACCACAAGGTAAAGTAAGCATAGGAAAGTAAAAAAAAATGGAGAACTTAAATGGAACTGCACATCCACGGCAAAGAGTTAAAACTCAATTAATTTCTTCTCTTCCTAATAAAAGAAGGTACAGATAGGGACGGCTGCCCACAATCCACTAGGATGCATTTTGTGCACTCATTTGGTTATTTTGGAGGAGAGATTTCCTGTTATACATAGTGTAGATATGTAAGGGTTGCACTTCTTCTATACCACACAACTTTAAATATATCCCAATACAAGAAGTCATTAACTTTATGCCTTTGAAAAGTGGCAACATTTTTTTTAAACATTCCAATCTATTGCGAGAGGTAAGATGCTCCTCCAGGTAGGGATTGAATCTGAAAGGTAGAATATATACGGATTATAAGGATTATGTAGGAAATTATTTATATTTCATAAAGGTTAAATAACTATTCAATAGGTTACTTCCCTGGACGGAATATTTGGAGAATGGGAGATTGGAAGAACCTTTATGTCCGAAACGTGTGTCTGTGGTTGCTGTGTTGTTCGTGTAGAGGACACCTGCCAGGCAATTTGGATCTGAACTGCCCTTATTGGTGATGCCAGTCTGATATGCTAATGGAAAAGTTTCCTCTGTAATGGTGAAAGCGAGCAAAGAACTCTAGGTTAAATCCTATAGAGCCGGCTATTTCAGCTTTTGTCCATTCTCATTAAGAGGAATCCCAGGTTTTATTTTTTGTTTCGAACAGTGATGATCAATCTTCACTATAATAGCACATTTGAACAAGTTAAATGCTGTACCATTGTAAATTTAATATTAAAAATAAGATTTCTCATAGAGTGATTTATTGTAATGATTTGTATTGTTACATTATTGTTACTTATGTGAAACTTGTAAAGACTTGTATTACTGTAGCTCTGATAATCATATAAACTCAATACATATAATTTAGAAAAACAGGAGTATCAAGAAAGGTCATATTATAATAGCATATTTACAGTAATATAAGCATTTTTAAATTTTAATAAAATATTTAATATTATTTCACGTTACTTTTATTTAATTTCATGTAGCCAAGCCCTGAAATAAGTTGAAGTTCTCGCCAAAGAAGACTCTGGGGAGAACCAAGGCTACCATTCAGGCAGCCAAACTCCAATTTTCATGGCGATTTAAGATCACTTTGAGAGCTACTTGGACCACCGAAGTTATACCATTTTGTCTGAAACTTGGAGCTCTGATTTTCTCGACCCTTAAATGTTTTAGAAGTCCACTGAAGAAGTTTAATCATCTCTCCCTTTACATAGCAATATAAGTGCCTCTCCATTTGAGAAATGGTCCACATGTATAAGACAGGTGTTCAATAAAGTCTGACTGACACTTGACCAGAGAAATCTGCTTTGGCCACTGGTGATTTCCTTATGCTCTTGATGACATTTTAATCTGGCTCAAAATGACATTCCCTGCCAAAATAAAAGTAGAAAGATCCTTTTGTTTCTCTTTGCTTGACAAGGTGATATCTAGTGTATCGCATGTTGTGATTGATTGATGTTAAGGGGATATTTTTTTTATGTGAAGTAATGACCAACAGCAATAGGTTACCTGGTAAGCATGTAAAACTAGAAAACCAAACTGTGACTTCTTAGTCTGATACATTGGATCATGTGTAATGTATCTCCTCAATCTATAACTGAAGAACGAAAGAAAAGAATGAACTTGCAGGTGTAGGAAACATGTAGGTCATTGTGACGGGTTCTCATTTGAGAAAGCCTTGTGAGGTCATTTACTAAGTGATCAGGGATAGGCAAAGTGTCTGTACAAGAACACCAGTGTCTGTGGCGAAGTCAGTAAAGGTCCATCGAATGTTCTTAAATTGTCCAGTAAATATCCACCATGAACACTGCTAGTTATGTATAAAAACTCCCGCACTGCAAAGTGTCGGGAGTATTATAAAATGCGCAATCGTCGTTCGTTATGTATAACAGTGATTGAGCCCTTTTTTAAAACGCGCGACACTTTGCAGTGTGGGAGAGTGACCTCCGCCAAACAGATATTTCCGATCACTTGACTCACATTTGTATACCTGTACACTTGCAGTGTGGGAGCAAGACCTCCACCAAACAGTGTTCTTCTTACATTGGCTGCAGTGGTGCACTGTTCTCTGTCACAACCCAGAAGTGCATTTGTGGCGGAGACGATGCAGATTTCTGAGTCTGCTTTTTACATAGGCTCAAATAGCACCACTATTTTCCACTATCTGTGAGTGCTCCATCTTTATACATAACCCCAAATGTGTACAGTAAAATCATGTATGTAAATAATATATAAATGCTTTCCCAAATTATCACTCTGAGACTTTTACAGGTTTAACCCCTTAACGACAGATGACGTGCCAGGCACGTCACGGCAAATCGAGGACTTGCCGACAGGTGACGTGCCTGGCACGTCATGCACTAAACTGAGTTCTTTACTCTAACGGTGTTGCTACAATGCCTCTAGGTAGAGGCATTGTGCAACACCTCCCAAATGTGCAGGGGCGCTCTACGATCACTCCACGGAGTGATCGTAGCAGCCATTTAAAAATGGCTGCGCCCACTGCACACATGTGCTTAGAAAGCGAACGATCGTTCGCTTTCTAAGCATCTCCGGTGTTGTTAAAGTGCCTCGCCAGCGAGGCACTTAACAACACCTTCAGGCTGCCCAGAGCCGATGGTGGTCGCTCTCCTGAGCGACCCCATCGGCTCAGTAGAAGGGAACGCTGCCTGTACAGGCAGCGCTTCCCTTCTAATGGCAAGAGCATCGGAAGTGAAAGTATTTCACTTCCGATGCTCTAGGGGGAGCCAATCGATGCCGGCACAACAGGTCTATGTGATCTGTGTGCAGGCATGTATGGTAAGTGCTCTGATGATATTAGCAAATATTGCCTTTGACAAGTATTGATCTGCCTCCCTCACCTTACTAGTTATAGTAAGGGAGAGAGACAGATCAGATAAAGTAAAAAAATAAAATAAAATAATAAAAAAAATATTTAATAACATTTTAAACACCAAGGGCTTTTATAAAAGCCATTTAACCCCTTCCCTGCCATTGATCGCTGTGTACGCAGTGATCATACATTTTTTGCTGTCTGTGCATTTTGCTGTCTGTGTACGCAGTGATCATACACTTTTTGCTGTCAGCACATTTTTTGCTGTCTGTGCATTTTTTAGGGGTTCATTTTTTTTACTGTAATTCATTACAGTATAAAAAAAGCTCTTTTAAGAGAGATTAACCCCTTTCTTGCTGTAGATCACTGCCTAAGGAGCGATCTGACGCAAATGCAGCAATCTTGCTGCAGAAGCATTTTTAAATTTTTTTAAACTTTTTTATTACACCCGTCACGTGTTAATTATACCCGCTAGGGGACTACGTTTAACGTAAAAAAATTTTTTTTAGCTGTCTGACCGCATGTATAGCGATCAGTAACAGCTGATAAGTGACAAAGGCGGGTTGGCGTTTGCTTAGATGAGCATCACCATTCGTCTGGTTAGATCAATATTTGTAAATATTTGATCTGACCCGTGTAGATCTGCCTCCCTCTCACTTGAGTTTTAGTGAGGGAGGGAGACAGAGCTGTATAATGTAAGTTTTTAATTATAATATATTTAATAGAATTGAGACCCAAAGGCTTTTATAAAAGCCGTTTCCAGTATTTAACCCCTTCCCTGCAATTGATCGCTGTGTACGCCGTGATCTTACACAGCAGCACATTTTTTGCTGTCTGTGCATTTTTTTAGGGGTTATTTTTTTTTTACTTTGATTTATTACAGTATATTTTATTTAATATTCTTTTAAGAGCTATTAACCCCTTCCTTGCCGTATATCACTTCCTAAGCAGCACATATGGTCACTGCCTAAGCAGTGCATATGGTCACTGCCTAAGCAGCGCATATGGAGCAATCTAGTCGCAGAAGGATTTTTTTTTGCTATCAGCATTTTTTTTGTCAGACTCGCTAGGGGTTAGTTATACCCACTAGGGGATTACGTGTATTCCTTTTGAAGCTGTCTGAACGCGTGTATAGCGATCAGTAACAGCCGATCAGTGGCAAAGGTGGTTTGGTGATTTCTCAGATGAGCATCACCATTCGTCTGGTTCGTAAATATTGTTCTGACCCATATGGATCTGCCTCCCTCTCCTCACTTGAGTTTTAGTGAGGGAAAGAGACAGATCTGTATAACATAATTTTTTAATTGTAATAAATTAAATAAAATGTTAAAAAAATTGTGAGTCCCAAGGGCTTTTATAAAAGCCATACCCTTTGTATAGTGTAGTGTATTAACCCCTTCCCTGCCACTGATCACTGCACAGCAGAACATTTTTTCTTGTCTGTGCATTTTTAGGGGTTAATTTTTTTGTACAGTACTACAAAGGCTCTTATAAGAGCTATTAACCCCTTTCATGCTCTACATGTTCAAATTCCAAGTTTGAAAATCAAAAAGCGCACCTCTCAAATGTAGCCTTTCAACAACCAACAAAGCTGACAAAGCTATGCATGGGTGTTGTCCCTGTGCTCGGGAGATGTTGCTGAACATATATTGTGGTATTGTTTGTCAGTGACACATACCGAAATATGTGAATTTGTGTCTAAAGTACAATGTATGTGGGAAAAAATACACAATAAAATGACTACCACAAACTTTGACAAAGGCTGGTGGTAGAATTGGTGCATGGAAAGTGTTAAAATAACACCATTTAAAATAGCCTAGGGTGTCTACTTTTACAAAATATATACTTTTTGGCGTAAAATACACTGTCCTACTTTAAAAAAAAGTCCCAAATGAAAGATGGGCTCAGGCTGGCTACACGTCAATATTCCAAGTTGAAAATGCGCACCTTCACAATGTGGCCCTTTTAGCCCCCAAACAACCCAACAAACCTATGCATGGGTGGTATCCCTGTACTCAGGAGATGTTGTTGAACACATATTGGGTTATTGTTTGGCAGTGACACATACCAAAATCTGTGAATTTATGTCTAAAATACAATATTTGTGAAAAAGAAACACACAAAAATTACTGCCACAAACTTTGACAAAGGCTGGTGGTAGAATTAGTGCATGGAAAGTGTTAAAATACCACCATTTGAAATAGCGTAGGGTGTCTACTTTAAAAAAATATATGGGTTGATGGGGTAAAATACACTGGCTGGTTTCAAATATGTCCCAAATGGGACATGGGTGCAGGCGGTCTGCATGTCAAAAATTCAATTTGGAAAACCAAAAACTGCACCTACCAAATTTGGCCTTTTACCCCCCAAACAACCCAACAAACCTATGCATGGGTGGTATCCCTGTACTCAAGAGATGTTGCTGAACACTTATTGGGGTGTTATTTGGCAGTGACACATACCAAATTCTGTGAATTCATGTCTGTTGTACAAGGTTTGTGAAAAAAAAACACAAAAAAATTACTACCACAAACTTTGACAAAGGCTGGTGGTAGAATTAGTGCATGGAAAGTGTTAAAATACCACCATTTGAGATAGCCTAGGGTGTCTACTTTAAAAAAATATATGGGTTGATGTGGTAAAATACACTGGCTGGTTTCAAATATGTCCCAAATGGGACATGGGTGCAGGCTGTCTGCATGTAAAAATTTCAAGTTGGAAAACAAAAAACTGCACCTCTCAAATTTGCCATTTTAGCCCCCAAACAACCCAACAAACCTATGCATGGGTGGTATCCCTGTACTCAGGAGAAATAGTAGAATCTATTTAGCATGTTTTTTCGTTCGCTATTGTCGATGAGGAGAAGTTGTTTCAAATAAAAGTCAGGAAATTTGTGTATTTTTATTTTTTTTTACCATATTTTTTTTTTTTTTTAAATTATGATAAGATATGATCAAAAATATGGCATCCATAGAAAGCCCTTTTTGTCCCGATAAAAACAATATATAATATGTGTGGGTACAGCAAATGACGAAGAAGAAAATTACTGCTAAACACAAACAGCACAGAAATGTTAAAATAGCCATTGTCCAGAAAGGACAAAAATGTTTCAAAGGCTCTGTCCTTAAGGGGTTAAATGTCATTTTAAAAACAAATAAAAAACATGGAATGAAAAATAAACAAAATAATTAAATCAAAAACAATAGGTGAGGTAAATGCTTTGTTGTGGCAAACATCAGGTTTGCTTTTTTCCAGCATATAGCGCTCCAGGTGTGTCTTATGTTAAAGCTTAAACCATGCATCCCACTTATTAAATGGGGAAAACAAAAGAATCTAGTCTCCTTGAAGAAAGTATTGTTGTTTATTTTGAGTGTATAAATAACTACAATGCTGCTGTATTTTATTTTTTTTCCATTTTGTATGTTTAACCAACATATCCATCTGCAGCAACACCATCTGCACCCTAAGTTTTGAAAGCTGTGTCATTCCATCTGCAACTCAGATACTAGAAAATGCAGGCACATACCTTGTATTGTAAAAGCTAGATTCCCCAGCTCTGTGACAAGACACCCTTAATGTGTACCATTCTGTACTCCATTCAGTGGCGGATCCAAGGGGGTGGCAATGAGGCAATTGCCCCCCAAAGCAGAGCTGGGTGAGGGTGGTTCAGACAGGGTGCAGAGGTGAAGGTCCGCCCCCATCTGTTTGAGCAGTGCGGTGTGGATCACTGATGGGGAGGTGCAGGCAGTGTGTTAAATACACTCAGAGCTCAATCAGTGCTGCCTCTCGCTCCCCGCATGTAGGTTAAGAGAAGAGGGGCAGCTAACTTTAATCAAATACACCATAAGACTTCAGTTAAACACAGCTACAGTGACTGGTGGTTGAATTCTCTGCACACAGTATGGAGGTAATTAGGTCTGATTTATTTTTGTTTTCAGTTCCCTCTGAAGATTTTCTGTGTCTGTAAATTACACCTTTGTTATCTGCTATGTCTGCAGTATGGAACTTTGCCAGGCATTGAGGTTTGCTTAGCAATGCGATACCAGCATCATCAGCAGAAAGCAGAGAGCAACCATGACATTTTTTCAAACCAAATACCAGAGGCATTAGAGGAGGGTTAGGTAAGCTCTGTCTGGTCAGTCATGGACACTTGGCCTTCTGGGAGATGATGGGAGATGTAGTCAACAGCTGCAGAGAGGCCCAATCTTGCATATCTCTGCATGAAAGGATACAACACATAACTTCTTGGAACCAACATCATACATATCTACTGCAAGTATATTCCAGATAACAGAAAAAATAAGCTCTCCACCATGTAAACAATATCATTTCCAGACTTTCTTAAATGTTCTTAGATGATTACACATACATCTCTATTAAAAAAGCAGTAATTATATTTAATGTACTCTACCTTCACCCTATAAGTGCAATAAGTATTCAAAAGAAAACTTAACTGTAAGACATGGAAAGACAAATATAAAGATAACAAACCAATTACAAATTATTATTCGATATTTAGGTACATACAGGGGAAAAAACAGTGGTTACCTCCTTATGCGTTTCGTGCCAGTTTCGTCCCAGTGTTAGAAGGAGCCCAGTAGCTAATCAAATGGGAAGGTACACATACTGTTCAGACAGACATTGATGCAGAAGGTATTTCTTAGCAATAATATCGCATTGGCCCTTGCAGCTGCTGACTGGCATTCAGCACTGTTGCTAAGTCTGTTATCTACAATTACTCCTAAATCATTTTCATTAGTAGTTTTTCCCAGGGAGATACAATTTAAAGTATATCTTGAATTGTTATATTTTTTTCCCATAATGCATAACTTTACATTTGTCTATACTGAACCTCACTTGCCCAGTCCCACACTAGGTCCAAATATTTCTGCAAAGAATAAACATCGCAGTTAGTCTGTATTACCTTACCTAATTTTATGTCATCAGCAAACACTGAGACATAGCCCTCAACACAATTTGGGAGATCATTAATATACAAATTAAAAACAAGAGGGCCCAAAACAGAACCCTGAGGTACTCCACTTAATATCCTGGTCCAGTTTGAGGATTTTCTATTTACAACAACCCTCTGCATGCTATCTTTTAGCCAATTTTCAATCTAAATATATACATTTGGCCCCAAGCCTATTTCTCGCAATGTGTTACCTTTTGTGTGGAACTGTATCAAATACTTTAGCAAAAGTCTGAATAGATCACATCAACTGCCACACCTTTAATTATATTTTTACAGATTTCTAGATTTATATTTTTACTGACTTCTAGAAATTCTATGTTTTATAGTAACTAAACAGGACTCTGCATAATGATGCATTCACTGTCAGGTGTGTAGGATCAATTGTGAAAAATCCCAGCCTTGTGTTGGGAGGCATTATCCAAATGTACATATCCGTGCTAGTACCACAGAGATTCCGATGAACTATTGCTATTATTACTTGACAATGTTCTGCCAATAAATATGCCTGGAAAGGCTAAAGAGTGCCAATAATACTGGTGCTTGTTTCGACCTGTACCACAGAGACTGAGAACACTGAAAAGTCGCAGAACCCTTACCATGGAATGACAAAGAAAGCCCAAGACAGATCATTCCTCCCACAAGAAATACGTTGATGAGGTAAAAATGATTGAATCCGATTTTTGTTCAGTGGAAACAGTTCTCTTCAAAAGACATATAACATTCCTTTCAGTTTTGTTAAAAATGTGTTTTATTATAAATTATGTGTGACATCACTGTTGCCGAATCAGCTAGAGCTTTAAAAATAAATAATGATGAAGTTTTTATAATTAATTCTTTGAAAGCAAATAGTTTGTTACTCAATGACATTTCGATTTTCATACATAGTATAGCCATTCAACCATACATTGTTTCTGGAGAAATGAAAAAGTTTGGGTAAGATCATGTGTCACAAAAGTACATATGGGTTCACTGTAAGTCAAGTCAAATTTGACTTGCCTTTTTTCACCAACATTTGTCATCATTCAGCTCCATTTGGTGAACACAGATTTGCACCTGAGAAGGAGGAAAGAGATCTGCCAGAGCATTGTGGATCACGTACTCTGTTGTTTGGAGACTGTTAAGTACTTTAACCCTAAAGTACATTTGGATTTTAAAAATGTTACAACTAGTAATCACATGGTCGCACTGTAGGATAATGACATGAGACAACGATAGCATATCTGTGGGATGCTGGGACAGGGTGATTGCGTTATTCCAAGTAATAAGGTCACAAGACAGATTGTTGCATGTATGGAGTTATGAAATAGATAGGTCAAATTAAAAGTTATATTCATTCATAGATATTTTGATATCAATTGCTTCCTCAAGTGGAACATTTATGATAGACATTTCTGAATATACAAATTCTAGTTTTTATTTCATGGGCAATATATAATAATTCTACATATATAAATATTCTAACATATTTAATAACTCTTTATGATGCTAAGAGAGAACGCACTATATATCCCAAGTATATGCTCACCTAACCCACTGTGAAATAATAAATACATTTTACAGTGTGGTAAGCTCTGGTGTCACCAGCTGTGTGTACCCATCTCCCCCTCATGTCATGTATAGCAGCTGCTTCCAAATATTTATTTTTAATTAGTATATGTACTGATAACAATAATAGATTAAATTCATTAAATCTGACTCTCAGTCATGTGAATGATTCCATGATTTTGATATGATCCTAATAGCTTTAATGTATTTAGAGTGCGAAGGATGGTCTTTGTGAAGTTATGACAACAGACTGGAACAAGGAGCGCCCAAATAGGTTAATGAAATATATGAATGTAAGACAGCTGTACCCCCAAACTGAGGACTCCCCCAGCATGCTTTAAATATCACAAATACAACAAAATAAATGGTATACAGTGTCTCACTTCAAAAGTACACCAAATACAATGGTGATATAATCTGTCATAAGTCACACTGCTGAATGTGTGATACAGAAAGCACTAACGTGGCTTTAATAAGTTATATAGGTGGTGAAATGGCCCTTATAACTTATTATGCGCTGAACTACATCACAGTATAACATTATCCCCATTTCAGGAAGTGATCATGTCACTCAGTGTTTACATTAGATTTCATGGAGTGTGCACATTGATATTCCAATAAAGTTAGTTTAATTTTGTGATAGTGTGTGTATATAAATCCAGGCTAACATGCTGCTTACTAGCAAACTAGACAAGAAGTCATAGTTTCATTGAGCTATTAAAGCTAATAGTCCATTGGTACTGCATCGAAGTAAATGCAGTGATAAATGAGGCAAATTTTCTCCTGATTTGCTTTTAACCGACCTGATCGCAGTTGACTGATCTTGTGACTGTGTTGAATTAGGTGAATGTGTACTTGAATGTTTTAGTGAATGAATATATAACTGTTGTTGCTGTCAGTTGGCCTTTTGACTTATTGGCTCATGTTTGAAACCATCATTATTTGTCAACATGTTAGAATATTTTGATAGATGGACTGTGAGTGAGAATGTTCACTAATGGTTCATGAATATGTTATTGAAAAATCGATTGGCTTTTACATTGTATGCAACTGTTGAACCGAGCCTTAATTTTTGCAGGTTGGACTTAAAAAATTTTTTTTTAAAAAAGCTACAAAACATACTCCCAAGCCTACTTTAATATTTTTGTGAAATGAATAAATAAAAATGCACAATGCAAATTAAGTAGCAAGCTTTTAAAGGATGACAAATGTTTGTATTGCTAAATATTATTAATATAAAGTAGAAACATATGTTAACATTAACTTAGACTTCCAAGGCAAATCAAATAGAGACATAGTATTACATTAAAGTATTTTTAACATATAAGGACCACGTTTTTCTTAAACCAACCAAAATCAGTATAATGGAAATTATCTGGAGTATCTGTCATTTTTTATGACAGATGTATCATTTTTGTGAGTTAGTAATCTGTTGGAGATTAATGCTGATTTGTATTGACTGGTTTGGGCTAATAGGAATTTTTGTAATTATTGGAGTAACATAGATTATTTAGAAGTTTCTGACAAATATTCTTTTGATGTAAATAACTTTATACATAAGTGATGCAATGCATACATGCAATTGTCTAAAAGTGATACAATGACCTAAATAATTTTACGGAAGACATCAAGGTGGTTGCAAGCTGACCTGAAGCAAACTAATTTGTTCTGCAAGGGTGTGTTGCCATCTGGTGGTATATTTCATTAATGCATTGTACTTTTTTTTTGTTCTCAGTCTTTATGATGCTGTATACATATCGGTGTAAATATATTGTAAAATAAATGGCTATATTTATCGAAGCTAATAATATCAGTTATGGTTTCTTTTTTTTAATAAAGTTTTATTTAATTTCATAGAATGACTGCCCAGTTTTAATGTTAAAAATGTAACAACACTGGAATAAAGCTGTGCATATTTGAATAATTTTCTGCTGTGACGCCTCCCTATATTTTGGAAACAAAAAACTACAGCACAGTCTGCAGACAACAAAGCCACATCCTAAGCCTTTGTTCTAGCATATTCCTCGCCTTTGTAATGTTTCTTTGAAGCACTTTAATAGAGGCCACATCAGCAATATGTCTGTTCCTCAGGCTAAATGCTTGCAAGGCATCTTTTTTCAGATGTCTACACTCTGGAAAATGTCCCAGTCGCCAATATACAGCAAGCAGATTAAATTTGCACTACAAAACATTTCCCTATTGTAACAATTAGCTGAAATTTCCTGCTCTCTAATTCATAAATTAAATTCACTTGCACACAAATTCGTATGCCTCTCGGTGCCAAGTTAAAGTCTGCAGCCTCACATGGAGCACATCTTAAAATCTACAGCCACCGATCCATCATTGTATTGTGGTTACCACTTAGTCTATTAAATTGCTCTTTACAAGTTGGTCATAGCATTGTGCACTACGACAAGTTCCGCTTTATGAGAGAGATCTTCTAATTAGTGAATAGTAGAATATGCTGTTTAGCTTGGTTATGAGAGCATGTGGGATTTTATACTGTAAAAACAACAATAATTGTCTTCGTCTTTCGGAGTTGTGGGAAGTAGTTCACTAAATGATTTACTATAATGCCACAGGACAGGCCTGTATGTCAGATTAACCCTTTCTGCGCCCAAAGGTATATCACTTGTTGTTGCTGCTTACATAAATGATAATAATAACATTATGTCCAGAGCTTTAGAGTGTAAACAGAGGAGGGCTGGAAAGGTGGGCAGGAGGGTAATTGCCCCCGGGGTGCTTTATAATCTGTCTCAATGGGGCTGGGGTTGCATCACGTTTTACTTTTAAATTCCCTAGTTGGTAACACTGTCTATCATTCTACCCATTAGATGTGTCTGCCTTTCAATCTCTGTACCTTATCTGTCAGCAAATCTGTTGTGCATGTCTATGTGTGTCTGTCTGTGATAATACCAGGTGTGTTGATGAAGTACCACCAAGGGCAACTAAATAGATTTGCCCCCACCCATCCACCAACCCACCCCCAGCCAACAGTTGCCAGCCCTCTCCTGAATGTAAACATAAATGAATTTATTTAAATTATACTTTACACCATGTCTTCTTATTTAATAACCACAGTAAATGAATTCATTATCTCTTTAATGATTTGATTTTGTTGGAAAATGTACTTTTGTTTTATAATAAAAGGGGAATGGAAAGTTAGGGATAAAGCATATTCTCGACTACACCATGTTGTCCATTAAACATATGTCCTGATTTATCATTTCTTTCTGTGCAATATGTTTTATTTTGCACTTTCAATAAGCTGCATTTAGCAGAATTTAGGAAATGGTCCAGAATTGCATAAATCCATTTGTTTGGTGTAATTACTGCACTCCCTTACATCTAGGATGTGTAAAGTTTAGCCTTATAGCACACTGATCAGTACCTACAATGCTGCTACCCTTTTTAAATAAAAGTACCAAACACATGCAATCTACTTCTACCACACCTCAAAAAGAATTAGTGTTTAGCGTTACTAATTACTATACAATAATTAGTCTGATCTGGTAGAGCTATAGTAATTCTGTACACCGATACACAAACACATTTAGCTATTTTGTATAGATACACAGACCTTGTATAATTATATTAATGCGAGAGCATTTTTAATTTGGATCCCAAAACCTTGGTCAAATGCAGTTTTCAATGAAATTGTTTGCTTAATCGATTTTAAGTTTATAATTGAAGTCTTTTGTTCAGAAATAGGTTGAAACCTACCATCACTTAAATTTTACTTTTAATGATTGGGCGTCAACACTTTATGGGCAAAATGAAAAAGGTTACTATGTGATGCACTGTATAAGCGCCTTAAAAACACTGCAAGCATTTGGAAACAGTTAATGGTATCCACTACTGCAGAACCCAATTATCCTTCATTCTCAACCAAGAATATTTTCTATTAAGACTACAGAATGATGGCTCCACCTGGTGGTAAATGATAAGTCTGCGTGACTACCAATCTATGGAAGAAGGTGATGTCATTATTTTAGTGTGGTGAAGATGTTCCACTGTGAAGTCCTGGAAGGCACTTCTGCACAGCATGAGCCTAATAAAGAGTACAATCCAGACAGAGCCTGTATGTCTATAAATCTCTTATTACTAGTTAGGCACTGTTGGCTCTCATCCACCTGATTTTCCTGTGATTTATTAAGTGTTATGCCATGTATATGAGAATCAGGTTTACTGAAGAGTTACATTTACAGTCGATTATGCATACACAATAGCTTCTGCTCGGGTGGTTTGTTGCATCTTTTCATGATGACAGGGCTGTTACCCTAAAGAGCCATGGATTGGGTAAAGAAAGGAATTATTTGGTTAACCCTTTTTCTGGCCTCAGATATCACTGCACATGTGTAAGCAAGCGTCTGAGTTAATGTATTTGAGAAAACTCCATTTTGTGTTCTGAGTATGACATATGATTTACACTTAAAAAAAATCTCTAATATAATAATTTTCCAAGTACGGAAAAATCTAGGAAAAAAGGTTTTCATATTTTTTGTATTGTGTTACATTTTTCCATACTAGGCTTTATAACAAGCATTATTCAGGTTTACTGTTGAAAGGACTTGACATTATGGTCATTCTTAACTATAGTTAAAATGTAATAACAATAAAAACATAAGGGTCTATATAGACTGATGTGGCATACAATGGCGAATTCTCAAAATTCTTAAAATTTGGCTACTTAATATGGCCCGAAATTGACAATGGGGCCAATTCTCAGCTATATTCAGAAAATCAGCCTGGGGATCCATAGGAATCCCCATACTCAATAAGGGCCAAACTTTCCAGCAATTGGCTAAAACAGCTGCATTTTGGTTATTTCAAATCGCCATTAAATAACTGGTTAATCGAAATAAAACTATTTTTAAAAAATTACATTGGCTCAGAAATATATCAATAATCAATGGACGGTGAGATGCCCTTGGCCCATAATTAATGTATCTGGGGTCAGAGCTACTTGCCCTGACCACCCATTATATAATAAACATGGCTGGGACCTGGGCCAGTGCTCCAAAGCCCATGTAATAAATATGGGGAGCCAGGGCAAGGACCCTATTATAAATAATTTTAACGCCCCTGGCTCCCAGACCAAATAATAGATATATAAACCCTCCACGTCTGCCCAATGGCCCCCAGACCCAATATAATTAAATGAATCCCTATGACACTACTATTTGCGGCAGCCAAACATCTGAGGAGTTCAGTTGCCGAACTTTCGGCAGGAAAATCTGAAATAATGGCCAATTTTCATGCTAATTCTGGAACACATCATTGGCCTCTGTGGTCTCGAGTAGCCCGAATTTCAGGTGTAAGTACAGATGATCTGAAGTGATTTTCGTTGCAAAAATCAGAGCTACATGAGTAAACCCTTTAGTTCCTAACCAGAAAAGATATGTTGCCATGTTCTCTAATTTTCAAAATCCTGGGGATTTTGTAATTTTCCAATATCAAAGTTAATTATTCTAATTTTATCTACACTTTAAGAATAAAAGTGACCCTGCTGGGAATAAATCTGCAAGCCTGAGGATTCAGCAGATGCTGCAGTTGAACCTCATCAGCAAATTCTAAGTTTAACCCTATCTGTATCATCATTATAACGTATGCAGTGGTCACATGATGATACCCATTTCCAAACATTGGCTCCTTTTCACATTGGTGCTATAATTATTATCAATGGGGACTAAACCCTAAACATGTTTTTTAATAAGACAGAAGGCCACTTATGCCTCATTAAAACTACTTTTTAAAAGGTGCATCAATTGTACTTCTTTCTGTCCGAGACAGATATTTTTACATCAGTCCACAGATATTTTAGCCCTACTTTAGTATGTTGCAAACAACCTTATTGGTAAGGTTGTAATCCTAATTGGTTGGTCATTAAATTAATGTATAACCTACAAAATCTTTAAGAAACATGCTATAAAATATATTTTTCATTGAAAATGTAAACCTAATGGTGTAATCTGTGTACAGCTGGTGACCTGTGGGAAAGATGTGGCCCTCAAGGATTTTACCTAGGTAAGAAGCCCATGGGGCTTTTTAAATTTATACTACCTCATTTCGGTCCAGACCCTCTACTTACGCTTGTGTACAGTCCAGCACTCGGGTCTCTGAATTAATAAGTCGGATGATACTGGTGCAATCTATAAATGGGCCAAAGTGGTAGTAGGTGACTGATAAACATGCAATATATATTAGTATTGAGTATTCCTTATTTTATTGATTTAAAATACTTAAAGAAAAAATGTAGTACTAAGAAACAGGATGTAAACGAACAGGAAGTAATAAATAAGTTCTAAAATAAGCAACATATTATATACCAAATTAAAAAATAGCTCTCATTTAAAACACTTATATAAAACCCTATATCTTTGTAACATGTCTTTTTTTTAAATATGTGTTCCTCTAATCCTATACCCACCTGCACCTTGCCCCACATTATCCTTCCACTACTTCAGTGACATGGCATCGTACATTATATCTTATATGACACATTTGTATCATGCACATCTCCATATCCTGTTTCCTAAAGTCTCATAGCAGATCACTTATAAAATTTAATCTGCATAACCATTGCTGGTTTTACCTGAAAACTCATAAGCATTATATCCTGAACTATCGTGTAAAGGAGTCTGTCCTATTTTACAGGTAGCAACCTTATCTTATGTGTATTCATTTATCATGATAATCAAGACATTCTAGACTGTAAATAGAATTTAATTAAATTGAGTGGTACACAAGATGACAATTCCAGGTTCAAATAGCAAAAACATTGTAATATTTATCCTTCTGACAATATGAACGCTTATTTATTTGATACTAGCAATGAAGTTAAATAAGCTCTCAAATGAACCCATAGTTCTAAAAATACATTCTAGAAGGCCATACATATGGTCTCCCATCACAAACAATATCATTAATACGAAGAAAAAAAAATATTAGTTGAACTATAAAATGCAGGTTTCTTTCAGGATGCCATGTAGGATGATGGGAAATTGAGGTATCCAAATGAAACTGGTGCAATTTGCTTACTCTTTTGTTCATTTTTTGCACCATTATTATTATTATTATTATTATTAAACAATTGATGACATTTGCATTAGGTTAACCAAATTTCCCTATATGGCCCTGGTCAAGGGTATTCTCAGTCAGGGCCAATGATCTGAGTGAATGAGGTCTAAGCCAATCAGGAGAGGTTTTTTAATTCTCCTGATTGGCTGAGAATTCAGAAGCCTTTGCTGATTGGCCTAGTCCCTCCTGCACACAGAGCTTAGTGTAAGTGCAAACATTTGTGAAAAAATTGGTAATTATGGAGATCTCAGTGAATTAAAATATGGCACTATGATAGGATACCACCTTTCCAAGAAGTCAGCTACATATTCCACGGTCAGATGTAAGTGGTATTATTGGAAAGTGCAAGCATTTAGGAACAGCAGCAATTCAGCAATGAAGCAGAAGACCACATAAAGTCACAGGAGCAGGGTTACTGACACATGGTGCATAAAAGTCACTAATGCTCTGCTGATTCTATAGCTAAAGAGTTACAAACTTCCACTGGCATTAATACCATAAACTGTGTGGCATGAGCTTCAAGGAATTGGTTTCCATGGCCGAGCAGCTGCATGCAAGCCTCACATCACCGAATACTATGCCAAGTGTCCGATCGAGAGGTGTAAAACACACTGCCACTGGACTCTGGAGCAGTGGAAATGTGTTCTGTGGAGTAAAAAATCACAATTCGCTGTTTGGCAATCTGATCTGTGAGTTTTTGGGTTTAGAAACATAGAAACATAGAAACATAGAATGTGTCGGCAGATAAGAACCATTTGGTCCATCTAGACTGCCCAATTTTTTTTTTTTTGAGTACTTTTATTAGTCCCCCGTTCCCGGTCTTATAGCTAGGATAGCCTTGTGTCTATCCCACGCATGCTTAAAATCCTTGACTGTGTTTACCTCTACCACTTCTGCTGGCAGGCTATTCCATACATCCACTACCCTCTCAGTAAAGTAATACTTCCTGATATTACTTTTAAATCGTTGCCCCTCTAATTTAAGACTATGTCCTCAAGTTGTGGTAGTTTTTCTTCTTTTAAATATACTCTCTTCCTTTACTGTGTTGATTCCCTTTATGTATTTAAATGTTTCTATCATATCCCCCCTGTTACGTCTTTCCTCCAAGCTATACATGTTAAGATGCTTTAGTTTTCCTGGTAAATTTTATCCTTCAACCCATGAACCAGTTTAGTAGCCCTTCTCTGAACTCTCTCCAAAGTATCAATATCCTTATGGAGATACGGTCTCCAGTACTGCGTACAATACTCCAAGTGAGGTCTCACCAGTGCTCTGTACAATGACATGAGCACTTCCCTCTTCCTACTGCTAATACCTCTCCCTATGCAACCAAGCATTCTGCAAGCATTTCCTGCTGCTCTATTGCATTGCCTACCTACCTTCAAGTCCTCTGAAATTATTACTCCTAAATCCCTTTGCTCAGATATTGAGGTTAGGACTGTACCAAATAGTCTATATTCTGCTTTTGGGTTTTTACGCCCAAGGTGCATAATCTTGCACTTGTCCACATTAAATGTCAGTTGCCACTGCTCTGACCATTTTTCTAGTTTAGCTAAATCATTTGCCATTTGGCTTATCCCTCCATGAATATCAACCCTGCTGCAAATCTTTGTATCATCAGAAAAAAGACATACTTTGCCAACAAGACCTTCTTGGTTTGGTGGATGCCAGGAGAACATTACCTGCCTCAATGCACTAACAACTGTAAAGTTTGGTGGGATTCTCCAGATGCCCCCAGTAGACATCAGGGAAGTCTGGGTATGAATTAGTAAGTCTGGGAGTATATCAGCAAGTCTGAGGGACAAATTGACAAGACTGAGGTGCATATTGGTAGGGTCGTATTTAGTCTTTTAATTTTTTTCCTAAATTATCATGCAAAGTTTGGAGGGTCGTCTAATAATCAGGGTCATCTAATATTCAAACAGACCGTTTGTCTAATATTAATCTAAATACATTCAACTGAAGAGATGTGACTCACTCAACGTCCTGCAAACTGCAGAGAGGAGGATACTCCTCCATCTGATTCGCCTGGTACTGTTACATGAGTGTTTCCCCTCCCACCTCCCTAGCAAACTTAACACTGTGTAACAGCCTTCTCAGACCTGTCCCCTCCCTCAATGCTGGAGATTTAGTAGACTAAACTCTACTGGAGATTTAGTCGAATAAAACTAGACTAAAACTAAAACAATTCAGATGACTAAAATATGACTAAACTAAAATGGCCTTTTATACAAAATTTGGCATCAAAATTAACACTGCTCTATTTCTTGGGGAAATCTGCTGTGTGCTTTGTTCATTGTCAACAAAATGTTTATACATAGAGGTTGGAAATTAACAAAACATTGTGGGTCCTGTTGCGCTTTTCTCTTATATATGTTTACCCACAATGCAATGTTTATACTTCCAGAATATGCATTCTATTATGGGTGTGCATACACAACCCACATGCTGGAGTACCAGATAATTACATTTTATTACATCAAGCAGATCTTGTTATCCGTATTTTTGTGGATAGCAGGTCCAAGGTAACGCAGACTAATATTACGATAAGAACAGAGAGTGTGCATACACCATCTCATTAAACCAGCGACACGCATCACACAAAAAAAAAAGACACAACAGGAGAGGAATAATGATTATATGTATGACAGCAATTTGCTAGGTATTGACATGGGTGGGTATTGTGTTGTGTTACAGTTCAATATCATCCTTTGGACTTCAGTGATAGCCCACTTAACTATCTCAGCTTTCCTAGTGATCATCTCATTTATCTAGGATTATTGCACTAAATTTACTGTTTGGTTTTCTTCCAGAACTGAAATGTCAAGTCCAGTGTCATGTGTGCAATAGCTTTGTGCTGTGAGAGCTGAACAGATCCTCTGAAAGCTGCTTGCAGTTGATCTTTGGATAGTGCTAGAAATAAATAAATCCTCTTTAGCAGATCAATATTCATCCCATTTAATGCCTGACGTGAAACGTGCGGATTTGCAAAGTAATGCTGATGTACAGTCAATCGTTGCAAATGGGCATTAGGGCTTTTACTGCATGGTAACCTATTGTCATGCAGGACCGGGGAAAGTGAATTGAGTACATCCTTGGAAAAAATACTGAGTGTGATTTACATTTTTAATCCATGGCCTGTGTTTTACATTACAGTGCATTTGCAGCTTGCAAATCAATGAACACATAAGAAAGCCAGGTGGCTCTATTTCCAGGCAAAGACATATTTGTTAAAGGTCTTTAAAAGCAATCAAAATCAAACTGAATTCTTTCAAGTTATCTATCAGCCTTATAGTGGCAGTTAACCCTTTACTTGCCAGAGTGTCTTGACATTGGATGTTGTTCTGCTGCTGGGAAGGGTTAAAAGCGTAAAAAAGATGTAATAGAAAGTGTTCAAACTGTATCTGACTTGCTCACTGCCAGTTGCTCCTGTAGCTAGAGGGATTTTCTAGCAGCAGGAAAACAGATTTGAGCAATGTGTCAAGTAGTTATAATTAATATAATACTATGCTTAAACTATGAGTATACCTCACATGAAATCATGGTCTGTATTGTGTATTTATTTTGTGTTGAATAACTGGATACATTTATTAAATGGTGCATTGTTGAGCCTGATGTTGTTTTTTATTTCCCTCTCTTTTGATTAAAAAAGAGGTATACTACAGAACAGAGAGAAATGCAGGCAGATGTTAGCCTATGACTAAGCGCTCTGCGCAGGCGCAAAACGCATATTCTCTCCGGGAGTCCTTTTCCCTTGTTTGTTGAACCACACTATGTAAGTTTATAATACATTTTCACATTTATTCTAAGATAGCCACAGTGTTTCTCCATTATTGCCTTTTACTACATACTGGACAATCTCCTACTGTTTTGTGCCATACTTGAATTTATTTGGCGGAGCATCGAGTGAGTTCCAGAGCAATGCAGCATGAAAGTGATAGCTCATACAAGAGTTTCAGGTGAATTAGCGGTTCTTTTTATTTATGTGTAGATGTTAGTTACACCCCCAGGAACTGGTCAAGAGAGAAATCTCCTGAACATTCCATGGAGCTGTTCAACACAGTTCTCTAAACATGAGTTCAGTCAGCAGTGTTCCATATAAACAATACACATTTTAAATAAAAAAATAAAAAGCTAATTAAAAAAAATAAAACAAGTTGTGGTTTTCAGGAAACAATATAAAAAAGGAGGTCCAGTGCATGATGACCATCACATCCTTCTAATAGTACTTAAGTGCATCTCACCTTGTATTAGTAATGTTGGACTGGAGAAAGAAAATTGGAAATGCAGGATAGAGACATCGAATCAGGACTATCCTACATAAAGCAGAGAACATCAATTGGTATTTGACAATGAATCATTAAATCCAGTTGTACTTCAGTAGGGAGTTGTTCATTTATTGTAAAACCAGTCTCTCTTTTCACAAAAGAATTTACCTTTTTGTTTTTTTGCAAATGTTTGACGCCAATGACACACAATTCTGTGTAATGTATTCACGGTTACAATTCACAGCTGCTAGAGTAATCCAAGCTTTTTTTGTTCATTTTACGCTGCTCATTTTTTGAGAGGGTCACATAGCAGTATAACCAATTTATAAATGGAAAAATCTACATGTACAAATCATTTTAACATCTAAATTGACAAAAAAAAATTTCAACTAATTTGACTGTTTTGAATATCCGAATAGTACTTATTACAAATAATAGTATAGTATACAATACTATGCTACAAGTATGCTATAACGTACTTATAAAGAACATTCAACTGACACGGAATACTTGAACATGTCACCTCAGTGACTGCAAAAGCAGACAGTAAATAAGGTCTACTCAAATAAGAGAGAACTGAAGGATATTGAGATGGGAATTTCAAACTTTAGGCCAATGTAGCCGAGTTGGGATAAATCTCCAATGTTGCTGAATGTAAGAATTTTTCCAAATCAGCTACTTTGGCTTTACATTTGAAATCCCTGTATCATATGCCTTCAATTATCCTGCAATTATATCTTTATTGAGTAGATCCCATAGTGAATAATTTAATTTAAATTTACCCTGCAAGTATATTTAGTGCTTTTATCCGGTGTCATCACAATTACACCAATGTGATATACTGACTGGCTGGGGCATCAAGTAGACTAGACCAAGGTGTCTACTCAGTAAAAAAATAATTGCAGGGAATTGCAAGGAATTGAGATGGGAAGGTGAGGTGTTTAATACCTAAGGCCAAATAGTTAGAAAAATTCTCCCATTCAGCTACTTTGGCCTAAAGTTTAAGACCCTTGAATGTACCATTGTGGTGAATGTTACATACAGTCTGGTCTACTGATTGGCTTGAACTAGACATTAGGAAGGGGGACCAGTTCCTTTCTGGTTATAAAGGTATCCAGTGAGTACTCTAAGCAATTATTAAAAGAACTATATTTAATGGAGGGTGGGAGAGTTATTCACCTGGCCACTGACAGCACTGATGGTCAGTGGCCATGTGAAAATCAATTAACCACCACTCTCTTCACTGTGTTTTAAGAGAATTGCATGTAGATTTTTATACCAAGTTTTGAGCGGATTCTTTCCAAACCGGAGATTACAAGAATAACATGGCTACATTTATTCCTATACCAGATGGTTTTGGAATTATGCCTTAATAACTTTCATAATGAATCCTATGGCAGGTAGGTTAACATTAGAAAATAAATGTTAACTACTGCTGAGCAGTTTTGAAATTTGTATAACTGACTGGGAGAGTTTTGTCTTTTAATTCATTTAACATTAATAATGGCATTAGAGTATTAGAGTATGATAAAGTATGCTGTAGATCATGGAGCTATTTGATTAGACAGGTACAAAAGTCTGAACATGCATCCTAAACCAGCTAATCAAAAAAGAGATGTCAATAATTGTAATTGTATAATAAGTGTTACAAAACTAGGAGCTTAATTGTAGAGTGCAGATTGTTTAATATTGGTTATTCTAAATGTTCACTGGTATTCATTTTGGATTTCATTTATCAGCAATTGCTAGGAAGACGGTTAATTGCATAAATTAAGAATGATTTGTTTGTATGCTGTGATATTTCATTTGCGTACGTTTGTCTCTATTTGCAGTGGCAGTGTAATTTAATTCTATTAAACAACAGATTTCTGGAAATGTATAAAATTTACTTTGGATCTAAATATTGTGCAGCAAGCAATTATTTAATGGAATTAATTATCAAAACTGTATTTAATCCCATTTAACTTTAGCTCTTGTATTGGCAGCTTTGTTCAGTCCACTGTCGTACAAAGCATAATGGCCTTAAAGGGACAATACCATGAAAAGTAGAAATAATGTTTCTCATATCGTTCCTTCTGTTCTCAGGGCACTATTGAGCCCCAGTGCACAGCACCGCAGTCACCACTGGTAGGGCTGCTCCTTCCTCTTGCATTGTGCCAAGTAGAGCTATTAAAAGTGTGGCTAACAACTACATTGAATTTTGAAAAGATAGAATCATAAGTAAAATTCTTGTTATATTCTGATGGTCAATGACCTATTAAGCTTCATTTTAAGGTAATATCCTTGGAGGTCGAGACTGCTAATGAAACATGGAAGACCTGCCCCAGGCATGCGCTATAAGAGAGATGTTTATGAGTTACTTCTGTTGATCGTCAGTTAGTTCATGCCTGGGTAGGAGTAACTTATGATGATAAGGGGATAAAATTGCTTGAGGCAATTTGGAGAATATCGGCCAAGGTAAAGCTGAAATTTATATGAACTATGGTTAAAAATTGGGTTTTAAAGGGACAAAAAAAAACAAACATTGTAGGGTGGGGGAGCAGGAATGTTGTTATACACCAATGGTTCAAGACTTACTAAGATGCTTTTTAAGGTAATATACTCCGAGGCTGAAACTTATATAATCATGGAGGAACTGTCACACGCATGTACTATAAAAAACATGATCTTGAATTATTTATGCCGATATGGGAATATTTTTTCCCCCTTGCTAAAGAAAAGGTTTGTTAATGAAATGGGGTATAGTTAATATGATGTGTAGGATGAAATAGACACGGTTATAATGTTAGGAGTTAGAAAGTGCAGAGCATTTTTTGTGCACCTCTTTGGTCCTACTGATATGTATATAAGGGGATATAAACTTGCAATTTACAATATACGATTCCTCCAAGTTGAAGATTCTTATTTATTTTTTAACTGAGGGCATGTCATAGATATGCATTGTAAGAGAGAGGTTTTTGAATTATTAGCTGAAATTGTGGTAGATCCTTGCCATCTACAGAGGAAAGGATTTGTTAAAGAAAGGCGGGAAGTAGTAGACATTATTTGTAAGAGTTTATAGGCGGGAAGTAGTAGACATTATTTGTAACCGTTTATAGGCGGAAAGTAGTAGACATTATTTGTAACCGTTTATAGGCAGAAAGTAGTAGAATTATTTGTAACCGTTTATAGGCAGAAAGTAGTAGAATTATTTGTAAGAGTTTATAGTTTGTTTATATATCTTATTGAAATTATATGTAAAGAGGGTGGGCAGTGTTTCTCTCTTGATATATGATTTGAGAAAGGTAATCAAACACTACCCTTTTACACAATATATGGAGATATAAGCAAAATGTATAAAGAGCGTGTGTGGAGAAGTGTTGTTTGATACACTAGAGAGGTTCTCTTTTTTTGGTACAGGTTTATGTTTTATGAGTTGATTGTTTTAAGTATTGTGCTGAAATTATTTATAAGATGCTTTAATGGAATGCCATAGTGAGGTTAGGTGGAGGTGCCCTTGTGATTTTGATAGATAAGGGGAGAAGGAGAAGCGTGGAGGAAGAGGGCAAATAATTTTTTTGTGTCCCTCCCTCCTTTGTACCATGCTTTCACCCACCTCCTTATTTGTTTATCTGATTTATAAAATGTGGCCACTGTGAATACAAGGGAAATAAAAATAGTATGTTTTAGCAAGATCTTCAAGTAATCATCGAAAAACCTAACTGAATTTCAAGAATGAAGGACACAGAGAAGATTTGACAAAATATTGGATTGTCAATATTATGCTAAATTATATAATTTAAACTTGAGGGATCAAACTAAAGATAGGGAGAATAAAGTAAAGCAATATCTAGATGGGTATATGAGGACCAAAATAACACAAGAAAACCTGCAAATATTGGATAAAGAAATATCTATTGAAGAGGTGGGTAAAAAAAAGTGTACCAAATGGGAAAAGTCCAGGGCCAGATGGTTTGGCATTAATATATTATAAGACAGGATATTTTGATTCCCGAGTTGAAAGATATGTTTAATTCACTTAGGAACACCTAAGAAATACCTAGAGAATATTTAGAAGTAATAAAAAAAGTGAAGGTAAGCCATTGAAATTCTTAAATCCAGACATTAAAATTCTGGCAAAACTTTTGGCATCTAGACTTTAATGTCATGTTCCAAGCCTAATGCAACCAAATCAAAAAGGATTTATAAAGGGAAGAGAAGTGTGCAATAACACCAGTAAATTAATATCATCCATTTGGCACGGTTTCAAAAACAGAAACTCTTATTGCTTTCAATAGAGTGATGCTTTCTTCAACTTCTATTAAAAAATAGTGTTGGGCTATATGAGAGAGTGGATACAAACTCTAAACCATCAGCTAAGGGAAGGGTTAATGGGTCACTGTCGGAGTCGTTTGATTTACATAACAGAACTAGACAGGGATCCACTTTCCCCTTCAATATTTGTCTTGTCTGTGGAACCATTTTCTTGTCTGTTTAAACTCGTAATTAATGGTTTCAAGTTTATAAGTTGGCAGCATATGTGGACAAAATAATTGTCTTCATATCTAACCCACACACAGCTTTTCTAGTTCTGAATGAACTTGATACATTTAGAAGTATCTCAAACTTAAGAAAAAACCAACACAATTTTTTTATTTTATTTCTTAGTCTCTCTCTCACTCTCTCTTTCTCCTCCTCTTTTTTGTATGTATGTTAAATGTAGCCAAACTGTGATCAGTGATATGAAAAAATTGGGTAGTTTTTGTAATTGTATTTTTTTTTTTAATTTAAATAGGGAAAATAATATAAAATAAAGAATTAAAAAGAAAATATACTGCTTTTCCTTTCCAGCAAGAATGAAATAATTAAAAAATATTTAAACACACTATTTTGTCCCTTTCAGAAAATAATGATATTGAAGCGAGTGCATCTATTACTAATGAAAATTCATCTCTGTTTGTTACTCTGTGTATTCAAACACCAGGCAACGTTATGTACTGAAGTAAAATTTGATTGCATCAATTATACAGACGTGATTATTAAACTAAATATTTATAACACAAATGAAAAAAAAACAGGCAATGTTTCAACCTTATTGGTTCTTTTTCAAATCCTTATAAATTGGGCCTGATAACCATCCAGTAGGGTCAAAATGAGAAGATTCAGCTGAACCTAGAGGGAAGAGTGAAAAAAATGTATTACTTCCTTGCACCAGCGTTGGCATAGGTGCAATAATTGAGTAGGGAAGCCCCTTTTAAATAGGCTTAATTCTGACCGAATAAAACAAACTATAAAGAAAATTATCGAAGAGGACAACTTACATCTCTCTCCCTCACATATAGGTGAAGCATTCACAAATACCTATGCCTCTCTTTATAATCTGGAAAAAAGGAAACGTTTTTTCACAAAGAGCTAAATTCTTTTTTTGCAAATGTATCCTTACCCAAGTAAAACCTGAAAACTAATTGATTTAAGTAAGCCCATTAACAGTGAAGTAATTACAAGAGTTATCAATTTGAAAAACAGTAAGGCACCTGGCCCAGATGAGTACACAGCCCATTTTTAAAAAGCATTCAAACCTATAATAAACTATGTTATGTAAACTTTTTTGGGAAATAGGAAATACCAAAGATTTTCATCCAATATGTTGAGTGCCATGATTTCCCCCATTCTGAAGGCCTGGAAAGACCTTACTTATATAAGTAATCACCGACTGATCTCACTTATAAATTTGGATGCAAAAATTATATCTAAAATTTTAGTTTATAGGCTTAGCCTGATTATCCCTGATTTGGTCCACTTGGATCAAGCCAGAGTTGTTAAGAGGAAAAGGGCAGTGATAACATTCGCAAGATCTTAAATATGATGCTGCAGAGAGAAAATTAATTTCTTCCTTTAATTTTAATCACTGATAACATTGAAAAGGCATTTAACAGACTTGACTTAGCTGGAGTTTTCTGTCAAATACTTTGATGGCTTTTGGAGTGGGAGGAGGTTTAAAGACCTTGCTGTACAAGGCAGGGCTGCCCGTTGTCACCCCTGCTTTATATTCTCTCCATCGAACACCTTGCTGCATATATCAGGTAGCATTTCAGGCATTGCATTAGGAGATCAAGAGCAAAAAATACCACTCTTTGCAGATGATATTAATTTAACTGTTACTCATCCAGAAAACGTATTCCAGCAGTACTGAGCTACACTGAAGAGTTCAGCCATTTCTCTAATTATATATTTAACCTCCAGAAGACTAATATTACTATTAGTTATGAGAGGGTCCTGAGCCTTGAATACAATTTAACAGGTCTGACAAGATTATTCATTACCTTAGAATTAAGTAAATTTTGATATCGAAACCTGGATTACTAAAAAATTTTTGCGAACTTCTCCAGGAGTTAAAAATTGCGACCATAAAATGGAGTAAAATACAGACTACATGACTGGGGAGAATAAACATCCTTAGAGCATACTTGCTGCCAAGAGTGGAATATTATTGTAAAATGCATGGCGAGGTAGGAAACCTAGAATTGCACTTAGAATAATGTCAGCTAAGCTAGCAGAGGTGGGCTATCCTTCCATAATATTTATTCCTTGCATGATACTGTTTATAAAAAAAATTTAGAATGGGGAAATAGGAATTTAGCAAGGAAATCTTGGTATATCTATGAGAAAAAAAAGAGCGTGGTAACATTGACCCTATTGTTGGGTGAAAAAAAAAACCTAAAAGGATTTAAACTTTGCTAATCTTATTGTATCTCACGTTTTTCAATAGATAGAACCCATAAAGAAAAGTTTCTATTCCCACAAATTTCAGCTTATACCCCTTTAATGCTTCTAAAAAATGTTTCTCAAGACCTTAAACTGAAAGGCTAGTCAGATGTAGGCAAATTAAAATTGGAATATCTCTACTCTAATTCTGTGATTAGAACTTTTCCAATGCATCAGACAAAAGTTGGACTGTCCAATACTGAATTTTTTCATACTTAAGGATAGTAAATTTTCTGCCGAAGGTATTAACATTGAAAGAATTTAAATATTAGGGAATTTCTCAAAGTTATCCTTGAAGCTCAGAAATATCCTTAACAAGACTAGTCAGGATGAGAAATTAAAAACCATTATAAAGTAGGAAGAGGATTTTGGCAATTCCCTTTCCTCACAATCCTGGTTGAAGTCTAGTCAGCTGGTTAGGAATACTATACATTGTATAAATATTCAGGAGACCTTTATTAAACTCCTTGATACCAGATGGTATAAGGCCCCTACTAAATTATGCAAGTTTCAGCCACTTCTTCTGGCTTATGCTGGAGATGTGTCAAGGAAGCTGGTACTTTAAAACACATATGGTAGGACTGCACTGGACTGAATAACCTTAAAATCTATCTTTTTTTTGCTAGAGGAACGGAAGTTTTACTAAACTAACTGAAAGGTTCTTTTTTCATTTAGAATTGCCTAGATTATCAAGGTCGGTGTTGGTCCTAGCTATTCATATTTTGCTGGCCACTAATCTTTGTATTTCTAGATATTGGAGAAAAGAGAAAACTTCTAGTTTAATGGAAATCAAGTGCCCAATCAGTTACCAAGGTGTTATGGAGATAGCAGTATATTTAAATAATGGTAATATGGGTATGTATAAAAATTTGTATCTGAAGTCCTGGTTATTGATGCATTAATAAACGTGAAATATTAAATATTAAACTTAGCCTGGTCACCAAATTTGGTCTAATATCATAATCACTAGATTTGTCCTTTCATCACTTGGTTGTTTCCGCACCTTTGAATGTTGTATGTTGTATATTATTGTTTTTCCATGCATTTATTTTGTTTATATTGTTTTGAATATTCTATATAATTCTTAAGCTGTACAATTTACTACAAGCTGATTTACATGGATTAATCAACTGTGTCGTATTTTAGGACACCTTGAATATTTTCTGTATGTTTACACTTAACTAAAAAACAAAATATTAATAATAAAAGAGAACACTGTGACATTTCCTGCTCCACGTAATTTAGGTGTTTCGTAAAATATTCTCAAGCTCTCTGGATGGTTTATGTTCTCTATAAAGCATTAACACTCATTCAATAAGCTCTTCACAATATTTCACTTTATAGTGTTGGTTACCATACTGTTTTATAAATATATATAAATTTACATAGGACTAGTAAAACATTTAAGTAAGCTTAATTTCATGAATAAGTGTTTTATGTTGTATAACGTTCTTAAAATATCTAGAAATTAAAATCATTGCAAAGAATTCCAATAAAGTACCTTATTGAGCCCTTTTTGTTTGTATAGCTGTAACCATTTACCCATGTGCAGGTTCATCCAAGCTGTATCCACGCATTTCAGTATCCTTTTTGTTTTGTTTTCTTGTTTATTTATGCTCATTCCTGTCTGCCTGTTTTCCTGCCCTGTATAGTATTTCTGCCCTGCTCCTTGTATTCTTGTCTTGCCATAGAATGGCACCCTTCTCTTGTTTGGTCCCAGAGTGGCACCTGCCCAGAACGGCACCTGACCAGTTGGCCTTAATATGGCACAGGCCCAGTTGGCCCCGAAACAGTACCTGCATAAAAAGGCACCTGGGCAGAGTGGCACCTGCCTGCAACATCCTGCTTTCCTGTCTAGTTATTATCCATGCCTGCTCCAGGATGTCTGCAGTGTTTATCAGTCCTAGCCATGTATACTGGACACAGCAGTTGCCTCCGTGGTGCCTCTGTATGTGGCTGCAGACAGCCTGGAGCCCCAAGCTTCCAGATAAGTACAGTTACCCAGCACAAGGCCCTTCCCCACGCCTGCATCGCAGTTCCTCATTTAGTGTGCTCAGGGTCCCATCCGGGACCCCGTGCTTTACAATAGCTCTCTCAGAGGACAGACGTGTTGTTTAGAATCTTGGGTCAAATGCATGAAGATCTGACCCAAGATGTCTGCCTCCTGATAGAGCTATATGCAGCAAAAAGGGCTCAATAAGGTACTTTATTTATATTATTTCAAAATGACTATAGTTGATGTCATCCTTCATTTAAACATAACTTCACTTTTGGCTGACATTTGTCATTTAAGAGTTGAGGCGTGATGAGACATATTTTAAACATGAAATACTGGTTTAGATTTTCCCCTGGAATGCTATTTTCTGTTCTTTGGTTTTTCACCATATTCAGTATGAATGGTGTAAGTGTAAATGATCATGTCTATCCAGGCCTCTGCAGAATGTAACAATTCCAGAGAGTAGTGACTGTGCGCAAGTTGGAATTACATGTCTTCTGGAAAGGATACAATTTAAAATATGTCTGGCTGAAGAAACATTTCAAGACAAATATCAAATGGGGAGACAAGGACTATTTAAAGAGACATAAGAAGCCAATCAGGATCTAAGCCTTCCATATTATACTAGTTTATTTAGTCAGTAACATTACATGTCATGTGTATATTATCACCAATTTTCAATAATCCACATGTATTTAGCCTTTTAGCCTTCTAGGCTTTTTCAGCTACGTAAAGAAGAATGCCATTGTACAATAGAGAATCTTAATTTCAGTCTGTAATAAAAAGATCACATATTATATATTATCATATCCTTCCTTATAAGGCACCATCATATTCTGTAGCATTGTACAATGGGCATACAAAATACATAAATAACAGGTGACATATCAAGTTATCCACAAAGCATTGCTTCCCGTATTAAATACGTTTAATTTATTTTTTAATGTTTTATGTAAATTGGAGAAGAAAATACAGTCACAGGGCTTGATTTTTACCCTTCTATATCTGTCATATCTTATAAATAAAGCATGATAGAAATAGGGTTGCCACCTTTTATTAAAAAAATTACCGGCCTTGCTTGTGCCTCCATAGGCTTAACATTGGCATTATGCCAATACCCAGTAGAATACCCAGCTGATCATATGTAATAAATGCAAAAAATTAATTAAATGGCAATCAGTGCTGTCAGAACACTGATTGTCAAAATCGTCCTTTTCTATCCCTGATACATTTTTATCTTGTATCAGAGAAAGAGAGCAGAGAAAAATACTGTCCCAGAAAAAAAATGTTTTTTGGTAAGTCACAAATCATGGATGGAGCAAGTATTTTACAATGAGGAATATTAACTAAATATTGAATTCTGGTGAACTGATAAGGCAATTACAAAAATAAGACCAAAATAGCTAGGCTGGATTCTCCAAGTTTCCTTTCTGTCTAAATCAGCAATTAATGCCAGATTTTTGCTCTTCCCTTCTTAGTTCACTGTTTAGTGAATAGACTCCATTTATTTTTCACTCATTATTATTTAATACATGAGTCCGTTTTATCCAAGAGACGGAATCATGCAGCCATTTATAACGTTTTTATAAAAGGTTATTTTGTATACTTTGGTGGTCTAATTGAGTAGAAACAGGTTGCAATATCATTAAAGTGTTCAATGTGCATCAGTCATAATAAATTAAGATCTCTCAATGCAATTAAACAATATTTTAAAATGATAAAAACATTAAGTTTTTGTTTGCATGTCAAGATCATATGAGAAAAAATGTGTCTTATAAAATATTGGCAACTATAAACCACAGTGGCATTGCTTCAGCAACCTGTGAAGATGAGCATTGTATGCAGGACTTATTTTTGAAGTGATTTACAAAGCATCTGGTATTCTTTGGTAAGAGTATTGGCCACATCTTTATTTTATAACATAAATGACATAGCATAACTTTTAAACCTAAACACTTGCCAGCTGCTGAAAGCAGTTAACTTGTATATATCACCAAACAAAAAAATCTTCTGTCCTCTGGTGGCAAAAGCCAAGAGGACGGCCAAAAGCTATTGTGGGTGATTATTTATACTCCATCTTCGCGGAGAGCTGGCCATCATGTATGACAAGAAGGTGAGGTAGAACAATGGACACAGTTTGAAAATAATATATACAAGGCTTTATTTTACTCAAGAAAGAACATTATGTCCCAATAGTCTAATCTTTTATAAGTAATGCCATTTAGTAATGTTTGAAAACATTTCTACAAACACCATTTCTATAGAACACATAACATTCTAACAAAACTAAAAGTTATTCAAAGTAGACTGGGAGTAATGTCATTTCCCATTAATTTTTTGGTACATCATATGATGGTTATGATTATAGCTTTCCATTAAAAAAAAAGTAACTGGCTCCCGAAGGGACTGAATCATGACATTTTCAATTATTTCCAAACCCCCCTTATGAGCTCATTGTGTTTTTCCAGTCCAGCATAGGTGTATTTGCCAAATGAAACGCTCATGTGGACAAAACACAACTCAGTTACCTGAGCTTTTCCTGTCAGTTAATTGTACAGACTTCATCCCATGCTATAAACATTTAATACAGTTGTATCTTCATATCTATATTGCCCTGTAATTGTCAGAGCGCTATGTCACTTTCACCACCCTCTAGAAACCAACAGATTAATAAGACTGTGTCTATTCATTCGTCACGTCGGTTTACCAAAGGGTTAATTGGCGTTTCCTTTAGCTATGCCAGCTGCAATGTAATATGTAATGAACAAATGTAATGAGAAGAAGCATGCTTTAAAAGTTAAACAGTGCAGTGTTTTGCACAGATAGTTTATACTGAATGTGAGAAGTCTATTTGTGCTAGCTCTGCTTAGTGTTGATTTACAAGCCACTCCAAGTATTAAAACATTTGTATGCTGAGCAGATTAACAAGCCCATTCCCCTTTGCACTCTACAGTGCTCCATGAAAGTATTTCAAAGTTAAACCAAAAATATTTCAGTGTCAGAATCCAAGAGAAATGTGTCTGTTTCTGTGACATAACTAAGTACTGCATGGAACTTGTTTTGCCTCAGTTTTTTTTATAGGCCGTTGTTAATGACAAAGCCATTTTTATTGAGGTTTTTTCAAGTCAGGTTAAGGTTTTGTCAAAGCACAAAAATGTACTGCACATAAATACATGGTTCATTGAATAAAAAAAAATGCTGAGAAATGCTTTGTGATGTTATGTCAAGTGGGAGTTTCCTCCTTATTATACAGAGCTTAAGGATGATCCTAGGATAGATGCTTGTACTATTTTTTGCAGTCAAAAAAATAACCAGTAGTCTGTAAGTATTCTTGCAAAAATCTTTGATGTTTAATCTGAACAGCTAATGTTTTGGCATTCCAAAAAAAGTTTTGTTTTGCTTCATGAAATTTTCACAACGCATAGGCGGGTATAGACAGGAAATGCAGCCTGGAAGAGTAGGCCAAATCCACATGGATTAGTCCTGGTGATAGAGGCTGCAATGTGATCCTGACTCTTTTTTTTTTCTGTGTGGCATCGACTGAAACCATTTATATCAAAAGTCTAAGTCTTTGAGTAAAACTAAACCCAAGAGACAGGAAGACAATGAATGTGCCTTACTAAATTGTCATATATTGCCTGCAGCATCAAACAATGGCTACAAGCTTCCTGGCAGCCAATACAGATAGACATATGACGCTTTAGATGTAGGGTTTGCCGATGGGGAAATAAAAATAATAAAAACACACTAATACTCCCACTTGATAATACCAAAATAAAGAGTGAGATACATTTGGCAAAAATACTTTGTTGTTCTAATTGTCCCTTTCAGGCCTTATGGGGTTTGGGGTATAGTGTCAAATGTTTTGGAAGGCCTGTTTCAGCTAGTCTGTCTGTCATTTTCAGTCCACAGGTTATGAGACATTGTAAGCATTTATTACAATGCCCATTGTTGATGTATTTTAAAGAGCATTGTCAATAATCTTTTGAGTACTAGCACTATTTTTTAAATTTGTTACTGGGCTGTTGTCTGAACATATGTGTGACATATGTTATATCTTTTATTACCCAAGTAAATTGGCTGCAGGAAGCAAATAAAATTATTATCGCTCTCATACCACATAAAAAGCAGGCTTCAAGGCTAATGCTAGGCAAATTTAGACAATGTCCTATGAGAAGAAGCTTTATGAAAATGTACTTCATAAAGTAAATTCATTTACTTCAGTTTCTTGAAGGGTAAAATTTTATTATTTTTTCGTATACTAAAAGTATCAGACCGGGACACAATTGTCTTGATTATATTGTTTAAAAGCACATAACCTACGTATTCATATTCTAATATGGATGGCTTTAAAGGCCTAGATCACACAAGATAAGTGTGATACACAAAAATTATATTCCAAAACATTTGTCAGATACTTAGTTTGCTGATGTCTCAGTAAGAATGTAAAATTGTAAATTATTGGTTGGTTGTAAAATTGTTACAACTGTTTCTAAGGATACATTGGTGGTGTGGGTAGGGTCTTGGGTCTTACCTCCTTGAATGCCACAAGTTACAATTGAAACAAATTCCAACCTTTTCCCAATTTTCTTCCTCCCCTTATGTCTTATGTGTTTATTTTATTTTTTTATTGTTTTGTTTTTATTTTCTCTGGTTATTGTCACAGAGGCAAAAATCCCTGGTCAGCACCTGCTTACAAGATATTTTCAAGTACACACAGTTGTGGGCTTTTGGGGAGTCATGCCCTAGGGCTCACTAAGGGTGCTACAGAACTCTTGATTTGAGAATGGTAACTGTCTGCAATTGTCTTAAGTAACATAAACTTGTTTTCCCTGTAGCATAAAAGAAGACATGACAATTAAGTGACATAAATAATGCAATGAGGCTTACAACTGTTTATTTCAAATACTTTTTAAAAATTATTTCTAAAACGAGTAGCAAAGCAATGGTGATAATTGCCTTAGCTAGCTCTATTATAAGTCCAGACCCTAACAACCTTCTTGCAAGGGATAGAAAAAAAAAATCCAGCACATTAATTTATTTGTAGCATTTATATTAAAAGGAAGGATATTTATATTAGCTCATAGAGTTCCCATTGTAGTGTGTATTATGTAAAAATGATTAGCCTATCTTCTAATGCTTTACAATCCACTGTCATTATTCTTATTAGTCCATTTGAAAACAGAAGAGGGAGCCACAACCTGACATTGGAAAACACTGTTTTGCTATTTTAATGGTTCAAAAGCTGTTAATAGATACTAGTACAGTGCTGCCCCCATCTGGAGCCAGGGGGATAATTCAGCACATTGCCAATAAATGCTGCACTTCTTTCTAATAACAGTCAAACTGTGTTTAGCTGCTCTTTCATTAACCTCACTGGGCTAAATTCCTATGTGCTTTGTGTTCTCAGAAAAAAAAAATATTCTCTGAGCCTTTCTCTGTTAAATTTAGTTTTTTTGTATGTTGTTTATTTAATTTTTTTTTTATTGCATGGTTTGTGAAGAAATAAAAGTAAACTCAATTAAAGGCACCCTTTTAATCATTCTATATTTATGTGAGAAGGTGGTGGGAAAAGGCCTCCAAATAACCATATACCCAGGGCCGGTCATTGGGGTGTGCGACCGCACAGGGCATTGCACCCAGGGGGCACCAGAAGAGGCACATGTCACTGCCTGCAGAGGCGCTGGCTAGGGAGATCAGAAGATTTCCCCTCACTAGCCCACTGCTCAGCCACAGTTGCGGATCAATGGGTTTTGGGGGCCAAGGTGAAGGTCTGCCCCTACACAGGGGGCAGCAGCCACTAAAAGCTCCTTGTGCTAAATACACGCAGAGCTCAGTCAGTGCTGTTCGTACTCCCCATGTGCAGTGATGATGCCGAGCATCTTAAATACGATGCTCTGTGTCATCACTACACACAGGGACCACAAGCAGCACTGACTGAGCTCTGCGTGTGTTTAGCACACAGAGTTTTTGCTGCCTGCTGCCCCCCTGTGAAGCATGCAACTTTAGATAAAAATGGGAGGGGGAGGAGACATAACAGATAGAGGGAGAGAACAGATTTGGGGGAAAGAACAGATTAGAGGGAGGGGGAGAGAACAGAATTTTTAAGGATAGAAAAAACATAATTTTAGGGGAGTGAAAGAACAGAATTTGGCGGGGAGAGAGAACAGAATTTGTGGGGGAAAGTAATAACATAATTGGGGGGGGGAGAAAGAACATAATTTGGGGGTGAGGGGTCTCCTGAACACTGAAGGCAGACCCTGCATATAACATTCATAACCTTCAGTCATTTACGGAATAGAGCCCATGCTATTGCAAAACGTCTAACATCTGTGCTCCCTTATCTGACTCCTCTTTGGTTGTGACTCAGGGTACTTGTAAATGATATTGTGTATATGCTTCACTGCTTTCTCACACTAGAAATCACCAGGGAAGAGGGTTGCAGGGAACACACTTTCCCGTCCAGTGGTAAATATGGACTTTGTGAAACCACAGCGCATGTGACCCTTACCACTTTGACCCCGACCACTCGGAGTGTCATGATGTAAATATAAAGGCCACATTTGGTATCATTTGATAGTAAAAGGTTTATTACAATGTTTGACTTTATAGCCATCCTGCAACATTATTGCCATTCTAAAACCATTCCAATATAGGGCACTTTCTTCAGACACTGAAGAGATGGCTGCCTGTACCATACGGGATTCCCCACCACATTTAGCAATGGCCGCAGACATGCTGCCAACTGCTCGAAATGGGCTTCCATGGGATGACATCTAGTTCTTATACACAAACATGCAAGTCCAACACACAAAGCCATTGTCCGTCTTTCCAATATTTCATTTCCAATGCAGGTTGAATAAGATATTAGTTTATTGAAAAGTGCAATCACTTGAAAAGCCTTTAACCATTTCAGGGGTCAAGCAATAGGGAGCTTTATGTTTTAGAATGCATTGCTCAAGGCTCTGCATTAAACTGGTTAATTTAAGGTTGGTAAAACCTTACTGCAAGGAGAACTATTTTACAGTTTTTATAACACAATGAAAAGTATGTGAATATGTTTAGATGGTGCTAGTCACCAAAAAACCTGAACGGTCCATGCATGCCTCTACTCACAATCAGTTTTGGTTTGGGGAGAATGCTACTTGTCACAATAATGTTAAGTGCATGACCTTGCATGGCTACATTCCAATCTATTTCTTTCCCAAAAGGTATATAAATCTCTCTATGTAAACTGCTCATTTTTGATTATATTATCTAGCCTCTCTGACATTCACAATAGTAAATTTTGCAGATGTTGTTTATCGGTAATTCCTGTTGCTTTTCTATTGTCATGGAAAAACTCAAATCCCAGTTCTCAGCTCCACTTATTACTTAAATGTTTTGTAGTTATTTTAGTAGAAGTCTGTACAGAAAGTCAATGGTCAGTTATAGGAATGTTTCTAGAATGCACCATGCTCCTAGCATGCCTGTCCCAGATCTGGGAGACACGTGTCTTGACATCACAAATATTGCAATATATATATGATATATAATATATTGCAAAGGTGCATGCATGACGGCATAACTGAAGGAGCTCACGCATGTGTAGAGTGTATTGAGGTGTGGCATGGCCCAATTTCCATGATGACACCATTGTGGTTGCATGGTCATAACCCATATACTTGACCAGGCATGATAAAACAGGATTATCCAGGTGTCACACCAGATGTCATATTTTGTTTTTCTCTTTTGTTGATATGTGTATATTTTTTATGTTATATATGTATTTTAAAAAAATTCAACGATTTTATAAAATTTAAAAAAAAGAGTTGATACATTTTGAGCTACCTCAATAAAACATGTACAGGTAATACACAATCTAACCTTGAGTTTGTAGCCCTTCTGTCTCTGACACTGGTTGACTCTATGCCACACGGTGTACACACAAAACTGAACTTAAATGGCAGCACAAAGTTGTGTTTATAATTTTACATTTCAGTTTTCAGTATCTTCTTTTGCATTCAGTGCATTTCAGGTTGTTTGTTCTGCTATAATATGCATCTTGCAGAAGGCATGGTGGTTTATAAATGAGAATATTTTCGACACATTGGGAAATATGTGTACTAATTCTGGTCATATTTAACCAATCTCTACTGATTCTATGGGTTGAGTTTGTACAGCTCTGTCTATTCTGGAATGATTATATTTCTAAATATTTAAAGTGAAATTTACATTTAAATAGCTGAAAACATATATATTTATTACATTCCAGTATAAGGAGTTTTCCTTGTCATTTTAAGAACTGAGTCTTACCAGTCTGCAGTTTTATAGCAAGTCTCAAATTTTGAGCGATAAACCATGTCTTGGTTGCTTAAGATCCATCAGAGCAAGTAATACTTGAGCACAGCAAAACTATGGACCAAACCATGGCAGTCCTGTATTGTTCATAGTCAATACAATATTGCTCTGTTACATGATGCATTTTACATTTGTTATGCTGATAACACATATTATCAATAATAACAGCAATGAAGCAAAAGGGCAGATCTAGTGTCTGTCACCTGCTACTTTGCCAACGTTAGCAAGTACATTGATCTTCCTTTTAAAACAATGGCAAATATTTTATTTGCATGCACTGCTGTATACACAAACATGCTGCAGCTGAGTAAACACATGTTATTGTAGCAGGAGTACTGTGGCTATAATAATACGCACATGACATAATACCACACTGTAAAAAATATCAGAGCATTCAAACTCCTTAACACGTTCGTTTTGTCTGAAATGTATAGTTACATGCCTTCCAACATCTGCCTATGGCGAATCAAGATGCCGGTGTCAGAGTTTTGTTGGTCGAGGGTCAGCTGTGCATGCTATGGCTATTACTCAATCTGACAGCACTACTGCATATAAGTACAATGTAGTATTGCAGTCTCAAGTCCTTCCGCTCTTTACCTCTGTCTTGAAAAGTGGGACCGAGGTAGAGCTTGGCGAGACAGTGGGACACATCCTCAAATCCGGGACTGTCCCACATAAAGTTGTGGTGTTCAATACTATCCAACTCGAATGCCCCAACTGAAATACTTAGTTTTAGTGCATACTAATGTTTTATACATTTGATGGGAGGTCAATTTGGGATGTAGAGATGAACATTCGTTAGGGGAGTTGAGTCAAAAGCTAACTACTGGCATGAGCACCATGTTTTGTGTAGTAAATAATTCTGCTATAGTCATATCTAGGTCTCCAAAACTAAAACTGTATTCTAAATAAGGTTAAATAGGGTTACACACTCCAGCATTATCACAGTACTCTGTTTTCACTTGCTTTGTCCTGCCATTTATAGCATTGCCCCTTTAGCCTTTTGCATACATTGTCCACCCCCATGTCATGGGTATGTCTGTCTAATTACAGTGACATTTACAAACTGTCAGTACACTGATTAGCTTTTTCTTCACAAATGCTATTTGGAGAGATAAAAGACTCTTGACAGTTTTATTTCCACCAAGGATCATTTTACCTAATGCTAAACTGGAAGCTTTGCCAATTGTGTATAATACTTTTTTATTCAAGTTCATCTTTTTTATTTTTATGACATATATTTTGAGATTTCAGTAATTTTCTTTTTTATTTTGAATAATTCTATAAATATATAATGTAGAAGGTTTTTCACCTCTTAGAATCGTAGATGATAACCATGCAGTATTGCGAAATGTTAAATCTTGTGTTTATTTATGTTACGCTTTAGAATAAAAGCAATGCTAAATTATTGTATGATAAAATATTGAAATTGCATTAGTTGGACTTTAAGGGATCTGCAATTTCGGTCTAAATTCATTGATTTTCTACAAATTCGGGTCAAAATATTAGCCCTATTCAGTTTGAGGGCCTTGGACTATGGAATCCATAGAATTCACCCTAGTCTTCAAGTACCAAAGTTCCCAAAATTTGGCCCATATACAATCAGAGAATTTTGGGTATTCATTCTATGGTTAAAAAATAAAGTTAAAAAAAAATGTGGTTAATTCACATGGAAATTGCTAATTATATGCCATAATAGCAAAATTCATGATTTGAATACTTCTACAAAATATGCTACTATGGTGCAATTACCATATCAATAAACCTGTCATGTAGTAAAACACACGCAGAGTAGCCCCAACAAAAGTTAACGAATGTTCACATATGCATACATGCATATAGTAAGATTATTTTACACACCACCATAACAGTTCTTGTGGTATAAAAATACAGGTAATGTCATTCCAGTTATATACAAGCTAGTACGTGTATTGCAATGGTGGTATCATGTGGTGCTACAAGGTTATGGCATGGTGATTTTTATTAACGCCACTGCCTAATGCACTCATTTATGTAAAGATGCCCTTTCCTCAGTAAAAAAATGGTGCACTGTGGACATGAAACAGTAATATGATACACGACATGATGGTGGTATGGTACATATAATCTAACAACTGTTGACGATGAACAATAACTTGTGATGGGATACCAACCTATAGCTGACAGTACATCACTGGTATTGTTATACCACAAGAGCTGTTGGCTGTGCATAAAATATATGGTACTATATGTACATATATATACATAGCCATTTCATAACTTTTATTAGGGTTACTAAGTTTCATATGAGATACCTGTTTGTATAATTACAGTAGATGAAATTCTACCATAGAAATCTATATATCGCGTATGAAGCTACTAAACTTCGGCCCCAAAATGTAACAGTGATTCCTGAAAAGAAAATTAAGAGCTACTTGGATAAACTCTGAGATGCTTATTATTAAGTATTAGGTCTATTCATTAAATATGACTTTGGAGGTTGTAATTATACTGATGTTAGCAGGGTTTGGAGTCCAGCAGCCAGATCAGCAAAGTCTTCTGCCAGAAGCAGCCACTTGTTACCCAGGTGGTTGAGCCCCTGACCTTTGAGACAATGTGGTCTTCAGCAGAGCTGAGAGGCTGGAACAAAAAGTAAAAGCATAGGTAGGCAAGCAGAGGTCAGGAGGTAGGAGAAGGCAAAGTAGTCAGACAGAACAAAATCAATAGCAGACTTAATTATAATGCAGACATGAACCACAATAATCTGCTAAAGGTATAGTGACAGGAAGTGGCTTTTATAGGCAGAGAGTCAGCACATGACTAGCTGAGGAGAGTTGACAATGATAACAAGGCGTTGTATATTCATGGTTACCAGAACAGAGGAAGCAAATGTGAAAAACAGGGTGGTGAACTGGTAAAGAAGAGTTCTAGGCAGAGGCGTAGCTAGAAACCACCAGGCCAAGGTGCAAAAATTGCCTTGGGGACCTCCAACCCAACCATGCAACTCCACCCCAGAAATGCCACTTACATGCCTCCCAACTGTTCCACTTTGTGCCTGGCCTTATCTTATATGTAGGATAGCCTTATACCTTTCCCATGCATGCTTAAACTCCTTCACTGTATTAACCTCTACCACTTCTGCTGGCAAACTATTCCATGTATCCACTACCCTCTCAGTAAAATAATACAAAGTTTCTGACCTCCACTGTATTAACCTCTACCATTTCTGCTGGAAGACTATTCCATGCATCCACTACCCTCTCAGAAAGTAATACTTCCATTAATCCCTGGCCTCATCTTACATCTAGAATAGCCTTATGCTTACACTCCTTCACTGTATTAACCTCTACCACTTCTGCTGAAAGGCTAACTACCCTCTGAGTAAAATAATACAAAGTTTCTGACCTCCACTGTATTAACCTCTACCATTTCTGCTGGAAGACTATTCCATGCATCCACTACCCTCTCAGTAAAGTAATATTTCCATTAGTCCCTGGCCTTCTCTTATATCAAGGATAGCCTTATGCTTATCCCATGCATGCTTAAACTGCTTCATATATTAACCTCTCATTCACCACCCTCTCAGTAAAGTAATATTACTTTTCTGGACACAAAAAAAAAACGTTAAAATATTTCCAGCTTTATCAAAAGCTTGAGGTGGACCCCAAATATATGTATATAACTAGCTGCATGTATACTTATATGAACTTTTTAATATTATATTCAACTATTTTCATACGTAATTAAAATGTTATTGAAAAATTGTTAATTTCTTATTTGTTAGGGTCCCTGCACCCACATTGCACCTAAAGGTCTTAACATAACACATACAGTACCCACAGCACTTGGCTTGTACTCATATTGCACCCACATTTGGCATGCTGCAGTATAAATTTTCCCGCCAGAACATGCCACAGTGTCACTTTGTCCCACTGAACTGCCCCTGCAGAACATGCCACAGTGTCACTTTCCCCCATAGTACAGGTTATTTTGCCCCACAGAACATGCCACAGTGTTCCTTTTACCCCATAGTACGTGTTATTTTTCCCCACAGAACATGCCACAGTATCAATTTGGCCACAGCCAATTTGCCCATTATGCCACGATTAGCCACGATTGCCAATATGCCACAGCCAATTTTGCCCATTTGCCAGTGTTATTTTGGCCATTTGCCAGTTATTTGGCCATTTGCCAGTGTTTATCTGCCCATAATTTGCCAGTTATGTGCCCATTTGCCAGTGTTATTTTGCTCATTTGCCAGTTATGTGACCATTTTCCAGTGGTATTTGCTCATTTGCCAGTTATGTGCCCATTTGCCAGTTATTTGCCAGTTGTGCCCATTTGCCAGTGTTATTTGCCCATTTGCCAATTATGTGCCCATTTTCCAGTTATTTGCCTGTTATGTGCCCATTTGCCAGTTATTTGCCTGTTATGTGCCCATTAGCCAGCGTTATTTGCCAGCGTTATGTGCCCAATTGTAAGTGTTATGTGCCCATTTGCAAGCTGTGCCCATTTGCCAGTGTTATGTGCCCATTTGTGCCCATTTACCAGTGTTATTTGCCCATTTGCCAGTTGTGCCCATTTGCCAGTTTTGCACATTTGTCAGTGTTATGTGCCCATTTGCCCGTTGTGCCCATTTGCCAGTGTGTTGTGCCAATTTGCCAGTTGTGCCATTTGCCAGTGTTATGTGCCCATTTGCCAGTGTCATGTGCCCATTTGCCAGTTGTGCCCATTTGCCAGTTGTGCCCATTTGCCAGTGTTATGTGCCCATTTGCCAGTGTTATGTGCCCTCAATATGCCATTATTTTGCCATTTAATTTGCCATTCCTTTGCCATTTAATATAACAGTATTTTGCCCCTCAATATGCCATTCTTTTCCCATTTTAAAATGCCAGGATATTGCCATTTAATATGCCAGGATATTGCCATTTAATATGCCAGGATATAGCCAATTATAGCCAGTGGATATAGCCAGTGTTATGTGCCCATTTGCCAGTTGTGCCCATTTGCCAACGTTATGTGCCCATTTACCAGTGTTATGTGCCCATTTGCCAGTTGTGCCCATTTGCCAATGTTATGTGCCCATTTGCCAGTTGTGCCCATTTACCAGTTGTGCCCATTTGCCAGCTGTGCCCATTTGCCAGTGTTATGTGCACATTTGCCAGTTGTGCCCATTTGCCAGTGTGTTGTGCCCATTTGCCAGTTGTGCCCTTTGCCAGTGTTATGTGCCCTTTGCCAGTGTTATGTGCCCATTTGCCAGTGTTATGTGCCCATTTGCCAGTTGTGCCCATTTGCCAGTGTTATGTGCCCTCAATATGCCAGGATTTAGCCATTCAATATGCCATTCTTTTGCCATTTAATATGCCATTCCTTTGCCATTTAATATTACAGTATTTTGCCCCTCAATATGCCATTCTTTTCCCATTTCTTTTCCAATATTCTTTTCCCCAGGATATTGCCAATTAAAATGCCAGGATAATGCCACTTAAAATGCCTGGATATAGCCAAAATCATATGCCAGGATAATGCCACTTAATATGCCTGGATATAGCCAAAATCATATGCCAGGATAATGCCACTTAATATGTTATGTGCCCATTTGCCAGTTATTTGCCAGTTATCTGCCCATTTGCCAGTGTTATTTGCTCATTTGCCAATTATGTGCCCATTTGCCAGTTATTTGCCTGTTATGTGCCCATTCGCCAGCGTTATTTGCCAGCGTTATGTGCTCAATTGTAAGTGTTATGTGCCCATTTGCAAGCTGTGCCCATTTACCAGTGTTATGTGCCCATTTGCCAGTTGTGCCCATTTGCCAGTTTTGTCAGTGTTATGTGCCTATTTGCCAGTTGTGCCCATTTGCCAGTGTGTTGTGCCCATTTGCCAGTTGTGCCTCTCGCCAGTGTTATGTGCCCATTTGCCAGTGTCATGTTCCCATTTGCCAGTAGTGCCCATGTGCAGTTGTGCCCATTTGCCAGTGTTATGTGCCCATTTGCCAGTGTTATGTGCCCTTAATATGCCAGGATTTAGCCATTCAATATGCCATTCCTTTGCCATTTAATATAACAGTATTTTGCCCCTCAATATGCCATTCTTTTCCCATTTTAATATGCCAGGATATGCCACAGTGTTCCTTTTACCCCATAGTACGTGTTATTTTTCACCACAGAACATGCCACAGTATCAATTTGGCCACAGCCAATTTGCCCATTATACCACGATTAGCCACGATTGCCAATATGCCACAGCCAATTTTGCCCATTTGCCAGTGTTATTTTGGCCATTTGCCAGTTATTTGCCCATTTGCCAGTTGTGCCCATTTGCCAGTTTTGCACATTTGTCAGTGTTATGTGCCCATTTGCCCGTTGTGCCCATTTGCCAGTGTGTTGTGCCAATTTACCAGTTGTGCCATTTGCCAGTGTCATGTGCCCATTTGCCAGTGTCATGTGCCCATTTGCCAGTTGTGCCCATTTGCCAGTTGTGCCCATTTGCCAGTGTTATGTGCCCATTTGCCAGTGTTATGTGCCCTCAATATGCCATTATTTTGCCATTTAATTTGCCATTCCTTTGCCATTTAATATAACAGTATTTTGCCCCTCAATATGCCATTCTTTTCCCATTTTAAAATGCCAGGATATTGCCATTTAATATGCCAGGATATTGCCATTTAATATGCCAGGATATAGCCAATTATAGCCAGTGGATATAGCCAGTGTTATGTGCCCATTTGCCAGTTGTGCCCATTTGCCAACGTTATGTGCCCATTTACCAGTGTTATGTGCCCATTTGCCAGTTGTGCCCATTTGCCAGTTGTGCCCATTTGCCAATGTTATGTGCCCATTTGCCAGTTGTGCCCCTTTACCAGTTGTGCCCATTTGCCAGTTGTGCCCATTTGCCAGTGTTATGTGCACATTTGCCAGTTGTGCCCATTTGCCAGTGTTATGTGCACATTTGCCAGTTGTGCGCATTTGCCAGTGTGTTGTGCCCATTTGCCAGTTGTGCCCTTTGCCAGTGTTATGTGCCCTTTGCCAGTGTTATGTGCCCATTTGCCAGTGTTATGTGCCCATTTGCCAGTTGTGCCCATTTGCCAGTGTTATGTGCCCTCAATATGCCAGGATTTAGCCATTCAATATGCCATTCTTTTGCCATTTAATATGCCATTCCTTTGCCATTTAATATTACAGTATTTTGCCCCTCAATATGCCATTCTTTTCCCATTTCTTTTCCAATATTCTTTTCCCCAGGATATTGCCAATTAAAATGCCAGGATAATGCCACTTAAAATGCCTAGATATAGCCAAAATCATATGCCAGGATAATGCCACTTAATATGCCTGGATATAGCCAAAATCATATGCCAGGATAATGCCACTTAATATGTTATGTGCCCATTTGCCAGTTATTTGCCAGTTATCTGCCCATTTGCCAGTGTTATTTGCTCATTTGCCAATTATGTGCCCATTTGCCAGTTATTTGCCTGTTATGTGCCCATTTGCCAGCGTTATTTGCCAGCGTTATGTGCTCAATTGTAAGTGTTATGTGCCCATTTGCAAGCTGTGCCCATTTACCAGTGTTATGTGCCCATTTGCCAGTTGTGCCCATTTGCCAGTTTTGTCAGTGTTATGTGCCTATTTGCCAGTTGTGCCCATTTGCCAGTGTGTTGTGCCCATTTGCCAGTTGTGCCTCTTGCCAGTGTGTTGTGCCCATTTGCCAGTGTCATGTTCCCATTTGCCAGTTGTGCCCATGTGCAGTTGTGCCCATTTGCCAGTGTTATGTGCCCATTTGCCAGTGTTATGTGCCCTCAATATGCCAGGATTTAGATATTCAATATGCCATTCCTTTGCCATTTAATATAACAGTATTTTGCCCCTCAATATGCCATTCTTTTCCCATTTTAATATGCCAGGATATGCCACAGTGTTCCTTTTACCCCATAGTACGTGTTATTCTTCCCCACAGAACATGCCACAGTATCAATTTGGCCACAGCCAATTTGCCCATTTTGCCACGATTAGCCACGATTGCCAATATGCCACAGCCAATTTTGCCCATTTGCCAGTGTTATTTTGGCCATTTGCCAGTTATTTGGCCATTTGCCAGTGTTTATCTGCCCATAATTTGCCAGTTATGTGCCCATTTGCCAGTGTTATTTTGCTCATTTGCCAGTTATGTGACCATTTTCCAGTGGTATTTGCTCATTTGCCAGTTATGTGCCCATTAGCCAGTTATTTGCCAGTTGTGCCCATTTGCCAGTGTTATTTGCCCATTTGCCAATTATGTGCCCATTTTCCAGTTATTTGCCTGTTATGTGCCCATTTGCCAGTTATTTGCCTGTTATGTGCCCATTAGCCAGCGTTATTTGCCAGCGTTATGTGCCCAATTGTAAGTGTTATGTGCCCATTTGCAAGCTGTGCCCATTTGCCAGTGTTATGTGCCCATTCGTGCCCATTTACCAGTGTTATTTGCCCATTTGCCAGTTGTGCCCATTTGCCAGTTTTGCACATTTGTCAGTGTTATGTGCCCATTTGCCCGTTGTGCCCATTTGCCAGTGTGTTGTGCCAATTTGCCAGTTGTGCCATTTGCCAGTGTTATGTGCCCATTTGCCAGTTGTGCCCATTTGCCAGTGTTATGTGCCCATTTGCCAGTGTTATGTGACCTCAATATGCCATTATTTTGCCATTTAATTTGCCATTCCTTTGTCATTTAATATAACAGTATTTTGCCCCTCAATATGCCATTCTTTTCCCATTTTAAAATGCCAGGATATTGCCATTTAATATGCCAGGATATTGCCATTTAATATGCCAGGATATAGCCAATTATAGCCAGTGGATATAGCCAGTGTTATGTGCCCATTTGCCAGTTGTGCCCATTTGCCAACGTTATGTGCCCATTTACCAGTGTTATGTGCCCATTTGCCAGTTGTGCCCATTTGCCAGTTGTGCCCATTTGCCAATGTTATGTGCCCATTTGCCAGTTGTGCCCATTTACCAGTTGTGCCCATTTGCCAGTTGTGCCCATTTGCCAGTGTTATGTGCACATTTGCCAGTTGTGCCCATTTGCCAGTGTGTTGTGCCCATTTGCCAGTTGTGCCCTTTGCCAGTGTTATGTGCCCATTTGCCAGTTGTGCCCATTTGCCAGTGTTATGTGCCCTCAATATGCCAGGATTTAGCCATTCAATATGCCATTCTTTTGCCATTTAATATGCCATTCCTTTGCCATTTAATATTACAGTATTTTGCCCCTCAATATGCCATTCTTTTCCCATTTCTTTTCCAATATTCTTTTCCCCAGGATATTGCCAATTAAAATGCCAGGATAATGCCACTTAAAATGCCTGGATATAGCCAAAATCATATGCCAGGATAATGCCACTTAATATGCCTGGATATAGCCAAAATCATATGCCAGGATAATGCCACTTAATATGTTATGTGCCCATTTGCCAGTTATTTGCCAGTTATCTGCCCATTTGCCAGTGTTATTTGCTCATTTGCCAATTATGTGCCCATTTGCCAGTTATTTGCCTGTTATGTGCCCATTCGCCAGCGTTATTTGCCAGCGTTATGTGCTCAATTGTAAGTGTTATGTGCCCATTTGCAAGCTGTGCCCATTTACCAGTCTTATGTGCCCATTTGCCAGTTGTGCCCATTTGCCAGTTTTGTCAGTGTTATGTGCCTATTTGCCAGTTGTGCCCATTTGCCAGTGTGTTGTGCCCATTTGCCAGTTGTGCCTCTTGCCAGTGTTATGTGCCCATTTGCCAGTGTCATGTTCACATTTGCCAGTTGTGCCCATGTGCAGTTGTGCCCATTTGCCAGTGTTATGTGCCCATTTGCCAGTGTTATGTGCCCTCAATATGCCAGGATTTTGCCCCTCAATATGCCATTCTTTTCCCATTTCTTTTCCAATATTCTTTTCCCCAGGATATTGCCAATTAAAATGCCAGGATAATGCCACTTAAAATGCCTGGATATAGCCAAAATCATATGCCAGGATAATGCCACTTAATATGCCTGGATATAGCCAAAATCATATGCCAGGATAATGCCACTTAATATGTTATGTGCCCATTTGCCAGTTATTTGCCAGTTATCTGCCCATTTGCCAGTGTTATTTGCTCATTTGCCAATTATGTGCCCATTTGCCAGTTATTTGCCTGTTATGTGCCCATTCGCCAGCGTTATTTGCCAGCGTTATGTGCTCAATTGTAAGTGTTATGTGCCCATTTGCAAGCTGTGCCCATTTACCAGTGTTATGTGCCCATTTGCCAGTTGTGCCCATTTGCCAGTTTTGTCAGTGTTATGTGCCTATTTGCCAGTTGTGCCCATTTGCCAGTGTGTTGTGCCCATTTGCCAGTTGTGCCTCTTGCCAGTGTTATGTGCCCATTTGCCAGTGTCATGTTCCCATTTGCCAGTTGTGCCCATGTGCAGTTGTGCCCATTTGCCAGTGTTATGTGCCCATTTGCCAGTGTTATGTGCCCTCAATATGCCAGGATTTATCCATTCAATATGCCATTCCTTTGCCATTTAATATAACAGTATTTTGCCCCTCAATATGCCATTCTTTTCCCATTTTAATATGCCAGGATATTGCCATTTAATATGCCAGGATATTGCCATTTAATATGCCAGGATATAGCCAATTATAGCCAGTGGATATAGCCAGTGTTATGTGCCCATTTGCCAGTTGTGCCCATTTGCCAACGTTATGTGCCCATTTACCAGTGTTATGTGCCCATTTGCCAGTTGTGCCCATTTGCCAATATTATGTGCCCATTTGCCAGTTGTGCCCATTTACCAGTTGTGCCCATTTGCCAGTGTTATGTGCCCATTTGCCTGTTGTGCCCATTTGCCAGTTTTATGTGCCCATTTGCCAGTGTTATGTGCCCATTTGCCAGTTGTGCCCATTTGCCAGTGTTATGTGCCCTCAATATGCCAGGATTTAGCCATTCAATATGCCATTCTTTTGCCATTTAATATGCCATTCCTTTGCCATTTAATATTACAGTATTTTGCCCCTCAATATGCCATTAATTTTCCATTTCTTTTCCAATATTATTTTCCCCAGGATATTGCCAATTAATATGCCAGGATAATGCCACTTAATATGCCTGGATATAGCCAAAATCATATGCCAGGATAATGCCACTTAATATGCCAGGATATTGCCATTTAATATGCCAGGATATTGCCACTTTATATGCCAGGATAATGCCAAATAATATGCCAGGATATTGCCAGTTAATATGCCAGGATATTTCACTTAATATGCCAGGATATTACCAATTAATATACCAGGATAATGCCAATTAATATGCCAGGATATAGCTACTTAATATGCCAGCATATTGCCACTTAATATGCCAGGATATTGCCACTTAATATGCCAGGATATAGCCAATTAATATGCCAGGATTCTCCCCCTCAATATTCCAGGAGTTTGCCCTCAATATGCCAGGATATTGCCACTTAATATGCCGGGATATTGCCCCTCAGTATGCTCGTTATGGTATCTGACTGGCACAATATTACTGGGCTCTGACTGGCCTAATATTACTGGGCTCTGCCTGGCCTAATATTACTGGGCTCTGACTGGCATAATATTTCTGGGCTCTGACTGGCCTAATATTACTGTGCTCTGACTAGCACAATATTACTGGGCGGTGACTGGCACAATATTACTGGCTCTGACTGGCACAAAATTATTGGGCTCTGGCTGGCACAATATTACTGGGCTCTGACTGGCACAATATTCCTGGTATCTGACTGGCACAATATTACTGGGCACTGACTGGCACAATATTACTGGGCTCAGACTGGCACAATATTACTGGGCTCTGAGTGGCACAATATTACTGGGCTCTGACTGGCACAATATTCCTGGTATCTGACTGGCACAATATTCCTGGGCTCTGAGTGGCACAATATTACTGGGCTCTGACTGGCACAATATTCCTGGGCTCTGACTGGCACAATATTACTGGGCTCTGAGTGGCACAATATTACTGGGCTCTGACTGGCACAATATTACTGGGCTCTGACTGGCACAATATTACTGGGCTCTGGGTGGCACAATATTACAGGTATCTGAATGGCACAATATTACTTGGTTCTGAATGCTACAAAATTACTGGTATCTGACTAGCACAATATTACTGGCATATGAATGGCACAATATTCCTGGGCTCTGACTGGCACAATATTACAGGGCTCTGCATGGCACAATATTCCTGGTATCTGACTGTCACAATATTCCTGGGCTCTTACTGGCATAATATTCCTGGTATCTGACTGAGACAATATTCCTGGTATCTGACTGGCACAATATTACAAGGCTCTGAATGGCATAATATTCCTGGTATCTGATTGGCACAATATTACTGGCATATGAATGGCATAATATTACTGGGCTCTGGCTGGCACAATATTACTGGGCTCTGAGTGGCACAATATTCCTGGTATCTGACTGGCACAATATTACTGGCATATGAATGGCACAATAATACTGGGCTCTGACTGGCACAATATTCCTGATATCTGACTGGCACCATATTCCTGGGCTCTGACTGGCTAAATATTACTGGGCTCTGCATGGCACAATATCCCTGGTATCTGACTGGCACAATATTCCTGGGCTCTGCATGGCACAATATTCCTGGTATCTGACTGGCACAATATTCCTGGGCTCTGACTGGCACAATATTCCTGGTATCTGACTGGCACAATATTACTGGGCTCTGACTGGCACAATATTACTGGGCTCTGACTGGCACAATATTACTGGGCTCTGGGTGGTACAATATTACAGGTATCTGAATGGCACAATATTACTTGGTTCTGAATGCTACAAAATTACTGGTATCTGACTAGCACAATATTACTGGCATATGAATGGCACAATATTCCTGGGCTCTGACTGGCACAATATTACTGGGCTCTGACTGGCACAATATTACAGGGCTCTGCATGGCACAATATTCCTGGTATCTGACTGGCACAATATTCCTGGGCTCTTACTGGCATAATATTCCTGGTATCTGACTGAGATAATATTCCTGGTATCTGACTGGCAAAATATTACAAGGCTCTGAATGGCATAATATTCCTGGTATCTGACTGGCACAATATTACTGGCATATGAATGGCACAATATTACTGGGCTCTGGCTGGCACAATATTACTGGGCTCTGAGTGGCACAATATTCCTGGGCTCTGACTGGCTTAATATTACTGGGCTCTGCATGGCACAATATTCCTGGTATCTGACTGGCACAATATTCCTTGGATCTGACTGGCACAATATTCCTGGGCTCTGCATGGCACAATATTCCTGGTATCTGACTGGCACAATATTCCTGGGCTCTGACTGGCACAATATTCCTGGTATCTAACTGGCACAATATTACTGGGCTCCGAATAGCACAATATTCCTGGTATCTGACTGGTACAATATTCCTGGGCTCTTAATAGCAGAATATTCCTGGTATCTGACTGGCACAATGTTACTGGCATATGAATGGCACAATAATACTGGGCTCTGACTGGTACAATATTACTGGGCTCTGAGTGGCACAATATTCCTGGTATCTGACTGGCACAATATTACTGGCATATGAATGGCACAATAATACTGGGCTCTAACTGGCACAATATTCCTGATATCTAACTGGCACCATATTCCTGGGCTCTGACTGGCTAAATATTACTGGGCTCTGCATGGCACAATATCCCTGGTATCTGACTGGCACAGTATTCCTGGGCTCTGCATGGCACAATATTCCTGGTATCTGACTGGCACAATATTCCTGGGCTCTGACTGGCACAATATTCCTGGTATCTGACTGGCACAATATTACTGGGCTCTGAATGGCACAATATTCCTGGTATCTGACTGGCACAATATTCCTGGGCTCTGAATGGCACAATATTCCTGGGCTCTGAATGGCACAATATTACTTGACTCTGACTGGCACAATGTCCCTGGACTCTGACTGGCACAATATTACTGGACTCTGACTGGCACAATATTCCTCGTATCTGACTGGCACAATATTCCTGGGCTCTGACTGGCACAATATTCCTGGGCTCTGAGTGGCACAATATTACTGGGCTCTGACTGGCACAATATTCCTGGGCTCTGACTGGCACAATATTACTGGGCTCTGACTGGCACAATATTCCTGGGCTGTGACTTGCACAATATTCCTGGTATCTGACTGGCACAATATTCCTGGGCTCTGACTGGCACAATATTCCTGGGCTCTGACTGGCACAATATTCCTGGGCTCTGAGTGGCACAATATTACTGGGCTCTGACTGCCACAATATTATTGGGCTCTAACTGGCACAATATTCCTGGTATCTGACTGGCACAATATTACTGGGCTCTGAATGGCATAATATTCCTGGTATCTGACTTGCACAATATTACTGGCATATGAATGGCACAATAATACTGGGCTCTGGCTGGCACAATATTACTGGGCTCTGAGTGGCACAATATCCCTGGTATCTGACTGGCACAATATTCCTGGGCTCTGACTGGCTTAATATTACTGTGCTCTGCATGGCACAATATTCCTGGTATCTGACTGGCACAATATTCCTTGGCTCTGACTGGCACAATATTCCTGGGCTCTGACTGGCACAATATTCCTGGTATCTGACTGGCACAATATTACTGGGCTCTAAATAGCACAATATTCCTGGTATCTGACTGGCACAGTATTCCTGGGTTCTTAATGGCATAATATTTCTGGTATCTGACTGGCACAATATTACTGGGCTCTGACTGGCACAATATTCCTGGGCTCTGACTGGCACAATATAACTGATATCTGACTGGAACAATATTACTCTAATGGTAGGTGTGTCCTTTCAGAGGAAAAGAATTATGAGTGAGTGACAAGCCATAAATAAGTAGCAACCATTGTCCAAACCAGACATCAAGTACATGCCATTATGCACTGATATTAAATATTATGTAAAAATGACTCTTGCTTCTATTAGGTAGCTATAGTTACATTTTAATGTTTGCTTTCGTGACACATAAAGGTAGCTTTGTACCAGGTGCCATATTAAATGATCATGCCAGTGTCTTAGTGATAAAGAGATAAATCGTTTATGCATTAATAGCCACTGATAATTTGCTCATTAATAGCCCACTGATATTTTGCTCATTAATAGCCCACTGATAATTTGTCCATTTACAGCCACTGATAATTTGTCCATTAATAGTCCACTGATAATTTGTCCATTAAAAGCCCACAGATAATTTGGTCATTAACAGCCCACTGATAATTTGCTCATTAACAGCCCACTGATAATTTGCTCATTAACAGCCCACTGATAATTTGTCCATTAATAGCCCACTCATATTTTGTCCTTTTATAGCCCAGTCATTATTTGTACATTAATAGCCCACTTATTATTTGTCCGTTAATAGCCCACAATGCCCCCCCCCCTCCCTCTCCCCCAGTACTTACCTGGATGCTGCTCGTCGGCCATCTCCTCCCCAGGGTTTCTTCCTTTCTTCCAGAAAATACAGCCACTGGATATTGCATGACGTCATTTCCGGCAGCTGTGACAGAAAACCGGGTTTCCCCATTTGCCCACTTTTTGGGGGGGGGTTTACATTTTTTTTAAAGGGCTGGGCCCGAGCGTTCCTCCTGGGCCCCCTCATGGTCGGCCCTGATGATATGCATTAATAATTTGTATTTTTCTTTTGACTAAAAGCTTTGTGTATTTAGAGGCACCTCTTGGGAGAGCTTATCTAAAAAATTGTGCAAATCAGGTGTGACTGAACACTTTTGGTGATTGCCCTTAATATCTTTTGCACCTCTGAGGAGATCTGAGGCTCAGAAAGAAAAAATGTAAGTATTTGTTATTATGATCTTGCATGCTTTGAATAACTACTTCAGGAGAGCTGCATGAATGAGCCCCCAGCCTGCTCTCCTATCTGATTAAATAGTTGCACCACTAAATTATTTTTGCCCCTCCATGCCCCCTGGGCCAAAGGCTGTCAGCTCTCCCCAATGACCTCCTCTACAATATTACAACAGAGATCAAATATATTACATGCACACACAAAAACTGTGGATAATTTTAGATTCTTGGATGCCAGTTGAACTAGAAACAGTCCAGATGTTAATACTATCCAGTTAGATTTTCTGCAGAAACAATCTGTAAACACCTTTCCTAAATTTAGAACATTCCTGGTTGTGACAAAAGTGAAAAATAATCATTTACTGCACTACATTTATTATATAAATAATACTAACCAAACATGACAATAAGGAGCAGCCAAATCCATCATAATCCTTTTATTTGGAGATCATTTTAGACTGCTTCTAGGCAAGATTAGTTCCAGAAAAAGCTGTCTCCCTTTTGCATGCCTCTGTTTCTATGTTCTTGCTTCTTTTCCTGTCATTTTGTATTATATACATCAGACAAGCATGTTTTCCTTTCGTACAATTTGTGTAATATTTGTTTGATGTGTAATGATTAAAGTTCATACTTAAAGGGGCAGACACTCCATTTTTTCCTGGATAAGTGAATGAAATCATGTGTTGCATAAGTTTGTATTTCCAGCTAGGTCCATTCAAAGTGTTCCCAATGTATTTTAGCTGGCAAACCAAGCAACTGAAACCTATGGGTTTCTATCTGCCAACTGCATGTAAGCCTGTATGACAATCTTAGGGTATCTATATCTGTGAAACCAACAGACCTAGAGTGCAAGAAACTTGTGTGAGTGTATGGCAAAACAAAACACTGTAAAATGTAAGCTTTCAAGTTAAATATTTCAAAACTACTAATAGAAACATTTGAGTAATGTATTATATTTAAATTTCAGCTTTAATAAACATTAATAAATTAGGGTCTACTCAATAAAGTGAGAATTGCAGGGAACAGAGATGGGAATTTTAAAGTTCAGGCCAATGTAGTCATGTTGAATGGGAGAATTATTTTAACTCATCTACATTGGCATTAAGAAGACAGAAAAAAACCCTGTGCGTGGATGTGTTAAACCAAAAGATTAGTGTTGAGTGAACCCGAACCGCACTGTTCATTACAGTTTTTGGACCCCGGACCCGAACACGGACATTTCACTGTATGTTCGGGTTGGACGATTACATTGTATGTAATGCTATGGGCTTTCTATAAACCGAAATAGAGTCTCCGTTCATACAAATAGGGACTCTATTTCGGTTTATAGAAAGCCAATAGCATTACATGTATTCCATAAACCGAAAGTCTATAAACCAAATGTCTTTTGGTTTATAGACTTTCGGTTTCTATAAACCGAAATAGAGTCCCAATTCATAAGAATAGGTCAATCGAATCTGCCGAACCCGAACATCCAAGTGTCCGCTCAACTCTACAAAAGATACTTACAAAATATATAAAACCTATAAAACAATAAAACACATTTAGTGAAGTGCTTTTTAATCTGTGATAATGTGTTAAAAAAATATGCTGCACTCACAAAATGTGACTCCAATCGTGTAATGGAGCAACAAACAAGCTAATTGGGGAACATTAGTGATGAAGGTGGATCCCAATTATTATTTTGCATGATGAAAAGGACATCAGATTCTGCAACCTGATGATAAACTCTGAAGTGTATTTGCTCAAACAGATACAGAGTGTTAGTCCAATGGCTGTCACTGAAAGTGTTAAAATTCTGCCAACAAGTAATGTTTTCAAAAGTAGTGTATTACCTTTTCACCCCAACCCTAATCATCACCCTAACTGTAACCCTAATGCTAACCCTAAATTAACTCTAATCCTAACTGTAACCATAATGTTAACCTTAACCCTATATTTAAAGCTAATGCTTTGTAAGGTGTAATGTTACTTACTGCCCCTAGAGGCAGTCTAGCAACAGAGAACAAAGTGCTTGCCCGCAACAGGGCAGCTCCATAATGGAATGGCATGGTGTCTTACCAATTTGACGTCCACTTTCGTTCTGTGGAGCAATCGCAGGTCATTTGTACACCGGACTTTAGTGTTGCTTAATGCCTCGACGTCAAGGCATGACAGCAACACTGCCTGAACACTGGGTACGATCATTGATCGCATCCACTGCTTCTTTTAGCTGTCAGTATTACATGTCTACATTAAAAAAATCTATGTTATATGCGTTTATGTTATTGTGCATATTGTAATTTACTTTAGATAGTGCTCTGGAATTTATGATGACATCCCTCAGACTTAAGTGTACATAGAATGTGTCGGCAGATAAAAACCATGTGGCCCATATAGACTTCCCAATTGGAGAAACCAGAGTATAAATGTTATAACGTTTACAAAAATGCATACATTGCCATTTGCATGTAAATCCAAAGGTTGCCTTTACAGTACCTTGACAAAAGATGTTTCGGGGCAGGTTGTGTCCCAAATTAGAAAATCAAGGCGCACATTGCTATTGATGCTAATTTATTACATCATATCATTGACATTTTTGACTGAAATATGTTTATTGCAGTATTTGTATCAATGTTACAACCTTGCATACCTTCAATTTAGTGTTTTGTTTCCTGTCTGCATATCTGTTGTCTGTTTAGTGAAAGAGTGACTTTAATATTGAATCATAAATAGGGGGCGGGAGTCCCTTTAATATTGAATCATAAAAAGGGTTTGGGAGTCCCTTTAATACTGAATCATAAAAAGGGGGTGGGAGTCTCTTTAATAATGAACCATAAAAAGGGGGTGGGAGTCCCTTCAATACTGAATCATAAAAACGGGGTGGGAGTCCCTTCAATACTGAATCATAAAAAAGGGGGTGGGAGTCCCTTTAATATTGAATCATAAATAGGGGGTGGGAGTCCCTTTAATACGGAATCATAAAAAGGGGGTGGGAGTCCCTTTAACATTGAATCATAAAAAAGGGGAGGGAGTCCCTTTAATATTGAATCATAAAAAGGGGAGGGAGTCCCTTTAATATTGAAGCACTTAGATGTTGTGCATGAAACACATGAAAGCTAGCTGTTCTACAATCAATCATTGTTTTAGATACTTTCAATGATAAAGATTAACAGTTTATCTGAGATTTTTGTTTTATTTAAAACCCACTACTCGCTGTGTGGTAAACTGTGTGCTTCACAACCTGCTCAATTTTGTTTTGAATTGAATTCAGCAAATTACCTTATCAAGAGGCAAAATCTTTGGAAACTCCCAGACATACATGGTGCTAGTGGAAAACAGATGCTTCTCCACTTGTTTGAAAGTCTACTTCATTACTTTTTGGATAAAAAAGTAAGTTTCCATTACTTGCACAATGTCCCTACATTTTTTTTTTTTTGCAGTCTGTAATTTTTTTTTTTTTCCAGCTAATCCGTGCCTGTTATTTATATCGTAAAAGTGAAACTGTAAATTCAGTCTTAGCTGCAATGTCTCCATGGTGTGAACCTTCAGATCAGCTCTAATCCCAACATTAGATACTGAAGTGCTACATCAATTGTACAGTATTATCACGTACTATCACTTGGACAGGTTTCAAGCTGTAGCATATGCTGTGACAATACTTTTGAAGCTGTTGCTAAGTTGTAAGCACTCATCTTTATCAGTATTCCTCCTTTATTTATGGTTTGGTATGGGTTTTAGCAGGAAGTGTCTGCTAAAGGCAAAGCTGATATGCACATCACCTATTTTTTCCACTAAATGTTGCCTAGTTAGCAATCTCACACAAACCAACAGACACAATATACTTTTTTTAGGCTCACTTATATAGTCATAGGAACATTTAAAGTTTGACCTGGAGGCAGGGCTGATTGTAGGTGTTGTGGCACCCCCACAGCACCCACTGCTTTCCCCCTCTTCCAGTCACAGGCAGTGGTAAGGTATAGTTATCACATAATAAAACAGTTTTCAAAGAAAAAATCATTTATATTTATTTCCTTTGACCCCTTCACTCCAATTATCCTGCCCTCCTTTCATTAATGTACCAGCGGCACCTGAATAAACCCACATGCCCAAGCACCACCTTGCAGCAGCAAAATTGCACCCACGGCACTTGCAGCAGCATCCAGCTCATACCCACAGGTCTTGCCAGAGCACTCACATCTCTTGCCAGAGCACCAAGATTGCACACAATGGATTTGGCAGAGCATCCAGCTAGCACCCACTGGTATCGCCTGCGTAGCTAGATTGCATCCACAGAACTTTACCAGCACCCAAATTGCACACACAGGACTTGCCCCACCAACCAAATGGCACCGACAGGACTTGCCCCAGCACCCAGATTGCAGCCACCAGACTTGCCCAGCACACGAATTGCACACACAGGTCTTGCCCAAGCCCCCATACTGCACAAGTAGGTAATGGCATAAAGCAAGTCAAACTTAGTTCTGCACATATCTAGTAGTGTTATGACCATCCTACTGATAACTGATCCTAGCTCCCACAGGCCTACTAAGTAATATAAGGGAGCAGGAGTAGATAGGCATGTAGGGTCCTCTTGGGATTACTTTGAATTAAAGTAAATAGTTTGAAAAGTGCAACCAAGTATGTACAGGACTCAGTTATCTGCCCTGTTGAATAATGCTTCCTCAGGAGTAACTCAAACATTTTTCTTCCATAAAGTAAAATTATACTTACGACGCAGGTAATTATTTAACAAAGTAGTCTTTTCACAAAAGACATTCTAGAAACAAAATGTCAGGCATTCTCCCCTATGACGAATTCAACAACCTCATACTGATATTTAGGCTGTATTGTTGGTCTCTCCAGTGAGATACAATTGATATTCCTCTAGGAAAGAATTCCACATATGGATATACCCTTCAATCATAGGGAGAGTCCCTAAGTATTATCAAAACCAGTAAACAGTGTGTGTGAAACAATGCTAAACTGAGAGCTTAATAGCTATTCCCATGGGATAATGACCACTTGAGAGTGTCTCACACCTCTTTCTGCTCACATGTGGTATGCGAACAAGATAATATTTATAAAAATAACAGAATAGCCCAACTTCCAAGGGTTTGTCTAGTTACACTATTTATTATGCCTCTGCTTTAAGTATATAGTGAGAGTTAAATTAATAATAGTATTGTTTAGTGTTTAAATGCATTATGATTGTACAAATAATATGGGACTGCACTAGGGCAAGAGAATTAAAAAAAAACACAAATTAATAATAATAATAATAATTAGTATACACTTTTTTTCAGTGTTGATGATGTATGCTTCATGAGGTGCAATCTCCAAAGGGTTCACTGTTTTAAAATGAAATCATTTATTTAAAAACTAATGGGTACACTCACATTAGTGAAATGAGTGAATCAATACCCCATATCTGTATAACTGGAGAAATCAATAGATCACCCAGAAGCCCCCAAAATTCAATGGCTGAACTCATGCTTGACCATGAATCTGTCGCACTCAGTTTTCAATTTCAGTCTGCTCCAGGACTCCAAATCAATCAAAGTGTACATATGCTACTTTATATTTACTATAGCCTTAAATAACTTTATAAAAATAAAGGAACATGATGAAATTGGTGGTTTGGTCTCCAAACTGCTTGAGATTACTTGTTCTACGTGCCAAATCCAGAAAGAACAGAACAATCACAGCATTTACGTTAAGTTAAGAGTAAGTGCATATGGTTATTACTCAGTGTTTTGGAAATGATTGTACTCCCATAAACCAAACACAAAGCATTCTACCCCATCACTGCATGATAAGATATATTTGCATCTGGCAGGCAGGTTTACCTCTGGAGAACAGATTTGTTTGGGGGATGTTGAACTTGAGTGATCGGAAAAAAGCAGCTCACTTTTTTAAATGCCAGCAAGTGGGAGGACTAGTCTTCAAAATTAACAAGCGCTTCAGACACAACTGAATTCTTTCTCAAAAGCAGCTTTTAGCAGTGACCCAGGTGCACTTGTATTATCTCACATTTTGACTGATTTCAACAATTCTCCTTCATTTCAAACTCTTTTTGTTTTCCATTTATCACTTCAATTTCCCTGCTTACTGATAAGTGTGTGTTAATGGTGCTAATCTCCACAACACACTATGAAAAGTGACAAGGGTAAAATTTGGAAAGAGGAGCTGTTGCTTTGTTATACTCATTCTGTGGTAAGTTCTTTAAGTTTCATGTGGTAATGGTGAGAGCACAAAAATCCTAAATCCTTTACATATTTTAAATAAACAAATACCTAAAATGTCAATCAGGGCCGGTACCAAGTGCTATGTTTCTTACATTGCCCAAAAAGCTTGTTAGCCATAGAAAAAGTTTATTTATTTAGTAATAATACAAAATCAATCTAAAACAGTTTAATTGAAAACTATTTTTGTTCTGAGGTTAATCAAACTTTATTACCTTCATTGGTACACTTCTAATATCCAAAGAGTACTACCTAAAAATTGTGCTTTAGGCAGACACAGCTCTTTCCCCGGTTATCTAGGTAATCAAGGCAAATAATTATAGATTTTTTTCATGTACCTCTTATGATGGTGTTATATCCTTTATCTATGCAAGTGGTTGTGCAGTAGTTTTATCCTCATTGAATATATGCTTTCTTTTAACTACAGCACACTTCTCTATAACATCTTTAAAATTGTACATCCTCTAGATTGCAAGCTTGCGAGTAGGGCTCTCTACCTCAAGTAGCAGTCTTTTCTAGTTTGTCTAACTTAGTATGTAATCCCCCTCTATGCTCTGTACCTAGCGCTACATAAATTATTGGCGCTATATAAATAAATGTTAATGTAATACCAGCAAACCACTGCGTAAGACAATTCATAAAAGGCAGTGCTGTATTATCTAGAATGAGAGAGTTGTGTTTTGTTACACCCGCTCCCATTCTGTTTATATTATATTTATCATTTGTATGTAGACCTTTCCTACGCTAGACACCCTTGCTTCCCAACGTGTAGGTACCTTCTTTCTACCACAACAGGAAGAGGAAGCCTACTTTAATATTCTTAGATATGAAAATACGTGTACATTTTAACATAATCCTAACCATGATCAAGATCCATCTGAGGAGAAACTGTGAGGTGTTTATGTTCCTAGTCCTTAAAATGTGATAAACAGAAGGAAAACCAATGAGTGTATCCTACTTACATTCCCAAGTGATGGGAATAGGTTATGTTATGTACATCCGCTTATTTGTCCACACCTTCATGTCCCTTAGTGGGATATAATTAGTCAGTGAGATTATCTTCTACAATAAATGAACAGGACTGCATTCTACTCCTGCCTGTCTATCTTCTCATTGCACCATCTCTAGAAACTACCTAGGGCACATCCCTGTTAACAACCTCTCACTATTTCATTAAAATGGAGGCAGTAAAGGCACTAGTGGATCTATGTGCACACATGCAAATGACACATGTATTTTTATACACAAAGTAAACATCCCAAATACAGCTCATTGCCAGAGGTAGGAACCAACGTTGTTCATGGTAAATACTTACTGGAATTTGTGACAGACAATTTAACTCCTTCACGTCTATCAGACGGGCGATGCTTTCCTGAAATATATTGTACTTAATGCCTATAAGCTGTAATTGTATGCCCTCTCTTAATCTGCCCAGTGTGTGTCAATGTGAGCTTCAATCTTCATGCTTTCTGCATCTGAGACTGCCTCGTATCAAAAGCAGTCTCTCGTGCACTAATCTGCTTCCCCCTTGGCCAGCTGGACATGTGATGCTGTCCTGAAATGCATGTTACTTGCTGTCTTTAGGACCTCATTGCATGTCCTGGATTAAAAGTAGTGTGCACTGATGCAGGAAGTCTTTTTTTAAATGTTAGTCTAGGGTTAGTCTAAAGGAAAAAAATGGACAACGAGGAGCAAAGGTGCACCTTGATGGATACAGTCCATTTGCGTACATTCTGAGTTTACCTTGCAGTTACTCACCACCTGACCCTGTAAGTCTGCATTGCTTTTTGTTCCCTATTATTGGCATTAAAAGCATCCCATTTTCTTTTTTTCCATCTGGGTTGTTCTGGTCCATCATTTGGTTATTGAAAAAGTTTAAAATGAGCATAATAGTCTTTAATTTGTAAGTATGTTTCCTGCTGTTTACATAAATTACTGCTGTTTTCCACGGAGAGCACAATTTTTTTCCATTTTTGTTTTGCATATGTGACATGTCATTTCAAGTTGACTTCAGAAGGATCTTGGAAGAAAATATGGTTTAAGAGTATAATTTGATTGTAACACCGTTTTACAGTTTATTTATATATTTTTCACAATTTTTTTTTAGTGCTCCAGACACTTAATTTGCACTCGTTCATTTAAAGGGTGTGGTAATTGGGTTACCCCTCTAGTCTATGATTTGAGCAGCTTTCTTAATTTACCTTGTATTTTTGTATCAATTTAGTAGCGCCTTCACTAAAAACAAAAGTTATAAACATTGGGTATTTCCATACTCAGGACAAATATTACAATCTGTTTAGCAAGTTTGTTTCCTTAGCATTTATAAATGTGTAAACGATTTTTAAGTTAAGTTAGAATTGGTGTTTCTTTTGAAAATTTTCCATCATATTTTATTTTCTTATAGTACATTTTATGGTATGATCAAAATAATAGTATCTAGAGAAAGCCCTTCTTATCCTGAAAAAAAAAACAATATATAATTTGTGTGGGTACAATAACTGCCAGAGGAAAATGACAGGTAAACACAAACACCACAGAAATGTTAAAACAGTCATTGTCATGAACAGTACAAAACCTTGACAGACCTTGACATGGATACTGGTAACCTTATATGGAAACTTTGTCTATCGCTACTCATTTCCTTTTATTGGCTTATAATAAACATTAACATTTATGTTTTAATGTTGCTGTACAGAATCTGAGTCCTAGAGAATAATAAAAAACCATGCCTGGTGTAAGGTTAGGATATCTCACACAGGAAGCAACAGAGGTCAATCGGTCATAAGTGAGTCACCAAGTCTCTCATTCACAATAAGGGATTTTACACATAAAATGTTATATACCGTATGTTTGAAACTAGGGACTTGGGAAACTAGGGCAGACAAAACCAGTTGCTGCCAATGAAAATCTAGGGCAGTTGGCAGGTATGTGTAATTGTAGTACACAATTAGTGTATTATTAAGTTTCTCTTGTTATTTTCCCATGTGTATTGCAAATTGTTTTAATTTTATCTATTTTATTCTTATGTCTCTTAAAAATATATATTACAACAGTAAAAGATAAATTCTAAAACATTTCCAGCTTATGAGCAAACTCAAATTCTTGGCATTCAGTTCCTTTGTGAGCATGAGTTTCTTTGATAATTTATGATATAAAACATGAGTTCCTAAATGGTATTGCCCAGCCCACATTGTGAAGTTTAAGCCATAAATCATACCTGGGAGTTATGTTATGTAACATCCCACAAAATTAAACACTTGTTTTTCTAAGTAATAATGTTAAAGGGTAAGTAGGTAATTTATCACTTCTAAGTATAGAACACTGGCATTACTGCTTAGGCAGGTGAGGGCTAGCAAGGGGGACAGGATGACAACTGCCCAGTAGGGCTGTTCTCTAATCTCAAAGGGCTGATGCTGCTTCACTTTTAAATGCCCCAGTTGGTAATACTTTGGATCTTTCTATCCAATTGTCTTGTCTGCCTATCAATCTCTGTACTTTTGTTGTCAGCAAATCTAGTCTTGCATGTCTATCTATATATCTAATGATGTCAGGTGGGCTTATGAAGTGGCACCAAGGGCAACCCAATTGTTTTGGCCCCCCAGACAACAGTTGCCAGCCCTCCTCTGTGCTTGGGCCTATTACTCCAAGCTAATACATCTTCACCCATGACTAACCACGTAGCACATTACCACATGAACCCATCATGGCAATACACTCCCACATAAAATTTTGTCCACACATTACATGTAAGTGCTGTGGTTACAGGTCACCACTGCAACTGGACCTGGGCAAGCTTTGCTACCACTGCAAGTACAAGTGAAGTGTGCACAAAGCTGGTCCAAAGCTGGAGTACAGTGGGTCTGTATTGCAATGGTGGTATTATTACTGTATGTATCCCCTCTGGGATTACATATCTATATATGCAAATAGAAAGGGTTGGGAATTTTGTCAGCCCCATCATAGCATCTTATCATTCATCAACCCACCACACACAGTGGGGAAAGATAATGGCCCATTCATTGGCTTCTGCTGGTTAACCGGCTAACGGACCAATTCCTTGTATTATAACCATCCCTTTAGTGAAATGCTTGGTAAAGACAGTGAAGTGCACTCCAGACCCCCTGGATCTAAATAGAGGTCCTAAATTGTTTTTTTTTAATTAAGAATTAATTTTTTAAGTTTTTTCTTTTCATTATTGATAGGAGGGCATTGTTTTCACAGAAACATGCTTTGTTAGAGATTTTCACAGTTACAACAACTCAGGAACTTGTTCTTCTGACTGGTTGTCATGTGGTCTTGACTTTCATTCAGTTGCATTCCCATCTTTTTTGGTGGGGTATGAACTTCAGTTTGGTAGACTTCAGATTGCAACTCTTATCTTTGTAAATCTGAGCGGGCTGAATGGAGTTTACAAACAACAATCGGCAGACACCTGATGTTTTAACGAATTCTCCTCACGTGAGTTTGTAAAGATACACAAGCTGTGCATCTTCCCAACAAGGTCAAACATTCCCATGAGTTATGTACATTTTTCCCTATAAAGGAGTACGAAGTTTAGAAAGCTGGCAGGCACATTTTGCATTAAACAGAACTGCCTTATCTTCTTTTCTTTCCCAGTCGGATAGAAATGTGGAAGATCTCCTATCCAAAGCATTATTTTTCATCTTGAAGGTTAAAATCAATTTTCAAATTGATATGTGCCCGCTGACAAAATCTGACTGAGGGAGATTTTGGAAAGGGTTTATAGATGTGTGATGTGTAGGTAGCAATAAATCTATCATGTAAAAAGAAAGCTTTGAACTTACACCCTCACAAAAATCTTGCACTGTTTGTAAAAAGGAAAATTATTTACTGTCTGATGATATAGTTTCTCCTCATTTTGCATTTCTCTATCATTTCATATGTTCTCTCCCACTGACTGTTTTTTATTCTCTGTCACAAAATAACATTTATAGCAAAGAATGTCTGCACAGAATGCCATATTGTTACTCAGACTTTCTGAGACATGAAGTAAATGCTCACAGTTAGATTAGTTGTCCATGTAACAAAAATAGCCCAAAATAAAAATGTATGTACGCATGAAAAAACAAATACATTTTCTGTGCAAAGCTATTTGCTACATTTGCAATTTACTAAGGGGTTGTCTCAATGTACGCTGATTTTCGGCTTCAAAATGGTGCCTTAGAAGTCTGGACGTATTTAGATCACATCAGTGGCATCAAGCTGCTCAGGTAGCCGTGATGTTCATCCGAACATGTCCACAATTCAGACATCATAGGCTGAAATGCGATATGAGCTGAAATGCACTGAAACTAAGCGGTAGCCTCTGTACTCACATAGACTTCTATTTGGAGGACTTTGGCTTATTTTGGGGCCATTTTGGGAGGACCTCGGCTATTACGAGTATAGCTGAATTCCTGCCATAGAAGTCAGTGGGAGAACTTTGTCTATAGCTGAATTAGCCGAAGACCTCTTAAAAAGGCATGAAGTGTAATACAATTTAAAAAAATCGTAAGAATAATAAAAAAATAAACATTAATTAAATACATAAAAATAAAGTAAATTAAATAAAATAATAAAAAATGCTTATATTAATGTAAATATACTCTTATTATTATATATTTATATATATATGTATATATATCAGTATATTATAATTGTATGTGAATATTTCTGTGTTTAAAATATGGTTACTTTAATTCGTCTACACGTTTGTAGGTAAAATCTGGAGAATTGATATGTGCAGATATCATATATGTTTCCCAACTTTGGAGCGTTTTCATGATTAATTGTCATATATTGGGTAACCGAAAATCTAGATTTGCTTTGCTTTGTCCTGAAGAGCCGATTCAGAACCGAATTCAAAGATACTGAATAGTCAGATTTCAGACATTTCTGAAATTCAGCAAACTTGACCTATTTGAATCCATACAGTCAAATCAAGCTATATTGGGTAGACCTTTAAATGGTTAACAGTCAAATAGTAAATATTAGCAAATTGCAAATAAAAATGAGATTATGGGAATCTTTGCCAAAATTGATTCTGTCCTTTTTATTCAGCACTTGCTGAATGTTGGTGTCATTTTCACACGCAGAATAAGAATTAGTTTTCATAAAACATTCACAAAAATCTTTAGGACACACAAAAATAATTCCCAGAAAATTCACTAAAACCTGCACACTAAATAAAAATACAAAGAAGCTGAGCAAAACAGAAAAAGGCAAAATGTTCCAAATATGACTCTATGTTTATGTTTTACATATATTTTTCCTTTGAGCTGGTTTTGTACCTTTCATTTCTGTTGCTATAAATGACCCTAAATTGCTAGATCTGAACGAACTTAGACAAAATAGTTTATCTCTGTATATCTTAACTTTATTATTTAGTTATTAACAAAGAAGCATGGTTTTGTCCAGCTCTTTATAATGACAAAGCTGGCAATAGTTCCGGACTTGTTTGGACAGTCCCATTTCTTGGGTTCTGTTCCTGTCAATATCAGGTCTATCCTGGCATCACTGCGTACAATGCAATAAGGAAACTGTAGTCAAAGAATTCACTTAGAAATAGTTGAATACTCATCAAATGATTTCTCTCATTTTCAAGTATGTCCTGGGGACCAAATTCAGTATTACACAGAGTTTTACATTTAACAGTAGATTAAAAAATACATACATATATTTATACAAGTTACATATAGAGTAAATCGTTATTGATACAATAAACTAACAGAGATTCCCCTTCACTTGTGATACGCAGGAACAGATCTTAGCAGGTCATTACCCTCTGCATTTTTTGGGTTCCTGTGCAACTGCATTTGCTGTCAGTTCCCTCAGATTGCTCTGCAGGAGATTGAATGTAGGCAGTTCAAATGACTACATATCTGGCACTTTCACTTCCATATGTATGTATACTGTTCCCTCACACTGCACCACCACTAAAAGAAGACTTTATTATGTCTGGCACCATATAACACTCCATTTACAGCCAGTGATTGTCAGGATGCACATCCAAAGAGACCAGTGTCGGTGACAAGGTCTGTGAAGGTCCATAGAACATCCTTAAATTTTCATTCTCAAGGTCCAGTAAATGTCCACCATGAACAATGTTGGTGACTTCCCCTGCTCACAGCTGCACCGCCATTGGTGGTAATCTTACAATAAAAAATGGGTGCTCAAAACCTTACACCTATACAATCTATTAATGCATTTCATAATTAAATAAGATTCCCATAGCAAATAATGAACCGAATGAAAGAAACCTACGTTATAACAAGAAAACCTGGCTTTTCTTCCCTGTCACCGTATCACACATTTTGATTGTAAAGGCCTCAGATCTCAGGAAAAAAAGGCTAAAGGAGACTTGGCCAAAATCCATTATTGCCAAATTGTCACAATTGCTCAACATTTAGGTAGTGTCTGTTTGTTTAAGGCCTCCAGATCAGGCTCAGCATAGATTACGGTCTGCCATTTTCAGCATGCAGCTTCAGAAATCTGATTGAAAACTTGCCCAGTTCTGCTTTGCAGACATTTAATTAACTGACCACTCATTAGATTGTACATCAAATGTGGCCAGATGCATTTCTTATTTGTTTAGGCCCCGCACAATCATAATTTTCACAGAGATGTCACTTTGTAATGCAATCAGGCAAGAAAAGATATCATACTTCCTGACACAGTGCGGAGATTTAACTGTGTGAGGTGAGCCGATAACATTGTATGTCAGTTAACACGTTTCCCTTTTGATTTACTGTGGTCTGGTGTACTCTCCTCCTCTTATATCACAAATACGCTCAGTCAGAAACACTGTTACAGAATGCTAATGGTTGTGTTGCAAACACTGGTCAAGAAGTCCTATCATCATGCTTATCAGTTAAATCAAAAGTGTCAGAGGCCTCAAACAATAATATATTATTTAATACATTTATTTGAAAAGGGAAATCCTTTTTAAGATGTATTTGGTTTGGGGGAAAAAACACATAGAAACTTAACATCTCTAGCCCTGAACAAAATAGAGGGGGGGGGGGGGGGGGGCTGGGAGTACAAAGTATAGTGGAATATCGTAAGGCCGCTATGCTGATGCATGCTCTAGAAGCACAAAAAGACAGGGCTAAACAACAAGATTGGTACAATACAGAACAAGAACAAGCATGAATTAAAGATATATATCCCCTTTTTTGGAATACTAAAAAAATAAAAAGGTTTGAAAACAACTGCAGGGTAATATTGAGGAGTGTTATGGCCACATGGGAAAGATTTAAGAAAACATTAAAAGTGAATCAAAAAATCAGAAAAGTGCTTCCCTTTGGTATTATTAACTACAATATAGATGATTTAAACATCAATCATTGGATTGGGGCCTGTGTAAATAGAATAGATCATATCTTGTCAGATAAAAAAAATCAAAGCATTTAACCAGCTACAAAATGAAAATCACCTCCCTCACAGAGACATTTTTAATTATATAAGAATTAAAGGCTATCTACTTAAAAGTCTGTACAAGGAAGAAAATCCCGGGATACTTAAGCTATAATATACATATATATAGTAATAATAAAGTCTAATGTGAAAATAACTTGATAAAACCTAATTTTATTAGAAAATGCAGTATTTGAAGACTACATATCAGATGCACAGTTGGTATGAGGGCAACATATGGCTTCATATGCATGTCCTGTAGGTAAAATGTTCTATTCAATAAAAAGAGACTTGCTGGGAATTGAGATGGGAATTTCAACCTTTAGGCCAAAGTAGCTGAGTTGGAAAAATTCTGGCCTAAAGTTTGAAATTTCCATCTCAATTCCCTGCAGTGCCCTGCAATTCTCTCTTTATTGAGTAAACCCTAAAGTAGTTTTTTTTTCCATTAGCCGCAGAAAGAGTACAAATAGTTAAATGTTGGTATACTGTTATGAGTGGGGTGCTCAGTGCAAAGAATGCTGGGAAATGTGTCATTCTGTTATATGAATCTAAACAGAACAAGAGTGCTTAAGTCATTGCTGGCACCTCGTTCATACTGTGCCCATTAAATCATGACAGAAGGTCCAAAATATTTTCATTCTGTTTATTAACATGCATTAATAACATTAGTGACTGTTTAAAAATCAAATACTTTTTATATTACAAGCATAGTTTTGAATTCTTAATTTATCATAAAATTATTTAAAATAATTAGAACCAAAGCCTTTTGACTGTAAATTTAAGTGAAGTGGGGTAATGCAAGTGAGGGAGCAGATGATGACCTCAATGATCTGTGCGGGGAATGACCTCAAGGGTCCTCAAGGATCTGTGGGGGAATGACCTCAAGGGTCCTCAATGATCTGTGTACCTACCTTTGTATGAGTTGTGCAAGGTAATCCCGGTGAGTTACTTCTGCAAGAAGAACAAACTTGTTCCTGCAAAAACATTGCTAAGTTCACGGACAGTTGACCTTATTCTAGCATGAAAAACTCACCAGTTTTGTCCCTGCACAATTCATAATATAGTAAATACTGACCACTATCTTAACCAAGATAATCAAGACTAAAACTTCCAGCTTAGTGGAAAAATCCTTATAAGTTATTTTTAACATTCATGTCATTCGTATTATGTTTATTACATATAACACGGTTATTAACTAAGAGGTGAACTGAATTTTGCTTAGAAAATGAACATGTGTTCTACTCTAAACCTTTGCAAGTTTAGTGAATACACTGCAGTCATGTGATTAATATGTCATGCGATAAGTTTACTGAGAGAAACGGGTGTGAGAAACGGGTGGCAATGACAGTTTAGCTTTTTGTTTGCATTATACACAGAGATTTTAGTGTAAATCACATATATTTTTATGGTGCTCTATACAATGTTACTGCACATCAGTGAGAATGGGCTGCTCTCTAAGAAAACACTGAATCAATTTCACAGTAACAGAGCATGGATGTATTACCTGATAAAGACAAAAAAAAGGGAGATTTCCTGGGGTTGGTGCACGTTAGGCTTCTGGTATTAATCATAATAAGTGTTTTATCTGCGTCTGTCATGTTTAGTTTCTGTCTGTAATTTACCTCTCAAGCTAGCTGTACACAGTATCACCCCAAATTATCTGAGAACTTATGCTCTTCAAGTGTCTAAATGTATTTGTTCTGTGGTTCCCACAGTTAATGTGACAAAAGCAAGTGCTATTTAAAGACTGCATACCTCCCCTACCAACAGAGCAGTGTTACTTGAGTCTGTTATCTGTTGTAAACTATAACAACTTGAATGGGTATCATTAATAAATTCTCCCTTTATATTATCCAGACAAACAGGCAGGGGCTGTTTTTAATATCTATCATATCTATCCAGAGCCTCGAAACGGAGGAAGAAGGGGCGGGACCCTGCGTGAGCAGGCGCTGCTGTATGAATAATTAAAGGCAGCGCTGTGCTTTCTTGTGTGGGCCGCTGAATGCCATGTTTCCCCATAAATAAAGTGATCATCCTCCATTGGAAAAGACGCGTAGGCCTGCCGCCACCGACATTAACGCAAGGCTGCAGGTCACTTGAAGCATAAATTCACATGACCACACCCGTACCACTGCAAAATCGATGGTGGTGGGTGGAGTAATAGTAGTGGAGGAATACCTGTTCCACACAGCGCCTCCTCCTCTCTGGATGAAGTGTATAAGTGGAGGAGGTGATGGTAGGAGCAGATCCACCTCCTTCTGACAAACCAAACAAACAATTCCGGTAGGACGCACCAATTGAGCACCTAGAAGGAGGTAAATTATGTTTAAGCACAGCATTTTTTCCACAACAGTAACATTTTTATAATTACTATCATTCATATTGAATGTTATAATCAAGTATGAAAATAAAAATAAATAAAATACAATAATAGCCTTGTTTTTATTAAACACATTTTTCTTAGGCCACGTTCTTCTATTGCCCCATGGTCCAGTTCTGATGCTCACGTGCACATTGTAGGTGCTTTTGGCAGTGGACAGGGGTCAGCATGGGTCTAATGCTACACAGCCCCATACACAACAAACTGCAATGCACTGGGTTTCTATCAGAAACAGCATTAACTTTTTTAGTAATTTGAGCTACAGTAGCAAATCTGGATCGGACCACATGGCCAGCCTTCACTCCCCAGGACAGCCCATGATAGCCATGCCCCTGTTCTCCAAAACCGGTTTTCCTTCTTTGGACCACTTTTGATAGGTAATGACCACTGCAGACCAGGAAAACCCCACAAGAGCTGCAGTTTTGGAGATTCGCCAGTTGTCTAGCCATCACAATTTGGCCCTTGTTAAAGTCACCCAGATCCTTACGCTTGTCCATTTTTCCTTCTAACCCAGCAAGAAAATGTTCACTTGCTGCCTAATATATCCCCACTGACATGTGGTGTCATGATAATGAGATTATCAGTGTTATTCACTTCACCTGTCAGTTGGTAGCATTGAATAGTGGAGTAAAGGGGACGAGTAAGAGCAGGTCTTTCTATCTCCTGTATAAGTCTGTTCTAGTTTGTCTTACATAGTATGTAGTCCCCTCTGTGCTCTGTACCTAGCACTATGTAAACTATATAAATAAACGTTACAACCAGGTGCTGCAAAGGTACAAAATGATCAGGCAAAACAGCAGGAAGCCAAAAACCCTACTGAGCATGAGCGAAAGCCGAATTGGAGTGCTCTCTATTTTGGCTGGAGGACAGCCAACAGAGACACACTGAAGGTCGCACGTCAATCGGCTGGTGCCGCGAGTGAGGTAGGAGTCCCCTGCTGCTGGCCCAGGAGGCTGAAGATCAGAGCCCTGGACGTGTAAGTGGGGTGATGGAGCGACAAAGTTCTGCAACATGACGGCGCGGCTGTGACATGAAGTCTTATTCTCCACAAGTGCTTGTCAAACCCAGGAATCTGTATAGACAGAAAGACAGAGATTTCATTCCAAATATAGGATTTTAACATAGAGATAATTCTTAGCGTATCCGGACATTTAAATAGAGTAACAGTAATAGTGCAACACCGTTTATGTTTAATACCACCATTACAAATCACATAAGTCATATGCATCAAGAGATACTCGGTGCATAGAAAGTTTGATAGTGATATACCTCCAAACACTGACTCTCATCCTCCTCTTTGTGCACTCCAGAGAAGAAATCAGCTCTCAGGCCTAGACTCGAAGGTAACTGTTCAATAATTAACAACTTATGTGCTTCATTGGGAGATGATCAAACTTCATTGCGGTTAAAAAAGATGAATCAGTGAACACAACCATACAAACAGTTTATGCAGAGGAATGTCATGTTTTGCAAAACCAGGCCTGATAACCTTTTATGGCCTGACTGGCTGACCTAAAAAGATTCCTACATAAGGCAGTCAGTGTATTCAGCAATTAACTGCCTGTCAGCTGTTATGGCTCCAGTCTACAACCTATCTCTTACAGAAATCATTATTAACTTCACTAGCAAAACTGTCACTGCAGAAGTCTGTGTAAATGTCAGAGTTCGACACATAAATAGACTTTTATTTGCGCCATCTTTACAATGAAACAATGGCTTCTGTTTAATGTAAGGAAAATGAATTGTTAACAAGGAATTAAATACTTTATTAGTTACATTAGCTTCTAAATTAGCAGTACAGAAAATAGAGGATAATAAAGTATACTTGCAGGAATAGACCAAAAACTCAGATATGTAATAAAGTACATGACACAGAACTTGAATAAAATTAAATTAAGAGTTATTTTATTGTGTATTCATTGTTTAATAACTATTGTTTCTAATGCTTAGAGAAGTATTTGGAAGCTACAATCACTATAATCCTTTAGTTGATCCAGTTGCAACTTCTTCTGAAAGCTGATGAATGACATCATAGATGGAGGTTTTTTTTTTTTTTCAATTAAAGTTTTATTGAGTTCACAGGTGTTTCAAACTAAGGATAGTAAAACTTTAATATTTAGTATGTTTAATTCACTGTTAACTGTTCATTTAAGACAACATAATAGTGAAGTTAAAACCTTCCTATATGGGGGTAAATTGTATTCAATATGTACTATATAGCACCTGTATTTAGGAAAAAATGAAAAAAATCATATCTCACATGGCTGAAAAATCCACCGGCTTTTTCCTGTTGACCAGGAGTGGAAGATTAGGAATAACAGCATCAAAGGAGTCATAGATCTCCTTCACATCATAACAGTGGGTGGCAGGTCCTCAACTATTAGAATTTTCTAGTTCTCATTCACAGTTTGTCGCCTTGTGCGGGCTGTGCTCAGTAATGGCATTTTATCTGTTACGGATCACAGCCTGACAATGACATCTCTATGGGACTGTTGTGGTGCCCGCTGGACTTTTCTTTCAAGGAACCAATCCAGTATCAGACTTCCATAGTCCCATTTGTCAGTCGTAGGTGCTTTAGTAAGCCATATATGTAAGACTCTAGTCTCTAGTGAGCGCTACTGCTTCTGAATTGCCTACATGTGTGCCTGGTGAAATTTGTGATTGAACCTGTCGAGTGAGGCTAAACACCAGCTGTGTAAGTTGATCAGTGTAGTCTCTATATTCTTCTTTGTTTTACACAGGATGCTTCCATGTTATCTTCCAAGATGGATACCCTAGTTTGTACTTTAACCCCTTTGCGACCTTATGTCGAGTTAACTCGTCATAAGAGCCGCAGCATTAGCGCCCTAATGACGAGTTAACTCGTCATGCAGTCTAGCCAGTGGTGCGCTCCATGCGCACCGCCAGCCAGTCTGCAACTGGTCCAGGACTAAGCCTCGCACCCGAGGCAAAGCTCCTGGACCCGATCAGTGGATTTCGGGGCATGTGATCGCGGTGATCGAATGATCACCGCGATAACATGCAAATTAGATGCAAAGTCAATGTGGTCACACACTGACTTTGCCTCTAATTCACTTTCTGTGCTTCACGTTCTTATAGTGAAGCACAAAGAGTGACCTGCAAGTAAATATAAATAAATAAAGAACGTTGTATGAGAAAAAAAATTAACCCTTTCATTGCCGATCACAGTTTGTAACTGTGATCAGTTTCCTTCCACTCTATGGCCCTCATTTAGTTTTTTTTTTACAATTTATATAGTTTTTTAATAAAAAATGTAATTTTAATATATTTATTTAATAAAATGTAACCCCTGCATGCCTTTTGCATGATTTTTATGGATCTGACATCGCACTCCTCAGAGTTTTTTTCTCTGTCTTTTTTGTTTAGGGGGGTTTGGGGACCAATATTTTTCTTTTTTTATTAGTTAGTTAATTAGGGGGGGATAAGTGGGTTAGTGTTGCACTAGTTGTGTAGCTTAATATTGGGAACATAATGGGGAAAAACTTTTTTTTCCCCAAAAATGTCCTCTTTTATATGTGTTTTTTAATACTAAAATGTAAATAATTTTTATGTATAGGGTATTAAAAGAAAGCTCTAACTGTCCTTTAAAAAACAACATATAACTTGTATGTTTGCGTTAAATGAGAGAGAGGAAAATTATGTTTCCAAAAACGCATATTGAAAATTGAAAAACGCTCTGTTCTTTGGCCTAGGAAAATCCCTGGTCCTTGAAGGGTTAAGAACCTCTGATAATGCGGTTGCTACCTCCCCCCTCCACATCCTCTGTAGTCCCAACAGCAAAGCCTTAATATCGTCTTTGGTGGCTGGCAAATCATCAAAAGTATAAGCGCCAGTCAACCTGATTCTGTGTGGGCGACCGTAAGTATGGGCGTCGGCATGTGCGACTGAGGCCCGTCTTCAACAGCAAAGTCCTGATAAAGGGTGTCACCAGTTTTTTTTTGCCTTTTTGGGTTTATTATTTCTTTTATGTCTATGTCTTGGGAGTGGAAGATATGCTACGTTTTGTTGGTTGGGCAAATAAAATCATAGGTTATAAGTGGTTGTATACGGAGCTCTTCTTGAACATGCCCACTTCTGTCGGAAGCTAGACTCCAGTTATGGGGTTATTTTGACATCATACCTGCCAATGGGAGATTGACCTGGACAGTCATTTGTTAAGAAAAAATTAAAGCAATACTAGGCATTTGCGTTACTTTATATTGAAGGATGCTATGATAATTTGGTGGAGTTCATTATTATAGACAGAGCTATCTAGCAACCCTAGTGAAGAAAAAAACATGGCTCTTTATCTGATAAACAGTGCTCCTAATGAATATAGGGCCGTATTAATCAAGAAAAAATAGGTGGTATTTCAGGAAAAAGTGCTAAAATAGTAGTAGTAACCATGGAAACCAATTTAAAGTTACAGCAGTTTGCTCCAAATTTAGCTTTTTTTTAAAAAAAAAGCACATGTTTTGCCTTGAAAAATTCAGCCTATAGCGTCTTGTTAAAAAGAAAGAAACACTTTGAAAAAAAAGTTGTTAACCGTTTATATTCCTTTAATCCTCTAAATAATGTACATGTTTACAACAAATGTGTTGCACACCCTGCTGTTTTCAAAGACCTGAAGGATGCATTTTCTTAAGATGTTATATCATATTTGATTATAAAGTATTTAATTACTTAGATGGATCCTTTAAAACATAATTCACATAAGTTCTCACAGGATTTGCACAAAGTCAGGGACTTAGTCAAAGTTTAGTTCAGAATAGCATTCATTAATTTGTAGTCTCTGATCGTACCAGGAAGAAACTGTATTATGGCTGTACTTTACTTTATGCTTTATTCGATTTTTATCTCTCTACACTTTTATAAATATCTGTTTGCTTTTTCTACTCCCTGATGGTTGAATAATGAAAGAACACAGGGAAAAGACAACAGAAACTACTAGGAAAAATCTTTTTCTGTTTATTCACATTCACCATTTTATACTAGTTACTTACACAGTATATTAGAATATGGTGTTTTTCTCTTAAATGCCTTATTGATTGGTCATGTAATGGTGGTCACCCCCGGGTATACCTCACATTGTAATGTAATCTAAACCTCTAGATTGTAATCTTGTACTACATGCAATTGGTGTTACCAAACACTTTGTAATTTTTACCATCAGTCAAATGATGATGATTATGATCATAATAATAATATTAATAGAATACTACTTTTAATTTCAGTACTTTGCTTCTAATAAATAGTTTGGATAAATTAATACCACTTGATTATTTAACACAAATAATAAACTGAAAAATAAGTTCAAAGAGAGACGCTAAACAGTGATTGCTATGGATCATCTGTGCAGAATAGAAATAATCTGATAAATATATGCAGTATAAAAATGTTTAAAATATTTCACAAAAATATATATTTCATAATTGGTATAAAAAAACCAAGCCACTTCTTCCAGAAACTCATTTGATAGTGGTGTATTTTTTAACAGGAGACCATCTGTAGTTAACAGATTTTATACCAGAGGAAATGTTTTACCTTGAAAAGCACCTAGGATATAAGAGTGGCTGAGTACCAAGTATTAAACTAACATTGTCCAGTTGAAATAACTACATACATGGTAAACACAGCAGGGCTGATGTTGCCTATCAGTGCATCAATCTAACAATCAATCAGGGCTCTAATATAAGCAAAAGTCAGATTCCTTGGTTTAACCCTTTCTAGTAAATGTTAAGTGGCATTTATGGTAAACAGTTTGAAAAATGGTTGTTTGTTGATAAATCCTGATTGCCCTTGTCTGTTTCACACACAAAAAATAGAACACACGTAAGGACTAAGACATACTGCTAACATGCCAATGAGTTTCATAAACAATACACACAAGAACTTCTAAATAACAAACTAAAAAATTCCTGAGACAACCCACGTAATCTAGTTTTAAATGTCACTAATATCCTTAATCATATAAAACAAATCTTAGCGTCTAAATCTCGGGGCAACTCAAACAAATTGCTTATTTAGTTATCGTATTGTCCCAATTATATGCCCCACTTTTTTTACCAGAATTTAAATTCTTAAATTAGTTGTGTGTTCTATAATCAGGGTTTACCATTCACCCTTCTGGTGCACTTGGCTTCTGATGCCCCCTGCAGAAGGTACACATTTTGTGTGTATTTGTCTCCCCTCTGATGCGAGGGGAGAGAAATAGGTACAAAATGTACCTCCTGTGAGATGCCATACAAAGGTACAAGGTGTTACAAGGGTGTAGGGGAAGAGAGACAAACACAGGAGGGGATAGAAGAGGAGAGAGACAAGGGGTGAAGTAATAGGGGAGAGAGCGTCAAAGGAGGAATGGAAGGGAGGAGAGAAACAGAAAAAATTGATGGAAGGGGAAGTGAGACAGACAAAGAGTTGCGTTGTATGCCTCCGGGGTGGGGGGAAGGGGGGGGGCGCTCCGCGGCACAAAAGTCAAAAAAATTAAAATTAAAAAAGCAGCCCCGTTAAGAAAAAAAACTAGCTTGCTGGCGAAGATGGTGGCTGATCGGAAGATCTCCCCACCACTCTGACTTCAAGCAGGCAGCATGGGGGGCCAAACAGGCAGTATTGAGACCTATCTGCACTCACCACCCGGGGAGCCCAACAGGCAGCAGGGTAGGACACCATGCTGTCTGCCACTAGCCTCCAGGGTCCAGGGTAAGTGCTGGGGTGAGAGGGGATGGGGGCATTGGAATTTCAAGCTGTGGCCAAAGTAGCAGAGTTGAAAAAAATCTCCAATGCAGCTAACTGGGAGAAATTTTCCAATGCAAATGCTTTGATTTTAAGTTTTTAATTCTCTCTTTATTGGGCAGACCCTTAAAACAATTCTAATTTTATCTCAAAGGAACAAAATAATCCTTTTTGAATACAAGGCAGTAAGTCAACATGAACTAAACTTCATTTGTGAAAGCCCCATGCATTTCAGAACTAGAAAAGCATACATTTTGTTAACATATTGATTGAATCTGCATTCCCTGCAATTCTATTGATTGGACCCCACTGTCTCACAGCTGCTACAAGACTAATGAACACACGAAAAGAGGCAAACACCAGGTGTTCCCATTTCCTGCAGTACTGATGTGCGAACTATAACTCTATATTGGAAATGATCTTTTCCTGATCTCACTTACCATAACCCCTTCCTAAATATTTACCTCACAGTTGAAAGTATAAGGAAGGGTTGACCTCCTGACCAAGGTTTGTACTATAACGCTCCAGGCTTAGCAAGGCAGCTATTTTTCACCCCCTGTTTAGGTGGTGAATATATATATATATATATATATATATATGTGCACGGTCAATTAGGGATTGGCTAACTCACCATCATGAGGAATGACATAGTCATCTAGAGGCAGTGCTCTCGCTGTATGTTTCACTGCCAAGTGAGAGACACTTCAGCATCTGATCTCCAGCTGACCTTATGAACTTGTCCTTGTTCAGTTGTTTATACATTATGAACATAATGGCCTGGATTCAATGGTGGGTGTTAACTGAAAAGCTGGCATTAGCTGTAAATTAGCAGGCATTCTTAATTCAATGACCACTCACACAGTTAATGGGCGTGGTAAAATCATTACCGCACCCATTAAAAAAAAACCTGTATGAACACTGGACTGTGCAGTAATTATGGCACACATAGTGATTCAGTGAGGACCAGTAACAACTAATGGGCGAAAAGCATATAAAAACATGACTTAAATGTGCTTAATGCAGCTGATATATACGCATTAACCCTTTTAGTGCTGTAGGGAATGCACTGACAGGATTGAAGCAAATACAGGGGGGGGGGGGAACCCGGCCTGACAAAAAAAAGAAAAAGGGCCAGTGATGTATTTAATGTATTTAGGTGTTATGCTTCCCTAGGCATGACTATTCTTTCGCACCCCTTTCAATCATTACTTGACCCACCTCTTTCTATTTAGGCTCCAATCCTTCCTCTTTGGATGATACTTTTGTCATCTTTGTCCCCAAGCAGCTTGTCAATGCCATCTCTGCCCCTAAATAGCTGATTAGTGACATATTTGCTCCAAAACAACTTACCAGTACCATCTCTGTCTCCAAACAACTGTTCACTGCCATCTTTATCACCAAACAGCATTTCTGTGCCACCTCTGGGTCCAAAAAGCATTTCTTTGCTGTCTTTGCCCCCTAACAACATTTGTGTGCCTTCCCCGAATTTGAGCACCTCTCCTCAGACTCTATGCCTCCCCTCTCCCCCGAATATGAAAGTGGACTGAGCATGAAGTCTGTGCTGGTTCATCCATTTTTTGAGTAATACGGGTGAGCCAGCATTGGGCAGATCTCTGGTAGGGCAGCATTTTGTGCAGCAACCTGTGACATGCCACCCTAGATGCCTTATTACACCAGTGGCCATGCCCACTAAAATATAAACACAATACTTACATGGGAACACGGGCTGCCAAAGTGACACTAGCTCTATGAAAATATACAAGAAGGTTTGTGCCCATAGCCCCCAATAAAAAAATTAATGCATTGGGCCAGGGGATACCCAGGTGCCTCTGTATCCACTAAAATACATAACATAAAATATTTTCCCACCCTCATGGCACACAAAGGGATAAAAATATATCTTTAAAACATTTCCACAAAGCCCTTGTATCCTCATCTTTGGCCCAGGGAAAAGGGGCCATCAAAAATAAAAAAAACTCAGCAACCCCCCTCCCTGCACCTAAGTAATATGTCCATTCTCAGCAAAAGTAGGGCTAGGATGGAGACATCTGATGGGTTGACTGTTCAGAGAGAGGACTGCCTGGTCTCAGCCCTGCCCTTGGCTGGTTTTCAAAAACCGCCAATGACAGAGCTGGAACAAGGGAGGCTTCTGATTGGCCGACAGAATCCCTCAAAAATCTGCAAAGCCCTCAACAATCTGCAAAGCCCTCAAGATGATCTGCAGCTCAGGGAAAAGAGGCCATCCAAATATTAAAAATAATTCACCAATTCTAAAGAAAAACACTACAAAAAATAAAAAATTTAATTCCTGCTGTACCTTACTGATATGCCAGACCTCAGTGCATGGCCCCATGTAACAAAGATCAGGAATCAAGGACTTTGCAGATCTTCAACATGTTTTAATGGTATATATTTATCCACAGGGTAAAAATATTCATATGAGTCTATTCACTAAAATTTGACATTGAGACTAAGTGAAATTCGGCACCTCAGTTGACTCAGGTGCTGAATTTGACTTAGTTTCAAAAATAGCTTTGATCATTTAAAAAAACAACAACTTTAAAATCACAATAAAATATAATATGTCCATTTATTCTGATTTGCTTCCTGTATTGTAAGATCCCAAGCAAGCTCCCATTAAAAATAACCATTCTACTTAAATTGAAGTAATTCTTTTTCACAAATATGTTGTGTTATACTTTTTGCACCAATGTTTTTCCCACAAGATCATGACATATCAATAGAAATGTATTTTTAATATGGTTTTTATATAGCCAGATTTTGAACTCAGGTTACTGGCATCTGGTATTCTTTTTCCAATGAATTTTTGTTCTTCTTTATTTGAATTGAGGCCGGCGGGCAGATTTGTATTAACTTGACAAAAGTTATCTGATTTCAATTTCCTTTTATCTCTTTAATTAGAGGTACACATACGGCTTTCATCTATATTTAATATAATGGAAAGTTATTGCAGGCAAAGAAAGTTCATCTATTTTTGTTCATTCCATCAACAGTTATTAGGTGAAAAGGCTAACTGCATGGTATTGGTTAGACCTGGACTAAATTACTGACTTCTATTTAGTTAACCCCTTAACTGCTCACAATAATAAACTGAAAGTTTGAATTCTCCTGTCAGCTTCTTGCCCATTGTGTAAAGCTAAAGTTGTAGACCTCTGGCTTTATTCATGAGGGAACTGCAAAATTAAGGTCAAAATAACATTGTTTGAAGTGTAATTGAAATGGGGAATTTTTCCAACTCCTGCAATTGCCCTGCAATTCCATCTTGAATAAATCCCTATGTCTATGCCAACAGTCTTCCTCCTTACAATGAAAGGATAACAGTATCCTGTTATTAATGACTTAATGGGTGGACTATGTAGATATACTTACCTAATGGAAGTGTCTGAAGTACAAACAATGACAATTTTAGTCTAGTGACTAGAATTAATACATGATTTGAAATATTTTTATTTGACAAATATTGGAACACATTTTTGTCTTTTTATTACTGGTCCAGCTCTGCACTAAGTAGAAGATTTTACTTTTCTGACTAAACTCTGCTGGTGCAGAGAGAGACCGTCGTTTTTGCATGGGATCAGCGGAGAGTACCTAATTCAGGTCCCCCCTGCTGATCCCATGCAAAAACATGGGTCTCTCTTTACACCAGCAGTAAGCCAGTCACTGACCATATCAAGCTGCCTGCTTCCCATGGAAGTATGGCAGCTGCCGGTTAGAGTATAAACAATGGCAAGTACTGTCAAAACAACATGCCAGTTTATCCTCATACTAGGGACAACTAACGTTATACTTGTGCTTCTATATAAAGTTTTGTGTCCCTTTCAGACCAAAATAGCCGAGTCACCTTGCTGAACTAGGCTGTCTTAACCAACATTATAGAGACAATATTTTAAAAGCAGTTATATAAAAATATATCTAAAACTAAATGTACATCTCTATCTAACAGAGAAATCACAAAACAGATTACAAAAAATATAGAATAAAAAAAGTATACACTATATTATAAGACTGACAAATATGGCCGGGATCAAAGGATTGTAATTGGCCCATCAATCACAGTCTTCAATGTGGCCCACCGCTCCACCATTCACCTTTGTGCAGAAATAGAATAGAAGATGAAACTGGTTCCAGATGAGAGTGTGAGTGAAAGTTATCCTATGCACGTTTTCTTTAGGTGTCAGTTTAGTGTGAGCAGTGTACCTTTCTATATGTCTGTGCAGTTGGGCAGGATTATACAGGGAATTAAGATCTAATAGATGCCCAAATAAGCAGATCTTTTGAAAAAGTCATTTTTTTAAATCTTTATTGTATTAAAATGTATATATGACTTGTCAACATGTTACTTTGTGTCTAAATAATGTTATATATATTAGCATGTACTTAGCCTTCCCTTCCTCGGCTTCTTAGTTTGTAATACAAATGTCATCATGCTGGGTCTTGCCTATCTAATTCCAGGTCAAGAGATCTTTTTTTATGTGGTAAAATGAAGACATAGGACAAAGGTAACTTGTGCTAAGTTCAGGCTATTGCAATAAAATTAAATGGATAATGCTAACAGTGCTAAAATGGTTTGTTTTAGTCACAAATACATTTTTATTGTAAAATACTCTAAAAAGTTTAAAAGTGTCTTATTTTGCATTGAATCTGTTAACTCTAGAAATATTACTTGGGAATAATTAGTTTATTATAAAAATATACATGCATGTGTGTGCTGTATGATACATGTTGAATATCACTTATTCAGAAATCCATTATCCAAAATGATCAGTTATCCAAGCATTTTTTCGGATTTTGTCATAAGTTGCAAGTGCAGGACAGTTTATTAAGTGTCCAGCCCCTTTAAACTGTGATATAGCCTTTCCCATGCATGCCGATAGTGCATCAGGTTCCTGACAATGCCTCAAATCACAGCTACATCACAGTAAAGGTGATTGATTTGCTTTATCCAGTATTTGCATGGATACTATTGTATTTCATGAGTGCTGAGAAACGTAATATATCCTATTGGTGAAAATGATCCGTTATCCAAAATACTTCTGGTCCCAGTCATTTTGGATGAGGGATACGCAACCTGTAGTTGGATTATAGACTTTTCAGATATCAATATTACTGAACTAGAGAAAACTCTAGTCAAAAATCTTGGGCACAGTTTCAAAAGTGGGGCCATCACCATGGTAACCAATGGACTATTTACACTCATTGTTCAACTCTGTTGAATTTTAAGGCTTAACTTGAAACTTGCTGTGTATTTCATCTCAGCAGACTTTCTAAAGAGGTTTTGCTTTTTTTCTGGACACCTGGTGGCAGATGGGCAAGAATGTTACTGTTTATTCTAAATTTGCTGATACACCTGTAGCCTTTTAGACACATCCAATTGATTTTTTTAGTGAAAGAAAGAATAATGTTTTCTTCTACCCCTCCTGCCCACTAGAATCTACTGAAATACCTAATAATAATACAATTATTTAGAAATCCCAGTTTGGGACCTGAAATGTGCTCCATTCATGTGATATATGGCATGTTTGCATTATTAGAAGGCTTATTTAAATACCTCAGGAATATAAACATATGTGTGAATTACATCCTAAACAACATTGTTACCTGTGATTAAAGACAAAACAAAACAAAAAAAATTACAGATACCGGATTTTACTTTCTTTTAAAATGAACTTAATTTTGTGTGCTCAGAAATCCATTAAAGAAATTGATCCATCAAAAGGGATGTGAGTCCCAACATCCTGGCCAAAAGCACATTGAAATAAATAGATTTATATGTTGTAAGTCAGTGGTTTATATGTGTTCCTGATTAAATAAGCTGAAACAATGCAACTACGGTATGAACCATGTATATGTTGTAACTTATAATGCACTAAATTAATGTAATTTTGAAATAAATAAATTGAAAAATAATCTAAATTGGGAATATATTGTGTGGTATATTTATCCAACTGCACTGGTTGTATGCAACTAATAATAAGCAAAAACGCCAGTATGACATCAAGGGCTTTATTCATGACAGAGAGAAGTGCAGGGAATTGAGATGAGAATTTCAAACTTCAGGTAAAAGTAGCTAAGTTGGAAAAATTATCTAATTCAAATAAATGGGAGAATTTTTCCAGCTCTGCTACTTTGGCTTTAAGTCATGGCATCCTTAGGGGAAAATAATAGGATTCAAAGCTAGAGGGTACATAGATAGATAGATAGATAGATAGATAGATAGATAGATAGATAGATAGATAGATAGATAGATAGATAGATATTTACTGTTCTCTAATGGTCATAATAAATATAATAATAATTATTATTATTATTATAATAAACTACAAAAGGGTTTATTGCCCAAAATGTCCTATCCTATATATATGCCCTACACAGAAACCAATAGCAAATGCATGCAAACAGCCTAATTAAATAGTAGTAAATATACTGCTTACATAATGAAAAAAATTACAACATTAAATCTAAAGTTTTGTTAAATGGTCTAACATGTGATAATTCCCTTCACAGTCATGCGTAGATCCAATTTTTGAGAGAAGGGATCATTTATTTTCAAAAGGACTTCTAAACCATATGGAATTTAATTTAAAACAAAACCAACAAATATCAAATAAAACTCTACTTAGGATACAACTGAGAAAGTAGAAATGGTTAATTAACATTATAAAATATCAAAATCGTAATATAAATATATTATATATATTTAGTTGATTGTGAGTTGTAGCCAGTCTATGACACTCTACCTACTGTGGACTATAACTCCCAAAACGCTAGAGCAGCCACCCGAGTGTATAAGCATGGTGAGACTAGTAGACTCCAGCACAGCCTGAAGTCCTGCATTCTTCTTATTACTGCAGAGAAGGATTCTGCCAAATAATGTAAGTTGGAGCATCCTTACAGACCCCTGCTTGATGTGTAAAAATAAGGAGGAGATGAGGAAGTGTGTACTAAATGGGGGAGTGCATGGAAGCATTCCTTTTCCCCTAACAGAATGTCTGACATTTAATTGGGGTAAAAAAAATAAAAAATCTAATTACTAGTCACAGTGGTCATTGCTATAGGCAAGGCTGAGGGTATTTATGCTTGTACATTAAATTCACTGGTCTCATACTGTGGATGTCAACCCAGACACGCGTGCCTTTCCAAACATCAAAGCAGATGAGTGATGTTCTATGACTTCTTCCCTTGTGGGTAGCTTAAAGGAGCTTTCAAGTGTTCCTTGGCATAACGTGCTTTTTGCAAGTTATTTTCTGTTGTGGATATTTGGATGCTGCACCAGCCTATAGAAAGGCGTGATGTGAATTCCAATGAAGACAAAGCTTAGGAAATAACCCAGAGTGAGTATTTTTTTTTTTTTTTTAATTAAATAAGTGTACTTTCTTTTGTTAAAATATAGAATACATAGCTAGTACGATAGATATTAGTTCACTTCCCTTTTTGACATAATAAGGAAATTGAGACTCTGCAGTGTCTGGGATTTTATCTGCTCCAAGGAAGTGTGGTGCAGTTCTCAAGGTGACAAACTACGTCAGGGGATTTAGAGATTCCAATATGTCCTATCCATCTATTCCCTACTGTTTGAAGCCAGGCTTTGAAATATCCCCACAGTAGCTGCAATGATCCCCAGATCCTCACTTCTTAAGAGCTGTCTATGAAACAGATTCTGAGTGGACCAGCCCTGGTTGGAGCATTTATTTAGAGTGGATTATTTAAGGAGGGAAACAGAGGTTAAGCTGGGGGTCTCCTGGCTTCCCCTGGGGTTAACCTGGCTGCTTATTTGGCACATACAGGAGGGCTGACAGGTAGCAGGATTTGTCTAAGCAGCCTGCATGAGAGCCAACAAGCAAAACTGAATGCTGGGGATTAGTTTTGGATTATGTTGTCAGAGTGGAACCTGATGGACAAACTGCAGAGGAATAAAATGCAATCTGTTTGAGTGGATAGTCACTGTGCATAGCTTTCATTTCACTGTACCAAAAATCATTAATAATTTGAAGATCCATCTCCATTAACTTTTTCTCTTTGTTACTTAAAACTGATTATTTTTTTCTGAAGCCTTAATGCTAAATGTGGCATGTTTTCTGTCGGTATTGCCTTGTAGCAGATGGTTAGACTGGTATGACAGTACTTTGACATCAAATAGAAAGTCAATGGTAAACTTTTGAAACACTTATTTAACCTTGTGTGTAAGGTAAATGTACGTGTGTATCATTGTGCCAGTGTCATGAGGTAAACGAGAGTTATATGGTCTGCACATGTGTTTAGTGATCTGATACCTTATTTCTGTGCACTTTTCATGTCTGAGCATGATAGGCAATGTGGTCATTAATGGTAATAGATACATATTGATTTATACAATTTTATAGAATGTGAAATATGGTTTCATAACTTTATGGTGTACATTAAAATCCTTAAAATGTGTCATGTTACCTGTGGGTGCCAGTAATTGTATATTTTAAGTGTGCTATATGTTTATGTTAACAGCCCACAGAGCAGCCTGTGACCATGGAATATTAATTCCTCTATAGGAAGTAAACCTCAATATGCAGTTGATGATAATGTAATAATACCTGTTTACCTTGACAGCACAGTATTATGCAACATATTTGACAAAGACACACAAGGGATGTCACAGTAAAGGTATGCCTTTATTAATATGATGCAGCATTGTGCTATTATTGCTATTTCCATAATGTGTTATCTTACGTTGAAGTATTTGTAACTGCTGGATGAATTGTCATCTGCTTTAACAGTTTCATCCTGAAATACCTTACCTCAGCATGGACAATCCATGTGTGTTATAAGGGCTTTATAGATGCTATAAAAGCAGACTATTCCATGATGTTATAGTGTTTAGAGGAAATTAAGTCTTTCCCTAAAAGTGAAATGTTGTGAACTAACAGCAAAATTAAAGCTTTAATAGCTTACTTACAAATATATTTTCCTGCTCAGCTATTAAAACTATTTTTTGCAGTTCTTTTGCAGTTTTTTTTATTAGAGACCTCTGTAAGTAAGAACAATTGTGATGTCATATAATGTTCTTATAATGTAACTGTTCTTTAATCTTCACATCTTCAGTGCAAGTTACTAAGGTAATATGTTATCACTGCATTATGTGAAACACTCAGTTTGCTAACCAAGATGTCTTTATAGATGGCACTGAAAGGTGAGAAGAGGCAAAATAGACAAAACCATTTATTTTACAGACATATCATTAAAAGCTTCAGTCTGGCTTTAATATTATATTCAAAGAATGTCACTGAGTAATGTAACATTTGTACTCACATATATTACCATCAGACATGTAGAAAATTGTCTACATCCAAACTGTTTATTACTTCTACATATATTAATACAAATATGATATTGCACTTATGCTTCAATGGATACATGCAAATGAACAAGCAACCTCTGCAGGGTTCAAGTTTCCTAAATGTACATTTTTATGAATGCAGCATTAATATTCCAGAACAGCAGAATCTGCTGCCTCAGAGCTACAACTATGGTTGGCTGAGGGTTATTGTTGTAGTGAAACAGCTGAAGGAAGAAGTGGTGTAAATATGTCTAATGGTTTCTCAGAACAGACCTCAAGAGGAAAGCTGAGGCAGAGGATTATGGGTTACAAAAGCCTTTTACACTGTCTAAATATTTTCTAGAGATCTCTTATAACAAATTCTTAGCTAGAAATAGTAAAAACATTGCATTGAGGTAACATCCACACTTAGTACATTAAGTATAGACCACACATACCCGGCAAAAGGTTGATCTGGATATATTTGTGTAGAAGTTCAGTCAATATGGCTAATATTGGTTAGGCAGCTAGATCTTCAGAATTTTGATTCCAACTCAATCCAACACAACTATACTCACTGCCAAATTTACTATTTGTTGTAAAACTGAGAGTTTTGCTAAATAGAGCCTCTGTTGACGCAAATGAATGTATTTTTTTGGAAAGTGTTTTACAATGCCCACTTAAGTCAATTCGGGTGAAACTGAGTTGTCTAAAGATACCATGACTACGTTCTACCTATGAATCATGTATTCCATCTGTATAAGTTGGAGGAAAACAAATGGGTTGCAAATGAAGGTATCAATTTGCATAAAATAACTATGTGGAAAGTATTATTTCTATCCAGAGTCCTAATTGTCTCCCAAATGTTTCACAATAATTTTTAAGCACATGTGTGTCCTCCCTCCTGCCCTTCAAGGCACCCTGCCATCACTCCCACCAAATTATATCCCTTATTCCTGTGGACCACCAGTAACTGTTTCGCTGATCTCCTAGATCATATGAAAATTTTTACAATAAATTTGCATCCATTTAGTAGTAAAACAAGTGATATATTTTATTGGAAAAGAAAAAGAATGTCTGGGAAATGGGGTACTGGCAAGCAAAACAAGATCTTAAATGCAATACTCTCAAATCATATATATTTTACATTTTATTTGGTATGACAAGTTAAACCGGATAGCTATAAATTAGTAATGCTTTAGAAAGTCATGGTAGATGTCTGGTAATATCTATCACTACCTACACTTTGAACATAACATAACTTATTCTCTAGCTTTCTTTTAACATATATGCAACACAGCAATGGAAAGGCTGGAACTACACAACACTCCTATTGTAAACAAGGCATAGCAGTCATTATTAAGTATTTTCTTTACTTGGTAGTTGTTTTTCTATGCAACCATATGATAGCTACCAGCTTCGCAAAAAAAAAAAAAAAAAGGAATCTTCCAATACAGTTTGTCAGCATATTGGAAAAAGCTTGAAGTATACTTTAAGGGTCTGTGTGGCACTCTGATTCTAATTCCTTTGGGTAGAGCGGAGTTCTGTTATCTTTTTTTGCCTCAGGCAGTATAGAGAATGGTAAGCGGACCTTTTTCTATTATTGCATTTTATCTTTGTTAGTTTCTTCCATGATTGTTTCCAATTGTATTTTGTTTTGTAAACATGAAACAATTAAAAAATCTCTTTAAAAGTATTATCAGGAAGTACTATTTTACGGAGAGAGTAGTGGATGCATGGAATAGACTTCCAACAAAAGTGGTAGAGGTTAACAAAGTGAATGAGTTTAAACATGGATGGGATAGGCTATCCTTGATATAAGATAAGGCCAGGGACTAATGAAAGTATTCAGACAATCGGGCAGATTAGATTCTCCAAATAGTTTTTATCTGTGACACATTGTATGTTTCTACAATGTTATTCTAGTCAGAAACCCATAAGTTCTGACACTTAGGGGTTATGTACTAAACCAGCGGAGAAAATAATATATTTGGTGCAATTTGCTTCATGCGTATGGAGAAAATTGCAATTTAATTTTTTTTTCCTTTCGTTTTGCACATCTTCCATATATGTTTTATTTAGTGTTCATTTTGGGTGGGGGGTTTGCTACTATAGTGTGATTATTTTTCATACACTAAAAATATTAGCAAATGTTTTCTATAAAATATTGTTTTCTGCATTAAAAAATTACACCAATTTATAGCCAGTACATAACATGGTTTTGTTACTGGTCTGTCATCATGTCAGGCCTTTATTGTCCCTTGTTTTGCCAAAGATGCCAGGGACCCTAAACATGTTCTCCTATTTCTTTATGTACAAAGCATTATTCTAAAGGTAAAGCAGACTCTGCAAGATTACATAATAAATTAGTCAGGGAAAATAGCTGATAATTTACCCCCAGCAGTGTAGGCACATCTTCCGTACACAATAAGGGAGAAAGAGTGGGATATGTTATTGGACTCCTTCCAGCTCTGTTTGAAATGACCTGTACCTGATGTCTTCTGTTAATTAGAGTTTGATATTCTTAATAATATTGAATTACAAATTTTAAATTAGGCTGTCCATTATTTGATATTTACCATTATATCATTGATTTCAGAAGGTACTTGAATACTAGAGAATATTTCAATGTTTCCTTTCCAGCTAAATACTTTGTTAATAATATTTGTTAGTTTGTTAAAACACAAAAGAAAAGTACGGAAATAAAATGCTGCATTAATTGTAACATTCTTGAAATCTCAACTTTCCCCCAAGGCAATACTTAGTAAAAGTATTGAGTTATTATAAATGCATATGTTGTTTGTTCAAACATCTGGCTTAAAATACGGTGTTTTTTAGTATACATGCCCTAAAAATAGCCCATGATTTCTATTTCAAAAATAATTAAAAAAAAATAAATATTGTTATTTTTTTGTTTCTAAATTGTTGTGTTATGTTACTATCTATGTGTGTTTTATATTGAAGAGAATGTGGCAATTGCTACAACCCATTTCCTATGCTGCACATGTACAGAACTTGGAGATATGTTCAGGAAGATGCCAAAAACGGAAAGAACAGAGTGATGGATGAACACGTGCTAAATGTGATCAGGTTCACTTTAGAAATAGCCATCATTTCCAAATATGACACATTCCAAATTTGCTTGAGATTTAATGAGCAGATGCATTATATTTCATACAGATGTCCTCTTGTGGCTAATAATTTATGTTCCTTTTGAAAAAAATAAATCCTGTTTTCGATTACTGATGTTTAATTGCTTTCACTGCTTTTGGGATGATCTTATACATGGCTCCTGTTCTGATACCTCTATTAAATATAACATTGTTTTTGAAGCAAAAATCTGTAATGGAAAATTCTGAGATTAAAACAAAGTTAATGCTTTTTTCAGAGAAAACCATATACCACACAGTCTGATCTATTACTGTATTACAATTGTGTTTTGAGTTATCTTTTTTTGTGTGTAATGAAACTAATAATTTGGGAGAAAGTGGATTTTAATTAGAGATACTCTGCAGCACAATTTCTTTTTCTATGTAAAAATGAATAGATCTGAGATTGACAGTGAAAAGTTGGGAACATTTTCACTTGGTGAGAACTCCTGTGTTGTTTTGTGGAGTCAACTTAGTCAACAGGCTTTTAGAAGACATTATTAAAGTCGACTTTATCTCTCTTTATCAATATCTCTCAACACTGAATGCGGCCGAAAGAAAGTGGTAGCCTCGTTCCTTACCATAGATATCTATGGGGAGGCCTTTGGCTTATTTCGGGGCTATTTTAGGAGAATCTCATATATTACTAATCTAGCTGTAGTCTTCCCATCAGGAGAATTAAAATGGGCGAATTCTTTTTATGTTTGCGGTTAATCGAGCTTGTTTGCGGTTAATCATCGCACATTGGGTATCCAAAAATCCATGAATTTCATTGCGCAAATGTCTCTATCTGAACGACTGTGATGCTTTGGTTTCCGAATGGCTGAAATGCCAATTCAGACCCAAATTCAGGGAAACTGAGTGGCTGAATATTAGAGATTTGTGAAATTAGGTTTAAGTGCCCAATCTGAATCCAATCTGGGATCTATCTGTGTATACCGAGTCAACTCATTAGCGTTTAAATGCAGTCTATTATTCTCAACTAGGGTGTAATGATATAAATGTTGAGACATTTCTATTAAATTAATTCATGGTTTACAGGTGCACATACCTACCAAATATCCAGTGACTGGGAAGCTTTTATCATAATGATTTGCAGATACCCTAAAGCCTTTAAGGCTTCTAGCCCAATTGTGATTGATTGAGCTAAATAAACTCAGCCAATCACAAGGAAATAAAGATAAGACATGGGTACCTGATTATGAGCTGCCATTTTTGACTTTTGATGCACCATCATGTTAAATAATTCAGAAGGAACTATTTAAATCAACTGTGTTATCGCAAATGTGTTATCTCTAAGCAGTGCTATCCCTTTGTTAAATAGCCCACCGTGGGAAGAATTAAAATGTTCCTTATACAAAATTAGAGCAACAGAACTATGAAAGGTACAGCTTGAGCCTAGCAATAGAAAACTTCTTATGGGAATGTCATGGATATGGCGGACATGCATGATGTCTTGGTTAATGGGTGAAGAACAGTATGTCTGGTGAAGTTGGATAGACAGCACAGGTTGAAGAGGCAAATTAAAAGTTCAAGAATAACCATATATAAACAATACACCATTTATTTATCTGTTTATTTATTTATATACAATGTGGTTCATTTTAACAATTTATTTCATATTTGTATTACTAATTGAACATTTCCACTTTATTAGGCTGTTTGTGAATATATGAATGGGGGAGCACTGTTGCAATGAACTTACTACTGGATTCCAAAAATGTAGTTATTCTAAAGAACATCCGTTTCTGTGTGAATCTGACCTTTTACTACTAGCAGGGCATTTACATTGGATTATTTGCTCTCCTTCAAGTCATTAATATGCCATAAACCGAAATCAAGTTGAACAAAACGAATGTCTGCTTGGAAAGGGCTAGCCAAGTTAATTCTATTATTACTGTGTTGACACAAGGCATGTTGCAGCTTTCATTGAAACAGTTTCTAGTAATCTTTTAATCCCATATCAGGTCAACATTTTATCAAGTTAATCTAGCAGCAAGATTAATTAGTCTAGTTAGCACACACACATACTGACAAGGCCTGCTTTAACATTCCTTCAGGTTAATGATAGCGTAGGAGAGGTGAGTTTCGATTTGCTATTTGTTAACATTAAGTGAGAGTGTGAGCTTGAAAAGAATAATACTATGTTATATTATTATATTTTTAGCTAAAATAAAAGTGTATGGTGTTGGTCTGGTGGAATTGTATGAATTGTCCTACTAAATAGCTCACACAGTATAACACACCTTTTTACAGGCCCCACCAGTTTTACTGGAAGCAGTGGACGTAGCTTGGAAGGGGGAGTGCCAGCATTACTGTATGTGCGTAGTGATATTGTCACTTAATTGGCATGCGTAAAACTATGCACAGTGTTGCTTTTCCTTCAGTGTACCAGAGAATAAGCATAGCAGAGTATGGAGTTGGGACAGAGAGATAGTGGCCCTGAATTGGGACTATACCTCCTGAAGAGGTGCAAATGGGGGGGAATGGTGCAATATGCCTTTGGTGAACTTTCATACACTTGATTATTTCAACAAAAGACACCCTTACACAAAAAGCCACATGCCAAAAAATTTATCTTTTACAAAACCATGACCCTGATATGTTTAAAGGTTATAGATAGAAAGCAAATAAGGACAAAAACATAAATGACACTTTTCGATCACTAAGAAATTTATTTCATCACTTTCCTAAGCAGTCCATTGATGTTTTAACATTGTACAGTTAATCTGGTCCTATTCAACAACCTGAGGTAATTTATATCATGCTATTGAATCACATAGACTACAATAGAAAAATTATTTTAAAAAAAATGTAATTAGTGATGTTTTGAATCATTGAAATGGGCCCATTGAGAGATGTTTACCTCAGTGATACAATAAAGAAAAATGAAATGTATCATTATATAAGCAAGAGGTTAACATTAATTCATTAACCTGTCATATCTTTCACACAATTTCCCACAATGGGCAGGTCAGTTCCATGCTTTCTAACACTCCTCACCCTCTTAGTGCATGGGAGGCACATTCCATGCTCTTTGACACCCTCTGCATGTTTTACTTGCAGTCGTGACCTGAGATTTCTCTATCTCTCTAATGGTGCCTCTGGGACAGGCCAGGCTGCCTCTGCTAAAAGTTGCTAATGCTCTGAAATAGGATTTTTTTTCCCTCAATATTAAGATTTTGTAATTTTTACCTTTTGTGTACTTGAGTGAATTTTCCAAATCTCTTAGAATATAGTTAACTACATTTGCTAAAATGAGCTACCAGCTATTGTATCTTTATTCACACTGGCAGTAACAACATCAAATGGAGAATTTGTTAGTCAATTAACATAAACATGTAACAGCCATTTTGTCATAACCTCACTTGATTTGAGTCTTCAACTGCTTAAATGGTGCTCATATCTTCTACAATATATATGACAACATAAGGTGTTTTGAGGTAAAAATGTATTTATCAAGTTTAATTTTTATTATGCTGCAGGAGGTCACATGTATTATGTAAAAGACATAAAATGTCTTTCCCTTTTTGAATGCTAAATAAAAATAAATGATACAATCTGTGGAATGTACAAAAGATATTCAGGAAAGTTCTGACCACCAAAATCAGGATTATATGATGTGGAGTCTATGTTAAAGGGACTGTATCACCTAAACAATGCTCATAATCTAAATGTAGAGAATATAAAATAACTAAAATGAATAACTATGTTGTGTTAGTATAAGTGCAAGTAAATGCCAAATTAGGTAATAAATTGTATACATGTGTCTGTGCAGTCTCCCATTTGTGACATCAGCTGTGGTTTTATATGCAAATTAATATTCTGTCTATTGAAAACCTGTTCGTGTGCACGTCAAATCACAGGTGATGTCATAAACAGGAGACTCCACAGATATTTAAAACACATTTTTCTCAAAATGTAGGCATTTATGCTGACACCATGTATTGATCATTTTCATTTGTTCTTTTTTCTCCACAATCACAGTAAAAACAATGTTTAGATGATAGATTCCCTTTGATAAGAAAGCAGTCTTTCTCTGTTTGTTTCAGAGATTTGTTGTCAATGTTAAAAATGAATGAATAAAGCTACATAACCACACATATTAATCAGAGGTGTTTCAGGAAATAGATACTCTTTAACCCCTTCATCACTGAACTGTTTGCCAATCTTTTACCATGCAGTACAATGGCAGTTTTTAACATTTCTGTTATGTTTGTGTTCAGCTGCAATTTTCATCGGATTTATAGTTGATGTGTTACATTTGCCGTTTATAATACAACCACACTCTGTGAATTCAAATACTGACCATCAGAGGCAAGGACTTGGTCAAATGGATACATTTTATACCCACTCCTAACCGGTGACTACTTTGTATAGTAGTTTATGTTAATATTGCATTTTGCAATTCAGGTTGGTGTGAGCAGGCACAAAGTAAGTCTCCGGCACAAGTGGCATACAAATATTATTCTTAAGTTGTTTATTAAATTGAATTCAAATAAATAAGTCAATAGTGATTTGTGTTTATAAATAGCTTGCATCTGCTATATTAGCTTTTTTTTAACATATATTTGGAGATGTAGAAATAAATTAATGTTATGTTATCACAGCTCATAGTATTTAACCAGGAGACAAGGAATATGTCTAAACAGAGAACTGGGTGCTACAAACAAAGTGGCAGGCTTAAGATAAGGTTCCCCAATTCTTGTACTTTATCTCAAGTTTAAAAAAGGGCTAGGCAAATATTTACGATAGCTAATAAATCAAAAGAACATTCCTCTGCAGTGCAGTTACAGCATTGTAAAATAAACATCAAGTTGACCAGGAATTTGTCATGCAAATTATATTGATTATACAAAAAAATACTACTGGTATTCATTAGTATAATATATGTTACGCTGAAAACCAAAGTGACTTCAGTGGGTGCGTAAACAAATATGAAAACAATTATGCACAACTAAATAAACAGAGACATTATTTATAATTAGCCTCTCATTCTATCTGATTATTTATAATATATATAGAGAGAGAGAGAGAGAGAGAGAGAGAGAGAGAATGAGAGAGAGAGTTAGAGAGAGAAACGCACGCACTCACGGGACTTTGACAAAAAAAAGTTGATGTGCAGAGCCAAAAGGGCGCTTGAATGAATTAGGTTTGGTAGTAAGCACGTTGCTAGGGCAACGTGTGTCTTACACAGCAGCTGCAGTACACGCCCACAGTGCGGTGCAGTGCTTTTCGGGAATGCGGTTTCCGGTAACACGGGAGTCTGCACACGATGGTAGGGTAAGTAATTATGTATTTTTTCTTTCCTATATATGTACCTCTGTTTGGCATTATTAGTTGTCTTGATAAAGGTCCACGATGTGGACCGAAACGTCGATTTTATACCCATGCGATTGCATTTTTTCAATGAGTGATTAAAAACATTTACTTTTTTTGTCAAAGTCCTGTGAGTGCGTGCCTTTCTTTGGATCTCTGTGGATATAGCAACACAGCACCAGGGCCATCCACTATACATTGACAAAATGTGAGTGCATCATATATATTTATCTATATATCTATATATCTATATATCTATATATATCTATATATATATATGTATGTATTTTTATATATATATATATATATATATATATATATATATATATATATATATATATATATATATATATATATATATATATATTGTAACTGCTAGTAAATGATGGCACTGCTTCCAAGTGCTACAAAATAATCTGTTATGCGAAAACAGTTTGTTTATGTATTTGTTCTGATAAAGGGCCACTCCCCCGAAAAAAAATTGTTTGTCTAGATCTGTCACTAAACAACATTAAAAGTAGTTTCACTTTATGTTTTTTCCTGGGCGTTGGAGTTTTTTGTTTTATCATACTGTACGATTTTTTCATTTCAAGTTGCACATATTTTGGCAGCACGCAATGTTAAATACTAAAACTTACTGTGCACGATGGAAAGTGCCGCACATTTACAACAATAACTATACTTTGCAACCAAAATATAAGATGGAAAGATAGAAATAAGCTGGTAAATGTTTCCAACTCATCTATATGTGTGGCAGCTCACCACCGTTCAATGTTTTATTTTTTAATACACCACAGTGAAAAAACATTTTTAACGCACAAAATGGATACAAATATAGACAACGATGGCAAATGACAACTGCATGATTACCAAATGGAGAATACGAATGTAGACAAAATAGTCTGATACAATGCAGTACATGTTGGCTCAAATGCTCTGAACAGACTAGCACACAAACCCCGAAAATATATGAAATATAACCGAGAGGCTGACTGCCGCATGAATTCACACTCTGTTGTCAATTCGACAAGCACAAAAAGTATACAGAAATAACAAAAAGGCCACAGTAATTCAACAAATCGAGTGCGTGACACTGATGCTGAATTCATGCGACCGTCAGCCTCTCGGTAGTTTGTATCTATTTTCTGCGTTTGTGTGCTGCCTTTTAGCAGCACACTTGTCTGTTGCCTTTTAGCAGCACACTTGTCTGTTGCTTTTTAGCAGCACACTTGTCTGTTGCTTTTTAGCAGCACACTTGTCTGTTGCTTTTTAGCAGCACACTTGTCTGTCTCCACCAGCATTTGCTCCTGTTATAAAAAGGGTAATTGTCCTTTAAATAACCTACACATGCACAAGGATTGTCTTTCTTCCTGCTGGAGGGAATGTGTAAACAATAAAATCAGCGGAAGGTGATAAGAACCTTTTGAAGCAGACTTCACTAGTAATAGAAGATTATTGATTTTTGAAATATATAATTTGGTTGTGGATTTATATCAGATTAATAGGGAATAAAGTGATAACAGGTACTTCCAACTTCAACTTGATATAGTGCAAAATATGCATTAATTATAAATATTTGCCAAAAAATCTTAAAGTGCATAAAACGCGCAGCTAGCATTTAAAACACAACCCATAGTGTAAGCACAAGTGCTACATATACACAAAACAATGTATTGTTATATTTGAGGCAGCAATTACCATCAGCTGGTTCAGCAAATATACATCTGATGGAGCCTGATTGGGCAAAATGTGTTGTACAAGGCAACATCATTACAGAAGCTGGTCTGAGTGGTGGTTTATGGACTGTGGACTCTTTAAATGGAGCGGTAAACAATCTTAAATGTGAGCATTCTGCTGCTTAAGTTGTTCTGTCTTTTTACACTTTTGCCTCTCCATCTGTTTCTACATTTTATACTGGTTTGAATCACCTGTTTTTATGCTGATGGAATTGCTGTTTTCATTGCTGTCAAAGCGACTGAGTGAGATATGGTGCTGGATTGGTGACCTGGAAATGGGAAATAGGTTTAAGTGATGACTCAGCAGACCACTTCAGTTTTCTTTTGCCCAGGTGTCCAGGTATTGTCCATTTTAGAATAGTTAATCCCTCTTTGTTCATTGTCCTTGGATGAAAGCTTTTGTGTTATTTTTTAACACTTTACTTTTTGGAGCATTTAGCAATTATCCTTTTTGTTCATGTATGGCAAATAGCATCACAATTTTTTAGATTGTTTCATTTGACAATTACTGATTGTTTGAATAGAAATCCGTTTCAAACAGTGTATAAGTGGAGCATGTTACAGAGGATACAGGATTTGGAAAGCATGGATAGCTGTACTGGTTATAATGATGTTCTGCACCTCTAATTTCCTGGAGTCAGTACACGTGCCCTGTAAGCACACAGGCTAAGCCTAGCATTGCACTAGAGAAAACATACTCTGCTGGAGGGAATCAGGTTAAACCAAAAATAGCATGTAGCCAAGCGTATCTATGCATAAATGTTCTGCTTTACCTGATACCCATCCTTGTCTTCTAATTAGATCACCTCAAAATTATTCTTATAACCACTCGTGCAAACATTAGTGAGACATGTGCATCAGTTGTCTAGTGTGAAAATGCCAACAGCTTTAGCAATTTTTGTTAAATCAACATGTGTTATTATTATTTTAATATGTTCTCTCTTGGTGTGTATTATAATTGTTCATTAAAAAATACAGGAGTTTTCAACAGAAATGTCCATATGACACAAATTAGTATAATACTGTTACAGTATCATTTCCACTTGTAATTAGAACATATGGCAGCTGCTTCCCGATTGGCTGCCTAGTTTGTATCTTATTAAAGGGTCTACTCAGGTATTATTTTTAATGTAAATATAGTGTTTTAATATATAACATTAATTGAATATGTATATTTGTGTATTTAAAATATGTTTACTGTAATTCTTCTACAATTTTCTATTCAACTCAATATGTTTGGGGGTGATGGGCACATATATGGTAGCTTAAACGGTATGCTTTTCATAGCGAAATTAGCCTAATCCGAATGCGCCAAATGTTTCAGTTTTCCAAACATCGTGAAGAAGTTTTTTTCTGGTCACAAAATCAACAATATTGAGTAAACGGATTTCGGTAATTATGTAAATTTGACTACTTTGCCAATGTGGTTCCATTTTGGGCCAGATCAGTCTATATCGAGTAGACTCTTAACCACAAGTTTTATAAACAATATAGAAATAGGAAGAGGAACACTAAACGTGAGTACTAGTTTTTTTTCATTATTGAAAGTGTTGATGAGCTTTGTACAACAGAAGTAACAAACCTATAAACAAAACGTTTCCAACTTTTCAAAAAGTATTTAAAATAATAGTAAAATAAAAGTATTTTTATTACTATAATTTATTACATTAGTTATTGTTGGCAAACTTATAAAAGAGTTCTTAAAAAAATAGTATTTTAAATTGTATTAAACTGTTTCTTGTTCTGTCTGTAATCTTTGATGATGTTGTTTGGACTTCCAATTATATATCAAATTAAAATAAATAAATTAGGTAACATAATATTTTAGGTTTGATAATGAAAAGTATAGGAGGACATCTCATACATATCAGATTGCTACAGGACAGAATGTTGATTCTAAATATAAGTTATGCACAATTCTTAAATAACAAAGTATAGCACCTTATGTAAGTGATGTTTATGACTATAATATATATGCATCAAAATTAGCAACACATATTTAACTTTGCTTTTGTTTAATAGACAGCGGACTCCCAATTCGTTTTATGCAGTGGATTGAAGATAACCTGACAACAAAATGTAATGTGTAATAACTTGCTCCAAACTGTTTCCTAAACACCTCAATAAAAAGGAAGTGAAGCTAAATGGCTGCATAGATTCTCATCAACAAAATAGAGTCTAGTCATATGTTTCCTAAAAGAAATGGAAGCTGAAAATGTTGTATTTTGTATTTTACCTAATTACTGTGTTATCAAATAGTTGACTGTGTATAATTGTGCTATTAAACTGCAGCCCTCTAGCTGTTGAATTACATCTCCCATACTCCTCTGCTTGCCTCTGACAGGGTATTATGGGAGATGCATTCCATCATTACATTAGATTGTATTAACATTTATTTATGTAGCACCAACAATTTACACAACACTCTGTACAAAAGGGTAGTTATAAACAAAGTAAAAAAAAAAAAAAAGATTCGGACCAATACATGAAATAGAGAACCCTGCTCACAAGCTTGCAAAAATCTAGAGGATATGGTGAGACGATGCTGGCGGCCCACAGTTGGACACCCTTATCACACGTTGGGTATATTTCAACACACATGCCTTTCATGCTGCTAATTCCACAGCAATTTTTTGTACATCTATTTATTGTTATAAAGTATGTATTGCCAAGTTGCAATTCAGAGCAATAGTGAAGACCTTGCAGCATGCTGCACATACAGGGGGTCAGATGTTTTTGTCTCTGCTTTTGTCAGCGACCACTTCAAACCATAGTCAGCCCTTCCCTGTGGGCTCTGCCCTAGAAAAGGAAATACCAAACATATTATTTTTCGTCATTCTTCCTGTGATGTATTTGTATTAAAGTAAGTATTGGGTATATTGCATTTACCATTTTTATTAAAACTGTATGGGGCTTTCCTGAAAGGGAAATTCACCATTATTTCATGTTTTTAAATAGTCTAATGAAAACTGTACAGGTCAGCTTACTTCACTATTATATTTGACACTTGGTTTACATTTACTATTTGATGGATCCCAATTGTTTTAAATGGTTAACAGGTTATCAAGTTTATTTGCTGGAATTGTGACACTGTTTATTTTGCCTGTTTTAGTTTAAGTGTTCTTTTACACTCAAGAATTTTGCAGAACAAATTAGATTAGAGCCTTTTATCAGCAGGACTTTGAAGTGAGCAATGAGGCATGCATTGGAGTTTGAGTACCATTGGTGCTGTATGATACATGCCTCTAATATGCAACAACAGCAAGAACATTTGGAGTAAAATAAGCTCACATGAAGCACAGCTTGTTTTTGACAAATCTGTCAGTTTACTACAATTTAGTAAATATATATGGACATGACATACTGCATTATCTATTTAAAATCACTTTTGCTTTTTGTGCGATATATTTTTAATGATTTCTGCTTGAGGTAATTCTTAACCAGCTCTGCTTGAAAATGACAATGATAAAGTCACCCATAAGTGTGCTAAGAGGAGTTGATGGTGTTCTAGGGCCCAAGTTGTTCACTAAAATTTGGACATGGTGGTTGAGATAAGTCTTGAATACTTTTGCAAGCTCCTATATTCACATTTCAGCTTGCTAGTCACTAAACTGTTTTGAGAGGATGAGATGTGGTAAAGGCAGTTGAAGGTTTGTGAAGGGGCCACATTTTTCTCAGTTATCTGTGTCGTTACCTTCTCTTACAGAGCTTCTGCATTGTGGAACAACCTTCCAGAAAGATTAAAATCCCCATAAATCCCTGCCTCTAAATTTATATGTACATGTTAATCTGTGACAACCGTGTATGTACATTTTATTATTATTTTATGTATCCTTTTACAGTATGTTCCTGGATTTACTTAATCCATTCTTCTTGGTATGTAAATAAATAAGCATAAGTAAGATTTTTTTTGCCATTTTTAATATAACTGACAAATGTAATGTTTCAAGGTTTAGTTATGGAACACCAACAATATACACAGCACTTGGTTTTACAGAAGACAAGTAAACAGGCAGAAACAGACCGATACATGAAGTATTGTTCACAATTTTCCTCATATATTTTAGGTTATGCAACAGTTTGGATCCATATATTGAATAATCGCTTAGTATATTCCTACTTTCTGCTTGATTTTTGCATTTCCTGTCAGCATATGGTAATTATTTACTGAAAAAGAATTATGAACAGAGATCAAGGACATTTCCAGCGAGTAAGAAATATATTTAATTTCAATCAGAGGTTAAAATAGTATGCATTATCCTGAAAACCCAAAGTACCTGTGAAAACTGAGGACTGCAGTCCCATAGTCTTACTGAATGTGAGTACCATAGAATGGTGGTATATTGATAACTCATGCATTAAATGCTACGTATCCATATGTTGCATGGCTTTGGATGCATGTCATATAATGACACACGTTAGTGATTAGGGTTCGTTAGGGTTTAGGAACGGTGTTAGGTATTGGGGTTTGGGATTGTTATTGGGTTTATGGTTAGAGTTAGGGATTGTGATGATGGATTAGGGGTAGGGAATTGAGGTTTGGGATTAGGATTTTGAATTCGGTAATATATCCATCTGCTGCTGACCTGGATGTTGATCTATTACTGAAGCAACATGAATGCAAAGAATCCCATATTCATTTGATCTCTTCATATGAGTCGCCTGATTTCATCCTGAATGTATTTAAACAGGAGGTATAATCATATTTACAAGATTGCTAGTGATGCTTTTATATTCAGACAAGATCACAATGAAAATACAGCTGAATTTTTCTAATTGACCTTTCATTTTGTTTACAAATGTGCATTATTGAGCAATTGTTCAAGTGTTATGAAACTTGTAAATCTGAAGCTCCTGAAGAGTGGCGTTTGACATCCAGACCAATATAAATGGATACAAGAGTAACAAAACGGTTTAATATGGATAGTCCATAACATCAGTGGTCTTTATTCTCCACATGCCCTCCATTATCTGCTTCTTCCTAAAATGAAAGAGGGAATTGACAAGGTCATTTCAAACTTAAGGCCAAAATAGGTGAGTTACTACTTTGGCATTACATCTGAAATTCCCTCTTTCAAGAATACAGTTCTTAATTTAGTTACTCACCTAAGTGACTGCAAACTACCCATGTTGCTTTATCTGCCATTTAAGTGTTGGATGGCCAATTATGGATATATCTCAAATTGATTTTCGAAAATCAGTCTCTTGAATTTCTCCCAATACATTTTGCTAAAATAAACAAGTAAAGCAAGATCAACAATGCATGTAGTAGGAAGGAAAACATATATATTTTTATAGAAACTAATATAATCAGCCAGTAAAAAAAATGCACTTCAAGAAACTAAAATGTGACTATTACTCAAATGACACTACATATTTTAACTTTAACTGCATGCCAAATGCTTGTGAGATGCTCATTAACATGCCTTGAAGAGGCTGACATTATCTTTAGAGGAGCAGGTTAGGCTTGATTGGATGTCTTGAAGATGTAATCATGTCTCAGTGCTACACTGTACAACTGTTCCTTGGCTCAGATTTATAAACTGTGAAGTCAAGCAATCATTGATGTTTTCGTGAGCATCTCAGAAGCATGGATAATTTAACTGGATCATGTCAACTATGGGAGAAAAACCAGGCATATTTCTAGAGCTTGGAAAACAGTACAGAAGTACTGGGAGAAATTATGATCACAGCCGCATCTGATTTCAATGCGATGACCTTTTTCCTCCACTGAATACTTATCTGAAGTATGCAGCTTGTATAAACAGGTATTACTTGGTAATTCAATCGAGCACCCTGCTTCTGTGTTAGGAAAGGCTCGTGTGCATTTGCTACTGCAGAAAGGATCCGTCTAATATGTGTTTAATTGCCGAGTGCTTCCACGTGAAAAGTTGGACTTTTTTTATTTTTTACAAATAAAACAAAAATGAAATCTTGCATTTTCGACTGAAAACAAACAATACAAGGTGTGCACTTCATTCTGCACTCATTGGACCTACATAAAGAGAAGCAAAATCTTTGTAGCAAGTGCTTCATATCTTGGGGATAAATGTGAATGTTTGAAAATATATAATATATTATGTGTTTCCTGGATGTAAATATGTATTGTCAGAAACAAAGTTGGGTTATCTAAGTCTAATTATTATTTTAACTCAACCTGTGGTCGACCTTCCTACAATTTACACTGATACTCATATAGCTGGTCGAATTGTTTGCATAATACCTTCATTTATCTCTGTTATTTTAAATCGGTTTTCATTTCCTTTTTCCTCATATATAATTTTCGGATCCCCTTATCCAGCCAATGTCCCAATCACTTCATGCCTCGACTCCATTCCAACCAAAACGCTTTTAATTATAAACCTCGATTTTTATTAATAATTCTTCTTGTCTCTCCTGCATCCTCTCCTCTCTAAGTACCCACTCTCCTTTAATCACAGTCTCCCTGCTCCACTCTCTCTGTTTTGTCTTTCCCATCTGAGCTCTTTCTTCTCAATCTCTGTTTCTGTTTCAAATCCTTTCTATTCAGACTCCTTTATTCCATGAGTGTCCAGCAAAGCAGCAGTTAAGCAGGACTTCAAAACACTTGCTGAGGTTCCTGTTCCTTGAATGATTAGTGCACTATAAATAGTGCAAACTATCTGCAAATTATCTCTACACTACCCCTTCCCTTACTGGGGTCTACTAATCATATCAACACCCATTTCTTAAAGAAGCACTCTGACTTGAAATTGACCTTTTTTATAATCATGAAACGGTATGTATTCTTTAATATTTTATTATTTACATTCTATATGTGTCATTTACTCATCAATATCGTGTTTGTAGCTTCAACTGATCTTCCCACTCAGCTCTCAGCTGTATTTCACAAAAGCAAAGTATGGGAGTATGAGAAGTATTTCACAAACTATAGTTGCAATGTGTACACATTGGGCAGACTAGATGGACCGAATGGTTCTTATCTGCCGACACATTCTATGTTTCTACACACATACTGTATATATTTTACAGAAACCTGTCTTTTCGTGGATGCATGTATGTTCTTCAGAATGTAGAATGTTTGTCAATGGGTTGCGAAAATAACTACTATATAGTAAATAATAGAGTTCCCTCTGAAAACATATGAATGTTTTTCTGTAGTACAAAAAAGTTATGTGTCCTTCAAAAAATGTCAGAACATATGTATGTATACATCATGGAATCAGAAGTAGTTAAGGCACATTCTATTCAGGCTAATAGCTAAGAGGACAATGTTAAGTATGAATGAGAAGGAATTGCTTCTTAGGATGTAAGTGATAAAAAAGTGTAAAATGTTGTTGTTTTTTTGGAGTGGGCCTAGATTGGCTTATTAGATTAGCTTACTAATTTTTAAATGGTCATTGACCTTGTATAACACAACAGCTAGTAACTAAAGCTATTAGATGTGTAATATTGAAATATATCTCCTCAGTAAAAAAAAAAACTGGAGGGATCGTTGCTCAGTAACAAGAACCTTAGTTAAAGATGTGCAATTTTGGGGTGTCTCTATGTCGTTATTATTATGATTCAATAATCAAGGTCTTTTATATAGAGAGGAAGCATTCATAATCTGTATTCTATATTTTACTTTCCATGTAGAAAGAGAAGCATTTTAGTAATGAATCAACATCTTCATTGATGATGATTGTCTTATCTATTTTTTAATGGTGGTGTGCACTGGAATTGGGCCTTACATATTCTATCACCACAGACAACAAGGCCCAGATTGTTGACACATGCTTTTTGAGGTAAATTCACTAAACATAGTAACGACTACATAGCCACACATAAAGAAATACCAGTGTGGATGAGATTAGTAAATAAGTCCTTTAATGCTTTCCATTTTTTTCACGTAGTTATTATATTTCATTAATCCTCACTGACTTCTATTTTCAGGAAAAAGAACATTTAACAAGAGAAAACAATCATTTCAAAAATGTTATCTTATAAGAGTACAAACCCTTTGCACTCGTCATTGTCTGAACTCTCATAATACAATCAAAACTCCTAACTAAAGAAATAATCTGAAAGGCAAATGCTGCCATCTAGAGAGAAATCATTATGGAATAATGAGGACATCTAATTCTGAAATGGTTTTTCTCCCAAAGCTTTTTACATGTAAGTAAATATAATATCCGTGAAATGGTCTTAACCTGGGAAACACATGATTTATTATAGACCTTGGAAACATCAAAAAAATCCCAGAAACCTGAATAAGCTGTTTCCTGAAATACATCATGATAAATTACGTAAGTGATATTGAACCAGAATTTTAAGATGGCTATTAATTTATGCTGTCTTTATCGTGTCCTGATTTCTATGCTGTTCGAAATGGAAGGAAATTCCATAAATCTACTTTTCTTCCATAAAAATGTTTTGACTATAAAACACTTAACAGGGTTAATCAAGATGGAGGTGTGGAGGGATTTGGCAGCTGCTAGTTTCAAAATAACCCAGCACCTAACTGTACAGAATTAAGAATCTGGTCTCCAACTACTACAGACTTTGACAAATACAGAAGATGTGCACCTAGGGTTCACATTAGGGAACATCAACCTGCTAATTGAGTGATTATCAAGTAAATACTCTCTATACAGAACATACAGTAATTCCCATTCCAAGAACCAAATAAATTATGTTTCATTAGCCCTGGTGATTTCTCTTGGCTATTAATTAATTGGAGACTATCTACTTCAGATCTTAAGTCATATTATGAATGATGTGCTTCTATATGAGACCTAAGTATATTATTAATTTAGTGGCTCATTCATTTTACATTTGTAGAGCATTGATTCATAAAAACATACAAGTCATACAGAAATTAATATTACCGCCGTATACAATCTTGCAAAGAGTGGAGATATACAAATATGTTCAACAATGACAGCCTTTTGTCTCATTATACAGTATAAATGTGGGCAGCTTAATATTCTCTTTGTTAAACATTGTATTTCAAACATAGACCAAGATGGAGATGCACTTCAAGAATATTTTGAAAGACACTTTATTTAAAAATGAAAGGGTTTCTTGCTGCCTTTGCTTCACTGTTACTGATGTTGTGTGTGCTTAAGTTTACACTTTGTTTATAGTGAACATCAATCTTCGAGAAAGGTTAGAAATTAAGTTTTCAGATTAATTTGATGGAAACCTAAAGACCAGTGGTGTATCTTGGTTTTGTGCTGCCCTAGGCAGACAAAATTTGTGCACCCCACCACCCACGTTGCACACCTACGACATGCCCCATCACCCACATTGCACACATATTAAATGCCCAATTACCCCATTACATGCCCCCATCACCCACACTGCATACACACTAAATGCCCCATAACCCCCATTACATGCCACCATCCCCCTTATTTCATACACCCACCACATCCATTACATGCCTCCATTACCCCAAGTAATTGGATGGAGCTAAAGCTTGCTGAATGGTGGGGGAGAGAGTGAAAATGTTTGAAGCACCAGAAGTGTGCTTTAACACCCTCTGACAAAGTGCCACCCTCTGGCAAAGTGCTGCCCTAGGCGAGTGCCTTGTTTGCCTTGTGGAAGATACACTACTGCTAAAGAGTCAGGGTTCCTATTGAAATCAAATAGGTAGATTTGAGGCAAAATAAAGCTGCCACTGAGGCTATTACTTGACTAAAAAACTCTTCCTCAAATAAGTTAAAAATCGCATCCAAGAAATTATTTTAGACCAATCATTTCTGGTTCTTAAATTCTGAACTGAACATTTTAAACCTAAAATATCTTCAATGTAACCATGGAATGTAGACCTCCCAAGCCAAAATAATGCATATTCTTCAGACGCTTATTTTGGAGATTTTACTGCTATTCTCATAATATACTATCTCAGGCTAAACCTTCTTAATCCTTTAAATAATTTAACATAATTCTTTTTGGTTTGTTCTAACTCCTAATAGATTCTGCACCTTAAAGGCACTGAATAGCTTTGAGTTGAGCCCTGCTGTCAGGGGCATATGCCATTAAAATGATCAGTTGTGTTATACCAAAATAAGACATTATAGTTTGTCATGGATTAATACAGAAAGCAGTTTGACACTCTTAATGTATTTACAGCTTTGGAGAAGAAGCTACTTGCAAAAATTCTTTCTTTCAAGGATTTGCTAATCATTTTGGAATGGGATGTCCAAAGTAGAAGAGGTCATGTTTGTTTTATATAAGTCATTTTGCTGCTCATACAAAATATAACAGAATACTATGTTAGCCAACAGAACCCAACGTTTGTTAGGAGAATAGATAATCTTAGATCTCTCATAGACAAGGAGAGTATCATTGTTACATTGGTAGGTTTCTCTTAACAAATTATATTTTAATGCCCCAAAAGACCTTGGATTACGAAATACAAACAGAAAAAGGGATAGAAGCTAGCTACTGGAATTTATTTAGGTGATAGAAAGAACACAGAAGGTTTTAACTTGTCTGAATCTAAGCAGATTTTTAAACACGATTGAACACGGACAAATAATAAAATAAATTATTGACTTTCTACATTTTATCTATTTAGTTGGCACTACATAATAGGTCAAAGTAAAATTATACACAACTTGTTTATTTTTTATACATCATTACTTGAATAATGTAATGCATTTAGAAAATAAATATGTGTTTCTTGTATGATTTCACTATTTGACCTTTTAACATTAATAACTTAGAAATATGATAATGTCCACATCAGTTACATTTTTCAACCAACCAACAGGGCAGGAAAAAGTTTCTATGATGTCATAATCCAGAAAGAAAATGATTTCCTACTTAGTTAAATTTCTCTATTTGTCTAAAATTATGTGAGCCCATTTAATGCAAAGTAAACAACAATATGTTTATACCCCCGGAAAAAAAGGATTTGCTTAATTCTTGGTCATTTTAGTTATGAATTTGCCAAAACACAAACATTTTTGCTATTTTACTCCACCTAAATCATGAGAGATGGTACAACCACAGATTGGAAAGATGCTATCACAAAACATTAAATAATTGGACTGTTTATATGTTGTTCTTTGCTGTATTTTTTGTTTGTTCTTACATTAGTAGTTATATTTGCATGAATAATTCACAACAATGTTTATGGTATAAAAATACAGAGACTTTTGTTTAATTAAATGAATCAATACATTTCTTGATGTACACATACATGGTATTTAGTATTGCTGAATATAGCGTTTAGAACTGCACCGCTGTGTAAAGTAGAGGTGAAGAATTTCACCCAGTGCAAAGTAGATGGGGGAAGATTAATTTTGCGATTGGCTTCATTGGCTTCCAAGACAGAAAAAATAAGACACAGGTATTGAGCATAAATCATAATGGCAAAGATTACAGTGCAAGTTCGTGGAACTAGACAAAAACCTATCAATACTGCCAATTCTTCCAATTCTTCTAAGCAATACAAAATATCTACTGAAGACTCAACGGATCATTACTAACTGTTTCATGCTCTATCTCTACATAAGGAGTTTCCACTTCTGAATCTAAAGTCATGGACACCCAGAAAATAATGTCCTTATTCAATTAGTGAAATGACTCCTGCTATTGTATCATTTTTTTTTAAAACGTATTACTTCCAGTTACGAAAATGTCTATTTTGTGTACAGTGAAGAGTTTTATAGAATAAGTAATGATGAAAACTCTACAAACCTCACTTTTTTATTTCAATTCTACTTTTTTTTTTTTTTTTTTTTGGGATGAGTCTCTGAGACCTGATGATTCAAAGAAAACAAGAATGATTGCTGGAATTCTTGTTCCAAGCAGATGTTCTCCTGATCTAATTCCATGGCCCTCTGGTAACCTGAATGTTTATAAATTATACTAACAATGACTTTTATTATATGTTGAAGCAGTTTAACATTGAAACACATATTTATTTTATTTTATTTCATTACTGATGGTCCCTAAACGCATCGTGGGTTGTTTAGAGATAAGCCAGTGAAGACGTTCACCTTTTAGTTGTTTGATTATCCTTGAATGATTTTCAACATAAATAAGCAATTTACTATAGGAAAGAACACTCTGAATGTTTCCATAGTTTGAAACAAAATTACCTTGTTGTTTTTTGCAAAGAGAGATGGGAGATTTATGAAGTGTTCAGTAGTCAGACTGTGAATAGGATAAATACACCTACAGTCCAGCAAAGAGGTGTGGGACTAAAATGAGTTTATCTAGAAAGTTTGGCACAATATCTTTACATGCAGTAAGATCTGTGTCCCATGAGCCTTGTTTTATTTGATTTCAGACAAAGGGAAATATCTCTTGGACAAAATATGAGCATTTTGGTTGCCCGAGTTACACCATGAGAGACACTTTTTTTCACTTTATCTGAAAATGCTCACTGACCTCATCTGTTAATTGGCCGAAGGTGTGCACTAATGGTGAAAATGTCCATTGATTGCTGGTCATTTCTGAGGTGGGAGGGGGGAAATTATTTTACTTCCAAAGAGCCTGTCAATTCTCTTTAATAAAAATAACCTTTGGGTATCAATATTTCCTTCCTCTTACATTCGAGGTTCGTCTTATAATCAGACCTCAAATCGAGGAGGGCAGCAGGGGCAGCACTGCCAAAGTCTGGCATGTTTTCTTAAATATGAAAAATCAGTTGTAACGCATTTTTTTCTATAGGGTAGTCTTATATTCAGACTTTTTCTTATTTTCCTAAAAGAATATCCAAAGTTTGGGGGGTCGTCTTATAATCATGGTAGACTTATATTCAAGCAAATACGGTACTTTGTTTCACCCCAGGGACCATTATTAATGTGGTCTTTTGAAAGCCAATGATATTTTTTAATGGTTCTTAAAAACGTACTATTCTTTGATGGCAACACAGGATAAGGACACTATGCAAGAAATTCAAAATAACTAAAAGAAGAAAAACACTGTCGAATGCTACAAATTGTTGTACGGCAATCTGCTTTCGAAGTATGGATAATTTTGGCTGCTGTATCCCATTGAGAAATGAATTGGTCAGATCAGCAACTAACTTATAATGCATTGACATATATTCTGAGTGACTGATGGATGCTTCCAAGAAGCTTAAGACTTTAAGCCTTTGGTACAAGAGTTTATATCAGGCACTTTACAGCAGGGAAAGCCATTTAATCCCAGAAAACTGTTAAAAACTTCACAGAAGATAAAAAAAATAATAATAATAAAACTGCATTCCTTGTTTATGTATTTTTTTTTTGCAAATTTTTTTTTTGTCAGATAATAAAATACAGAACTGCACTCAGTTTATTGCTGTGTCTCACTTCATAAAGCTTTGTATTGCCTGAGCATCTCGATCCCAGTTATTTATTAAGCTCAATTTTTCCTTGGTAGTTCATATGTCTTTAACAGTTAATACATCGTAGGCCGAACAGATTCATTTGGGGTTTTATATAGGAAAGTGTTTCCACAGCCATGGTTTCTCTTGTACTGTAATACACATTTGGTGAGCTGCAATCAGTTCTACCATACAATAGTGATTTAATACTACTTGACATTTAGGAAAGAAGCAACAGAAAACTCTTTATGATCACAAAAGCACAGGCTGAGTGCTAAGCCGAGTGACCAGTGAGCATCACACAAACTGCTATTGTGTTGCCAAAGGTTAGCCATCACTAAAGAGGCGGGGCATTCAAATAATGGGTTAAAAAGCTAAAGGAGTTGTGGAGGAAAACAAGAAAAGGTTTACAATGTCAGTGGCAGAGAGAACATAATATATTGGAATATGATGTGAATGTGTGCAGTGAGAGAGAAAGCAGAACTACTAGTCTGAAGAGGAAATAAGATGGAGGAGAGATACTGGAAGGATAGAAATGAATAACTGTTGTAAGAGAGTGAGGAATAGGTTCAAAGAAGCTTGTAGAAAGGAAGGGGGCAGGATGAATATACCAATTGAGGGGTGAAATGTATGTATGAAGGAGGAGTTACTTTGGAAAAGGAGTGGGAAGGATTATAAAATAGGTGAAAGACATGAAAGGCTGATGAAAGAATGTGGGTGAGGGTTGTGGGAAAAAAAATCAGAGAAGGGAAAATGGAAACTGTGGGGAAGGCAGAAATGTTAATGTACTGACTACCAGCTCCTCTATCCAACCTGCCAGTGATTAGCGATACAACAATAAACCGAGATGAATGTAAAAGAAAGATGTTTGTTATCCATTGCTTCTCTTATTAACATAAAATTTGGTTGTATCCATTTCATGACTTAGCAAGACTAGAAACATAGTCATGGTAGAGAGCTGATTAATGGGTCCTGCTTGTTCACAGACAGGCAGACACGCAGAGAGTAAAAGTTACACTAGTAGAGGTACCACTCAGCTGGTATTTTACTGGCTGGATGGTAAACAATTGGCTTGCGCATAGTCATTATTCTTTTGAAAATATGGCAACAACTTACACAGCAAGTCTTAACGACTATGTTGTGAGAGAACTCTTGTTAAGGCCATTGAGGCAGTCACTGAGGCAGTAGTAGAAGATTTCAAACTAAACACATGAAGTAGAGGGCCATGATCTAGACGGAATGGGGAACATGAGATACATAAGATGATCAAAGAGGCAGGAGGAAGAAGACAGAGAGAGAGAAAAACAAAACTTTATTGTGGTAATGGAAGACTGGGAGACTGTTCATCTTAGCAGTGGGGTGATATAGCTGTATGGATCGTATCCTCTAGATTGCAAGCTCCACATGTGTATCAGTCTGTGTCTGGTCTGCTAACCTAACTTCCATTTAAGCTGCATACCAAGTGTGCATAAAATGGTTGGTATAAAGCAATGGAGAGACAACCATACAGGACTTTGTATGGCAAAAAAAGGTAGGATAAATTAAATATTAAAATTAGCTGACCTAGAAATGTTATTTTGCTCTATTAGTATTAGTAAACTGAGATCTCTCTTGGTTAGCACATGTATGAATATACTGTTCATGAAATCCCGGAAATTACAACAGTATGTTAACCCTTTGACATCATGAAGACAATTCTACCTATGAAAGGGTTAAAATAATTCCTTTGTTTACATGATCCATGTTTGTAGAAGATCCTCTACTATTTCGGTCGAAGCAAGCATGGGAGCTAATGGGCCTTTTACATTCTTCAGCTTTCAATTATTCGTCATCGCTGACTAATACATTAAACCTCTCCAATAAGTATATTGTCTGCTTAATGTAAGGTTAAAGTACCACCAAATCAGTTTTGAAGGTGATAAATCGTGTTATGAAGACACAAGACACAACAGTCATTTTATTGTTTTATTTCTTGATGTAAAGAAGTGTTTAAATATGTCTTTGGGCAAAGATTTCAATGCTTAAAGGTTTTTGTTTGTTCATTTTTCACTGCGCCTAGGCCTCATTTACCATAGGATTTCAGCATATCCTTTTGGAGTGTCTCACAGTTGTTAAGTGACAATCTAAAAGCCGATTTAGGATTAGCCAGCTTAACCAGGTGACCTGACTGTTTGCATCTGATTGGATGCAAAGGGTAAAGCTGTGCTTGGAACTCCGTACTGTGTTACTGAAGGGCTTTATCATCTCTGTGAGAGACGTGCATTCTGAATAGGTGCTGATGAGCAGCTCACTAATCAGTGAAGGATTATACAGAGCTCAAACTATACTCCTTTTAATTCCTTCCTCATGAATGGCGTTCAGACACTGCAAAATGAGCTAGCACAACACAGGAAATGTGCAAACATTGCATGAGACATTCTACCATCTTAATTAGTAAAGGATTTGCTTTGCCGCTGCAGACATTCTATGATATTCGGAGGGAAAGTGGCATGAAAAAAAAACATATTGACATATTGTAGGTCAGTGGCAGACATGACCAAGCCAGGTCTGAGGGGATGAATTGAACCTTTCTTTTTTATCAGACAAACATAAATCTCTTTATATATACGTCCTTGTATTGTGAATAACTGGAAAGACACTAGGAGTTCTCAAATCATTATGCTTTTAAAGCACAATTAAAATGCATACTAGAAACTACACCAATATTTTTACAAATATCCTAACATGTAAACTGAGGTGGCCTAAGGCTGCACACATATACATTTTATATTTACTCTAATTACAATCCATTAAATAGTCACCGGACAGATTATGTTCTTGCTGCATTCATACTAGATACACTATTTATTTACGCCATTATTACTCCAACAGTGTATCTCTGTTGGGGGAATGGGGACATGTATTTTAGAGTCCTGAGTCAGATGGGTCTGGTGAAAGAGGTTCTGACCCAATATGTCTGCCCTCTAATATAGCTATACAAAAAGTAAAGTATTTTATGTGTTTTCTTTCATTAAAGCATTTCTATTTAAAATGCCTACACTTGCTGAAATCTTTCCATTAAACATAATTTAATTGTTTGCAGACAGTTTTCCTTTAATTAAGCTGCATAAAGCAGTATATTTTCTATTATTAAAAAAACTGCATTATTTGCTTGAAAAGGCCTCTCTCATACATGCACATGTTTCGTACCTATGTATGTGTACACAATCCTTTGCTTGATTAATTGGGATTATTTATCTCTTGATATTGTTTCCTTGGATAAATGTCCTACACAACACACACCACATACAATATAAAAAAACATTTTGAAATTCACCATAATAGCTAATGCGTCACCTATCCAATCCAATGCATGCCATTTAAAGTCCAAGGTTGCTTGTTCCCTGATATGGGAACATTCCTCAAGAACCTATAAAAGAAAAGATGCACAAACGCCACACTGGTATGCTATCTGTTGCATATGAAAGAGGAAAATATAAATCTGCTCACATTTCTTGCAGTAAAAATCAGCATAAGACAGAGATAAACCAGCATGGTAGGTCATGTGTTCAAAAGCTTTCATTGCATCTTATTTAAAGGACTTAGATCAGTGTATCTAACACAAGTTTCAGATTTTTTGAATGATAATATATAATGGATATAATATTTGAAATAGATAAACTCTCATCTATGCTATACTTAGTTAGTGATTATCAAGTGGATGCTTCTATTTAGATTATTGCCAATTGGTGGTAGTGTAAAAAAAAAAAAAAAGGGCTTAATTGAAAGCTCCAGGGATCTTACCGTTTGTGGAATTTGTGGAGTGTTTTTCCAGGATTTTAGCATACAGATAATAACATGCAGTACAAGTGACACTTCAAAAACTACAATAAATGAAACATGAGTGAATACACCGTATATATTTTTAGCTTTCATTTTTGGCTGGTACAGCTCTAACATGGGGTTTACACTTCTTTCTTTATATTTATTCTGAAATAAAACACTAACATAAGTTTTAAACATGAATTGTGATGAATTGCCAACAGAGTTGCAAAATACTTGGGAAAACTGTGAAGATGGAAAATGTTCTTGTGAGTAGATTAGGCTATGTTTATCTATGTTTTGTAACTTAATGATCAATTCATTTTATTAAAGCTTTTTTTTTATTTTTTCCAGCTTCATAGATGCTCCTTGTCCAGGGTGCTGGATGCAAATTGGAACATGCAATTGCAGTCTCAGGGTTAAACATAGGAACTGATAGCTGCTGTGATTAATTGCATGCTATGTACTACCCCTAATATACAACACAGTGCATGCACTGTTAAAGCTAAACAAAGTTTGTTAACCCCTGCCAACTGAGATTGAAATCAGAGCTATAACACTTATGAAATATTTCTGTTTACAGGCAGCCTGTGTATTGCCATGAACATTAGCATGTATTATTCTGGTTTGATAAGTCTATCTGCCATGCACATGTTTAGAAATGTTAGATATAGCATTATAGAGTTTAGATAAATCTTGATCCAATTATAGGATTAAAAACTATGACTAATATCATGGTAAATAATCATGTTTTCTATACCAACCTAATTGACCCTGACTATAGCTACCTAATGCCTTTCTCATTTGTATCTAGTTTTATCCCATCAGGCTTCCATACTCATTCAATATCTTTCAGCTCAAAGTGAACAAAGTGAATATATTGTAAACGTTTGCCCTTCCTGCAGCAACATGACGACCATTTACACGTTAGCACTCTATGGTATTGTTTTTCATATGCTTTAATATATTTTATGAGCACAAATAAATAATAGTTTCTAAATGTTACTGATGGCACGAAGAATTGCATTTACAGCAAACTCTATTGTCTAAGTTTTTAATTTTAGATACTGTAACGAATGCTTAGTTATGTCACTTTTACATTTTTATCACACTTCAAAGAATCTTCCAATAGATGCTGCTTTAGTTATATTCCCTGCAATATAGAAGTCTCCAAAAAATGTGACAATTACAATGTAGCATCAAAATGAACATAATATCACAGTTTTTTCTACAAAAGCCTTAATGCATTCTATTGTATATCAGTGTGGAAGATTTTGTAAATACGTATGTAATACATTTTGCATCAAAAAGAGGAACTCCGTCATCTAAATACTGTTCATATACAAAATTAGAATGATGAAAAATAATGTATAAAAATGTATTTTAAAATGTCAAGCAAAAAAGATGATGTCTTTAACAAGAGAGACCACAGACACGTTTAAGAAACAAATATTTTTCTCTTGATTTGTGAATTTGTTTGCAATTCTTCTAACATAATGTATAGATTATTTTAAGTTCTAAACATGGTTTAGGTAACATAGATGCTATGTCCTAATATGATTTGGCAATTAATTGACACATTTTATTGCACTGTATTTTATATAGTAGATTACCTCCTTCACCAATAAATGGGGCTACAAACCAATACAAAGCACAAGTAGAACTATTAAAGATCACACTCATTGCAGAAATATAATAAATATTCTATCAGACAAGCCTGTATTAAATTAATCCAAAAGAAATAAAAAGGATATGAAATGTGACATGATGAACACATGTAATGTATTTCAGTTTAATACCATTTTTGAGATGAGATTGTTGTTTTTATCTCCTTGATACAATCATGCCAGGGAACATACATTCTGGTAGACTTCATTTATTGTGTTGGAGGGCTTCCACTTCTATCACTCCCTCATGAGGAATTAGGCTGCCCTTCTATACAAATAAGCACTTCAGAGAGTTACACTTGACAGGCCTGCTAATCCCAGGAGTCTGCCTTATCACTGCAGAATTCAAGGGATGACGTTTCACAGTATCCCTGCACTGCCTGGCTCTGACACAGCTGTGGACAAAAAAATGTCAGCATCTTTTTGTTTATCTGACGTAAGGTTTAGTGGCGCTACAAAATGTAGGCCAAATAATAAATAATTGCATAAAGTAGAATGCATGAACTTAAGATATGTTTAGAAACAAACATAAACTGACATGTACTTTTTGATAGCCCATTGTTTTTGCATGGGATCAGGGGAGGGGACTTTAATTAGGTCATCATTTTGTGTACACCCTGATAAGATGATCGAGGATGAGCCCCCTCTCTGATTGGCTGACGCTGTTCGTGTGCACCAGCCTACTGACAGTTCAGTAGCTACAGAGCCAAGAGTAAACCTGTGTGTATATCTAAAGATGCAGGTTGGGTTTATTTAGGAGAAGACTTAAAAAACACTTTAGTTTTCCTTTAAGTATTTAAGTAATTAAAAAAAAAAATAGATTTTAAATCTTTGAAAGCACATGAACACTAGAAAATGCTAGATTCATTTCTGCAAAGGTAATTTTGATGCCCCGCAGATATATAAAGGCATCCTAAAACCTGTACCATTATTCATGGCAGTCTAATTGGATAAGGTCTTCTTTTAAGTATGGAGGCACCAATTTAATTAGAGAGTGTTTTTTTTCTCTTGATGTAAGTTAGGGAGTCTGAGTGAGCCAACAAGATTGCTCAGGTTATGGTCAATACAGCTGCTACAATCCAGTATGTGCAAGCTGTTTCATTCAAGAACTGGATGGAAACTGTTTGTCTCCCACCTTCCGGATGTGTCATCATTATTGCATTGATCTGTTTTTTTTTTTCAAATGTATTATATTTTTAATTTCAGAATTATTATATACAGGGAGTGCAGAATTATTAGGCAAGTTGTATTTTTGAGGATTCATTTTATTATTGAACAACAACCATGTTCTCAATGAACCCAAAAAACTCATTAATATCAAAGCTGAATATTTTTGGAAGTAGTTTTTAGTTTGTTTTTAGTTTTAGCTATTTTAGGGGGATATCTGTGTGTGCAGGTGACTATTACTGTGCATAATTATTAGGCAACTTAACAAAAAACAAATATATACCCATTTCAATTATTTATTTTTACCAGTGAAACCAATATAACATCTCAACATTCACAAATAAACATTTCTGACATTCAAAAACAAAACAAAAACAAATCAGTGACCAATATAGCCACCTTTCTTTGCAAGGACACTCAAAAGCCTGCCATCCATGGATTCTGTCAGTGTTTTGATCTGTTCACCATCAACATTGCGTGCAGCAGCAACCACAGCCTCCCAGACACTGTTCAGAGAGGTGTACTGTTTTCCCTCCTTGTAAATCTCACATTTGATGATGGACCACAGGTTCTCAATGGGGTTCAGATCAGGTGAACAAGGAGGCCATGTCATTAGATTTTCTTCTTTTATACCCTTTCTTGCCAGCCACGCTGTGGAGTACTTGGACGCATGTGATGGAGCATTGTCCTGCATGAAAATCATGTTTTTCTTGAAGGATGCAGACTTCTTCCTGTACCACTGCTTGAAGAAGGTGTCTTCCAGGAACTGGCAGTAGGACTGGGAGTTGAGCTTGACTCCATCCTCAACCCGAATAGGCCCCACAAGCTCATCTTTGATGATACCAGCCCAAACCAGTACTCCACCTCCACCTTGCTGGCGTCTGAGTCGGACTGGAGCTCTCTGCCCTTTACCAATCCAGCCACAGGCCCATCCATCTGGCACATCAAGACTCACTCTCATTTCATCAGTCCATAAAACCTTAGAAAAATCAGTCTTGAGATATTTCTTGGCCCAGTCTTGACGTTTCAGCTTGTGTGTCTTGTTCAGTGGTGGTCGTCTTTCAGCCTTTCTTACCTTGGCCATGTTTCTGAGTATTGCACACCTTGTGCTTTTGGGCACTCCAGTGATGTTGCAGCTCTGAAATATGGCCAAACTGGTGGCAAGTGGCATCGTGGCAGCTGCACGCTTGACTTTTCTCAGTTCATGGGCAGTTATTTTGCGCCTTGGTTTTTCCACACGCTTCTTGCGACCCTGTTGACTATTTTGAATGAAACGCTTGATTGTTCGATGATCACGCTTCAGAAGCTTTGCAATTTTAAGAGTGCTGCATCCCTCTGCAAGATATCTCACTATTTTTGACTTTTCTGAGCCTGTCAAGTCCTTCTTTTGACCCATTTTGCCAAAGGAAAGGAAGTTGCCTAATAATTATGCACACCTGATATAGGGTGTTGATGTCATTAGACCACACCCCTTCTCATTACAGAGATGCACATCACCTAATATGCTTAATTGGTAGTAGGCTTTCGAGCCTATACAGCTTGGAGTAAGACAACATGCATAAAGAGGATGATGTGGTCAAAATACTAATTTGCCTAATAATTCTGCACTCCCTGTAGTACTATACGTATATATATATTTTTTTTAGAAACAAAAAACTAACAAATGCAAGACAACAGAGGTCCTCTAGATTGTTTGCAAGTGGGGATCTATACTTCATCTATCAGTCTGTTCTACGTCATCTAACTTAATATGTAGACCCCTCTATGCGCTGTACAAAGCTACGTAATTTGTTAGCACTATATAAATGTTAATAAAATGTACAATCGCCATACTTCCCTGTCATTATGAGAGACCGTTAGTGGAAGATGGAGGTTAGATAGAGGTTAGTCCATCAGCAGCCAGAGGACCTCAGTATAATCATGTGTTTGCATTGAATGGAAATAAAATAAATGAAAGGCATAGGTGTGCCATGCAATTCCAAAGTAAATGTAAAAAATAGACAATATGATATATTTGTTAATGATACAGTGTATGGTTAATTTATCTTTAAATTACAAATATAAATGCGTTTGTACATATCTGCAGGGATCCTCATTTATCTACTTTCAACTATGCTTGACTGCTACAGATTCTTTCAAGGTATGACTAGTCTTGTTACAAAAGATACACGCACCACATTTGAAAAGAAGGGGTGTGTTTATAAGACTAGCTTAAACCATTCTTGGCTCTGGCAGGAGAAAGGCATTTAAAAATATTTTAAAATAACATGAGGCAGCTGGCCTAAAAATCTTTCAGCACAATTACTTACTAACAAAGCATACCAGGAAAACTTCAACACCTCAAGACGTACACCTTGGAAGAGAGAAGGAAGAGAGATGACGGAAGCCTTCAAATACATTGAGGGATTAAATAAAATTGGATTAGGAAGTTAGGTTAGTAGAAAAGACAAGTTCGAAAGCAAAAGAAGGTGATTAGCAGGAAATGAAATAGTAATGTGAATTAATGCTTTTCTAAAGAATAAGTAATAGATGCCTTACATAAATCCAGTGGAGTAGCAAAGGCTAATAATTTAAAACAACATTAAAGGATGGGCATAAGGCTATCCTGAAGATAAAATGAATCTGGGTTTATGTTATGGGCAGTTAGATGAGTGTGTTGGTTTTTTATCTCTTCTCATGACCTGTGTTTCTATGTAATAAAGTGTCTGAAACAAAGAAATTAAGAATTAAAATAGCTCTTCTAGCTTGTCGTTGCAAGGTGTAGGATCTTGCAGCCTTCCAGTTGTTACTGAACTACAAATCCCATTATCCTTAGGCAGTATGTTGGTGCTTTGTAAATGCACAAAAACAAGTAATAAAAAAGTTCAGCTGTTGTCTTATATTTCTTATATATATATATATATATAAAATGTATTATTCTAAATGTATGTTTCTTTTTAAAAAAAATGCATAAAATAAAGTATAGCTATAATTCACACATATAATTGAACTACTAATAAAAATACTTTTCAACTGCTGAGTTATCTGATATTTTTCATTATCTTGTTTTATATTGTTTCCTAATATTACTTTCTTTGGCTCATATTATTAAACCATAACATTGTGTTTTATGTCCTTATCAGAACAATGTTAGTTTACCTGCCACAAACTCCTAATGTTTTATAACTCAACAAAAGAGAAAGGAACTAAAAGAAAAAAACCTACACACAGACTGTGACTGATAAAAGGCAAGTATTTGTTTATGTTGCAGAATATTTACTGATGATTTTGTGCAAATATAGGTGTCACGATTCCTGTTTTCTTTATACAGGGAGCTATTGATTAGGTCATTTATATAATGTATGAAGAACATCATCCTTGACCGGGCTATCAGGAGTGATGGTGAGTGCCCTATTCAATAGGGTATTGATGCTCCCACTATGTTATCTAGAGTGACCATAAATGGGCATTTGATTGTACTGTTAACTTTGCAATAATTAACAACTTTGGTTGTGATAGCAAGAGATTGCTCAGGGCGTGATGTGTTCACAATCCAAACTATTGATTAGGCATCTGAAACTGCTTAGCAACTGTCATCTCCAAAGCTTTTCATGGCATTAAACATAAGCACTGAATTGATTGGGTTTTATTGTGGAGCAAGTATATAAAAATTGATTAGTTTTTATCATATTCAGTGTCAATTCATGGTAATGATTTTTTTAAACAGGAGGCATGTGTTATCCTGGTTTACTATTTATTTGCACATAGTAAAAAAATAAAAAAAAGTCTTCTAAAGTAAAATAAGTAAATCAATACTGCAAGTTATAAGTGCAAGTGTGAAACATGTTGGAGTTTAATAAACCTATGAAGAGTTCTCATCACCCCTTTGCTTGTTCCCTTCGAAGCATCACAGTTCTAATGAGATGGAATCATAGTGAGAAACGATGAACATAAGGTGAATATGAAATTGAGCTAATGGAGGCCAATACATATGCATAGCGAAACACTGTATCAGGAAACAAAGAAACAATGGAATTCAAGTGATGGTTGACTCAGCCTGATTGTTGTGTGTTGGATTGCTGCTTCCCAAGGGGTGCTCTGTCAAGGATAACAATTTAAAGAGGATCCTCCTCCTCTCCACAACGAAACTGGTTAGACAAAAAAGACATCCTGCAGCACTCCAAAATGGTTAAAAAAAATAGAAGAAGTGGTTTTATTCAGGCCTTGGTCATATTAAACCATGAAAACTTATACAACAACAATCAAAACAGATAAATCGGAACCATGTGCAGTCATGTTGACAGGCTTACGCTTGATGCGTTTCGCACAGAAGTGCTTTCTCAAAAGCTATAATATGACCAGTTCTATAGACATCAGAATAGTGATTTTCATTTATTAATGTGCTTATACTACACAAAGGCCAAAGAAGCTGTATTAGGATGAGCACATTTTTCCCAAAGAAGCTATTTTGGTCTGATTTTGTTTGCTGTTCCCCACTGTTCACTATTGCAGGGAATTACAGGGAACTGACATGGGGATTTTAAGCTTTAGGCCTATATATCTGAGATGGAAAAATTCTCCAGTGATTTTAAATCTTCCATAATGGTCTTTTTTTTATCAGGTTAATATGATCAAGCCAAGAAGAAAGTTATAATAAATGAAATAGAAATGTATAATAAAATGTCAGCACACATTGTTCCTGCACATGGACTATTAGTTTTTCCTGCTTGAGAAAGTACGATCTGTAGTCGGAGGACTGTCCAAACACAACCAGAAGCTTTTTCATGTTTAACTAGAAATAAATAGATATTGATATTCGAGGTAGTATTTGTTAACATGATCAAAACTAGAATGATGATATGTGATCTAGTATATGTTAGAACTGTGTGAACTCAGTGTTCCCATTTATAATCACAAGGAACGGGCAGTCCCGGTCTCCACTCGGAGATTAATATTGTCTTATTGAACTTTGAAACCAAGGGCTTTGCAGTGATTGAGTTATAACTCTGAGTCCAGCTGGTGACATTCTTTCTACATTATACAAGCAGTGCATGAGAAACATTAATTCTTTAAAGCATGTTTCAATATACAGTAAAAATGAGTATAGTTTAATTAAATTTAATACTTGCTGCTTGCTTATACTTATATGACCCTTCCTTAATGAGGAATCTAAAAAATTCCTCTGTTATGCTATGGCAGCTGTATAGTTACAAGTTAACCCTTAGGAATTATCAACATATATGGATAAATTTGTCTTAAAATAGGGTCTGAATTTCATCTATGTTACAAGTATGAACAAACACAATCTGCTTTAACTAATAACACACAAATTATTGACTTGTTCTTGTCCATACTGAATACATCATTCAAACATTCACAATGTGTCAAAAAGTATGTCAACCCCTAGACTAGTGATGTCATACGTTATTAAGCCTGAGTGCCCATTGTTCTGCAGGATACCAGGATACCAAGTTAAATATCTCTTTTCCCTGAGATAATGCTTCGCTCAACCATTTATAATGCTCATTTTAGTTTCTCCTTCTCTCTGTTATGGCTCCCTTTGCATTTGTTACCCCATCTCAGTGTCCTCCTGTGTGCTCGACTCATCTCTATGTATGATGATGTTGACAATGCACTCAGATGCTAAGTGCCAGTAATCTAAAAGAGTTTATTTAATCATTAGTCCACAGTTAAACAAATTATTTATAAATGGAGATGATTTAGTATTATGACTACCCTCCCTAAAAAGTGGGCTCTCAGACAAGATGACTCCAAGGGCTCAGCGCAGAATGCTTAATGAGATTAAAAAATATATATATCCTAGAGAAACAGCTAAAGGCTTGAAGGTATCACTTAAACTGTTTAACATCTCTGCTCATTATTCTTCCAAATGAAAAATATTGTACAGGCACAAAATCCATGGCAGGACACCATAGAAGAAGCTGCTGTTCTCCAAAAAAAAAAAGTTGCTGTGCACCTGATGTTTGCCAAAGAGCATACTGATTTGCGTTGCTGTCTCTGGGCCTGAACAGATTGCCATCATCAGTTTTATCAAGGTATCGTGCAGGAAAATATCAGGATGGCTGTCCACCAGCTGAAGCTCAGTAAAACTTGAGTGATGCAGTATGACAATGACCCTGAACATCAGACTTAATCTACTACAGAATGGTTTTAAAAAAAAGAATATCTTCAAGAGAGCCATTTACTTCAGACATCCTCATAATATGGTTTAGCTTAAAGGGATTGTTTGGTGCCCATAATGCATCTTCCAAATGCTAATGCATATTCATGTGCTTTTAAAGTACTTTAAAATGCATATTTTACATTTTTGCATTGCTTAAAATGTAAAATACTTACAGCAATTGAAATTTTGAAATTACAGCAGTTTGCAAGAAACCAGGACTGCCCACACTAGTAAAAAGTCAACTTCTGTTTTTTGGGGGGATTTTTTGCTGCAAGAACCAATGAGAATAATGTCATTTAAATTAATGAAATTTCCAGTCTCTCTAGGGATGTCATCAGACAATGTGTTGCATTGTTAAGAGATCCTACTGTGTTCAAGAGCAAGTTTATCACAGTCCACACAATGTATTCTATTCCAGCAGCACAGGAAGTGACTTAATGACAAAACTGTATGTGCTCATTGTTTACATAAGCAGTGCTGCCGCACCTGTAGTATGCATGCAGAGCAATCACTGGAGCAGTTCTTGAGTCAAATATTAAAAATGTGATTTATGTTTTATGCCTGCATCAAATCACACTGGAAAAAAACATGTGCACTATACAAGCAGTAGTCTTCAACATGCACCAAACTGAGTTTGGGGACTAGACTGTCCCTTGAAGTAGAAATAATGGTCCATAATTCCTTCTGAACAATGTGCTCTGATCTACAGCTACCAGAGCGCTTGTTTGAGGTTATTTCTGCAGTTCTTAAATCTAAGGGTACACTTACTTTTTCCACCAGCACTGTGAATATTTAATGGGTGTAATTAATAAAGACATGAAAGGTTATCATTGTTTTGGATGTTATTAGCTTAAGCACATTGCGTTTCATCTTTAGATGAAGATCAGATTGCATTTTATGTTCAATTTAATCAGAAAAACAGGAAATTCCAAGGGTTCTCTTCTTGCCAGGTGTCCCGAGAAACATTGACGATTTCCAGTTATTGACAGGAAACCATCAGCAATAACAGGAATAATGGAAGAGGCACAAACCAGAGATGAGACCAGCAATAAGTCTCCAATCTACCATGATGAATGAGATGAGCCCCATATTAAGTAGGGACCTTGGAATGGGTACTCATAATTTCTTTCCTTATAAACCTGTCTGCTACTGTGAACTATCATTCCCATGATGCACAGCCAGCCGAATGATACGTCTCCTGTGATCAAGACACACAGTCATAAACAGGAAACACCACAGATACCTTTAAAACACATTTTCTCTTAATTTATGCATTTATTTGTATTTGGTAACACAAAGTATAGATTATTTTTGATATTTTTTTATTCTCTACATTCACAGTATAAACAATAAAACAGTAAAAACAAATCTTGCGAAGGATTAGTATTTATGTAGCAATTTGCTTAAGAAGATTTTTTTTTACTTGATCACTTGAAACATAAGTTGAAAACAACTAACTATGATATGATGAACTCACCTAAATGAGAGATTTGCCTTTATATTTATCCCACTGGTCCTAAAAAGACATTCTTGACCTCTACTGACCTGCTGACTTCTGGACTGTATTGTTTTATATCTGTATGACAAGGCATGCCTAACACAGCACTGTCTTGCTATTATCCATCACCTATTCCTGTTTTTCCAGTTATCCCATACATTCAGCCTTTAATGTGGTATTTGTTACTGTAAAGACATAATGTTTGTTTTAATCATCTCTGCTACAGCCCACATGATTTGTCGTGAAAATATAATTTAAAATCTAATCACTGGCTATTATATTGCCTTTCCCCCATGCCCTGTAATTCACTCTCTTCTATCAAGAAGCAAAGGGTCATACATCTGTAAAATGACAGGGCATATTAATAATGGGAACTTGGCACACATGTCTCTTATCAGACGCACATTCATTTATCATTCATTTCACAGACTCAACTTTGTTTTAGCTCATAATGGAGAATACAGCTTGGAATCATTTCATAAATTGTCTTAGTATATCCTGATAAAAAGCAGCCAATTGCTATTTGGGATATCAATAAATAAAAAGAATTGCTCTGTATATAAATTACCTTGCGGACATCCATACTATTAAAGTTAGTGGCGATAGAATTCTAGTCAAGGGTTCTCTTGCCATGGAAAATGTTAGATGGGATGTTCTCACGTTTGTAGACTGACCATCAGAAACTCACAATATATACATACAATATATATAAATATGTAAATAACGTTACTGAATACCCAAAGTCATCATGGTCAAAACAAAATAGAAAATTGGGAGCAAATACAAACAGTTATGTTACATGTGCTCTTTAAGGATCCTAACCATCTCTTCTCCGAACCATAACCTACCCTGGAAGGACATAATGATGGCAACCTCCAGAAATGAGTGATGATGCTTGCCCATCTACAATGACATAAAGTCCCATGATTGGCAAGACTTAGGGACAATTAACTAAAAGGCGACTTAAATATTCATTGTCCTCCTGCAAGGATAACACAGTTGGCCCTTTTTATAATATTTTGAGTTTTTAAAGATTTATTTATACACTATCCATGATCAGCCAAGCTCTTCTAGCAGGAGAAACTCACGGGGTTTGTCCCTGCACAATGCATAGGTAAAATGAAAATGTTCATCTCACCTGCAACTCATCACTTGGTATTGATTTCCTAATTGCTTCCCTCAGGCTAGGTGTGGCCTTTAATGGTCATTGTATGGCACCTATCCTGGCTAAAAAAGACCATAATGTATGTTGCATTACCTAATTAAATAAATACTGTACAGCACCCAAAATAAGCTTCTGCATGGTATGCAGCACATTAAAAAAAATTGAGCATCACACTCTTAGTGAATAGACAAACAAAGACCTAAATTGATGTGACACTTAGTTTAGCTTTTGGAAATTTGTATTATTAAATTTACTATAACAAACAGCCTATTCTTTCTGGTATTATTTAGTATAACATGTATATTATCCATGTAGAAATTCCTAAAGTTTAGTCACAATTTTACCAGTAAACTATACACCATGCCAAGGTTTATCTTTCTTTTACTCTTCTTACTCACTGTCTCATTATCTTTTGTAATGACTACTTGCAACCATTTTTTAAATGATATCCTGTGACCTGACCGTCTCAACTTCAATTTATACAAAATAATGCTGCCAGACTATCCTCCTCTCACCCATCATTTCTCATTTGCTGCTCCACTTTGTTAAGTTATCAACATTAGAATTCACACCCCTAAACTTGACAAATGTCTCCTCAACACAGCCTCCCCTGCCTCTTACTATATGCATTCCCAAAGGTCTTCAGCTTCTACAACATTCTACATTCTTACATTTTCAGTGATGATTATAAGACACTCCACCATCTTCAGTCTTTATACTTCACTCATATGAATCTGCACAAAACAGTTCATCAACCTTCAAGCCCCATGTTGCCATTCATCACTATCTATGAGAAAGAAACTAGAATGTATAATTGTATAATGTCCAATAAAGTTTATAGGAACATATACATAAAATACTGGTCAACCACAAACCATACAGAAGTTTTACCAACTGCAAAAGTTTATATTCATCCTACTAAATAGAGGTGTAGTTATTTATTCGTTTCTCTAAAAGACGCAAATCACATTGTTTTCAAGTTTGTACTGTTTTTGTTCCATTTCAAATATATACTACTAAATCTATCACAAAACCTGGTACTTGGGGAATTAATCAACACATGTATAATTAGTTACACCATGCATGGGTCCTGAAATTAGCATTTTATATGCATGCATTATCCAGCAGGTCAGTCTTCATGCACTCTGTGGCAGCAGTGGAAGCTGGTCAGGCGACTGGCTCTCTTTTGTTATTGGTTTGTGTATGTGTCAGTCAAGCTGTATATAGCCAATAGTGGGGGATGAGATGAGTATCTCTTCCTGCTGCTGGAGCTTGTATAGCTCTGCTACATGGCAGCCTGGAAGGTCTGTTTGACTTCCAAATGTTGGAATTGATTGTGAATTGGGCTCCATAACTGAATCATTCAACAGCCGACACAAGCAGTCTTAATTAGAAGATTTATTTGGAAGGTTTAGTCCCTAGAAGGTTTCATTTCTTCGTAGCAGTGTTAATTTTGCTGACTATACATTTCCGTCATAGTTTTCGTCAACTGCATGTTTTCAATGACTAGTAGTAAAACAAGAACTAAATAAAAAGTAGGTTAATAGGAATAAAACTGTGACTAAAATCCTTTGCAATTTTCGTCAACTGACTAAAATTTGACTAAAATGTTGGCGAGGGACTATTGCATTTATCTATTTAGACTTCTGGTTCTGGTTCCCATGGATCTCTGCCAGTCCCCTGACTCTATCGATAGCTGGATTGACTGAGACACAGGCGTTCTGTGTCTTTCTGCCCCCTGGAACAATGCCTTTCAAACCTCAGATGAAGAGAATACTCATCTGATTCGCCTGGTACTGTCACATGAGTGTCTTCCCTCCTATCTGGCAAGTTAACTTAACACTATGTAAATACCTTCTCAGACCTGTTCCCTCCCTCATTCCCTCACTGCTGGTGATTTAGTTGACTAATATCTAATAGTGATTTAGTCAACTAAAATTAAAACAATTCAGATGACTAAAATACTTCTACACTAAAATGGCATTTTAGGCAAAAGAATATGACTAAAACTAAATCAAACTTTACTGTCAAAATTAATTGTAGTCCATAAAATACAAAACTATTTTATTTTACATTTGTTTCAGCAAAATAGTAACTGTGAATTGAGAGCTATCCTTATTCTTTGATGTTTAATAAACTGTGGAGAAATGAAAAAAACAAGAAATACAGTCCAGAGGCTTGGTTTACTTGCAATTTCCACACATTGGTGATGTGAGTTTATGATATGTCATATCAATTGGTCCCTAGTCATTTCCAATTCAGTGCTTAGGACAAGCCTTTCTACTTCACTCTCAATTTTTCACATTAATATGTTTTACCAGCTTTTGCTAGCAGATGCACAACTGCAATATCCCAGGAAATTCATCAGGGGATTCCACAGATTAGTATAATCTATTTCATCTAGCAAGGGAGAAGCTCTTTATTGGTTCTCCGATTTTATTAATAGCACTAACATAACTTGCAAGGACATTCCATCTATTGCATTCTCTTTGAATTATGTCGGCTGCAGTGAAAAGGAAAACATTCAGGTGTACGAAACTACATATGCTTTTAATATTTACCTCAGCAGAAGTAAAAGAGGAGACAATAATAGAACATGTTTCTGGCTGTCTGCTGCATACTGTAGTCTACCAGCTCACCAGCACCTTAATGGCCTACCTTATTGGTGCTTCAGAGTATGATGTCATATTCGGTGCCCATATTTATTACTAAACTCAAGACAGCAACTCCTTACTTATGGTAGATGACAATTAAGAAGTATTACAATCCATGAATAGTTAAAGTGAGATTTATTCACTATAGAATACCTTTTTATGCAACCCATCAATCAGTGGCGTACCTACCACTGGTGCAGGAGTCGCAGCTGCGACCGGGCCCGTCACTCCAGGGGCCCGGCCGCCCTGCGACCCCTGCACAAAAAAAATATTTTTTTTTTAAAAATGTGCGGGCAAACGGGGCAGCTGCCCAGGGCCCATTGTGTGACTCCCCCTTTCCCCAGTCAGTACTTACCTCCTTGCTGATGTCTCCCGGTGCAGGTCCGTAGCTGTGAGGGAAGCGTTGTGCGCTCCCCTCAGGCCGCGCAGATCAATAAAGTTTGTTTAAACCTTTTTTCCAACAAACGCTTCCCTCACAGCCACGGACCTGCACCGGGAGACAGCAGCAAGGAGGTAAGTACTGGCTGGGGAAGGGGGGAGGAGGGTGGCATAACGAACATACTGAGGGGCAATATCCTGGCATATTAAGTGGCAATATCCTGGCATACTGAGGGGCAATAAACTGGCATATTAATTGGCATTATCCTGGCCTATTGAGGGCAAACTCCTGGCATATTACATGGCAATATCCTGGCATGTTGAGGGGCAGAATCCTGGCATATTAAGTGGCAATACCCTGACATATTAATTGGCATTATCCTGGCATATTAAGTGTCAATATCCTGGCATATTAGTTGGCATTATCCTGGTATATTAATTGGCAATATCCTGGCATATTACGTGGCAATACCCTGGCATAGTAATTGGCATTATCCTGGTATATTAATTGGCAATATCCTGGTATATTAAGTGGCAATATCCTGGAATATTAAGTGGCAATATCCTGGCATATTAATTGGCAATATCCTGGCATATTAAGTGGCAATATCCTGGCATATTAATTGGCAATATCCTGGCATATTAATTGGCATTATCCTGGCATATTAAGTGGCAATATCCTGGCATATTAATTGGCAATACCCTGGCATATTAATTGGCAATATCCTGGCATATTAAATGGCTATATCCTGGCATATTAATTGGCATTATCCTGGCATATTAAATGGCAATACCCTGGCATATAAAGTGGCAATACCCTGGCCTTTTAAGTGGCAATATCCTGGCATATTAATTGGCATTATCCTGGCATATTAATTGGCAATATCCTGGCATATTAATTGGCAATATCCTGGCATATTAATTGGCTATATCCAGGCATATTAAGTGGCATTATCCTGGCATATTAATTGGCAATATCCTGGCATATGAAATGGCTATATCCTGGCATATTAATTGTCATTATCCTGGCATATTAAATGGCAATATCCTGGCATATAAAGTGGCAATATCCTGGCCTATTAAGTGGCAATATCCTGGCATAATAATTGGCATTATCCTGGCATATTAATTGGCAATATCCTGGCATATTAAGTGGCATTATCCTGGCATATTAATTGGCAATATCGTGGCATATGAAATGGCTATATCCTGGCATATTAATTGTCATTATCCTGGCATATTAAATGGCAATACCCTGGCATATAAAGTGGCAATATCCTGGCCTATTAAGTGGCAATATCCTGGCATATTAATTGGCATTATCCTGGCATATTAATTGGCAATATCCTGGCATATTAATTGGCAATATCCTGGCATATTAATTGGCTATATCCAGGCATATTAAGTGGCATTATCATGGCATATTAATTGGCAATATCCTGGCATATTAATTGCCATTATCCTGGCATATTAAGTGGCAATATCCTGGCATATTAATTGGCAATACCCTGGCATATTAATTGGCAATATCCTGGCATATTAAATGGCTATATCCTGGCATATTAATTGGCATTATCCTGGCATATTAAATGGCAATACCCTGGCATATAAAGTGGCAATACCCTGGCCTTTTAAGTGGCAATATCCTGGCATATTAATTGGCATTATCCTGGCATATTAATTGGCAATATCCTGGCATATTAATTGGCTATATCCAGGCATATTAAGTGGCATTATCCTGGCATATTAATTGGCAATATCCTGGCATATGAAATGGCTATATCCTGGCATATTAATTGTCATTATCCTGGCATATTAAATGGCAATACCCTCGCATATAAAGTGGCAATATCCTGGCCTATTAAGTGGCAATATCCTGGCATAATAATTGGCATTATCCTGGCATATTAATTGGCAATATCCTGGCATATTAAGTGGCATTATCCTGGCATATTAATTGGCAATATTGTGGCATATGAAATGGCTATATCCTGGCATATTAATTGTCATTATCCTGGCATATTAAATGGCAATACCCTGGCATATAAAGTGGCAATATCCTGGCCTATTAAGTGGTAATATCCTGGCATATTAATTGGCATTATCCTGGCATATTAATTGGCAATATCCTGGCATATTAATTGGCAATATCCTGGCATATTAATTGGCTATATCCAGGCATATTAAGTGGCATTATCATGGCATATTAATTGGCAATATCCTGGCATATTAAATGGCAATTTCCTGGCATATTGATTGGCATTATCCTGGCATATTAAATGGCAATACCCTGGCATATAAAGTGGCAATACCCGGGCATATTAAGTGGCTATATCCTGGCATATTAATTGGCAATATCCTGGCATATCAAATAGCAATATCCTGGCATATTAAGTGGCAATATCCTGGCATATTAATTGGCAATATCCTGGCATATTTAATAGCAATATCCTGGCATATTAAGTGGCTATATCCTCCACCTAGGCACTTGTCCTAATCTTATTCTCCCATCCTACGACTCCGATTTATGCATCTGATTATAGTAGATAAATATATAGTATTTGGAGATGTATCTGTACCGGCAATGATGTTTAAATGTTGTTTGTATGTGTAATATGACTATTTGTAATTATCTGTAATTTTTGATAAAAATAAAATAAAGATTATTGGGGGGGAAAAAAATGGGCAAATTGGCAGTGGCCAAACTGATACTGTGGCATGTTCTGTGGGGCAAAATAACATGTACTATGGGGTAAAAGGAACACTTTGGCATGTTCTGTGGGGCAAAATAAGGTGTACTATGGGGGAAAGTGACACTGTGGCATGTTCTGCAGGGACAGTTCAGTGGGACAAAGTGACACTGTGGTATGTTCTGGTGGGAAAATTTATACTGCTGCATGCCAAATGTGGGTGCAATATGAGTACAAGCCAAGTGCTGTGGGTACTGTATAGTGCTGTGTTAAGACCTTTAGGTGCAATGTAGGTGTAGGGAAACATAATAAAAATAAGAAATTAACAATTTTTCAATAACATTTTCATTAAATATGAAAATAGTTGAATATAATATTAAAAAGTTCATATAAGTATACATGCAGCTAGTTATATACATATATTTGGGGTCCACCTCAAGCTTTTGATAAGGCTGAAAATATTTTAATGTTTTTTTCTTTTGTGTCCAGAAAAGTAATATTACTTTACTGAGAGGGTGGTGGATGAGAGGTTAATACATGAAGCAGTTTAAGCATGCATGGGATAAGCATAAGGCTATCCTTGATATAAGAGAAGGCCAGGGACTAATGGAAATATTACTTTACTTAGAGGGTAGTGGATGCATGGGATAGCCTTTCAGCAGAAGTGGTAGAGGTTAATACAGTGAAAAAGTGTAAGCATAAGGCTATTCTAGATATAAGATGAGGCCAGGGATTAATGGAAGTATTACTTTCTGAGAGGGTAGTGGATGCATGGAATAGTCTTCCAGCAGAAATGGTAGAGGTTAAAACATTGGAGGTCAGAAACTTTGTATTATTTTACTGAGAGGGTAGTAGATACATGGAATAGTTTGCCAGCAGAAGTGGTAGAGGTTAATACAGTGATGGAGTTTAAGCATGCATGGGATAGGTATAAGGCTATCCTAGATATAAGACAAGGCCAGGCACAAAGTGGAACAGTTGGGAGGCATGTAAGTGGCATTTCTGGGTTGGAGTTGCATGGTTGGGTCGGGGGGCCCCAAGGCAATTTTTGCACCGGGGCCTGGTGGTTTCTAGTTACGCCTCTGCCATCAATAGTGAAGCATAACTATAAATATTAATGTTGGTACATTTTTTTCTGGTTCTTGAATCTGTAGCTTGGTGACTAAGTGGGGGAGGGGTGGGCCAGTATTTAATTCAAGTTTCTTACCTGTACACATATACACAAAAAAATACTGCTTAGATGGAACAGTTACAGAAACACTAAGGAAAATAAGAAATTGCCCAAGAAAACAGGGAATTATATGCAAGAACAGACTGAGATGGGTTTAAGCATCATTCCAATGCAAAAGACTATTAGAGAAAATTTGAAGGCCAGTTAACAAAGACATTTTTTCTGAATTTAGCAATGTTAAAATATGTATATTTACTGCTATGGTGTACTACAAGGTAAATTTACGAAGAGCTGAACCATCTATAAGTTGAAAAGTCTAGTGCAAGTGCTGAGATCAGTCTACAATGTCTTTTTAGCATTTTTCCGCTCCACAGCTTCTTAGTTCTATCACTTATGAAATCTGTATTTGTTATTCTAGAACCTCTGGGAAAATGATTGTTTAATAATGACCATTCAGGCCACAATGCAGCAGCCCAAAATGCCATCATTGTTTTACGTTGGGTTCCATACACAATAAGATCTTCCACAGATGTTTTTTTTTAAGAGAATGCTGATGATAAATGAATTATGTTAGATAAAAATGTTCATAACAGGTTTTGACAGTGTACTTATAAAAGTGTGGTAGGACAGACTGTGCAGAGGGCAGTGGGGAAGTAGTAGAGCATAGAAGATTCTGAAGCACTTAGAAATCATCTTTGTCATGTAAAAGTTATATCTGCTCTTTTAATGTCTGGAACCAGCTGTATTCCATGTGTTTTAGAATCTTGCATCTCTTATTTTTCTTGTTCAATTACTGTGCCTATAAATTGCTAAGGGCCACCTGTGCAATACATTCATTCACAACAGCCCCTTAGGAAGCATTAAAATATCAAGGCTCATAAAGAGCCAATCCGTAAATGTAAAAACTGACACTTTCATCTTCTTCTGACTTCATCCCTGTGCAACTTTCACCTTTTGTGTAATAAAAAAAGAGAACCTAGAGTATCTTTCTGTACATTTTATAGACAATACTCATAAAATGTATCACAACAAAGGGAAATAATGAAGACTACAAGCAAAAAGGCTCAGATAACATTGAAATAGTATAAAAATATATATTGAAACACAGCTAATTGTAAAAGTAAGAAATCAAGTTTGCTCTTAAGAATTAGTAGTATATTGTCTGTCTATTGAGAGGAAGTCTCATGAAAAACCATTTGTCAAGCCAGGCCCGATTGGCCTGATGGGTCCAGCCACAGTGCCCATCTTGTTGTCAATATCTACTGTTTTGTGTGTATGTGAGTGTAGGTCTATAGGTCTGTGCATCAATTTATACAGCAGTGAAGTGACAGGGTTATGCAGTGTTACTTCTTGTACAGAACACATAAAGCTTCTCATAAGTGTTCTCTGTGCCCTGCGCTCTGCCTGCATTTCCAGGTACAGTTTCAGCAGCACTTGAAACACTTAGAGTGTGCTCGGTCCGATGTGCAAGTATACTGGTGCTCTATCTCATTAGTTCCTCTTTGTCCATTGTATCCTTGACTTCATGTAGGGCTGACAACCAGGAAGTATTTTACCAGGAAGCCAATTTTTTAGTCCAGTCATAGTCTATAACATAAAGCATGGTTAAAACAGGCTGCTCATGGAGGGGTTCATATATGCACTTGTACCTATGCTAGCAGAATTGTAAACATCTTAGTAAGTTTTGATTCTCTGCATTCACAGTGTAAATAGTTTTTAGGTAATGGTGTCCCTTTAAAAGGTTAAATAAGCCATACTCTCTAAAGGAGCTCTTTTCACAAAAGAATAAAGTGGCTAAGTTTGCAGAGTGGTATTGAGCTGGATGATTGCCAGTTGAGGAAAATTCAAAGGGTGCTTAATTCTTCAAGAGTAGTAGGAGACAGACATTTTTTTAAATATATAGCAAAGGTTATGAAGCATTATATCAAAATGCATGTGGGAATTTTCTGTGCTGGCTTATTTTTTTTATAAATGTTAAAGTACTTTATAGCTTAGGAAGAGATACTGAGGTAATGTGTAAAATGTAAGTCCTCCTTTAGTTAGGCTTGGATGCACTGCGTGGATGGATGTGTACCAACATGCTGTACCTTACTGATAGCTAAGACTGCCAGAGGGAAAGGTTATGATCCCCCTACATTTTCTGTGATTGACAAGTGTTAATGAACACTATGTCAATCAAGAAGTTTAATGTCACTGAAACAGGTGTGGAAAACCAGATTTCTCTGCTCCCCACTGTAGTGTATGTACAGTGCCTATACATTCTTTCTAGTGCCTGAAAATGGACAGACCTTAAGTAACATATAATAGAGTGAAAGGAAAGAAAATCAACTAAATGTTTTTGCAAGGTTACAACATTTTTTCATAGCACCTTCTACCACATCACATGCTTCCAAAACATGGATAAAACGCTGAAGAAACAGTCAAAGATATCTAGTTTCTTCTATACCACAGAAACGTGTATATCTCCAACGCAATCTTATAAAAAGTCCTCCAAAATCTCACTTTTTCTAAAAACATAGAAACATAGAAACATAGAATGTGTCGGCAGATAAGAACCATTCGGTCCATCTAGTCTGCCCAATTTTTTTTTGGCTGGGCAGTAAGGTCCTGGCCCCCATGCACACATAGCTATTTGATTTATTTGGGTTTATTTCATAAAGCATTAGCATGGAGGAGAATGTTATTGGCATGACATAGCTAGTCGTCTCCTCTGCTTGTTCCCTTCAGATCATCACAGTTCTAATGAGATGGAATCACAAATGAGAAATGGTAAACAAAGGCGAAAATGAAATTCCGCTAATGGATGCAAATGCATATGAATAACGGAGCACTTTATGAGGAAATAAATAGATTGAACATAAAACCCACAAGAATGAGATGGATCTCCAGAACATTTCTGGATGGTGCCCAACACAATGTATATGTTTTTTATATTTTCATAATAAAATGGGATAGCGAATGCTCACTTTCCTTCTTCCCAACCTGTGACTGACTTCCATTGCTCTGGCCAGGCTTGTTCATGCCTCACATATGTAGTTCTTAAAAACAATTATTGGAACAGAGGAAAGCAATAATATGGCCAGTTCTATAGACTGATTGTTATTTTCATTTTTAATTACTTACCCTTTAGAAATACTCTTAATATGCAGGTTTAAAAGAAATGTTTCTCACCAGCCAATAGAAGAGATTCCTGCTTTGGAATGATTTTTAACTTTTGGTTACAAAGCTTTATGTAGAAGGTATAGACTACAGAAGAGCTATTACACCAGATATTCCATATTTTGTCAGAAAGTTACTGACTGACCTCCAGCTGCTCTGGCACCTGTGCATAACATATAACCATAAGACAGAAATTCACTTTGTGGTGTGTTGCACCTGCCATTTCCATCAGGGCCCCAGCAAACCCAGAGAAGGCCATAAATCTGTCACTGAGGCCTAGTACTGAGCTGCACTCAATATAATAAGCATTGCCCTCTTTAAAGCAGATGCTTATCTAGTTACCCTCAATACCAACATTTATAGTACAAATAATTTGCTGGAAATTGAGACCAAGAACCAGATTTTTTTCATTGAGATCGTAGTGACAAATGATGAGAGCTTTATCTTTTAGGCAGAATTTGAAAGAATAGCCATAAATTACAAAGTGTTATGCAAAGTATTTACACAAATTGCCTGTCTCCCTCTTGGTCTTACAAAGCTTGCATTTTATATCCCCAGGAGATGTGATGAATGACAAAGTTTTGTATGAAATTGTAAATGTATGAGAGAGATTTTACATGAATCGTGACGGTTTGGATTTGGTTCTCCTTACACCCATTTTACTACTTCAATTTAATTTTAACTTAACTTATCTGCAACATTGTTAAAAACATGTACTGATCAATGTATCCTTAATTTAATATTGAATATTGAATTAAATAAACATTTAATAAACATAACACAAAAAATATAATTATACGACTGAAGGAAAAAAACATGGTTTGTGCTCTTTGCTTTATTAAAGTAAATGTTTTTTTAATCCTCTATCATGATCTTTCACAAATTATATTGCTGAATTTCAAGATGGCTGCCTTATATTTTACAAAGTAGTTGAGCAGCTAGTTCTAATTCACCTCAAGGCACAAAAGATGTCCATTCAGTTGCTTTAGATAATTCTTACAGGCAGTAATGGTAAAACATTGCCGTTTGGTTGTTGCAGTTCACAGAATATGGGGGGCAATCTCAAATTGGCCTATTCGCTAAAACCAAAGTGACACGTGAACTACAAGTAATAATAAATGAGGCTGTAAAAAATAAATAGAAATCATTTCAAACTCAGCTATTAAAGCCTAATTTTTGCAGTTCACTTTTTAGTGAGCAACCCCCAAAATGACTCAGACATCGATTGCAGCTACATTCTCATCACAGATTTTACAGCTAGGTGGAAATGTCTTCTAAGATGCCAATAACTACATTTCCAATGAAGCCTCCTGCCTCCAACAGTATGAAATGTGAGCAATCAGATTAGAGGGTTAGGTTTACAGTGAGGGTAAGGGTTAACGTTTATTGTTTTTTCAACCCAGTTACATACATTACTCCAGGAGGATTATGGTTGGGGTAAGGGTTAGCTGTAATGTACACAGTTAACCCTAACTCTTACCCTTATTCTAACCCCAACCCCTGGAACCCTAATCCCCCTGGTCTAATCACTTCACACTGTTGGAGGTGGGAGGCATCATGGGAACTGTAGTTGTCGGCATCTCAGATGGCATCTCCTCCCAACAGCCAAATCTGTGATGTAAGTGATGGTGGGCATTCCCAGACATATTGTCAGAACATCAACTTGTTTAATGCAAGGACAATCAAAAGGTATGTAGGAAGGAGGATCTTGGCAGGAAAGGCAGGACAGTTGTTCATAGGAGTGTTTAGGAGACAGTAAGAGAGAACACAGCTCTATGTGTTTTTCTTTATGTAGGATAATGCAATAAATACCTAATGATCTTTTTTAGGGTTACTGTAGGTGGAACTGCCTCTTTAAGGTTTAAGCAATGTTGTGTATTTAATGCCTCATACTTACTCTCACTTATTTACTAGTGTTTAAAATATGGGACTTGTGCTTATACACACCTGTGTTCCTCTTGATCAACAGCGATTTTCATTACCCAAGTTAATTTCGAACTGCCAGATGTTACATGCTAGGTAGTGGAGTGCACGCCCAGAGATTTTGTATTTTCCTATGATCTTTTTTCTGAAACATATGGTGCAAGGATATTTATCTTAAACTCTTGGGGTAGGCAATGCAATGGTTAGGTATATCTAGAGTGGAATAAAAATCTCTGGTGAACAAATCCATCCTCTGACATATGTGACTATACCAAATAGGTCAGCTTTCAGTCCTCTGGGAAATTTTTCATGTTCAAATTTGGCAAAATTACTTTTTTTAAAACCTTACCTTTAAAAATGTAGCCGTGAGATTGATGTATTTAATAACATAAATATTTTTTTTTGCATTTACAGTTATGTAAAAAGTGACACTGTATCCTCTTGTTTGGAACTCTATTTTATTATATAATACTACATCACTGTTGGTTTTGTTTTAGACAGTATTGATAGTTATAATATTTTCTTTTAGATAAGGCAACCAGTGAAAAATATGGATTTTTGTATGAAAAATCAAGTAGAGTTGTGTCCAAGCTGAGACAGGGTTGTGTCCAAGCTGAGACAGGCACTCTGTATTTTTTGGTCTAATTTATAAACATAGACAGACAATACCAAGATAAAAAAAACACATCAGCACTCCTCACAAGGTGAAAATTAATACTTCAAGCAGCTGAAAGTTAAATCTTCAAATGTATTCATAATTTAGCATCACCCACTCCTCAGTGCAGACAAAATACACCTTACGTGTTTTGCCTATGAGTAAGCGCTAGTCTACAGTGCGAAACGCGTAAGGCGTATATTTTCTGCACTGAGGCGTGGGTGAACCCGAAATGGTAAATAAATCTGAAGAGTTAACTTTCAACTGCCTGGAGTATTCATTTCCACCATGTGATTATCTTGGTATTGTCTGTCTATGTTTGTCTGTGGCATCAAGAAGCCCGGTATTTTACAGAGCACCCTGTTACCAAACAGCATCCTTTGTGGAAACCCGTCTGCGAGGCTATTACCAGCACTTTTGATTCAGAGTCTAAGTTGTACTTGAGGGACTGTGTTGCAGGTGGAGACTTTTGTTTTGTTTGTAAATTAAAAAACAACACTATTCACTCTATTCATCTACATGCACTTAAAATGAACTTCCAAAATGAGGCATTAATTAACCAAGTTGCCTATCTTTCCAACTCGACTATTAAAACCTTATCTTTTGAGTCAGTGCACATTAGTGAATATTATATATATATTTATAAGTGTTGTGTTAACAATGATAATCTTTATTTAATTGGTAAATTAACTGTAGTGTACAGTCTGAATTTTCCAAGATTGTATAGAAGGTGATGTGATTTCTGATGCACTACACACAACAAGGCTTTAATTGCACCAAGGCCAGAATAAAGGAAAGGTTAGGTGATTCTATTGGGAAGCCAAGCTAATGAAACCCAGTGACTGTGACCTAGCCTGATCTTGAATCATGTTATTGTGGGGTTAACATGTGTTATATTGCAGTAATGGCAAATACACTGCAGGGAATATCCTCTCTTAATAAATCTGATATTACTTTTACTTTCAAAAGAAACAAAGGAGAACTCATAACATCAGTAGTCACCAGCATGATGGGTAATATTCCCCAGGAGTTGTCCTACAGAGAAACCAGCAGGCTGATTATTCTTTTCATACAGAAGATTTATTTAACTCTTCAATTGCTAGATAAATACATCCACAATCTATTTGAAGTCAACTGATTTTTGAGTTTGACTGCATTACACAAAAACAATGTAACCAAGTTTAATATAGTTGGAATAATAGTATAATTTCAATGTGTGAGCCTTTATTATTCTGGAAAATCAAATGTTACAGTTCAGTGGGTGTGAAAAACTATTATTTAAACTAATACATTGTGTGCCTGTGTGTCTGTATTTGTTATGTTACCTACCCATTTTATATATATTATTTGGCAGTTGTGCAGGGCAGAGGACTATGATCGCTCCTTGTAGATAAAGAGTAATAATAACTATACTTTTTTGTTTTTCACATTTGTTTTGAATGGTGCCTTGGTAATATTGTTCGTGATCCACCTCATCTAGGATTTTCACTAATTTCTTGCCCCTATCTGACAGGCTTTATCATAGTAATAGGGATAGAGTATTAGGTTAGATTTAAGACTAGTTTGCAAGAGTACTGAACACTATTATTTTCAAATATCTGTTTTTTTTTATTTTTTGTTTTTTTTCATTGTTGTTGTTTCTTTTATGCTATGTTTTGTAGTTTTCACTAAATCCCTATCACCATAGGAGAAACATAATAACAACTCTTAGAAAGTGCAGATATGTTTTGTCTATATTTTACATTTACTTTTCCTCTTCATGGTATTCATATGCCTTATATTTCTTCTATTTCTACTTAATGCAAACATATGGTTATACTGAGGTCCTCCAGCTGCTGATGAGCTAACCTCTTTCTAACCTCTAATTTCCACTAGTGGTCTCTCATAATGGCAAAGAACTATGGCAGTTGTACATTACGTTACAATAACATTTATTTATATAGCGTCAACAATTTACGTAGCGCTTGGTACAGAGCATAGAGGGGAACTATATACTATGTTAGACAAACAGGGACAGACAGGGTCAGATACCATAAACTGCAACTCACAGGGTTGAATAAAGTATGTAGAGCCGCTCTATCCTTTGTACAACGTGCTAAGTATATTGTTGACGCTATAAAAAATACATGTTATTGCAATGTAATGTACAATTGCTATACTTCTCTGCCATTATAAGAGACCACTAATGAAAGATGGAGGTTAGATAGAGGTTAGTTGATCAGCAGCTGGCGGTATTATTATGTGTTTGCATTGAATGGAAATAGAAGAAATAAAAGGCATCGGTGTGCCATGCAGATCCAAAGTAAATTTCTTCTAAAGAGTAATTCCAAGTATAACTTTGAAAAATGAGCAATCACTATGGAGTTTTGCTCCAGAATTACTTTTTATACATAACACCATAATTACCACATTATACCTCCCCACATGTTCCCCTGGCAATGTGAAGCAGGTGTGTCTTGGAAGGGGGCGTGTCAGCAATACCCCACATGCGCAGTAGCACTGGCACTCAAAACGACAGTACCACTATCCATGCACAGTATTTATTGACTAGGACAACAGAGAATGAAAATTGGTTGTGGTCACCAATCAGGACTGTCCTTATATTAGACATTTTCATATTAATTTATTCAGGCAGTGATAGGGTGCACAGTAGAACACAGTCTGTCTTTTATTGCCAACACCTAGTAAAAATCATCTCCTATTTGCTTCGATGTAGTGAAGGCTGCCTGGAAGAAGATTAATTAATGAAGGATTACGCCAAGTTTCTTGCTTAATATATTGCTTCTGATGCTTTGTTGCAACAGGGCAGCTGGCACTTACAGAGGATAGTAATTGCTAGCACATTGATAGAACAGATCATGTCTAAAATCAAACCATATGCAGCCCTTATAGAATTCGTACTTTGTAAACAGATACGTGAAATTTTAGAGGTTCTGCTTTTTCCGAGATGAAAAAGAAATGTGGAATTTTTCAACACAAAGAAGATGAATTGTTCCGGGTGAACTCCAAAAGTATTTCCAACAAAGTATTTGGATGTATTTATTGTTTCTATTCATGATATTGTATGGTATGACAAATCATCATTTGTATTTATGTGTAATGTGTATAGTTTGAATATTTCATGTATGTATAGCCAGCAATGGGAATGAGTCATCATGACTTAAAATGTCTGTCTGTTCACATCTTGGTAAATTGGTGGAGTCCATTATAGTGGCTCATCCTAATAATTCCTTATATTGCATCATACTTTACTTAAGACATGTGAGGGCTTTAATCCCATATAGTTAGTTTCTATTGTGACATACTTTTGGGATTTTAGGATTTAAGATGTATAACATAGTAGCAAAATATTACTAACCAGTGTACTTACTTCAATAGAACAAAAGGATTTTGTTTTTTTATACCTGTGATGTTTATTATATTGTGGAATTATTTTGACAGTTATGTAAACATTACATTATTTTAAAATTTCATCAAGAATATTGACACAAAGCTAAAAAAGCAGAAAAAAGATAAAAGAAAAAAGAGAACAGAAGCTTGTTTCTATGGTGTTTTCACAATAAACAACACAAAGGAAAATAAGATATTTCAAAATTCCAAGTGACTCATCCCTTCATCATTTTTCAGCACTGTTAACATTCTTCTTTTGTGTTATAATTTACTTGGAAATATCAAATTATTTTCCCATAAGATATCTTAGATTTGTGCTTTTTTCATTTTTTTATTAGTAGTTGTGGCCTGCAGACACTGTTTTAAACATAGGGAAGTAGCTCTCCTGAAAGTGCCAAAAGTATTTTTTTTTTCACTTTTTCTACAAATATAGAAGCACAAGTGAAAATATGAGTGCCTCTAATATGAGGATAAACTAGCATGTACATGTCAGTTTATCCTCTGACCGGCAGCCATAATACCTCATAGGAAACATCATGGCTGTGGCTGTTGCTGACAGTCTTTCTTTCCACTAGTGCAGAGTCTCTGTTGGTGAATGTTACTCTCAGAGAGAGAGACTATGAGCCCGGATAGATCCAGTATTGGCTGATCACACCAGCATCCAGCTAAATTCTGCCTCTGCTGAGAGGCAGCTCTCAGATTAAACTGTAAATATACACAACAGGCTTAGTTCACAATGGGGTTAAAAAAAGTTTCGTTGTCTTTTAACTTAACTATCTGAGTTAAACTATATTTGAATGATAATCAGTCTCCATCGATTTGCATTGAGATCTTTGTTGGCACAGAAATGTACAGGTAAGAGAGGGGAAAAAAGGAACAGCAAATGAATCTGTAGAAGTGTTGCTTACTGTTTTCTTTTACATGCACCATGACTTTTTCACTAAGGTATGGGCATTTTTGCAGTGGTAATAAGGATTGATGGAAATACAAATAGTTCACTTCCCACAAATACCACAGTATCTTTGTTTACCTTTTTTTAAGCAGTTGTTGGTCCATTATTACGGCAGTGTAATACATTGGCTGATAGGTTGGCTAGATCAGTGATAAATCCTATCATTTGTTTGTCTTTGCCATGACTAAGGATCTCAGTATCGTTTCCAGTAGGTTAATCTGATTATTTTTTTATATATGTATGAAGACCTTTAGGAATTGGCTTTAAGCTAGATAGTATCTACTCGTTTTTATGTGGGGATTGTTTAATCAGTCAGTTTTACTATGCAGACAGTTCCTACTCTCCTAAATATGGACATGTAGATGATGCTAGTCTAGAAAAATAATACATCCCAAATGTCTCATAAACCTGCATGCTCAAGCTAATACTAAGATCGCTGGAAAGGGAAATGCAGATGGAGACTTAATATATCTTACTTCCGCTCTTGTGTCGCTCGTCTCCTGCTGTGTCTACATAGCAGCTGTGCTGATTAGAATCATTTCAGATTCCTATAGTTTTTAAGTATGCAAACTGCATCATTCCTATTTCCCCCTTTACAGTGCTGGATACATTTCAGCGGCTGTAATTCCAAGCGTAGTTTTATATAATGTTTCCCAGCAGGACTCAATAAAAGACATAAATATCGCAGCCATTGAGTGAAGAAATGTGATACTGAGAATAAACGTTGGAATTAATGGCCTGTCGGGACTACTGGTGTGATGCGAACATTGAAAAATATGATGCTTAGAGCCAAACATATGGGCAGTCGCCATAAAAAAATGGAAATCTGTTCTGAAATCAAAAGATTAGTTGCACAGTAGGGTTCTATGCCAGGGAAAAGTAACATATTGCTGTGCATGTTTACTAAGTGTGCAGGATATCATCTAGTTTATTGAATTGAAAGGATGCTCCATGCATTACCTGCTTTGGCATTACATGCTCTTCAAGCTTTAAATCCAGTATGTGCTCTGGAATAGTGAATATCTTCAAATAACTTCTGCTTTATGGCACAGAAGATCGTAGGTATCGATAAAGTTCATACAACGGCAATAATACAAATGATAAAATAATTATTTTGAATTGTATATATGGTTATGTATTACAGTATTAAAAAAATTGTGGGTATCACTAGCTTAGATACAAGATTAGTCTTAGCACCAATTTAAAGCACCTACTGCTACTGTTGTGTCAAATACTGTGTTCTGAATAAGTATAAGAAAAAGGAAAAGCTCGGTCTCTCTGGTAAGCGTGAAGTCCTTGATTATATCCCACTTTTAATCCACCGGTGCCCCCGCTAGTGCTTGGCCAGCACGGAGAATCAACAAATAGGAGAAATGAGAAGATCGGCACTCAGGGGGTTAACAATCAGCAGTGATGTGTTTAATCCAAAATAGTGTAGCAAAGGGAAAATTGATCACAGCAAAAAAATGGAAATTTGAACGGCAAACAGATGATAACCAAGCTTGACGCGTTTCGGCCGTATAGCCCATAATCATAAATATACATTTAATACCTTGTTCCCTATATACACTGTTAAAAGCCATCAGTTTGTTATGTTAGTTCACCACAATTCACTGTTTAGTGAATACACCATTGTCAGTATATGTATTTGTGTACTAATATGATGAGCTGCTTCCAAAGGATGCATGATGTGGATGCAGTGTTACCAAAGAAAATGGTTGGATTTATTTGAATGAATATGCACAGTACAGGCTTAGAGCATCTGTGTTTTATTTTGATAAAATCAGCTCTGTCTGAAATCCTTCATGTGCACCATGCCAAACTATACGTAATATTACATACACTGAAATTCTCCAAGCAATTTATCACCTCATGGAAGTAGTGATTATGGACAGAACCTAAAAGGAGTTTGATTGTCAAAGAGTGCCTTAGAAAATAAGTTTTATCATATATTAAATGGTTCTTTTCCAAATAGTTAGTTATTGCATAATATTGTCTGTATGACTTCTTTCTATATTTAGAACATGAATTACTACTCTTTAATCCTACTGTTGTTCCAGAGAACCATAAATCATGGATGAACAATGAAGTTAATGGTAAATACAAATAGTGTGATTTATCTGTAATTAAAAGCATGATTTAAGTAGTACAATACTGGGATTAACCTATATGAAGTCTAGATTAGTGGTTGTCAAATTGTTTTCCACTGAGCTCTAGTTACTGACTATGAGATTATTTTTCCAGGGCTAATAGTGGTGAAAATCCCATGTGACCAAACTGGTGGCTTTCACTTGAGAATCTTATAACCAATGGTCTGGCCAACGGCCTTGATGAGGCAGTGAAATAGAAGAGTAGCTAACAGGCATATTGTATGTGATTAAACTCACACATGTACTAGAGCAGAGTAGATGATTTATGTATAAAATGTTTAAATGGGTTTCCCATCAGTTTGAATACACAAAATATTAGGAGTAAGACAAGCTAAATCCTATCTGTTAGCAAAGGGCCTACAGGCATCTGATTCAAAATGGATAGTATATTAAAGGGAATATATGCATAAGTAACTTGCAGTCACATGGTGTACCCTGGTTTATTAACAACCAGTAACTTTGTCTACAGATTATATTATAGTCTGACAGCTGATGACACCAAAAGCAATGACCAAAGGATGATAACAAACGGATAGACTTGTGCTGCAGTCCAATCTTGCCGTTAGCTATTTATTATTATAATGCTTAGGTTTCACCAATGACACCAAAAGCAATGACCAAAGGATGACAACAAACGGATAAACTTGTGCTTATTATAATGCTTAGGTTTCACCAATGACACCAAAAGCAATGACCAAAGGATGACAACAAACGGATAAACTTGTGCTGCAGTCCAATCTTGCCGTTAGCTATTTTTTATTATAATGCTTAGGTTTCCATTCTTTATATGTCTCAGCCCCCAGACTACTTTTATTCCATATTATTTGTTCCATGATCATGAGCTGAGTTATAAAACAAATGGAATTTATAAAAACAAATTCCAACTGCATAATAAAAAGAAATGTTCTGTGGTTTCCCAAAAATAACTTGTTTTTCAACACAATTATCAAAATCCTATACCTTCTTAAATATATAATAACTGCTAAGCATCCTCTTCCTGTTGTATTTAAAATGTAGGTGGCATGTTTACTTGGCAAAATCTGTTAGTTCCTCCAGGTATAAATTCTCCAACTCCTTCAGATTCAATGATTTTTATTTATTAGCTGTTTTCTGTAATTCAAACCATAACTATTTTGTTGGATTGCGGTCTGGAAATTACCAGTCAAGGAGGCAGATTATAATGTATTAGCATCCATTTTTAAAAATAATGATGTGGGTTTTTCGTCCTTTAAATTTAACACATAAAATGTTTAGAATATATTTGCGCTAACTTAGGCAACCCTAAGTGCCAGTTGATTTAAAAAAAAAAATTTTCACTCAAGCTAAATAGCCAAGCCAACCCAATATAAAATACACATAATAAATAACATTTAACCAACATTTGTTACCATAATATAAAACATTGAAATATAATAATTGTATACATTTTTGCTTCAACAGAGTGTTATAAACTTCCTTTTTGTGTGTTATATTACCTCAGAGTACATAGAAATAATATATATCTAATGTAAAATACAACAATAGCACACTCAGTAGTACAGTTTCTGGGTGATTACAATTACCACAGAGTAAAACATAGGTTCGCTAGTGGACAGCCAGATAAGTCAGCCAGAGGGGTTCTGTATAAGCTGAAGGCTGAACACTGAATATGGAACATTATGAATTTGTGTAATGTTGCTTGTCTGAGAATGCATGATGGTTATCATTATCAAATTGTAAGTAGTTTTTTTGGACAGGTATTGTACTTGCTCACTGCAATCCTATACTTTATTAATGGTAATTTAGCAGAACTGGGTAGAATGTTTATGGCACTCTGTCACCTAGACTGCACCTACAGTGGGGGTGTATAGCATTCAAATATGGGATATGTATGCAACAGAATTCAAAGCAAATTCATAGTTAAAGAGAAACACAGGTATGTAATGTCTCCTGTTTATGGCATCACAGAAATTAATTAAACCCACAGAGTGATGCCATAAAAAGGGGAAGCAAAAGAATACCAGTCTGGGGGCAGCCGAAATGGCCCCTTAAATGTTACATCCCATAAAGACCCACAATGCCCTCGATCGACCAGCAAAAAACGTATGACAGGTACCCTGTGAAAACAAGTATACCTGAAATGTATGTCTCACAAAGATCTGTGATGTGCTGAATCCACATATTCAGCTCAGGGAAAGGGGCATCCAATAAAAATAATAATAATCCAAATAGATTTCAGGCAAAAAAATAAGGCAATGCAGGTCTTCATTAAAAATACCACCATTAAAAATACCTCCCTTTAAAATACATAAAGAGAATCAACACAGTAAAGGAAGAGAGTATATTTAAAGGAAGAAACAATGCCACAACTAGAGGACATAGTCTAAAATTAGAGGGGCAACAATTTAAAAGTAATATCAGGAAGTATTACTTTACTGAGAGGGTACTGGATGCATGGAATAGCCTTCCAACGGAAGTGGTAGAGGTAAACACAGTCAGGGATTTTAAGCATGCATGGGATAGGCACACGTCTATAGCTATAAGATAGGGAACTGGGGACCAATACAATGATTTAGAAAATTGGGCAGACTAGATGGGTCGAATGGTTCTTATCTGCCGACACATTATATGTGTCTATGTTTCATGGTATGTAACATTTTTGGGGCCACGGGCCATTTGTACAACCCCCTCCCTGGTATATTTTTGGGGTGCCATTTAGGCATCCCCCAACCCTGAACCATTGACACTGGTGACCGTATTAAATATGGTAAACTATACTTCAGAATGCCAAGTGAGATGTTTAGAGCTGCTAAGTAAACAAAACAAAGAGTGGCAGATAAAATAAATATAAAATAAATAAAACAAGCATCTCTTTACAGCCCTACAATTAACTGGTTGGTGGGAATCTCTTCTTAGGAACTAAAACATTTATTGTGTATGGGTTTATAACAGCATGCCACAGCAATAAAACTAACAGCAATGTATATCTGAATTCCAATATATGCTAGGTTTCTCTAAATAAAGCTGATTTGGGCTTAGTAATAGTTGTTCTATGAGAAAAGTAGTTGCTCCATAATCAATGACTGCATGTGTGGATAAAATGATTACCACAATAATTTTGATGTTGGATATATACAAAAAGTTGAAAAGCATGCAGTTCAATTTATTACATTACATAAGCCTTATAGCCATCTTATTCTGACATTATATTCATTAGGGGTGGCCAAACCTAAGGAGCCACAGGTGGCTCTTTGACATATAAAGTGCATTTTGCGAAATTATGTTGGCTGAACTCCTTGTGGCATTAGAACTCATTTAAAAGGTAAATTAAAATTGTTCAAGCGTTATAATTATTTACTGGGTATAAACAGAGAGTCTGCTGGATAAAAACGTAAGTTTAATATTCATGGTGAGTTTGTGAAGTCAAAGCATTGTGCAAACCTTACAAATCAACACCTGACAGAACAAATTCGTACAGCCTTGACAACATATAATCTGGAATTTAAACTTCTCACAGCCAATGTGGAAACTCACAAGACCTCTACTAGCAGTAACTAGCCTGAAAATTGTAGCAATGTCTGTTTCTGTCATAAAAATATTATCATGAGATTATAATCTTGTAATGTTGAATATGATTAAAATATCTCTAATTTTATTGGTTTAAATATTTTTTTACATGTTTTGACCCAAAATTTACTAAGAAAAATTTATAAAATTTAAAATATCTGTTTTACCTCTTTTATTTTTGACAACCTCATTTAATTTTAATGAAATGCACTTTGCATATTTTTCTTAGATGTTTTTGTATTTCATTACCAAGCTCAATATAGTTAAAATAATGATCGATCACGATCGATATGAAAACATTTTGTACATGTGTGTACTTTGTGATAATTGAAACTAATTTAAAACAACAGTTCAAAAACTACATACCTGAATAAATATTATGTACATAAATTTCTTAATATTGATATAACATTTTTGTACCAAATTGTGTATTTAATAAAAATGTTTGTAATGTCTTGCGGTTCTAAAACATCTGAAGTTCATTGTATGTGGCGCTCACGTTATACAAGCTTGGCAACCCCTGATATACATTGTTGCAATTTTAAAATAAAATATAGTAAATGAGAATAAAATTATGCAAAAAGTCTACAAACTTGCAAATCTACTTGTTTTTCACATATTAAATCTCACCCAGATTAGGCACAGAATAGATAAGACATCATCCGACACCAGGAAAGATTCACGAGCAGTCCAAATAGGTAGTGTTGCCCCCCAAAAATAGTGATTCATAAATGATCCATAGATCTAAGTAAAAGCATTGAGTGGTACAATGGGCATATAGACACATTGTACCACTCAATTATTTTACTTAGATCTAAGTAAGACTGTGTAAGAGCACTATTCTCTTTGTTAGACAGTAAGAGCAGCAAACAATATCTTTAAAAAATTTCTACAAGATGGGCATGTGTTGGAATTCACAACCAGAAAAGAATATAAGGTGCCTGTGGAGCAAACCTGGCTGCTCCATGTGTGAGTCTTTGTATGTGTAATGGTGTCTATGTGTGTGTGTGATTGTGTAAGTGTGTCTGTGTGTGTGCCTGTGTATGTGTGCCTGTGTCCTGTAAAGATGTCTGTGTAAGAAGTAAGTGTGTCTCTCTGTGTGTGAAAGGGTGTCTGTGTAAGTAGTAAGTGTCTGCAAGGGTCTCTGGTTAAGTGTGTGTATGGGTGTCTGTAAGTGTGTCACTGTGTGTAAAGGTGTGTTTAAATGTTTCTTTGTGTGTATATGTGTGTGAGAGTATGTGTGTACAAGTGTATCTGTGTAAGTGTGTGTTTGCATCACATCAGGCATCACTGCATCGTCAAATTATATTGTGGTGTCGGCTGGAGTGGACACAAATCAGAAAGTTGCAATCTGTGATCCTGATCCTCGTGGGTAAGCTGAGTTTTGCAAGTTGCAACTTGCAAATAAATAATTATTTTATACTTTTGAGAGAGTCTTCAGTTTATTAATTGAGCTAGCCTGGAAATTATCATAATAATTAATGTTTGTTTTACCATAACTTGATTTTCAGCTCCTGGGTGAGCTCTTAGAAAAAATATTTTATTATTATATACATAGGCTGGCCTTGATTAAAATTGGTGCCCTAAATGTTTGAGCATTTAAACTGATTGTACAATATTTGAACAAGTCCTGTTATAGGTCACTAGTCACATATTATGTTTTAGGGAATTGCACAGCCTATTGTAATAATAATGTTTTACCATTACTTTCTTTTCACCTTGTGGGTGAGCTCTTTGAAAAAAATATTTTATTATTATGAGTTTAAAAAGTGCTTTGGTGGGCATTTAAAAATATAATACTTTTTTCTAAGAGACCCCCCATGAGGTGAAAAGAAAGTATAGATAAAACAAACATTATTATGATAAGAGGCTGTGCAATTGCCAAAAACATAATATGTGACCACTGACCTATAACATGACTTGTTCAAATATTGTACATTCAATTGAAATGCTCAATCGTTTAGGGCACACATTTCATAATCATAGCTAGCTTTATAACACAGGCCAGTACAGTATTTTGTATAATTTTGCATATAGATCGAATGTATTGCATGTTTTCCTGTTTTCCTCAAAAGCTTTAGTGCTGGACCTAGAACTCTTACAGCAACCTAAAGGTTTCCAGCCAGCAAACAGCAGGATAGCAAGGCCAATTACCCTTTCAGGACAAAGCAAGTATATGTTCGGGCTCCCAATGCAATGCATTGGTGACAATGCCCGTATGTGTACGTGCTGCGTTTATAATAGCGCAATTGCAGCGTTGTTCCCGCGATTCACGCTATTTTTGGCTTTGCTGGATGCTCCACGGGTGAAGGCTGCCGGGACCACCCATAGACAATAGTCACTGACCTGTCAATCATTCCCACTCACTCTATGCAAATAGGGTAAGGGGTTATCAGACTGCCTCTGATAGAGGCAAGTCTGAAACACCCCAAAAAAGGTCTGTCTTACCTGACTGCCATTGCAGTGAGGATTGTGATAGCTGTAAATGGCTAATCACAATTCATTGCTATCCTCCCCCCAAAAAAAGAGAAAGTTGATCCTGGTTGCCTTAACAGTTGGGCAGACCAGGATCAACCATTATTTTTTGCATTTATTTATGTGATCACTGTGAAAAGCAATCACATTGATCACATGCAATACATGCAAAAAATACAGTACATGACAATCAGTGCTGTAAGAACACTGATTGTCAAAATCTACCCTCTCTCTCCCTGATACATTTTTATCTTGTGAAAGAGGAGAGAAATTTAACTGTATTCCAGAAAAAAAATTAATGAAAACCCCCCACAAAAGACACGTTTTTTTTTTCTTCAATTTTTACACACTTTATTATATTGTATACATTACACAAAGGGTTAAATCTTTAAAAAATGAATGCAAAAGAAAGCCCTATCTTTCCTTAAAAAAACAATATATAACATGAGGGGATTCATTAAAATAACAAGCTTACACTTTAACTTAAACCCACACATAGCTAAAGTAGAAAACAGTTATTGTCCAGAGCGGACATCAAAACAAAGAATACCATTGTCCTGAAGGGGTTAAGGTAAAATTTAATTGTATTTACTTAATTTTACATAATCTAATTGAGCCATAAATTTCCAGGGTCCCACAGCCCATTTATAATTCTAAGCTACTGAAAGCAATTGTAGATCTTATATTTCAGCTCCCTGTGGTAAAAACAAAACTCATGTTTCTTAAAGTTTCAACATTTTTCATCGCAAGGTGTGAGGCACTACAGAATGATTTGGTAAAGCCCAGAAGAAGAGCTGCAGGGAAAATCAGAAACGTTAAATAAACAGGTCTATAGTTTCCATGATTAAAGTGGATCTGTCACTGGAAAAATAAAATGACATTAATCAATATAGCATAAAAACATAACAAGTGCCATGTTAAAAGCTGCAATACCTAAACAGATTAAGAGGGCCTGTAGCTAAAGTATAGGTTTCTTCAACCTGAGTAATTTGTTATACTCATAGACCTGTTTAGCATGTCATATTCTGAAATAGATTTAATGCTGAAAAATACAGTATTTTTTTCTGGATTCATTTTCTGCAGAATCGTAATGCCAATATAGTAGGATACATTTTAAATATAGTGGCTGTAAGAACAGTGGCATGTTTTAATTAAGAGGCCACATAAGTGAATAGCACCTAGTAAAATAATGGTATTAGTTTTATGTGCAAGAACTACACTTCTCGGTTACATCAGCGCAACCCATATTTATAAAAAGCTATAACACGTCAAACAGCCTCCACCAAATCCTTTTGTTGTTCAATACCATGAAGGTTTAATCACTTTTATGTCTAAAACTCCAGCTACTGTACTTTTTTGATTACTTTCTGGGTATTTCATGTGTGCCTCCACTGTGTGTCAGAAAAGAAGACGATTCATGTTCATATCATGTTGTCATTTACAAAGAAAACAATTTCATGAATGCATTGTTAGATAGGTTCTTGTATATTACAGATTGCACTCTACAACAATATGATGTTGGCATCCAGATAAAAACTACAACTATTACCAAGAATATTGGTGAGTGGCTCTGTGCTAGGTATTACTGAATCATGAGCTAAGCATTATGGGAAAGTGTGGGTTCACCTAAAATAATTTATACATTTGTTGGCAACTTTGACCAGCACAAACAATTCATGAAAGAGTAAACTGCAGGGAATTGTAAGACCAAAGTAATCCATAAATGTTGGAAAGGGACATTTGCACACACTCTAATTTACCTTTTTAAAACATAATCATACAAATGTGATAAACATGAGGTGTATTTAGCGATTGGTGATTTTACTCGTTAATAGTGTTGAGCGAACCCGAACCGCACTGTTCGGGTTCGTACCGAACATTACGGTTTTTGGACCCCGGACCTGAACACGGACATTCCACTGTATGTTCGTGTTGGAGTTCGGGGTTCGGCAGGGCCGGCGCCACCTGTAAGGCGACCTAGGCAGCCGCCTAGGGCGCAACTTAGCAGGGGGCGCCGGAACCATGAAAAAAAAAATCCTCCCCCTTACTTACCTCCTCGCTGCTACTCTGTCTCCTGGTGCAGGTCCGTGGCTGTGAGGGAAGCGTTGTGCGCTCCCCTCCAGCCGATGCGGATTCAATAAAGTTTGTTTAAACTTTTTTTTAAACAAACTTTATTGAATGCGCATTGGCTGGACGGGAACGCACAACACATTCCTCACAGCCACGGACCTGCAGCGCCGGGAGACAGAGCAGCAGCGAGGAGGTAAGTAAGGGGGATGGGGGGAGGAAGAGGGTGGCTAAATCCTGGCACATTGGGAGGCATAATCCTGGCATATTGAGGGGCATAATCCTGGCATATTGAGGGGCATAATCCTGGCATATTGTGTGGGAAAATCCTGGCATATTGAGTGGCATAATCCTGGCATATTGAGGGGCATAATCCTGGCATATTGAGGGGCATAATCCTGGCATATTGTGTGGGAAAATCCTGGCATATTGAATGGCACAATAATCCTGGCATATTGGGTGGCTAAATCCTGGCACATTGAGAGGCATAATCCTGGCATATTGAGGGGCATAATCCTGGCATATTGTGTGGGAAAATCCTGGCATATTGAGTGGCATAATAATCCTGGCATATTGGGTGGCTAAGTCCTGGCATATTGAGGGGCATAATCCTGGCATATTGAGGGGCAAAATCCTGGGATATTGAGGGACATAATCCTGGCATATTGAGTGGCATAATAATCCTGGCATATTGGGTGGCAAAGTCCTGTCATATTGAGAGGCATAATCTTGGCATATTGAGGGGCATAAACCTGGCATATTGAGGGGCATAATCCTGGCATATTGTGTGGGAAAATCCTGGCATATTGAGTGGCACAATAATCCTGGCATATTGGGTGGCTAAGTCCTGGCACATTGAGAGGCATAATACTGGCATACTGAGGGGCATAATCCTGGCATATTGAGGGGCATAATCCTACAGCAATTATTCCAATTACAGTGATTATTTTAGTGGGTGCTATACTACATATTTGTACCCTGCCCTGAGCCCAGTGCCACAGAGAGTGCAGTGCACTTGCAACTGCATGTGTGTCAGGCACATGACTTTAATCCTGTTCTGTTAGCTCAGTGGGCAACATCTAGGCATTTTTAAATACTGCAATTTGTTGGTGTTAAATACTACATTTGCGTCCTGCACTTCATATCTGAGAGTCAAATAGAACCGTCAAATACTGTGCTTACAGCGCACTTTGAAAAATTCTAATAGTTTTGGGTGGTAAATAGTACATTTGCGTCTTGCGGTGCACTTCATATCTGAGAGTCAAATAGAACAATCCAATACTGTGCTTACAGCGCACTTTGAAAAATTCTAATTGTTTTGGGTGCTAAATAGTACACTTGCGTCTTGCGGTGCACTTCATATTTGAGAGTCAAAAAGAACAGTCCAATACTGTGCTTACAGCGCACTTTGAAAAATTCAAATTGTTTTGGGTGCTAAATAGTACATTTGCGTCTTGCGGTGCACTTCATATCTGAGAGTCAAATAGACTCTTACAGGCGCTTAATAGGCGCTTACAGCGCACTTTGAAAAATTCTGGCTACCTCCTCCTCTTCCTCCAGCGCAGCTTCCACCTACACCGCCACGGTCACCGTCTCCTCAACCTATGGGTCACTTAGTATAAACTGAAAGAGAATACCCTGCCCTCCAACCCTCTCTCAAATGGATAATTCTGTTAATCCTCATGGCAGCCATGCTTTAGATTTAGATTTATGTTCTTCCAAAGCTAAAATCAAAGATTCCATCTAGTGCTATTTTATGGCTCAGCTGTATTTGTAATTTGTATGTATTTTATGCTATTTTAAGTTATTTCCCTATCCACATTTGCTTGCAGGGCACTTGTCCTACTCTTACCCCCATTTTAATTCATTTTGCAGCCCTCTAGCGCCTTCCAGGACTTTTTTAGAGGCATTTTAGTGGACAAAAGTTCATGTCCCCAGTCAATGGGGTTCGGGGTCAAGTTCGAGCACGTACCCGGACATTTTTTCGAATTTCGTCCGAACCTGCCGAACCCGAACATCCAGGTGTCCGCTCAACTCTACTTGTTAAGAAAGCTTCATCTACTGACTACTTGTGAAAATAATTAAACTCATTAAATCTGCTAGGTTATTACAAAAAAGTAGGAAAAACAAAGCTAAACAAATCTGCCTCTTGGGAAAAATAAGTATTAATAACTAAAAGAACATTAATCACCCAGTTGAAATAAAGAAAATACATTTTCTTGCACATGGTTTTATATTTCTCAAAACTTGCCCAACAATAAAGAGATATCTCTATGATCTGGTAGTGCCTGAGCCCCAATTTAATAACCATTGGAGCATCCCCAGCAGAGAATGAGTTAATGCTTTTGTGGGGTTTTCTCCAAGTGGAGCTGGTATGAAATACACAGAGTAGATTAATGTGCTAACCTTTGATCTGTGGAAACTGGAGTCTGAAATACAGCTGTGCAGACTGTGAACCTATCCTTCTTTGGAAAAAAAGAGAAATCATTCTTTAGCTGTACAAATAGCAGAATTTTTCTCCTTACCGGCTCCATGCTGAATAGAAATGGTTTATGATTATTCCTATAACTGGCCTTTCCCCAGTGGAATAAAACCCTGTAAGACAAAAAAATAGCAATCCATAAGCCAAACAGGAGGTTTAGGCTTTCAAACATGACCATTTCTGACCCCTTTATCTTTCTCCCCTTTTACTCTCATATAACTTGTCTGACCCAAGCAGTTATCCAGAATGCATGTGATTGAAGGGTGAGCACTTTTATCTGTGGTGATGATAGATTTAGGCCTGTAAATGGTTCAATTAGTGGTGTTTCTTAAATGGTAGCACCAGCACTACTATCTGTATTTGCAAGATAGGACGAAAAGGGACATTTCTGACAAAATAATGCCCTGGTATAGTGGAGGGAGATTTGTATAATGTCCTGTGAGATTGCCTATTTAGGTAGGGATTGCCTATTTGGTCTCTTTTAAGACTGGCTTTGTCAATATGATGTGTTGTCAATGTGATGTTTAGCAATACAAAAATATGGGGGTCATGTATAAAGGTCATTTCTTTCTGCCATTAACTGAAGCAGCAGCAAATCAACTGTACTCCTGATTTTTCTAATTTAGATATGTATACATAGATTTCAATAAAATTATTTATTTATTTATTATTTAAATTTATTAAATTAAATTATTTCAATTAATTAACTTTATGACTAAGAGATACAAGAGAAATATCTGATTAAATAACCAAAGCTGGGTCAAAGCTAGCTGTCTAACCAAACAGATGTATAGAAACCAGGCTCCTCAAGCTGATATCTACAATTGCAGTAAATATATTAATTATACATCCAAAACCAAAGAATCTTGCTTTTGGGACTCACCCAACATTATGAAGTGCCACTCAAGGAAGGGTGAACAGTCAAAACAGTTGCAACGTATAGGTGGTAGAACTTTCTTGATCAGACCCAGTAGGCCTTAACCAGCTCCTTCATTGAACCTGCCAGTAACAGCTCAAGCATAGTCGAAATTATCCTCTGTGGACTCACCTTCTGAAAGTCAGGCTTTCAACCCCTTGATAAAGCTTGATAAAGGTCCACTTGGATTGAAACATTGCTATCTTTTTGAATAAATCCTATCACTGTGAGTGCCGGCTCTTGTCTATTATTACTGCTTACAATCCCTGTCCAGCTACGAAGGAACATATTGAAGGGCATTGTTAGAAATGCAACCTTCATCAGTTTTAACATATGAAAACATCCATATTCTATAGTAATAAAGTGCAAAATATAACAAACATCCAGTTTATACACACATCACCACCTGAGCAGCCATATTTCTGAGAGGATACATCCATAGGAGGAGTTAGGATCTCTAGTTTCTGATCATTCCCTCCTCTGTGCAGGCACACAATGTCAGTTGATACTGATCCTACAATCTAATGCATCATGTGAGGTGTAAAAACTATTAAATGTATACAAAATCAACTTATTGCGCAGTACAGCACATAAAGAACACTCCAGACTCCTGCACATCTGTTGTGCTAGCGATACACTTATCACCACTAGTGAATTCACTCATTGGAATTATGAACACTAGTTAATTCACTCATCAGAATTCAGTCATGTATGCAGTGTGCACTAACTGAGCAAAAACATTATTTGAAGAGATCTCACCCATGCACATATGGAAGGTGATCCTGAGAACTCAAACTGTTTTGTAGAGCCTTTAACAACTTCTCTCAGCGACTTTTGGAATTTGTGTATTTGCTGTGTATTTGCAGATCTTTTCCACTGTACTGTGGAGAGGGGGGATGTTCTTTTTGGCTACACTCTCCACTTTATTGTGGAGATGGACGTATTCAAATTTGTCTATTTTTGACTATAAATTCATCTAAACTCAACCATAAGTTTGTCTATTTTTGACCCTAAATTTGTTTAAATATGACCAGTAAGCAGTACAATGTGTCATTGAAGCTTTTTCACCGGTTTGTGGGCTGGTCAATTGCAACTCAATCCGGCGGTTGTGTAAATAATTAGCATATTATGCCTCACATTGCTATTGGTGGCCACAGGTATGCAAATTAATGATGTAATCTTGTTAATATTTGTGGATAAAATAGCTTTATTACATTACATGTATAATTGTGAAAAACATATATACTATCAATTTTGTATGTTCCTTATTGCTTGAATGCATGTTGTCTGTTTGGTGGAGGATGTTACCACACTTCAGCAAAATGAGGTGGTGCTAGAAACAGGCTACACAGCAGCAGCAGAAAGAGACAGCTAGTCTTATAGAGCTCTTAACACAATAAATACATAATGTAAATCCCTAAATGACATTGCTGGACTCCAAAGTACTCCACACTAATGTCCACATCCGAGGTGTGCAGGAGGATCTCCACCAATACACACTTAAAATCCTTAGATGCTACCAGATCACCAGCTTCTGGACTTATTTCAGATCAGGAATGCTCAGAGGGCTCCACAAGATGCCCCCAGGGATGTTGTCCTGCAATTTCACACATTCGGGGTAAGAACATCTGGCCGTAAAAAAGGGCCAGATTCCCTTTGTAGGGTCGTCTCTGCAGAACTTTGATGACCTCCCTACATCCATCTTGCTTTGGCAACACTCAATGTCGCATCCGACATCCCACCTACATCAATTGGGAATAAGATACCAATGGGATCTACCTATGTCTTTAACAGCATCCAAGGATGACATACTTCTCACTATCAACAATCCAGAAGGCATCACCACCTTTCTGCAGGACTTGCATAACCCACCCTTGCCAGCCCAGGGAGGCTTAAATCAGTACACAACACTGGCACCAAGTAAATAATGCACCTGAATGTCCTGCACTCGATCACAGGTCAGGAGCATTCTCACTGCCCTTGAACCCTCCCAGACTTGGATTGATGTTGCCCCCTGTTGTAAATATTTAGTTCCCTATAGTATCGTTCCAAATAATGCTGATGTCTATACATTGTGAAATAAAAATTAACAACCTGAGTATTTATTAAAACATACTTGCCAACATCAACCATGTTTCCAGGGACACATGTATTTTCCACATGCTGTAGAAAGAGCATTCATTATACATGTACAGTATACACGTGTTACATGTACATATAGTCAGAATCTAATTAATCATGGTGGGGAGTTCATGAGACCTAACATAATTAATTAATTGGATTCTGTCTGCGTGCATAAGTATCCTACATACAGCTGGGCTGCACATTGCATGTTCTTCCTGCAGCATATGGAACACATATGTGTCCTTAATGAATGATTTTTAATATGAATAAACAAACACCCATTACAACCAGGGATAGGCAAAGTGTCCATACAAGGATACCATGTACATACATAATAATATACCATTTTACACACCGTCATAGCAGCTCTTGTGGTATAGGAATGTCAGTAATGTCATGCAAGCTTTGGTTGGCACATCACCGTTTTTTGTTCACCATTATTATAGGTTATACCCTACCCTACCACCATCAGATGTAACCGTGTATAACTGACACATCTGTCAAGAGCAATAACTGTGAAGCGCAATAAGTCGAAGCGCAATAAAACAAGGTATATCTGTATGTGTATTATATCAATTATTGGAAAGCCTTGGGGAATATATATATATATAATATATGTATATATATTATAAAATCTGAAATCTACATGGTAACCAAAACTTCCTAATAATTTATATAATATATACATATATAATTGCATATGCACATACACATGAAATACATATTATTTATATCTTTATAATATATATGTATATATATGCATATATAAAATATCTACACCTATATGTGTATGTAGATACTTTAAAATGTGTGAGTAATCTAATCTGCAACATAATCTGTCCCTGAATGGCAGAAATAAAATATGGATTCTCTTTAACATTTGTATGTTTTGTAAATTGAATAGCACTTTGGCACATCATTTTGTTGAGTAAATGTCAGTCTTCTGTCAGTTACTCGGAGCATTTGTTTCATAAAGTTATATTCCATCCTTCATTGGAAAGCCAATTTACAAAAGTATGCATATATACAAAAGTATCTAGATATATATTATCATTAAGTATATTTAATTTCATGTGTTGTAAAAACCAGTCAAGCTCTTAAATGAATTACTAGCAATGCTGACCTCTAGTGTTCTCCAGCATAAATGTTTTTACAATATCGAAAATAATGTAATTTAACAGTACATTGCGAAAAATACACACAAATAGAAAATACTATTGCTGAACATGATGCTGGGCAGTCTTTGTTCCAGTTATGATATATATAATACAGTTTCTGCATTTAAAATCGGAATAATAATATTTGTGTAGCATAATATGCTTTGTGTAATTATGTTGTCTGTTTGCAAGACATGCTACATTTTAAATTACTCTGTAAGTAACTCTTCACAATGTTGCTATACACATTTAGCACTGGTATTTAAAAATCAGTTCCATCACAGAGCAGTTTTGCCAGATAACCACAGAATGAGACCATTGTTCCAGACCAGAGCCAGGAAGTTTGACTGCCCTGTATTTTATATCTTATGGAGCCTAGCTACCTGACTATCTTTCTTACCTATTTGTGCTCTGTGTTAAATTGATATGTTTGCAATTGTATATTTAGTATTTTAATATTATTACCTTTTGCTCTATTGTAACAATGCAAAGTTTATGGACCTATGAGATACTGAAAAACTAGAGAAATCTCAATGTATTCTTTTTGGTAAAATATCGAATAAATAAATAATGTCAAGTCAGCATTGTTGACTGGTTAACCCTTATGGAACTGTAATACATAGTGAATAATATGTCAGACATTCACTGTGGACACTAAAATATACAACTCCAATATACAGATAGGAGTTGTATTGTACCATATCTGCTTTTGGGTAACTATGTAACCTCTTCTTATTATTTGTATTTATTTCTTGCATAGTTAGTGTGATATTGGATATAACTTATGGAGCCTTGTATTCATTTTGTAAATATTCAATAATTACTTCTGCCAGTATGAATTTATTTTGGGATTTCTTGCACCACTTTATTTTTTCATTTATTATCCTCCTACCCTCACGCACTGAGAGTTATTCACTAAAAGTGAGTTGAAGTGATATGAACATTTTTTCAAAATTTACAGATGTAAGTGCACATGGTGCTGGATCAATTGAGCTCTTCTAGCAAGAGCTTACCAGGTTTGCCGCTCCACAATACATAGTTAAGTCTGTAAAATGAAATGTTCATCACACCTCAGCTCACCTGCATCTCATTCCAAGTGAATGACCCTCATTCTGAATATAGCCCATTTGTACCCTGGCTTAGATATCCATGTCATATAGTTGATCTCCTTTATAATTCATAATCTTGAAGAGTGACTATTGTGTTTAACGAACCAGGAATTCACTTCTGCTTCACTAAAACTTTAATTTGAATGGTGCACAAATTGTGTACTATTTACAAGCAATGATATGGAGCATCACGTCATGACAGCTCAAAGACAAGTTCTAGCAACAGTCTCTCTCCGTCATCTGAAGGGTTTAATCCCCCTTTAAAGTCATAACAAATGTCTTATAAACACTAAATAGCACGTTCAGGATCCTAATGTGCCATGTTCATATCTTTTTACGTCCGATAGAATGATGACATCATTCTTGCAGTTAGGGGCACACCTCAATAGCTACTGCATTTCTTTCTAGCACTTAAAGGGACAGTCTAGTCCCCAAACTCACTTTGGTGCAAGATGAAGAATACTGCTTGTATAGTGCACAGACTTTTTTTCCAGTGTGATTTGATGCAGGCATTCTGCATAAATCACGTTTTTAATATTTGCCTCAAGCCCTCCCCAATGATTATTCTGCATCTATACTGCAGGTGCGCAGCACTGCTTATATAGACACTGAGAATATTAAGTTTTGTTTAATTAGTTACTTCCTGTATTGTTGCAATCTAATACATTGTGTGGACTCTAAGTGACCTTGCTCTTGTACACAGTAGGATCTCTTAACAGTCCAACACTTGTCGGATGACTTCACTTCATTTTTAATGGCATTATTTTCATTGGTTTCTGCAGCAAAAAAAAATAAATTGACTTTTACTCAGCTAGTGTGGGTGAGCAGTCCTGGTTTCTTGCAAACTGCTGTACTTTCACAATTTCATCTAGCTGTAAGTATTTTATATTTTAGGAAATGCAAAATGTAAAACATGCATTTTAAAGTAATTTGAAAGCTCATTAATATGCATTAATATTTGGAAGTTGCATTTTGGGCACCAGGCAGTTCGTTTAATGCTGTATCACAAACATAACCAACTTTTGTATCTTTTTTTACCACACCAAATAGACAATGTTGCACACATTTACAGTGTCTTTTAATCCCATATTTATATCATGAAGCAATTTAGTAATAAATACCTGCAGATAAATAACAGGGCCTAAATGTGTAGAAGCCTAAGTATGAGTATGCCAGACAGGACCAACTCCCTTATGCAGAATTTGCTGAGGCTTTAGATGTTGTATGCTACATCAAACACACTGCACACTATTCTAAGTATTGTTTTGCATTAGACCTGTTTTAAATAACTCAATATTTAGGTATTCCCACTTAAACTTTACAAATAAGCACTCAGTCTTTATTTTGTCTCTGCAAATCAGCCTCCTCTGTTGTATACATTCACTAGGGATCATTATATACAAAATAATGCCTGTTTCCTTCCACTTATGGGAACATAGCATATTCAATTTTTCCAGGTACTATGTTCATCATTGATAAGCCGATTTTTGCATAATGGCTTAATTTTTTGCATTTGCGACAATGCGCATCATATGTTTGACATTGTGGTGATCTGTGAATTAGTCATCTTTATTTGCATTTGTCTGGCATCAATGCCTTTTAAGCATGAATTGTTTGTTTTTTAATCCCATTTTCTTTGTATGCGAAATCACTCTTTATGTTCAGTACATGTTGTGTTATTTTATTGGGTTCATTTAAAAAGATCTATGTTACTTGCACACTTTCAAACATAGGGGAAGAAGATACACTTATTACTGGACTCAAAAACAGTCCTCTGACGAGACTGCTAGTGCAGGGAGAGGCACTTGTTTTAACCAGGCCCCCTTTTTCTGCACGAGCAGAGAAAGACCACTACTCTGTGCAGACCCTTATCAGATGAGCAGGGACGATCATCCACTCTTATTGGCTGTGTGCACACACTATCCAGCTCTGCCTCAGCTCTTAAGCAGAGCTGAGAGAAAATCTGCATGTATCATTAAAGGAGATGAGATTTTTTTTAACCATTGCTTTCTCTAAGGAAGCAAGGGTTAAAAAAAAATGTTATTTGTCCTGTTAAATGCATAGACAAGGGGAGGGAGGGGGGGAGATATAGACAAGGGGAGGAGGGAGAGGGGAGATATAGACAAGGGGAGGGGGAGATATAGACAAGGGGAGGGGGGACAGAGAGAAAAGGGGAGGGGGGATAGAGAGAGACAAAAGAGGTGAGAGAGAGACAAGGGGAGGGGGGAAGAGAGAGAGATTAGTTTGGGGGGAGGGAGAGAGAGACAACGCTGGGGGGGGGGGGGAGGCCGAATTGGCACATAAAAGGAAATAAAAATGCATTTGTATAATATAAATTTTTTATTAAATATTAAAAAACAATTTACATATATACAAGTTAAACTTTTTTTTCCTATAGGGTAGTCTTATATTCAGGCTTTTATTTTTTTTCCTAAAGGAATATACAAAGTTTGGGGGGTCGTCTTATAATCAGGGTCGTCTTATAATCGAGCAAATACGGTAAAATTCACCAACAAAATGGCAACTCAATTAATTTCCCTTACCCTATCAGCAAAAGTTATTGTCAGAATTACCAGAGCATAGATTCTTCTGTCGTTCGGGCCATTTTATGCTCTCAGTTCACAATAATAAAAAAAAAAACTCACTGTCTCTGTCTGTTCTTCTCTCTCCTACTGACTTCATTCCACAAATCTAGTTTTGTCACTATATTAATTTATTTTGTGTCATCCTGATGTTTTTGTGAAATCCTGACAATAATTGGTGAGCATACCTGAGGTGTTTAATATATTTTTCATCTTAGAATTTTCAATAAATGATTTACTTTGTGGTATGTTGTTAATAGGATGAATTGGCTGCATTCATTCTTAAAGAAAAGACATTCAAACGGAATTCTTGTTTTTAGTTCAGGTAACTTCAGATACAATACATGTGATAGATTTGTCATACATTTATCCAACATGAAACAAGCAGATGGATGGATGGAGCGGACAGACCTTTATGGAAAATCAACTATTATGAAGAATAAGATGATAATCTTTTAAGTGTTCTGCCAATAGGCCTTAAATCAGTTCTCCAAGGACATAATAGGTACACACCTTAATGTTATCCCCCAAAGTCTGCACTTTTAAACTGTGATTTTGTGTTGTTAATGGTGCATGTAGCCTAGAAAGGATTTGAGATCCTCTGTTATTATGTTTCCACTTTCCTCTAATGTGTAGATTACTAATGTGTGGATTAATTTCTTATTGCTGTATAGCGATAGATACCCTCTCCTACGCAGTAAAAATGTCAGTCTAGTAGCAATAAAAATAAACTGCAACTGCTGTGGCACCTGCCAGATTGCTTACTTTTGTGCATAATTATTTCATTTTTTTCATATATAATCCCATGTCTGTCAGGTACTGAGTCATTGGTAATTTCTAGTAATAAAAGATACATTTTTTTTTTTATCCTTATCTTCAGATTTGTCCATGACCAGTATCTATCATATTCCTGATGTGTTTACAGGGCTAATAGGTAATATGTTTACTTAAAAAACACAAACATTTTACTTTCTAACAACATTTTCACCATTCACTTTCCCAAAATCTTATACACTGAATGCTTAATCCCTATATTATATGCACAGGGCAGAAGCGTTAAAACATTTAACTGCACATCTGGCATCAGGGGCAAATGTGAACACCATCTTAATAGTTCCAGTATAAAAATGCATATATTAAACCTTCAAAATGTTATGTTGTGCTTCTCATACATATCGACCATTGGATAATGTGACTAATCTGTACTGGGCCTACTGTGACATCTATTTGCTTGAAGGGGTATGTCGTCAGAATTGTATGCAGAACTGTTTATTACTAAATTACAGTTCTATGGTTGAAGTCATATGGTATTAACCCATGAAGTGACTGAGGACAATAAGCATAACATTTCACTCTCATCTGGCACTTAAAGGGATAGCCATATGGAAGCCACTTGCTGCATAGTTCTTTCACACTTAGGAGGTTAAAACATGAAACATTTTATCACGAAAAGCTCTGATTACAGTAACTGATACTCATGCAATAATTAAACATAATCCAAATCTTGTTTATTGGTCATTGAATAGTATTCAGCTTGCCCTCTCTTGTGTCTAGGGAATAGTGGCCTTCAACATGTACTTTCTACCTTTTTCATTTTCCTACTGGAGCAGTGATGTATATTGTACTCAAATAATTAACTATTGGAGCACCAGGGGCATACCTCTACCTCTACTGAGCTGCTACTCAGAGGCTTAAAGAGAGCCTGGCTATTAAATTTAATTGTGCTGGAAAACATGGCAACCATTGTTCCTAACCTAAGGGTATACTCAAAAAGAGAGAATTGCAGTGGACTGGGTATTGAGACTGACATTTGAAACTTTGGGCCAATGTAGCTGAGTTGGAAAAAATCTTCAATGCAGCTGAATTGGAGATTTTTACCAGCGAACTACTTTGGCTACCATTATTACCTCAATGCCTTGCACTGTCCACACTAGATCACCAGGGAGCAACATGATGCAGTGGAAAGGGATGAGGGGCATTCTGGCACTGATGTAAGGTATGTCGGGACAATTTGGTAGATTGGCAAATGGGTATGGTTATGCAAGGACAGGGGTGCAACCTGGAAAAGAAGGGGTGTGACAGATGAGGTTTCGGGGTACATTTGTTTAGTCAGGCCTAGGGCAGCACAAAACCTAAACACACCACTGGAAGGAGCACAATCCAACTTGGTGAAACCTGTGTGAGTGGAGCTCTAATGAGGTAATTTGACATACATGGAGAAAAAAGAGCAATAAAAACATCAATTATTATTGTTAATAGTAGTATTATTATTCATATAATGCAGGTGTTTTAGCTTATTCTCCCTTTTAAACAGTAAATTATAATTAACTGGAGGCAAGTTCCACCTAATACCATCTTAATTGCTTTAATGTTTTATGCACAGGAGAGTAACTCATTGTCAGTCATCATGAATTATGCTTTTTTACATGCAGCATTTTGACTATCTAGAAATGCCAAACCAGTCACCGTTCATGTCTGTCTATGAACATACTTGCCACCCACTCTCTTCGATCCTTGTAATCTACTGTCAATCAAGAACCATAGACAATTTGTTGGCCTCTTCGCCCCCGCCACCTTTTGTATCTCCAGCTAGGTGGTCGGAGAGTTTTTTCCCTCCCTAGGCGTAGTATACCTGTTAAAACATTGTGTCGTTTGGCTCCAGCTCTAAGCCCTCGGGCAGGAAGATGAAAGATCTGTCGTTTTAATTGCTCTAGCATTTTGACTTTGCAAATGGCAATCATTTTATGATGTATCCCATTGTGGTATTAAAATGAGGATTTGGTTTGAAGCACTGTTATAATTCCCCTCTAACAATTCCGTCTGAAAGGCACCCTGTTTAAATCAGAGGCTTTGTTTGTTAGACAGCTCAGTTTTTTTGGCAGTTATATCCAAGCATCTTAACAAACAGTGTATAATTGCAAGGAGTGCAGGCCTCACCTGACTGCATAGCTAAATGTACAAGAGGCTCTTCAGTATCATTACACAATGCATATTCCTTTTTAACATTGCTCATTTCTTTACTAGATGTAGTCCATATAGTCCAGACTTGTTTTACTTCTACTTTTTTCTTCTCAATCTCACTCATTGTATTAATAAATTATTACGTAAGTTTGAATAGGTACATTTACTACATAAAAGGAAGTGTATTTTGTAGAACAAGCTGTCATAGTAAAGGATCTGAAAAAAGTGCAATTTAGATGAGACATCTGCCAGAAAATTAAACAAAATACTTTGTGTGATTATGATCTGTAGCTTTTGTTAACTATAAAAATTACCAGTCTTGATTAGCTCAATATTACTAATTGTTAAGGTTATATATTTTATTGATTTTTGTGTTTTGAAAATAGTGTTAGTTTTTTAAATTGATTTTAAATAAGTAAAATCATTATTTTATTGAATATATCCTTGGCAGGGAATCCTCTCTTCTTTCTTTCTCATCAATGAACCATTTTTTGCTCAAAATGTAAAAGTTACCTTATTAAATTCACCTAATTGGTGATTTCAGCAAGGTGTAAGTTGTGTTTTTTGTTTTATGTTTATCTTTGTTTTTTTTTTAACCCCTTCATGATGCTAGGTGCTTGCGTCCCAAACGACGCAAGCACCAAAACGTCACAAATTGTTCCTGGCCACCGATCACAAGGTGATAGGTAGCCAGGAACACTCTGGCAGAGACCCGATCAGGGTCTTAATAGACCCTGTGGGTCCCTGCCAAAATATCGCGAGACCTCCGGATGTCACGTGTGACGTCACGGAGGCGTGCCCGAACCCGGAAGTTCGGGCACGGCACGATTTAGAGAAATGTAGCCGGTGCTCGCTTTGAGCACCGGCTACATTTTCCCTGTCGGAAAAGTGGCCTCAGATGACAGGTGGGATCCCGCTGCAAGTGCCTGCAGCGGGATCCGTAAACAGCTCATCGCGGGGAGCCGCGATGAGCTGTTTAACAAAGGACGTACTATGCCGTCCTAACGACTTTAAGGCACTTAAAGTCAGGACGGCATAGTACGTCCTAACGTCACGAAGGGGTTAAAGATGTTTAGCTACAATAGTACCAGATCTCTGACTTAATAAACAATGGGATCATGGAACAGTGAGATCCCTCCATTGTTGTTGAATAGTCACTTCAAAAAAGTGGAAAAATACATAAATATTAAAGCTGACTTTCCTATCTCAGTTTTTACAATACGTAACTTAAATAAACTGAAATTATGCAGGCTTGGTCCTTCCACCATGAAATATGAACCTTTGTGTACATAATGGGCATGTCCAACATCTCCTGGGAGCCAAATAGGGGTCTCCCACAGACTTACATCAAGAAGCACACTGCACATGTGCAAGGTGTCATTGATGGCACACAACTATCCTGCCCCTTTAATTGCAAAACTGTAAAAAATGTAGGTAGTTACCAGTTTATGAATGAAACTGTTACTGAACATGCTCAGTGCAGGAAGACCAGGTTCATCTGCTTGCAAGTGTTCAAAAAAACAGGCTAGAGCTGCTAGACATTCCCTGGGTCTGCTTAAATGTAGAACTCTGAATACTGCACCTAGTCCTCATTGTTGCCAGATCTCCTGTGATTCAGTAAGTCACTTCATCCAATGATATAGCTGCCTAGTAATTTTAGCTGCCTGCTGTGCAAGAGTTTTCTGGCAGCATCTTCAATAATACAGGTTAGAGAAGTATGTCGCAGCTTGAAACAACACACACTTGATTGGGAAAGAGCACAGGAATTTCTACAGTCAGTATTTCCAAAAAGCATTGATAGACAGCCACAGAAACCTTTCAGACAAAAGACCAATCCGGCAAAATTAAAGGACCTCTGTGAAGGAAGAATATAAAAATATGAAAAATAAGAAAAATTACCTATTGGCAACTAGTGTTGAGCGAACCCGAACCGCACTATTCGGGTTCGTACCGAACATTACGGTGTTCGTACCCCGAACCCAAACCCGAACATTTCACTGTATGTTTGGGTTGGAGTTCGAGGTTCGGCTATAAACCGAAAGTTAATAAACCGAAAGTCATTCGGTTTATAAGCTTTCGGTTTATAGAATAGCAATAGCATTACATGTATTCCCTAAACCGAAAGTCTATAAACCGAAAGACATTCGGTTAATAGAATTTCGGTTTATAGAATACATGTAATGCTATTGCTATTCTATAAACCGAAATAGAGTCCCCATTCATAAGAATAGGTCAATTGACCTATTCTTATGAATGGGGACTCTATTTCGGTTTATAGAATAGCAATAGCATTACATGTATTACATCTGAGAGTCAAATAGAACCGTCAAATACTGTGCTTACAGTGCATTTTGAAAAATTCTAATAGTTTTGGGTGCTAAATAGTACATTTGCGTCTTGCGGTGCACTTCATAACTGAGAGTCAAATAGAACCATCAAATACTGTGCTTACAGCGCACTTTGAAAAATTCTGGCTACCTCCTCCTCCTCCTCCTCCAGCACCACTTCCACCTACACTGCCACGGTCACCGCCTCCTCAACCTATGGGTCACTTAGTATAAACTGAAAGAGAATATCCTGCATTCCAACCCTCTCTCAAATGAATTCTGTTGATCCTCCTGGCAGCCGTGCTTTATATTTAGATTTATGTTCTTCCAAAGCTAAAATCAAAGATTCCATCTAGTGCTATTTTATGGCTCAGCTGTATTTTTAATTTGTATGTATCTTATGTTTTTTGAAGTTATTTCCCTATCCATATTTGTTTGCAGGACACTTTCCCAATATGCTCCATGGAGACCTGTGGAGAGGGGAGGATGCTACCTGAGCTGAGGGGCAAAGCCTGTACTGACTGCCCTAAAAAATACCCATCACAAACTTAATTCTTTGCTTGAATATTGAGCTGCTAAGTTTGGTTCTCCCTGCTTAGTTCTCAATCCACTCCAGAGTTCCTAAACAGTTTGTTTGTCCTTCTGATACCTGACTTTGGCTTATTTCTGGACTACTTTGAATTCTCCAATCCTGACCCAGCTAGTTATTTGTTTTGACCCTGCACTACCTGCCCTGACTTTGGCTTGTCTCCCGTTTTTCAGTCTGCTGCCTGCATTGAACCCTTGCTTGTCTGTACCATTCTTGTGGCCCATTTGTCTACACCCTGCTCTACGCTCCAAAATAGAAACCCAACATGGTGTAGCTGTATAGCCAAGTCAGCTGCATCCTATTATATTGTGCATCCCCATAGCATTTTTCAGTGTGTCATCTTCCTGCAGCAACTCCAGATCCACTATACTATTTTTTTTATTTTTTGTTTTCTGTGCTACAAACCTAGTGGATATATGCATATAAGGAGCTGTCTGCCCAGACTGAGTATTATGAAAGCCTGGGATGTTACTATGTGTGTTTTATGCTCTGCTTCCCTTTAATTAGTTTGATTTAATCATTTGTCTAAAAAGGGGCTCCATGTTCCTTCCTACTGGAGAACATATTGTTAATCCCCCTATTCAATCTCTATTTTCCAAGAGTTAACCCAATTTCTTTCTGTGATCTGAATAAATCATGTTGTGTATTTGTAATCTTTGTAAAACTATGAATAAGAACTCAAACAGTATGGGTCAATGTACTTATCAGAGTTCCCAGATCCCCTGCAATGACATTCACATCCAAGATTTCAGGAAGTTTGTTCTCTGTTCGCACATAAAATGCTTCATGTTGAGACTCTATGTTTGGCCTTCACAGTCCTTGGGTAAGAACTACTGACTTTTATAAGTATTAAAAATCTAACATATGTGTGACCAAAAAAGCACATTCCAGCACTGCAAATGGTGGTAAATTTTATTGCTGTGAAGCTCTGTTATACATTCACACACGGCACATTGAAAAACTCAAGAGTTTTTCAGTGTGAGAGAATTTAATGAATATACTCAGATAAAATAGTACTAAAAAATAATCATACATTAAGGACACATGACAAACGAAAATACATTAACAGTAGATATACACGACATTCGTGGTTCTTCTCCAATGCCGGACTTCAGTCTTCTGTTCAGGAAGCCGCAACTGGAGGTCCGGCGAAACGCGTTGAGACAGAGACCCCGGTAGCTGTAGCTCTCCCCCTGATCCTGCCTTCTGCCTCATCCAGGTTACGGTTTTATCCAAGTCCTGGACTTTTTGCCTATGTCCTATTTTATCTTGTGAGTTTGTTTTTAGCAGGGGCCATCATTGTTTTTACCATCTATCAGTTCCTGCACATGTTTGTTGCTGTTTATATTTTCCACAGTCTATTAAATATTTATGAAGAAATCATGCTATTTCCCATGACTATCCAACACGTTGGTTTGTGAGTGTATTCATCACCACTTATGTTTTTATAATTGTGGTGCTCCACAGTATTGTGCTATTATTATTTGTTCTTAATCTAAGGTACCACCATCCTGAGCCATTCTGCTTTTTTGGTATACAATAGATATAGACAGGTCAATACTGCAATGGAGGTACTATATATGCTGGATATGTAGATATCTAAAATAAATAGGTAACCACCCTTAAACATGAATGTGAATACTTCTCTAGTAAATATGCTTAGCAATGCTGTAAAACAGGTATCAATAAATATGAGAAATAAAATGGCACCATATATGTATTTTTTTTTACACTGCACATTACTGAGATGTTTATTGGGGCCCTGTGAAAATTGTTTCAGTCAGTTAGTTCCCATTCCAGGTTTCCTACTTGGGTACAGGCGGAGAGCTCCCTGCTGGTCAAGTGGTCTCCAAGGATGTTTGTGCACTTCCCACGCGCGCAGAGCTCTTCGTTCGCTCCCATGCTGTCTTGCACTTCTGCATAGAGGTCACAAGATTCCGCGATGTCTGTGAACACAGGAAACGCACAACAACCTGCTGCCCTTATGTCCTGCACTCATGGTGACGTTTCCATAAACAAAGTAGATGGAGGCCCAAAGCAGCTGCTTATCCTTTTATGGATAGCTTTGCTAACATGTATTATGAAAACTGACTCCACCACTTTTGGACCAGTTTAAGAGCACAGGTGGCTAAAGTAAATGAAAAGGAGGACTCTCAACAAAGTGGGATATTATATATTGTAGATCGAACTACGTTTGGTAAAACCATTCTCACTGCTTTGAAAGTATTAAGAAATAAAGCTTGAATTACCAATACACCAGAGGCTTCTAATGCAATTAGAATTGTTTACTTATACCATGTGTTTCCCAGAAAGACTCTGCAGCATCAAGATAAACCAGAGGGAACTAATGTTTTCTAGATAGTAAGACTGTGTTTGTTTTCAGTAGGGCTAAATCTCCCAAAGCACTCAGACACACTAATTAAAGTAAACGACAGAGACCCATAATAAAATACGTGTGTTTGGAGATTGCGGAATGAACTCTACTGACTTATTAAAAGTCGAAAGAAAAATATACTTTATATCTTCAAAGAGACACATTCTACATTCTGGGAGGTTTTTTTTCTTTCGAAAAGACAGGCTAAGAATTGGCACACCCAGCCAACAATTTTATATGTTAACGGTATGATTGAAGACACTGATGTCAGAGGGTAAAATTTTGAAATAGATAAAAATATCTTGAAAAGTGTGAAGCTAGATAATCATGGTGATCAATGTATGTAAACACAATGTAATCCTTGCTTCTGTTGTGTACAAATTAAATGGAGATTTTTGCACAGAAGTGTTATGTCAAACATTTACATTGTTGGGTTTTTCTCTTTTTCATTTGTAGCCACTGACTTCCCCCTCCCTCATTTTAGTTCTCAAGTTCTGACAAGTGTATTTGAGGAATTTTCCATCATCATTTTATCATGTAAGAATTCAGAAATGGATGTGTTTTTATACAATTCCATCTTGGCTGTGTACATTGTCCAAGTTATTTCAATTTGTATTATTAAGGGCTATTAATTTAAGAGAACCTTCTACTTAAAGATTAATAGAGGTGACGTAGCAGAAATATTTTTTCCTGTGTGTTATGCTATTGTAAGTGTAACCCTTTTCTGCTGTACCCTGGTATTAGAACGAGAATTCACTTGGACTGGATTTTATCATCAGTGATGTATGTCGCAGGTCTCGGAGATCTGTGTGAGATGTAAATGGACAGAACTTGGCCACCAGAAAATGTTAAAAAAAGGAGCCAATTGATTTTTATGATAGTTTAGACTTTAACCCATCATGCATTTACTGAATAAGGCCCTTATGAATGTTACATTGTCTGGAGCCCATCTTTGCAATATGAACTCCTAAAATTTTACAAATTGATGTAGGCTGTTTTACTCTAATATTCTTTCTCACTTTGAAACTTATAGTTGTCTATTTAGAGATAACACTTGGTACCAATAGTTGACCTATCTTTGGCATGTTTCCCAGCTTAGGTTATGATGGACCTAAGCTTGGCATGTTTCCTAGCCTAGGTTAAGGTTGATCTATGCTTGGCATGTTTCCCAGCTAGGTTAAGGTTGACCTTAGCTTGGTACGTTTCCTAGCCTAGGTTAAGGTTGACCTTAGCTTGGCATATTTCCTAGCCTAGGTTAAAATTGACGTTAGCTTGGCACGTTTCCTAGCCTAGGTTAAGGTTGACCTTAGCTTGGCTTGTTTCCTAGCCTAGGTTAAGGTTGACCTTAGCTTGGCACGTTTCCTAGCCTAGGTTAAGCTTGGCATGATTGGCATGATTCCTAGCCTAGGTTAAGGTTGACCTTAGCTTGGCATGATTCCTAGACTAGGTTAAGGTTGACCTATGCTTGGCATGTTTCCTAGCCTAGGTTAAGGTTGACCTTAGCTTGGCATGTTTCCTAGCCTAGGTTAAGGTTGACCTTAGCTTGGCATGTTTCTTAGCCTAGGTTATGATTGACCTATGCTTGGCATGTTTCCTAGAACAGGATTTGAACATGCCGTCAGTTTTCAGCGGTCTTTAACTTCTCATGTTAATCTCTCATATTTTCATTGTCCACCCTGACGATAAAACAATACCACAAACATACTACTGCTGGCTTAAGTGTTGAGCAATCACTATCATTCTGTTAATTAATGTTTTATAGGATGATGTCTCGCCTTCTGCTATTTTTAAAGCAGTTGTTGCAGAATGCTGGTCCTGTCCCCCTAATAGGTGACCTCATAATGACAGGTATTGAGTTCTACTGTCTCTGTAACATAATGGTAACTGACCTAACCTATGGCAATGAATGCAACAGTTGGGATAATCGGCTCTCCCAGCTGCACAATGTTGAAGGATAGGAATAATGCCTGATTTTACGTCTTCTCATTGGCTCCCCAGAAATGCTAGCGATGCTCATTTTCAGGAAGGGTCTGCGACATATCGGTTTTAAAGGTAAGTATTAAAAAAATAAACAACAAACATTATTTTTAATGAATGCATACTTAAATTTAAAGTGGTCATTTTAATATGCATTAATTAACTCATTTGTTTCATGAATGAGATCCGCATGGCTCATTTACCTATGGTTCGGACACCACTGTGCTATATCTTGTATATTTGCTCAGTTTTATATAGCACTAACTGTAATGAACAGGGCTCAGCCTATGTACACCATAAAATGCAATACAAATTCATACACTAAATTCTTCAATACAGCATATCTGGTTAAAATTAGCAACGTCTCAAAATATACCCAATAAGAAATGTATCACTTTGCACTTTGATATTAGGGATTATGAAGAAGAGTAAGCTCCATATCAGCAATTTAAATAACCCCCTCGGGTGCAGATTGTTCCCATGATGGAATTCTATATGACTTACAACTTTCGGACAACTTTCAATCACATTGCCTTTGCCTTATTTTTTTTTTGACTGGCAAATTTTCTATGGATAGACAGCATATAGGTAAACGGATAAGATTAGATAAGATACTGTTCACACATATAGCACAGAGCTGAAGACAGCTAAATCCTAGTATTTATGGTTTTAAAGATACTGTATATCTCTACCAGCTTGTAATTTTCTGTGTTGTCATGAGCTATGAACATCATGTCAAAAAAGATTGATAGAATCGTTAGGAAAGTCTTGGTTTTTCCCTGAGTTAACTCAAATATTTTTATTTGTGCACTTTCTTTAGGAAGTTAACATCAATCAGATGCTGTTGGTCACTTACTTGTACTATATGGAATTTATCTTGAAAATTAACCTTTCTGTTTTGAATGAATATTTCATATAAGATTAGCAGAGATATGTTAACATTAATTGATGGTACACTGAAATGTTGCACTTAAAAAATATTATTAAAAAAATGTTGTATCGCAGCAAAAATGTTACATATAAGATGAAATACTATTGAACACATATTTTCTAATGTAAAAAATGGAATACAAACCATAATGTGGGTACATTTTATTTGTTTAGCTGTCCTGGTTTAAGGTTGAATTAACTTTATTATAACCACTTTGATTAAGTATTCTTCAAAATTCTTAAAGCAAATTCAATATAATTTTGGTCAGTAGTGTATCTTCCACAAGGCAAACAAGGCATCCGCCTACGGCGGCACTTTGCCAGAGGGTGTTAAACCATTCTTCTGGTCCTTGAATCATTTCCGCTCCCTCCCCCACCGTTCAGCAAGCTTTAGCTCCTTCCAGTTAATTCAGGGTGATGGGGGCATGTAGAGGATGTGGTGGGGGTATGAATTGAGGGTGATGGTGGCATGTAATGGGGGTGATGGGGCATTGAGTGTGAGTGCAATGTGGGCGATGGGGCATGTAATGAAGTGATGGGGCATGTCATGGGTGTGCAAGGTGGGTGATGGGCACAATTTTATTGTCTTTTTATTTTATTAGTACACAAGATGGCACCTTGTATATTAAATTACATTATCTTTTATTTATATTGCGCCAACAATTTACGTAACACTCGGTACAGAGAATAGAGGTGGATTATAACATAAGACATACAAGAACAGACTGATATATGAGGTAGAGAGCCCTGCTTGCAAGCGTACAATCTAGAGGTAGTGGGGGACATGATACACAGGGAGTGAAAAGGGTCAAAGGGAAAATGAAGGTAGTAACAGTATTAGGGATGGTTGGAGCTAGATGGGTTTTGTCCAGAGATTAATTATGTATATCTTCCTATTACTGACATTGTTTCAGAAGTTTGAGAGCTAGGTGGGATTAGCTGGAGGTTAAGTAACAGGCTTAAGGCTGGCATATTGTTCACATTCATTAGGTATATGTACCCTACCACCATCATGCCACATGTATTAAAGTGCTGTTTCCTGTCCACATAGTAGATGCCAAAGAAATGCCTGGGCCAGCTAGGGTTGCCAATCCAGTTGCAGTGGTAATCCCTGCTACCTCTAATACACATAAAATGATGGTGAGTGGGTACATATAACCTAACAGTTGTTGATGGTGAACAATAACCGGTGATGTGATGCCAATCTATAGTTGGCATGACATCACTGGTATTGTTATACTCAAGTGCTGTTAGGTTATATGTACCCTCTCGCCATCATTTTATGTGTATTAGAGTTAGCAGGGCGGTGTGTAAAATAAGATATGTTAATATATGTATGTATGAATATGTGGCCATTCCCTAAATTTTACTGGGGTTACTAACTGGAATATGGGTGTTTTACTACATGACCGGTTAACTGACATGGTAATTGCAAATAAACGGTATTGTTATACCACAAGAGGTGTTATGGCAGTGTGCATGACTGGCTAATTGATGTTGTAAGTGCACCATTTATGCCATTATAGCATTTATTTATTTTTATTATTTAAATCGGGATTTTTTTGTTCAGTGTGTTGTTATGGCTTAGATTAATCAATTACCATGTCAATAAACCTTTAAAAATTAATTTTTAATGTATTTTTATTAACTTAAAATTTAAATTCTCCAAATTTATAGGTTGGCTCACTGAAATGCACCGGAATTGCCCCGAATTTGGAAAAAAAATTACTATTCGAATTCAATCCAAATTTTGTTGAACCGAAAAAAAAACCCTTAACCGTTCCTATTCTCATAAAAGGCTTTTTCACAATCTTTTGTGGTTCGCCTGGATTCATTCAAACAAGCCCAAAATAACCAAGTGGCATATCACCACATGATACTACCAGTGCAATACATCCCCACCTTCCACCAGCTTTGTTCACACACCACATGTAAGTTCAGTGCAGGTTTTGCCACTGCTTCAGGACCTACAACCCTAGGTGCACTGGATCAGCGCTCCGCAACCAGTGTGCCGCGGCTGGATGTGGCTGCCCAAAAAAAAAGTTTAAAAAAAATCATTGATTGTACATCATATCCGGTGACTGTATTTCCTTCCTCTGTGCAGGAGGGAAGACTGCACGGAGGAGACGAATGGGACACGGAGGAACAAGGAGGTGAGTACTGGGGAGTGGAGTGGAGGGGAGGGAGGAGGGGATTGGGAGGTATAGTGGCATATTATTGGGCAAATTGGCTGTGGCTTTATTAATGTCAAAATAACACTAGCATATTAATGGCAAAAGCAATACTGGCATATTAATGGCAAAATAATACTGGCATACTAATGGGCAAATTGGCTGTGGCTGGTTTTGTTTGTCTATTCATGATTTAGTAATGCTCTGGTTTGGTTTGTCTGTTTATCATTGGTAATGCACTGGTTTGGTTTGACTATTCATGATTTGTAATGCGCTTGTCTTTGTGCATTCGTTATTTATTTTGCACACTTGTTTGGTTTTAAAGGTAAATAAAGGCATCTAGTTCTTATGTTTTTTGTTTGCACTTGACTTTATAACTTAATTTTTATATATTTTTGCTTGTGGTGTGCCACGTAATTCTGGGAAGAGCTTTGGTGTGCCCTGGGTGAGAAAAGGTCTGGATGACCCTTGACACTGCACTTAGAAATGGTGTGTGGACAAAGCTGGTACAGTGGAAAGTGGGGTGTATTGCACTAGTAGTGTTATGTAGCTCCTGTTGACAAAAGTGTATTCCCCAAAAGGGAGCGGGAACAAAACAGATTTACCAATCATTTTGTGAACATCCCTAGAGCCACAGGTAATAGATTTTTTAGATTGGATTTCTGCCTTAAATTACTTTCCACTATGCCATATTCCTCCCAAATCACGTTCTACAGTGGCAAGGATGCCCCATATCACTTTCCATGTGTCTCCCCGCACATATTTTCTCAAAGTCTTTCTTTGGATCTCACCCCAATAAATTATCTTAAAGAGATTTATTTTATTTTCTAAAGCTTTGCTGTCACTTTAAAGTTCATAAAAATTCTATTACATATCTTTATTTAAAAAAAAAAAAAACCTGAAACTTTAACTAAAATGGCCTGCAAAAATGTGATTCCCTGTGGAAGATTATATATTTATTTATTCTGCTATATCAAGAGTATTACCGACCATCATATTTATTTTTTTTAAATCAAATTACCAAATCTAACTTTAATAAAATATAGTAAGAAAAATGGAAGTGGTCCTCTATATCAAATGGTTATGGTCATTTCTGGAAATATAATATACAGAAGCAGATTTAGTGCTCACTCTACAAGTGCTCAGTGGTGAGAACAATACATATTTAAAAACCAGGAGTATGCAAAATCATAAATGGCAATCATTAAATATACTTTTTTAATACCAGTAAATACAAAAAATGTAGAGTAAGCTGACAAGACAAAATTCTTATGGAAAATTATTTTTTTTAAAAATAACAAGAGAATGTATTGAAAAAATAAAATCAATTTGTTTTAACCTGTTAAAGTTTATTTTTTCTAATCCATTGTTTGTTGTATTTTACCAAAAACACATTTCATGTTTACAACTCTGGATTAACTAATCCAACTAGAGCTAAAATGTTTTATCAAAATATTCCTTCTACAATGACTGTGCAGATAAAATTAAAGTGAAAAGAATAACTAAGTGGTAATTTAATCTAAAATTTGTATGGTCTATAAAATGTTTGAGTTACAGCGTTATTATGCAATCAAGTTCCCGGACATATAACTTATCGATACCATTTAATGCACAAATGGCACATTTGACTACTGAAGTGAATGAAAAAATCTACCTGAATGAGGAGTAAACGTAACATGTTGCTCAACATTGTAGTGTCTAATTATTGTGGTTACATCCTATATTTATTTAACCTCCCTAAATAAGAGATGAGCTGACTGAACACTATTTTCAAAAGATTATTTTGTTGGAATAATATAGATGTCATGTTTTCTTACATTACAATATAATTTTACCCTTGCCTATCAAATGGAAGATGTGCAACCCCTCCTTTTTCATTTCCTGTCTTCTTGGATTCTTGTGTTGCTAAAATATTTTTATTACAGAAGAACTTGAAGCAATATACATTGTTTGCAAGAGGATTACTTGTAGTCCCTTTAAGCTGAACTTTTGTAATGAAATCCACTTACAGACATTCCATTGTGCCCTGTGCGAACTTGCTTATGCAAATGAAACCTGACCATTGGCATAAACTTCTTACCCATAATGCTTGGCTTTGCAACTAGTCTATATGAAAAAAAATAAAAGCAATAGCAATCAGATATGTGTTTTAATTACATATTGAAGACAGAAGTGAATAGATTCTTAGAAAATTTGGGGCAGAGCTGGCTATGACTCTGAGCTGGCAAGCTTGTTCAGAGCTCCGCACATTGCTGCAATTTAGTGAATTTTATTTATGACTATACCTGCAAAAAATGGCAAAAATGAACAGCCCAGACCTCACAGACATTATTGGGTTAAATTTAAAGAAATCTGAAAAGAAAAAAGACTTTTAAGGCTGACATTGATGGATCCTAACACTGAATACTTTTGCTTATATGGGGCTTAATTTCTTCAAATGTATTGCTTACTAGCGGCCAAAGGGCCTTCCTATTGTACAACGCTGACACTCCTCTGTGTGTCTCTGTGTTGTACAATAGGAAGGCCCTTCCACGCAGAGATGCTTCTGCAATTTATAGTTCTGGACACCAGAGTAAAGGGGGGATATGTATAATACAGGGGCACACAGAAATAGTACCAAATAGATGTTCTATCAGCACATTTACTAACACACTAACACAGTGGTGTATCTTGATTTTGTGCTGCCCTAGGCAGACAAAATCCGGGCACCCCCCTACCCAAGCTGTACACCCACGTTACACACCTAAGACATGCCCCATCATTCAGACTCACATCAAGCTCATACTCCCATCACACACACACTCCCATCACACACTCCTACTCCCATCACACTCAGTCACACACTCCGACTCCCATCACACTCAGTCACACACACTGTCTCCCATCACACACACTCTGACTCCCATCACACTCAGTCACACACACTGTCTCCTATCACACACACTCTGACTCCCATCACACTCAGTCACACACACTGTCTCCCATCACACACACTCTGACTCCCATCACACTCAGTCACACACACTGTCTCCCATCACACACACTCCTACTCCCATCACACTCAGTCACACACTCCTACTCCCATCACACTCAGTTACACACACTGTCTCCCTTCACACACACTCTGACTCCCATTACACTCAGTTACACACACTCTGACTCCCATCACACTCAGTCACACACACTGTCTCTCATCACACACACTTTGACTCCCATCACACTCAGTCACACACACTGTCTCCCATCACACACACTCTGACTCCCATCACACTCAGTCACACACACTGTCTCCCATCACACACACTCCTACTCCCATCACACTCAGTCACACACTCCTACTCCAATCACACTCAGTCACACACACTGTCTCCCTTCACACACACTTCTACTGCCATCACACTCAGTCACACACACTGTCTCCCATCACACACACTCTGACTCCCATCACACTCAGTCACACACACTGTCTCCCATCACACACACTCCTACTCCCATCACACTCAGTCACACACTCCTACTCCCATCACACTCAGTCACACACACTGTCTCCATTCACACACACTCTGACTCCCATCATACTCAGTCACACACACTGTCTCCCATCACACACACTCTGACTCCCATCACACTCAGTCTCACACACATACACAAACACACACACTCTCCCATCAGCACTTACCTTTCCCTGGTGGCTAGTGGCAGGCAGCATGGTCCCTCCATGCTGCCTGTTCGGCTTCCCGGCGATTGTGCCGACAGGTCACGTGACCGGGCGCGCGTATGACGTCAGCGCACCCGTCACGTGACTGTCGGCACTTCCGTGTCGGCACACTGCACGGGGAGCAGAACAGGCAGCACGGAGGTTTCTCTGTGCTGCCTGTTCGGCTCCCCGTGCAGCCTGGCAGGCAGAGCGATGGTGAGGGAGGATCCTCCGATCCCCTCTCACCTCCGTCTCTGCCTGCACCCTCTCACCTCCGTCTCTGCCTGCAAGCGCGGTCTTTTTTATTTTTTAAAGGGCCGCGTTTGTTTTGTTTTTTTCTTTTTTTTTCTTTTCAGTGCTGGGGGGCGCGGCCGCCCCCCAAAATTTGCCGCCCTAGGCATCCGCCTAGGATGCCTCGCGGTGAATACAGCACTGCACTAACAGAGGTCATGAGTTAGGAATGGCACAGTCCTGGTATAAAAATCAGGTCCTAGAAAGCATTTGAAAAGTGGAAGAGAATCTCCAACAATTACATTTTGGTGGATCCACTCATATCCACACATGAAATGGGATATACAAAAAAGGCACAATCACCATTAAATTGAAGAAGTAATTTATAGCAGGTTTCTTCCCAATATTGATATAGACCCTCTCTCTTTCTCGTCCATGCTTCACAACCATAACACACTCGCTAAGAATGCACCAACCAAGATTCAGCCCAGTACTAAGTGCTTAGACGTGTCTTTTACATATGCACTGAGCCAAAGTCTGGCATCTTCCAACAGCTCTTTTGTAACCTTCTTGCTAGAGAAATGGATCACCAGTGCGGATGTATTTACGGGAACACTCACTCAAGTACCGTTGGTAGCAAGTATTGGTTTTCACCTTAATGACAACACACCCTTGGTTGAGCCGCCGGTGGTATGTCACCAAGGACTTTTCTGAAACACTTACTACCGGGTACCCAGCAAGAGGAGCCAGATTAGGCTCATACAGGACAAGAGGCAAACGGAGAGTCACAAAACAGGCTGGGTCACGGAATGTAGAGATACGGATAATCAGGTCACAAGCAGAATCGAGGCAGGTAGAGGACATAGAATGGTCAGGAACAGCAGTGTCATACACGGAATAATACAGGAGCGCAGGAACAAATGGATTAGAGAGATATGGGTAGTCAAGAATGAACCAGGTCAGAAATCATAAAATCAGAATATAATCAGGAATCAGAACGCTAGTGAGGCACACAAGGCACTATCACTGGAAAAGGTAACCTGTGAAATGGGTGTTTAAATACTTCCAAATGACCAGGACACAGGACATAAATATCCCTTTAACTGGGCTCATGAATATTCATTAATCACCATGCAGGAATGACGTCACTGAGCACGTGTCCCGCGTGAACTCAGATGCGCGTCTCAGTACGGGGAGATGCTGGGGCTCTGACACGGAGCCCCAGCCGATGGGACGGTGTTCTCCTGGTCCGCGATGGCGACGGACCAGGAGGATTAATCTGGTTGGTGACATCTTTTCTGTGATTTTACACAGATTCTGTCAAGGTTCTGCAATGACCTTCTGATTCATGCATTTAAAAGTCATCATTTATGTGCTTATATACCTCCTGCCTCCTCTAGAGGCCTCCCTACCTTACTTTGCTTGTATTTATTCCCCTCTGTTTGGTATCAAGTGGGCTCGTTACCTTTTGCACACACCCATGTTAAATAGCTGCAGTGGATTGCAAACAGTATTTTTGCATTGAAGTTGGATGTCTGACTTCTGAGAGCTGCTGCTTCTGTTCCTGATCCTCTGCTTAAAGCTCATTTGAATTTTGACTCTGTCCAGGAGCTGGGAAACTGAACCTGGGCAGCTAAACCAGCCTGGCAAATGTTTTTCAGCATCTCCTGAGACCCTCTGGCTACAGCAAGATTTCTTCAGCTAAGTTTCTCCCTTAATGTCATTCCTGCTCAGACCTCACCCTCTCTCGGGTGTTCCTGTTTAGCTACCCTTCTCAGACCTAACCCTCTCTCGGGTGTTCCTGTTTAGCTACCCTTCTCAGACCTCACCCTCTCTTGGGTGTTCCTGTTTAGCTACCTTTCTCAGACCTCACCCTCTCTTGGGTGTTACTGTTTAGCTACCCTTCTCAGACCTCACCCTCTCTTGGGTGTTACTGTTTAGCTACCCTTCTCAGACCTCACCCTCTCTCTGGTGTTCCTGTTTAGCTGCCCTTCTTAGACCTAACCCTCTCTTGGGTGTTCCTGTTTAGCTACCCTCCACAGGCCTCAGCCTTACCTCAGTCCTCACCCCTACCTACTTTGTCTACAGTTTCGGCTATAAGTTTTTGTTTATAATGCCGTTCCTACTCAAACCCTTTTTCTATTCTGCAGTTCTTTGCTAAAGTTCCCTTTTGTCTCTCCTTCAGTCCTTATTACAATCCCTATCTCTTTATTTCTATATCTGTTCTCATCCTGCACATTAAATAACATGCAACCAGACACCTCCACTATCCCTGCACTGAAACTCCTACCAGACCTGGTAAAGGCCCTGACAGATTCCATGTAGGTAGGAATAGCATAGGTCCCACAATTTAAATACTCACTTGATAATTAATCTTTGGACGTTGGATAACTTGATGATGGGCCACCGACCACTTTCACTTGGTTAGACATGTGGGTTTCAGCCATGCACAGCAAAATATATCTTCACTTTAGGATCATGCTCTAAAACCAACTGCAGCAGAAGAAATGCTAGGTACAGGGAAAGATTGTTTTCCTCAGGCTTAAAAACATACAAGGTCTTTGCCTTTCCCAGATTGAGTAGTGAGTAGGATTTGGATTCTGAAGACTTGGTATTGCAGATGTTGACTGAGCTGAATTAGACTCATCTATGTTAAAAATTAACAACAATGTTGCTAGATCTATTAAACCAAAGTAGCTAACCCTAGATCCATTTGCATTTAAAAGAGCAATAAAAAATATTGTCCAAGGGCTATACATTACGGAAGAAATGGCGAACAAAGGCGTATGCACTCCCAATGCGGTGAAAAATAGTTGAGTATTTATTAGTAGGATCCGATTAAAAGTCCATATAAAATCCACAAAGACAGAAACAAGACATGGGATACAGCAGTATGCCTTACGCGTTTCGCAAAATATCAAGAAAGAATATGTAAAATAATTTTGAAAACATATAGATGATGTATCCAATAAATTCAATGGAACAAATGTATATTTCTGATTTTACGCAGCTTAAATGTAAAAAAAAATATTATTAGTATCTCCCTCTGTTCAGTGAGACACCCTTAATGGCTCTGTGTCTATCAAAGAAATTTTAGCAACCAAAAATAATCTGTGTGTAACACATAATATCACTAAATAAACCTGGTAATATTACCAAGAATGACTAGATAGTCTCTGGGTAATTTTCCTACAGCAGCCAAGCAGTGAAGTAAAATGACTGCTCCCAACAACTTATTTTGATGATTACTTGCTTAATAGTTATGCAGCCACATACAGCAAACAAAATCAGAAGCCACTACAAATCTTATAAATATAATGATGCCTAGCTTAGATTGTTGGTTATAATTTTCTTTTAAATGACTAAAATTCCTAGAACCACAAGTCATTTAGCACAGAACAGTATGTGGTCTGAACGCTGTGAAACAAACAGGCAGTATTTTAATGACATAGAGCAATTTCTGTGATTGTTTGAGCCTGTTAATGATGCAGTTTAAAAGTAATCCCCAAACCTTTTAGTAAGTTTATATAAAAACAAAGTTATTCAATATCCTCAGTGCTTTAATGCTTGTAAAAACCATAATATTTTACTATATATAGCTTTCTCTGGCAACCTGTAACATATTTTCTATTGTAAAAATTCAGCTTTTAAAACACACAAATAGCAGGTAACATTTCCCATTGTGATTCTTAATCACGAAAGGTTTATGCAAATCCTCAGAACAAATGAACTCCTTTCCATATAATTATTAGTGAAATGACTAAGAAAAAGGGAAAAATGTGTTTTATTTAGAGCATTGTAATAATTTAACATTTTGCATAAACAAAATAATTTGGTTTTATTTGAAATAAGCATCAGGCCATATTGGTTGACTTAATTTCCAGGTAGAATGCTGTTGGCTACAGAAAAGTTGTATTTTTAAATTCCATTTCTACAAAATGTCTTGCATTGGAGATGTCATACCAGATAACCTCTTCATCAATCAGAAGAGTAGCTTTTTGCCCACTCACAGCTCTCTTCGCACTTGCTTTGACATCTGCGAACAGTACCAAATTTTGGAGTAATGTCCCATCAAATACGGGTCTGTTCGCAGTGTACAGGCAGCATACACAGCCAAAATGCAGACACGAGGAATCTGTACTGAGTAGACTGGAGCTCAGTCTTGCAGTGACACACAGCATCAACTGATATCACGCAGCATCACTTAACTCTGTCCTTTTAGGCTCTGGCACATTCGTGTCCCAGTATCCTATGGTAATCTCCCCTAACTTGTATTTCCCACTTACACACCTCTCTTTCTCTGCAACAATGGCACCCTGAAGTCTGAGCAGTAGGTGTCATATGATATTCCGTGTTATTACACACTGGAAAGATGGGGAAGTGCTTGACTGCATAAAGAGAGGTGTGCAAGCCAGGGAACAGCTCTATATCACTCACTTCTGTTTTGCCCTAACTGAAGGGTCACTAATAAAAAAAACTGGCTTACCGCAGTGAAAAGGAATTATAAATAGTGAGGTGACCAGTAAGGTAAAAGGGAGTCCAAGGCATCCAGTTGTGTTTAATTTAACAGATGTCATTTGTGTTCTGCCTATATATGTGCACAGCATTATGACTTACTGCATTATGCCTGTGCCAAATAAATTCCAAAAGTGGCTGTTAGGCTTAGATTTTTCCCTTTGTTTCCGGAGAAATGTACAGGCAAGTGAACATGCACGCTAACATTCCGAAGGAACCAGGGGCCATGATTGTTTTACATAGAACTCTACAAAGGTTCCATTTCCCTGGCTCCTACAATAATGAAGTCTGTTCCTGAATCTGTCTGCCTGGCTCCTAAACTCTGCAAACATTTGTGAAGACCTGACTTTGTCTATGATATGTTTGAAATTAAAGAAAAGTGTTGGTTCTACACAAACTTCAGTAAAAGAAATTTCACAAAAGAAATTCATTATTCAATACAGGATATATCCAAACACTTTTAACCATGCATCACACTTTTTGCTATGTATTTAATGACCGGGGTAAGTATTAACATGCCATCAAACAGTTGCTATGTGCACTCACTAGCAAAGCCAAGCATGTGTTAACATAAAATAAAGCTTTTCTAATGATCACAATAGACTTTGGCGCTTCTAAAAATGTGTCCAACATGTTATTAAAAAAAAGGCCAACATTGAAAAGATAACGAACACACACTGATTCCTTTTATCTTTTATATAGCATGATATTATATAAAAAGAAAATTAACATTAGTAACACATCTATTGATCTTTTCTGTTGGCCTTGGCATGGGGCTTCATATGCTAAGTAGAATCCATGTTATCTTAGGCTCATGATAAGCTTCTTAAATATATTCATAGTATGGGATGCTAGTTATTGCTTAGGAGTTGCAATGTTATCTTCCCAGAGGGGAGAAACATTTCATGTGCAGTGTGCTCTTATTTCAACCTCTCAGGGAATCACATTGAATCTATTATCACAGTATTTGATGCTTCATTGGTTTCTTCCTCTTGGTCGCCAAGAAAGAAAAAGGTCAAGGCCAGTGTCACGCTAAGCAATTTGTGAATAGGGAAATAGGAGGGTGCTGGTGACCCTTAAATTACAAAATGTGACATGTTACATGAACAGGGTTATTCGGAGGAAAAATAGGTTTACATTGAAAATGGATTTGTTTATGTAATAAAATTGTGAATGAAATCTAGAGCTGTATTTTTTTGTAGAATATTACATTTTAACCTTGAAATTGTTATTTTGGACAGGAATATTAGATTGTACGCTTGAGAGCAGGGCTCTCTACCTCATGTAATAGCCTGCCTCTGTTAATCTAATGTAGCATTTACTTTTGCTACTATGCTCAGTGACAAGTGTTACATAAATTGTAGGCGCTATATAAATAAATGGTGATGTAATGTAATTTGTTTTCTCCTCATCACAGATTTTTTGTATTGATGTGAGACGTATAGATAATGTATGTAACGTACAGTAGATATGTTCTTCAATAATGGTTCACAATGCTTCTCATTTAGCCTCTTAAAGCATGTGCTGTCCAGACACGGCCCAAATGACAGCACAGAACATCTCAGTAACAGCAGCTCATCGTGCCCCCCCCCATGATAAGCTCTTCTGTGAATCCCTCTGCAGGTATCTGCTGCAAGATCCTACCTGCCAGATGAGGCCACTTTGTGTCTGGCAGGTTAAATGTAGCCAAAACTCAAAAGTGAGCATTTATCAGAATCTAGTGGTGTGCTGAAACGTTGGGGGATCTCACACTTGCTGTCAGCTTGTCCTGGTGCTATTCCTATTTTCCATTTGTAACATTTTGTATATATGTTTGCATTTACTTGATCTCAGTAAAATATTTTATTTGAGCCATCTATTTGACATAGTCTGATTTTTTGGTTGTGCATGTTTTATTAATTTGTATCCCTTTTAAGATTGGCCCTGTAATACCCTCAAGTAGATAGCAATTGCACTCCTCAATGGGACTAAAACTCTCCTCCAACCTCATCACCACTTCTCACTCGCGTCTCCGTGATTTTGCCCAAGCTGCCCCCCTCTCTCTGGAACTCCCTTCCGCAGAGCATCGAGCTCTCTCCCTCCTTTTTAAACTTTAAAAAGTCCCTCAAAACTCATCTCTTTAAAGAAGCTTACTACCCAACCCACTAGAATATCGGTCACTTTACCTCTAGGTAATCCCTTCTAGCTGGAACACACACAACTCATCTTTGGCCTATACCACCTAGTGCCAACCATCTACATTACAGAACAACAGTGAACTGGATGAGCAAACCAAAACATGTTCTGCAAATAACAATATAGTGTTGGTGAATCAAAACCGTGTCCACCTGACACCGGCAGCTGAAACAATAGCGACAGACAGCTTCAAAAACTGTGCAAATAGAAATAGGCAAAAAAGTGTAGTCTCAGCCCACAGTGTCTGGACACTTAAACAAACAGATCAGTGATATTGTGCCAGTATCGTAAAAAATAAATATTTTGTGAGGAAACGTAAACAAACAAAGCAATACACGTGTATAAATACAATAAAACACAATAGTGCAATGAAAACGTGTAAATACTTATTATAGGATCTGTAGTCCTTAGGGCAAACCTGTAGAAATATAAATAAAATACAAAATAGTGCAGTATGTATAGTACTGTGGATCAGCAACTTATATTAGAGAAGAAATCCACTCACAAAATTAGCTCCTAACAACATAGGAGCTTGGTGCAGGTGAATGTATATATAAACTTGCCCCCTCCACGGATGGCAGCTTCCAGATGATAGTAATAACGCAGATGATCAAAATCTTGAAGTAAAAAAACCCTTTTAATCCGAATGAGGTTAGAAAGATGTGAAACAAAACAACACTCAGAGAATGAAACAAAGTCCTGTTTAGACGTTAGCTCCGTGCGCCTCGGTGCCTCGTCTGGACTTCCTGGTTCAGTCAAACCCGGCTAGTACGGTAGCTCTCAGTGTTTAAAAATAGCAGCCCAACATGTTTCGTCCAGTCTCGGACTTCATCAGGGGAAATGTCAATGGTGGCAGTGTGTTCGGTTTATATACCTCTCCGTGTTGTTCGCATTAACACTTAATACGAACGTTTCTCCTTATGCAAACCGAAAGCAGTTCGTCTATACAGTTCCCATTCGGCTTATAGTAAAACCGAACAGTCTTCCAAAAACGAAAGTCTCTCTACGTTGTTCTAACTGAACTTAGAACAACGCAGAGAGACTTTCGTATGTTGTTAGGAGCTAATTTTGTGAGTGGATTTCTTCTCTAATAGAAGTTGCTGATCCACAGTACTATACATACTGCACTATTTTGTATTTTATTTATATTTCTACAGGTTTGCCCTAAGGACTACGGCTCTTATAATAAGTATTTACATGTTTTCATTGCACTATTGTTTTATTGTATTTATACACGTGTATTGCTTTGTTTGTTTACGTTTCCTCACAAAAAATTTTTTTTTCACGATATTTGAACAATATCACTGATCTGTTTGTTTAAGTGTCCAGACACTGTGCGCTGAGACTACAATTTTTTGCCTACATCTACATTACAGTACTACAACTTCCTTCCCTCTTAGCTCTTCGATCCCTTATGTGTCTTATGGACCCCATTCCCTCTAGATTGTACGCTTGTAAGCAAGGTTCTGTACCTCATGTACCAGTCTGTTATAGTTTGTCTAACTTAGTATGTTGTTCCCTTCTATGCTCTGTACCTAGCGCTCCGTAAATTGTTGGCGCTATATAAATAAATGTTACTGTAATGTAATGTATATTTTAAAATTACTGAGAACTAAATTTATTTTATGCTGTTATGTTGAGATTTGTATTGGGGGGGAAAAGGAAAAAAAATTGATTTTTTTTCTTCCTGTTCCTTTCTATGTTATTTTCATTTTTAACTTTTCACGTTTATCACCATAACTATTGCATCCTAAAAAAAATCATATAATTTGTGTGCATGCATTAAATTAAAAATAGGTAATTTGAAGCATGTCAAAAATGTTAACATTTTTAGATCTACGTGGGACAGATTCCTCAGTCCTCAATTTTGTGAATTAGGTGCTGGTCTTTTTTCAGGGTCTTTACAAGGTCAGGTAGGAGTTTCGGTGCAGGGACAGGTAATGTGTCTGGTTGCATGTTATTATGCATTGTGCAGGGTTAAGAACAGATATTGGAAACAGAAAGAAAAAAGTATTGTAATAAGGAGTGTTGCATAGACAAATGGGGACTTTAGCAAGGAAATGCAGTATAGGAATATGGTTTTAGCAGGAATTGCAGTATATACAAAGATATTTAGTAGAAACTGCTGTTTAAACAAACACAGAGGTAGTGGTAGAGGGAGTAACACAAGGTGTGAGGCCTTAGGTAAGGGTGAGGCCTGAAAAGGGCATCTTAGCAGGAAACCCTAGACAGGGCAGCTTAGCAGGAGAAGGTCCTAGAGAGGTCAGTTTAGCAGGAGTAGGCCCTAGAGAGGGCAGCTGAGCTGTAGTAATTAGGCTGTAGCCAGATAGTCTCAGGAGATGTTGAAAACCTTCCCCTAGCTGGTTGAGCCCTCCAGGTTAGGGTTGCCAGTTCCTGGACAGGGCAGAAGTACAATTCAGCTTTAGCAGATAATCAGGAACAGATGAAGCAGATCTCAGAAGTCAGTCAACCAACTTCAATGTAAAAGCCCTGTTTGCAATCAACTGCAGGTATTTAACAGGCTGGGTTGCACAAGTTAATGAGTCCATCAGACACCAACAGGGGAAGAAATCCAAGCAAAACAAAAAGGTAGGGTGGCCTCTAGAGGAGGAAGGAATTATATAAACTAAAATATTAGACTTTTAAATGCATGTGTGAGGTTAGCGTAGAACCTTGACATATTTTGAGCCAAAAGGCAGAAGCAGCCTGTGCAATGTACTGGAGCCCACTAGTAGAAAGAGGCCCGCAGCACGTCACAACATGCAAGGGATCCTTTGCATTGTTTCTGTCCTGTGCACTGTCTGGTGTCACACGGCAGAGTCCATGACAGTAAGAGCTCACAGTAGTCTTGTGAGCACTCTGAGAAGAGATACTTAAACAATCTAAATTTTACATTTAGCCATAATTGTATTTAAATTAGCTATCATTGTGAACCAAGACATACCGGTACTGAATGAGTACCTTCCTGGTAAAATATTTATAAATAAATAAAACCATAAAAGAAAAGTATTAAGCAATATGTGGTTAAGAGATTAGAGTTTCACAAAGATGTGATGACACATTAGAGGTCTTATTGATTACTCCTCTGTCTGGTATCACAGGTACAGGTAATTGTAGTCTCTCAGGAGTGTATTGTGGTGCTGTGTCGCAGTAGATATTATTCAAACCATAAATCCTGTGGTATTATTCTCGCAAATTAGGCAAGCACTGAGTGTAATGCTTGTGTTTCCTGAAACAAAAACCTTGTTTTGCAAAATACTATTGCAGGAGAAGCCACAACTAATGGTATGCAAAATTCACACTTCATAGTTAAATTCCATTTTTTTGGTGCATATATTTTGTGAATGAGAGAGCAAAGCATGCAGGAACTCAAATTAATTGTAATTTGGCTATTAAACATAACAAACAACCAGTTTCTAAATTCATTGCTATCATTCCAGAGGGCAAAGTACAACATTTTTGGAATCTTAGTTCCATTAGCTATCCTATGGTAATAAGCCAGGTCACATTAAAGTAGTCCATATTGTCTATTAATCCTGTAGATGACATAACATTTTAGCCACATAGAAATGTACACTGGAAATGGTAGTAGCATAGGGCTTTATTCATGAAAGAGAGACTTGCTGGGAATTGAGAAGGGGATTTAAGGCCAAACTTAAGGCCATTCAGATGAATGTGAGAACGTTTCCAACTTGCCATCGTTCTTGAATAAAGCCCACAGCCGCCATAAGACAATCCCTAGAAAAACAAGCTATGCGCTCATGCTATTATAGATCATGGACTATGTTAATTTGCAAACTGGTACTGAGAAGGAGTAAGGATTTCCAAAACCTTATGAGAGACAAGGTTTTGGAAAAAGGCTTTGTGGTGTCTGTTACAAAGACTTTCTCAACATACTACATGTAAGAAATATCATGTATTGATAGAAGTAGTGTCACCAGTTTCTACCTTAGGTCCCAACAGAATTTACTTTGACATTATCTGTTATCACTATATAGAAGTATGATGTGCTTATCTTAATCCAGAGCATTCATAGCTAAATATATCTATGCTCAGCCAACAAAGCAGGATCTTAAATACTCGTTCCACATTGAGCTGAACAAAAAACCTTCCTTACATGTGGTTTATCATCTGATACCTTACACATCAAGCAGACAAGCATTCATCACTACACCGTGTTTAACTTTACTATTTTTCTTATTGGATGTCTTACTTCCGACAAACGGTCCCTATATCGTGACAAACTATTTTATTGTTCTGTACTTTAATTTTGAATAGCAGGTTCTCAGATGTACCAGAAACAAAATGTTATTATATACAAAATTCTAAAATATCTGCACATTCCACCATCAGCACTTAAGTGCATTTAACTGTCTTTAATAAATATTAGAATATTACTGTGAGATTCATATTTAGACAGAAGAACAATACTTACCAAACACAAATAATAAGAAATGATTTAGAATGGCTTGGGTTAATATCAACATGTTAATAAAAGCAGTAAAAACACTTTAATAAACCCCTGTCAAGTGGATTTGGTTGGAAGCTTAGTAACCTAGTTTATTATGATTCAGTTTCATTTTGTGGGTTTTGCTGGAATTTTTTAGGGATCCCTGGAACTCTATGATAAATAATTGGTAATGCAACTTCCACACCTATGGGCCAAACTACTAATCTCTGTAATTATCTTGTTCTCAAAATGTTGCACGTAGCTGTTCCTCAGAATTAATCCCACAGACAGCAGTGCTAGGTAACATAGGTAGAAGCAAATCTAGACACAGATGAGGCAATACATAATTATACAGTAGTAACCAAGTTATTGCAGTACATTTGTGATATTCATCCTAATTACAAATAAAGTGAATGAATGACTGGAGTCCACTGGAATTTTGCTTTATTTGTTTGTTGTTTTCAATAACTATGTGTCTTCTTTATAGAGTAACCTGCAGGACACTTGCAGGAAAATGATCAAGTGGCACTATCAAGGTAAAACACTATTCTGAACTCTGAACAAATGATTAATAGTGTGTGTGCTGCAGGTTTCCAATAAAGCATTCTGTATTCAGTATAGGTGCAACAACACCTGAAGCACATCTACCATATATGACTACTTTCTTATCAACATCATATCTGTAAGTAAATTATCTGAAAATCAATGGAAAAGCAACATTTATTTCAGGTATGTCAGCCCTTTAAAGGACAACTGTTGGCAAAAAAATAAGATTAGGTTTAACTGAACGATTGCATCAAGTGTAGCCATTTCAAACATAAATGCTTTAATGAAAGGATATAAATAAAGCACCTTATTGAACCATTTTTGCTCCACATAGCTCTATCAGGGGGCAGACATCTTGGGTCAGATGCTCATGCATCTGACTGAAGCTTCTAAACAACATGACTGCCACCTTATAGAGTTATACAAGACGGCTCTATACGCTACTTTATTTGTATTGTTCCATTAAAGTATTTCTATTTAAAATGCCTACACTTGATGCAATCTTTTAATTACACATAACTTTTTTTTCTGACAGTTGTCTTTTAATGCCTCAACACCAGCCTGGATAATCTTGAAGAATCCTGTCATGGGTCTCTCATGGCACTGGAGACTTGGCTTCACTTCATGATAATGTGTTCATTGCGAGAGCTCACGTTAATGATAAATGACATGCATTGTGCACGTATGCAGCATGGTCTCCTGTATTATCAAGGGCTTGGCTAGGTCAACATCATGGATAGGGGGGAAAACAGTGGTGACCAGCACCTCCTTAGATAGTTAAGGTGAGTCCTATGAACTGAAATGATGGGAGGGAGTGATAGAGAACCTGATGCTGGGGTGAATAGTGGAAAGGGTGCAGAGATGATACAAGGTGTAGTTTGCAGAAATCGTAAGCGACAGGAGCTGATTTACGGAGAGAAAAAGAAGTGCTGAGGGGATTAGGATTTTCTTGACATACTGTGAATTTGACATAGCTAGCTGTCCATTTAAAGCAGTAATTTGCCCAGTTCGGTGTGACACTCTTGATTTGCTTATTAAGAAAACTGAAAGAAATTGAAAGTTACTTCAAACTAAAACATAGTTGCAAATAAATTAAAGTCATCAATTTATATGATTCCACAGCAGACATTTTATGAAAGTTTAAATAAGACCAAAGATAGTGACCAGAAGAGGGATTTTTATGGCATGACTGCATCAGGAACAGGTAGGCCATTGTTGCACCACTGTGATGCTCATAATTTTCAAGACTAAATGAACAATAAAATAATGTGAGAAGCAGTGATGACTTAACCCCTTCGAAAATATATAGGAAAAAAACAAAAAACACTATATTTGGTTTTTGCCCCATAACTCGCAAAAAAAAACAAAAAAATATGGAAACATGCATATTTCTGAACTCGGGACAACATTTAGAAACTATTTAGATGGGGTCTTTTTTAATGATTGTATTTGTCTAAATTATATTTTAGATCAAACTTAGAAAAAGTGTTTATTTTTAATTTTTCATCATATTTTATGAATTTTTGTAGTAAATTATAAGATATGATGAACATAATGGTATCTAATGAAAGCCCTTCTTATGACGATAAAAACAACATATAATGTGTATGGGTACAGTATGTGAGAAAGAAGACAATTGCAGCTAAACACAAACACCCCAGAAATGTCAAAACAGCCCTTGTCACCAAGGGAAAGTCAAGGTGAAAATGTCTTGTCAGTAAGGGGTTAATAAAAACATATACGTACAAATACTAATGTAGTTTAAATATAGATATAATGTAGAATGTGATAGGTAGTTACATTTCACAACCTGTATATTCCAGATTGAATGTATGAACTGGTCATTTGATCTGGCGAGTTTATGGGGGCATTTATAATGGAAGCCGCATTCGCATGTGTCAGGAGAGGGGAAAAAAGTGCACTGGCTGTTATCATATTTATAACAGAAATTGCATCTGTTTTATACATCCAGACCATTCTTGTGCCTGAAATTGGTTGGCATAGATTTTTAGTGCAATTACAGGTGCACTTTTGCAACGTTTTTTATAATTGGAAAACCACTGGCACAAACAACACCAGAGTAACTAGAAACTTCAGAACCGGCACAGATTCTCATGATTTTTAGGAATTCACATCTGTGCACACCAAGACTTCTCCCCCTATATATATATTCCTTCTGAATGAAGATTGTAAACATGCCTCTTTTTTCTTTTAAATACGGTTATATAAAAGTAGTTTCCAAAAGTTTCCATCTTCTTCAGGGCAGGGACCCATGAAGTGTACAATATGTGAGTTTACATGTAAAAATGTGGGACCACTGGGGTCTTACCAGTAACTGAGAATGGTCTTAGCAGTGAGAATCATAATTATCTAATATTTTTTAAAAAAAATTGGGAGGAATCATGTTTCCCCATTAATATATGGGCATTGAAGAAACTTGATGCAATTCATTACACGATTATGTTTTAAGAATGTATAAATACACATCCAAAACAGTTGAACTCCGTAGCAGTGCCAGTGGGAATAGATTGGCACATGGGATGTTGAATGTTATACGTGTATTGGAGATACTTAATCATATTAAATACATAGGATCAATGACAGTGTGTATGGCAGTTTATAGAAAGGTTTGTGGAGGTACATACTGGAAGATTATTTTTAGTCCAATGTGAAAGTTCTTTTAAGCTTATATAGTTTTAAGTCATTAATGTCCTCAGTTTACTTGGCTTTGCCCCTAGGAGATAGACAATGGTCAGTGAGAGGAAATAGGGAGTGAAAGAAAAATGAAAATGAGATTGACTTTGGGAGGGTTAACTTAAACATTAGGTCAAACTCGCCATGGTCAAACGGAGAGGGAACAGTACTCAACATCCGAGTGGAGTAATGCCTAGTCTGTTTATATATAGCAATAGGCCTATTTGAGATGTTGTATTTTGCTTTCAGATCAGAAAAATTGGAATAGATTGGTGGGTTTGTAGCTCTAGCAAGCAGGCCATCATATCCATTTCTTCTGAGCTAGGTAATATAGGATCTGCTTGCCATTTTATGTGAAAGGAAGAACTAGAAATAAGTATTTTTTGTTAAATAGATAGTAATCCCAACATTTAAATTCTATTAATACATTGGTCAGTTCTGCTGACTTTCTCACATTTTCTTTCAATCTTGTTTTGCTTAGACGATATCACTGATAGAGTGGGTTAGACATCAGTCATTTGTCCCGTGTGTGTGTGTGTGTGCTTGTGGGAGAAGTCGATCAGAATTATACATGCTAGTCTGAAGCAATAAAAAGGTATATCTGTTAGATCTGATAGACCAATGAGGTTGCATGTCAGTTGGAGACAGAACAACCAAATCTACTTCTTGTTTTTACCCAACATAACCAGTAATGGCTATTTTATATTTGTTTTGTACTAAGGTTTTTATGTTTTTATGTTTTGTTTTCTTTTTTTTTGCCACTATTTACACTAGTGTCTATGCTGACATGCATCCTATAAATCAGTGTACTGAAAGCACAATTATATCAGTCTACAAATTGACTGTGTATTGATTGATCTATCTACGATAGTGACTATGTATTGATTGTGTCGGGAGCAGGGGGTATATTTATGGAGAGAGCCCAGAGCAAAACTTTTGATGGTGGCCCTGATAATTACAGTAGTTATAAGGTATTACAATCTCAGACAGAATGAGACCAACTGACCAGGGCCTGAGGAATCCTTTGGATTCCCCCTACTCATAAGGGGCATAAAGCCACCAAAAAGCCTTGTATTTGGCCACAATCGCTGAACTCCGGTCATCTCAGCTACTCAGCGTTTAAAAATGAATGTTTAATTATGTTATTTATATTTTTTTAAATTTAAAATTTACTTTATAATTACTTTTACAGATTTTAAGTTTTTTCCAATTCCACCCATTTCTATTTTCACAATAGCTGAAATCCTCCCATTCCAGTAATAGCCTATGTCTTTCTGAAATGGCCCCGAAATAAGCCCAAATCCTCCCTATAGTGGTTCCAGAGACTTCCGAAATGTCAGAAAGAAAATCATTCCCATTCTGGATCACATCGGAAAATCTCTGAGTAGCCTGGATTTTAGGGCCATCCGGATCACCCTCATATCTATGTTTTTGCTTGCAATTCAGCTAACGAAATATACAGATCTAGTTTTATTCTCTACATCCACAGTACAATATTATGTTTATGTGACCCTTTAAAACCCAGTCTATGCTGTATTGATTAATGAAAAGCTCTCTCCCTCTTGTTTGGATGTAGCATGAGTGTCTTCTGTAGGTGACTAACATTATTGTGAATCACAGCTGATTAAGAGCTGTATTAGCATGTTTAAAGGAGAGGGATTTATGACAAATGTAAGTTTAAGCCCTGTGTATATTTTTAAATAAGAAAAACATTTATTTAAATCTCAATTCTGTTTTTTCATCACGTTCCCAGTCCAGCTGGTATTTCTTAATTTATTTGTGTGTGTTGCTTACAGGAATTTTAGAATGTTGATTAAAGGGGCACAAGTCGAGGAGGATATATTAACCGAAAACAAGATGACCAAGGTATAACAACTGCATAATCCCACCCAAAAAACAAAAAAACACCACACAACCATAGGAGGAATAAGAGGGTTGCAGAGCTTAGGGCAGCCATTCAACAAGTGTCATTAATAAATGTGTTGCTAAATCCTACTGAATGCCCCTACTCGCGACTCAATTGCCATGAGTAGGGGCATATCGTCTAAACAAATGTAAAATTAAAAGTGACTGGACATTAGGTCCCCCCCTCATTATTATTATAGGGTCCCCACCGGCGGACAATGGGTGGAGACCTGGGGGGGACATTAGGTCCCCCCCCCCTCATTATTATTATGGGGTTCGGGGTTCGTGTTCAAGCTCAAGTTCGAGTCTGAACCCGGACTTTTTTTAAAAGTTCGGCCGAACACCCCAAACCCGAACATCCAGGTGTCCGCTCAACTCTATTTGTCAAATCAGCACTCCTAGGTACATTTGAGTAAAGAGTGTTGAGTAACAGCGGTATGCTGTTCTAAATTGTTTAATTGAAAGATTATATCAAGTAGAGTTATTTTAAATAAAAATGCTTTAATGAAAGAACACAAATAAAGTGCCTTTAAAAACCCTCTTTCTTTCAGGGAAGGGGGGGAGATTTTTTTTTTTTTAAATGTCGGTTCTGTGAAGATTTCTTCCCCCCATAGAGTTATACAAGCAAAGAGGGTACAGAAAGGTAATTTATTTGTATTATTTCAATAAAGTATTTCTATTTAAAATGTCTTCACTTGCAGTCTTAACATAGCTTAATATTTTTAACATGAAATAAAATTATTCACAAACATATCTATGCATACACATACAGGGAGCAGTATTCATGACCTGACCTGATAGCGATATATGCAGTTGGCTTTGCTATACATACACGCATGAACATCTGGGTGCATTTTATAGTAGCTTGATAGCCACCAGTAAATCACTGGCACTTTAACATACTGCCTGCACTTTACTAGGTGGATAAATCGAATGGAATTTTTCAAATATTCCTTAAATAACTGTGACAGTAGCAGCAACTAATTCCAAGATACATATTTTTCTTCAGATGCATAGGACATCTGCTGATAAGTCCATATTTTTGGCCCCTTGGGTTTTGCAGCACAATAAATTAAAATGATGTGTAAATGATTCAGTAACTCAATCTCCCCATAGGCTTTAACCTCTCTTGCTAATAGTGCCATTCTGTGCCAAACTGAGAGTGGTGGTTTTCTGTTGAGGGTTTGAAGATTTTCACAGTGATCCTTTTATTAAAATATTTCCATGTCACTCTTTTAAAAAGGGAAAAATTTGGTTTCTTAAATATATTTTTCCACTTTTTGATGATAAGTTGTTATTGGATGTGTAATATATTCTAAGCAGTCTTTATATAATGCTTTATGTACTTGAAAAGCGTTATCACCAACACATGCTTTTGTGCTTTCAGTTTGCTGCTCAATTAATAACAAAAATTATTATTAACAATTTTTAAAAATCAAAGCCCTGATATCAAGAATTTCATTCCAAAAAGAAAACCTTAAATATTTGTCATACATATTTATTAAACAGGCACAATATGGGCAAAGTGTAATCACAGCTGCTCTCACTTCATAGAGACAACAATGATTTTCCCTGGGGTTTTATATCTGTCCTTTTGTTTAGGTTTGGTTGTCAAAGCTTCTTTTTAACCCCTTCCCAACGCTAGGACGTACTATGACATCCTGATTTTCAGTGCCTAAAAGACGCTAGGATGGCATAGTATGTAGCGTTAAACAGCAGGGATTGCAGCGGGAACCCATCTGTCAGATGAGGGCACTTTGAGTGTCCTCAGTCTGACAGGGGAAATGTAGCCAGTGCTCGCACCGGCTACATTTCACTAAATCGCTCCCTGCCCGAACTTCCAGGTTGGGACACGCCTCTGTGATCTCACACGTGACATCAGGAGGTCTCACAATCTTTTGGCAGGGACCTACAGGGTCTATAAAGACCCTGATCGGGTCTCTACCATTGTGTTCCTGGCTACCAATCAGCTTGTGATCGGTGGCCAGGAACAAATTGTGACATTGGTCTGGGACTCAAGCACCATGCATCACTAAGGGTTTAATAAACGTGTACAAAAAAATGATTTATTTACAACTTTTCATCTTGCACATGCACATGTGAAGTTTTGATTATTTCTCAACAGCTAAACAAAAAAAACTAACACCTTCAGTTTGAAAAACAATTTTTTTTTCAGTGTAGTAGTCTAGTTACTAGAAATGAGCTAAATAATGTAACATTACTAAACCATTTCTTTTTCTTATAAATGGTGAGATTAAAAGAAATTTTCTTTGTCAGTTGTTAATACAGAGATGACAGTATATGGCTGGAGAGACTAATGGTAGACATAAGGCGACAGAAGGGTTAAGAGAAGCAGCTGCACTGCATTATAACACTGAATTCACATGGACCATGCTAGCTGTTCTTTGTAAACAGCGCCATCTTAAGGGGTTTATTGGAATGTATTGTACAGAATGCTTTTAACACCTCATAGTGTCTTTATTAAGTATACTTTAACCACAGAGCCGGTTATGGAGATATTGCACACTATGCACCTGCAAAAATAATAGAGAACATTCTTATACATAATCACAGCTGGCGGCCTCAAAATGATATCACGATTGTAAACAAACTTGAATATATTTGACTATTGTGCTACTTTTATTGGAACATGAGGAAATTAATTTCAGACAAAAACTAAAATTTTCAAAATGCAAATATAGAGTGTTGTCATGTCAGTATTAAAAATCATTTTTCAAGTGTATGATAATTCTCTTGACACAGTTTATTTGCCAATAGATATTTTCGTCAAACAAATAAAAACATTTTGATACCATCGTGTTTTTACATGTGCAGAGTCCAGATAAGAAAAGTAGAAAACTGATTATAGTATTATTGTTTAATAATATTTTTGCACATGCCCCTATTAGGGTTGTTTATTACGGTCCTTTCTTTGACACAGAACTAGAACAATATAATATTTTCCATTATTATTGAATAAGGTTTTTATACATAGCCCCAATTAATGCTATTTAGGTCATTTCTTGGACACAGACCTAGAACGTTAAAATAGTTCCCATGGTTGTTTGCCCCACTTTTACAATAGGACTCCACTATTGACTTTTATATACTTGCCAACTTTCTAGAATCCTGTCCCAGATATGTTGAGGCAGAGCATAAAGTGGGCAGGGTCATGCAACGCCAAGTGATGTCACATAATGTTGCATGTCCCCAGAGATTGAGCTCCAGCATACACAGTGCAGATATCGGGTATCTGGAGCTCAGTTTTGCTCATTTAGACTGTGTTTGTCTGTGAAACACTAGCACTGTGCATAGGCTGCAGCTAAGCCAAGAAAGACCCTATGGTCTCTATGTCATACTGAGTGCTAAGTTCCTTTATTCAATTTGTTTTTGTACTGGGATTGTGGAAATAGTATACTCTAAGCACCCAACACTGAGGAGAGTGCTAACTTCAACATAGGATTTAAATCCATTCCCCCATTAACAAAAAAGAAATGAAAAAATACCCTGCCCACTTTATAAACCAGGTTTGGAGACCTCTGTAATGGCCCCCGGATCCATAAAACATATGTGGTGCCTGGGCAAGTAGCACAATTTGCCCTCCCCATGTTATCATGGAATCATATTTAATAGACATATTAGGAATATGAAGAGGCAATAGTTTGCAATCTGGAATCCAGAGTAATACCAGAGAGGTAGCAGAGTTGAGAGGTCAGTAATAAAGTCTGCATCCCACGATTTAGTACTTTTGCCCATTCACAACATGGTTTTTGAGCATGACGTAGAATAATGGGGATGCCCATTGAAATGTATCTTTCGTGGCCCTCAACTTTGGTCAGATAAGCTTGTGACATTGTCGGAGGGTGAACCAGGGAGCGAAGCACAAGGGTCACCACTACACAGAGGTGAACAAAGAATAGGGATGTTCGTATCAAAGGTACCAGAGGAGCAGGCAAAAAGGGAGGTCAAGTTCAGTCCGAAGGTCAGGGTAGGCAGAGAGGGTTCACAAACGGTAATCCAAGCCGGGGTCAAAATCAGAGGAGAGAGCAGCTAAGTCGGGGGAAGTCCAAAAAGTAGTTCTAAAGCCGGGAAGTAAATCACAGGAGGGAACAATACTAAGTACTGCAGCTTGAAAACGAGCAAGCACAGAATGAACAGTGCCTGCCTGTTTTATAGTCTGCCTAGTCCTTAACCCCTCCCACCACTCCCCAAGTACACACCTCTTTTCCCTGGGAAGCCTAGGAAGGGCGGTAGTGCAGAAGCCTACCTCCTATTCCCACCTCCTTGCTCCACCCAATGAGGGTGCGCTTGCTGAACACAGGACACGCCCCCCTCCTGTAGCCTAGTACTTGCGCTCCCGAAACGCAGGGGGCGCTTGGAGCCTGGAAGTGGCAGTGCCAGGTAAGGGACCCTGGGGAAGTGGCCTCGGCGGGTCTAGGACCCGACAGACATGTTAGTTACTTCAAGAGTACATTTTATACATGCTTTGAAATACAAATATGGTCCTGTAAGGTTTGATCTTTAAGAAATCTAATTGACTTGTTTAATAATAAAGGTATTAAACATAAAAAAATGCCAGGTTTGAACTATCAATGCTTTTCTACACAGACTTCTATGGATGGTTACAAATAAAAATAGGTGCATTTACTGCACGTTTTTATTGGTAATTTATTTACTTCATTATATGTTCTATGGAAGAGAATGATATATTTTATTTCTAGCTGAACTAAACTTCTGTTTCAAATGATACAGCAGAACTTAATTCCTTTGCTTGATGAGATCCACACAGTGCTATTTTATTTAAAGTCTGGATAAGCTTGTATCATGTTCCAAGCAGTTTGAAAGCATATTAATGGACTTGGAGCCACAAAAGTATTCATGCAGTTGATGGTAAATGTTAAAATATAAAATATTGACATAGTTACTATAAGCGGTGACAAGAATGATAGTCCTAAGATGCTGCCAAGTATGGTACATAACGCAAATGATACAACATATAAAGCTTTCAACAGCAAAGCATCTGCAAACAATGAAGATATGGAGAGTACATGATGTATCAAGAATAAGATATTCATGACTGAAATATCTTCACCAATCACCTGGTTTTATGTTTTGGGTGATTTCAGCAGTGGTGTTAAAAGATGTACCGATTTTACAGAACATTGATGGTTATATATAAAGAAGGCTCTATTGGCTAAAGTGTGGCGCTGACCAAGTGTGCGCCTATGCATGTGTGCCAGTTACGATTAGAAGTTGCTAAGGATGGTTTAGTCTCCCTATAAAGATAGACTAAACTCTCCTAATGGTCTATTAATCAGGCATTCGGAAGGGCCTTTCAGAAGCAATTGCAATTTATTGTGGAAGTCAAACAATACTGATTGGTGTGCAGCACCACTGACAGCAAGCACACCTCCAGCAGGGGAGGAGATGGTCATCTATTGGTTGTTTACCATGCAAATGATACACATACACACCAATGACAGATAGAGTATGCCGTGAGACCATCCATCTCTCTCTCTCTGCTGAGAGATGCTCATTGAAAAACTAGGGGTGAATATCAATTAGAGCGCCAATAAAATTACACGTTTAATGAATCAGAACACACATGTTCAAAGTAAAACTAAAAGTTACACTAACCTGTAATGCCCCTTAACAGATATAATTAGCTAGCGTCACGTTCATCCTGAACGTTTGTCCAAGTAGTATACATAACATCCATTCATTTAAAAGCACTAATTACAAATAATGAAGGCAAGTCAGTGTTCTAAACATTGCTTTGATTCCACCCTTTGAAGATTCTTAAATAAAGACTTTATATCAATATATGTGAGTGCTACTTCTCTATCAACTAATTACCTACAAACCATTATATTCACATGTAGTCCTGTATCTACACCTAGGATTAGCAAAATGACCTGCTACACTCACTAATTATTTGTCATTACCACTTTACGTTTTAAAGCCATAATAAATATACCTGTAAGGATGAAGAATGTCAATGCCATAATAGAGACATTAGTGGGAAAATAAAAAAGGCTTCTGAGCTTGTCACTTGTTCAAATATTATACTTGTTATATGTTGAGTACTAAACAGATGTGCACAAATTACAGTTGGCTACATTGGCTTTGCATAAATACCTGCCCCTTCTCACTCTTCTAAATTTGGCACCTGGTCTATAAACCTAATAAATAAGAGACATTGTGTTTCCTGCTTCCTGCTACACCCGCAAAGTGGTAAGTACCTAGCATTACCTAGGATCAAATGGGCACACAAAGACTCTATACTGCTACTAAAAGTAATTTTATTAATACTTTTTTTTAATCAAACCTATTTTTTTTAACTGTCATTACTTTTGGGATTCTTGATTTATTTTGTTGAAGCATCAGAAAATAAGGGTTTTCCTTTTTTTTTGTATGCCCACGTGTGTACCATCATTCCATGGTAGAACTGTTACATATAAATTGCAGCATTTTCCATATGCAAAAATAACCTGGACAAATAAATGCATATTAAAGATGACACTTAAATATGTATTTATTTCTATCAGTTTTTTTTTTGTTTGTTTTTTTGTTTTTACAATTTAAAAACAAACCTTTTACATCCTCACCAACAGTTCAGCACCGGGTCCCAGGATGTGGAATTAATTAATTATTTTATTCTTTGGCAATTGCACAGCAAATGTATTAAGCTGAAAGGAACACAATAGTAGGAGTATCCTCTGCTGGAGACATCTTCACAGATGTATAGAAATTTACTAATACTACTGAATTGATGCTGCAGAAGTCCAGAATGATTCATGGTACATCGGGGACATTTTGGGAGCCGATTTTCAAGCTACCAAACACACCCCAATGTGATCCCAAATAGCACTGCAATTTGGGCACCAAAAACGAATACACGCGGATTGATTCCAAAAATAAAAAGTACTACAATGAGATGAAAGAGACTCATTTGGGGCAAATTTGACTATAATGGAAATAGTCAAATTCCTCCAAAAATAAATAATAATAATGAGCCTCAGTGGGTCCCCTATAATAATCATGGGGGACCAGGGTAAGTAGGCCACCCTAATTTTTTGGGGGGACAGGAGTCATTTATTTTTTTATTTATCAGGCCTCCTCAAAAAAGGAGAATTGAAATTCCAGAAATGCAGCAATCATCCCCCAATCCAAATTGTATTCAGGTGTTTTCACTGCATATTGGGAGCTAGATTTTGGGGGGGTGGATCGGTGGATCGGTGCATATTGAGTAAAACCTTAAATAAATACTGGATCTAGTTGTTTTACTCACGGATTGACCTTCAGTGTGGTCAGCTACTGTGTCCAAACTGGAAAACTAACTACACTAGACTATTTCCTATCTGGTCTGAGACATGCTAGGACTGCACCAGTAGAGCAGTAGTGTGAGGGGAGGTCTGATGGCACAGCAAAAAACCCTGCTGTGGGAACAGAACATATAGCCAGCTCAGGAAAAGGAAGGTTTAGTAAAGCCCCAAAATTCCCTTGTGAGCTACAAAGAGAAAGACATTTATATATTTTATATATATATATATATGTATATGTATATATATATATATATATATCAATCTTTATAAAAAATTTCATTTTCCATATCAGTTTGTATAAGCAGGTAGTCTGGCATGGCAAACAGATTATATAACAGTTGGTAATAACTAGAGTTGAGCGGACACCTGGATGTTCGGGTTCGGCCGAACTCCGAAAAAAAGTCCGAGTTCGGGGTCGAACTTGACCCCGAACCCGAAACCTATTAATGTTAGGGGGGACCTAATGTCCCCCCGGCCCCCACCCATTGCCGGCGGTTGGGGACCCTATAATAATAATGAGGAAGGGACCTAATGTCCCCCCCCAGTCCCCACCCATTGCCGGCGGGTGGGGACCCTATAATAATAATGAGGGGGACACCTAGCATCCTCCCCCCGGTCCCCACCCATGATCAGCTGGTGGGGACCCTAAAATAATAATGAGGAGGGGACCTAGTGTCCCCCCCACTGGTGAGCGGCGCGTGGGGACCACAAATAAAGTGACTAGGGGTGCCCAGCACCTAGTCACTTCCCCCCAATAAAAAAATGCCTACCTACCCCCCCTTGCCCTAATAATAGTGAGGGGGTTGGGCAATAAACTAACCTGTAAAAAAAATAACAATTTCATACATACCATTTGATGTCTTCTTTTTTCTTTCTTCTTTTCTTTAGACCCAAAAAAGGAAAAATAAAAAACCATAATACGCGCCACAAAAAAAAATAAAACGAGCGCAAAAAAAAAAAAAATCCACTGGTGGGTGAAAAAATAATCCTTCTTAGCCCATGGAGGGCCCCGTGCAGACTGAGCTCTGCAGGGCGGGGAAAGGCTTATAAAGGTTGGTTTGAAATCCAACCAATCAGAGTTCTCTGTGTCATTTTACACAGCGTGGGAAAGTTCTTTGGAAATTTCCCACTCTGTTTAAAATGGCTAGCACTCTGATTGGTTGGTTTAAACCAACCAATCAGAGTGCTAGCCATTTTAAACAGAGTGGGAAAATTCTAGGGAAGGACTAGCTACTTTAGCTCTCAGATTTACATACAGTGCCAAAATTCGGTCTAGAATGGTACCAGTTATTTCAAATGTCTGCAAGGTCTGGGCCATAAATATCCAATCCAGAGTATTTTGGGATTCAGAATGGCACTAGGCAAGGTTGCCCTCTAGCTCCCCTTCTCTATGCCCTCACTATGGAACTATTTGCAGAATATCTGCGTAGATCTCAAGCAATTCAAGGTATAAAGATAGGTTATCGAGAACATAAAATCATGTTATATGCGGATGATGTCCTCACCTTATCTCAACCTGAAGTAACAATCCCAGCCCTCCTGGAAGCAGTCGATCTTTATGGCACCATCTCTAATTATAAGATAAATTTACTTAAGACACAAAGTATAACACTGTATTTATCACCTACTCAACATCAACTCCTGAAACCCTTTATTTCAACATCAAAATAAATAGACTATTTAGTAATAAAAATTAACTCTAAAATAGAAGAAATCAGTCCTACAAACCACTCTGTACTTTTATCTGAACTAAAGTCTATAGTAAATCAGTGGGCAAAACTAGTGGTGTACTGGCTGGGCCGAGTAAATGTACTAAAAGCGTACATAATTCCTAAAGTTTTTACGTACTCAGAACAATACCATTTAGGATTCCTGAAAATATATTAAAAGTACTATATTGAAATGGACTTATTGTTCTCAAAATTTGTTTGGTCAACCAGGAAACCCTGAGTCCCTAATAAGATACTTAAACACAGTATGGACCAAGACGGCTTGGGATACCCCGACTTACACAACCTTGTTGACACCTTCCAGCTAGCACATATTCTGGCTTGGAATCAACCAGATATCGAGAAAGTGGGTTGTAATGATATGGACCCTGCTTTATTATGTTGGTTAATACTAAAATATTATAAAACGCTTAATGTAAATTCGATAATAATCAAAGAACTAATGACCACTCTTTTTCGCATTAAAAAAAACTTAAAATCAATCATTTTATATCCAGGAAAGCTCACGTGGAAGCTGTGTCTCTATGTATTGGGGATTTAGACCTGAGGGCATGCATTAATGGAGGATAGCGACATATTGAAGATCTATATGTTGATGGACATATTGTACCACATCCAGTTATTTGTAATAAATACAACCTTTTATCTAGAGACTTATTTAAATACCTCAGAGTTAACCACTGGTACTTGGTTCCCACTAGACTGGCTAAATATCAAGAACCTTTTAATAATATGTGCTGGGGATGTCTGACTGAGATAGGGAGCCATTTCCACATGTGGTGGACCTGCAATAAACTGGAGCATCTCAAAAGGAAAATATCAAATATGTTTTCCACCATATGTGGAGACAAATACGAACTGAAACCTCAAACATTTCTCTTCCATTTTGAGCTCCCTACCTCGGACAGACAAATAAACATGCTGCTGATACATATCTTATTAGCATTTAAATTATGTATTGCAAGGCACTGGAAAAGCGCAGATCTCCCATAATGGCCAGAAATTAAAGCGCAAATTGAGCATCAAGCTAACTCTGAGAAATATTTTTTTAGACATAATAAAAACACAGCGGATAAATATAGTAAGATATGGACCCCCTGGATTGAAACAACATCAAAAGAGAGTAACATCTCCCTCCTAAATCTTGGGAACCTGTCTCCATTGCCAACACCGTGAGTTGTCCTCGCCCTCAGAACTGACTTAGAGAGAAACTGCCCAGTTTAAGTGGTACATAGATGAAGGTACATAAGTGGGCACTGGTGCGCTGGTAGACTGATTGAGCCCAAAAACAATAATTCTCTAATTCTATAACCTTCTATCCCCCCTTTCTTTTCTTTTTTTTTGATTTAGAAAGACATTTATATCTTAAATGTTTAGTGCATGGTTCACAGTCCTATACCCAGGCTGCTGGCAGGGTGTGAGTTCATTCTAAGATGGTTCCTCATTTCGAACACCTGTCTGGGAGCTAAAATCCTGGCATATTAAATGGCTAAATCCTGGAATATGGAGTGACAAAATCCTGGCATATTAAATGGCTAAATCCTGGCATATTGAGGGGAAAATTCCTGGCATATTGAGTGGCAAAATATTGGCATATTGAGGGGCCACATCCTGGCATATTAAATGGCATATTGGAGGAGCAAAGTCCTGGCATATTGAGGGGCAAAATCCTGGCATATTAAATGGCATATTGAGGGGCAAAATCCTGGCATATTAAATGGCATATTGGAGGGGTAAAATCCTGGCATATTAAATGGCATATTGGAGGGGCAAAATCCTGGCATTTTAAATGGCATATTGGAGGGGGGGGGGCAAAATCCTGGCATATTAAATGGCATATTGAGGGGCAAAATCCTGGCATATTAAATGGCATACTGAGGGGCAAGAAATTTGCATATTAAATGGCAAAAGAATGGCATATTGAGGGGCAAAATACTGGCATATTAAATGGGATATTGAGGGGAAAATACTGGCATACTGAGGGGCAAAATACTGGCATATTAAATGGCATATTGAGGGGAAAATACTGGCATGTTAAATGGCATATTGAGGGGCAAAATACTGGCATATTGAGTGGCTAAATACTGGCATATTAAGGGGCAAAATAGTGTGTCTCAGGTTATGTGTGTATTGGTGTCAATGTGTAAGTGGTAAGGGTGTGTGTAAGTGTGTCACTTTCTGTGTAAGGGTGTGTGTGTAAGTGTGTCATTGTGTCTGTGTAAAGGTGTGTGTGTCACTGTCTGTGTAAGGGTGTGTGTATAAGTGTGTCACTGTGTATGTACGTGTGTCACTGTGTCTGTGTAAGGGTGTGTGTGTGTGTGTGTACATGTGTCACTGTGTCTGTGTAAGGGTGTGTGTGTCACTGTGTCTGTGTAAGGGTGTGTGTGTGTGTGTCACTGTGTCTGTGTAAGGGTGTGTGTGTAAGTGTGAAAAGTATGAATGGGTCTGCACACTTACAAGTATCGGGTGCCACGAGGGAGCGTCATTCACGCCCATAAAGCAAAAAGAAAAGATAGGAGACTCAGAACACCGTTTAAGGGAGTTTAATCCACCAAAATAACCATACTTTTTGGTGGATTAAACTCCCTTAAACGGTGTGCTGAGTCTCCTATCTTTTCTTTTTGTGTGTGTAAGTGTGTCACTGTGTCTGTGTAAGGGTGTGTGTGTGTGTAAGGGTGTCAATGTGTCTGTGTAAGGGTGTGTGCATGTGTAAGTGTGTCATTGTGTCTGTGTAAGGGTGTGTGTGTAAGTGTGTCACTGTGTCTGTGTAAGGGGTGTGTGTAAGTGTGTCACTGTGTCTGTGTAAGGGGTTGTATGTAAGTGGTAAGTGTGTCTCTGTGTGTGACTGCAAGGGTGTCTTTGTGTTTAAGGGTTTCAATGTGTGTTAGGGTGTCAATGTGTGACAAATTTAGAGCATGCGAGTTGAATATTTAGATGTACCGTATTTGCTCGAATATAAGACGAGGTTTTTTTCAGAGCAAATGCTCTGAAAAATCCCCCTCGTCTTACATTCGAGGTCTTCTTATAATCTGACTTCAAATTGAGGTCAGATTATAAAACATGGATCCAGGTCCCCAGCAGAGCTGCAGGGGACCTGGATCCCCCTCTCTAACAGCAGGGGATGTCTGCGCGATGAGCGCAGACTCCCCTGCTTCCGCCCGGCACGACCGGCGGGGCTTCTGTGAAGAAGCCGGGTACTTCCGCTTTCGTCACAGAAGTCCCGGCGAGCGTGCCGGGCGGCAGCAGGGGAGGTCTGCGCTCATCGCGCAGACATTCTCTGCTGCCCCACTAGCCACCAGGGAAAAGCGGGCAGCTGGGGGATGTCTGCACAATAGACGGTGGTGTCGGGCAGCATGGAGGATGTCTGCACGTATCGTGCAGACATCACCCAGCTACCCCCACTAGCCACCAGGGAAAGGGGGGAGATAGAGAAAGAGGATGGAGATAGAGAGAGAGAGGGGGGGGGGATAGAGAGAGAGAGGGGGGGAGATAGAGAGGGGGAGATAGAGAGAGAGAGGGGGGAAAGAGAGAGAGAGGGGGGGGAAGAGAGAGAGTAGAGAGAGAGAGAGGGGAGAGAGAGAGAGAGAGGGGGGGGGGAGAGAGAGAGAGGGGGGGGGGAGATAGAGAGGGGGGGGAAAGAGAGAGAGAAGAGAGAGAGAGAGAGAAAGAGAGAGAGAGAGGGGGGAGAGAGAGGGGGGGGAGATAGAGAGAGAGAGGGGGGAGATAGAGAGAGAGGGGGGAGATAGAGAGAGAGAGAGAGACTAGGGGAGGGAGGGGGGAGATAGAGAGAGAGACTACGCTGGGGAGGAGAGAGGCCGCAAGGAAATAAAAACAAGAAATGCATTTGTATAATATCAATTTTTTATTACATATTAAAAAGCAATTTACATATATACAAGTTAAACTTTTTTTTTCCTATAGGGTAGTCTTATATTCAGGCTTTTAGTTTTTTTCCTAAAGGAATATACAAAGTTTGGGGGGTCGTCTTATAATCAGGGTCGTCTTATAATCGAGCAAATACGGTATTTATTTTCCACACTATACATTATACTTTTATATATATAAAATGTATGGAGGGTTGGCTTTGTGGGAGGCGTGGCAGGTCAGAGGAGGGGGGCACCAAAATGCACCTTCGCCTGTGTAGACGAAAATCTTTGCACCGGCCCTGCCTATTTCTACCATGTTTTCAGACAAAGCACCACCCTTGTCTGATGTGTTATGTTGCTGGCTTTATTTGATTTGCAATACCCAGCTTATTATCTGACTCCGCTGCCTGTTCCTGTGTTTCGACCTCGACTCCTGTTTCTGGCTCTGATGTTTGCTCCAATGTTGTGAACTCGGCCAGTTCCTAGGGTTGCCACCTTTTCTTCAGAAAAATACCGGACTTGTTACTGTCGCCATAGACTTAACATTGGTCTGATGCCAATTTTTTTACCGGCCTGCCGGTAAAATACCAGCCAGGTGGCAATCCTACCAGTTCCTGACAATCCATTATTGATCCTGGGACCGACTCTGTTATTTTTCTGAGTATCAGTGGCCTAGATATCCTCAGCAAGTCATTCACCCTTACTTTTGGGGCTCAACTAGGGTTGCCACCCAGCCGGTATTTTACCAGCAGGCCGGTCAAAAATTGGCTTGATGTCAATGTTAAGTCCATGGAGGCACTGGCAAGGCCAGTATTTTTTTGTAGAAAAGGTGGCAGCCCTAGGCTCAACCCTTTGGTGAAGTAGCTGTAGATGATTCACTCTTGAAAAGCACTTGTGAACTTGGAGACTGGGAGTATCTAACAGTGTAATTGTGATCATACAGAGGAAAGGATCCTTGTCTAAATATAACATTGTGGTGTATTCACTTAAAAATGAAATTTGGTGAAATGACAAGCTGATGTCATGTGTTGTGGAACATCCTGAAAAAGGATTTGAGCATGCCCATATATTTTACATTTGTACTTAATGAAATTGGTACAAAGGCAGATTGAAACAAAGTAGTGCAGGCTAGTCCGACATGTCTTCCAGTAATTGACAGCAGTTGGGCTCACAGTGCAGCTTTCCACCCTGCAAATACAAACATCATGAATTGAGCTGAATACAAGCGCACTTAGTGGCTGCACAACTTAGAGGCAAGGTCTAGCACTATTCAAAAAATTCCATATAGGCTTTGTTGTGGAAAAAAATAAAACAACAAATACAGCAGATAGACAGGGTCTCACGCGTTTCACCTAAACAGGTTGATCACAGACAAACACACATTATTGTACTAATACTAATTTATTACACACCTGATCATACAAGCCAAGAGCAAAAACAGAAATAAATACAAAAGGGAACTTTTATTTTACTTTAATTCAGAGGCTTAAATACCAGTATAATCATCCCTAAGTTATATGTGTATATTATAAAAGTTAGCCAGGTGGCTGGCAAAAAAATATGTAAACATATACAGAAATGTTCACTTCATATCACACATGCATGACAATAAGCAATATGAGCAATAAGTTTAGCATCCTTGGAGACTAAACATGTCAAGTGCGTCCCCCCCACCGTATCTCACTGCGTTTTGTTGTTTTTTGGCATCAGTAAATCACTTTTGGATACTGGAAGCTTGAGGTGCTGTTTTTCTTTCTTTAATGAAAGACAATAATCAAGATGTAAATATAATACTGAACAATAAAGTGTCACTAAGGCAGATTGTCTAGTAGTTGTCATGTTGTGTTTACATTTTTGACTCATGGATGCTTTCTACAGCATGAGGCACAGCTGTGGGGACTCTGTTAGATTTGATGAAGCAGTTGATGGAGGGCTGTGATGTAGCAGCTGTGTTTAAATTCACCCTGAACAAACAAGTGAAAATTATTATGCCCATTTAATATGGCTTCTGCCAGGAACATGCTCTTACCAGACAGTCTGCAGTTACACAAACAGCAGAGAGCAAGTGGAAGATTTAGCCCACCCTCCTTGTTCCCCCTGCTCACCAGACCATGCTGCAGCAGTTGGAAACGCCTGTGAGGATGAAGGCAGCTCCTTACAGACACTGCTGATTTGCTTGATTTGAAGGAGGGAAGGCTCAGCGACATTGCCATGTCTCTAAGGCCGATATCTAAAGGAGAGAGAAGCTGAAGCTTCCCCCACTGCAGTGATGGACTCTCTGTCATGCAGAACGTCCATCATTTGCTAGTCTAGTAAGTATATATAATGTGCCAGCCTGTCTTGGGTCTATTCATTAAAATTTGAGAATAGCTCGAGGAGGTCGCCTTCGAAGTTGACTGTCATTTTGAGATTAAGTCAAATTCGAAACCTGCTGAAAGTAATGGGAAACAAAATGATCAAAGCTATTTTTGAGACTAATGGGTCTATTCACGGCACCCTAGTTTGACCCAGGTTCGAATCTTCCCCGTTGAAAGTAATGGAAGGCGAAATGATCAAATTCCGCACCTGAGGACTTCTGGTTCCCTTGAATCTTTGCAAAGCCCAGTCCCCTAACTTTATTAGAAGCAGGTTTGGCTGAGACGCAGGCTCCCTGTGTCAGGGATGGGACAGAGCTTCGCGGCTGCGTCAATGCAGCCGATTCCTCGTGACCCTTTCGTGTGATGGCTAGTTCTTCGCGTGAATGGTAATCGTAGATAGTTCATCGTGGGACAGTTCATTGCAGGATCGCATACAAGGTTAGTATTATTAGGGGTTAGTATTAGTGCTAATATTAATGTTTAGGGTTAGTATAAGGGTTAGAAATGGGAGTCAGTATTTGAGTTTGGAGTTTTGTATTAGGGTTTGCAGGGTTAGTATTAGGGTCCGGGGTAACTTTTAGGGGGGTTAATTTATTAGGGGGTGATTACTCTATTTGTAAACGCTGAACTGTCAGCACTTACACTGCCATGATGAAATGGCCACATTGCCTTTCACCACTGACAGTACTGCTCTGAAATGGCTGTACAGAACTGTCAGCGGTGAAACGCCCACAATTAACTGTCCTAGACGCCCCTGTGTCTGCCTCCTAGAACAATGCCCTGCAGAATGCAAAGGAAGAGGATACTCTTCACATGAGTGTTTCCCCTCCCATCTCCCTAGCAAGTTTTAACACTGTAACAGCCTTACAATTCATATGATTAAATTACAACTACACTAAAAAGGCATTTTAGTCAAAAGACTATGACTAAAACTAAATCAGAATGTGTAGTTATAGATTGAAAGATTGAAAGATTGAGAGCAGGGCTCTTTACGTCATGTACCAGTCTGTTCTAGTTTGTCTAACTTAGTATGTAGTCCCCCTCTATGCTCTGTACCTAGCGCTACATACGTTGTTAGGGCTATATAAATAATTGTTAATGTAATGTAGTAATGCTGGATCATTTCTATCTCCTTGTACTAAATATATGATTTTGATATTTTTAATAATAATTTTTAGCCTGCCTAGAAACTTTAATAAACAATAATATTCACTAAGGGCCAATAAAATGTGTATACAAAAAGAAGCAGCATGCAGTGCATGCATTGTACACCCCAATAACACTTGAATGGCTAATATTTCTTTAAATAGGGATTTTCACATGCAAACATGTTTGTGCAAGGGTACAAACACTGCTACAAACATAATATAGTACAGATCAAACAATACAGAATCCTATTAGCAATAACCTGAGAGGGTTTGGCAATAGGGAATTACTGATCTACGTATTTTCCCTAAAAGTAGCCCCAGATGTTTCTTTTGCATGAACATAACAGATGGGTGTAGGTGTACTTGAGGGTTTTTCTTTAAATTTATCGTTTTATATGGCAGATATTTTTTGTTCACACTTAATCTAGAGGAAGTATTTTTAGGAGTTGATCAGTGGGAGACAGATTTATTGGGGACCATAGGGACACTGTCTTTGCAGACAAATGTTGTGAGTGGGAATCTCTTCTTTGTCTTTGTGATGATCAAACTGTGTATGTGCTCAGAGACAAAATACGATTTCTGCTGATAGATTCAAAAGTACAAGTAAATGTACATCCACAAAACAACCAATTGTCTCACACTCTAAGAGGATTAACAGGTGTTAAAAAAAATATACAGACAGTTTACAGGTCACGTACAAAGTCAAATAAAGTATAATTGGACGAGACTACTGAACAATATTGTGATAGTGAGTCCACAATTGTAATTAATGAGCAATACACCTATTAGGGTGTGGACCTAATCATAAAATGAGTCTTCCTATGATTTGAGTGTTTGCGACTTGCTTGTCTTATAGATTAAAAGAAATGATTTCCATAGAATTTATCCACTGCCAACAATAACAGTTTTGTAACTTCATGTAAACGTGGTACACTAGTTGTAAAATTTCTCACAGGCTTCAAACCTATTCCACTGCACTACAATACTCACAACAGCAACCTCCTGCACTAATCAAACCACCTCTCATATCTTTTATCATATTGTATTTTCTTATTCTGTGGTTATGGGCATCCACAGCAATTTTTTCGGGGTGGGGAGGGTCGGGGGCATACTTTTACCGTTGTCCACACCTCTTTTTGACAATGTTATGAAGTGGAGGAGCTTTGTCATTACCATTGCAGCATGGAAACAGTTGATAAATGGTGATGCCACAGCATCACTTTGCCAATTAAAAAAAGCCACTGTCAGGGACCAATTAACATACCACAGTCACTTTGCCATTAAAATATGCAACAGTCAGTTTGCCTATTAAAATATGCCACTGTATAAAAAAAAAAAGATCCCAGCGACGAGGGCACCATGCTGGGCACGCGATACCCGGGTGTCAGGTCTGATTTCCTAGTCGCCATAATGACCAGGCAGCTGTGGTTTGTCGAGCCCTGCATTAAATGATTATTTCGCCATTAATATGCCACAGCCAATTTTCCCATTAGTATGCCAGTATTATTTTGCCATTAATATGCCAGTATTTTTTTGCCATTAATAAGCCACAGACAATTTGCTCAATAATATGCCTGTATTATTTTGACATCAATAAGCCACAACCAATTTGCCCAATAATATGTCAGAATTATTTTGTCATTTAACATGCCAGTATGATTTTGCCAATTAATATGCCAGTATGATCTAGCCAATTAATATACCTGTATTATTTAGCCAATTAATATGCCTGCATTTTGCCATTCAATATGCCAGTATTTTGTCACTCAGTATGCCAGTATTTTGCCATTCAATATGCCAGTATTTTGCCTTTCAATATGCCAGTATTTAGCCATTTAATAAGCCAGCGTTATGCTAGTTATATTTCCCCCTCCGCTCCCTTCCCCAGTAGTTACCTCCTGGATGCTCCGTGTAGACGATGCTCGTCTCCTCCGTGCAGTCTTCCCTCCTGCACGTAATGTCATATCCGGTGTCAATTAGTTTTTTTTTTGTTTTTTTACTTACTTTTTTTCGGCAGTCGCATCCAGTGGATGCAGACTGCCGGCCGCTGTCCACATGACTGTCTCCGTGTGAGACAGTAATATGGGCAGTGGCGGGGGCACATTTTTTAAAAATTTAAATCCAGGGGGTAGCAAGCACCCCTCCTTGCCCCCACCTGCAGACGCCCATGTCTGTGGTTTACCTGAGGAAATTACAGGCTCCCAGGTTTCGTGAATGATGCTAGTACTTGCACTTCTGCCCTCACTCTATAGTTCTTATGTTTACTTACATTATATAAATTATGTAGCAGAGAAAATATTGCTCAGGAGTTTCTTTTTCTAGAAATATATATTACATTTGTATTACTTTAACATAAAATGGCAGACTTAAACAGTTCTGAATGATTGTTTGTTCCTCAGACCCTGACTAAGTAGACCTACTTGCTTTGATCATCTCCTGTCTATCAAGTACCCAAAGTTAGCTGAATACCTGCCATCTCATTCAAATAGATTTGTATTTATTACTGCTAGAGATGTCGCGAATAGTTCGCTGGCGAATAGTTCCCGGCGAACATCGCATGTTCGCGTTCGCCGGGGCGGGCGAACATTTGCGATGCTCGATCAGCCCCCTATTCTTTATCATTGACTAAATTTTGACCTGACCCTGTACCCTGTACCCTGAACCGAACGTTTACTATTGGCTTTCACTACACGTAGACAGAGTCTCCATTCATAAATTTATGAATGGAGACTCTGTCTCCGTGTAGTGAAAGCCAATAGTACTACTATTACATTCATTACAAATTTTTCCATGGATCCCCCTCTGGCATGCCACAGTCCAGGTGTTAGTCCCCTTGAAACCACTTTTCCATCACTATTGTGGCCAGAAAGAGTCCCTGTGGGTTTTTAAATTCGCCTGCCCATTGAAGTCTATGGCGGTTCGCGGGGTTCGCCCGTTCGCGAACATTTGAGGAAATTCACATTCGCCGTTCGCGAACGGGAAATTTTATGTTCGCGACATCACTAATTACTGCACTTGCTGGTCTAGTCTTTAGTTACATAGAAACATAGAATGTGTCGGCAGTTAAGAACCATTCGGTCCATCTAGTCTGCCCAATAAATATCACACACAATAGTTATCACACTAATTTGCGTAGTAGAACTCTTGATGTTACTAGCTGAGACTTTAGTTCGCTAGCCCACCCAAGTACCTCTAAAAAAAAGTCACACAAAAGAGGTTTCACCTGGGGTTGCCACCTGGCCGGTTATTTTACAAAAACTGGCATCAGGCCAATGTTAAGTCTATGGAGACAGTTGCAAGGCTGGTATTTTTCTGAAGAAAAGGTGGCAACCCTAGTTTCACCTCTCATAGTTATTATGATTCTCTTAGCCCATACTGCAAGAACTCTGCTGCTAAATATTCTATATACACCTGACTTTGAGGCCAATACTTGTTGAATCACAGTTATGCCTTGCTGTTTCCTGGTTCAAGATTTTGAGTATTTGGTCAGAATGTTTCAACTGGGTTGCCAGCAGTGGTTGCTCCAATAGAATTAAGGTGCAGCTTAGCTTTGTACCAAAACTGAGAGGAGACAGTTATGAGGAAGGCGCAAACAGCTAACACAGAGGACCCCACATCGGATTTTTCCCTACAACCATCGCTGTGGCATTTTTCACTGTTTTTGTATTAAAATATTGTACAATAATTTAGGTTTATAATATGTCAGTATAGTTTATGGTATGCAAACCATTTCTTAAAATAATTCAAATAATAAAGAGGTAAACTGATCTAATGAGGGGAAAGTATTGATCTCCACAACATTAGGCCTGTTTAATAAAATCTTAGGGAAGCTAGCACGGTGGTCTCTAGTGAAAATCCTGCAATCAGCCTTGTACACCTATTTACTAAAGAGACAACTGAGGCATTCCACATGAGATCACTTCATAGCAGCATGTCGGTTCCACTGTTGTTTCTTGACTTTAGTGGTGAAGTGAGTCGTGGTCCCAATTCCCTTCTGTTTGTGTTACTGAGGAAAAGAATCTACTGTGAGAGCTTTTATCTGAGGAACTCTGCTGGGCATAGATATCAACATGCTTCTCATAAACAAGGTCTTGCAGTGCCACCTAGTGGAGACATCTCTCTGTGCAAGAGATTAAATCATTGCAATGCAAATATTAGGAATGAAAACAACCCTAACTCCTCTGATATTTTTTTTTCTCCCTGAAATGGTTATGCTGGAGATGGTTTGTTTACTTTACCTGACATTTTAGACAGCATCCCCTGATTAATTCTGTTTACTGTAGTATATCTTTAACCCTTCAAGTTCATGTCTGTTCAATAACATCACGCTTTATATACTCTAGAGGGACTACTTGGATGGCGATAAGAACATAACAACATACAGTGAGTGCCCAGTATTTTACAGAAAACATTTTACAGTGCTGTTTCTCCCTTCATTATGCTCCCACTCTCCATTATCTCCCACTATCTTCATTTGTGTTTCTGATTCTCCCTGTTGTTGTTTCATGTCAGTTTTCCCATATGTTCCACTTCCCTCCATACATGATGCTTGTGACAATGCATTCAGCTGCTATGTGCCCTCTCAGAGGCTTCTGAGTGCCAGAAATGCACCTGTGTCACCTGTACTTGAGTAACAAAGCATCTGAATTAGCTTACCAAGGATGGTCTGTGAAGGGCCATGGTGGCATTACAGCACAAGACGGTAGCACTGACATTTAGCTTGGTAATAACCAATCACAAACTGCTGAGCAGTGGTGAATCATTTTATATATAATGAACATAGAGTCCTTCCCTCCGGTGTCTAAGAGAATCAAGACATTTGATGGGAATCCATGGCTGTGAAACAAGGGTCCCAAAGAGAGCTTAATTCAGGACATCTCGTGGTATGCAACTATAAGATATCAAGAAACATATCTAGTTGAAGAAACAGCAAACAGAAAGTGTAAGGGAGGAAGGATTGACAAAAACGGTATACCAATAACATCAAATGGTGAAGTTTTCTGGATTTGAAGGCAAATAAGGTCTATCAGCACTCACTATTCTAACGGTGCTGGGTATAGGACTCCAACAGGGCAACGCTTCAACCCTGCCAGGTCTTTGTATTGTATTTTGTCTTGACAAAGACTCAGCAGGATTGAAACGTTGCCATAGATTTGGCAAACACCCAGCAGGGTTGAAACGTTGCCATAGATTTGACAAAAACCTGGCAGCATTGAAACGTTGCCGTAGCTTTGACAAAGACCCGGGAGGGTTGAAATGTTGCCATGCCACTTTGGTGAAAATAAACACCCCACTTAATGGAGTGCTGTGTGATTAATCATGTTTTCGGTAGCTCTGGATTTGAAGGTCACAAGAATGTTCTTTGTGTAATAATAGAGTTTCTTCTCTGCAGAGCATAAGGTACATCCAGTTTGAACAGGTTATGGTTGTTGGTCACTTCCCATTCCCTTCTCAATGCAAAGACATTTCCCTTATAACCTTGATCTCTGTGCAGGCCACTGGAAGATTAGCTGTGGGAGGAGCACACAGCAGAAAGGGGTGGGTTTATTATCTTTATAAAGTTCTAGTAATCACATGACCAACAAATGGATTGGGATCTGTATCAAGTCTGCTTGTCATGCTGTTACTTTGTTAGTTCCATTTCAATCAATGAATAACTTAGATTGTTAACCGTGTATACCTACTTATATTTGGTATATGTATTGTTTGTATGATATTTTGTTTTAGCCTCTCATGATAAATATTGTGATGTTGCAAAAAAAAAAAAAAAAAAACAAGAAATATAGACTCTACTCTCAAATTAAGTGTTTTTTTTTTTATAACATAACATAACATGATATATTTATATATTGCTATAGTAAGTGTTATTACATAACTATAGTAATATTTTATTAATTTAACCAGGAGTACTTTTTCATTGCCAAACAACATTTTACATAGATGTAATCTCTGCAGCCATTCTCTGATGTCTGTGCCACAATTATTACAATGGGGAAGTGTATGTCCTTAACAGGAACTATTACTGATGTTTAGATATAAATAAAATCTATTAATCTCACGTACTAAGTACAAAATAATTTAAAAACAATTTCTTTACACTGCAGGAAGAAATTGTTTTAAAAAGTACTGATGTTATTCCATATTGTTTAGAAGAAATATTGTATTGGATGGCTTACCCTTAATGTTCAAAAGAGGACACCTAACACTTGGGCAGACATTTACTGTATAAAAAAACCTTCCTGTGCCTGTACCGGGTGACTTTTAATATCTGAAATTAGAAAACAACATGACCTTTAGCTGCCTAGTCACATCCCCTTATTGGAAGAATGTCTAACAGGCAAGAAATAGTCGTGAAGCAAGGGTTACCACAGAGAAGATGATTAAGTAGGCTTCTGCTTAATAAAAGCAAATTTATTTTACAGAGGCGAAGATAAGCTAGGTGGAAACCACAGGTACACATTCAACTAATAGGGAGTGAATGCTCACACAGGCAAACAAAATATAGAACACAGGAAGGGAAAGCCTTCCTCGTGAGATGTGTAAATGCACATTTCAGTGTGTCTACTCACTAAAAGGTGAGTCGCAGGTTATATAAACTGTGATAAACATTCGCATTATACAGGGCCAACCCTGATTTCTTTAAGAAACCGTCAATGTGCCTCAATTTGGAATATCCATTGTCCAAGGCTACCTGTCAAGTTGACTTCTCGGCTTCGATACGATTATAAGAAAAATAGCATAATATCGAGAGACACACATCTTTTTATAGTGATAATAATAAAAGTACCAAACATTCACTGCAATGACAATGTAATGGGTTGTTGCCCTTGTCACCTTCCAGGACTTAGCGGTCCTGCAGCTGTTTTCTTTTTGTCCCCTAGGTATTGTATTGCTCGTATTGTTCAGTCGCTCACGGTAGTGCCCTTCTTGTTTGATGCAAAACTAAATGGATTCCAAAAAATCTTTGGACTGCCATATTTATTGGCTGGACTTCAATCAATAGCATCAAATCAAGATAGCAGACATCAGGATCTAATTGGTTGAATCACAAGCCACGCATGCCTATGTTGAATAAACATGAAACCGGAAGTTGTCATGGTACACGATGATAAAAGTCGTCACTACCCGGGACCCAGAAGTAAAGTGGAAATTGTTACCGAACATTGTTATTTCCGAGATAGCATATAAGGGACTGTGCAGAAGTGGTCTTCATTTCTGAGGAAGCTATTTATGAGCGAAACATGTCGTGTCTATCTGCGATTTTATATTGGACTTCCAAGCAACTGCATCCATTGTTTTATCTGCTGTATTCGACTCTCTTTTAACATCTTGATCACCGCATCTTTTTACAGTGTAAGATACAACTTATTCATTAAATTTGTTATTTTGGATATCTGTTGATGGTATTTGTCCTTTCTCCATCTGTTTCCAGCATATTTCTCTTTTAAAAGCCCTTTTTTGTCATTCCTTGTGGGCTCCATATACAAGGAAGGAGCCTCTTTTACTTGAGCAAGTATTTTTGCTCTGCCACATGTGAGTGCAATTCCTATCACCACAAGTGTGTTCATCTGTATATTTATCTAATATACTACACTGTATTTATTTTTTGTTATCTGTTTTTATGTACAAGAGAGACATCATTATCTGAAGAACAACATAAGTATATTTTCTGTTACACGTCTGATTCCACTTTTTTCACATTTTGTTACTATGGATTTGTGAACACAGCACACCTTAAGTGTATTTTGTGCACTTTTTGTACTTTTGGAGGGGTTAGGAGGTGAGCCCCATTGTCTAGGTGAAGCTGTTCACAAGAGTGTTTTGCTTTTGTTAGTGTTTATTTTGTTTGCACTACTGTGTTGGTTTAGTTTTGGGATGATTTGTGGTCCACCTTTGTACAGCACTGGTTACAATTTAGCTTTGACACTTCTGAATTTAAAGTTGAGTGAATGTCTTAAGAATACTCCATAGGACTTCTCGTCTCTTTATTGTTTATCGATCAATGAACTTCAGCTAACATTATCATGGGGGCAGACACCTTTGCTTTCTCTTAGAAGGATTTCCTTAAACTGGGAAAACAGTGGTAAGACTCACAGTGTGTGTGTGTGTGTGTGTGTGTGTGTGTGTGTGTGTGTGTGTGTGTGTGTGTGTGTGTGGAATTGGCTAAAACCTTTGCAGACTGTCCCAGCAGTAGCAGTTGCGATGCCATAGCAGAAAGTGACATGGGTCAGACCAAATAGTTAGCTCAAGAATTGGGGAGGCGAATCTACTCTTAATTTTTGAGGGCCCAACTTCACCAAATTAATGTATGTATTTTAGTCTTGTGTGCTTGAAATACGGTAGTACTCAGATGTGCCACCCAAAAAAATTAACTGCAAAACAAGATTCTGAGGTGTTCTGTTTATCAATTGTTATGATTGTCTCATATGTGCTGATGCCTTATATTGTTATCCCTATTCTCATCTGCACTGAATAATAAAACATACAAGTGAACATTTTACGTAAATGCCAAAACAAGCTGCTATCCTATTCTCTCAAAAAAAGAATGTGATACCTCGATAAATTAATCTACATCAAAAGGTTCATTTTTTTCAGTATAACAGGTGTGTGGATTTATTAGTTATGCACCATAATTCAAAATATACATTATTTTGTATCCACCCTATGCATGGATTCACCACTTTGTAAGCAAAACATTCCTAGTTAGTCCTGTATGGCTACAATTCATCTTACTTCTGCCAGGCAACAGATGGGTTTGAGCTTGGCGTGGATGATCTATCCTTCCAACAGTTTGGGCTATTATTTCCAAGTCTGGCATGCAAATATTGTGTTTCATTTCGAAATGAGAAAAAGGCCTTTATCCGTATTTTTGTACGTGAAACTCAATGAACGTACAAGAGAACAAGGCATTTTATTATAATCAGAAATCAGCTTAATTCTGTTTAAAGTACACTGAATGTTTTCCATTAGAAGACTGCACTGCCATTAATTAATAAATTATTACAGGGAATTTTTTTCCTTGACCATTTTCTGACTGTAACCTCTTTTTCTTCCACAGAAAAATCTCCTAGTGAAAATCTGAATTTTAAGATTTTATCTTCAAATTATCTTATTTTTTAAGTTTCATTTGTTTTACCTTTCCATTCCAAAAATTCCTTCTTTAATGAATACCTTTTGGTTTAGTGCATGGTCCATATATGTGTATCTGTGGAATCTTCCATGTTCTTTAAAGACCAGGAATATCAAACTTAAGGCCAAAATAGCGGAGTTGGAAAGATTCTCCCATTCAGCTGCATTGGAGAATTTTTCCAACTTGGCTACTTTGGCCTTAAGTTTGAAATTCCCATCTTATTTCCCTGCAATTGCCTTCAATTCTATCGTTTTTGAGAAGACTGTTAAGCCATTCACATGTACATACCCAGGGCTAAGAATCCCGGTGTTATGTTAATACAAATATATTTAATTATAATATCTCAACAAAACAATACATAAAACATTTTTTATATATATATATATATATATATATATATATATATATATATATATATATAAACAGCCAGCATTAATAAACTGTGCTTGTGGTATGTCCAGATTTTAAGACAGCTGTAGGTTTAGAGCTCTATTGCTCTATTACTTTTGAGTCTTCCTTCATTCCAGCCAAAAAGGTTACTGCTGCTTTAATAGGTGATATACATGAACTATAAATTCTGTGCATTGAGAGTTATAATAAATTAATCATCTGAATTTAGAAAGCTCCCATGAGAACATAACACCCGTGAGAAACATGACAACAGAGAAACACTGCAGGACCGCTTAAAACATCATTTACATTATTTTAAAAAAATCTGCTAAATTGGCATAATGCCAGTGGGAATATGGTGTGCAGTTGTTGAATACTGATTGCTCCTGATCAGTGTTTGTACTGGAGTGCTTAGTGTGCTTGGGGACCTACTTTCATGAATTCATTTGCACTTTATCTCCAATTAACTCATTATAACCTTTATTAAATATAGGTGAATATTTTTCGGTAATAGGATGAGGTTCCACAATTAGATCGCTGACAAAAGTCTTTGAATGGGCTACAGTACACCAAAAGATAAAAAATAAGACAGGGTAAGATATAAGGCATTCTTACTAAGGCAAGTACAGGGCTGCAGTGTGTATAACAAATTAAACAAGCATGCGTGAATGTATAAAAAACGAAATTACAAAACTAATAACCATAAACAGAGAGCTCCTTATACTGCAAATGCTAATTTAATTTCACTGAGGGTGCTTCTTCTCAGCTGTAGATTTATATGGGCAATGACCTGTCTTTTTTAGGTTGTACCCTGAATTTTATCCAGATGTTGTGAAGCAGCTTATGGATCTCTGGAACTGGGAGTATTCGTTCTTTGTTGTTATTATTGCACTTGTATAATTTTTTTTGAAAAAAAATAAATGTTTCATTGATATAAAAAAAAAAAAAAAATATATATATATATATATATATATATATTTATATATATATATTTAAAATTATTACTCAATCTATGGTTTACAGTAAATATATGAGTTTATTACAACATTTATAAAAGGATATAGATATCAGAAAACACTAAAGAGTCTACTCAATATAGACGGAAATGGTGCCAGATGGTGCTTTGTAGCCGTATTTCTGAATCTGTGCGGATTTCCCGTACTCAATAAGGGCCTAAAAACCCCAAAAAGGCAATGAATTCTGCAAAAATAGCTTATAGCTGGTGAATTGTACCTAAAAGTATAAAGAAAATATATAATGACCCCCCCACCCGCAGGTGGACAGCAGAATCAGAAGCCTGCCTATCCCAGCACTACAATTGGCTGTTTTTTTAAAATGTAGTGGGAATAGAGAGACTTCTGATTGACTGACAGAATCAGTTAATCAAATGCCTCCTTTTCAGTTGATTTTTTTAATAACCCTGCTTGCGCCACAACACCTGGACGAGGTAAAGGTATGGGGGTAGGTAAGACCCATGGGAGGCATTTGTTTTAATTAAATTAGGGGCAAGGGAAATTTCACTGGTCCTTGGCTCCATCGGCCCATTATTGCATTTTTTTACAGCGTCCTATATATTATTATTTGGGGGGCCATGTTTTATAACTGAAAGGCATTCATTTGTACTCATGGGTCCAGCAGTGATTTTTTTTATTATTTCGGGAGGACTTCAGCTTTTTTTTGCAATGGCCAAAGTCCTCCTGACATGAGTCTATATTCTGTCCATTGAAGTCTATGTGGAGGGCAGAGGCCACTATTTTGGTCACAATTGCCAATTTTCATTCCAAGTCGGGATCACATCAATGGTCTCCGAGAAGAGAGAAGATTTCACTTTCCTTACGAAATCATGTTTAAAAAACTGATACATGCAACTTCACAAATAAATATTGGGCATATTCATGTAGCACCAATTTTTTTAAAGTTAATACAGGTATCTGAATTTCCCTTCAATTTGAGTCAATTCAGTGCTTAGAATTGCTCTTTACAACGAGCATTTCATCTACCACCAAAATGCATCACAAATGAACCTAAAGTGACCCGATTTTTTTCTTGAAATCCTCAGCTACCAAATTGACTCAAAATGCTCCCGAAATGTACCGTAACTGTAAAAAATACCCTTGAACATCTCTTATTTTTATAGTAGAATTGACTTGAATTGCCTTAGCTCAACTGACCCAAAATGCTTGTAAAATGTACCAAATTGCATTGATTTCTAACATATGTTAAAAAAGGCACTGGTTAAAAAAGTAAATAATAAATAAAATATGAATGAATACATAAATTATTAAAATGCATTAATATATCTAAGTTAAATATAGTATAATTATATATTATAATATATATAATTTAGAATACGTTATTAAATAATAATAATAATAATAATAATAATAATAATAATAATAATAATGCATATAAATACCCATACTTAATATACGTAAATATTTAATTCAATAAAACAATTCTTGCATTTAAATAAAATATCGATGTCAAAGAATATGTATATGTATGAATAACATTAACATATTTTATTTCACACACCAACATAACAGCACTTGTGGAATAATAATACAGGTGATATATGGTAACATCACCGATCACTGGTTTTTGATCATCTTCAACAGCTGAAACTTTGTACTCTCTTGCCATCTTGTAACATATACCAGAGTACTATTTTGTTTCATTTTGTTAATGTGCCCCAGAGTGATTGTGGCTGGCATGCTAATGTCGCTGTTAACTTCTTTGTGTATGTTTGAAATACACTGGATCAAAATATGTTTTACTCGCTACAACGCCTGGGGAGTCTTCATTTGATGATTACATTTTTGATGCACTTCAAAATGTGTTTGTGACACTTTCACTACCTGTGGGTGGAGGAGTTTCTTTTTCATATGTGCTTTGTGTGATTGGAGTGAAGCCCCAAAGGCGGAAGTATTCCTTACCAATACAACATGAGATTTCTAATTTCAGTGACTTATGCTGCACTTATTGGGGGCTATTAATTAATAGGTGAGTTGCAGGGTGAGTTGATTTGAGATGAGTTGAGGTGAGAATAATATTTATACCAATTATAACGCTGGGCCTTGACGCAGAAAGAGCATTTGTCATCATTAACTGGAGCTTTTTAATTAATTACCAATGCTGAAACAGACAAATAAGAATCTCCGTAAAGAAAACTGGAGATATCCTGATGGGGGGGGGGGGGGCGTCAAGGATTACATTTTGCCGAAATTGATATACCTTTTTAGGATGGTTCTGTTGAATATTTAGTTAGTTAAAAATGGTACAGTTGCCTTTTTCTAAGTTTATATGGATGGATAAGAGACCATGTACAAATTATAAGTATGCCGCATTAAAACTCAATTAGGGGGGCTTGGAAATTCCCAATATACATGCATTTCATGAAGCTTCTTTCTTGCTGCTTGTCAGTCAAAATCAGGAGCGTGCCTGGCTCACTGAGAGAAAGGGGGTGCCTGGGAGATCTCAGTGATAGGGAGCATGCTAAGTATTCATTCCCATTCAAATGAATGGGAATGGATATGACTGGTTGAAGCTAAAAAAAAAAGGAGAAAATTGGATTGTAAAAGTGGTCGTTCCTGATTGCTTCAAAAGCCTCAAAATCTGCAAACTGCTTTTAAATGTGAGTCTATTAATTTTTAAGTCCTGAAAATAATAATTTAAAATATACATATTAAAGCACTATTTCAGTACTTTAATATGCATTAAGACTTGGAAAATGCTTTTAGGGCACCAGACATTCCCTTTAAGTATATCAATTGCTTGAACTTGAGAGAAATTCATAATAAGGTGCATAACCGCTGGCAGGGCCGATTCTGGGCGGGTGCACGGGGTGCACCGCGCCCAGGCGCTGTATTGCTGGGAAAGATGGGGGCGCTTAGAATGCTGCTGGCCGGCACACAGAGCAGGCGCTGCTATCACAAAGATTGATAGCAGCACGCCTTTGCTCATGCCGGGTTCCTTGTACCGGTGCAGTGATCCTCGAAGGAGCCAAATACAGGACACGTGCGGTAACCGCACCTCCGTGGGCGGAGCTCAGCGCGAGGGGTGCATGCTCCGCCCCCCTCAGGCTGTGATTGGTCAGAGCGCCTGGATTCTTAGAAGAAGAATACCCATGCAGTCTGAGCCACCCCCCTCCCTGCAACTAAAAAGTAAGTGAGCAGGGAGGGGGACGAACATCATATATATTTTTTAACGTAAAAAAAAAAAAAAAAATACATCTTTTTGTAAGGGTATCTGTTAGTGACTGTATATGTGTGTCTGTGAGTGTATGTCTGAGAATGTATCTGTGAGTGACTGTATGTCTGAGAATGTATCTGTAAGTGACTGTATATGTGTGTCTGAGTGTGTATATGTCAGTGTGTATCTGTGAGTGACTATATGTGTGTCTGAGTGTATGTCTCAGTGTGTATATGTCAGTGTGTATATGTGAGTGACTGTATATGTGTGTCTGAGTGTGTATATGTGAGTGTGTGTCTGTGAGTGACTGTATATGTGTGTCTGTGAGTTTATGTCTCAGTGTGTATATGTGAGTGTGTGTCTGTGAGTTTATGTCTGAGTGTGTATATGTCAGTGTGTGTGTCTGTGAGTGACTGTATATGTGTGTCTGAGTGTGCATATGTCAGTGTGTATCTGTGAGTGACTATATGTGTGTCTGAGTGTATGTCTCAGTGTGTATATGTCAGTGTGTATATGTGAGTGACTGTATATGTGTGTCTGAGTGTGTATATGTGAGTGTGTATATGTGAGTGTGTGTCTGTGAGTGACTGTATATGTGTGTCTGTGAGTTTATGTCTCAGTGTGTATATGTGAGTGTGTGTCTGTGAGTTTATGTCTGAGTGTGTATATGTCAGTGTGTGTGTCTGTGAGTGACTGTATATGTGTGTCTGAGTGTGCATATGTCAGTGTGTATCTGTGAGTGACTATATGTGTGTCTGAGTGTATGTCTCAGTGTGTATATGTCAGTGTGTATATGTGAGTGACTGTATATGTGTGTCTGAGTGTGTATATGTGAGTGTGTATATGTGAGTGTGTGTCTGTGAGTTTATGTCTGAGTGTGTATATGTCAGTGTGTGTGTCTGTGAGTGACTGTTTATGTGTGTCTGAGTGATTGTGAGTATGTGTCTGTGAGTGACTCTGTGTATGTATGTGTGTTTGTGATTCATTGTGAATGTCTGTGAGTGTGTATATGTCAGTGTGTGTCTGAGTGACTATATATGTGAGTGTGCATCAGTGAGTGACTGTGTATGAGTGCATCTGAGAGTGACTACATATATGCGAGTGTGCGTCTGTGAGTGACTGCGTATATGCAAGTGTGCGTCTGTGAGTGACTGCGTATATGCGAGTGTGTGTCTGTGAGTGACTGCGTACATGCTAGTGTGTGTCTGCGTGACAGCATAAATGCGAGTATGTCCGAGTGACTGAGTACATGTGAGTGTGTGTCTGTGAGTGACTGCGTATATGTGAGTGTGTTTCTGTGAGTGACTGTACATGCGAGTGTGTGTCTGTGAGTGACTGTATATGCGAGTGTGTGTTTTTGAGTAACTGTATATGTAATTGTGTGTGTGTCTGTGTATATGTGATTGTGTGTCTGTGAGTGACGGTGTATATGTGAGTGTGTGTCTGTAAGTGACTGTGTGTGTGTGTCTGTGTGTTTCTGTATGTATACACTCACATAACATGCATTAATACACACTCACTAATAGACACGCACATAACGCTCACCAGAATACCTACATAACATACACAATCACACTAATACACACTCACATAACATGCATTAACACATACTAATACTTTTATTCATATTGAATCCTATGTGGAAATAAAAATAAATATAATATGAGATAGCATTGTTTTTTTTTTTCACACTTGATTAGCACATTACATTACCATTCATTTATATAGTGCCAACAATTTACGTAGTGCTTGGTACAGAGCATAGAGGTGAACTACATACTAAATTAGGCAAACTAGAACAGACTGGTACATGATACCTATGATGCCCTATCTAGAGGATAGCGATTAAATATTTTCTCCATTAGTAATCACAATGGGTTTCTACTGTTCTTTTTTTAAAATAATTTATAATAAGGTTTTTGTACTTTAATTCATAATTCTTGAATACATTTGTAAGGGGGAGGAGTTACATTTATAGCCACGCCCAACATGGGGGCGCTCCCCAAAAATCCTGCACCCAGGCGCTGGTGACCATAGGATCGGCCCTGACCGCTGGTACCCGGTACCTCGCACTTTGTCGAACATATTTCCAGCCCAGCTAAATAATTGTTGGGGCTGTGGGGTAAATAATTGCACTATGCTACATATTTTTGGGCACTATGAGCTAAAACAAAGTTTTGGGGGGATTGATCTTTGAAGCATAGAATTCTGCACTATTGCATTTAAATTGAAACAACATAAAGGCAGAAAACTACCAATTGCTATACATATCCTAGTAGCAGCTAAACATTCCATATCCAGAAAAGATAACAAATATTATGAAAGGTGGACACATGGCTCAAAAGGTTGGAAGTTCTGTGAGCATGACTCAATTGAGTACTGTGATTATTTTGAAGGGGCAAATGCACATGTGGTGGACCCTCTCTCTCTTTTTTTACGTTTTATCTGCTTATTTTTGTGTATTGTGTAAATGTATATTAAATGTCCACTAGGAGCAATTCTGGTGTCTATGCCTGTGCTAGTACTAGAAACCTATAGCGTTTACAGAGAACAATATCACTTATTTGAAGATAAGAGCGATCATGTAAGACCAGGCCCATAAACATGGTGCCTTTATATTTGCCCATTAAAAGTCAATAAAAAGGATTTAATCAAAACCAACAATTACATTTTTGCTTTGCTTCGTTTTATTGGCTTTTATTTATCGAGTCATGTATGCCAGATCCCAAGACCGGTCGTTTTTCTTCTTCGTTTTATTACCAGTTTTCTAGTTACTCATAAAGTTGGTGATTACATTATTACATGTTCAGTATGTTATGATAGTTCACATTTGCATTCTATTTATCAGCTAATCCCTGTCCCAGAATATAAATCCTTTGGAATCTAAACTATGGCTGAAGGAATATAATTTTCCACACAAATAGATAACTGCTATAACATTGACGCAAAGAGTCTGGTAGCATTATGATGATTGGCTGTTGGGAGGAAGAATTCTGTGTCACAGGAGAGTATGTATTTTGTTTACCATATCACTAAGAAATGTCTTAACATGCAATGACTGAGAAATACTGCAGTAAATAAAAACGCGACCCATTATTCACTACATCCAGACCAATAATATGAATTCAGGAAAGTGACATTTAGACGGAAAAATTATTTTAAGTGCTATGCACTCAGTCACAATGCATTTTGATTGAGGCTATTTTTTGCATTCTCAAATATGCATAGTTTTTTTTGCTTGTTTAAGGATATACCGTATTAAAAAGTGATGCTCCACCCTCAGGCTGACTTTTACATATTTTAAAAGTACAGCTGTATACTCAGGACTCTTCACACCCAATGCTACCCCAGTGAAATTTCAAATGACAAGTCCCGCACATGCACGAGCTACATACTGAAGTTGCATGCAGAACAGAGCATGCACATGCATAGTGTATCATATGCCCCCCTACATAGAGCATCTGTCATTACTCATATGCACAGTGGCCATTTCAATTAATTTTTACTACAGCTCTCTGTATTGGACATGAGAAATTATTGGTGATGGCAGAGTGCATGAAACAGAACTTTATGAAAAATATTTAGTTCAAAACATTTCATAGCACTTTATACATTTTTGTATATTATTGTTTTTAATGTTTGCAACTAGCTCATATGCAGATAGCAATTTAATCAATGTGTAAGTGAACACAACGGGGGGGCTGTGATGGAACCTTCCATCACTTGGGCTCCTGGAGGGGACTGGAACCTTCCATCACTTGGGCTCCTGGAGGGGACTGAGGGACAGTCTCCTCCCCACAGTTTATGGTCCTGGCCTGGGAAATGGTACAATATGCCACCAGCGCGGGTTGCTAAAAACATATCCCTGGTGTGCGAAGAGCATGTTTCTGAGGTCCAATACCATATTGTGTAAAGACTTTACATATTTTGTAACTTTTGGCCCCTGAGCTGTATTACTGACTTGGCCTTGGTACACTGTTATTTTGGCCTGTTGGTGTATTCTTTGTTCCTCTCTGAAAGTGTCTTGTCCCTGTGTTGTACGGCTTGTTCCCTGCTGGTCAGAGTCATGGCAGGCACCACACAGGTGGACAGGGCATAAGTAAATCCGGGGGAAAGGACCAAGTATGTTCATGGTTTGAATACTTGCACCAACATTCCATTGTCCTTAGTTCCAACCTCCCCATTGTATTTTAATATGTTAATGCGATTAGAGCTGTATTTAAAGACAAACTGGAAAAATTTTCAATTTAGATATTAGAACTTATTTTTTGCAGTTCCCTTGTCATTTGCCTATGTTTTGGGGTTTTTTATTCACAAAAAGCAGACATTTAGAGCTGAGAAGGAAAAATTATATTGTCTATCTTTCCAAATCAGCTATTAAAGCTTGATTTTGCCGTTAATTTGTCAGTTCATCACCGTTAACTTTTTAATGAGTAGACCCTTTGGTGATCGGTATATAGTATAGCTTAGAATAATTAACATAATTTAACTATTTATTATTCAAGTTAATATTCCAAAAATAGGTTTAGATTTGAAAAAAACATGTTTATAACCTTGTTACAGACATTAATCTTAAATGTCCACATATTGTATATGACTGTTATTTTAAAACAATCACAGCCTATTCCCAGAAGTGCTGATTCTCAGTTCCAGTATAGATATCATTGTCCCATGCTCTTAAATCAAGTAATGATTACCTTTCTGTGGAATGTGTAAATCACAGTCTTTAACATAAACTACAGCTTGCTGTGAATCACAGAATCACGTCCATATAAAGTCTGTTTATTACTCCTGTTCCAACATATCGTTCCTTTAAATTGAGGAAAATACAGAGGATCATCCTGGCAAAAATCCACCATAAAACTTTGTCTTTATGTGTAATATATAGGACAGAACAAGGCAAGAGTTGGTGTCTAAACATTATTATCCTGTTATATATGTAAAGATAGCTTAGTTTTATGAAGACTTATTTTCCATGAACTTGTTTTTTCTACAGAGTAGCTGCACATTGTCATTGGAAATCTGTATTGTTTTGTATTATTTTTTTCCTTTTGTCACTCACTATAGAATATGTATTGTTTGTTTTTAGTATTGTGCAAATGGCTCCATTTAATGAATGTTAAATAATATTGCCATGGAATATAAAAGAAAAATGTATCTTCATGTATACAATATAGTGCTGGATATGTTGGAACAACAGTTTGCTGACTTGACCGGAAGGTGTAGAGATGTCAAACAATACAACATTACAAACCTGCACTGTCCATACTGTATAGGTTTGTCTGTTACCCAGAAATAATATTGTATGTATGAGGTATTGCGAGCGTCTAGTAATATGAATGTGTTCTTTTCTTCAATACATTGGGCTGTGTTATGACACATGCACAATAACATTCTATTACTTCTGTACAATAAAAAAGAAAACAAAGGATCTTTGCCACTGATGACAAAATATTGTGCACAGTACAGTGCATGACTTTATATATAGGATGGTGTGTATGTAAGAAATACTATAAATCAAAGCAACAAATAGAAGGAATGTGCTAATCCAGTAGTACTGATAAAGCTACTATATTAGCTATAGTGTAAATACATTCTCAAACTGCCACACCCTTTCATTATAGTTCAATTATTACACCACCGTTTGGGGTCACTTATAAATTTCCTTGTTTTTTGACAAAAGGCAGATTTTTAATGGAATATCTACATATGTGTACAGATGCCCATTATCAGCAGCCATCACTCCTGTGTTCCAATGGCACATTCTGTTAGCTAATCCAAGTTTATCATTTTAACTCCTTAAGGACAGACCCTTTGAAACATTTTTGCTCATTCTGGACAAAGGTTTTTTTAACATTTCTGTGCTGTTTGTGTTTAGCTATAATTTTCTTATTTGTCATTTGCTGTATCCACACAAAATATATATTGTATTTATCTTTAGATCCCATCATTTTGATCATATCCTATAATATACTATAATTAAAAAAAAATGTTGGAAAAAACACAAATTTTCCGAATTTTATTTGAAAAATATTTTACTCATCTGCAAAAGCTAATAAAAAAAACTGCTAAGTAGATTCTACTATAGGTTTGTTGGGTTGTTTGGGGGTTAAAAACCACATTTGGGAGTTGCAGTTTTTGGTTTTCCAACTTGGAATTTTGACATGCAGACAACCTGTGCCCATGCGTAGACACCCTAGGCTATTTTAAATAATGGTATTTTAACACTTTCCATGCACTAATGCTACCACCAGCCTTTGTCAAAGTTTGTGGTAGTAATTTTTTGGTGGGTTTTTTTTCACATACATTGTACTTCAGACATGAATTCACAGATTTTGGTATGTGTCACTGCCAAATAACACCCCAATATGTATTCAGCAACATCTCCTGAGTACAGGGATACCACCCATGCATAGGTTTGTCACCTTGTTTAGGGGTTAAAAGGCCACATCTGAGAGGTGCGCTTTTTGGTTTTCCAACTTGGAATTTTGACATGTAGACAACCTGTGCCCATGTCCTATTTGGGACATTTTTGAAGCCAGCCAGTGTATTTTACCCACATCAGACCATATATTTTTTAAAGGTAGACTCCCTAGGCTATTCCAAATGGTGGTATTTTAACACTTTCCATGCACTAATTCTACCACCAGCCTTTGTAAAAGTTTGTGATACTAATTTGTGGGTGGTTTTTTTTCGCAATTACATTGTAATTCACAGATTTTGGTATGTGTCACTGCCAAACAACACCCCAATATGTGTTCAACAATATCTCCTGAGTACAGGGATATCACCCATGCATAGGTTTGCAGGGTTGTTTGGGGGATAAAAAGCAGTGGCGGATCTTCCATTGGTGCTAGGTGTGCACCGCACACCTATGGATTTGAGTCCGGGGACACGGAGCAGCAGCTACTCGGTAAGTGATGGGGAAGGGGGAAGGAAGGTGGTTGAAAACGAGCACTGGCATGGCACAATATTACTAGTATGTGACTGGCACAATATTTCTGGTGTCTGACTGGCACAATATTACTGGTATCTGACTGGAACAATATTACTGGGCTCTGACTGGCACAATATTACTGGGCTCTGAATGACATAATATTCCTGGTATCTGACAGGCACAATATTACTGGGCTCTGAGTGGCACAATATTACTGGGCTTTGACTGGCACAATATTACTGGTATCTGACTGGCACAATATTACTGGCCTCTGAATGGCACAATATTCCTGGTATCTGACTGGCACAATATTACTGGGCTCTGAGTGGGACAATATTCCTGGTATCTGACTGGCACAATATTACTGGGCTTGAGTGGGACAATACTACTGGGCTCTGAATGGCACAATATTCCTGGTATCTGAATGGCACAATATTAATGGGCTCTGACTGGCACAATATTACTGGGCTCTGAATGGCACAATATTCCTGGTATCTGACTGGCACAATATTACTGGGCTCTGACTGGCACAATATTACTGGGCTCTGACTGGCACAATATTACTGGCCTCTGAATGGCACAATATTACTGGTATCTGACTGGCACAATATTACTGGGCTCTGAGTGGGACAATATTCCTGGTATCTGACTGGCACAATATTACTGGTATCTGACTGGCACAATATTACTGGTATCTATAATTGTACAATTGTCACCTCGTGGGGCTCCTGTGTGTTGCATAATTAATGGCGGTCCCATGTGTGCATAATTATGGGGCGCTTGTGTGTGGCATATTTATTGGGCCCCATGTGTGGCATAATTAAGCGACTCTTTTGTGTGGCGTAATTAAGGGACTCTTTTGTGTGGCATAATTATGGGGCACCTGTGTGTGTGTGGCATAATTATGGGGCACCTGTGTGTGTGGCATAATTAATTGGGCAGAGGTGAGGCATAAATAGTGGGGCTCTGGTGTGGCATAATTTATGGGGCTCTGGTGTTGCATAGTTAATAGGCCATCTAACTGGCATTACTAAGGAATCTGTTTGGCATTCTATTGGAGGAAATCCAGGGGGGTGACACCATAAGTTTCCGCACCTGGTGACCCCAACCCTAGTGACGCCCCTGGATATGAGTATAAACAAACAAAAAAAAAAAATCACTATTTCACTTACCTCACGGTTTTTCTCACTTTACTTATTTGCTATATATGTGTCATTTTATTAATTACTAATAAAAGTTATGTCTTATTCATCCAGATTCCAGATACATGTACATATATTTCTTGCCTAGTTTTAGGGTTAACCCCTAGTGGAAGTTTCTCTACTTTGTGTTAAAGCTATATTAGAGATGCTTTATTTACATTGTTATTGTTTTTAAGTAGCAGCACACCTGTTTCTCTTAACCAGGATACGCCCCTGATAAAAAGCCACATTTGGGAGGGACGCATTTCCAACTTGGAATTTTGACCTATAGTTAGCCTGCGCCCATGTTCCATTTGGGACATTTTTGAAGCTGGCCAGTGCATGTTTAAATAAAAACCTAGCAAGCACTGCTGTATGTAGAGCGGTATAATCCAGACACAAGGTTTATGTAAAAGTTTTATGGAAACTTTACATGATTTTCCAGAAGCACCATCTGTCACTGCTGGCTGGTCTTTGTTTGAATTATTTATGACAACAATTTTCAGATTTATCAATTTGACCTTTGGATAGACTCCTAAAACAGCGACCAACTATATAAATTTTTAGTACAGCATATTAAGATGTGAGGATTGATATTACAATTCTACTGAGTGTCCCTGAGGCTGCCAGTAATTCCTGTCACATAATATATCAGAAATAGTTTGAAAAAGGAATCTAAAAACATGTTATCACACACAAAACGACATTTGAGCGGTATATTTTTTCAATGCTTGTAGGTCACATGATGGCATCCTTTTATTTATATATATCAATAGGCATGTATAATTGCACATCAAAGTGAACTAATGTACTATATACATTAGAAACAATAAAGGAACCAGATGTTTATGTCCATCATAAAAGAAAATAATAATAATAATGAAATATAACTTGTGCAACTGTATCGTTGAGTAGAAAAAACATGAAAATGCCTTAACCCAGGGAAAGTATTTGTTACAAATAATGAAAAATCTATTTGTCATTTGATTTTAGTGAAGTTATCAGAGGCTAAGTGGGTTTGAGTTTTCCTTGAGGAAATTTATAGCTAAGTGTATTTTCCAAACAGCTGGGATTTTCTGTTACACAGAGTGATAGATTTTCTAAACAAATGAGAACAATAACAAATGATACAGAAAGTTACCATAGTAATACTAAAGCATCATCGTTACATATTTTATGTTTATTTGTACTGAATTATAATAGGCAATGTGTGTTATAAAATGATGACATTTTCCATATTGTAAAAAAGAGATGGCCAAGTGTAAAAGAAATCAAAACATGTGGAAATATATTAGACATTAATTAATTTATCCTAAAATAGAGAGTAAATTACAGAGGATCTTAGTTTAAATAATGTCATTTCATAACTTTCAGATGTACACTATAAAATATTTATAATGCTTGGACCACAAGGTGAAGAGAACATTGAAAGGGACCAACTGTGGCATAGTCTGCTCAGCCTTGCTGATAGTGAGGCTGGACAAGCTCTTGGAGAGCCAAGGACGACGAAGGAAAGACTAGACAGTGCTTTGTGTTCCTTAACTTTAGTTTAGACAAACATATATGTACAAAGATAAAAGCATTAGTCTCTACAATCTAATTGGTTATTCTCGTTCACAGAAAGGCGTGTTCAGTAGGAAAATGCGCTTAGACGTAAAATGCAAAATACAGTTACAAAAGTCGTTCTTATTGAAAAGTACAGACCTTTCAGAGGAAACTTGTTGATGTTCCAAAAACCTCTGTTCTGGCCTTGGAATAGTGAGATAAGACCATTCTCATAACAATTACACCTCTGGCGGGATTTGGTTTCCAGAAGCTGTTACAGACAACAACTTACTATACAAACTGTTGGCTTTTAACCCTTGCATTGACCTAGAAAACAAGTTAGACAAGATGAAAGGATACTTGTACCAGCAGTGATCTAGCATTGTGGAGTACTGTCTTTGCTATCACTCAACTATATTTTGAAAATGGGATAGAGAGTCTCTTAGGAGACTGATCTTTAATGTGTATATTTTTACCGAGGTCTTTTCGCACACTTAAACAGGGACAAAATCCTAAAATAAGTTTTAAACAGGCACAGGGACTCATTTGCAAAAAAAAACCACTATAAAAAGCTGAAAAATATATATAAGAAAAAAGACAATAATGCCTCACAGGGAAAACTCTCAATCTTCTTCAGAAAGTGTACCTACAGCTGTTTTGAAGACGTAACAGGCCTTGTTTGCCAGATTCAAACTGCTTTTTAAACAGTTATCTGCTATCTCAGGAGGAGATGAGAACAATCCAATGTTAATTGCCCAGATTGTAGATCTCCAGTTGATGAGCAAAGTGCTCTACACTCTTGACTACATATTTCAATATAGGAAATACATCTCATTATGGTCAAAAACAACTTGAAATAAATTCCTCCTAACTGAAACTTCTTGTGGAATAAAGATATAAGCAAAAGTCTGTAAATCACAATTCGCAGGTTAGCACAATAATTATTGGCAGACATTTCTCTTGATAAAACATGAAGTTTATCTATGTTTAATTTAAGATTTCCTCCAATACCATGCCAAACAGATTCCTTAGTAATGCCAGTCAGATGGCCCATTAAATATACAATACGGAAGCCCCATAAATTATGCAACATACAGGAGCCCCACAAATGATGCCGCATACAGGAGGTCATTAACGATGCCACACACAGGAGCCACATAACTATGCTACACACAAGAGCCCCATAAATTATGCCACATACAGAAGCCCCACTTAATATGCCACCTGCAGGAGCCCCATTAATATGCGAGTATTATTTTGCCATTAATATGCCAGCATTATATTTTGTCTATAATATGCCAGTATTACTTTGGCATTAATATGCCAGTATTATTTTACCATTAATATGCCAGTATTATTTTGCCATTAATAAGCCACAGTCAATTTGCACATTAATATGCCACCTTACTCCCCCTTCCCCAGTACTCACCTCCTGGCTGCTCCATGTCCAAGGTCATCTCCTCCATGCAGTCTTCCCTCCTGCATGGAGGAGGGAAATACAGACCCGTGTATAATGATTTTTTTTGTACTTTTTCGTTTTTTTTCTTTTGGCAGCCAAATCCAGCGGATGCGGATGCCAAAAAATATAAAGTTCAGCAACATGATGCGCTACGAGGAGGATGTCGGCAGAACAGTTGTCACCCTCGCTGGTGCACTCCGCGCGCCCCCCCCCCCCCCCCACACCCTTGTGACGCCACTGCAACAAACGTAGAAGCAAAGGTGAAAGCTTCGTTGCCCGACCATACCAGTTTATCCTCTGGCTGGCAACTGCCATGCTTTTATGGGAAGCAGGCAGCCCGATCTGGTCTGGGCTACAGGATCAGCAGAGGGGACCTTAACCCATGATCCCATGATAAAACAGGGGTCTCTTTTTGCTAGACCCCCGCACAATGCAGACCCATATCAGAATAGCGGGATGAGCCCTCACTCTGCTTGTCTGTGCGTGCCAACTTCCAGACTGACTGTGTCTCATTTATTCACATGTCAGGTTTACTTAGGAGAAGGAGGACATGTTTTTAACCCTTGCTTCCTTCTTGATATGCAAATGACACATTTGCCATTGACAATAGTCAATTTGTATATGAAGTCACATGCTGATGTCATAAACACAAGACACACAGATATATGTAAAACACATTTCTCTATATAAATGCATAGATTATTTCTCATGATTTTTTATTCTCTTCATTTTCAGAATAAACAGTGTTTAGGTGACAGACTTTTAATACAATCTTCAATATTCTGAAGATTGCTTTTTTCACATACATTTTTTCTTTACTAGAAAATGAGTCTGTGCGTAATGTCACTGGAGCATGAATATCTCAGTACGATATAATAAAAGATGTATATTAAGATTTGTGTATGATACTGTAGCTACCACTTCCCTTTTATTGTGTGGGTTAAATCTTCCAGACAGCGGAGTGTATCCAATAGGTAATAAAACTGCCACATTGATCCATATTGTATGATTTTTGTTTAAGCTCAGTATACAGTTGTTGCCCATCAAAAAATGTCAAATCGATGTGCAGTATTATTTTATTACTGTTTGTAGAATGCATATTATGGATTGATTTATGCAGTATGGACTTTAACTGTAATGATCCAGAAGGTGCTGTTCTACCTATATTGCTGAGTATAACATTTGAAATATAGGATTACGATTATCATGCCGACCAGTTTTTAGCACACACCCTGACCATATTTACATTTTTAGTAATTTCATATGTTGCTTGGCTTATCTGGGTCAGAGAATTATTTATAATACAAGAGAATGGGGAGCAGAACCCTAAAACAATGCTGAAGTGACCAAAATATATACACATCACATAGAAATATTAGTGCACAAACATAAAGTTTGGAGTACTAGACTCTGTTTTGGGCTAACCATATAATGTGACTAAATCTCAATTTTTTTTAGTGCTTAGTTCCTTTTAAATCTTTATTTTCACAATTATATAGCCATTAGGCAACTTTCAGAGCATAATAGAATTTTTTTTAAAAATCCATGTTTTATCACATAGTTCAGTCTTAATGGGCCCTTAAACTTTAATTTTCCCTTGTGCTTCTAATACAGAAGTAAAATACATATCATCCAAGGTGTTATGCATTTAGTTCACTTAATTTCAAAAAGTTGTGTGAGTTCTGGTAATTTTCCGGGTTATTTAAAAATATGTATACAGATACATGATGCAAAGAATATATAAAGTGACAGGCGCTTATATTGAAAATTATGCAAAAAAAACGTGCAGCAAAACTCTAGTGCAGTTCCCCCAAGAGGGCACAAGATACAGTAATAAAATTAAAGAAGTGTTGCGCAGAAAAAAAAATATATAAAAGCCAGCAATGGACATGTCTACTAGAAAAACAAGCACCCCTGAAACATGTTTTGAGCAGACTTCATGACAGTGTTGCATTATAAACTTACATCATAAATACTTAAGTGTATCTCTTGGATAACGAAAGGAGAAGCTGTTTCTATCGAGGAGTCACACCTAAGAGTGATAGGACTTTTAGTCCACAAAGCGCAATAGCGCAACTCAGAGCCAGTACATAAGGCTCTGCACTTCGTGAGTGAATTTCTTTTGGGGGAATTATACCCAAATTCACACAGTATAATACCACACATTGTATATATTTGTTTTTTTCTTTTCATATTATTTGTGAAAGAAAAGCACTACGAGATTCATCTCACCTGGAAGCAATTGCCTTTTATTCATTTTTTTTGATAAGTATTGTTCAATATTTTTATTTCACATTTGTTCACTTAATACTTTTATTTTATTTTTTTCTGCGCAACACTTCTTTTTTTTTATTTTTAGATACATGATGCAAGTAAGAGATAACGTCTATCTCTACACTAGACAAAAAGCATCACTGTGAATATGGCAAAATAAGTAGTCAATTCGATAAAAGGACTGAGGGAGGGTGGAATAAAAAAATGAAATCCCTTTCCCTTTCAGATGGGCCACTCTCCAGCAGTCCACAAAAGTTTATAATGCAACACTGTCATGGAGTCTGCTCAAAACATGTTTCAGGGGTGCTTGTTTTTCTAGTAGAAATGTCCATTGCTGGCTCAAGCAGATTCTCTACTATCTACTAGTACAGGGGTGTCCAAGTTTATTCTGCAAATGGCCACTTCGCTAGAAATGTATGCGTGCGTGGGCCGCATTCATTTTTCATTCATTCAGAGAATAATATATATAATTATATACATGTGTATGTATATATATATATATATATATATATATATTTTACACTAATGTATAGTGGTCACATTAACTACAAACACACACATGCATACACAGTCACACTTACCCCCCCTTCCCACACACACAGTCACAATTACCCCACATACACATACACATTTATACACACACACACTCACATACATACATACACTTACCGCACACCCACTTAACATGCACTCACATAGATACACATTTATACACATACTCGCATACATACACTTACCCCACTCACACACATTTATACACACACACACTCACATACATACACTTACCCCACACACTAATACACATTTATGCACACACACACACTCACATACATACATACATACATACACTTAACCCACACACACACATTGATACGCACACTCACATACATACATACACTTGCCCCCACACACATACACATTTATACAGACACTCACAAACATACATACACTTAACCCCCACACACATCCACATTTATACACACACTCACATACATACACTTACCCCACTCACACACATACACATTTATACACACACTCACATACATACACTTACCCCACTCACACACATACACATTTATACACACACACTCACATACATACACTTACCCCACACCCACTTAACATGCACTCACATAGATACACATTTATACACATACTCGCATACATACACTTACCCCACTCACACACATTTATACACACACACACTCACATACATACACTTACCCCACACACTAATACACATTTATGCACACACACACACACTCACATACATACATACATACATACATACACTTAACCCACACACACACATTGATACGCACACTCACATACATACATACACTTGCCCCCACACACATACACATTTATACAGACACTCACAAACATACATACACTTAACCCCCACACACATCCACATTTATACACACACTCACATACATACACTTACCCCACTCACACACATACACATTTATACACACACTCACATACATACACTTACCCCACTCACACACATACACATTTATACACACACACTCACATACATACACTTACCCCCCACACACACTCACATACATACACTTACTCCACACACTAATACACATTTATACACACTCACATACATACATACATACACTTAACCCCCACACACACTTACCCCACACACTAATACACATTTATACACACTCATATACATACATACATACACTTAACCCACACACACATTGGTACACACACTCACATACATACATACATACACTTACCCCACACACTAATACACATTTATACACACACACTCACATACATACATACACTTAACCCACACACACATTGATACACACACTCACATACATACATACACTTAACCCACACACACATTGATACACACACTCACATACATACATACACTTAACCCACACACACATTGATACACACACTCACATACATACATACACTTAACCCACACACACATTGATACACACACTCACATACATACATACACTTAACCCACACACACATTGATACACACACTCAAATACATACATACATACATACACTTACCCCACACACGTGGCTGTGGACTCCCGGTGCGCTTCTTCCCTCCCTCTGACCCTTGCGCATGACCTCACTTCAACTTCGTTCCCCGACACAGCTTCTCGTGCGGTGAGCAGTTCGAGGTGCGGCTACCGGAGCAGAGCTCAGGCGGGCCGCACCTCGATGCCGCACGGCCGCACGTTGGACGCCTCTGTACTAGTAGATTCTCTACTATCACCAATATGCCTTCTGAGAAATTGTGAATGAATTTAAGGTTTTTATAATGCATGTTAAGTGATTTACATTAAGGACAAATATTGAAGCAAATGCATACTTTGTATGTCAAATACTTCCCTCCACATCAGTATAACACTCACTAAGCATGAATGGCACTCTTTTAGAAAAAACAATAGCAACACCCTTAGATTCCAATGTAATCGAGTAATAGCTATCCCTTCATTTTAGCGCATCACTGCCTTTCAAGTTTTGATCTATGAATCCTTTTAAGAATCCTAGTCCTTTTTTCTGGTATATTAAGCCCTTTAACATTCTGAGTGACTATCTACAAGAACTTATTAGTAGTGTTGAGCGAACCCGAACCACACTGTTCGGGTTCGTACCGAACATTACGGTGTTAGGACCCCGGACCCGAACACGAACATTTCACTGTATGTCCGTGTTGGAGTTTGGGGTTCGGCTATAAACTGAAAGTCTATAAAGCGTAAGACATTCAGTTTATAGACTTTCGGTTTATAGAATACATTACATGTATTGTATAAACCGAAAGTCTATAAACCGAAAGACATTCGGTTTATAGACTTTCTTTTTATAGAATACATGTAATGCTATTGCTATTCTAAAAAAAGAAGATCTATAAACAGAATGTCTTTCGGTTTATAGACTTTCGGCTTATAGAATACATGTAATACTATTGGCTTTCTATAAACCGAACTAGAGGCCCCATTCATAAGAAATTCTTATGAATGGGGACTCTAGTTCGGTTTATAGACTTTCGGCTTATAGAATACATGTAATACTATTGGTTTTCTATCAACCGAACTAGAGTCCCCATTCATAAGAATTTCTTATGAATGGGGAGTCCCCATTCATAAGAAATTCGTATAAATGGGGACTCTAGCTCCGTTTATAGAAAGCCAATAGTATTACATGTATTCTATAAGCCGAAAGTCTATAAACCGAACGACGTTCGGTTTATAGACTTTCGGTTTATAGAATACATGTAATTCTATTGGCTTTCTATAAACCGAAAGTCTATAAACCGAACGTCGTTCGGTTTATAGACTATCGGCTTATAGAATACATGTAATTCTATTGTCTTTCTATAAACCGAAATAGAGTCCCCATTCATAAGAAATTCTTATGAATTGGGACTCTATTTCGGTTTATAGAAAGCCAATAGTATTACATGTATTCCATAAGCCGAAAGTCGGGTCCCCATTGACTTCAATGGGGTTCGGGGTCAAGTTCGACCCCGAACCCAGACTTTTTTCCGAAGTTCGACCAAACCCGCTGAACCCGAACATCCAGGTGTCCGCTCCACACTACTTATTAGGCATATTGACCAGGCAGAAGAATGATGAAAGAGAGGAGGAAGGGACAAGAGTGGAGAAGAAGGAAACAAAACAACAACAAAAAACTCCACACATACACGACAAGACAAATACAAACTATACAAGCATGCACCTAAAAGAGAATGGAAACAGAACCAATATCCAGATTACTATGGGGTAGTATCTCCTCACCCACAAAGGATGGATAAGACAACGAACCACGCTACTGCACCTAACAAGCTCTATTATCTTTCAACAATCGGAATATCCCTAAGAGGAGAAGCAGGGTTAAAGAGGGAAGATGAGGAGCACCAGGAGCGAAAGGTAAACCCTCCCCCCCCCCACCTCTTCAATCTAATATAGTAATATAAAGTATTGTTCCGACCCAATGATTTTACTCAACATAATGTAAATTCAAGGAAAAAAGACATTACACATGCAATTATCCAAATCTCCCAATTAAACATCTCTAATAACCCATCCCTCTCCATCCTCCCCAGCTTATTACTCATTATTTCTTAATAATATATTTAAGAAGTCTTCTGATTCATATCCCATGGTGCTATGTTATGCAAACAAGAAATAAAAGGGGGCCAAATGAGTGAAGCAGCAGGGGGTTAAACTAGCACACAAACAAGTCAGAGTGCAGAGAAGAAAAGGAGTAAACCCTGTGCAAGGATAAATGAATAAAGTTTCAATTTGTGCTATGTGACAAAGGAAACAAAATACTTACATAAATAAAGTGTAAATTAAATATAATAAATGCTGGAGATGCTGAAAAATAAAATATAAAACAACCAATAGTGTAGTAACTATTTAAAAAAAATTGGAAAATAATGCGTAAAATAAACTCACAAGGAAGCCTCCATTAGAATGAATGTAACAAAATAAGCACCATAAAAGGAAACTACATGCATCAAAGTAGATTCCCAAATATTTAATGATGATAATACAGACTCCAAATAAACAGGTAGAAAACGTCTGAAGGTGATCCGGAAATAAATCTCTATATTTTATACCCATAATATTCATGTTATGATTTGCTACAAATTATTTCCCTAAACCTAGATTCATTATGCTCTCAGATTCTCTGTCCACTCTCTAAACCCTATCTTCCTTTTACCATACCTCCCTTTTAGTTCACCTAATCTCCCCTAAAGCATGACTCATATTTTAACTCACTCTCATATCACTTGAGCTATTGATTTTATTTCAACATCAATATTCATAGGCATACTACCAATTGTTGTGTCAATATTTGGGTGCATTGGAGGATAATCCAATAAAGTGAGAGGAAGATGTTAATCATGTCTTCAGGATTTAAGAAGCTTGTTCAACGCGTCACTGACATTATGGTATTTCACGTATATGAGATATATTTGATTTATTTAAACAAGTCTTTGTATCTTTTAGCTGAAGATCCTCACAGACTGTTTTAAAATCAAAAGTTCATCCTACCTCTCCCCCCCCAAAAAAAAAAACACACTCAACTATTCCAAAAACGTATATATTTCCTACCCTCCCTCTCCATCCCCCTCTCCACATCCGAATCTATAATAAAATCACCCTAACATTGTTTGCCATACACATTCTAAACGTACAAGGACAACAAAAAATCAGCCTCAACTTTTTATCCTTCATAAATTCAATTTAATAACAGTTAACCCATATTAACATAAAGTTCCCCTTGTCTATGTGACATGGTAACAGTTTTTTTTCTTTTTAATCCTTCAGTGTCTTACAAAAACTATCCTCCTTCTATGAGTGCGTTATCCATCCCTTCAAAGCCTAATATTTGGTGCATTTTTAACTGTTCAATAGCAGTCAAAAACATACCTAAGAAAAGTTCACACTGAAAATTTACAAATTTGAGCACATATAGTTATAGATCATACCCGATCATACCCCTTCATTCTTTCCTAATGCTGGTCCATTTTTAATTCTGAAATAAGGGTGGCAGATAGAGTTGGCCAGCTCCCTCTATCTTTTATAATACTGTCCCGTTTATAATTTTGAACAAAGAAACCAATAAAGTTGGCCATCATTACCAGATATTACCCTTTATCTATCTGGTAACTTTTTTCACAGTTTCACAGTTTCAGTCCTCCCTGTTTGAACAGAATCAATTATCTCTCCCCGCATTATATTTGGAATACTTCAGCCCACTCAAATAGAAGTCAGGTTAGCCCCGAAAGAAAAGGTTCACACTGAAAGTGCAAATCCCGCTTTATTACAGATAATTCTCCTTCCATATTACTAGCCAGCTTAAATATCATGGCATGGTACGGAAGCACTCATAATTTTCAGCAATGCTCCTTATATCTTCCAGGGTTTTGATCCCCTTCATTTTTGTGTTTTGAGGGACACAGGGAATCAGTGATTTCACCAGTAGAAGGACTGCTCGACTGGTAGCTGCAAGGTCTTCAGGAATTTCTCCCTGGTACCTTATAGAGACCTGTGTATCCCCCTTCCTTGCTGACAAACAGGAAAGATCACCAGTATGGTATTTGTGCTGTTTTCACTTCTTCTATTCAAAGCACGTCTTTAGTTCTTAGCTTTTTCCGTACCCTATTAAATTCAATGTGGGTCTCTGTTAGAACTCCATATAAGTCATTAAACAGTTTGTAGCTTGATACGTAAATCTTCCTTTCAGTGATTCTACATATCTTTATGTCTGTTATTATCTTCGTCCTCCACATCTTTCTGCATGGCACCCAACATTGTAGCGGGTTCACCCAATTGCACTTCCATGTCTAAGATAGAGGTACGTAGCTGTGCATTTTCCTCTTCAAGGTATACGTACTGTGATTTTTTTTTTAACTTTATTTTTTTTTCTGCAGCCGCATCCAGCGGATGCCGGCCTCCGAGAGGAGAGCCGGTGTTCTGACAAATTCCTCAAGCAAATTCTACTGGAAAGGTGCAGTAGAATTTGCTCATGGCCCACCACAGAGCATGCGCACACAGTTACCGCTGTCAGTCAACCTTAACTTTGGCAGAAGTGCACCTGCGCAAGGGTCACACACCACCTCACGCCCCCTCTGGATCAGCTGCGGTGACAGGTAACTATAAGCGTATTACTGATTATTGTCATTTACTAGTGTAGCAAGCAATTGGTAAAACTTCTATCAGTGACATGTTACGCTAGTAAGACACACACTGGGTACAGAGGGGGAAACACGGGAGCCTAAGGTGCAGATCACAACTCCCATCAAGAAGTCCCCCTCTGTCCCCTTGTGTGTCTTCAACTTACTACCGTAGCATGTAACTGATAGAAGTTTTACCAATTGCTTGATACGCTAGTAAATGACAATAATCACCAAGACGCTTATACTTACCTGTCACCGCAGCTGATCCAGAGGGGGCGTGAGGTGGTGCTTGTCCCTCGCGCAGGCGCACTCCTGCCAAAGTTACGGCTGATTGACAGCGTTAACTGTGTGCGCACAAGCCTGTGTGCGCCTGTGCAGTAGAATATTCTCGAGGAATTTGATAGAACACCGGATGCTGTCTAAGTCTTAGACAACATCGGGCTCTCCTCTCAGGGCCTGGTGTCCGGCATTTGCTGGATGCTTCACAGCACAACTCCCATTATCCAGCGGAGCACCAGTGTGCTGCGGCAGACTTGTTGCGGAGCATTGGCCTAAAACACTAAATCACTGATGCCTTAGAGGGGCAAGTAATACCAGAAAGTATAACTTTACTGAGAGGGTAGTGGATGCATGGAAAAGCTTTGCATCATAAGTGGTAGAGGATAATAAAACGAAGAGTTTGAGTAAGCATGCATGGGATGGGCATAAGGCCTACATATATGATAAGGCCAGGAACTGTATTAGATCATCGAGGCATGGACTCCACTGGACCTCTGAAGGTGTGCTGTGGTATCTGGCACCAAGACGTTAGCAGCAGATCCTTTTAGTCCTGTAAGTTGCGAGGTGGGGCCTCCAAGGATTGTTGTGTTCCTCAAACCATTCCTGAACCATTTTTGTTTGTAGAAGGGTGCATTATCCTACTGAAAGGGGCCAATACCATATGCCATATCCCCCTATAAAACAGCTCATTTATCATAAACATGAGACAGGACATACTTGAAAACAAGAGAAATCTCAATGTATTCTTCCTGGTAAAACGCTTTATAAATAATAAATAAATACTAAATAAAAAATAAATAAATACTATAGACCATTTACCTAACCTAACTTATAGATCATTTTATTTACTTTATTCATACTCTACAGTCACAGTCTAAACATGCTTATATGACAGAGTTCCTTTAACTATCCAAATCTATTAGTTTGTGAAAGTTTTGTTACTTCATGTAGTCAATCCTATTTTTTAATTCACAACCTTTACAGTAATTTGTAACTTAGTACTTTACTAGTATAGTTTCAAAAAACGTATCCACTTTACTGTGTAAATAAAAGTGTAGTAATATCACTACAGACAGTGGCGCAGTGAGACAAACTAACACTGTGGAAATTATGGTAGGGTCTGCTTTTTAAAGTTATAAAGTAATATTGGGAAATCAGTTTATGCAATTACCACTACAGGGTCAGATAGAAGCGGTAGTACATTAGATTGACTGGGCTTCAAGTTGGTTTTCAAAAGGAACCTAAATTAATATAAATATGTGAATGTGCTAGTTGTTCATTTTATTTACCACCAGATGGTGATCTAAGACAAGTTCTAAATGATTATTTCTTGGAAAACATTTGCCTCTTTGAGCAGTTTGTACCTTATTAGGCCACATTTTGTCACGTATGTGTAATACTTTTCATAATTACCAGAACTATTTTGGAATAAATAAAAAGCATAAATATTATGTGCTGAAATAATTAGTTACATATTATGCATTAAATGATCAGCGCACTCCCAAAACAGGTTTGATCATAAAGATTCTCAAAACTACATAAAAACAGTGAAAAAGTAGGACATTAGTTACACCATATGTCCATATTACGCTTAGCCCACCATTGCGTCAAAGTTCTTCAATATTTGAGCTGACCCCTGTAGATATTTAGTCTTTTCAGCCTGCAACAATTAATATCTATGCTGGTTTAGGGGTTTTATTATACATACATTTTTATATATTGCTTGGAGTACTTGAAGACCTGACAAGGCTTCTGGGTTGAGCACCCCACCCATCACAAGTGCTCCATAAATAGGGTCCACATTGATTTAAAAATTGGAAGAGTGTCTCAGTTTGTGTGAAATAGCAGGGCCTTTGCTCCCTTGTAAGTAACGCATTTGAAGATTAAACTCTGTTATTTACTTGGAAAACAGATTATATAGAATATCTTGGAATTAAGATATCCTTTAGCCTCCAACAAACGATACAAAATAATTATCAATCATTATTGAGAGAGTGTTTATCTAAAATAAATGACTGGAATTCAGTGATCATCTCATGGCTAGGCAGGATAAATGCTATTAATTATTATATTCTTCCCAGAGTATACTTCTTTCTGAGATCAATCTCTTTAAGACTGGATAATATGCTACTAAAGTTATTTCAGAATATATTTGTTAGATTTATTTGGAGTGGTAAGCATTCAAGAGTTGCCTTTAATCTGACATCCAGACCACAAAAAAATGGAGGAATAAATATAGCTGATATTATCAAAATACATGATGCAGCCATGCTAACTCAACTGGCTAAATGGTCACACCTTGATACAATAAAAGCCCCTTGGCTTGTATTTGACCAGAAAGGCTTACAACAAGTAAGCCCCCCCTTACCCCCAGTGTTGGCTCTCTCTCCCCACAGTGTTATCTCTCTCCCCCTCCCTCCCACATTGTCTCTCCCTCCCCCCAAACTTTTCTCTCTCTCTCTCCCCCTCCCTTTCTCTCTCTCTCCCCCTCCCTCCCCCAACCTTTTCTCTCTCTCTCCCCCTCCCCTTGTCTCTCTCGCCCCTCCCCTTGTCTCTCCCCCCCACCTTGTATCTCTCTCCCCCCCCCCCTCCCTCTCCCTCACCTTGTCTCTCTCTCCCTGGTGGCTAGTGGGGACAGCCGGGGGATGTCTGCACGATACGTGCAGACATCCTCCATGCTCCCCGATACTTCCGTCTATTATGACGGACAGCCGGTCATAATAGTGACATCCCCCAGCTGCCCAAATATCCCTGGTGGCTAGTGGGGGCAGCCGGAGGATGTCTGCGCGCATCACACAGACATCCACCGGCTGTTAGCTAGGGGGATCCAGGTCCCCTGCAGCTCTGCGGGGGACCTGGATCCCAGTCTTATAGTCTGACCTCGATTTGAGGTCAGACTATAAGACGACCTCGAATATAAGACGAGGGGTCTTTTTCAGAGCATATGCTCTGAAAAAATCCTTGTCTTATATTCGAGCAAATACAGTACATTTCTTAAAGCAGCAGTGCTGTACTCTGCTGCCAAGGCTCTCCCTTCTAATACGAATAATAATGTGTAAGAAGTGACACATTTTATAACCAAGATTCCGTCACTAAATTTCCTCATAAAGATAACATTTCTGTAGAGGACATTTACATTTCCCAGCTGGCTCAATTGTCTTTAGAAACACTTTCTGAATCAGTAAATACTCACATAGTAGGTAATTCATCTCAGCCATTCTACCCCAGAGATATCAAGTGGTTAAAGTCAGGGGCCAGTTCTGACTGGCACAATATTCCTGGGCTCTGACTGGCACAATATTACTGGGCTCTGACTGGCACAATATTACTGGGCTCTGACTTGCACAATATTACTGGGCTCTGAATGGCACAATATTACTAGGCTCTGCTGGCACAATATTCCTGATATCTGACTGGCACAATATTACTGGGCTCTGAATGGCATAATATTACTGGGCTCTGACTTGCACAATATTACTAGGCTCTGCTGGCACAATATTCCTGATATCTGACTGGCACAATATTACTGGGCTCTGACTTGCACAATATTACTGGGCTCTGAATGGCACAATATTACTAGGCTTTGCTGGCACAATATTCCTGATATCTGACTGGCACAATATTACTGGGCTCTGACTGGCACAATATTACTGGGCTCTGAATGGCATAATATTCCTGGTATCTGACTGGCACAATAGTCCTGGGATCTGACTGGCACAAGTAAGATACCAATACCATTGTGCCATTAAGATGCCAGTATTATTGTGCCATTCATATGCCAGTAATATTGTGTGATTCAGATACCAGTAATATTGTGCCAGTCAGAGCCCAGTAATATTGTGCCATTACCCTGCTCGTTATTCCTCCCCCCTTCCCCATCACTTACCTCCTGGCTGCTGCTCCGTGTCCCCCACCGGACGTCTCCGTGTAGTGTTCCCTCCTGCACGGAGGAGGGAAACACAGTCACCGGATGTGACGTAACTTCACATCAGGTCGCGGTGATTTTTTTTTTATTATTTATTTATTTTATTTTTTCCAGCGGCCGAATCTCACCACTACTGAATGGGCAAATTTGGCTGTGTTACTGAAGGGGAGCGCTGAGTACTTAAACCAGTGGCGTCCCGCGGGGGATGCCGGCAGCACGGAAGTCACCCCCGCTGGAGGTGTCACCCGGTGCGGTCCGCATCCCCCGCGGGACGCCACTGGTTAAAGTACTCAGCGCTCCCCTTCAGTAACACAGCCAAATTTGCCCATTCAGTAGTGGTGGAACATTTATGAAGAAAAGCTGGGATGTGTTCTGTGTTTTCAGTGAAAGGGGAGAAAGGTGTGTTCTCTTTTTGTACTAGTAAAGATTGGGGACCATCCCTCTAATACTTAATTCCCAGAGCCATGAGGTGTGTTGTAAGTGGAGTTTAACATCTTCTCCATTAACCCCTTAGTGACAAGACATTTTCACCTTGACTTTCCCTTGGCGACAATGGCTGTTTTGACATTTCTGGGGTGTTTGTGTCTAGCTGCAATTTTCTTCTTTCTCACATACTTTACCCACACAAATTATATGTTGTTTTTATCATCATAAGAAGGGCTTTCATTAGATACCATTATGTTCATCATATCTTATAATTTACTACAAAACAAATCATAAAATATGATGACATTTTTTAAAAAAAACACTTTTTCTAACTTTGACCTAAAATATAATTTAGACAAATACAATCATTAAAAAAGACCCCATCTAAATAGTTTCTAAAATGTTGTCCCGAGTTCAGAAATATGCATGTTTCCATACTTTTCAGTATTTGTTTGCGAGTTATGGGGCAAAAACCAAAAATAGTGTTTTTTTCCCTATATTGACCCTAACCCGAACCCAAGATTTAACCTTAACACTAAATTTAACCCCAACTCTAACCCTTATGCTATCCCTTAATATATTTTAATTTTAATTTAATTTTAACCTTATCCCTTATGCTAAAAAAATATTTAATTTTAACCCTATAGGCTAATCTAATTATATAACGAGTTTTTAGTTAATTAAATATTTATTTTAATTTTTTTACATTGCTATGCTACTTAACTACCAGTAGGGGCAGTCAAGTAGCATATTCAGAGCAATGGAAGTGAAGTTACTTTCACTTCCGAAGCTCAGACCTCCAGAGGGCATAGCCATTTTGACGGAGCATGTTGCCCCAGAAAAGAAATTTCAGTGCTGGCTATTGCCTCGATGTTGAGGCAATAGACCAGCACTGTTAAAGCGGTTTTCGCGATCGTTAAAAGCGAAAACTGCTTGATTCACCGCAGGACGTGCCAGGCACATCCATTGTCGGGAACAAAGTTCCCGGCAGGACGTGCCTGACACGTCCATTGTCGCGAAGGTTAAATAACCTAAGGAGCCAGATTCTTGTAAATCTGAATAGGTCTCAATCAAAGTCCAAGTTTTACATTTTGTGGGAAGCAGGCTAGAGTGATAGTTTCTCCATTGTATATTGGCACTTATCGATCATGTCTGGACGGGTTTTCTGCGCAGGCCCCTTGTGCTTTGCGCACTCAGAAGTAGTCAGGGAGAGGGGGACTTTAGAAATGATGAAGAGAGGGGAGAGATATACTATAGAAATGATAAGGGGAGAGGAGAGAGAGGGACTATAGAAATGATGGGAGAGAGGGGAGAAAGAGACTATAGAATTAGGGGGAGAGAAAGACTACAGAAATGAGAGGGGGCGAGAGACTACAGAAATAAGGGGGGGAGATTACACACGAGAGGGGAGAGGAATTAGACATATGAGAGACGAAACAAACTGCACACATGAGAGGCGAAAGGAAAGAGACTACACATGTGTGGGAGAGGAAAAGTTAATTAACACAGGAGGGGAGAGGAAAAGAGAGACAGACACACATGGTCAATAACCCTCCCTGGATCCTGTGATGCAATCTCAATGCTGGGGCAAGTTCTGTAAGTGTAATCTGCAAGTTGGGTAAGTCTTGTAAATGCAATATGGCTGCTGGTGTAAGTGCTGGGAAATGTACTGTGAGTGAAATCTAAGTTCTGGGATAAGTCCTGGGTGCAAAGGAAGGAAATAAAAACAAGAAATGGATTGTTTCAATTACTTTTTTATTACATATGTAAAAGGTTGAATTATAATAATGTTTTTTTTTCTTAGGCCCATGAAAATGTGTAATATGAACAATGTGGCCCTTGTTCTGAAGGTTTGGAGACCCCTGCTGTAGATGACTATGTCAATAGCCTGGGAAGTTTTTAATGATCATGTTGTCTATCTGTTTATTGTACTATGTATGTGTTTATTGCCAGTAAATAAATAAACAACAAAGCAAGTTTTACAACTTAGATTATCTCAGTAACATAGGAGATCAAATAATGCCAGGACCATAGGTAATTATTCTCACACAATGTAGGGCAACTTTTTGTAATATCATTCCCACATAAAACAATTGATGAGGTAGATTCAATGTTGACCATTAATTTTATTTTTGGCTGGCCCCTTTTCCTGGACCAGACGATCAAGGAGGATCAAGGCCGATGCAGATCGCCACTGGAACCTGGAAACAGGTAATTTAAGATCACAATTCCAGGAATGGAATTTTAATTGTATTCAATGTATTTATTAAGTCAGGGGCATTTGGCCAGGTACTGGCACAAGAGGGAGGAAACGTATGGCATATTATTTTTATTAAAATGGGGCTTGGAGGTGCACCCCAAAGCCCAGTGGGGGCCAAAATTATATCTTGATCTGGCTTATAGCTTAATTGAGTTATTTATAATACAATTATTTGTAATAAAAAAATTGTATGTGAATGCGGGCGTCATCGGGGGAGCCCTTGTGGCTCCCGCAATATTTTTTTTTACAGGTTAACCCTCTCAGTGCAGTATGAAGCACTTTTGTGAAAGGGTTAAAATGTGCAAAAAAATAAAAGATTTCTTGCCCATTAACTCTTACTGACTGTCATTAAACCACTGTTTGTGCAGTAATTACCACAGAGAACAGTGTTTAATAGAAAGTATGAAGGTTTTTAGCACATGCGGTCATTTTTTAAAGCGATGCAGTAATGATATTAACGCACCTATTAATCACTTTAGCGGTGGGAAATGAATCTAAAATGGATGTTAATTTACCACTAATGCACGGAGGCAGTTGAATCTGGGCCAATGTTTTATATTAGAAGATTTCTAATGAATGATTTTCTTGTTGCATCTTTCATTATAACATCCCATTTTCTGAACATTTATCACTTGCATGCTTGCAAGAAACTTCTCAGCAAATACAATTCTGCACACTGGAGTCTTTATACTACACATTTTAGAGGAGTGTGTGGAAACTTCAATATTTCACATTATAAGAGTGTTATCGTTTCTAGTCAGAGAAAACAAATAGAAATATATTCTCTAATAATCTAATAACACATTATCAATATACAAATCTATCTTCTCTGTATGGGTTCCTGGACCTCAAAAGATGTTTGACTTCTTCCACCAGGTTGTTAACCCCTTCGCGACACAGGACGGACTAGGTCCGTCCTGTGTGGCGAAGCATTAGTGACACAGGACGGACCTAGTCCGTCCTGTGTCAAAACGAGCACTGAAAGCGGAGTTTTTCCGCTTTCAGTGCTCTGATGGTATTGTAACGATGCTTCCGTGTGGAAGCATCGTACAATACTAAAAAAAATGCCCGTCGGCATTTCGATCGCTCCGGAGAGCGATCGAAATGCCGGTTTTAAAGGCACAGTGCCTTTAAAACGACGGGCATTAAAAAATGAGCATAGGAAGCGAATTTTTCGCTTCCTATGCTCAGAAAGTGTTCCTGATTGCCTCGCAAGTCGAGGCAATCAGAAACACAAAAAAAAAATGCACGATCTTGGTCACTGAGTGACCAAGATGGCGCTGCCCTTCTAAGGGCAAGAGCACAGGAGGCAGGAAGTACCTGCTTCCTGTGCTCTCTGGCTGTCACACGATTGCCTCTTCACAGAGGCAATCAGTGACTGCCAGGCACACTGACAGGCAGTGGGGATGTTCTGCTGAACATCCCCACTGACTGGTCAGATCAATATTAACCCTATATTGATCTGGCCAGTTATGATCTGCCTTCCTCTCCTCACATTTTTTTAGTGAGGGAGAGAGACAGATCAAAGTTCTAAAAGTAAAAAAAAACAATAAACACACAACACACAAATATTAAAACAATAAAAAAAAATTTATTAAAGCAATTCCCTGCGTTTAACCCCTTCCCTGCCACTGATCTTGCATAAGTAGTGATCGTGCACATCAGCGCATTTATTTTTGCCGTTTGTGCATTTTTTAGGGGTTAATTTTTTTTGTACTGTAATTTGTTACAGTACTAAAAAGACTCTTCTAAGAGTTATTAACCCCTTCTTTGCCGTCGATCACTGCTTACGCAATGATATTGACGCCAAAGCAATTTTTATCTGTCTGCAAATTTTTATTTTATTTTTTTTTACACATACCCGCTAGGGGATTACATGTAAAGTAAAAATATTTGAGGTTTTTTTTTTTTAAGCTGCCTGAGCGCATAGCGATCAGTAACAGCGAATTAGTGGCAAAGGCGGTTTGGTGATTTCTCAATTAAGCTCACCATTCGCCCTGGTCAGATCAAAATTGGTCGGATCAATATTCACAAATATTGATCTGCCTCCCTCTCCTCACTTACATTTTTGTGACGGAAAGAGACAGATCAGTATTAGTGATATAAAATAACATTTTATAAAATTGTCAGGTTTTATGAAAGTCTTTCACTGTGTATTAACCCCTTCCCTGCCATTCATCACTGTGTAAGCAGTAATCTTGCACAGCAACAGTATGTTTTTCTGTCTGCACTGTTTTATGGATTAATTTCTTTGTACTGTAATGTATTACAGTACTAGATAGGCTCTTCTAAGAGCTATTAACCCCTTCTTTGCTCGAGATCACTGCTTACGCACTGATTCTGAGGCCGCGGACTCAGGGTTCGATTTTGACCCTATTCAGCTTTCTGATACATCATCTAGCGATGTATCGGTGGCTGCTGAGCCCTTGCCACAAGTAGTGATGGGGGTCTACCGATAAAAAAATATATGGTTTGGTGGGGGTAAATTACATTGGCTGGCTTCAAAGATATATCCCATAAAGGACACGTACTTGTCAAAATTCTACATGTCAAAATTCCAAGTTGGAATTTTGAGATGCGCATCTCACAAATGTTGCCTTCTAGCCAAAAACAAACCAACAAACCTATGCATGGGTGCTATCCCTGTACTCGGGAGATGTTGCTGAACACATATTGGGTTGTTGTTTGGCAGTGACATATACCAGAATCTGTGAATTCATGCCTGAAGTACAATGCATGTGGAAAAAAACCTCCCAAAAAAGTACTACCACAAACTTTTACAAAGGCTGGTGGTAGAATTAGTACCTATACAGTATTAAAATACCACCATTTGAAATACCTTAGGATGTTTTTTTTCCAAAAATATATGGTTTGATGGGGTAAAATTCATTGGACGGCTTCAAAAATGTTCCAAATGGAACATGGGCACAGGCTGACTACATGTCAAAATTCCAGGTTGGAATGCGCACCCCCTAAATGTGGAATTTTAGACCCAATACAAACCAACAAACCTATGCATGGGGGGTATCCCTGTACTCAGGAGATGTTGCTGAACACATATTGAGGTGTTGGTTGGCAGTGGCAAATACCAGAATCTGAAAATTCCTGCCGGAACTACAATGTGTGTGGGGAAAAAATGACATCCCAACCCTTTGACATAGGTTGGTGGTAGAATTAGCACTTGGAAAGTGTTAAAATACCACAATTTTAAAAACCCTAGGATGTCTAGTTTTCCAAAATATATGGTTTTATGGGGTAAAATACTTTGACAGGCTTCAAAAGTGTCCCAAATGGAACATGGGCGCAGGCTGACTACATGTCAAAATTCCAAGGTGGAAATGCACCCCCCCTAAACATGGCCTTTTAGCCCCCAAATAATCTAACTAACCTACACATGGGTGGTATCCCTGTACTCAGGAGATGTTGCTGAACACATATTAATGTGTTTTGTGGCACTGACACATAAAAGGATCTATGAATTCATGCCCGATGTACAATGAATGTGAAAAACAAATTACTATCCATAACATTGACATAGGCTGGTGGTAGAATTAGTGCATGGAAAGTGTTAAAATACTACCATTTGAAATACCCTAGGGTGTCTAGTTTAAAAATATATATGGTTTTGTGGGGTAGAATACACTTTCTGGCTTCAAAAATGTCCCAAATGGGACATGGGCACAAGTTTTCTGCATGTCAGAATTCCAAGTTGGAAAACCAAAATGCGAACCCCCTAAATGTGGCCTTTTAGCCCCAAAACAAACCAACAAACCTATGCATGGGTGGTATCCCTGTACTCAGGAGATGTTGCTGAACACATATTGAGGTGTTATTTGGAAATATCCCTTCACATTTTAAGGTAATGTTTACCTAAATTGCAATATATGTGAAAAATTAAAAAAAAAGATTTTTTGCTGCAAACTTTGGCATAGATTGGTGGTAAAATGGCTACATGAAATGTGTCAAAATACCCCAAGTTAAATGCCCTGAGTTGTCTAGTTTTCAAAAATATGTACATGTTGGGGGTCATTCATGGATTTAGTACAGAAATCAGTGTTACAATGTCACTATCGCTAATTTTGAAAGAAAGGATTTTAAAATAGCTTTGCACCACTTATAGTTCTGGCCCTGTAACATGAATAAAAAAAGCACAAAAACATAAAAACATGGGCTATTTCTGAACTCAGGACATATATTAGAAACTTTTTAGCAGTGTTTTTTTGTTGTCTCTTGTACATGAGTATACGATTTTTCAAATAAAAGTCATAAAAAAAGTATTTTTTCAATTTTTTTGCCATATTTTATTATTTTTTTTACATCAAATTATATGCTATTATCAAAATAATGGTATCAAAAGAAAGCCCTTCTTATAACGATAAAAACAATATATAGTTTGTGCGGGTACACTAAATGAGACAGAAATAAATTACAGCAAAACACAAACACCTCAGAAATGTTAAAACAGCCCATGTCACCAAGCGTCGGACAAGCCAAAAAAGTCATGTCACTAAGGGGTTAAAGAACAATATGAGCATAGTCCTCATTGCTGTCCCAGTGGCTTCCTCAGGAGAAAAATAATGATGTAGTGCAACTGTAAAGTCTCTTCTGCTCAATCCTGTCACTATGAGCATGTAGTGTCTGGCATCTTCTCTATATAGCGGCATACTTCCACATTATTTGGAGGACCACCCGACAATCTCCAGAAGGAGACATAAGGCTTCAGCCGCCACCCTGATTTCACCTTTAATATTGTGACAAACAGGTTTTGGCATATTCATGGGTAAACTAATAGTGGCATATTAATGGGAAAGCTGTGGCATACTAATGGACAAACTGGCTGTGGCATATTAATGGACAAACTGTGGCATTGTATACTGTACATGTTGTTCCTTCTTTGTATCAACTTGTTTAAATATATGTATGTATGTATTTATGTTTAATCTACTGTTAAATGTGTAACTCTGTGTAACTCCATTCTGGACTGGGTCCCCAGGACATACTTGAAATCGAGATAAATCTCAATGTTTTCTTCCTGGTCAAACACTTTCTAAATAAATAAATAAATATTAATGGAAAAACTGTGGCATATTAACCCTTTAAGGACCAGGGATTTTCCTGGGCCAAGGACCAGAGCGTTTTTCAATTTTTAATACGCGGTTTTTGAAACATAAATTTCCTCTCTCTCATTTAACGTACCCATACAAGTTATATGTTGTTTTTTAGAGGACAGTTAGAGCTTTCTTTTGATACCCTATACATAAAAATGATTTACATTTTAGTATTAAAAAATACATATAAAAGAGGAAATTTTTGAGGAAAAAAAAGTTTTTCCCCATTATTTTCCTAATAATAAGCTACATAACTAGTGCAACACTAACCCACTTATCCCCCCTAATTAACTAACTAATAAAAAAGAAAAATATTGGTTCCCAAACCCCCCATAACAAAAAAGACAGAAAAAAACTCTGAAGAGTGCGATGTCAGATCAGTAAAAATCATGCAACAGGCATGCAGGGGTTAAATTTTATTAAATAAATATATTAAAATTACCTTTATTTATTCAAAAAAACTTTATAAATTGTAAAAATAAAAAAATCTGTTAAAAAAAAAACTAAATGAGGGCCATAAAGTGGAAGGAAACTGATCACAGTTAAAAACTGTGATCAGCAATGAAAGGGTTAATTTTTTTTTTTTTTAACCTATGTGTGTATAATTAATTTATTTTTACTTACAGGTCACTCTCTGTGCTTCACTATAAGAATGTGAAGCACAGGGAGTGAATTAGAGGCAAAGTCAGTGTGTGAACACACTGACTTTGCCATCTAATTTGCATGTTATCGCGGTGATGACTAAATCACCGCGATCACATGGCCGGAAACTGACCGATCGGGTCCAGGAGCTTTGCCTCGGGTGCGAGGCTTAGTCCTGGACCCGTTGCAGACTAGCTGGCGGTGCCCACGGAGCGCACCGCCGGCTAGACTGCATGACGAGTTAACTCGTCATAAGGTCGCTAACGCTGCGGCTCTTATGACGAGTTAACTCGTCATAAGGACGGGAAGGGGTTAATAGGGTAAGTCTTGAATATGCCCTGCATCATCACTATGTGCGGGGAGCGCGAGCAGCACTTTTTGTCGCACACCCCAAAGGCGGCCCTGCTTACCCCAGCCTTTTAACCTCTGAAGTCACTGCCACAAACTGGCAAACAAACCCCTTAAAAAGGTGAAAGACTAATGCTTCCAATACAGGGTGAGAAATATTGGTGGCACTGTTTAGACCAGAAGCATATCTCTCAACAGTCCTGCTTTGAGCGAGACTGTCCTGATTTGGGAGCTATGTACCGATGTTCCACCGCGCTCTACCTCTGTTCAGCAAAGTCGGGAGGTATGCAGCAGTATGGTTTGTTCTGTTGCAACTTTCAGCCAGTCCCCTTGGAGAGAGATAAATATAGCAACAGCAAAAAAAAATCTTTTTGTAGTTTTCATGAAATTAGAAGTGGTGAGGGGAAAAAGGATAAGACAGGAGGACATGATGAAGTACTTTTCTAAAAAAAAAAATTTTCAGACACTGTAGGTTGTACTGCCACAAATGGGTGCTGGGGAAAAGTGGCTAATACCACGTAAACATCACCTTATTTTACCCTCAGAATAGAGCTCTTGAAAAAAAATAACTTCGGCTTCTAATAATGTTCTTGCTGATTGCTGCAATTTTGGAAGGTGTGCCAGGATTGCTCTTTTCCAGTAACCTTAAATACATGTATCCGCCTTTTGATTCCCCTTCCTTTCACTGATGAATCCGTATTATGCATTTCACAGACTCCTTGCTAGGCGCGCTCTCGTGCAGGAAGCAGTCCCTTCTCTGCTCCGGAGTCACTCTCTGCATAACCGTGCGTAGTGAGGGGGCAGTGAAGAGAGAGGACTCCTCTGATTTCACTCACCACACAGTGCATATAGTCGTGTCCGTGTGACACAGCGACGGGGCGCGGCTCAGTGTGACTAGAGGGGAAGGCGGGGTTACACTCCTGCCCTGGGAGACTGAGAGGTGCTGGAGGGAATGATAGCACAGGACTGTTGACAGGATGGAGCATACCGGTAGCTTCACACAGGACCGGCACAGCGCTGCCAATGGATGTCAGGAAGACTATCGGAACCCTCCAGAAACCTGGAGCAACATAACTGGGCGCAAATTGAGTGCTACTGGCGGCATCAACAATGCATACAGTGCGCAGCAGCAGGTGAGAGCGGTGTGTGTGTGTGTGTGTTTTAGTGGTGGCTGAACAGTGTTATTTCAGCTGCTATGAAATCCATCTCCTATGATGCTCAGCCAGCTGGGCGACTAGCCATGTAGGTGTCTTGGCACTAAAATTAGTATGAGTTAGGTGGCAGCATGAAAGCAAAGCTGGGTTGTCATAGTGCATGTCACTATATACAGTGAAGTAGTGAGACATGTTTATTATTGCTTATAAGCGAGAGGGAAGGCTGGATATGTCTTGGATGTGTCTTAAGTCAGAACAGCTGGTAGCACGTATTAAGTGTCAAGTGTAACATTGAATGCCTGAGCATGGTTACTGTATCCTCTGGAGGGTCTACTGGTAATTTATAAATTATCAGTACAAATGTGGTTATTGCGAATAATGATGACTAGAATTATTGTGTGACATCTGATTGCTAAACTTGGCTGGTCCAATAGAGGCGAGGCTGGATGTCATACAGACTGTTGGTAAGGGATTGTGAACTCTCGTGTTACCTAATGCAATTAGATTTTTGGCACATAAAGCTGTGTGGCAGATACAATTAAGTATATGAATGCATTTTAAGAGTGTCTCTAAATAATAATTATGCAGTGAGGTTTTAGGAAGATGTTTTAATCTGTTTGTGACATATTACAGAATACATGAGAGATTGTGAAATGGTAACATTAATGTATTGTTTTAGAGGTAAGAAATACGACTTGACCTCACTAGATGAAAAATAGGTTTTACATAATAGTGAAATAGGATGCTGTTAAAAAAAAACGGAATTAGGTCAGCACCATGCCACATCCTCCAGGTGCTTCCCAAAGAGACCCCTGTTCAGTGAGAGGGAATGAAGTCTGAAAAGTTTATTGCAGCTATCCACACTTCCACACAAATATCTGCATTTGAAGTTAATGGGATATATGCCAGGGGCCTTTGCCTAGGGATGCCTCTGCAGTTGCTTCCACTAGTGACAGACTTATTGTAATCCTCACAAGCAATCCATGAATTGATCTCATATCTATTGATCTTTGTCAATAATTTCTTCTTCCATTATGGAGGTTGTTACTTTCTGTTTTGTTTCATTCATGTTGAGGACTACATGCTACTTTTGTTGTCAAGCCCATGTGTTGGTAAACAAGGCATGCATGGAATATCAACTTCCAAGAGAACCTAGTGTTCATGTACCAGATTAATAATAGTGTGGATTTTACTTGAAATAATGGAGCCCATTGAAATGTATAAATACAGAAATTAAATACACAGGAGTTGAGCCATTTGATGCAGAGAGAGGATGAATGATAACCATATAATTTAGTAAACAGATAAGCATATATAGGAGCCAGTCAGATTTTTATTTTTTTTAAAGCCACTAGGATTACCAAATTTGCCACAGGACACAGGAACTGTGTCACAGGACAAGCACTGCTCAACAGTATCTATAACTAATATAAAGCTAATATTAAGATAATTCAGTCTGTATGTAAAATATATATACTGGTCGACAGTTTTTAACTTGTGCCATTGCCAGAGGAACGTCTGTATTCTATATACAGTTTTAACAACATTAACAGCTAGTAGAAATCTTTCCAGTAGCACTGGTTTGTGGAGATGTCTGTTTCTTTCTTTTGATAGCTTGTAAAATCATTTAACCTGAAGCATACAGGATAATCTGGTTGTTGACTGTCACTCACAATTCCCAAAACCACATAAAAGGAGAAATGGATCCACTGAGCACCTGGAAGAAAATACTGACAAACTGGGATAACCGTAATGGATCGGTTTATTCCAGACAGCGATAAGTTGTAAACAAACAGTGGGTACCTTCACCTGACCAGCAGGCTCCAACTAACACGTTTCACTCCTCTCTTTGGTGCTTAATCGTAGACCAATTCCCACAATGAGTGAAACTAGACTTTAGATTCAACTTATACATGGCATAGTAACTGTCTCCCCTTTATCTAATTGAATTAGGGGATCTCTCCCTTTGGCAGCAGTGAAAGTCCCTCACTGTTGGTGCTTCTGCTGACAACAACATTTGATTGGCTGCTTTCTGACAAATCTCGTATGTGCCTGCAGCTGATAAGCTGTGACAGATGAAGGGCCCTCCTAAACCATAAGCTGCCAATGTAAACATAATTTTTTGCTTCCAATAAAGAAGCTAAAGTTATAAAACAGTAAACAGATAAACCGGTGCTTGACAAATCCCAAGGTGCCATCAGTACTAAAATCTCTAGAACTGCTTCCTAACTTTTTTGTTTGTTTTAAATAAAACTCTAGGGGAGGGCCATGTCTCTGTCTTCTAAAAACAATGCTACCTATTCTAAAGTGAACAAACATTTGTCAAGCCTTGTGATAAAATATATATTCCAAGCAAAACCTAGATTTGACTGAAGTTCATTGTAGTCAACCCTTATTAAAGGACAACTGTCACCCCAATAGCAAGTTACATCCTAATTAATCCTATAACCCTGCTCTACTGTGCTGTACCTTTGAACACAGTCAATGTAAAATCTTCTTTTTTTTTTTAATCTTTTAGCAGCTCTGCCATGTTGTCTTCTCCCTTGAGTCAGTTAACTGAAAATCCGACCCAAGAACCCTGCCCCCTCACAGAAGATTGCACTGTTAAAGACAAGACTGTACATTGCTTATCTTGTATACTTGTAACTCGTGCTAAACCACAGCATGATGACCTGCCCCCTCTCATGTGAGATCACGCTGTGAAACAAAGCCTAAGTAACCCGCACCATATCTTTGTAGTTCTATGAACTACATTTCCCATAACATTTCCATAGGCGTGCGCAGCCTATTGCATTAGGGTGTGCACCCTAAAGCACAAACACACACGCCGCACACGTGTGTGTTTATAGATATATAGATAGATATATATCTATCTATATATCTATACACACACACACACATACACAAATGCACTCTGCATACTTACATACAGACCCGCATTCATATAATTATCAATATAAACAAACATTTAAAAACTGTATTAAAACTTTTTTTTTATTAATTAAGCATTTAGCAATGTAAACAAACATTTCACATTTTTTAACTTAAAAAAACACTTACTTAAAGTTTACCAGCCAGCCGGCCGCCCCAGAACCCCTCCTGGGAAAAAACGATGTGCCTGTGCTCCGCTCTGCACCCTCTCCTCTGGCACTGCGGCTGGGCCTCACCCTTGCGTTGCTGTGACTCCGCCTCTGCGTGACGTCACGGAACGCGTGTACGCGAACATTACAGGGGAGGTCTGAGGGAGGAGAAAGTCCGTCCTTCACTATGCGGTGCTTCCGCTCGCATAGTGAAGGATCGGATTAGGAGACAAACTCGGGCGGCAGACGGCAGGGCAGCACGGAGGCAGGGCCGTCTTTAATAGTGATTGGACCCTGGGCAAGCATTTGCTTGGGCCCCCTGGATCCTGCCCCCTCCCCTGCATGCAATCCCGCCATCCATCGCGATGTTACCCCCCCCCTCCCACACACACACACACATATGCCATAATTGTTGTGCCATTCAGATGCCAGTAATATTGTAACTTTCGGATGCCAGTAATATTGTGCCAGTCAGAGCCCAGTAATATTGTGCCAGTCAGAGCCTAGTAATATTGTGCCAGTCAGATGCCTGCAATATTGTGCCAGTCAGAGCCCAGTAATAATGTGCCAGTCAGATACCAGTAATATTGTGCCAGTCAGATACCAATAATATTGTGCCAGTCAGATACCAATAATATTGTGCCAGTCAGATACCAGGAATATTGTGCCTGTCAGAGCCCAGGAATATGGTGCCTGTCAGATGCCTGTAATATTATGCCAGTCAGATGCCTGTAATATTGTGCCAGTCAGATGCCTGTAATATTATGCCAGTCAGATGCCTGTAATATTATGCCAGTCAGATGCTTGTAATAGTGTGCCAGTCAGAGCCCAGGAATATAGTGCCAATCATATGCCCAGTAATATAGTGCCAATCAGATGCCAAGTAATATAGTGCCAATCAGATGCCCAGTAATATAGTGCCAATCAGATGCCAAGTAATATAGTGCCAGCCAGATGCCCAGTAATATAGTGCCAATCAGATACCCAGTAATATAGTGCCAATCATATGCCCAGTAATATAGTGCCAATCAGATGCCAAGTAATATAGTGCCAATCAGATGCCCAGTAATATAGTGCCAATCAGATGCCAAGTAATATAGTGCCAGTCAGATACCCAGTAATATAGTGCCAATCATATGCCCAGTAATATAGTGCCAATCAGATGCCCAGTAATATAGTGCCAATCAGATGCCAAGTAATATAGTGCCAGTCAGATACCCAGTAATATAGTGTCAATCAGATGCCCAGTAATATTGTGCCAATCAGATACCCAGTAATATAGTGCCAGTCAGATACCAGGAATATTGTGCCAGCCAGCCCCCCCCCCCCCGTACTTACATGAAGCTGCTCCGTGTCCCCCGCCGGATGTCTCCTCCGTGCAGTCTTCCCTCTTGCACGGAGGAGGGAAACAGAAACCGGATGTGACGCAACGTCACATCCGGCGTCAGTTTTTTTTTTTTTTCAGCCGTCGCATCCATCGGATGCGGCTTGCCGGAAAAAAGCGTTCACAAGCGCAATGCGCTGTGAACGCGGCAGCAGGGGCTGGGGGCCCACGGGACAGCTGCCTTGGGGCCCCCCAGGAGTAAATGGGCCCAGGGCAGCTACCCGTTTGCCCCGCGTTAAAGACGGCCCTGCACGGATTAGGGTGTGCCCAGGCACACCCGGCACACCCCGTGCGCACGCCTATGAACATTTCCCATCGACCTGCTGTGTGTCATGGGAAATGTAGTCCAGAGCTGCTAAAAGGTAAAAAAAAAAGTAAATGTTTTACATTGAATAGATTAATATTCAAAAGGCACAGCACAATGTTAGAGGATTAACTAGGACCTAACTTGCTGTAGGGGTGACAACTGTCCTTTAACTGGATACTTTCATATAAAAAAATGACAGTGTCCCTTGAGAGAGGATGGAGTTGCGTGTAAACGTGGAAGATATTCACCTTATATTTATTTGCCAATAGAAAGAAATATAACACACAATGGTCTTATACGGCTTATACTTCCGATACATACTGTGTGCTCCCAGAATGCAAGGCATGTATTTCTCACTGGAATTGAATATTATGGTAGTGCTTATAAAGGGACACTACCACTTACATAAGATGTAACTAGATAACCTGGTCATTTAAAACAAACTCATATATAAATCATATGCCACTATTTTTTTTTATATGATTGAATTAATTTCATATAAAAGGAAAAAAAAAATTAGGTGTTTATCTCCAGCATCCATTTTGAGAATATTTCCCATGATGCAACATCATCCAAAATCTTCTAGCCAGTCTCACTTTACAACTGTTGCCAAAGCCTGCATGATGATGACAGAAGATACTCCACTGCTCTCTTACTGGCTACTGTGTATCATAGCGGGCAGGACTTGGCTTTGTACAACTTTTTTTACCTGCCTTCCAACACAAACAGAGAGGAGATTGACTTGATCAAACAGGATCATAACTCCGCCCCCTTGTGATGTAATAGTTACATTACACTTCCATTCAATGCACGTCAATGATCAGAATTCTGACTTATAGAGTGCATTCTGTGTCCCAAGCCCCAAAGTGAAAAATTTGTGCTGTAAAGTTACTAGGGAGTGACACCCAAAAACACAATATTTCACAAGATGGCGTTGCCAGTCACACTTGTTTAGTTACAAATTTTATTAAATGCTTTTTATTAAACAAAAGACATATCCTTTTCATTTTTTTGGTGGGACTGTCCCTTTAATAATTTGGACTGGCCAGGAACACAATTGCAAATGTTGGATTGTATTGCTTACCTGAAGGGGATATTATCATCTACATATTTTGTGGATAATAAATCCACTTTGATATCTAATTTCTGTCACATTAATTATTTTAGTCACATTGCCTAAAATTAGCAACAGTTATTATTTCTGACAGTAATAATAATGTTACAAAGTAGGCCAATGAAAAAAACTGAAGTGAAACACTTACTGGACATCTAAACTCGGTGCTAGAATTACGATATACTGGCATGTACTTCAGCCCGTCTGGTCGAAAGACTGCCCATTTCTGCTAGTGCAGAGATAGACCCTCGTTTCCAAAGGGCACCAACAGAAGGGACTTCTATGTTAGAAGCACAAGTGTTAAAAAAAAAACACCTTCAAATAAAATAACCCCCCCTAATAAATGAAACCCCCCCAAAGTGACCCCCTCAAACCTTAATACTAAAATTAACCCAAATACTAATGCTACCCCCAAACCCTAATACTAAAATTAACCCTAATACTAATGCTACCCCCCCAAACCCTAATACTAAAATTATCCCTAATACTACCCCCCAAACCCTAATACTAAAAGTAAGCCTAATACTAATGCTACCACCCAAACCCTAATACTAAAATTAACCCCCGAACCCTAATACTAATGCTACCCCCAAAGCCTAATACTAAAATTAACCCCCGAACCCTAATACTAATGCTATCCCCCAAACCCCAATACTAAAATTAACCCCCAAAACCTAATACTAAAATTAACCCCCAAACCCCAATACTAAAATTAACCCCCAACCCCTAATACTAAAATTAACCCCGTACTCTAATACTAAAATTAACCCTATTACTAAAATTAACCCCTGAACTCTAATACTAAAATTAACCCTAATACTAAAATTAGCCCCCGAACTCTAATACTAATTCTAACCCCCTAAACCCTAATACTGAAATTCTAATAATCTAACACTAATACCCATATTAAACATTAATACTCACCTTTAGCGATGAAATGTCCGGCGATGAGCTCTCGCGCGATGAAGAGGGGGCAGTGAAGCGGCTGCGCTAATGCAGCCGCGATGAACTGTCCCATCCCCAGTCTAGAGTTCTTAGATCAGGCACAGTGATGGGGTCTGATCCAATATTTGGCGCAGAAATTGGCAGATTTGGCTGCAAGAGCACAATCAAACCGACATCCGGCTGGGATCAATCTCCATTTGCTGGATCAATATGATCGAAGAGTAAATCAAACCTACCCATGTAGAAAGCATTGCTCTGGCAGAAAAGTCTATTTTCACAATTAAAAAAGAAACCACAATTTAGCTTATTATATCAAGAGATCAATTATTCCGTATTACAATTACACTACAGTTTTCTTTAATTACAATGCTTACATTATAATGTCTTATAATCGAGGACTCTTATAATCTGACCTCAAATTGAGGTCAGATTATAAGACATGGATCCAGGTCCCCAGCAGAGCTGCAGTGGACCTGGATCCCCCTCTCTAGCAGCAGGGGATGTCTGCGCAACGAGCGCAGACTCCCCTGCTTCCGCCCGGCACGACCGCCGGGGCTTCTGTGAAGAAGCCGGGTACTTCCGCTTTCGTCACAGAAGTCCCGGCGAGCGTGCCGGGCGGCAGCAGGGGAGGTCTGGGCTCATCGCGCAGACTTCCTCTGCTGCCCCACTAGCCACCAGGGTAAATCGGGCAGCTGGGGGTTGTCTGCACGATACGTGCAGACATCCTCCATGCTGCCCGACATTCCAGACTATTATGACGGACAGCTGTCCGTCATAATAGACTGCCATGTCGGGCAGCATGGAGGATGTCTGCAAGTATCATGCAGACATCCAGGGATTGAAGTACAGGTAGGGGGGGGGGGGGGCAGAGAGACAGGGGGAGGGAGGGAGGGGGGGGGACAGAGACAGAGGGAGGGAGGGGGGCAGAGAGACGGGGGTAGGGAGGGAGGGGGGCAGAGAGACAAGGGGAGGGGGGCAGAGAGACAGAGGAAGGGGGGCAGAGAGAAACATGTGGGGGGAAGAGACAGGTGAGGGGGGAGTGGGGAGTGAGACAAAGCTGGGGGCAAGGGAAAGAGAGAGGCAGAATTGGCACATAAAAAGAAATAAACACAAGAAATGCATTTTTTTTAATATAATATTTTATTAAAAAAGCAATTTACATGTGAATATATACAAGTTTACCTTTTTTCCTATAGGGTAGTCTTATATTCATATTTTTCCTAAAAGAATATCCAAAGTTTGGGGGGTCGTCTTATAATCAGGGTCGTCTTATAATCGAGCAAATACGGTAATTGATACTACAAGCAGTTTCAGTTATTACAATATTAGAATTAAAAAGTATAATGCATAGGATATCAGAACCTAGGTCAGTTGAGAAAATAACACTACCAATTTGTTGTGGAATCGCTACTTTGGTAGGGTTTGTGTGTTTAACACACATTGTCAATGAACCCTAATTCAGTTAACTCCAATTCAGTTCAGGTTGCCAGATGAAATATCTAAAATACAAGTTACTGAATTGGACATTACTGTGTGAAATGTACACATATAGAGCTCACATACTGTGACTGAAGCCCATCTAATGCTGGTCATTATCACAGACTTGCTATTGCAAAGCCTGAGGTAAACCTCAGCAGTGTATGTTAAAATCACCTGACGGTTGTCAATCATATAAAATGGTAACAGTGACTTCATTTGGTATTGCATTGCATGCAACCACTCTTTACACTAGAAATAAACTGCAGCTTAATCTGATATTGTCCTTGTTACCATAGGTCATGTCTGCGAAAAACCATGATCAATGTGCAACCCTTTAAATACTTAGAAGCAAGAGTTATCATTTTAGTAGCACTTGGTGTCCATGACTGACAATTTAATAGTGTGGTATGGACCTTCACAGACCTTGCCACGGATATTGGAGTACCTGTACAGACACTTTACCTCATGTGTAATGTACAGAGCAATTTTATTGGAAATTATGGGTAAATATTGACTTATGTCTAGTTCTATGATGTCAGTGGTTGCTCTGAAATAAGATTTAACAAATGTACTGTTTGCTAATCAGTTAAGAATTGATTAGTGTAGATGGAATTAAATTACCAGTGTCTGATCCTAAGTGCAGAAGACATCTGTACTTAAAAATACTATGTGTAGTATTGTCCAACAAAAAAGTATCATAATAACATGTTTGTCCTGTTTGCTGTTTCAATTGGTCTGTACATAATCTTTATTACCATATTTGCTTGAATATAAGACAAGGTTTTATTCAGGGCAAATGCTCTGAAAAAATAGTCATACATTCGGGGTTCGTCTTATAATCAGACCGCAAATAGTGGTCTGACTATAAGCCTGGGATCCAGGTCCCCCTCAGAGCTGCAGAGGACCTGGATCCCTCTCACAATCAGCCAGTGGATGTCTGCACGATGCACGCTGACATCCTCTGCTGCTGCCCGGCACTTCCGCCAGGACTTCTATGACGGACCGCCGGAAGGTCACATGAACTTCTGGAAGTCCATCATAGAAGCCGGAAGTGTCGGGCAGCAGCAGAGGATGTCTGCATGCATCGCACCTACATCCACGGACTGCCCCACCCGCCGTGTTGGGTGATGCATTGGCCAAATGTGGGGCAGATGGAAAAGGAAATAAAAACAAGAAATGCATTTTATTAAATCAGAAAAAAACTGTGTGCATGTGAATATTTAAAAGTAAAACTATGTCTTTTTTTGGTTTAGTCTTATTTAGGCTTTTTATTTTTTTTCCTAAATGAATATCCAAAGTTTGGGTGGTCCTCTTATAATCAGGGTCATATATTTTTTTAAATTATTGTGTAATAGGCACTTGGAGATTTAGTTATTAAAAAAACTCTGCTAGTCTGTCAATGAAGGACATGAAACCTATTACAGAGGAAGAGGCTTTACTTCAGCTCTTTAAGGTAATGATAATAAGTCAGTGGGGTTAATAGGTCAGATTGAATGTTAATAAACCAGCTTAATAGTATACTAGGCAAAAGGAAAAGAACATTGTACTGGACAAGGGGACAGTCTCAAATTAGAAGGCCAAAGATTTAAACTAACATCAGAATAGGCTTTATTCATGAACGAGATAATTGCAGGGAATTAAAAACTTAGGTGGACAAAATTATCTGATTCAGCTGTTACTTTGGTGTTAAGTTTGATATTCCCTTCTTAATGCCCTGCAATTATCTCTTAAAGGTGCAGGTGAATACAGTGAAGGATTTTAATCCTTTGCCACCTTATATTTTTAATCCTTAAGGACAAAAAATGCAAAATGGCGATTTTGTGGCTTTGGCCCCAATCACAAAGTGTCAAAGTGGGAAGGTCTCACAGGCAGAGACCCGATCCGTGCACAACGTGGTTTAGTTAAACGTAACCAGTGCTCACTTTCGGCCTCAGTTACATTTAGCCTGTCAGACTGAGGCCAATCAAAGTTGCCTCATCTGACAGAGGGGATTCCGCTGCAGTCTCGCAGGGGCTGCAATGAGCTGCTGAGAAGAAGACTTATCTGGAACAACATCCATCCTAGAGGGACAGAATCCTGCGATGTGCCTGATACATGTAACCAGTCACCCATGTGCAGGCTGTATCTAGGCATTTCAATATCCTACAGAGAGTCATATTAGCTTAGTAATGTTATTAATCGGCATTTAGAAACCAGCTCATTAAAAAAAAATAGGTGTTTCCCATCTTTAAAGCAATTAGGGATTTCAAACATGGCATTTAACACTATTATTCAGTTACATAAGAAAATTAACAAATATAGAGACTATTTAACACTTATTACAAAATATGTTTTGTTAGGCTCCTTTGAACCCAATGTTTCACAGAACATTTATACCCACTGTGACAAAACATTTATCAACCACAATGTACTAGGATAATTGAAGCCCAGGACATGTCCAGCTTAGTTTTCAGAGTTTTTTTGTTCAGTAAAACAGCAACAGTAGATACAAATTAAACAAAATGAACACAACAAAGTCCTTGCACTTCATTGAACACTTGCTAGACACGACAATTTATGTTGCCTAGTATTTCCACTTCCCAACAAAATAAACCAGACTACAGAAACATAATCATGTTTTAGAGAAAGCACTTTCTCAGCTGGCTTCAAATCAGAGTTAATTCGTTCTATCTGCCAGAGCATTTTAAACATTGCCTGCTATAGTTGATCAGCCAACGATGAGCTCCAATTAGTCCACACGTGTGGAGCTCCTGTACTAACTAGACTGCCGGCTTTGGCCTGGATTTTAAATAGCAATTAATGCTGTTGGAGCACGGGCCCACCCTGTTTTCCAGAAGCTCCACCTCATTGCAAATTTCTCACAAATGTATTGCATTTGCAAATCGAACATATTGTCCTGGGGGATTCTTTCAACTCAAAAAACAGACTGCTATTTGCCAAAGCAGGTCTAACATACTTTCCCTCAATTACTACACTGGACTTTCTTTAACACCACCCGTACAGCTAGAAAGTATAATGGCAAGCCATGACCATCTTTCCTATGGCAATCTCTTTGACTCAAAATGTTTGACTCGAAACTGGCTTGTCTCATATCTGACTTGGTGAATTAGATTTTTATTTAATTATTTCTTGGATGAACTGTGATTTATAATTTCTGCACTGACAAATCTGAGAAATGTCCTCTCTCCTCATGTTATTGCATGTATGGGTATACACTGCGGAAATGGGATAGTCCTGAACCCTGCCACATTGGATGCATATTTATATTCTGTCTTGATTTATAAGCATGTCTGTGCCACTTTACATGTGCAGCTCCTTCACAGATTCCAGTTCTAAACTCTGTGAAGGAGATGTGTGCAGCTTTTGTTTGTGAAATACTAGAGAGAAGGCTGTATGATCTGTGTCAGCAAAGAGAATATTTAGGTTTACTATCCCTTTAACAAACAAATAAATCATTATGATCACTCTAATCTGGCTTCATAAATACTACTTTGCTGCCACAACCTAGCCCTTTTTGTCTTAACTGTAAACTGAGTTCCTTATAATTATTTAAATACTGCGCTTCAGACAAGGAATGGGAGACACCCTAGCCAAATTACTTTCTACACTGGAAATCAAAATACTGTGATTCTGGATTGGCTTGCTTTTATTACATTATAGATGAAAGCCTGTAATCATTTAAAGAAAACACTGAGCACAAATAGGTAAAAAATCTCAATTATAGTTATAAATTTTTTGCTTTGGTAGTTTTTTACAGGTGTGTGATATATATTGCTCATGACAGTAATTGTACCTTTTATCTATGTTTGAAAACATAATAAATATTATAATTGTGTCGTTTTGGTGCAAACAGGAAGGGACAAGGCTAAGGAGTGTCCTAAATAGTGTACATGACTCATGTTTGGCTAATTATTTTACATAAAGGATATTTCCACAGCTCTATGTTTAAGATTTAGAAACAGGGTGGATTAAAATCAATGATTTTTTTTTAATTGGATATTTTTAATTTAAATTGTTTTGTTGTTTTTTTTTTTTTTTTTTCAAATCAAATTTATTTCAATAAAATGTTTATGAAGGAATTTTTTTAGTTTCAAGATAAATTATAGTTTAAAGGTTATTCCGAATCAAATAGAGCTTAGCTATGTAACATGAGGCTGTATATTCATGCAATATTTACATTTTTGGTAAACAAGTTCAATTAATCCACATTGACATGCACTTTTTCATAGTAAAAATTATATAAATTGAAATTCCATTGTTCTGGAAATCTGTGTACAAACAAAGAACACATTACCACTTCAGTGCATGCTAGATAACAGTGATGGTGAATGTTTTTGGGCTTGAGTGCCCAGTTTCCTAAATATAACCAAGTTGCAGGCCTCAAGGTGCCACTTCTTTAAAACAAACATTATAGGCTCCCCTGTTAGCTAAACCATATAAAATGAAAACGTTTTGCACTCCCAAGACTTTCCCCAACAGCCAGATTTGCCTCCTGATGCCGCATTTTTCACTTAGCACTGGGCATCATGCCATCCACCCATGACGTAATTGCCTCACAGCCATTAAACTCACTGTTGTGTGGTGTGTGTGGCAGAGACCTCATTAAAAAAGCTTACTGTAATGTACTTTCAGCGCAGCCCACCTGCCCATTATGTCGGTAACTTGGCCTCGTGCGACAACAGATGCCTTGGGCAGACAGTTGTGGCATGCATGCAATAAGTTTGCCATCACTGTTATATAATGTTATTGTTTTAGTTAAAAAATGTAAATAGTTCTCCACAAATGAGTGATTAGCCTATTGAAATAAAATCAGTTCTGATTTAACTGTTTTACTAATCTGACAGGTTATTCTAAACATGGTCCAAATATTAAAGATTATAACTACCAGTAAGAAGCAGTCTTTACATTTCAAAATCATGATTTAAATGAGTCTTACTAACTAGTTATTTAAATAATAAATTAAATCAAATCCACCCTGAAATATATACATTTTTTTCCAAAATTACGTCATATTTAAAGGACAAATAAACTTTTTTTTCACTGAACACTCAGTCAATAATTAACTTAATTAAACCTTTTTATTTTTGGGAGGGGAGTTACTTACTACTTTATTTGATTCATAAAGTCCCCAGTCCCTCCTACTTTCACATACAAAAGGGATAAAAAGCGCAGAGAGAATGGACACTTAGAAGAGTGCACAATAATAAAAAATATATGTTAAAACATACATAAGTGATCCAAAATTTAGTGATATTATTATCAATAAATTGTAAAAAATATTCAGATAAAAAGTGTCAAAAAAAACATACACAGTAAATATATGATCCAGATATTGGTGTTAAGTGATATTGATGTTAAGTGATATTGATCAGATTAAAAGTGTAAAATACAACCCATGCAAAAAACAGTATGCAATGTGCATAAGTTATATTCAAGAAGGGTCTTACATATGCCACAAAAAATGCTTGAAAAAAGACCTGAAAATACACAAAACATGGTGCAGTATGTATGTACTAGAACAATATATGGTAGAACCAATAATGTAATGGCTCACTCACAAACCAAGCTCCTATAGATCTAGGAGCATGAAAAAGTGTGGATCTGACATATAAGCCGTACTCGATGTCCCCAGGACACCTGAAGGGAAAAACTGCAGGCTGCTCTACGAAGATCCATTTAGTGAGGTTTAATTAACATACAATGAGGAATAAATTATATGAATCATAATCACGCTGCTGGCAACAGAGACAAATTCCACTTAAGTCAGATCCTCCTATCATCCGGTCAATCAGGGATGAAGTCTCTTAGCAGACGAAACACGTTGTCTTTTGGTCGTTTCCAGCCAACGTAGTTCCTTGTAGATGCTAAGCTGAATTTTGATCTCTGTCAGCCACCGCACCGGAAGTGCTCGGCATTGTTTTTGTCCCACGGAGTTTCCCAAAGGCACACAGTTTGATCTCCTAACACATCGGTTTGTCCGGACAATAGGAGGATCTAACTTAAGGGGATTTTGTCTCTGTTGTCAGCAGCATGCCTATAGTGGATGCATATTGTTTTTACCGCATTGTATTTTAATAAAGTAAAATCTGGTTTCAGAAATGGTGATGCTGTTGTTTTTTCATTATCCCTTCAGTTCATCTTGTAACCTATTTACCCAGCTCTTTCACTCTCTTTGTACTTCATTCCATATCTCTAAATATTGCAGTCATCTACCTTCCCAATACTTTGTTATTCTGCTTGGTTTCCTCCATTAAATTGTTCGCACAGCCAATCAGAGAGGTGACTCATATCCCTGGCCTCTGACTCATGTGGTCAGAATGGGACTGTTATTCACGGTCACTTCATCACACGACTGACCGTTCAGCGAATCATCAAATCGACAAGGTGCAGGTTATTTTTAGGGGTGCAGGTTAGGGTTAATATTAGGGCATTTGGCATAGGGTTAGTATTAGGGTTAGTTTTACAGTTAGTTTTCAGGTTAGTTTTATATTTAGTATTGGGGTAAGGGTAAGGAATTAGATTTAGGGTTTGTTTAGGAATAGTATTAGGGTATTAGAATAAGGGGTTAGTTTTAGGGCTAGTATAAGCAGTTATTAGAGTTAGTATTAGGGTTAGTTTTAGAATTGGTATCAGTGGTTAGTTTTAGGGTTGGGTGACTTTACTAGGGCAGGGCCGATCCTGGGCGGGTGCACGAGGTATGGGGTGAGGGGGGGAGAAAGATACATGGGGGGTTATGAGGAGTGATAGAGACATGCGGGAGATATACATGAGGATATAGGAGGAGAAACAGACACATGCAGAACAAGAGACCAACATGGGGAACAGAAAGATAGACATGGAAAAAGATATAAGGGATGAGGGGAGAGACAGACCTGGGGTATGAGTGGAGAGAGAGAGACAGACATGGGATATGAGTGGAGAGAGACAGACAGACATGAGGTATGAGTGGAGAGGGAGACACACAGACATGGGGAATGAGTGGAGAGAGAGAGAGACAGACATGGGGAATGAGTGGAGAGAGAGACACAGACATGGCTAATGAGCGGAGAGAGACAGATAGACATGGGGAATGAGTGGAGAGTGAGAGACAGACATGGGGAATGGGTGGAGAGTGAGAGACAGACATCGGGAATGAGTGGAGAGTGAGAGACAGACATGGGCAATGAGTGGAGAGTGAGAGACAGACATGGGCAATGAGTGGAGAGTGAGAGACAGACATGGGCAATGAGTGGAGAGTGAGAGACAGACATGGGCAATGAGTGGAGAGTGAGAGACAGACATGGGCAATGAGTGGAGAGTGAGAGACAGACATGGGGAATGAGTGGAGAGTGAGAGACAGACATGGGGAATGAGTGGAGAGTGAGAGACAGACATGGGCAATGAGTGGAGAGTGAGAGACAGACATGGGGAATGAGTGGAGAGTGAGAGACAGACATGGGGAATGAGTGGAGAGTGAGAGACAGACATGGGGAATGAGTGGAGAGTGAGAGACAGACATGGGGAATGAGTGGAGAGTGAGAGACAGACATGGGGAGTGAGTGGAGAGTGAGAGACAGACATGGGGAATGAGTGGAGAGTGAGAGACAGACATGGGGAATGAGTGGAGAGAGAGAGACAGACATGGCTAATGAACGGAGACAGACAGACAGACAGACATGGGGAATGGGTGGAGAGTGAGAGACAGACATGGGGAATGAGTGGAGAGTGAGAGACAGACATGGGGTATGAGTGGAGAGCGAGAGACAGACATGGGCAATGAGTGAAGAGTGAGAGACAGACATGGGGAATGAGTGGAGAGTGAGAGACAGACATGGGGAATGAGTGGAGAGTGAGAGACAGACATGGGGAATGAGTGGAGAGAGAGACAGACATGGGGAATGAGTGGAGAGAGAGAGACAGACATGGCTAATGAACGGAGACAGACAGACAGACAGACAGACATGGGGAATGGGTGGAGAGTGAGAGACAGACATGGGGAATGAGTGGAGAGTGAGAGACAGACATGGGGTATGAGTGGAGAGTGAGAGACAGACATGGGCAATGAGTGAAGAGTGAGAGACAGACATGGGGAATGAGTGGAGAGTCAGAGACAGACATGGGGAATGAGTGGAGAGTGAGAGACAGACATGGGGAATGAGTGGAGAGAGAGACAGACAGACATGGGGAATGAGTAGAGAGAGAGAGAGAGACACAGACATGGGGAATGAGTGGAGAGAGAGAGAGAGAGAGACATGGCTAATGACCGGAGAGAGACAGACAGACATGGGGAATGAGTGGAGAGTGAGAGACAGACATGGGGAATGGGTGGAGAGAGAGACAGACAGACATGGGGAATGAGTGTAGAGAGAGAGAGAGAGAGACACAGACATGGGGAATGAGTGGAGAGAGTGAGCGAGAGACACAGACATGGCTAATGAGCGGAGAGAGACAGACATGGGGAATGAGTGGAGAGTGAGAGACAGACATGGGGAATGGGTGGAGAGTGAGAGACAGACATGGGGAATGAGTGGAGAGTGAGAGACAGACATGGGGAATGGGTGCAGAGTGAGAGACAGACATGGGGAATGGGTGCAGAGTGAGAGACAGACATGGGGAATAAGTGGAGAGTGAGAGACAGACATGGGGTATGAGTGGAGAGTGAGAGACAGACATGGGGTATGAGTGGAGAGTGAGAGACAGACATGGGGTATGAGTGGAGAGTGAGAGACAGACATGGGGTATGAGTGGAGAGTGAGAGACAGACATGGGCAATGAGTGGAGAGTGAGAGACAGACATGGGGAATGAGTGGAGAGAGAGACAGACAGACATGGGGAATGAGTGGAGAGAGAGAGACACAGACATGGCGAATGAGTGGAGAGAGAGAGACAGACAGACATGGGGAATGAGTGGAGAGTGAGAGACAGACATGGGGAATGAGTAGAGAGAGAGACAAACAGACATGGGGAATAAGTGGAGAGAGAGAGACAGACATGGGGTATGAGTGGAGAGTGAGAGACAGACATGGGCAATGAGTGGAGAGTGAGAGACAGACATGGGCAATGAGTGGAGAGTGAGAGACAGACATGGGGAATGAGTGCAGAGTGAGAGACAGACAAACATGGAGTATGAGTGGAGAGAGACAGACAGAAATGGAGTATAAGTGGAGAGAGAGAGAGACAGACATGGAGCATGAGTGGAGAGAGAGATGGACATGAGGGAATGGAGAGAGAGACAGACATGAGGGTATGGGGAGAGAGAGAGAGACATGAGGGTATGGGGAGAGAGAGACAGACATGAGGGTATGGGGAGCGACAGACAGACATGAGGGTATGGGGAGCGATAGACAGACATGAGGGTATGGGGAGAGACAGACAGACATGAGGGTATGGGGAGAGACAGACAGACATGAGGGTATGGGGAGAGAGAGAGAGACACGTTGTCATGCCCCTCTGGCCCTTACCTGCAGTTCCAGTAGTTCCAGGCATCCAGCAAGTCCCTTAAGTAATCCGCGATCGCGGAGTAGGCCGAAGCCGGGGCCTGTAGTACAATCTTCTATCCGCGATCGCGGTAGCGCGGTAGGCCGAAACCAGGGCCTAGAGTTTCTACAAGCCCAGGATGCATCCTCCAGACTTCACCCCAATCAAGGGGAACCTATTTCCAGCTGTAGGAGGGAGGTAAACTCTGCCAAATCTCCTATTAACTCCAAGCACAGAGATAGAGGGGTATGTGCTAGAAAAGCACACCCCTCTAACATCCAATCAAGTGAGGAGCTTGTCCCACTGAGGGGAGGAGTGGAGACCCACAGCACTATAAAAACCCCTCAAACTGTTTCTTCATTGCTCCAGTGTTCCAGAGCTTTGGTTCCTGTTTGTCCTTGGACTTCAGTCTCCAGTTTTCCCTTTGTTGCTGTGCTACAGTATATCTATTGGATTTCCCGTTACCTGACCTTTGGCTTGCCTTCTGGATTACCCTGTTTGCCTGAACCCTGACCCCTGCTTGGATTACTTCTCTTTGACCGCTGCCTGCCCTGATCTATTGGACTGTTTCCTGACTTTGCTTTTTGGATTATCCTTTTGTGGCACTCTCGTGCTCCTATCCTTACCAGGGTGCTCTGCCTATATATACTTGTGGACCACCTGGTAAGGGTTACCAGCAAGAGATAGCATCCCCTGCTCTATGCTCCGAAAACCTCAATCTTGACACACGTGAGTGACTGACTTGGTGGAATATTATTTATCACTCCTTGTGTACTTCTTTTCCAATGATGCTCAGCCAGACTAATGAGAGACTTTGGCTGGTTGGGAATCATGGGAACGGTAGTTAAAACATCCTGCTAGCCAGCAAAAAGTCTCCCATGTTGCTGGCTGAGCATCCTAGAAATAAATAAAACCACTACACAGTATTATGGCAAAATATATATCTTTATTTAAAATAAAGTTTTCTCCCTCTCTCCCCAATACTGAAATGGGCATGTCTGGAACAGAAATGTCTAAAGGGGAGGAGTTCATAATATAGCCACGCCCACCCTTGGACGCCAAAGGAAAACCTGCGCCCGTGACCCTAGGATCGGACCTGTACTAGGGTAAGTATTTGTCAGTGCCATAAACAGCCATGCTGCACTATCAGCGCTGTAACGTCCACAGAGGCAACAATGCTATACCACCTTCAATATATATGTACCTATGTACTTATGGGAGATACTATACTACTGACTATGTATGGCTAACTATATACCGATGTGTGGTCTCCTATATCGCCATTGTTTTGGAGCTAACTATATACCATAAAGGTGCCCTCATCTGTGTTTGGCCAACTATACATTGAATGGTAGCTATACTATGCCACCATCCATGTGCAGAACAAGTAATTGCCATTAAACTTACTGTTGTGGAGTGTGTAGCAGAGAGATCCTCATAAAAAAAAACTTACCGTAATGCACAGTGTGTGTGAGTGGATCACAGAGCCGCATGGCAATCAAACTCACACTAATGTGTTTTGTGTGTAAGTTTATCAAAGAGACCCACAACAATGAAACTTGTGATAGTGTATAGTGTTTATTAGTGTATCTTTACAGTAAAAAAAAATGTACAGCAATGTGTGCTGTGTGAGAGTGTATCACAGCAGTAACATTTATATTTTCTTCTTAATTTAATGACAGTTTCTATAAAAGTCCAGGCTCTGCCCTATGCATATTTTTAGTGTTTAGTGGTTAATATGTTGCCACTGGTTATATCTGTAGGTAAGGGAGCAAGCTGACGGTCCCTAATCATCTGTATTTGTTGTTTTACCCAGAAAAGTTGTTGGAAATAACTTTTTCAAGGTCGAAGAGGAGGCATGTGGTTCTCAACCAGGTTTTCACCTTTCTGTTTTGGGTAGAGGAACCCTCATATATTATATGTCTTTTGGTCCACTTATTAGTCTTAATATACTACACTATATTATTTTATTTTGTGTTTGTTTTTCTTCCCCTTACATTATATACGGAGAATATTGCCTCCTATAAGGGTAAATAACAGTGTGTAGTGTTTTGGGAAGCGCACGATTTCACTTAATTGGTTTGTGTGTATTTTATGTACCAGGAGTGAAGCACTGGTTGTGTTTCTGTGCTGCTACTCCCTTCACAGTTAAAGGCGCAGTGTACTCTATTTTTGTTTACTAAATAATGGCTGAGGTGGCAACCATAAATGGTGGTGAGAGGAACACGGGGGGGATGGTGGCTAACGGGACACAGGATGATACTGGGGTTGGTGGTGAGAGAGACACTGGGGGCATGGTGTGTCAAAGGATAAGCTGGCATTTACCATTAAATGTACATGTTAGTTTATTCTCATACTAGGGCCACTTATTTTTTCACAATTTTGCACTCTCAGGATGTGCCCCTGCAGCCAGACTTGCAATTGTCTTGCTACCTGTGAGAAAGCCCTGTCATTAGCCATTAATGTGGAATCAGAATTTCTCTGATAAATGCCGCTGTTTCAAGTGCTTGGGATGGAGAGGCGTAACTTGAGCTTGTTCTGTGTGCTATGATGCATAGTTGCCAACATTGGCCATATTTCCAGCGACACATATTTGTTCCACATGCTGCAGAAAAGAGCATGCAGAGTTCTGCCCGGCAGTATGTAGGATGCATACACATAGACAGAATCCAATTAATTAATCATGGTAGGTTCTATGAGATCTCCACCATGATTAATGAATTGGATTCTGTGTGTACGTATATCCATACTGCCGGGCTGCACTTTGCATGGTCTGTCTGCAGCATGTGGAACAAATATATGTCCCTGGAAACATGGATGATGTTGGCAACTATGTGTGATGTAACCAGGGCCGGCCTTAGGGGTGTGCGACCTGTGCGAGCGCACAGGGCGCAACACCCCATGGGGCGCCTGCCCGGCAACTCAAAAAAAAAAATGTGAAAGCGGTGTAGCTCCGCCCCCACCCTGTGAAGCATAGCAGTGTCTGTTTCATGGGGAGCCCCGGGGCAGCATGAGAAAGTGCTGCTCGCGCTCCCCATGCTTTCATTAAGCATGGGGAGCCTAGCAGCACTTTCTCTTTGCTGCCTGTGAAGCAGACACTGCTGTGCTTCACAGGGTGGGGGCGGAGCTACACCGCTCAGCTGGTTAGCTCCGCCCCCTCCCTGGATCCACATTTGCAGGTAAAGGAGGGAGACAGGACAGGGGGGAGAGAGAGAGAGAGACAGAACAGGGGGAGGGGGGATAGAGAGACAGCACAGGGGGAGGGGGAGAGAGACAGAACAGAGGGAGGGGGGAGAGAGAGACAGCACAGGGGGAGAGAGAACAGGGGGAGAGAGAGACAGAACAGGGGGAGGGGGGATAGAGAGACAGCACAGGGGGAGGGGGGGAGAGAGACAGAACAGAGGGAGGGGGGAGAGAGAGACAGCACAGGGGGAGAGAGAGACAGCACAGGGGGAGAGAGAGACAGCACAGGGGGAGAGAGAGACAGAACAGGGGGAGAGAGAGAGAGACAGCACAGGGGGAGGGGGGGAGAGAGACAGAACAGAGGGAGGGGGGAGAGAGAGACAGCACAGGGGGAGAGAGAGACAGCACAGGGGGAGAGAGAGACAGCACAGGGGGAGAGAGAGACAGCACAGGGGGAGAGAGAGACAGAACAGGGGGAGAGAGAGACAGAACAGGGGGAGAGAGAGAGAGAGAGACAGAACAGGGGGAGAGAGAGAGACAGAACAGGGGGAGAGAGAGAGACAGAACAGGGGGGGAGAGAGAGAGAGAGAGAGAGAGAGAGAGAGACAGAACAGGGGGAGAGAGAGAGACAGAACAGGGGGAGAGAGAGAGACAGAACAGGGGGAGAGAGAGAGACAGAACAGGGGGAGAGAGAGAGACAGAACAGGGGGGGAGAGAGAGAGAGAGAGACAGAACAGGGGGAGAGAGAGAGACAGAACAGGGGGAGAGAGAGAGACAGAACAGGGGGAGAGAGAGAGACAGAACAGGGGGAGAGAGAGAGACAGAACAGGGGGAGAGAGAGAGACAGAACAGGGGGAGAGAGAGAGACAGAACAGGGGGGGAGAGAGAGAGAGAGAGAGAGACAGAACAGGGGGAGAGAGACAGAACAGGGGGAGAGAGAGAGACAGAACAGGGGGGGAGAGAGAGAGAGAGAGAGAGACAGAACAGGGGGAGAGAGACAGAACAGGGGGAGAGAGAGAGACAGAACAGGGGGAGAGAGAGAGAGACAGAACAGGGGGAGAGAGAGAGACAGAACAGGGGGGGAGAGAGAGAGAGAGAGACAGAACAGGGGGAGAGAGAGAGACAGAACAGGGGGGGAGAGAGAGACAGAACAGGGGGGGAGAGAGAGACAGAACAGGGGGAGGGGGGGAGGGAGAGAGAGACAGAACAGGGAGAGGGGGGGGAGAGAGAGAGAGAGAGAGACAGAACAGGGGGGGAGAGAGAGACAGAACAGGGGGAGGGGGAGGGAGAGAGAGACAGAACAGGGAGAGGGGGGGGAGAGAGAGAGAGACAGAACAGGGAGAGGGGGGGGAGAGAGACAGAACAGAGGGAGGGGGGAGAGAGACAGAACAGGGGAAGGGGGGAGAGAGAGACAGAACAGGGGAAGGGGGGAGAGAGAGACAGAACAGGGGAAGGGGGGAGAGAGAGACAGAACAGGGAGAGGGGGGAGAGAGACAGAACAGGGGGAGGGGGGAGAGACAAAAGGGGGAGGGGGGAGAGACAGAACGGGGGGGGGAAGACAGAACAGGGGAGGGGGGGAAGAGACAGAACAAAGGAAGGTGAGGAGAGAGACAGAACAGAGGGAGAGAGAGAAAACAGGTATGAGGGAGTTAGAGAGAGACAGACATGGCAATGAAGAGGAAAGAGACACATATACAGGGGGTGAAAGAGATGGGGGGGGGGGGGCGCCACGGGGGAAGCCCGCACAGGGCGCTGGGACACTTAAGGCCGGCCCTGGATGTAACCCAAAAAGGGCTTGGGGAATTAGGCAGAACTGTAGCTATAGCAATAACAGTACTTCTGTCATGATACAGTGCTTACAGGACACTGTAGGTGAAACTACCCTATTTAAAATGGGCTTGTCACTCTCTGACTGCTGACAAACATTTATTATTTTCCCTCACAAGTGCTGTTTGGAATGCATAAGATTAGATAAGAAGGGACTGAATATGAAAGTCATTGAACTGAATTTTTAAGCCAACTCCTCCTTCTACATTCTAATCTATAAAATAAGTACAGGGCTGGGTAACTACACGACTCCAGCTGACAACATTTGCCCAGTCATTCCAGCCCTCTTTTGACATCTTCGGGGACTAAGATTCAGGGCAGTTTATTTTGCTTATTCTGAACATTAACTTTGAGATCAAAATGGTGCCAAGAAAGGCTTTTCTCATGCCTCTCACATAAGAAGTTTAAGACAAACTTAGTCTACATTGTACTGGGAAGATATAGTCTGGAGGAAAAAAAGCAGAGAGACAGACTTCACAATAAAGTGTAATAAATCAATGCTTTAGTCCATAAAATTCGTGCAGGAACAGACCAGAAAATCCTTATGCGTTTTGTGCTGTATTGCACTTAATCATAGCATAAATGTGAGAACACAGGTACAGGTTTTTAAATTCTGAATACTAGGTTGTAATTAGTTCTTGATTGTCAGCAGCTTGATTGAAAGCAGAACCTGCCCCTGTGTTCACACTTTATTTTAAAGATATCCACCATGTGTATAAAAAATAGACAGTAACAATTAATAGTGCAAAGTGATATATTGTACATTTAATTATACAATATTAAAAACAATTTAGACATAAACAGACCGATATACAAATATCTTCTTTTGTTGTAAGACTCTCCTTTCTGTATTGGAGTAAGAAAAAGAAATGAGTAAAAGCATTTTCAATGGCATAAATGAGTAAACAATAAATAAATAAAGTTCTAACCATGCAAGAAACGGTATTATTTGGGGAAATAATACCTAGAGAAAAAAATAGGGAATAAATAAATTAATTCAATTAATTACTTTTTGTTTTGTAATCTGGACATTATATTAGGAGCATATATTTTGATTTTATGTAAACAATTTCAAATGCTTTATATTGTATTTGTGGACACATTCGCTGAAGTTGAATAGATTTGATTTTCATTTGTAATTGCAAATTTTTTGTTTTTTAATTATCCACTTTTTATTTATTTTTTATACATTATTTTTTAAGTGTAATTATTGTTTCTACAAACTTTTTTTGAGATATATAATTGGATGGATTTTTCCAAAAGATTTCATTTAAATTTTATAAGATTTTTAAAATGAATTGATATAAATTTGTGTTATGTAACCCATATGAACAGCAAAATAATTGATCATCTATGTAGATAAGCATTTACATTGTTTGTTTTATTCATACCTGTAGGAATTCGTGTTTGTAAAGTGAATATCCAGTATACTTCTCTTTTACACAGAGTATCAACTATGTTTCCCTTTCTCACGGGGGATTTCATTTTTTCAATTACCTGATATTGTAGGTTGCCAACAGTAGAGACACAGCACTCTGCAAAATGCTTTTATATAGTTGGATTTGATTTTTTTTTGATCTCCTATGTCCAGGATATGTTCCCTTATTCTTTCTTTTATTGTGCATATGGTACGTCCCACATACTGTTTCTTGCATTTTTTACAAGTAAACAAAAATGGATTACATAATTACTGCTACAGTTAAAAAATTCCGAATAAGGGTAATTTTTACCTGTTGCTGTTGAACAAAACCTCTCGCTTTTTAATACGTATTTGCAAAACTTACAGCTTCTTGAGCCACAGTTATACCTTTATATCTAACCAAGTGTTAGAGCCTGATTTTTTGCAGAGAGGTTTATTGTACTGGGCCACACCTGCCCGCAAAGTAAGGATTGCCAGGATTCACTCAATGGACACTGGAAAAAGGCTTAAATAAAATAAAGCGAGAAAGACCAATTCTATTACTCCTTCCTAATCATGTCACATGCACTATACTTACTAATGTGTTGTGATAGTTGTCAATGTTCGGTATAATGTCCTGCAGTGAGAAGGTAACAGTGAGCTTATGTGTGTCTTATTTATTTATTTATTTATTTATTTAGAAAGTGTTTTACCAGGAAGAATACATTGAGATTTCTCTCGTTTTCAAGTATGTCCTGGGGACCCAGTCCAGAATGGAATTACACATTTAACAGTAGATTCAAAAATAAATACATACATATATTAAACAAGTTGGAAAGAGAACATACAGGGTAAATCATTATTGATACAAAAAAGGAACAACATGTACAGTATACGAAAGAGTTTGTAAACTAATAACAGGTACAATCTGTTTTGAGGATTTGTGAGATACTTATTTTCAGGGATCTTAAAATAGATGATGATTTGGCAGAAACGGGAAGGCTATTCCACATATGAGGAGCTCTTTATGGTCAAAGCTGTCAAATAAGCACTTACTAATAGATAGTAAACACTCCTGCATGGGTCACAGTGGGGCAGTTGCAAAGGCGGTAATCAGGCAATGCAATTGTCACTGTCATTCTGTGTTTTTTTTTTTGTTGTGTCCTCACGTCCCTCCAACATGGGTAACTTTCCACTTTCCAGGGCACTGTTCCAGAATCTGAGGTTTAAGCTCTTGAGCAGAACAGCGTCACTTTTAAGGGCTCAGCATGCCTTTCTCGCTGCCACTTATTCCCGCTTTTCCACTGGACCGTACGCCAGCTAATGAGCTCTGCGGGTCCGCCTCCTCTGCTGCCTGTCGAAGTGAGAGCGTCGGGTGTCACATGATAACCCGGGGCTCAGAACAAAAGCGGCATTGGACAGCAGCAGCACCTCAATGTGGTCTGTGCTAATGTCATGTGCACAGACCACTCTGGACCTCCAAACCCCCTCCCTACAGGTGCCAGGTAAAAAAAGCAGGGAGTTGAACAAAAAAGATAATGTTCACACTCAAACTGTCAGTACTAACACACTTGTGCAGTATTCATTCCCTGTGTCCATGAGAGCGGGACAGTTGGGGGTAGGGTTGCCAACTTTTCTACAAAAAAATACCGGCCTTGCTGGTGCCTCGATAGACTTAACATTGGCATGAAGCCAATTTTTTACCGGCCTGCCGGTAAAATACCGGCTGGATGGCAACCCTAGTTGGGGGTCATGCATATGTGTGCAGCAGAAAAGCAGAACAACATTACCCAGAGGTTATGACTAATGCTTTTCTAAAGCAATATTTCATCTTGCAATTTTAATTTTGCCATTTTTGTGTAAAGAACTACAAATATTCATTAAAACCAGTGATCTGCTAACCAATACACTATTTGTATAATCATTTAATTTAGTATTTAATGATTTATTCTCTATATAAACCCATGATAGAATACTTTCACTTAATTCAGTATTTTTTTTTACTGTTATCAGCCACCTTTGTGACATCATCACCCAGCATCATACACAGACAAACTTCTATGTTTGACACTAATACGTTTCCATGTGAAGACACATGGTGAGTCATCTTACTATTATTAGACAAATAGCTCTCTGTCTTTCCAATAACATCAGATTTTGCAAATTTGACGAAGCAGCCTCTGGCCCTAAAGAGGCAGTAGTTCCACCTAGTTTATTTTCTGTATGTTGTACATGTTCTTATTATGTGTGAAATGTACTTATTTTAACTTTCATACAAATTATACTTTTATATTCGATATAATTTCACAGTTAGCCAGCTCTGTGTGCTGTGATGTAATACAAGGGTGAGGGCTTGGGAGACAGGCAGGACTGCTGTTATAGAAACTGCAATAACTGATGACAGTGATATTTTTCTTTACTTTTACATGATACAGGACTTATATAATACATTTGTAGATGGAACTGCCCCTTTAAAAGTACCAAGGCCCACAAGAGCACCCAAAGGTGCTGGGTTTAGAGACTTTTACAGAATGTCTTGAGGAATTTCAGCCTCCCATGAGAAAACATGCTTAAATGACAACTAAACTATATATTTCTTTTACTTGTGCAATATAAACGCACAAATGAAAAGCTTAATCCCCCTAGTATGTGGATAAATGGTCATGTACTTTTAGAAGTATATGCCAGTTTATCCTCTTACCAGGGCGGAGGAAGGATTTTTTTTGCTACACAGGTGTAATTGCTTTTTGGTGCCCCCCCCCCCCCACCAATCCCATGACCCATCTCTGTTCTCTCCCCCTCTTCCTCCGTTCTCTTCCCCATCTCTGTTCTCTCCGGCCCTGCCTCTGACCAGCAGCAGCCATGCTTTCATGGGGAGCGGGCAGCCTGGTATGGTCGGCGATTGTATCTCTTTGCTAATGCAGAGAGTGACCCTGGTTTTTACATGAGATCAGCAGAGGTCCCCTCTCTACACTAGCCAAGAGAGACCCCCTCTATATTCATACCCCGAGATGGATGAGCCAACAATATCAATGGGCGCCATCTCCTCACCGCTCTTCCTCACAGCTGATAGTAAGTTTTTGTTGGCTGTGTAAATTGCCATAGTGAAGATAACGATCTACAAATTGATGTCACAAAAAACTATCACAAGATCTGTGTTTTTTTCATTGGTGTGAATCTTGTCAATTTATTAACCATATACCGTATTTGTTCGAATATAAGACAAGGTTTTTTTCAGAGCAATCTTGTCTTATATTCTAGGTCATCTTATAATTTGACCTCAAATCAAGGTCAGATTATAAAACTGAGATCCAGGTCTCCCGCAGAGCTGTAGGGGACCTGGTTTGATCCCCCTCTCAAGCAGCCGGTGGATGTCTTCGTGATGCGTGCAGACATCCTCCGCTGCTGCCCGGCACGACCACCGGGACTTCTATGATAAAGCCGGGTCCTTACGGCTTCATCATAAAAGTCCCGGCGGAAGTGCCGGGCAGCAGCGGAGGATGTCTGCGCATATCGTGCAGACATCCTCCGGCTGCCTCCACTAGCCACCAGGAGATTTGGGCAGCTGGGGGATGTCTGCACGATAGTGCAGACATCCTCCATGCTGCCCGACACGTCCGTCTATTATGACAGACCGGCTGTCCGTCATAATGGACGGAAGTGTCCAGCAGCATGGAGGATGTCTGCACTACCAGGGAGGCTACGTTCGGGGGGGGGGGGCGGGGTAGGGGGGAGACAGACAACATAGGACGGAGGGTGGGGGAGAGACACAGACAACATTGGGGGGAGGGTGGGGGAGAGAGACAGACAACGCTGGGGGGAGGGGGGTGGAGAGACAGACAACATTGGGAGGAGAGAGACAGACAACGTTGGGGGGAGGGTGGGGGAGAGTGACAGACACCGTTGGGGGGAGCATTGGGTAAGTCTGGGGGGTAGGGGCAGCATTGGCACATAAAAGTTAAATAAAAACAAGAAATTTATTTTTTTTATATCATAAGTTTTTATTAAATATGAAAAAGGGAGGGTTGTCTTATCAGGGTCGTCTTATATTCGAGCAAATATGGCACTTTCTCCTTTCTTGCATAACTTCACCCCAAATGCACTTTGACTTTGTTCCCTGTCTTGTTACACAGTGCTTTGGCCTTCACACAGCTGCATTTACAGAGTACTCACTTTCTTGTTGTCAGAGTGTTACAGCGTATCAACCCCCTCTAAAGTACTTTCCTGTTCCAGTAGTTGTCATAGTGACACACCATTGCTTCCTCACAGCACATTATTTTTTATCAAGGTGTTTGGCTGCAGAATTGGTAATACAAATAAGTAACCAATTTATCATGTGAAAAATACTAGCCTATTAATATCTGTATAAGGTAATCGCTAAATGTTAGCCATTACATGTTAGTACAGTGGAAAAACAAGTAGAACTAAAATTATACTATTTATTTTCTTCCTGACAGTTTTTCATCACCAAATTGCTAGGTCTCTTTCTCAGGCATTAATGAGGCTAAAATAAAAGGCTCTACACAATATACACCGAACTTCGGGTCCAGAGTAATTGTCCTGAAGTCTGAAACAATTTTGATTACATCAGGGTCGGAATCTTAATTATGAGCTATATAATATGTTTTGGAAACCAAACTGACCAAAAAATTCTGACCAAAATACACTAAACCGAAAATTGCCTCTATCATCCCCACACACTTCTATGGGGTTATAGAGACGCATTAAGGGATGAATTCAGTTATTATGGAAATAGTGGAATTCCTCCTGAACTGGAAAACAAAAATAAAGGAAAAAATAATTTACCCCTAAAAAAATACATGTGGGGCAGGCCAAGAAGTAGCCCTGACCCCCGGTCCTATAATAAAAACAGGTCTGGGCAAAAGTCCCCAGGCCCCATAAAAAATGATATTATTTCCCCCACTGGCGCTGGGGTTGCCAATGGCCCCAGAGCCAGTTTAAAAATAAATATGACCACCTGTGGGGTCTTGGGCTGCCTGATGGCCTCAGACCCCATCTAATTGATAAAATCAATAAAATATTCCCTACCTTGCCCAGGTAGGTTGTATGAATCACCTGAAACAAAAATGCACCCTTTTGGTTCCAGAGGGTGCACATTTAAAAATCCCTGCCCACCCACCAAGCACCCTGAGGGTGCACTGTAAATAAATGGATTACCTGTATCCAGGTTATCGCAGCAATCCATGACAGCCTTGATCCTCACCTTCTGGCCCAGGTAAGGGGGCCACCCAAAAAGTAATAAATTAATTCACATATTCTATTAAAAAAAAAAAATAAGTGCTTGCTATAAGTATCTGTCCACTACTTTGAGAGCGGGGATTTCATTTGAAGGGAAAGAGACATCTGATTTTTTTTTTCTTGAAAAAAATACCGGCCATGTGTTGCCTGTGATGTACCACTGCGTGACTTCATGAGACGTTTAGTGACCCCCTCAAGATTAAGCTTCAGCCAACCTATATTCTGAAGTCATGTTAATTGGTACCTGACCGTGGCTTATTTTAATTGGAAAAGTGATGCTCTGGCATGTTCTGTGGGACAAAATAGCATGTACTATGGGGGAAAGTGACACTGTGGCTTGTTCTGCAGAGGCAGTTTGGTGGGACAAGGTGACACTGTGATATGTTCTTTGGGCCAAATTAACACTGGCATGCCAAATTGTGTGGGTTCAATATGAGTGCAAGCCAAGTGCTGTGGGTGCAATATACTGTAAGTGCATGGCAAGTGATATGGGTGCTGTATGGTGCTATGTTAAGTCCTTAAGTGCAATGTGGGTGCAGAAAAAGGGAATAAAAACAAGAAATGCAATTTTTCAATAACATTTTTATTACATACACAAATAAATGAATGTGATATGAAAATGGTTGCATATAATATTAAAAAGTTTACATTTACATACAGTTTTTTACAATACGACTTAAGAAAAATTGGGTCGAGGGGGCCCACTGCTAAAGACTTTGACCAGGGCCCACTAGGGTCTTAAAGCGGCCCTGGCACTAGTATGTGCGTGTGCACCGTGTTTATACTTGCCCCCCCAAAGCGACTTATAATTAGCAACTGCCACAAATAGACAACAAAGTTGTCAATGATCATAAAAGCAGTGATGTAAAATTAAATACTATAATAATATTTGTTTAATATTAAAAATGATATATACAAATCCACAGGACACACATTATGAATGCTCCGTAGTTAAGAGGTAACATCTAGCGCATTTAATCCAAAAAAGTGCATTGAGATGTCTCTCCTGTTCAAGTACATCCTACACAAGGGATGTTACTATTACTCAACTTATGGTATTCAATGTTTTGAACTCAAAAGAATCCCTGCACATCATCATATTTAAGAGATCAGCTATGCATTAGCCCACTGAGCCATCTTATTAGCTAAAAATGAACTTAATTATGGAAATAAGAAGGTGGCCGTGTTTGTTTTCTTTTTTCCATTTCTCTTCTCAAAAACTGGGATCTGTATTCAATTTCCCTTCCCATATTAGCATGAATCAACAGCAAATTACAACTACTGCTATTTTTCCGTGTCGGTTGTTATGCAATGTAATATCTGTAGGTGATAAAACTTTCGGGAGACTATGACACGGTGCCATCAATTTCTTTAAAGTTAAATGCTATTAGCATGGGTTTTAAAGTAGCTGCTAGGAATAGTTTTTAAGCAGGAGTTGATTAAGTTGGGATAACGCTGAGTTGTCACCCTTGTCTTATATCGCCCATAAAATAATTCACTTGCTGATAGAAGAGGAAAGCTTCTATACCTTTGCTATTATTGTTGTTTAATTAATCTTCTAATTTTTCTGGCACTTTTATTGATATTACTTAATTAGAAAGAAGAAATAATTGTGCCACTGAGTCAGAAGGAAGTGTTCCAAGCCTGTGAATGTGCCCAACCTAGCTGCCTCTGTCATTTGCTTATTGGCTCTAAAGAATCACTGCAGGATATAACAGCCGCCATTTTATGTACCACTTGATAAACTCTAAGGCTCCAGAGCATGTCAGGGCCCATTAGGGCTGCCACTTCTTCAGGAAAAAAAAGCTGGCTATGTTACTAAATGCTTAATATTCTTAGAGGACCAAACTTTTTAGTGGTCTACCAGCTAGTAAAATAAAAGCTAGGTTTCAGCACTAAAACCCCTTTTGCACAAAGGACCCGCTTCACCCCCAGCACCACAGTGTGTGAAGAAATCTATTTTATGCTCACTAAAACTAAACTGAATAACTAACTGCTTTTTACTGATCTATCTGGAGCCTTAGCAGCTTTATTTACTATAGACATGACAGGTATGTGTAAATCTTGCAATTTACAGTACACAATGGCCACATGATAACACAACAAAAAACAGGCAGCACTAAATATAGTACTGAACATCTAAGGAAGGTATTTCACTGCAAACTTGTTTATTTACTCTCTTGTGACTTGTATGCAAACAAGGATATTTTTGTTTTGAGTTACTTCACAAGCTTACCAAGCTGGTTAGGTTTCCTTTTCAACAGTGATTAAAGGCATTAAACATTATTGATGGATTTGCTCTTTGTCAGCATAAGAGTTCATTATACCAGCACACTTATATATTTTAAGGAGTATAATAAGCTATTTGCTAAAAGTATACACTATCAGTTCTGATACCACAGGGGAATATGCCATTACTTTTAAAAGTTATGATGCTTTAGTAAATGTAACCTTGAGTGCTTTTAAATGAACTGTAAAAGCTGAATAGTTAAAGAGTCAATACAAATTGGCTGTGATTGCAATTCTTATGCATTTTTTACGATTTATTATATTAAAGTGCACTAAACTTTCTTTTCACTTGTGCTTCTAATATAGAATCATGAGTGAAATCATGAGCGGCACTTGTATAAGAGTAAACTGGCATGTACTTTTTAATTTACCTGCCAGTTTATCCTCTGACCATGATGGTTCCATAGGAAGCCAATCAGTGCAGGGGCTCATCCTACGCCATCTGATCAGGGTCTGTCAGGGCTACAGTCTCTCTCGCTGCTAGTGCCCGGACTATTTTGACCCTGTCTTACCCATTTCTTGAAAGAGGCCTTTTTTAAAAAAATTGTTTGTGGTGTTTGTGTTTACTTGTAATTTTCCTCTTTCTCATTTAATGTATCCACACATCTTATATATTGTTTTTATTGACATAAGAAGGGCTTTCTTAAGATATCATTATTTTAATATCATGTAATATAAAAAAAATCATAATATATTTAAAAGCTTGAATAAAACATTTTCTGACATTTACATGAAAAATCTTTTACATGTCTACAAATATGAATTAAAACAAACCTTGCTAAATAGATTCTAATATCTGTCCTAAGTTTAGAAATATCTACAGGCAGTGGCGTACTAAGGGGGGGCGGGGGGTGCCGGCACCCCCCCCCCCCCCCCCCCCGCACCGCGCTGCTTACCTATTTTTTTCTTTTTCTGGCAGCCGCATCCCCTTAATGCTGGCGCCGGGGAAAAAAAAAAAAAATCACATCCGGCAACTGTGTTTCTTTCCTCCGTGCAGGAGGGAAGACTGCACGGAGGAGGCGTCCGTCCGGGAACAGAGCAGCAGCAATTAGGTAAGTGATGGGGGAGGGGGGTGTTTTGAAACGAGCACTTTAATGGCACAATATTACTGGGCTCTGACTGGCACACTATTACTGTGTTCTGACTGGCACAATATTCCTGAGCTCTGAGTGGCACACTATTACTGGGCTCTGACTGGCACACTATTACTGGGCTCTGACTGGCACACTATTACTGGGCTCTGACTGGCACACTATTACTGGGCTCTGAGTGGCACACTATTCCTGGGCTCTGAGTGGCACACTATTCCTGGGCTCTGAGTGGCATACTATTCCTGGGCTCTGAGTGGCATACTATTACTGGGCTCTGAGTGGCACACTATTACTGGGCTCTGAGTGGCACACTATTACTGGGCTCTGAGTGGCACACTATTACTGGGCTCTGAGTGGCACACTATTACTGGGCTCTGAGTGGCACACTATTCCTGGGCTCTGAGTGGCACACTATTACTGGGCTCTGAGTGGCACACTATTCCTGGGCTCTGAGTGGCACACTATTCCTGGGCTCTGAGTGGCACACTATTCCTGGGCTCTGAGTGGCACACTATTCCTGGGCTCTGAGTGGCACACTATTACAGGGCTCTGACTGGCACAATATTACTGGTATCTGAATGGCATAATATTACTGGTATCTGACTGGCACAGTATTACTGGGTTCTGACTGGCACAATATTCCTGGTATCTATAATTGTACAATTGTCGTGGGGCTCCTGTGTGTTGCATAATTAATGGCGGTCCCATGTGTGCATAATTATGGGGCGCTTGTGTGTGGCATATTTATCGAGCCCCATGTGTGGCATAATTAAGGGACTCTTTTGTGTGGCATAATTATGGGGCACCTGTGTGTGTGGAATAATTAATTGGGCAGAGGTGAGGCATAAATAGTGGGGCTCTGGTGTGGCATAATTTATGGGGCTATGGTGTGGCATAATTTATGGGGCTATGGTGTGGCATAATTTATGGGGCTACTGTGTGTGGCATAGTTTATAGGTCATCTAACTGGCATTACTAAGGAATCTGTTTGGCATTGAAGGGCTGTGGATTAATTAAATTTTATTTATTTCTAAGTTAATTTTTTTTTCATAGTTCCATTATTTTTCAAGTTGATATACAGTTTACAAATGTGTGCAATAAATAGAATTGAAAAAATTGTGGGCATTTTCTTACATTTTTATTAGGGGGGGGGCACACAGGGTCCGCCCCGGCTGCCAAATGCTCTAGGTACGCCCCTGTCTACAGGTTATATTTGTTGCATTTTTTAAGTTATAGGGCACTAACTGAACTTTTTTTCCTAGCTTTTTTCTCCTACAGTGAACTTTTAACTCTAATCCTAGCACTAAACCTAACACTAGATATAAGGCTAAATTACCATATTTTTTGTAATGCAATGTTGTGGACTGCCTCTATAGGCATCGGACTGCAATTTTGCTGGATGTTTCAACATCGAGGCATAACAGTTACACTTGCTGAGCAGTGGAAATGACTGCTCTCACCACTCATTTTAGCACTGGGCGTTTTACGTATGACCCCTGTCACATCAAATGCAGGCAGATGCCATGGAAACAGGAGCTGCTTGTACTTTGTTGATTTTAGCATCCACTGCAACTCTGAACTTAGTCACGTAATTGCAGTACTTTGTAGTGATGTGCAGATAACATAAACAAAGTTTAAATTGTATCATAACTTTCACTTGCTGCCAAAAGAATCTTTTACAAAACACAAAGTGTAGACTGCTGCGCCTGTATGTAAACGGGTATGCAGCACTCGGGCACCGCTAGTGTCTCAATTCTAGCAAAATAAATACAATACAAAGAAAAACGTGACCAGTGCGCTTCAACCAACACTACACACACTTATATTTACCCTTAGAACAAGTATGTATCTTGCAGTGTTGTACAAAGGGAATATGAAAAATAAAAGAATAAAACACACAATAGTGTAATATATCAAAGAAAAAGTGAAATAAAGTGAATGAATGACACTTGAAAAAGCCTCACCAAAGAGGAGAAACGCGTTGTGTGCTATAGGAAACAAGGGATGTGCAACACTGGACTCTTTTTCAAGGATTTTTACCATTTTTACTGCTTTTAATGAAATTGAGGACTCTTCAGATTTTAACTTGTTCATTAATATCCTTGCCTTCCTTCTTCCTCATGTGTTTTGTGGAGTCTTCATGGATGAAGTAACGGAACATCATTAACCCTTTCCCTGGGCTCCCTTATGCTGATATCCCTGAGCAAGTAGTTGCTCAGACGAATGTGAGTGGCCACTTGGCACAATTCATTCACTTTATTTCACTTTTTCTTTGATATATTACACTATTGTGTGTTTTATTCTTTTATTTTTCATATTCCCTTTGTACAACACTGCAAGATACATACTTGTTCTAAGGGTAAATATAAGTGTGTGTAGTGTTGGTTGAAGCGCACTGGTCACGTTTTTCTTTGTATTAAAAGAATCTTTTAAAAAAAAAAAAATTCAAAAAAGACACCCTCCTGCTAAAGATGATTATATCAGATAAGTAGATAACTGGCTTTATCAGTCAATGGGCTCTATTCAATGACAGGAGTTAAATTATCTCAGGTCATCAGAGTACCATAGACTGGAATAGAATATATTGAAGTAAGAACCAGTGATAAGTGATAACACACGTCATTCAATAGAGCCCAGTGACTCTGAGTAGAATATTAACCCCTTCATGACGCTAGGACGTACTATGGAGTCCTAGTGATTTTAGAGTACCTAAGAGACGCTAGAATGGCATAGTACGTTCAGCGTTAAACTGCTCATTGCGGCTCCCTGCGATGAGCTGTGCTCGGATCCCACTCCAGGGACTGACAACGGGATCCTACCTGTCAGATGAGGACATTATGTGTGGCCTCAGTCTGACAGGGAAAATGCAGCCGGTGCTCAGAGCGAACACCGGCTACATTTTACTTAGTCGCACTGTGTCTGAGCTTCCTGGTTCGGGAACGCCTCCCCAATGTGACACTTGGCATCCAAAAGCATCACAATCGTTTGGCAAGGACCCACAGGGTTTATTAAGATCTGGTCTCTGCCATAGTGTTCCTGGCTACCGATCACCTTGTAATCGGTAAACCAGGAACAAAAACTGATGTTTTGGTGCTTGCGTCATCTGGGACACAAGCACCATGCGTCACAAAGGGGTTAATGAATGTCAGTTGAGTTTTAGAGTGGTTATATTTCTATTAACAAAACAGCTGACCCTGTCCTACACTGTTCTAAGTATGCCTAACTACTCACATTGCATTTTGACCTATGGCTACTCCATTTACCCAACAAATAACACAGTGCCCCAGCTATACATAGTCTGGTTTAAACCTCTACTCAGTGCTGCCATCTTTTTAGAAAATGACATTGTGCAGGCTTTTCAGTCTAAACCACACAGGCTCATCAAAACAGTACAGTACATGTGTTACTAATTTGCTCAACATGTTTAAGAACTACTCGCGTCACTTAGCAAATACTTTCAAAATTGTGTTGCTCCACACATTGTTTGAAGATATAAAATTACTCTTCATTCTAAGACATTGGTAGTGTCTTATTCTGAAATTCTGTTTGTGCTTTTTGGGGGAATTTCTATTTCTCATATGTGGTTACTTACCCAGCATTGAGTGAAGGGTGTAACCCGTCAATCTGAATTCAATTTAACTTCAGGAAGTGGTATCTAAACAGCAATAATGGCAGCTGTGCCATGCTAGAATGAAACTTTATTATCTGCCTTGTGTGAAGGAGTAACAGTATCACCTGTGCAACCACCTTTGTTTTCTGCAAAAACGGCATGCCCTTTCATGTATAGCAATATGAAAATATTTGTAACTGCATAAACCTATAGCAAAAGTAAACGGTCTACAATGTTGCATTATTCAGTCAGCTAGTTTTTTACAGTTTGCCAACATAAAAATAAAAAATGTTGGTGTGATAAGCTAGTAACAGGCTCAAACACCATACATGTATAACAAGATGCTTATTAAACAGGTGTGAGCATTCTACAAGCACAGTGTGATTGTAAGCTTGTGTGTAACACTATCTCATGTATTGTTCTATCTCTGTTCATCTAACTTAGTCTTCAATACTCCTATATGCTCTGTACCAAGTGCTGCCTAAATTGTTGCCAAATGTTAATTTGCATCATAGTGTATACATAAAAATAAGGACAGGTTCTGTTTCTCACCATTATAAATGTAGCAAAAGTGTGTAAATATAATATAAATCATAGGTTTTGGTTGTATTATTAGCCCAAAGCATAATTAAGCTTACACATCACACACGTATGGCTTTTTGCTATTAAAATTAATTATAATTATATATAATTATATAAGACAATAAATATTTTGGGACATTTCGAGACTGACACATGTACAAGCCCTTTGGGCCTCATTGGAAATTTGGGACACAAAATGGATAAGAATACTTGTATATCATTATATATGAGGTAATATTTCTGCCAGATAACCCTTTCGTTGTTTCTTTTGTTGCATTACATAATTACTTTAATAGCAAGCAGCCCTACAATTTAATTGTTAGAACGGCCTGTGACACATGCATAGTTTGGACAACATAATTAACATTGATGTGAAGCAAAAAAGCATTTCTGTTTATACTAGACTTGTATAGATTTTATATGCTGTAGCAACTTTAACAATGAGTTATGAAGAGTAGCAACGGCATGCGTTTTCCAATAGATGTATATCTCATGAAGGCAGTATCAGCCCAATGTTTAAAACTAAAACTAAAGTATAACACAATGGTTTTACTTTCATTTATAGGAATTCTAGTATCACATTTTGAAGATATTGAGAATGTAAACCTGTTTCCGTGAATGCGGTAGAAAGAGATATAAACTGAATTCCCATGACACTATTTTTTGTTTTTCTTTGCAGGAACCAGCAGAACAAGATAGCACATCAGCAGAGTTCATAAAAGATGACTATAAGAAAATGGGGACGCTCTTCGGAGAACTCAATAAGATTCTGATCGGTGCAGGTTTTTCCCGGATGTACTTTGGGGAAAGGACTGTGGAACCAGTGCTTGTGTTATTTTTTGCAGTCATGCTTTGGTTCCTTGGCATACAAGCTTTAGGACTGGTATCTATACTTTGTCTTGTTATTCTTCATATACAGTAACAGAACACAGCACATCATTTTGTGTTAATCTATTATTTTTATGTGAGAAGATTGTATTTAAAAGAAGTCTTAAAAAACACATTTGTTTTTTACAGAATGGCACAAGCAATATTGTAAATTGTTATCAAATGTCCATGTCAAGCCTGCTGCCCAGTAACAGATTTACTTTGTAAAATGAACAATAAAACTATTTTCAAAAAAAGGAGAGCAATATTTACTTTACTTTTCTTATACCCAACAAGTACCTACTGATAACTCATCTGTCCATTTTCATTTGTTCTCCCCACAGGTTCTATCAGTCGATGCCACATTGTAAAGATTATAAAATAATGTACAAGTTGGCGTTACAGAAAAATTAGGCAACTTGCTGGTTGAGGATATATCAGGTGCTTATTGCAGTGATACACCAGAAAAAGCATATGCTCTAACCTAGTGTTTCTCAACTGGTGGGTCCTCACCAAAAAGTGGGTAAAAAGTTGATGTGGAGTGGGTCGTGTACACGTGTTTCGGCTTTGTCAAAGTCTAATTTTTTGTGGCGGAGATGATATGAGTGTACCATCTGAGGGGTTCACAGGAGAAGGCAATCCTGCAACAAATGTTTTTTGCAATGTTGTCAAGCAACAAAGAGAGTCAGCTTGTAGAGCTCTCATGTGTTCAGATGCTGAAAAAGACATTTACCGAGGTAAGCCTTTCTCAATTCTGGTGTAGTGTGATGACTGAATATCCCTCCATCGCAACCCATTCTATCAAAATCATCCTGTCATTCAGCGCAAACTATCTTTGTGAGTGACATCACAGCTCTGCTCCAGCTGAAGACAAAATATAGGAATAGACACTGAACATGGAATATCACAAACAACGTTACCATCATACAATTGTTATATTCTATATAGCATTGTGTTAATTAGATTACATGTGTACTTGGCATGTGAGATGTTCAGCAAAGCACATGGCTCTACAAAATGGATCTTGATTCCAGGGTGATAAGGATGATTTTGAAATAGGTTCTGTAGCAGTTACTTTATACTTTTAGTTACAGTGCAAGACACTAACCTAAACCTTGGCTTCTTAGCACTTAAACTAAGCCCAGGATGAAAGCTTTAGTTTTAACTAGCAAAACTTTTCAGAGCCCTCCATTCCTCTGTGGATGCTGCAACCTGCTTCTCTCCTTCCTCCATACCAGCAAATGTCCATTCTCTCCCCCCTCCCAGGATTTACTTGTTGGAACAAAAGGTCACATCACTCCCTAGTGACACTTGCACTTCATACAATGCTACATAGAACATCAGGTACCAAATGGATGCAACAGTTAAAGCAGGTGTCACCAACACGGTGACCACGGGCACTAGGTCGCCCCCAAGGACCACATGAGTCGCCCGCCACCAGGCGCACAGGAGGAGAGGTGCTGCAGTCAGAGAGCTTGCTGTGACAAGGAGATGCGGTAACCGCACCTCCTTGTCACACCAAGCACAGAGCGACGGGTGCAAGCTCCGCCCCAGTCGCGTTCTGATTGGCTGCAGGAAGAAGGATGGTGTCTGCAGAGGCAGAACACCAGCATTCTAGTTTGTTCTGCCGGATGTCAGCTGACATTGACATCCAGCAGAAGAAGTTAGATGCCAGTATCAGCCTCTGCAGACCGCATCGATAACGTCCTCCTCCCTGCATATAAAGGTAATAAAGCAGGGAGGGGGACAATATATAGAAGTGTATGTCAGTGTGTACACTACAGGGTGTGTGTGTGTTACTGTCTGTGCAAGTGTGTGTGTACATGAGTGTCTGTGTAAGTGTATCCTGTGTCTAAGTGTGTAAAGGTGGCTGTGTGTGTATTTATGTGTGTGTGCAAGGGTGGCTGTGTGTGTATTTATGTGAGTGTGACAGTGTGTGTAAGGGTGGCTGTGTGTGACAGTGTGTGTAAGGGTGGCTGTCTGACAGTGTGTGTGTAAAGGTGGTTGTGTGTGTGACTGTGTATAAGGGTGTCTGTAAATGTATGTGTGTGTATGTGTGACATCATGGCAATGGTAGTAAAAACTCATTCTGCTAGCCAGCAAAAAGTCTGCCACGTTGCATTTTTCCTATGAAATGTAGTCATGTAAGTGATCATCTACAAATGTAACAATTACTGAGATTAAAGTGCTGAATATTGATATGTTTCCCTCCTTATTGTCATTGTTGCTAATTATTATATCATTAATATGCACTTATGAAGTTGCTTCTGTGACGTGAATCACTAATAAATGACTATGCAAGCCATATCCAATACAACCATCACTGAATTTAGCGTGAAGCAGACAAGGCAACTGCCTAAGGTGGTACTTGCTTGTGGTGGCAGCTAAAGCAACACCCCCTTTAAAAAAAAAAAGGCTTGCCAGCAGGTCAAAAGATCTCCACTTATATCCTACCATGTTGCCTCATGGTCTCCCCATGCAGTTCTCTGAGGTCAGGGCATTTATAGTCACATGACCTGCCAGTGCTCAGCCTTCAGACCATGCAGGGAGGACAAGAGGTAGGATGTCTTCCACTAGTCTCCAGGGAGCTGTGGGTGCTGCCTGGGGTAAGTCCTGGTTCTGCAATGTGGGTGCTAGGGCATGTCTTGGGTTTGCAGTATGGGTGATAACACATGTTCTGGCTGTGCGATGTGGGTGATGGGGCATGTCCTGGGTGTGCAATGTGGGTGATGGGGCATATCCTGGGTGTGCAATGTGGGTGCTGGAGCATGTCTTGGGTGGACAGTGTGGGTGAAACTGCATGTTATTTCTTGTTGCTAGGTTTAATTTATAGGTAAAGTTAGCTCAAAATTACTCAACAAGGATGAATCTCATAATTTAAAAGCCACAACCTAAGGTACCTAATTAAAGTGAGCAAAAATGATAAGTGTTAATGCACTAATTAAAACTAGAATGCTATTAGTGGAATAATGCACACAAATGGCCAATGCTTCAAAGAAGCAACAAGAAGCTGAGTCTGCCTGTATTAAAATATTTATGCAACTAACTATGCACTGTGATGGTTGTGGCAGGCGACCACCATGTTAAGAAATTGAATTCATGGAAAGATGGAAGGAGAAGCTGCCTCTGCCCATATTAAACAGCTACAATATGTGAACATTAAAGCTTTTATGACTAATAATGCCAGTTAAGAACATACTAGGAAACTGACTTCCAGAAGGATAGAAGAGGTCTATGTATGTAAGTGTGTCTGTGTGTGTATAAGGGTGTCTGTGTGTGTTATAAGGGTGTCTGTGTGTGTGTGTAAGGGTGTCTGTCTCGGTGTGTAAGGGTGTCTGTCTCTGTGTAAGGGTGTCTGTCTCTGTGTGTAAGGGTGTCTGTGTGTGTGTAAGGATGTCTGTGCCTGTGTGTGTAAGGGTGTCTGTGCCTGTGTGTGTAAGGGTGTTTGTGAATAAGGGCGCATTTAACTACCACTCCGCCCCCTTGCAAGCTGCCCTGTGACACCCAGCGCTCCAAAAAAGTAGAGGGAAGTTCTTTCCCAGAAGCGCTGTTCAGCCAGCTGGCACACACACCTCTCTCGTCACCCCCTATAGGCTATACCTGCCATCTCTCTGTCCTGAGCCTTGCTTATCCTTGCGGGACCATGTGCAACGTTTCCTTGGAGCACATACAGTTACTTTAAGGTATTTTCCCTATTTTAATTGTTTTCATGGTCTTTATTTCGGATGTTTTATGTATCTATATATTTTGATGCTCTGATGGTAATGCATTTTATATTTATGCCAGAGAACATATGTTTATGTCATTGTGTTTTTCATATTTTTGTGTATATTCTTCTTTTTTTATTTATATGTATTAAATTATTTGATGCACATTTAAATCATTAGAAATTGTCTATATTTAATTTCAAGATGTGTGAGAGAGACCCCATGTGTATTTGTGTGACACAGTGTGCTTGTGTGTGTGTCTGTGTGAGACAGCGTGCTTGTTATATGTGTCCGTGTGAGACAATGTGCTTGTAATTTGTGTCTGTGTGAAACAGCGTGCTTGTTATGTGTTTCTGTGGGAGACAGCGTGCTTGTTATGTGTGTCTGTGGGAGACAGCGTGCTTGTTATGTGTGTCTGTGGGAGACAGCGTGCTTGTTATGTGTGTCCGTGGGAGACAGCGTGCTTGTTATGTGTGTCCGTGTGAGACAGCATGTATTTCTGTGTGAGATGATAAGTGTGTGTGTGTTTGTGTGCCTGTGTGTGTAAGCTAAGTAATTACAAACCTATGCTTTATTTACTTGAGGTTTTTTTTCCTTTTATTAATATTAAGTTGTAGATCTGATCTTATATACTTTGTAAATAATTCTGATAAATTCATAGTTGCCAACATTTGACAATTTTTTCCAGGGACACTTTGCAGCTCAGCTTCCAATTACTTACTTTAAGACTGACCACACCTACTGCCCAAAGCTCCACCCACTCCACATAATTAGCATAATGTAACTACACCTTATTGTCACAGTGTAGATTATATCACGAAGTTCCCACCAACATTACCATGCATCATGGTATACAACAGATACATTCACAGCACAACATCTACACCATGCATATGGATATTATCACCTTTACGTGAAATATAGTAAGACCTGGTGCAGATCTGCTTCAGTCAGAGAGCTGTGTGTACACCATAAAACATACATCAGTATGAACCTACCACTTCTCCTGGAAGGCCATTCAATGTATCCACTACCCTATCAGTAAAGTAATACTTTCATTAGTCCCTGGCCTAATATCTAGGTTAACTTTATACCTATCCTATCCCAAACTCTTTCACTGTATTAACCTCTACCACTTCTGTTGGAAGGCCATTCCATGTATCCACTACCCTATCAGTAAAGTCATATTTTCAATAATCCCTGGCCTAATATCTAGGATAACCTTATACCTGTCCCACGCATGCTTAAACTCCTTCGCTGTATTAACCTCTACCACTTCTACTGGAAGGCTATTCCATGCACCCACCACCCTCGTAGCAAAAAAATATTACGTTTATAATCACAAAACCTGTAAAATATTAAATATTTCCAGCCTTTTCAAAAGCTTGAGGTAGACCCCAAATATATGTAAATAACTAGTTGCATTTATGTCAGGGCTTGACGAACTTAACTGAGTTTTAGGAGCCAGTAAAAAAATCTAGGAGCCAGACAACAGCACATACACACAATCACATGCAGTCATATACAGACACACATACACACTCATACATGCAGTCAGTCACATAGACACACACACTCATACATACAAACAGTCTGTCACATACACTCGTACATGCATACATAGTCTGTCACATAGACACACTCATACAGTGTCAGATACACACTCATACATACAGTCTGTCACAGAGTCACACTCATACAGTCTGTCACAGACACACACTCATACATACATACATACATACAGTCTGTCACAGACACACACTCATACATACATACATACATACATACAGTTTGTCACAGACACACACACACACATACAGTCTGTCACAGACACACACTCATACATACAGTCTGTCACATAGACACACACTCATACATACAGTCGGTAACATAGACACATACATTCAAAGAGTCAGTCACATAGACACACACACCCATACAGTCTGTCACATAGACACACACACCCATACAGTCTGTCACATAGACACACTCATACAGTGTCAGATACACACTCATACATACAGTCTGTCACAGAGACACACTCATACATACATACATACATACATACAGTGTCACAGACACACACTCATACAGTCTGTCACAGACACACAGTCTGTCACAGACACACACTCATACAGTCTGTCACAGACACACACTCATACATACATACATACATACATACAGTCTGTCACAGACACACACTCATACATACATACATACATACAGTTTGTCACAGACACACACACATACATACAGTCTGTCACAGACACACACTCATACATACAGTCTGTCACATAGACACACACTCATACATACAGTCGGTAACATAGACACATACATTTCAAAGAGTCAGTCACATAGACACACACACCCATACAGTCTGTCACATAGACACACACACTCATACATAGTCTCACACATACATAGTCTATCACATACACTCATACATACATAGTCTGTCACACACATACGTACAGTCTGTCACATACATACAGTCTGTCACATACTCTCATACATACACACACACACATACAGTCTGTCACATACACTCATACATACAGTCTGTCACATACACTCATACATACATACATACAGTCTGTCACATACACTCATACAAGTGTTGTTTTTTTTATCCTAAAAAAAAATTAAAAAAATGTTGATCAATATGTCCCCCCCCCCCTCCCTGCTGCTATATCTCATTGCAGGGAAGGGAGCATTTCCGTTCCCCACAGACCATCACTACTTATTAATTATCATTAACCATCATTTGTCAGGGTTGCCAGGGTTTATTTCTCCATCATTTGCCAGGGTTAATTTCTCCATAATATGCCAGGGTTATTTATCCATCATTTGCCAGGGTTAATTTATCCATAATTTGCCAGGGTTCATTTATCTATCACTTGCCAGGGTTAATTTCCCCACCATTTGCCAGGGTTCATTTCCCCACCATTTGCCAGGGTTAATTTCTCCATAATATGCCAGGGTTATTTATCCATCATTTGCCAGGGTTAATTTTACATCATTTGCCAGGGTTAATTTATACATAATTTGCCAGGGTTAATTCATACATCATTTGCCAGGGTTAATTCATACATAATTTGCCAGGGTTAATTCATACATCATTTGCCAGGGTTAATTTTACATCAATTGCCAGGGTTAATTTTACATCATTTGCCAGGGTTAATTCATACATCACTTGCCAGGGTTCATTTTACATCATTTGCCAGGGTTCATTTATCCATCATATGGCCAGGGTTAATTCATACATCAATTGCCAGGGTTAATTTATACATCATTTGCCAGGGTTAATTCATACATCACTTGCCAGGGTTAATTTTACATCATTTGCCAGGGTTAATTTTACATCATTTGCCAGGGTTAATTCATACATCACTTGCCAGGGTTAATTTTACATAATTTGCCAGGGTTCATTTATCCATCATATGGCCAGGGTTAATTCATACATCAATTGCCAGGGTTAATTTATACATCATTTGCCAGGGTTAATTCATACATCACTTGCCAGGGTTAATTTTACATCATTTGCCAGGGTTAATTTATCCATCATTTGCCAGGGTTCATTTATCCATCATATGGCCAGGGTTAATTCATACATCAATTGCCAGGGTTAATTTATACATCATTTGCCAGGGTTAATTCATACATCATTTGCCAGGCTTAATTTATCCATCATTTGCCAGGGTTCATTTATCCATCATTTGCCAGGGTTATTCTGCCCATTAATGTCACCCTCCCTCCACCCCCTTCCCCAGTACTCACCTGTTGGTCCCCGTCGGGTCCTCCGTGTTGCAAGCACGGAGGAGGGAAGTACATTAGCCGGATATGACTAACTGTCATATCTGGCCGAAGATTAAAAAAAAAAAAAGCTGCTGCTGCTGTGAGCATAGCTCACACAGCCGCGCAATCACGTGACAATATACGCGGGACATTTGAATAGTTGGTGGGACAGTTGGCAAATATGTAAATTCTATATTCTGTTAAACAATTTGACAATTGACATAGACACAATGTAATATTTAGAAGATACGTTTATAACCTAATAAATCCAAATAAAGATATATAGTATAACAAAAAGTGTGTGTGTCTGTGTGAGACACTGTGAGTTGAGGGGAAATGAACATTTGATCTCACCATTTTAACTATACATGGTGCAGTGACAAACCTAGCAAGTTTACCCCGCTAAGCAAACTCCCTAGAATTGACACAGCATATTGTTTAGCTACATTGGTGAGATCAAATATTCAGCAACTAGCCTTTTAGTGAAAGACCCCTCTGTGTGTGTCTGTGTGAGACACTGGGGATGTATGTCTTCTCATTGACATAATATAAAAAAAATTATGCGTTAACTGCTCATTGGCATGATATACAAAATGAATGCATTTACTAATCATTGGCATGATATACAATGTTTATGCATTATGGCAAATAAAAAGTTACAACCCACTTATCTCAGAGTAGAATTAGAAGAGGCCTATGATATAGTATTAATGTTACTGAACACTTGGTATAAAACCTTGAATATAACGCTACTGCATCATATACATCATTTATGTTTTATTTCTCATTGCTTATATTAAACCTATGATATATATACTTATTGCTCATATAAATGTATAAATATGCATTTATTGTTAATATTATATATATATACCAGGGATTGACAAATTTAACTGAGTTTTAGGGGCCAGCAAACATAGAAACATAGAATGTGTCGGCAGATAAGAACCATTCGGTCCATCTAGTCTGCCCAATTTTTTTTATTTTTTTTTTAGTCCCCCGTTCCCGGTCTTATAGCTAGGATAGCCTTGTGTCTATCCCACGCATGCTTAAAATCCTTGACTGTGTTTACCTCTACCACTTCTACTGGAAGGCTATTCCATACATCCACTACCCTCTCAGTAAAGTAATACTTCCTGATATTACTTTTAAATCGTTGCCCCTCTAATTTAAGACTATGTCCTCTAGTTGTGGTAGTTTTTCTTATTTTAAATATACTCTCTTCCTTTACTGTTGATTCTCTTTATGTATTTAAATGTTTCTACCATATCCCCCCTGTTACGTCTTTCCTCCAAGCTATACATGTTAAACAGCACATACACACAATCACATAAACATACACAAACATTTACATGGAGTCACACACACAGTCAGTCACAAACATACAGACACAATCACAGACAGTAAAATACAGTCAGTCCCATACACACATACAGTCAGTCACAGAGACATACATACAGTCAGGGCCGATCCTGGGCGGGTGCACGGGGTGCACCGCGCCCAGGCGCCGTATAGCTGAAAAAGAAGAAGGCGCCCGGCATGCAGAGCTAGCGCTGCTACACCCTTGCTTATGCCGGGCACGTCGTGATCCTCCGACGGACCAGACATGCGGCCAAACACGGTGGTGCGGACCGCGTGTGATTGGCTGCGGTTAACCGCACCTCCGTGGACTGATCCACATGCTCCGCCCCCTCAAACTCAAATATGTCATAGCGCCCGGATGTCAGCTGTCATCCTGGCGCTCAGAAGAACAGAAATACCGCTGCAGGGATTGGAAGCCCAGACAGCATGACAGTCTCCCTCCCTGCAACTAAAAGGTAAATGAGCAGGGAGGGGGACAAACATCATAACAGTTTTGTTTTAGGTAAAAAAGAAAATACATGTGTAAGGGTGTCTGTGTGTATGTGTAAGGGTATCTGTATAAGGGTGTATGTGTGTATGTGTAAGGGTATCTGTATAAGGGTGTATGTGTAAGGGTGTCTGTGTGTATGTGTAAGGGTGTCTGTGTGTATGTGTAAGGGTGTCTGTGTGTATGTGTAAGGGTGTCTGTATAAGGGTGTATGTGTAAGGGTGTCTGTGTGTATGTGTAAGGGTGTCTGTGTGTATGTGTAAGGGTATCTGTATAAGGGTGTATGTGTAAGGGTGTCTGTGTGTATGTGTAAGGGTGTCTGTATGTGTATCTGTATAAGGGTGTCTGTATGTGTATCTGTATAAGGGTGTCTGTGTGTATGTGTAAGGGTGTCTGTATGTGTATCTGTATAAGGGTGTCTGCGTGTATGTGTAAGGGTGTCTGTATGTGTATCTGTATAAGGGTGTCTGTGTGTATGTGTAAGGGTGTCTGTATGTGTATCTGTATAAGGGTGTCTGTTTGTATATGTAAGGGTGTCTGTAAGTGTATATGTATAAGGGCGTCTGAGTGTGTATGTGTATAAGGGTGTCTGGGTGTGTGTATGTGTATAAGGGTGTCTGTGGGTGTGTATGTGTAAGGATGTCTGTGAATGTGTGTAAAGGTGTCTGTGTGAGTGACTGTATCTGTGAGTAACTGTGTATCGGTGAGTGTATGTCTGAGTGACTATATAGTGAGTGTGTCTGTGAGTGACTTTGTATGTCAGTGAGTGTATGTCTATGAGTGACTGTGCATCGGTAAGTGTATGTCTGTGAGTGACTGTGTATCAGTGAGTGTATGTCTGTGAGTGACTGTGTATCGGTGAATGTATGTCTGTGAGTGACTGTGTATCGGTGAGTGTATGTCTGTGAGTGACTGTGTATCGGTGAATGTATGTCTGTGAGTGACTGTGTATCAGTGAGTGTATGTCTGTGAGTGACTGTGTATCGGTGAATGTATGTCTGTGAGTGACTGTGTATCGGTGAATGTATGTCTGTGAGTGACTGTGTATCGGTGAATGTATGTCTGTGAGTGACTGTGTATCGGTGAATGTATGTCTGTGAGTGACTGTGTATCGGTGAATGTATGTCTGTGAGTGACTGTGTATCGGTGAATGTATGTCTGTGAGTGACTGTGTATCGGTGAATGTATGTCTGTGAGTGACTGTGTATCGGTGAATGTATGTCTGTGAGTGACTGTGTATCGGTGAATGTATGTCTGTGAGTGACTGTGTATATGTCTGTCTGTGAGTGACTGTGTATGTGTGTGTTAGTATGTATACACTCACATAACATACATTAATATACACTCACTAATACATATACACTTAACGCTCACCAGAACACCTACATAATACTAATACACAATTACACTAATACACACTTACTCACTCGTGAATACTCACATAACATGCACTAACATATACTCATAAATACATGCTCACTAATACACGCGTACAAACACACACTCACATAACGTTCGTTTTACGTTTTTCCTATGGCACCAGGGCCCAGTAATTTCTATTCAAGCCTCTGTGTATTTACGTATGGATAAGTATGTATTTATAATATGTGTGTGTACCCCTCGATTGCTATTTAGACATAGGCAGTGTTAGAGGGCTTAACCCCTGCAACACTAGACAGATATATGCAGGGTCAGTGGACTTAACCCCTGCAATGCTATACTGAAATATACAGGGTCAGTGGACTTAACCTCTGCAATGCTATACTGATATATGCAGGGTCAGTGGACTTAACCCCTGCAATGCCTGACAGATATATGCAGGTCAGTGGACTTAACCCCTGCAATGCAAGACAGATATAGGAAGTCTGTCACTCACACATACATAGGCAGTTTGTCACTCACACATTCAGTCTGTCACTCACACATACAGTCTGTCACTCACACATACATAGTCTGTCACTCACACATACACACATCAGAGTTTTTGCCTTACGTACACAGTGCTGAAAGGATGCTGCAGCTTTGAGCTCCGTGTGAAGGAGGAACTGAATCAATCAGGAGAGGCCTCTGAACTCTCAGCCAATCCGGAGAGTTAAGAGGTTTCACCTGATTGGCTGAGACCTCCCTCTATCAGTCCCCATTTCAGGACTGTCCCAGACATTCCGAGACACGTGGTCACCCTACCTTTGGCCCCCCACCCCTAATATATTGATGGTGGTGCCACTGTCCAGTTGACACAAACTAGCAATCCCAGTCAGACACTGAGCCAACTAGCACAGGTAAATGAATGTTATGTTTAAGCTTAGTATTTTTATTTGCCTTTAATTCCAAGATGGTTGGGTAACCCAAACTTACAGTCGCCTAGACTAACTTAATATTAATGTGATAGGAGGTTGCCATGCGGTGTCTTCTCCATCCATTTAACTGAGCAAAGTTGCTTAGGGGTTTAACTAGTTAACTTGTTAGTTGGCATGTGTTAAATAATACTGTTGCATATATGAGACATGTGTTTAATCACAATTATTCATATTGAATGTGCTAATCAAATGTGAAAATAAATATAATATGAGATGATAGCATTGTTTTTATTTTCACACTTGATTAGCACATTCTGTATGAATGATAGTGATTAAACATTTTCTCCACTGGTAATCACACTGGGTTTCTACTTTTCTTTTTTTTTAATAATTTATAATAAAGTTTTGTATTTTTATTGTATATTTCCTGAATACATTTGTAAACGGGAGGAGTTAGTATTATAGCCACGCCCAACATGGGGGCGCCCCAAAAAATCCTGCACCCAGGTGCCTGTGACCCTAGGATCGGCCCTGCATACAGTCAGTCACAGAGACATACATACAGTCAGTCACAGAGAGACACACACATACAGACAGACACACATTCAGTCAGTCACAGACAGACACACATACAGTCAAGACCAGGGGTCCTCAAACTTTTTAAACAGGGGGCCAGTTCACTGTCCCTCAGACCGTTGGAGGGCCGGACTATAGTAAAAACAAAAACTATGAACAAATTCCTATGCACACTGCATATATCTTATTTTGAAGTGAAGAAACAAAACGGGAACAAATACAATATTTAAAATGAAGTAAAGTTAAATCAACAAACTTACCAGTATTTCAATGGGAATAGTGTGCCAGTCAGATGCCCAGGGATATTATGCCAGTCAGAGCCCAGGAATATTATGCCAGTCAGAGCCCAGGAATATTATGCCAGTCAGAGCCCAGGAATATTATGCCAGTTAGATTCCCAGGAATATTATGCCAGTCAGATGCCCAGGAATATTATGCCAGTCAGATGCCCAGTAATATTATGCCATTCAGAGCCCAGTAATATTATGCCAGTCAGAGCCCAGGAATATTATGCCAGTCAGAGCCCAGGAATATTATGCCAGTCAGAGCCCAGGAATATTATGCCAGTTAGATTCCCAGGAATATTATGCCAGTCAGATGCCCAGGAATATTATGCCAGTCAGATGCCCAGGAATATTATGCCAGTCAGAGCCCAGGAATAGTGTGCCTGTCAGATGCCCAGGAATATTATGCCATTCAGATGCCCAGGAATATTATGCCATTCAGATGCCCAGGAATAGTGTGCCAGTCAGATGCCCAGGAATATTATGCCATTCAGATGCCCAGGAATATTATGCCATTCAGATGCCCAGGAATAGAGTGCCAGTAAGAGCCCAGGAATATTATGCCAGTCAGATGCCCAGGAATATTATGCCAGTCAGAGCCCAAGAAAATTATGCCAGTCAGATGCCCAGGAATAGTGTGCCAGTCAGATGCCCAGGAATAGTGTGCCAGTCAGATGCCTAGGAATATTATGCCATTCAGATGCCCAGGAATAGTGTGCCAGTCAGAGCCCAGGAATAGTGTGCCAGTCAGATGCCCAGGAATATTATGCCAGTCAGATGCTCAGGAATAGTGTGCCTGTCAGATGCCCAGGAATATTATGCCATTCAGATGCCCAGGAATATTATGCCATTCAGATGCCCAGGAATAGTGTGCCAGTCAGATGCCCAGGAATAGTGTGCCAGTCAGATGCCCAGGAATATTATGCCAGTCAGATGCTCAGGAATAGTGTGCCTGTCAGATGCCCAGGAATATTATGCCATTCAGATGCCCAGGAATAGTGTGCCAGTCAGATGCCCAGGAATAGTGTGCCAGTCAGATGCCCAGGAATATTATGCCAGTCAGATGCCCAGGAATAGTGTGCCTGTCAGATGCCCAGGAATATTATGCCATTCAGATGCCCAGGAATAGTGTGCCAGTCAGATGCCCAGGAATAGTGTGCCAGTCAGAGCCCAGGAATAGTGTGCCAGACAGATGCCCAGGAATATTATGCCAGTCAGATGCCCAGGAATATTATGCCATTCAGATGCCCAGGAATAGTGTGCCAGTCAGATGCCCAGGAATAGTGTGCCAGTCAGAGCCCAGGAATAGTGTGCCAGACAGATGCCCAGGAATATTATGCCAGTCAGATGCCCAGGAATATTATGCCATTCAGATGCCCAGGAATATTATGCCATTCAGATGCCCAGGAAAAGTGTGCCAGTCAGAGCCCCGGAATAGTGTGCCAGTCAGATGCCCAGGAATAGTGTGCCAGTCAGATGCCTAGGAATAGTGTGCCTGTCAGATGCCCAGGAATATTATGCCATACAGATGCCCAGGAATAGTGTGCCAGTCAGATGCCCAGGAATATTATGCCAGTCAGATGCCCAGGAATAGTGTGCCAGTCAGATGCCCAGGAATAGTGTGCCTGTCAGATGCCCAGGAATATTATGCCAGTCAGATGCCCAGGAATATTATGCCATTTAGATGCCCAGGAATAGAGTGCCAGTAAGAGCCCAGTAATATTATGCCAGTCAGATGCCCAGGAATATTATGCCAGTCACAGCCCAAGAAAATTATGCCAGTCAGATGCCCAGGATTATTATGCCAGTCACAGCCCAAGAAAATGATGCCAGTCAGATGCCCAGGAATATTACAGTGCTCGTTATACCTCCCTCCTCCCCCATCACTTACCTCCAGCTGCTGTGTCCCCGGGCCGGACGTCTCGCGCAGTGTTCCCTCCTCCCTGCACGGAGGAGGGAAACAGTTACCGGGTCCGGATGTGACGAAACGTCACATCCGGTCGCGGTGATTTTTTTTTTTTTTCGTTTTCCTGCAGCCGCATCTTCTGCGGCTGCAAGAAAGAAAAAAAAAAAGGTAAACAGCGGGCAGCACCCCCCGCGGGCCGGACAAATGTGCTCGGCGGGCCGCATGTGGCCCGCGGGCCGTAGTTTGAGGACCCCTGGTCAAGACCATGCATACAGATAGACACACACACACACATGCAGTCAGTAACTTTTTTTATACTATAAATATTTATTTGGATGTATTAGGTTATAAACTTCTCTTCTAAATATTACTTTCTACAGAGAGACACACACATACATACAGGCAGTAACATACAGATACACACATATAGTCAATAACATACAGACACACATACATTCAATAACATACACACACACACACACAGTCAGTAACATCAGTGCTGTATTTACCGCGAGGCATCCTAGGCGGATGCCTATGGCGGCAAATTTTGGGGGGCGGCAGCGCCCCCCAGCACTGGAAAAAAAAAAATGTAAAAAAAAAAAAAATCCGGCCCTTTAAAAAAAAAAAAAACCCCACCGCGCTTGCAGGCAGAGACGGAGGTGAGAGGGGATCGGAAGATCCCCCCTCACCATCGCTCTGCCTGCCAGGCTGCACGGGGAGCCGAACAGGCAGCACAGAGAAATCTCCGTGCTGCCTGTTCGGCTCCCCGTGCAGTGTGCCGACACGGAAGTGCCGACAGTCACGTGACGGGCGCGCTGACGTCATACGCGCGCCCGGTCACGTGACCTGTCGGCACAATCGCCGGGAAGCCGAACAGGCAGCATGGAGGGACCATGCTGCCTGCCTGCCAGGGAAAGGTAAGTGCTGATGGGAGACTGTGTGTGTGTGTGTGTGTGTGTGTGTGTGTGTGTGTGTGTGTGTGTGTGTGTGTGTGACTGAGTGTGATGGGAGTCAGAGTGTGTGTGATGGGAGACAGTGTGTGTGACTGAGTGTGATGGGAGTCAGAGTGTGTGTGATGGGAGACTGTGTGTGTGTGTGTGACTGAGTGTGATGGGAATCAGAGTGTGTGTGATGGGAGACTGTGTGTGACTGAGTGTGATGGGAGTCAGAGTGTGTGTGATGGGAGACTGAGTGTGATGGGAGTCAGAGTGTGTGTGATGGGAGACAGTGTGTGTGACTGAGTGTGATGGGAGTCAGAGTGTGCGTGATGGGAGTAGGAGTGTGTGACTGAGTGTGATGGGAGTAGGAGTGTGTGACTGAGTGTGATGGGAGTGTGAGCTTGATGTGAGTCTGAATGATGGGGCATGTCTTAGGTGTGTAACGTGGGTGTGCAGCTTGGGTAGGGGGGTGCCCGGATTTTGTCTGCCTAGGGCAGCACAAAATCAAGATACACCACTGAGTAACATACAGACACACATACACATACAGTCATTAACATACAGACAGACACACACATAGCCAGTCACAGACAGAGAAACACATACAGCTGGTCACACATCCACACACACATAGTCAATCACACACACATACTTACACACAAGCCAGATAAAAAAAATAACATCTATCAATATGTCCCCCCTCTTGCTGCCATAACTCATTCTAGTCTGGTCTGTGCCTCTAACACAGGCACAGACCATCTTTGTTTCTAGTCCTGCTGAGCACAGCAGGCACTTGGACACTATAATGAGGTGCGCATGGGGACATACCAGGAAGTGGGTGCACACACTTCCCCCTCGTGCTCCACTGGATAAAACAAAAAATGATCCCAGCAGTGAGGGCACCATGTGGGGGCAATAATATCCGGGTACCAGGTCTAATTTTGAGGTACCCAGGATTTTTTGCACCCTGATATATACCCAAATATACTTATTTTTAATTGGCATCACATATATTCATCTGTATGTCCGCCTAAGCATTTACTCCACTTCTATCAAATCTGCCCCGGGCTCCAGCCCCAGGTCTTTTGGAGACCTAGGAACACCCCTGCTACAGATCACACAGGGTCTTTTTATTGACATCATATTTGCACGTCTGTATTTGTGTTTCTCTTTTAGGAGTCACTTTAAAAAAAAAAAAAACATTTGTTTCAATCAGTTTTTCTGAAAGTCTGAAAGTGCTTTTGTACAGTTCACATATCAGTCTTGATACAAGTCCCCAAGTAGGACTGAAAGATTGATATTGTTAATAAATCTTAAAAATTGAGTATACTGAAGACCTCAGAGTGCTCCTTTCCACAACTTCTATACACAGCCCAGGTTAGCACTGAGGTGGATCGACTCTTTGGTGTCCGGAGTTCATGGATATGGTGTTTCTGTAAGTATATTTATATTTACAGAAAAATATATTATAAAAATGAATCATAAACATGTTCAAAACATTAATAAAACACAACATTTATTTGATATTACAAAGGAGTACTCGATGCCCTTCCACACCCAGGTTTTTTCCCCAATATAGTTTAGACTTATCACATGATGTAAATATACCTCTCAGTTAGCTACCTACCAACATTATGCATAGCTATTATGTCAGCCTTCGTACTTCACAGCTTACCTGCTCTCTCGAACCACATTCCTTTCAATGTAGTTGGAGACTGCAGACTTACAATTCTTCCATTTAGATAACAAATTTGGTAACCTCTGGCAGACTCATTTGTTTTCCCTTTTGCCTCTTCAGAACCTTTTCTCTCCTGTTTCCCACTTGATTACAATACAATTGTGAGCATGAACCTCTAGCTCATGTATCTGTTTGATGCTAAATAAATAAGATTTAATGAAATATACTGTACAAGTGGCCAAATGAGCTCCAATGTGGGACAAAGCTGCTTTATAACTGAATACCTTGCTATGTCATTATAATAATTCATGAAGCAAAACTATATCAAATCAGAGTACATGACAAAATCCTATCAATAGCATTTGGCAAGTAACACTGTCTGTTTGCAAAGTTTTATTTTAGACTTTAGACTTTAAAATGTCTACATTTTTCTCCAAGCGCAAAAAAAAATGTTTATTTATGAAATGTTTTACTATGTAACATCAATTGGAATGAGATATGGGAAATTTGGAGGACAAGTCAACACCTTGAAATCGTTGTTGTGTTCCTCAAACCATTCCTGAACAGTTTAGGCATTGTGGCATAATATCCTGCTTAAAGAGGCCAATGCTATCAGGGAATATCGTTTCCATGAAAGGGTGTACATGGTCTGCAACAATGCTTAGGTAGGTGATACGTGTCAAAGTAACATCCACACGAATGGCAGGACTCAAGGTTTCCCAGCAGAACATTGCCCAAAGCATCACATGGACTTGCCACCTGTCAGTGGTCATGATGTTATGACTGATTGGGGTATACAGTGTTGATGTTTTATTATAATTAGAGGTTTAATATCCATGGCCATGTCCAGAAACGTTTATTTTGAATGTATAAATGTAATCAGTTGGCCTTTTAAATGTCATATCTGTAGAGGTCTATAGATTGCCAAGGAGTGTGGACTGAATTGTATCAACATTAATTCACACAGTACCTCCCTTTTATTTAGTACTCATGGGGAATATACCATGATATTAACATAGTCATGCTGATTTAAATTTATAGGCCTGTTTAAAACATAAGTGAGGAGCTAAAGGGCCTTAGCACTATAAATTCATCATGTTGACCCTTGGTGTCCTTTCAGTGCTTCCTGTCCTTCAACTACAAACAAGAGTCTGAGGAGCTGTATGTACATAGCTATGATGATCAGGGATCTCTAATATCTCACTTCATTATTGTGTGTTCAAAATGGCCAACGAGAAAGAGTGAGTATACATCTGTTTCATGCTTTATTTAGTTGTATGTCCCATTTAGGAGATGGGATGGTGTGTGGAGATTTGTGTTTGATTATGCCTCTGCTACCCATGTTAGGTGGAGAGGTTTTTCCATCACCTTTACCCCACCATTACTACCTGTTGCTAAGCACTTCAAAATGTGAAATATGTGTGTCAGCTGTGCACCTGGTTTGTACTCACTATTCGATTACTATGTGGTTCGGAGCAGCAGAACATTACTCACCAAGGGGATTCCTTTGCCATTACACCCATAGCACCCACATAACTTGCCAAAGCAGCACCTTGAAGCACCCATGGCACTTTGAACAGCACCTAACTTGCACCCACATAACTTGCCATAGCACCTAGATTCCACACACAGGTCTTGCCAGAGCATCTATATTGCACACCCAGGACATGCCCCAGCCAGCACCCAAAGAGCATATGCAATATATGCCCTAGCACCCAGATTGCATACCGAGTACATGCCATAGCACCCAGAATCCATCCATAGGACTTCCATGGTGTCTAATTGTTATAGGATCAACAGCAGTTAACATGGAATAAGAAAAGGGCTGAACTTGATGGATGCAAGTCTTTTTTCAACCTAAACTACTATATAACTATGATACTACATTGTCAGAAATAAGAACAAAATATCCCATTAAGACGTCTTCAATAACAGTTCACATGAACCCATCCCTCAAACAGAATTGGTACAAAATGCAACCTAATATTCACTACCAAACTGGAATGTAAACACTGTGGATAATATTGCTGCAGCAGCCCACAGTTAGCTGGGAAAAACAAAGTTCAAGCACAATAAATCCTCTCATGTATCCTAGTATATTAGAAATATATCTACAAAACATGAAAATCACAGCTGGTGAATATACTATAAGCTCTCTCTTTCTCTCCATATGTATAGAGAGAGGGGCTATTTACTAAAAGTTAAGTTGAGGTACACATTGTACAAACTTGGTGAGCTTGCTTAGCAGGGTAATCTCACTAGGTCTGACCCTGCCAGTGGCATTTGTTTTTTTTTTTTTTTTTTTAATATATTAATATTTTATGGGCATGACAATATAGGAGAATTTTTACAAAAACTGTCATCTTTTTCTTACTTTTCTTCAACCGTCTATGTTATCAGATCAAAATTACAGCAGAAAGCACAAATACAGTGATACACAATATACTCAAACATTCAACTATTTATCCTTATTATAGGTGCCATACTCAATGGGGGTGGGGGGCAGGGTGGACTGCAAGCGCGGAAATCAGCCCCAGTGAGGGTAATGTAATCTGGTGGAAGCTATTGATTTAACATTACCCATGGGTACCAGACTTATCCATGTTTTGCCATATTCCCATCTCGTTGGTAGTGCCCTCCCTCCATTTTATACTGGAAGTCGATCTGAGATGTTATATCCTTCCATGCAGAAGGATCCGCTTTTTTCCAATTTATAAAAATAGCTTTTTGAATGCCATTACAGATGGGTAGATCCAAATGGAAGAGGAACGTCTGTATAGACAGCGTGAACTCCCTATTTAAGATGGAACTCCAAAGTTTCCCAAGTCTACTTTTCATTATCTCTAAATCCCTGCATTCCCACCAGATGGGTGTAGGTTCCTTTATCTTTACCGCACCTCCAGCAGTCAGGTGGAGATGAGGGAAGGATCCTATTTAATTTAAATGGAACCAAATACCAATGGAAATGAAGTTTCTAGTGGCGTGTCAGGGTGCCTCCTGGGTTAGAGGAGCTGGCTAACCAGCCCTCTTTGTGCCCGGACACGCACAAAGGCTACCTCACTCCCCTCACTTGTGGGGGAGTCTGAGCATCTGAGGTCATGTGACCTCATGCTGCTCTGACTACAGAGACTGGTGGGGAGCGCAGCGGCATGAGAGCTAGGCAGAGCCTGCTGAACTCTGCATCTGGATGAAGGGGCAAGTCAAATTTATTTGATTTGAGTGGCAGAGTGTGTGTGTAAGTGACGAAGTGTGTTTGTGTGTGATTGGCTGGGTGTGTGTTTGATTGACAGAGTGTGTGGGTGTGGGCGTGATTGACAGAGAGTGAGTGTGTGTAAGTGTGTGTGTAAGTGGCAGAGTGTAAGTGTGTGTGTGTGTGGCAGAGAGTAATAAATGGTTGTATCACAGTGCTCTATTGATATTGTATCCCTGTTACTACAACTGGGTATGTATTAGTGTGTATATGTGTTACTGTGCTTGTGTGTACATGTGCCTCTGTGTGTGACTGTGTATTTGTTAGACATGTGCATTCATTTTCGGACGAATGCATTTTCGTCCGAAAATAGCATTTTCATCCATTTGTCCGAAAAACGAATAACGAAAATGCTAAACTAACGAAAGACGAATGAACGAATGGTTAATAAACGAAAATCATTCGTCCATTCATGCTATAAACCGAACGAGAGCCCCATTCATAAGAAATTCTTATGAATGGAGTCCCCATTCATAAGAATTTCTTATGAATGGGGCTCTCGTTCGGTTTATAGAAAGCCAATAGTATTACACGTATTCTATAAGCCGAAAGTCTATAAACCGAAGGTCGTTCGGTTTATAGACTTTCGGTTTATAGAATACATGTAATTCTATGTATTCTATAAACTGAAAATCTATAAACCGAACAACCTTCGGTTTATAGACTTTCGGCTTACAGAATACATGTAATACTATTGGCTTTCTATAAACTGAACTAGAGTCCCCATTCATAAGAAATTCTTATGAATGGGGACCCCATTCATAAGAAATTCTTATGAATGGGGACACCATTCATAAGAATTTCTTATGAATGGGGACTCTAGTTCGGTTTATAGAAAGCCAATAGCATTACATGTATTCCATAAGCCGAAAGTCTATAAACTGAACAAAGTTTGGTTTATAGACTTTCGGTTTATGGAATGTGTAGGTCAATTGATTCGTACGAACGAAAAAAAAGAAACGAAAATAATGAACGAATTTGTCTGAAACGAATGCAGTGATGAACGAAATTCGTTTTAGACTAAATAAATAACATTTTCGTCCGAATGGATGAAAACGAAACGAAAATGTTAGTTTTGCACATGTCTAGTATTTGGTGCTGAGGGCGGGATCAGCAAGGGGCTGCAAAATATATGTTTTGCCTAGGACGGCAAAAAGTCTTGCACCCGCCCTGTATGCAGTTGACATTGCATGTGTTACTGTGTGTGTACGTGTGGCTGCATCTGACATTGCATGTGTGTGTACATGTGTCGGCATATGTATGTGACACTGAAAGTGTTAGTATGTGTGTAAATGCCTGAGGGCAGGATCAGCAAGGGGCTGCAAAATATATGTTTGTCTAGGGCAGCAAAAAGTCTTGCACCAGCCCTGTTGGGGTATTTTGGCAGCCCTGGCCACATGCCTTTAAACAGTGAGACCAGTGGAATTTTGTCACAGTTACATTTAAGAGGCATGGGGCCAGTTTGTCTGCCTCACCCCCACAATGATTGATTGGAGAGGGTGGGGGCATTTTACTTTTTATCTAGTGTTAACCCTACCATGTTCCCTACAGCACTGAATGGGTTAATGTGCAAATTGGGCTGAAAAAGTGGCAGCCAATTAACATTTAGGTCATTGTTTTGAGATGGTTAACTGCACGAATGTATGATTTTATCGCAACTGTGAACTTTGTTACAGCTGTTTTGTATGTACCGTGAGCCATTCAATCGAGCCCATTAAATGCATAAATTCCAAAACCAGAATGGTTCCCTTACATTGGCGCAGGTAAAGCGCTTTAAAAAAAAGTGTGCAGTCTTAATAAGCCTCTGGATCAAATTAAATCACAGGTGGTAAGCTTGCACTGCATCAAGTCTCTCAATTTAGTTATGTCATGTTGAATTGAAAATGCATTTAGTTAATGCACATTTTTGCAGAACAGGACAATCTCAATAACATTATATACAAAAAGGAAACAAACCTCCAGATAGGAAATTAGACCTGGCGTCCTGGGTATTGCTGTTCCCACATGATGCCCTCGCTGCTGGGATCATTTTTTTGTTTTATCCAGTGGAGAGCGAGGAGGAAGTGTGAGTACCTGCTGCACAGACTTCCCGCTCTATCCCCACAAGCAATGCAGTATAGCGTCCAAGAGCTGGGCGTTCTCAGCAGGGCTAGAAATAAAGATGGCCTGTGCCTTTGTGAGAGGCACAGACCAGGCTGAAATAAGGTATGGCAGCAAGAGGAGGGACATATTGATAGATGTACTTTTTTCTTATCTTAAACACACAAAAAAATGACTGACTGTGTGTCTGTCTGTCACTGACTGTGTGTGTGTCTGTCTGTCTGTCACTGACTATGTGTGTGTGTGTGTGTGTGTCTAAGTTACTGACTGTATGTGTGTGTGTATGGTACTGACTGCATTTGTGTATGTGACTAAGTGTGTGTCTGTCTGAATGTGTGTCTGTCTGTATGTGACTGACTGTATATTATTAACTGTATGTGTCTGTCTGTGGCTGACAGTAAGTATGTGTCTGTCTGTGACTGACGATATGTATGTATTTATACCAAAATAAATATCTAAATGATTGGGGTATGTAATAAGGGGTCCAGCAATTTCTAGTTATGCCTTTGCCAGCTCTGCATGTACCTAAGGGTACAGTAACATTTGTACTACATAGGCCTCTTGTCCTAATTCCACTTTGATACATGTGGGTTGTTGCTTTTTATGTGCTAAAATGCATACACTTTTTATATCATGCCAATGATGTTAATGCATACATTTTGTATGCCATGCAAATCACCAGTGAATGCATACATTTTGTATATCATGCCAATGAGCAGTGAATGCATAAATGGCAAAATGGCGATAAAACATCAATCCAATTGCCCCCCCAAAAAAGGGACAGAAGTTACCTGTAGTCAGTGTGCTGAAAAATGATAAGCTTAGGGTCATGTCTACAAATGCTCGCAGTTTAGGGAATAAGATCCATGAACTTGTGGCAATATTGGCAACTGAGAATGTAGATTTAGTGGCTGTTACTGAGACATGGTATAATGAAAAACATGACTGGGACATATCAATACCAGGGTACTCTTTATATAGAAAAGACAGAGAAGGTAAAAAAGGGGGAGGGGTGGCCCTGTATGTGAGGAATAGCTTAAAATGTAACGTAATACAAGTTAGTGAGGCGAACATAGAGTCAGTTTGGCTTACATTAGAATTTGGTAATCATATGGTAACTCGGGTAGGTGTGATTTATAGGCCCCCTGGACAAATAGAGGAGTTAGATAATCTACTAGTTGAGGAAATAGCTAAAATGACAATAAAGGGAGAACTGATCATCATGGGTGACTTTAATCTTCCTGATGTGAACTGGAAATACAAAACAGCTACTTGCGCCAGGAGTACGCATATCCTAAACTCCCTACTGGGATTATCTCTAAAACAAGTAGTGGAGGAGCCAACTCGAAAGCAGGCCATACTAGACTTAGTGTTCACAAATGGAGATTTGTTATCAGATATTACTGTAGGTGAAAGTTTAGGATCTAGTGATCACCAGACAGTGTGGTTTAATATAAGAACAGTGACGCAGTCACACCACACAAAAACAAAAGTTTTAGATTTTAGAAAAACAGACTTTTCTAAAATTAGATTAGGTGTGAAGGAGTCATTATCAGACTGGAGCAATTTAAATGGAGTCCAGGAGAAATGGGATTGTCTAAAAGTTACACTACTGAAGGCAACAGAAAATTGCATAAGGCTTGTCAGTAAGAGCAAAAAATTTAAGAAACCACTGTGGTACTCTGCAGAGGTGGCTAAAATAGTAAACAAATAAAAAACTAGCATTTAGTAATTATAAAAATACTCAGAGTGAGGAAGATAGAAAGATCTATAAGAGTAGACAGAAAGAGGCAAAGCAAGCTATAAGAGCTTCCAAAGCACACACAGAAGAGACTATAGCCCAGTCAGTGAAAAAGGGGGATATAACATTTTTTAGATACATAAATGAGAAAAGGAAAGTAAAACAAGGATTAGTTAGATTAAAAACAAAAGAAGGATGCTATGTTGAAGAGGATAAAGGCTTAGCAGACTGCCTTAATTAATATTTTTGTTCAGTTTTTACAAATGAAAATGAGGGTAAGTGACCTCATTTAGGGAAAAAGACTAATGAGTCTTTTGATGCATGTAAGTTTACAGAGGAAGAGGTTTTACTTCAGCTGTCTAAAGTAAAGACAAATAAGTCGATGGGACCTGATGGGATACATCCAAAGTTATTAAAAGAACTTAGTGGTGTACTAGCAAAACCGTTAACAGATTTATTTAACCAATCATTGTTAACGGGAGTAGTTCCAGAAGATTGGAAATTAGCTAATGTTGTGCCCATTCACAAGAAAGGTAGTAGGGAGGAGGCGGGCAACTATAGACCAGTAAGTCTTACTTCAGTAGTGGGGAAAATAATGGAAACCTTGTTAAAGAATAGGATTGCTGAACATCTAAAGTCGTTTGGATTTCAAGATCAGAGACAGCATGGGTTTACTTCAGGGAGATCATGCCAAACTAATCTTATTGATTTTTTTGATTGGGTAACTAAAATAATAGATCAGGGTGGTGCAGTAGACATTGCTTACCTAGATTTCAGTAAGGCTTTTGACACTGTCGCACATAGAAGGCTTATCAATAAACTGAAATCTTTGAGTTTGGATTTCAATATTGTTGAATGGATTAGACAATGGCTGAGTGACAGGCAACAGAGGGTTGTAGTCAATGGGGTATATTCGATTCAAGGTCTTGTTACTAGTGGGGTACCTCAGGGATCTGTACTTGGACCTATTCTCTTTAATATTTTTATTAGCGATATTGCAGAAGGTCTTGTTGGCAAAGTATGTCTTTTTGCTGATGATACAAAGATTTGCAGCAGGGTTGATATTCATGGAGGGATAAGCCAAATGGCAAATGATTTAGCTAAACTAGAACAATGGTCAGAGCAGTGGCAACTGACATTTAATGTGGACAAGTGCAAGATTATGCACCTTGGGCGTAAAAACCCAAAAGCAGAATATAGACTATTTGGTACAGTCCTAACCTCAACATCTGAGGAAAGGGATTTAGGAGTTATAATTTCAGAGGACTTGAAGGTAGGTAGGCAATGCAATAGAGCAGCAGGAAATGCTAGCAGAATGCTTGGTTGCATAGGGAGAGGTATTAGCAGTAGGAAGAGGGAAGTGTTCATGCCATTGTACAGAGCACTGGTGAGACCTCACTTGGAGTATTGTACGCAGTACTGGAGACCGTATCTCCAGAAGGATATTGATACTTTGGAGAGAGTTCAGAGAAGGGCTACTAAACTGGTTCATGGGTTGAAGGATAAAACTTACCAGGAAAGGTTAAAGCATCTTAACATGTATAGCTTGGAGGAAAGACGTAACAGGGGGGATATGATAGAAAAATTTAAATACATAAAGGGAATCAACACAGTAAAGGAAGAGAGTATATTTTAAAGAAGAAAAACTACCACAACTAGAGGACATAGTCTTAAATTAGAGGGGCAAGGATTTAAAAGTAATATCAGGAAGTATTACTTTACTGAGAGGGTAGTGGATGTATGGAATAGCCTGCCAGCAGAAGTGGTAGAGGTAAACACAGTCAAAGATTTTAAGCATGCGTGGGATAGACACAAGGCTATCCTAGCTATAAAACCGGGAACGGGGGACTAAAAAAAAAAACTACTCAAAAAATAAATAAATTGGGCAGACTAGATGGACCGAATGGTTCTTATCTGCCGACACATTCTATGTTTCTATGTTTCTAATCTTTGTATATCATGCCAATGAGCAGACAAACACCCCACAGTATCTTACACAGACCCACACAGGGGTCTATTTACTAAAAGGTGAGTTGCTGAATATTTAAGCTCACCAATTTAGCTATACAATGTCCAGGGTCAATTCTGGGGAGTTTGTTTAGCAGGGGGAACTCACTAGGTTTGTCCCTGCACAGTTAAAATGGTGAGATCAAATGTAGCTTGCAAGGGTAGAGTGAGAGTTAAAAGCCCCCTTATTCTAAGGTTAGGTTGCATGTGGTCCTAGCACAACTTGGCACACACAGACACCCTTACACACATACACAGAGACCCTTGCACACACACACAGATACCCTTACACACACAGAGATACCAGGGCCGTCTTTAATAGTGATTGGACCCTGGGCAAGCATTTGCCCCCTCCCCTGCATGCAATCCCGCCAACCATCGCAATGTTACCCCCCCCCCCCCCCCCACACACACACATATATCATAATTGTTGTGCCATTCAGATGCCAGTAATATTGTGCCTTTCAGATGCCAGTAATATTGTGCCATTCAGAGCGCAGTATTATTGTGCCAGAGCCCAGTAATATTGTGCCAGTCAGAGCCCAGGAATATTGTGCCAGTCAGAGCCCAGGAATATTGTGAAATTCAGACCCCAGTAATATTGTGCCAGTCAGATGCCTGTAATATTGTGCCAGTCAGATACCAGGAATATTGTGCCAGTCAGATACCAGGAATATTGTGTAAGTCAGAGCCCAGGAATATTGTGCCAGTCAGATACCAGGAATATTGTGCCAGTCAGATACCAGGAATATTGTGCCTGTCAGATGCCAGGAATATTGTGCCTGTCAGATGCCAGGAATATTGTGCCTGTCAGATGCCTGTAATATTATGCCAGTCAGATGCCTGTAATAGTGTGCCAGTCAGAGGCCAGGAATATTGTGCCAGTCAGATGCCTGTAATATTGTGCCAGTCAGATGCCTGTAATATTGTGCCAGTCAGATGCCTGTAATATTATGCCAGTTAGATGCCTGTAATATTATGCCAGTCAGATGCCTGTAATAGTGTGCCAGTCAGAGGCCAGGAATATTGTGCCAGTCAGATGCCTGCAATATTGTGCCAGTCAGAACCCAGTAATATTGTGCCAGCCAGATGCCCAGTAATATTGTGCCAGCCAGATGCCCAGTAATATTGTGCCAGTCAGATGCCCAGTATTATTGTGCCAGTCAGAGCCCAGTAATATTGTGCAAGCCAGATGCCCAGTAATATTGTGCCAGCCAGATGCCCAGTAATATTGTGCCAGCCAGATGCCCAGTAATATAGTGCCAGCCAGATGCCTGTAATATTATGCCAGACAGATGCCCAGTATTATTGTGCCAGTCAGAGACCAGTAATATTGTACCAGCCAGATGCCCAGTAATATAGTGCCAGCCAGATGCCTGTAATATTATGCCAGCCAGATGCCCAGTATTATTGTGCCAGTCAGATGCCCAGTAATATTGTGCCAGCCAGAGCCCAGTTATATTGTGCCAGCCAGATGCCCAGTAATATAGTGCCAGCCAGAGCCCAGTTATATTGTGCCAGCCAGATGCCCAGTAATATAGTGCCAGCCAGATGCCTGTAATATTATGCCAGTCAGAGCCCAGTAATATAGTGCCAGCCAGATGCCTGTAATATTGTGCCAGCCAGATGCCCAGTAATATTGTGCCAGCCAGATGCCCAGTAATATAGTGCCAGCCAGATGCCTGTAATATTATGCCAGTCAGAGCCCAGTAATATAGTGCCAGCCAGATGCCTGTAATATTATGCCAGTTAGAGCCCAGTAATATAGTGCCAGCCAGATGCCTGTAATATTATGCCAGTCAGAGTCCAGTAATATAGTGCCAGCCAGATGCCTGTAATATTATGCCAGTCAGAGCCCAGTAATATAGCGCCAGCCAGATGCCTGTAATATTATGCCAGCCAGATGCCCAGTATTATAGTGCCAGTCAGATGCCCAGTATTATTGTGCCAGTCAGAGCCCAGTATTATTGTGCCAGTCAGAGACCAGTAATATTGTGCCAGCCCGAGCCCAGTAATATTGTGCCAGCCAGAGCCCAGTAATATTGTGCCAGCCAGATGCCCAGTAATATAGTGCCAGCCAGATGCCTGTAATATTATGCCAGTCAGAGCCCAGTAATATAGTGCCAGCCAGATGCCTGTAATATTATGCCAGCCAGATGCCCAGTAATATTGTGCCAGACAGATGCCCAGTATTATTGTGCCAGTCAGAGACCAGTAATATTGTGCCAGCCAGAGCCCATTAATATTGTGCCAGCCAGATGCCCAGTAATATAGTGCCGGCCAGATGCCTGTAATATTATGCCAGCCAGATGCCCAGTATAATTGTGCCAGTCAGATGCCCAGTATTATTGTGCCAGTCAGAGCCCAGTATTATTGTGCCAGTCAGAGACCAGTAATATTGTGCCAGCCAGAGCCCAGTAATATTGTGCCAGCCAGAGCCCAGTTATATTGTGCCAGCCAGATGCCCAGTAATATAGTGCCAGCCAGATGCCTGTAATATTATGCCAGTCAGAGCCCAGTAATATAGTGCCAGCCAGATGCCTGTAATATTATGCCAGCCAGATGCCCAGTAATATTGTGCCAACCAGATGCCCAGTAATATAGTGCCAGCCAGATGCCTGTAATATTGTGCCAGCCAGATGCCCAGTAATATTGTGCCAGCCAGATGCCCAGTAATATAGTGCCAGCCAGATGCCTGTAATATTATGCCAGTCAGAGCCCAGTAATATAGTGCCAGCCAGATGCCTGTAATATTATGCCAGTTAGAGCCCAGTAATATAGTGCCAGCCAGATGCCTGTAATATTATGCCAGTCAGAGTCCAGTAATATAGTGCCAGCCAGATGCCTGTAATATTATGCCAGTCAGAGCCCAGTAATATAGCGCCAGCCAGATGCCTGTAATATTATGCCAGCCAGATGCCCAGTATTATAGTGCCAGTCAGATGCCCAGTATTATTGTGCCAGTCAGAGCCCAGTATTATTGTGCCAGTCAGAGACCAGTAATATTGTGCCAGCCAGAGCCCAGTAATATTGTGCCAGCCAGAGCCCAGTAATATTGTGCCAGCCAGATGCCCAGTAATATAGTGCCAGCCAGATGCCTGTAATATTATGCCAGTCAGAGCCCAGTAATATAGTGCCAGCCAGATGCCTGTAATATTATGCCAGCCAGATGCCCAGTAATATTGTGCCAGCCAGATGCCCAGTAATATAGTGCCAGCCAGATGCCTGTAATATTGTGCCAGCCAGATGCCTGTAATATTGTGCCAGCCAGATGCCCAGTAATATTGTGCCAGCCAGATGCCCAGTAATATTGTGCCAGCCAGATGCCCAGTAATATAGTGCCAGCCAGATGCCTGTAATATTATGCCAGTCAGAGCCCAGTAATATAGTGCCAGCCAGATGCCTGTAATATTATGCCAGTCAGAGCCCAGTAATATAGTGCCAACCAGATGCCTGTAATATTATGCCAGTCAGAGCTCAGTAATATAGTGCCAGCCAGATGCCTGTAATATTATGCCAGTCAGAGACCAGTAATATTGTGCCAGCCAGAGCCCAGTAATATTGTGCCAGCCAGAGCCCAGTTATATTGTGCCAGCCAGATGCCCAGTAATATAGTGCCAGCCAGATGCCTGTAATATTATGCCAGTCAGAGCCCAGTAATATAGTGCCAGCCAGATGCCTGTAATATTATGCCAGTCAGAGCCCAGTAATATAGTGCCAGCCAGATGCCTGTAATATTATGCCACCCAGATGCCCAGTAATATTGTGCCAGCCAGATGCCCAGTAATATAGTGCCAGCCAGATGCCTGTAATATTGTGCCAGCCAGATGCCCAGTAATATTGTGCCAGCCAGATGCCCAGTAATATTGTGCCAGCCAGATGCCCAGTAATATAGTGCCAGCCAGATGCCTGTAATATTATGCCAGTCAGAGCCCAGTAATATAGTGCCAGCCAGATGCCTGTAATATTATGCCAGTCAGAGCCCAGTAATATAGTGCCAGCCAGATGCCTGTAATATTATGCCACCCAGATGCCCAGTAATATTGTGCCAGCCAGATGCCCAGTAATATAGTGCCAGCCAGATGCCTGTAATATTGTGCCAGCCAGATGCCCAGTAATATTGTGCCAGCCAGATGCCCAGTAATATTGTGCCAGCCAGATGCCCAGTAATATAGTGCCAGCCAGATGCCTGTAATATTATGCCAGTCAGAGCCCAGTAATATAGTGCCAGCCAGATGCCTGTAATATTATGCCAGTCAGAGCCCAGTAATATAGTGCCAGCCAGATGCCTGTAATATTATGCCAGTCAGAGCCCAGTAATATAGTGCCAGCCAGATGCCTGTAATATTATGCCAGCCAGATGCCCAGTAATATTGTGCCAGCCAGATGCCCAGTAATATAGTGCCAGCCAGATGCCTGTAATATTGTGCCAGCCAGATGCCTGTAATATTGTGCCAGCCAGATGCACAGTAATATTATGCCAGCCAGATGCCCAGAAATATTGTGCCAGCCAGATGCCCAGTAATATAGTGCCAGCCAGATGCCTGTAAAATTATGCCAGTTGGAGCCCAGTAATATAGTGCCAGCCAGATGCCTGTAATATTATGCCAGTCAGAGCCCAGTAATATAGTGCCAACCAGATGCCTGTAATATTATGCCAGTCAGAGCCCAGTAATATAGTGCCAGCCAGATGCCTGTAATATTATGCCAGTCAGAGACCAGTAATATTGTGCCAGCCAGAGCCCAGTAATATTGTGCCAGCCAGAGCCCAGTTATATTGTGCCAGCCAGATGCCCAGTAATATAGTGCCAGCCAGATGCCTGTAATATTATGCCAGTCAGAGCCCAGTAATATAGTGCCAACCAGATGCCTGTAATATTATGCCAGTCAGAGCCCAGTATTATTGTGCCAGTCAGAGACCAGTAATATTGTGCCAGCCAGAGCCCAGTAATATTGTGCCAGCCAGAGCCCAGTAATATTGTGCCAGCCATATGCCCAGTAATATAGTTCCAGCCAAATGCCTGTAATATTATGCCAGTCAGAGCCCAGTAATATAGTGCCAGCCAGATGCCTGTAATATTATGCCAGCCAGATGCCCAGTAATATTGTGCCAGCCAGATGCCCAGTAATATAGTGCCAGCCAGATGCCTGTAATATTGTGCCAGCCAGATGCCTGTAATATTGTGCCAGCCAGATGCCCAGTAATATTATGCCAGCCAGATGCCCAGTAATATTGTGCCAGCCAGATGCCCAGTAATATAGTGCCAGCCAGATGCCTGTAATATTATGCCAGTCAGAGCCCAGTAATATAGTGCCAGCCAGATGCCTGTAATATTATGCAAGTCAGATCCCAGTAATATAGTGCCAACCAGATGCCTGTAATATTATGCCAGTCAGAGCCCAGTAATATAGTGCCAGCCAGATGCCTGTAATATTATGCCAGTCAGAGACCAGTAATATTGTGCCAGCCAGAGCCCAGTAATATTGTGCCAGCCAGAGCCCAGTTATATTGTGCCAGCCAGATGCCCAGTAATATAGTGCCAGCCAGATGCCTGTAATATTGTGCCAGCCAGATGCCTGTAATATTGTGCCAGCCAGATGCACAGTAATATTATGCCAGCCAGATGCCCAGAAATATTGTGCCAGCCAGATGCCCAGTAATATAGTGCCAGCCAGATGCCTGTAAAATTATGCCAGTTGGAGCCCAGTAATATAGTGCCAGCCAGATGCCTGTAATATTATGCCAGTCAGAGCCCAGTAATATAGTGCCAACCAGATGCCTGTAATATTATGCCAGTCAGAGCCCAGTAATATAGTGCCAGCCAGATGCCTGTAATATTATGCCAGTCAGAGACCAGTAATATTGTGCCAGCCAGAGCCCAGTAATATTGTGCCAGCCAGAGCCCAGTTATATTGTGCCAGCCAGATGCCCAGTAATATAGTGCCAGCCAGATGCCTGTAATATTATGCCAGTCAGAGCCCAGTAATATAGTGCCAACCAGATGCCTGTAATATTATGCCAGTCAGAGCCCAGTATTATTGTGCCAGTCAGAGACCAGTAATATTGTGCCAGCCAGAGCCCAGTAATATTGTGCCAGCCAGAGCCCAGTAATATTGTGCCAGCCAGATGCCCAGTAATATAGTTCCAGCCAAATGCCTGTAATATTATGCCAGTCAGAGCCCATTAATATAGTGCCAGCCAGATGCCTGTAATATTATGCCAGCCAGATGCCCAGTAATATTGTGCCAGCCAGATGCCCAGTAATATAGTGCCAGCCAGATGCCTGTAATATTGTGCCAGCCAGATGCCTGTAATATTGTGCCAGCCAGATGCCCAGTAATATTATGCCAGCCAGATGCCCAGTAATATTGTGCCAGCCAGATGCCCAGTAATATAGTGCCAGCCAGATGCCTGTAATATTATGCCTGTCAGAGCCCAGTAATATAGTGCCAGCCAGATGCCTGTAATATTATGCAAGTCAGATCCCAGTAATATAGTGCCAACCAGATGCCTGTAATATTATGCCAGTCAGAGCCCAGTAATATAGTGCCAGCCAGATGCCTGTAATATTATGCCAGTCAGAGACCAGTAATATTGTGCCAGCCAGAGCCCAGTAATATTGTGCCAGCCAGAGCCCAGTTATATTGTGCCAGCCAGATGCCCAGTAATATAGTGCCAGCCAGATGCCTGTAATATTGTGCCAGCCAGATGCCTGTAATATTGTGCCAGCCAGATGCCCAGTAATATTATGCCAGCCAGATGCCCAGTAATATTGTGCCAGCCAGATGCCCAGTAATATAGTGCCAGCCAGAGCCCAGTTATATTGTGCCAGCCAGATGCCCAGTAATATAGTGCCAGCCAGATGCCTGTAATATTATGCCAGTCAGAGCCCAGTAATATAGTGCCAGCCAGATGCCTGTAATATTGTGCCAGCCAGATGCCCAGTAATATTGTGCCAGCCAGATGCCCAGTAATATAGTGCCAGCCAGATGCCTGTAATATTATGCCAGTCAGAGCCCAGTAATATAGTGCCAGCCAGATGCCTGTAATATTATGCCAGTTAGAGCCCAGTAATATAGTGCCAGCCAGATGCCTGTAATATTATGCCAGTCAGAGTCCAGTAATATAGTGCCAGCCAGATGCCTGTAATATTATGCCAGTCAGAGCCCAGTAATATAGCGCCAGCCAGATGCCTGTAATATTATGCCAGCCAGATGCCCAGTATTATAGTGCCAGTCAGATGCCCAGTATTATTGTGCCAGTCAGAGCCCAGTATTATTGTGCCAGTCAGAGACCAGTAATATTGTGCCAGCCCGAGCCCAGTAATATTGTGCCAGCCAGAGCCCAGTAATATTGTGCCAGCCAGATGCCCAGTAATATAGTGCCAGCCAGATGCCTGTAATATTATGCCAGTCAGAGCCCAGTAATATAGTGCCAGCCAGATGCCTGTAATATTATGCCAGCCAGATGCCCAGTAATATTGTGCCAGACAGATGCCCAGTATTATTGTGCCAGTCAGAGACCAGTAATATTGTGCCAGCCAGAGCCCATTAATATTGTGCCAGCCAGATGCCCAGTAATATAGTGCCGGCCAGATGCCTGTAATATTATGCCAGCCAGATGCCCAGTATAATTGTGCCAGTCAGATGCCCAGTATTATTGTGCCAGTCAGAGCCCAGTATTATTGTGCCAGTCAGAGACCAGTAATATTGTGCCAGCCAGAGCCCAGTAATATTGTGCCAGCCAGAGCCCAGTTATATTGTGCCAGCCAGATGCCCAGTAATATAGTGCCAGCCAGATGCCTGTAATATTATGCCAGTCAGAGCCCAGTAATATAGTGCCAGCCAGATGCCTGTAATATTATGCCAGCCAGATGCCCAGTAATATTGTGCCAACCAGATGCCCAGTAATATAGTGCCAGCCAGATGCCTGTAATATTGTGCCAGCCAGATGCCCAGTAATATTGTGCCAGCCAGATGCCCAGTAATATAGTGCCAGCCAGATGCCTGTAATATTATGCCAGTCAGAGCCCAGTAATATAGTGCCAGCCAGATGCCTGTAATATTATGCCAGTTAGAGCCCAGTAATATAGTGCCAGCCAGATGCCTGTAATATTATGCCAGTCAGAGTCCAGTAATATAGTGCCAGCCAGATGCCTGTAATATTATGCCAGTCAGAGCCCAGTAATATAGCGCCAGCCAGATGCCTGTAATATTATGCCAGCCAGATGCCCAGTATTATAGTGCCAGTCAGATGCCCAGTATTATTGTGCCAGTCAGAGCCCAGTATTATTGTGCCAGTCAGAGACCAGTAATATTGTGCCAGCCAGAGCCCAGTAATATTGTGCCAGCCAGAGCCCAGTAATATTGTGCCAGCCAGATGCCCAGTAATATAGTGCCAGCCAGATGCCTGTAATATTATGCCAGTCAGAGCCCAGTAATATAGTGCCAGCCAGATGCCTGTAATATTATGCCAGCCAGATGCCCAGTAATATTGTGCCAGCCAGATGCCCAGTAATATAGTGCCAGCCAGATGCCTGTAATATTGTGCCAGCCAGATGCCTGTAATATTGTGCCAGCCAGATGCCCAGTAATATTGTGCCAGCCAGATGCCCAGTAATATTGTGCCAGCCAGATGCCCAGTAATATAGTGCCAGCCAGATGCCTGTAATATTATGCCAGTCAGAGCCCAGTAATATAGTGCCAGCCAGATGCCTGTAATATTATGCCAGTCAGAGCCCAGTAATATAGTGCCAACCAGATGCCTGTAATATTATGCCAGTCAGAGCTCAGTAATATAGTGCCAGCCAGATGCCTGTAATATTATGCCAGTCAGAGACCAGTAATATTGTGCCAGCCAGAGCCCAGTAATATTGTGCCAGCCAGAGCCCAGTTATATTGTGCCAGCCAGATGCCCAGTAATATAGTGCCAGCCAGATGCCTGTAATATTATGCCAGTCAGAGCCCAGTAATATAGTGCCAGCCAGATGCCTGTAATATTATGCCAGTCAGAGCCCAGTAATATAGTGCCAGCCAGATGCCTGTAATATTATGCCACCCAGATGCCCAGTAATATTGTGCCAGCCAGATGCCCAGTAATATAGTGCCAGCCAGATGCCTGTAATATTGTGCCAGCCAGATGCCCAGTAATATTGTGCCAGCCAGATGCCCAGTAATATTGTGCCAGCCAGATGCCCAGTAATATAGTGCCAGCCAGATGCCTGTAATATTATGCCAGTCAGAGCCCAGTAATATAGTGCCAGCCAGATGCCTGTAATATTATGCCAGTCAGAGCCCAGTAATATAGTGCCAGCCAGATGCCTGTAATATTATGCCACCCAGATGCCCAGTAATATTGTGCCAGCCAGATGCCCAGTAATATAGTGCCAGCCAGATGCCTGTAATATTGTGCCAGCCAGATGCCCAGTAATATTGTGCCAGCCAGATGCCCAGTAATATTGTGCCAGCCAGATGCCCAGTAATATAGTGCCAGCCAGATGCCTGTAATATTATGCCAGTCAGAGCCCAGTAATATAGTGCCAGCCAGATGCCTGTAATATTATGCCAGTCAGAGCCCAGTAATATAGTGCCAGCCAGATGCCTGTAATATTATGCCAGTCAGAGCCCAGTAATATAGTGCCAGCCAGATGCCTGTAATATTATGCCAGCCAGATGCCCAGTAATATTGTGCCAGCCAGATGCCCAGTAATATAGTGCCAGCCAGATGCCTGTAATATTGTGCCAGCCAGATGCCTGTAATATTGTGCCAGCCAGATGCACAGTAATATTATGCCAGCCAGATGCCCAGAAATATTGTGCCAGCCAGATGCCCAGTAATATAGTGCCAGCCAGATGCCTGTAAAATTATGCCAGTTGGAGCCCAGTAATATAGTGCCAGCCAGATGCCTGTAATATTATGCCAGTCAGAGCCCAGTAATATAGTGCCAACCAGATGCCTGTAATATTATGCCAGTCAGAGCCCAGTAATATAGTGCCAGCCAGATGCCTGTAATATTATGCCAGTCAGAGACCAGTAATATTGTGCCAGCCAGAGCCCAGTAATATTGTGCCAGCCAGAGCCCAGTTATATTGTGCCAGCCAGATGCCCAGTAATATAGTGCCAGCCAGATGCCTGTAATATTATGCCAGTCAGAGCCCAGTAATATAGTGCCAACCAGATGCCTGTAATATTATGCCAGTCAGAGCCCAGTATTATTGTGCCAGTCAGAGACCAGTAATATTGTGCCAGCCAGAGCCCAGTAATATTGTGCCAGCCAGAGCCCAGTAATATTGTGCCAGCCATATGCCCAGTAATATAGTTCCAGCCAAATGCCTGTAATATTATGCCAGTCAGAGCCCAGTAATATAGTGCCAGCCAGATGCCTGTAATATTATGCCAGCCAGATGCCCAGTAATATTGTGCCAGCCAGATGCCCAGTAATATAGTGCCAGCCAGATGCCTGTAATATTGTGCCAGCCAGATGCCTGTAATATTGTGCCAGCCAGATGCCCAGTAATATTATGCCAGCCAGATGCCCAGTAATATTGTGCCAGCCAGATGCCCAGTAATATAGTGCCAGCCAGATGCCTGTAATATTATGCCAGTCAGAGCCCAGTAATATAGTGCCAGCCAGATGCCTGTAATATTATGCAAGTCAGATCCCAGTAATATAGTGCCAACCAGATGCCTGTAATATTATGCCAGTCAGAGCCCAGTAATATAGTGCCAGCCAGATGCCTGTAATATTATGCCAGTCAGAGACCAGTAATATTGTGCCAGCCAGAGCCCAGTAATATTGTGCCAGCCAGAGCCCAGTTATATTGTGCCAGCCAGATGCCCAGTAATATAGTGCCAGCCAGATGCCTGTAATATTGTGCCAGCCAGATGCCTGTAATATTGTGCCAGCCAGATGCACAGTAATATTATGCCAGCCAGATGCCCAGAAATATTGTGCCAGCCAGATGCCCAGTAATATAGTGCCAGCCAGATGCCTGTAAAATTATGCCAGTTGGAGCCCAGTAATATAGTGCCAGCCAGATGCCTGTAATATTATGCCAGTCAGAGCCCAGTAATATAGTGCCAACCAGATGCCTGTAATATTATGCCAGTCAGAGCCCAGTAATATAGTGCCAGCCAGATGCCTGTAATATTATGCCAGTCAGAGACCAGTAATATTGTGCCAGCCAGAGCCCAGTAATATTGTGCCAGCCAGAGCCCAGTTATATTGTGCCAGCCAGATGCCCAGTAATATAGTGCCAGCCAGATGCCTGTAATATTATGCCAGTCAGAGCCCAGTAATATAGTGCCAACCAGATGCCTGTAATATTATGCCAGTCAGAGCCCAGTATTATTGTGCCAGTCAGAGACCAGTAATATTGTGCCAGCCAGAGCCCAGTAATATTGTGCCAGCCAGAGCCCAGTAATATTGTGCCAGCCAGATGCCCAGTAATATAGTTCCAGCCAAATGCCTGTAATATTATGCCAGTCAGAGCCCATTAATATAGTGCCAGCCAGATGCCTGTAATATTATGCCAGCCAGATGCCCAGTAATATTGTGCCAGCCAGATGCCCAGTAATATAGTGCCAGCCAGATGCCTGTAATATTGTGCCAGCCAGATGCCTGTAATATTGTGCCAGCCAGATGCCCAGTAATATTATGCCAGCCAGATGCCCAGTAATATTGTGCCAGCCAGATGCCCAGTAATATAGTGCCAGCCAGATGCCTGTAATATTATGCCTGTCAGAGCCCAGTAATATAGTGCCAGCCAGATGCCTGTAATATTATGCAAGTCAGATCCCAGTAATATAGTGCCAACCAGATGCCTGTAATATTATGCCAGTCAGAGCCCAGTAATATAGTGCCAGCCAGATGCCTGTAATATTATGCCAGTCAGAGACCAGTAATATTGTGCCAGCCAGAGCCCAGTAATATTGTGCCAGCCAGAGCCCAGTTATATTGTGCCAGCCAGATGCCCAGTAATATAGTGCCAGCCAGATGCCTGTAATATTGTGCCAGCCAGATGCCTGTAATATTGTGCCAGCCAGATGCCCAGTAATATTATGCCAGCCAGATGCCCAGTAATATTGTGCCAGCCAGATGCCCAGTAATATAGTGCCAGCCAGATGCCTGTAATATTATGCCAGTCAGAGCCCAGTAATATAGTGCCAGCCAGATGCCTGTAATATTATGCAAGTCAGATCCCAGTAATATAGTGCCAACCAGATGCCTGTAATATTATGCCAGTCAGAGCCCAGTAATATAGTGCCAGCCAGATGCCTGTAATATTATGCCAGTCAGAGACCAGTAATATTGTGCCAGCCAGAGCCCAGTAATATTGTGCCAGCCAGAGCCCAGTTATATTGTGCCAGCCAGATGCCCAGTAATATAGTGCCAGCCAGATGCCTGTAATATTATGCCAGTCAGAGCCCAGTAATATAGTGCCAGCCAGATGCCTGTAATATTATGCCAGCCAGATGCCCAGTAATATTGTGCCAGCCAGATGCCCAGTAATATAGTGCCAGCCAGATGCCTGTAATATTGTGCCAGCCAGATGCCCAGTAATATTGTGCCAGCCAGATGCCCAGTAACATAGTGCCAGCCAGATGCCTGTAATATTATGCCAGTCAGAGCCCAGTAATATAGTGCCAGCCAGATGCCTGTAATATTATGCCAGTCAGAGCCCAGTAATATAGTGCCAGCCAGATGCCTGTAATATTATGCCAGTCAGAGCCCAGTAATATAGTGCCAGCCAGATGCCTGTAATATTATGCCAGTCAGAGCCCAGTAATATAGCGCCAGCCAGATGCCTGTAATATTATGCCAGCCAGATGCCCAGTATTATTGTGCCAGTCAGAGCCCAGTAATATTGTGCCAGCCAGATGCCCAGTAATATTGTGCCAGCCAGAGCCCAGTAATATTCTGCCATTCAGATGCCCAGTAATATAGTGCCAGTCAGAGCCCAGTAATATAGTGCCAGCCAGATGCCCAGTAATATTGTGCCAGCCAGATGCCTAGGAATATAGTGCCAGCCAGATGCCCAGTAATATAGTGCCAGTCAGCCCCCCGTTCCCAAGTACTTACATAACCCTGCTCCGTGTCCCCCGCCGGATGTCTCCTCCGTGCAGTCTTCTCTCTTGAACGGAGGAGGGAAACAGTCACTGGATGTGACGCGACGTCACATCCGGCGTCAGTTTTTTTTTTTTTTACGGCCGTCGCATCCATCGGATGCGGCTTGCCGGAAAAAAGCGTTCACAAGCACAATGCGCTGTGAACGCGGCAAGCAGGGGCTGGGGGCCCACGGGACAGCTGCCTTGGGGCCCCCTAGGAGTAAATGGGCCCAGGGCAGCTGCCCCGTTTGCCCCGCGTTAAAGGCCCTGACAGATACCCTTTCACACATACACAGAGACCTTTACACAAACACAGTGCGGTATTTACCATGAGGCATCCTAGGCGGATGCAAGAGCAACAAATTTTGGGGGGGCGGCAGCTTCCCCCAACAGTAAAAAAAAACTCCACAGGCAGCCTGATCGCAACGATTTAATGTGGCTGATGGGGGAATGCAATGGGGGTGATGGAGGTGTGTAATGGGGGTGATGGAGGTGTGTAATGGGGGTGATGGAGGCGTGTAATGGGGGTGATGGAGGCATGTGATGGGGGTGATGTAATGGGTTGATGTGGGTTATGGGGCATGTCGTGCGTGTGCAGCGTGCATAGGGGGGTGCCAGAATTTTGTCTGCCTAGGGCAGCACAAAATCAAGTTACACCAGTGCACACACACCCCCTTACACACACACACCCTTAGACAGACACTGTTATACACACACACAGAGCCTTAAACAGACACACACAAAGATTTCTTTAACAAAAAAGTTATGGTGTACGAACCATCCCCCTCCCTGCTCCTTTACCATTTATTTGCAAGGATGGGAATGGTTTAGACATACAGTCTGCCTCCAAACCCGGCAGCTGGTTATCAAGACATCCCAGTCTATTTGAGCACGAGCAGGCGGAGCCTGCACCCCTCTTGGCTCTAAGCTCGCAATAGAGGCACGGCACGGCGATGCCTCTGCCCTACACACAGCCAGAAACAAACAGGGCTGCATGAAGGCTTGAACACTGTGCCGGATATGACATTACATCATATCCGTGCCACCACAAGACAATGAAGGCGAGACGCTGGGTGACAAGATAAGTGGTCCAAGGGGTCGCCCGGGCCACCAACAGTGGCAGGCCCAGTGGCAGTCGCGAACCCTATGAACTCTATAGTTACCCACTGCCTACAAGAGCTCTGCATGGGGGGGGGAGCAGGATCGGAGACTCGAGTCTCCATTTCTGGGCTTTGGAGCTGAGGTTAGGGGGTTCAGCCCCAGTAGCCCCCTCCCCAGCGATGCCACTGGTTAGATGAAATGTTCATCCCAATTCCACTCACCTTTTAGTGAATAGACACGTGGATCCATGGTCATCTTTACACGGGGCAAAAGGGGCAGCTGCCCAGGCACCACATCTTCTGCCCCTTCAGCCCCAAACACAGGGAACCGAATGGCTCTTCTTTTATGGTGGTCAGTACTGGAAAGGGATGGGGGTGATATGTTGCAGGAATGGGTGCTGGTATCGGATAGGGATAATGTACTGTAGTATAGCGCGTTGGAGAAGGATGGGGTGAAGTGTTGCAGGAGGGGGTGCTGGAGAGGGATAGGGTGATGTATTGCAGGAGGGGGTGCTGGAGAAGTATGTAGGAGATATGCTGCAGGGGGTAGCTGGAGAGGGATGGGGGTGGTATGCTACAGGAGAGGGGCTGGAGAGGGATAGGAGTGATAAGTTACAAAAGAGATTGCTGGAGAGGGAGAGTGATGTGCTGCAGGCAGGTGTGCTGGAGAGGGATAAGGGTAATGTGCTGCAGGCGGGTGTGCTGTAGAGAGATAAGTGTAATCTGCTGCAGTATAGGGTGCTGGAGAAGGATGGGCTGATATGCTGCAGGTGGGTTTGCTGGAGCGGGATGGGGTAATGTGATGCAGAAAAGGGGGCTGGAAAAGGATGGAGGTTAAATGCTCCAGTATAAGGTTTTGGAGAAGGCTGGGGATGATTTTACCCACTCTACTGGTCAAAAAGCCATATATAATTCTCCCAGCCTGCTAGATAGGCCCATGTAAAAGTGAAACCAGGGTCAGGATTGTTTTATTGCGGGCATGGAATGTTCAGATTTATTATTGATAGGACGGTTTATAACATTACAAAGAATTTCCAAGCATCTATTTATATGGGTAATAAAAATATTAACTCACTTAAGAAACATCAAAATATTTAAATAAGATTTTTTTTTTTAAATCCCTGATTGACTTAGAAGATGCATTTTAGTATCTGCATGTTTTCAATTATCCAAATACCATTTTTTTTATTATCACTCGTAGTTGTCAAAGTAACATTGCCATTTTGGTTTCGTCTGTGATGCTCCAAAGCAGGAGTCTCCAAAACAAGGCCCAAAGGCAGTTTTCATCCATCTCACAGGTACTGGGGCCACTTTGGACTGTTTTAAGCATTGGGCCCGATTTAAAGCTATTGGGCCGCCATGGGCGCCATCAGGATTTTTGGCGTATTGCATTAAGCGTTCTGCAGACAGACATGAAGGGGGAGAGGATAAGAGAGAGAGATAGACATGGGCAGTGCCCCTCCTGAGATCAGATTCTGGACTCTCCCCTGTAGGGCAAGTCTTGTGGTGGCATCTCAGTGGTGGAGCAAGTCCTGTGGTTGTATCTACATGCTTGGGCAAGTCCTGGGTGCTGGGGTAAGTCCTCTCAATTGTAATTTGGGTGCTGGTGTAAGTGCTGTATGCTGGGCCAAGTTATGTGAGTGCAATCTAGGTACTGGGGCAAGTCCTGGTGCACTATGGATGCAGAGGGAGGAAATAACCTTTTGATTACATATGTAAAAAGTTTAATTATTATAATGTTTTGTTCTTTGGCCCGCGAAAATATGTAAAATTTAGCCCTCGTACTAAAAAAAATTGGAGCCCATATTTCAAAGGAATTAACCATTAAATGAAGGTGTTTTCAGAAGTCCTCATAAGGATGGATCTAGAAACATTGGTGTCTGTACAGTGTCTGGGTTAATATATGTTATGATCTAATCCTTAGAAATTAGGGTGCGATGGTGTCAAGAGACAGAAGATCTATGAGCCTGGGGATGAGATCAAGTTCTTAAAATGCACGATACAGCAGATGGCGGGATGGAGTTCCTCCACAGTGGGTTTCATCAAATGATAAGTAAGACATCGTTTCCATTTACACATAAACCCTGAGAATAGTGCAGGACACAATGGAAAGACATCTAAGAAAGAACCATTTTTCTTATTATTCTATAGAAGTTCTATTCACATTATTAGATTTATATGAGCATAGAAATCTAATGAACTCAGCATTATATCGCTATAAAATTGGAGAAATACATTTGCAAACTCTGTATTATACCAAAAAATTTGGCATCTCATTAAAAAAAAGTATTGTTATTGAAATAAAGTAACACATATAGCAAAATAAAAACAGACTGCATGAATCCACAAAGCACTAGTACTGTTCTAAGCACATAAATCTTCCAGGTTTATATTACACATGGCTTGCAAACTAGTAGTAGAACTTTACATGCAGTAAGGGGAGAGCAATTGCCCCTGGGCTGTTCTCTAGTCTCTGTCAAAGAGCTGGGTCTGCACCACTTTTCACTTTTGAATGCACAAGTTGGTAACACTGCCCATCAACCTCTGTGCACTTTATCTGTCAGTAAATCTTTCTTGCCTGTCTATGTGTCTATCTCTGATCATATCAGGTGGGCTAATAAAGATACACCAAGGGAAACTAAATGTTTTTAACACCTTACAATCCCTGGCCCTTTCCTGCATGCAGGCATATATAAAAGGGCATTACTATTTATAAAGCACCAACATACAATGGACAGAAACAATATTTGTCTAAAATAATAACTGGAGAATAGTAAAAGTTTGAACTAGTGCTTAGAGTGCTGGACAATACAAGCATTCCACACAACTTGATGTCAAGCTGAAAACCAGCAGGATTATTGGAGCAAAAAATGATGGAAAACTGAGAATTTGAGAGATGCTTTGTGCATAGGAACAGACTGGACCAGGATCATGATGTGTTACAAGCTGTATGTAATAAATATATTTGTAATTCCCTGACACTGCTTAATTACTCTTGTTTACACAAACACTCCTAAAGGTGCACTAATCAACCAGGATCACTTAACCACATTGTCGAGAATGAAACATTGAAATATCTGGACAGGAAAAAATTAACTTTTTCATACACTTCCAATCTTTTCTATGCTTAAATGATGTGGTTTAAGGCACATAAATATTGTTTATACTGTGAATGTAGAGGATACAGAATGATATAAAATGAACTTGTCTTTGCGTCTCTTACTTATGACATCACCTTGTGGCTTTGACATTTCTCATTGAAAAGTAGATCTTTCGAATATCAAACCACAGATAATGTCATAAATAGGAGAAACCACAAACATGTGTAAAACATATTCTTCACTTAATTTATGCATTTGCTTGTAATTCTGCCAACTCAATGCATAGATCATCAATTTGTAGTCTCTAAAGATACAATACAAACAATGTTTAGGTGACAGAGTCCCTTTAATCTGTATGCTGCTTTATTAGTTCTTATTTTCTGTGTATTCCACCGTTTCTTTTAATGTTTAATTTGTGGGCGAGTCAAAATGTCATATATTGCAGTGGTACTTTTATGTTATTCAGGATGTTTTTGTTAAGCATAATTCTGGCCAGACCACTATTCATGATCTTTAGGGATTCATTCAGTTCAGGTACAGTGCCAACAGACTGGCGAAAGGCGGATGTCATTCCAATATTTAAAAAGGGATCAAAATCTCTGCCAGGTAATTATAGGCCAGTGAGCTTGACATCTGTAGTGGGGAAACTATTTGAAGGATTGCTAAAGGTATACACTCAAGAATACATCTTGAACCAGAATATAATTAGTAAAAGTCAACATGGTTTTGTGAAAGACAGGTCTTGTCAAACAAACTTAATAACATTCTATGAAGAAGTCAGTAAAAATATAGATCTAGGTGTGGCAGTTGATGTGATCTATTTGGATTTTGCGAAAGCATTTGATACAGTTCCACATAAAAGGTTACTCTACAAATTGAGAGAAATAGGTTTGGGGGCAAATGTGTGTATGTGGATTGAAAATTGGCTAAAAGATAGAACACAAAGGGTTGTTGTAAATGGAAAATTCTCAAATTGGACAAGGGTATTAAGCGGAGTACCTCAGGGGTCTGTTTTGGGCCCTCTTCTTTTTAATTTGTTTATTAATGATCTGCCACATTGTGCTGAGAGCCATGTCTCCGTGTTTGCGGACGACACTAAATTAGGTAAGGCAATAAAGACTAATCTTGATGTTTTTTCTTTACAGGAAGATTTGGACAGAGTGGGGGACTGGGCAGTAAAGTGGCAAATGAGGTTCAATATAGACAAATGTAAAGTTATGCATTATGGGAAAAATAATAACAAAGCAACATATACGTTAAATGGTTTTTCCCTGGGAAAAACTACTAATGAAAAGGATTTAGGAATAATTATAGACAACAAACTTGGCAACAGTGCCCAATGCCAGTCAGCAGCTGCAAGGGCCAATAAGATATTGGCATGTATAAAACGAGGTATAGATTCACGGGAGGAGGATATCATCTTGCCTCTTTACAAATCAATGGTAAGACCTCACCTTGAATATGCAGTACAGTTCTGGGCACCAGTCCTTAAAAAGGATATTAAGGAACTAGAAAAAGTGCAAAGGAGAGCTACAAAATTAATAAGGGGTTTGGAGGATCTTAGTTATGAAGAGAGACTTAAAAAATTGAATTTATATACGTTAGAAAAACGGAGTCTCAGAGGGGATATGATAACATTATATAAATATTTGCAGGGCCAATATAAAGAGCTCTCCAGTGACCTGTTCATTAACAGAAAGGTACAAAGAACAAGAGGTCACCCCCTCAGACTGGAAGAGCAAAGATTTCATAGACAGCAAAGGAAGGGATTCTTTACGGTTAGGACAATAAAGTTATGGAACTCACTACCAAGAGAGGTAGTGCTAGCAACCACAATAGATGCATTTAAAAATGGTTTGGATGTTTTTTTAGGAAAGCAGAACATACAGGGCTATTAATAATAGAATAAGCATTAATAAAAGAGCTTATTGATCCAAGGAGAAATCTGATTGCCTCTTGGAGTCAAGAAGGAATTTTTTCCCCCAGGAGGCAAAATTCGAAATAGCTTCCTTAGGGGTTTTTTGCCTTCTTTTGGATCAAAAGCTGTAATGATAGGTAGAAGGGTTGAACTTGATGGACTTGTGCCTTTTTAAACCTAAATTACTATGTTACATGTTACTATGTTACATAAGTCTGATATGTAGAGCAAATCCCATGCTTACTTATTTGTGTAAAACATTAGAGCATGTCGCCACCTGTTGGCAGCCTTACACATTACACAGCAACATTTTCTGAAGGGCTTCAAATTGTCTAAAATTTAGTCAGATTTCAAGTTTGATTTATTAAGGCATAATGGGCAGGGCCGCCACCAGGAATTTGAGGGCCCCTTACTGAATACATTTTCTGGGCCTTCTACCGTCCCCCCGCCCCAACCCCGAGAATATCTCCCACTCGCCCCACCTACCCTCACAAGCATGTTATCCCGGTCTAATGTAATATGGAGGGTGGTTGGGAGCAGTTGGTCAATATGCCAGTGATATTTTGCCACTCAATATGCCAGTAATAGTTTGCCACTCAATAAGTCAGTATTTAGCCATTCAGTATGGCATTATTTTGCCATTTAATATGCCATTCTTTTTGCCCTCAATATGCCAGGATTTTGTCCCTCAATATGCCAGGATTGTGTCCCTCAATATGCCATTCTTTTGCCAATTTGTTTTTTTAAACAAACTTTATTGAAGCTGCGCGGCTGGAGGGGAGTGCACAGCCGCGGACCGGCTTAAACTGGGGATTTTTTTTTTTTTATCCTGACGTGATCCGGGCCCACCGGGCCCCCTGGACCGGCCAGGCCGGGACGCCAGTATCGCCCGTCACCCCCTGATGGCGGGCCTGATAATGGGGGTTGTGTATAAATGTATTCCTGACACAAACAGCTCCATAAGTGCTGTCTACCACTATGTAGAAAAGAATTTGCACCAGAAAAAGAAAAACCGCAAGTTGTGCCAAAAATGTAAAAACATTTTCTAATTGTTAAGAATTTTGTCACATGACAGAGGAAGAGAGCAGAAAAAAGCAGTCTCGGTGCTGGAGAACACAGCACCTACCCTCAAATGTCAGTGAACATCCTAAACATCAAGGGGTAATTGGAAAAGTGGGATAATGAAATGAGGAGCTGCTGATGAGTTGATAAAAAATAGGTATAATAAAGAGGTTAGTAAGGCGTTGATGAAATGATTTGTAATAATAATGAAGTGAAATGAGTGAGCTTGGTAAATGGGTGATGAAATTGGCAGTTGTAGTCTAAAAAAAAGTGGAGGGCTGCAGTTGGACACCACGGGCCCAGAAGCTGGCTGAGCATCATAGTCCACTAAAACATACTGAACACCACAAAATCATCTTCCTTAGGCTTAATAAAACCACAATATTTACAATGATATATATACAGGTCATCATAATCAATAATATATATCATATTTTGTGCAATTATATTGTATATATAGAAATAATGGACATTAGACTTCCTGTGTGAGGCATGCTGGTTTGTTACACACTGATGGCCCTGTGCTGAGAGCAAAATGTAACTATGAACTAGATAGAATGTCAAATAATTCCAGATAGTTATATAAATAATATGATTTTGTTGTTGTTGTTGATCCTGTAGAAGCCAGTTAAGCTATCATTTTGGTTTCTAAGTCAATAATATTACTAAACATACTCCGTTTGGATCCATGCTACGCATTATGTGTCATAAGATGACATTTCCCCAAGGAGGAATAAGTGATTGTGTCTCAATTATAGTATCATACTACACATAGGGGATTATTTGTAAAGAGTGAATCTGGGGCAACATTCGAAAAAATGTAATAATCCGCAGGCACATACCATTGGTTTCCCTGGTGACTGCTCCACTTTTAGATCTTTGCCCCATAATTGATATCTTATAAATAACAGTGAGACGAGAGGACTCAGAAGGAAAGACGGTGAACAAACTTCACAGACCAGACCACAGATAAAGCTGAAGGTGAGTTTAATATCAGATGTACACAGCTTCAAGGTCTAAGTGCCTGCTCCTACCCGGTGAAACAATGAACGCCTCCTGAACTATTTTATAAATAACCCCCATAGTGTCAAAGGAATAAAGTTTGTGCAAATAGAAAATACTTTAATATAGAACAGATCAAAAATATTCATGGAGAGGATTCTCATAAGTTAATATTTTGTAGAATGAATCAAATCTTAACAAAAATAATGGTATTAGACAGTTTTAAAGTTCAATTTCAGACAGTTAATTTGCAGCACTGAGTTTTGGTAAATGGCACATATCTGAGCCAAGTATGAGTAAATGAATGAATATAATTTAATTATTTTACCTACACATTCTTTGTATGCCAATATATTAATTCAGATGTCCATGATCATTATAACTAATCCAAAGCAAATAAAATTTCTCTAGGATTGCCACTTTTGCGGAGAGAGACATGGGAGGGAAAAGGAGACCTAGAAAGGGAGAGGGGAGAGACATACAGACCTGGGAAAGGAGAGGAGACATGGGAAGGGAGAGGAGACAGACAGACATAAGGAGAGAGACATCAGACATGAGAAGGGAGAGAAGACAGACAGATATGGGGGAGAGTAAAAGATAGACTGACAAGGGGAGAGAGGAAAAGACAGCCAGCCATGGGCAGTGCAGGCTCTGGACCCGCCCCTGCGGATGCTTGCAATTTAGGGGGCGCAGTGATGATCGGGTGCAACCCTGAAATACAGCATCTTGTGAGCAGTGTCTGGATGAGTCTCATAGGATAGCCTTCCATAATATGTTTTACTAAGAAAGGTAATATGAGATTCCCCGCAAACAGGGCCGGCCCAAGACATTGTGCTGCCTGGGGTGAAAAATGAAATGCTGCCCCCCCCCCCCCCCCCCAAAAAAAAAAATCCCACAGTCATGATAATTTAAACTAAAATGAAACTCTGGAAGTGACAATTTAATGCAAGAGCACCTCTATATGCAAAATTATATATTGCGATTATTGGCATGCCATGATTAAAATGTACCCTAAATGTTTGAGCATTTAAACTTTATGTAAAATATTTGAGTCATGGTATAGGTCAGTGGTCACATATAATGTTTGCCGGTAGAGGCACTGGATTGGGGAGATCAAAAAATCTCCCCCCCCACCAGCCATCTGCTTGGCAAGCTCTGCTGGATCTGGGGAGGGGGCGGAGCTAACCGGCTAAGAGGTGTGGCTCCGCCCCCACCCTGTGAAGCAGAACAGCGAAAACAGCCACAAACCAAGAATAACCATGACACACTGGCACATACACACACTCTCACTGACACACACACTCACACACTGACATACACACACACTCTCACTGACATACACACACTCACTCACACTGACACACACACTCTCACTAGGGTTGCCACATTTTCCTCAAAAAAATACTGGCCTTAGTACTGTCTCCATAGACTTAACATTGGTCTGATGCCAATTTTTTACCGGCCTACCCTAACTCTCACTCACACACATTATCACTCCCACTGACACACCCACACACACTCTCACTCACACTGACATATACATACACACTCACTCACTCACACTGTCCGTTTTTACCTGCTCACTGCTGCAAGCATCTCTTTTTGCTTTGAGCTCTGTGTGGTCTCAGCCAATCAAGGGAGGTTTCTAAACTCTCAGCCAATCAGGATATTTGAGAAGTCCTTCAATCAAGGAACTTAGGGGAAAAAAATAAAAAGACTGCTGCACGGAGCAGCAAAGTGCCGCCTCTGACAGGGTGCCGCCTGGGGCAGCTGCCCCACTCTGCCCCATTACAGGGCCGGCCCTGGGTGCAAAGTGTGTTGGTTTGCCTCTCATTTCCATGTCTTGCTAACTATCTACTGATGGGAGATATGCTGCACAACTATTCACTATTAATATCAGACTAATTACATGTTGAGGAAACCATCACAATACCATCATCTATGTCCAGCTAATTATATATGAATGAGCGCTATACTATACCACCCTGGTTAACTATAAACTAATAGAAGCTACTATATCTAGTTTCACAAGCATTGTCTGTCAACCTATTTACTGAATGGATCTATTAATGTAATAACACATGTCCTTGTTATGTATATACCTTCTTTCATTGTCTGCAAAATAAGAGCTATGAAATTATATTGAGGGGTTGTGGGAAGAGCTAGTACCGCTCTGCTTCACTTTAATCATCATACCATCTAGCCTATTATCTCTATTTCACTAATATTTGTTTGATCACTAGGTGGCAGCATTTCTATATGATAAGCTTCTATTAACCCTTTAAGGACCAAGGGTTTTCCTAGGCCAGTGACCAGAGCGATTTTTACATTTTTGATATATGGTTGTTTAAATGTAATTTTCCCCTTTACCATTTAACACACCCATACAAGTTATATGTTGTTTTTAAAAGGACATGTAGAGCTTTGTTTGGATACCACATACATAAATATAATCTGTAATTTAGTATTAAAATTACAAATAAAAAGAAATAAAATATTTTAAAAAACATGTTTTTTCATCATTTACACATTAATCTTGACCGTCTGCTGTGTAATGCTGCAAGAAAGCACTCCATTTTGTGTTCAGCAACATCTCCTCAGTACAGGGATACCACCCATGTATAGGTAGATTATGTTATTTGGGGGCTAAAAGGCCACATTTGGGAGGTGCACATTTAGAATTTCAAACTTGGAATTTTGACATGCTCTCGACCTGGGCCTATGTCCCATTTGGGACATATTTGAAGCCGACCATATATTTTTGAAAACTAGACACCCTAGGGTATTTCAAATGGTGGTATTTTAACACTTTCCATGCACTAATTCTACCACCAGCCTTTGTCGAACTTTTGGGTAGTAATTTTTTTTCATATAAATAGTACTTCAGGCATGAATTCACAGATCCTGTTAGGCGTCACTGACAAACTACACCTCAATATGTGATCAGTAACATCTCCTGAGTACAGGGATGCCACCCATGTATAGGTAGGTTATGTTATTTGGGGGCTAAAAGGCCACATTTGGGAGGTGCACATTTGGAATTTCACACTTGGAATTTTGACATGCTCTCAACCTGGTCCTATGTCCCATTTGGGACATAAATTTAAGCCGGCCAGTGTATTTTTTCCCCACAAAACCATATATTTTTGAAAACTAGACACCCTAGGGTATTTCAAATGGTGGTATTTTAACACTTTCCATGCACTATTTCTACCACCAGCCTTTGTTGAACTGTTGGGTAGTAATTTTTTTTTCATATACATAGTACTTCAGGCATGAATTCACAGATCCTGTTAGGCGTCACTGACAAACTACACCTCAATATGTGTTCAGCAACATCTCCCGGGTACAGGGATACCACCCATGCATACGTTTGTTGGGTTGTTTGGGGGCTAAAAGGCCACATTTGAGAGGAGCCCATTTCCAACGTAGAATTTTTACATGTTGTCAGCCTGTGTTTCATTTGGGACATTTTTGAAGCTGGCCAATGTATTTTACCCCCATAAAACCATATAGTTTTGAAAACTAGACACCCTAGGGTATTTCAAATGGTAGTATTTTAAAACTTCTCATGCACTAATTCTACCACTAGCCTTTGTCAAACTTTTGGGTAGTAATTTCTTTTCCCGTACATTGTACTTGAGGCATGAATTCACAGAGGCTTTTATGTGTCACTGCCAAAAAACATCACACTATGTGTTCAGCAACATCTCCCGGGTACAGGGATACCACCCATGCATACGTTTGTTGGGTTATTTGGGTGCTAAAAGGCCACATTTGATAGGAGCGCATTTACAACTTAGAATTTTGACATGTGGTCAGCCTGCACCTATGTTCCATTTGGGGCATTTTTGTAGACAGTCTATTCAATTTACCTTCATCAAACCATATAGTTTTGATAACTAGAAACCTAGGGTATTTTATTTGGTGTCCTTTCAGGCATTTGACGGAGCCATTTTGACACAAATTATTGCCAAACTTGTTAATATAATTTTGTTGGGGAATGCTGCTATGTTGCTTAGGATTTCTTGGACATCCCCCGCCCGAAGTGTTCTGTTACATCACAATATTTAACTGATATATGTATGATATATTTTTATGGTTTACCAGTATTCCAGTTTTGTGCGGTATTGGCCAAAACATTCTACACACAAGCCTGGCAGAGAAGGACAGGAAGATCAGTGGTAGATGGACTCTTTCCTTATGCCTCTTTTGTAGCACACTCTGCAGCATTTAGAGGTACTTGCTTATTGGCAGTTGGGGGATTTTTTTTATGGAAATGCCTCTCACTCAGCCGGACAACATTTTCTGCTTGCAGGTTTACAGGCGTAGGGGGCTGCTCCAAAAGAAAATGACTAAATGCTTTTATTTGGTAGTCTAAGAAGCTGTGTCTCCTCCCTGTACCTGCCTTGTTATATAAAATGTACGAATGTACGTGGCAATTTGAGTTAAATAAATTGCCACCTTTTTATACCAGGAGTGGGTTTTTCGTTGGACTAGGTATGGTATAATGCGCTGGTCTGCAAGGTCCACTCCCCCCATGTGCCTGTTGTACTCCAGGATACATCGTGGTTTTTTAATTTTTTTATTTGAAGGCTTTACTCTCACTGATACTGTGCTTTCATCGTGGATTGTTGAAAGCATGTACACATCCTTTTTATCTGTGTACCTAAGGGCCAGTAGTTCATCCTGTCTTAAAGAGGATGATGTCCAACGTGTTTACCTTGGGTAAACCAGCTGCTGGGGAAATCCTTTTCTATTTTTCCTGATTGTCCCACAGGCAAGAGTTTCCAAGCAGTAAAGATTTTTAAATAATTCAATGCTGGTGTAGTAATTGTCTACGTACAGGTGGTATCCCTTATTTAGTAATGGGAGGATGAGATCCCACACTATCTTTCCGTTTGTACCAATAGAGTCAGGGCACCCTGGTGGATCTAGATGGGAGTCTTTCCCCTGGTAAATGCGAAAGGCAAAAGTGTAGCCTGTGTTGCTTTCACAGAGTTTGTAGAATTTTATACCATATCTGGATCTTTTAGATGGTATATATTGCTTGAAAAGCAATCTGCCTTTAAATCGCATAAGTGATTCGTCTACACAGATTCTTTGGTCAGGCACATATATGTGAGAAAATGTTTGGGACAAGTTTGTTAGAAGGGGCCTTAGCTTATAGAGCCTGTCATAAAAGGGGTCATCTTTTGGCAGACACTTAGTATTGTCACTGAAGTGGAGGAAGCGCAGAAGTATTTCAAATCTCTGCCTGGTCATAATAGCTGGGAAAAGCGGGGTGGACAATAATGGATGTTTGCTCCAATAGGAACGTATACTTGGCTTTTTAATAATTCCCATAACCAGCAATAGTGAAATTTTTTTTTTTATCTCCACCAAGTCAGTGGAATGCCAGCTCTGATGCCTAGCATAATAGGAGGTAGGTTTTGCTGCCAAGTACTGTTGGGCATAAATATTTGTTTGCTCAACGATCAGCTCAAATAGTTGATCCGTGAGCAGCAGCTGCACAAATTGATGTGGCTCAGTACAAGTTAAGTTTTCTGTAATGCCAGGCGATGCCGTGAAAGTGGGTATGTCTGGTTGCAGACTTTTAGGTGGCACCCATGAAAGTTCTTCAGGGACTGAGTGATTTCTTTCTGGGGCTTGCGGGCTGCCAGCAGATCCCATACTACTGTCACTTTCTGAATCAATTATTGGCTCCATATCGGAGGCCGTTTCAGTCTCTGAACTGGATGCCAGAATGGCATAAGCCTCTTCCACATTGTACATAAGGGGCATTTTTAAGACTAAAAAAAAACAAAAATTGTTTGTTATAGTTCAAACTCCCAACCTAAATCCCAACCAATTTCCCACCTAACTAACTAATAAAATAAAATACAATATTCCCACAAAAAGGGGGGGGGGGGGGGAATAAGTAGATCAAATTTGGAAGACGCACAAATTAAATCACAGCAATTAGATCACAGCAATAGGGGCATAGGGGCTGCACAATGGCACTGGAAGGGTTAAATTAATAAAAATTAGCTTTTAAAAAAGCTTTTAAATTAAAAAATGGGAGATTTATTTTTATTTTTATTTTAAATGGAAAAAAAAGAAAAGAAAAGTAAAAGAGCACTGATCACAGTTGATCACTGTGATCAAAAACAGAAATGAAGGGGTTAACTTTAAGAAAATGAAAAAATAATCTTTTATTTTAGCACCTAACCTCCTGGAACTCTATGTATCTCTTACCGTCACTCTCAGTACCTCACGATCGCAATGAGAGGTACTGAGGGTGACACAGTGACAAAGTCAATGTTTTAAAACATTGACTTGTCACATGGGTATCAGTGATCACTGTGATTCGCTAATCACAGCGATCAGCTGACCCCACATTCGCTCATTGGGTCCAGGAACTAAGCCTCGGTTGCGAGGCAAAGTCCTGGACCTGGGAAGCCGGAAGAAGCGGCGTGCACGGAGCACACCGCTCGTTTACAGCCATGACGAGTTAACTCGTCATAAGGTCGCGATCCCCGCGGCTCTTATGACGAGTTAACTCGTCATAAGGGCGGGAAGGGGGTTAAAGAAGGAAAAAAAAAATTCCATCCTGCAAAACACTGAAAAGAAATGATTACTTAATCCCTTTTTTCACTATTAGTATTTAGTACTCAAAAAAAGTCACAGGGGACAGATTGCAACTCTACCATCACTGCCTGTGTCCACTACATATACAAACAGTCACATATATTGTACGAGTTTGTTACCTGGTGGCAGCCAGACGGCTTCAGCATACACTCAGGAGAGGCTTCTGAATTCTCAAGTCCCATTGCACCACTGTCCCAGGAAATCTGGGAAACATGGTCACCCAGTACCAAAGTGTTTTGCACTTGCTAGATTGAACAACCACGTTATCATTTTTTACTATATATCCTATTGAGCAGATGTCTTGATGTTGTGGGTGAGCTTGATTATGCTGTGGCCAATTCATATAACCAAAACCATTTATATTCATTTCACATAATTATTTCCAGCTTTACTAGGGTAAGAAGCTTAGACTGCGTTTGGGAATAATGATGGGACAGACAAGGTTTTTAGGGACATATATGTCACTGGCAAACTGTTTGGGGACAACCGTGGCACTGTCAAAAAGATTGCACTGGTAATTTTTGGGGGGTAAATATGTCACTGAAAAGCTGTTTGGGGACAAATGGCACTGGCAAGCAGCCTGGGGAGAAAGGTGACACGGACAAGCTGTACTGGGACAAAGATGGCACAGACAAACAGTATGGGAACAGATATGGCACTGGTAAGTTGTTTGGGTGCCAATATCTCATTGACAACCTGTTTGGGGACACACATGGCACTGACAAGCTGTTTGTGGGGCAAAGATGGCACTGACAGGCTGTTGGGGAAAAGACGACAAGCTGTTTGGGGACTGATAAGGCATTGGCAACATGTTTAGGCACACAGATGGCAGGAGTGGAGTTCAAAGAGGGTGCTAGCTACATAGCGGTCCAACAAACACTGTCAAAGCAACGCATTCAAGTGAAGAGTGGTAAACCAATACTTAAACATACAAAAATATTTTATTTAATCAAAACTATAAATATATTGAAAACAAACTATTGACTGTGCCAAAATATGTAAGTCAAAATAGAATAATCAAATGCAGCAATCAATATACATCTCAGTTCATAATGAAATAGTTAAATCCTTAATTAAAGGAAATATTACTTTACTGTGAGGTGGTGGAGGTATGGAATATCCTTCCAGCAGAAGTGGTAGAGGTTAACATAGGAAGGAGTTTAAGCATGCATGGGATAGGCATAAGGCTATCCTAGATATAAAATAGGGCCACAGAGTAATGAAAGTATTTAGAAAATTGGGCAGACTAGATGGGCCAAATGGTTCTTATCTGCTTACACATTCTATATTTCTACACATATGGTTCACTTAATAAGTAGAGACAAGGATACAAACACATTACCAGGACAAACCCCTTGTCTGAAGGCTTCCTCGAGAGGTATCCTGTCTGAGGAAGGCTTTAAGCCATAATGTAGGGGTTTGCCCTGTTAATGCCTTTATGCTTCATTTGATCATTCCATTTTTCTTACATATTTTGGTAAACATAGTGAAAAGGGTATTTTTAATATTGTTTTATTAAATAAAGTATTTTTGTATGTTTAAGTATGGTGTGCCGCAGTTTACTTGTATGTCTAAAACCTGAGATGTACAACTAGACGTTCACCCAGGGCGCCGGCTCTGGAGTCTGCCATCTGCTGCCCGGGATACATGTACCCCGTTAGCGAGCAGCCCAGTAGGTTTATTGCAGCCAGCCATTCTTACAGCCATAGTAAGCCATTGCAGCCTTTTTACAGTTTACAAATAGGTGTAGTGCAGTGTTTGTCAACTGTCCTTGTGTGCTATTTTAGTCATTTTAACTGGTATGGTATTGATTTTATCACACCTGTTATATAAGTTAACATAGAAACATGTTGCCCATTATTGCACAATACTGGACTTTGCATTTAGAACTTAATCCCAATAGAGGCCAATATTATTTTGTATGGAAATATTCACTGTTTACGTTTCTCTAGGTGCATAGTGATAAAATAATAATGGAGCACTCAGTGTTTGAGAGCTTTAAAAGCCAAGATACTTATCTCATATCAAAAAGAATTGTAGATGACAAAACAACAATCATCAAAATGTGAATGTGTTCTGAATCAGAGTGAACATGTCTTTCAATGTGTAATGCCACTTGCAGTTGCATGCCAAAAAAGGCAGATTTGATCTCACTGGACAAATAAGGCCCGGGGAGATTTTTTTTGTTTTACTGTTGCATTGAATTCACACACACACACTGGCACATTGCAGTCTGCTTTATTTCTGTATAGCTCTGGGACTCCAACACACTGCACACCGTTTAATAACCAAAGTACAAAAAGGTTTATACAGAGAGGCAAAAAGGTGCTGATTGTGCCAGTCCTTATGGTTTACTGGCTCTTTAAAGGGACACTTCAAACCTGTAGTACTAATTTCAACTAGCAAACGTGAAAAAGTAGCACTATGGGTGCAGTTTTCTTGGCCTGAGGGTAGGCTGGTTTGCTGCAGACAGTAAAAACTGAATGTGCATATTCTGTACGCACCTGGGAACATTGGCACTTTCCCAGGTAGCAGGAATGGAGAGTACAGGTTGGTAAGAAGTGGAGCACTCTGATGATCATTAACCTTTGGCACTGAGGCAGCTGTGAGCTACTATTGTAAAGACGCTCAGCTCTGCATGAAGAGTGATGGGCTACTAGGGACCAATGGAGCTGAACCACTGCCATTTTTTAAGTAACCACATTACTTTATCTGAGCTTTGGATGATTGCGTCTTTGAAGCTTACACAATGCTACTGTATGCACCATGTGATATAACAAGTCCCCCATATGTAAAAGCCCCATGAGCAAGCAGCCCTTCAATGGAAGTAGTATAACTAAATGTTGCATATGTGTATTCATTCTTTTCTGAGATTATAAGAGATGTAGCGGTGTGCAGAAGGCACTCATCAAGGGGAGACTTTTATACAGAACATTAAAAACAGAGATAATCAAATGAGATATCGAGAGTAGGCCTGACGTGCTGACCATTGACGGATCAGATACTTTCTTAAACAGAGATTTACCCATTTAAGTCTTCATTAAGAATGCCTACAGCCTGTAAAGTATGACGGGTGAGTGAGAACACCGGCTCCAAGATGTCTGGTACTCAGCTTTTCCATTAGAGAACCTGGGATTTGAAATCATTTTGCTTTCTTGTTGAGTGACACTAGCTCATTTTCATGTTACAGACTCTCTAGATATATTTACTCCGTAGGGAGAAATCTGGACAGCAGAATCTCTAACAATCAACTGCAGCTTGGGTAAAAGGTTGGGTCTGTAAGGAGCTATGGGGTAAAACCCAAATGGGATCACAATTAGGTGTGTGTGTGTGTGTGTGTGTGAAAAACGAATGCATCATGTGGTTAATTTCCTATTCTCAAAAATAAAATGAAACCGCTTTGTTTATTTGAAGCACATGCTTTGCTATACTGCTGAGTTTGAAAACCATAAAAGCAAGGTTATCACTGGAATTTATTATAAAAATGACTTTTAACCCACTCGGCTCCATGCTACTTTTAGTGGTTTGATTTTTCAGTTCCATTTAAATGCTAATCCATATGATATTTTAAATAAATCCTGCAGCTATCTGGTTGCCTTTGAAGTAGGCTAGTTGTAATTTAGGCATTGCGAGATGCAAAGTTGCTGAATTAAAATATCTCAGGAAGTTAATCATACAGAGGAAAAGGAAAACCATAAATAACAAATCACACATGCCAGATGTCATCTGCATTAAAATCCATGCTTAATAAATATGTCTTGGTTGTGATTGTACCAGTGAGCAAGAAATGTCAGGTTTTAGTGAAAAAGGATTCAAATCAGTACAAAAAGTAAAAATTAAATCCATAAATAAAAAAATAATTTGTTCACACACACACACACACAGTTAAATTAATGCTCACACTAAATTAATACATTGTTATTATTTTCAAGCTTAGTTTGGCCAGTTTTTGTGGTTTATGTAATGGTGTACTACTTACACATACACGCAGTTGCTTACATACATCCAAACATATATATATATATATATATATATATATTTATATTTATATTATATTAATATATGAGAAAGGAGCACTCTGGGAACTTCAAAATAATGAAAAATAAGTGGTTTATTGAAAATATTGACGTTTCAGTCCCACATGGGGGACTTATATCAAGATAGTCTTGGTTAAAGCCCCCAGGGACTGTAACATCAATCGTTTCAATAAACCACGTATTCTTCATTGTTTGGAAGTCCCTTGAATGCCCTTTTCTCCTGTATTTACATTTTCCCTGCAGGGGTTGCACCAGAGCATTTTTCCATTTAGTCTGGAGTGCACAAATCAACTGTGGTGTGTGTGTGTATATATATATTTATTTTTTAACAGATCCATTGCTATATTGGGGGGGAGGGGGGGGGGGAGTGTGCATAAATACTATTCAGTGAGATAGTAGGGGCTTGGACACACCTTTTAGAAATTTTGAGCTGTATATACAGTCTACTGTGCTTCAGTATTACCGTATTTGCTTGATTATAAGACGACCCCCCAAACTTTGGATATTCCTTTAGGAAAAAAACTAAAAGCCTGAATATAAGACTACCCTATAGGAAAAAAGTTCAACTTGTATATATTCACATGTAAATTGCTTTTTTAATAAAAAATTATATCAAAAAATGCATTTATTGTTTTTATTTCCTTTTATGTGCCAATGCTGCCTCTCTTTCCCTTGCCCCCAGCTTTGTCTCTCTCTCCCCCTCCCTTTGACTCCCCCCTCGCCTCTGTCTCTTCCCCCCTTGTTTCTCTCTGCCCCCCCTCCCCCTTGTTACTCTGTGCCCCCCCTCCGCTTGTTACTCTGTGCCCCCCCTCGTCTCTCTTCCCCCCTCCCTCCCCTTGTCTCTGTCTCTTCCCCCCTCCCTCCCCTTGTCTCTGCCCCCCACCCTCCCCCTGTCTCTGTGCCCCCCACCCTCCCCCTGTCTCTGTGCCCTCCACCCTCCCCCTGTCTCTCTGCCCCCACCCTCCCCCTGTCTCTCTGCCCCCATCCCTCCCCCTCACCTGTAACTCGCTCCCTGGTGGCTAGTGCGGGCAGCGAAGGAATGTCTGCGCGATGAGCGCAGACCTCCCCTGCTGCCGTCCGGCACGACTGCCGGGACTTTTATGACAAAGCCGGAAGTACCCGCTTCATCATAGAAGTCCCGGTGGTCGTGCCGGGCGGCAGCAGGGGGAGTTTGCGCTCATCGCGCAGACATCTCCTGCTGTTAGAGAGGGGGATCCAGTTCCCATGCAGCTCTGCTGGGGACCTGGATCCCTGTCTTATATAATCGAGGTCGTTTTATAATCTGACCTCAAATTGAGGTCATATTATAATCTGACCTCAATTTGAGGTCAGATTATAAAACGACCTCGATTATAAAGACGAGGGGTATTTTTCAGAAAAAAAATTCTGAAAAAAACCTTGTCTTATAATCGAGCAAATACGGCAGGGCTCGACAAACCCCGGGCGCCAGGGCGACCTGGAAAGTAAGCCTGGCGCCCGGGTGCTGTTAACTTCATAGCCCCGTTGCCGTTGCCATTTGTGTTTTGGATTTTGCGAGGGGGTAGTCTGTGCAGATTGCACAGACAGTAAGCTCTGCCCCCTCGTGCAATGTGTGTGCGAGTGTTGGGTGTCGTCTCTTGATAACCCAGCACTCAGCCGAAAGAGCAAGGAAGATTGGCTGAAGCACGAATGTTCCCCCTCCCCTGCAATGAGGTAAGGCAGCAGGGAGGAGGAACATTTGTGCTGCAGCCGATCTTCACTGCCATTTTGGATGAGTGCTGGGTTATCAAGAGACGACACCCAGCAAGTTAAGAAAGGGAAAAAAAAAAAAATTACTTGTGTATGTGTGAGGTGTATATGTGTATGTGTGAGGTGTGTATGTGTGAGGTGTGTATGTGTGAGGTGTGTATGTGTGAGGTGTGTATGTGTGAGGTGTGTATGTGTGAGGTGTATATGTGTGAGGTGTATATGTGTGAGGTGTATATGTGTGAGGTGTATATGTGTGAGGTGTATATGTGTATGTGTGAGGTGTATATGTGTATGTGTGAGGTGTATATGTGTATGTGTGAGGTGTATATGTGTGAGGTGTATATGTGTGAGGTGTATATGTGTATGTGTGAGGTGTATATGTGTATGTGTGAGGTGTGTATGTGTAAGGTGTATATGTGTATGTGTGAGGTGTATATGTGTATGTGTGAGGTGTATATGTGTATGTGTGAGGTGTATATGTGAGGTGTATATGTGAAGTGGGGGGGTGTAAATGTGATGTGAAGGGGGGGTGTATATGTGAAGGGCGGGATATGTATATGTGAAGTGGATTGGTGTGTGTGTATATGTGAAGTGGGTTTGTGTGTGTGTGTGTGTGTGTGTGTGTGTGTGTGTGTGTGTGTGTGTGTATGTGAAGTGGGTTGGTGTGTGTGTGTGTGTGTGTGTATATGTGAAGTGGGTTGGTGTGTGTGTGTGTGTGTATGTGTGTATATGTGAAGTGGGTTGGTGTGTGTGTGTGTGTATGTGTGAAGTGGGTTGGTGTGTGTGTGTGTGGTGTAAGTTCATGTCATAGATATTAAACTACAGAAAAAAACATGTGATGGATATCCTAAGCAATAAAGATCAACTGCTCTATCATTAGTCTACAGTTTATTGCAATCACTGACAGTAGTGTTAAAAATTATTCAGTTTTAAAAAACATTATCCCCAAACCCCACACACGAAAAAATTATCTATTTAGAAAATAGTGATCGTGCATATTATTCCTTCTCCTGTATCTGTTCAATGGGCATCTTCAATTGCAAAGGATTCCTCAGACGTTTCAAATGGTCTTCAGTCTAGGATAAAGGGGAAATCCAATTTAAAACTTAGAACAAGAAAACAAAAATGACCTGAATAAAATGTTATAATAGGGATCAAAATATATTCATGAAAGGCAGGAAGGATGAAAATGAAGAATTATTTCATTTTGAATTCAATTAATCAGGATCATCCACCCAAACTGGATATATTTACTCTATAAAAGAATCACCTTAGAAGGAATCTCATTACTACATGCAAATATATTCAAGGTCAATATAAGTTAACTTGCTTATTTATATAGCACCAACAATTTAGATAGCGCTTGGTACAGAGCATAGAGGAGAATAATAACCTACGTTAGACTAACAGGGACAGACTGACACATGACAGAGAGCCTTGCTAGCAAGCATACAATAAGAAGTATTATTAACGAAAATCTTTATTGCATGTATTTAAAATTAATGAAATGATATGATAATGATAGAGTGCCACCATTTAAGGTAAAATGTGAACAGTGACTTTGTATTCAAAACAGACACTGGGGATTGTTAATGAAATTCAATACTGCTCCATTTTTACAGTTTTGTCATAGATTTGCTGTTTGCAAATAAACCCCATTGGATGCAAAGATGGAAAAGTGCCGTTTAAAGAATATGTCACAGCAGCCAGTTTCTCATTCACATCCAGCCATATTTAATTAACATAATTTTGTTACAAGAGGATGTGATAATCATATCCTAAGGCGGGGCCATTTATTATGCATGAAATGTGCAATGGAGATAGTCATCACAAACAATAACCGTTTCAACGCTGAAGTGTTTGTCATTTTCCATTTGATTACATTGTTGGACCCTGTGTTTTAGTATGTTTATAGAGACCTTAACACAGTAAAGTAACACGTGTAGGATACTTTCTATTTTTCATTGTTGTCCAGAGAATAACATAACACTCTGCAAAGTAAGGTTAAATGTTTCACTCCAGCATGAGACAGGTCCATTCACCAAATATAACATGTGTTTTTTGACAGCCGGTCCGTCATAATAGACGGAAGTGTCGGGCAGCATGGAGGATGTCTGCACGTATCGTGCAGACATCCCCCGGCTGCCCAAATTTCCTGGTGGCTAGCGGGGCAGATGGAGGATGTCTGCACGACCCTCCACTGCTGCCCGGAACTTCCGCCGGGACTTTTATGATGAAGCCGGAAGGACCCGGCTTCATCATAAATCAGTCGTGCCGGGCGGCAGGGGAGGATGTCTGCGCGTATCGTGCAGACATCCTCCGGCTGTTAGCGAGGGGGATCCAGGTCCCCTGCAGCTCTGTGGGGGACCTGGATCCCTGTCTTCTAGTCTGACCTCGATTTGAAGTCAGACTATAAGACGACCTCGATTATAATTTTCTGAAAAAAACCTTGTCTTATAATCGAGCAAATACGGTAGTATTGTAGTGTTCAATGTTAATCTATGACACCAGTCTATAGTTTATTGGACTTTCTCATCAATAAAATGTTTAACATGACCATTTCACGACTTGATATTTCTACAAATGTACAGGTGTTACTCGAAAAATTAGAATATCGTGCAAAAGTTCATTTATTTCAGTAATACAACGTAAAAGGGCAAACTAATATATGAGATGGACGCATTACATGCAAAGCAAGATAGTTCAAGTCGGGATTTGTCATAAGTGCGATGATTATGGTTTACAGCTCATGAAAACCCCAAATCCACAATCTTAGTAAATTAGAATATTACATGCAATCAATAAAACAAGGAGTGTACATAGAACAATATCGGACCTCTGAAAAGTATAAGCTTGCATATGGACTCAGTACTTGGTTTGGGCCCCTTTGCAGCAATTACTGCCTCAATGCGACGTGGCATGGAAGGTATCAGCCTGTGGCACTGCTGAGGTGTTACGGAAGACCAGGATACTTCAATAGTGGCCTTCGGCTCTTCTGCATTGTTCGGTCTCATGTCTCTCATCTTTCTCTTGGCAATGCCCCATAGATTCTCTATGGGGTTCAGGTCAGGCGAGTTTGCTGGCCAATCAAGCACAGTAATCCCACGGTCATTGAACCAGGCTTTGGTGCTTTTGGTAGTGTGGGCAGGTGCCAAGTCCTGCTGGAAAATGAAGTCAGCATCCCCATAAAGCTCATCTCCTGGTAGACGGCTGCGTTGACCCTGGACTTAATGAAGCACAGTGGACCAACACCAGCAGATGACATGGCTCCCAAAATCAACACAGACTGTGGAAACTTCACACTGGACTTCAAGCATCTTGCAGTGTGTGCCTCTCCATTCTTCCTCCAGACTCTGGGTCCTTGGTTTCCAAATGAGATGCAAAAGTTGCTCTCATCAGAAAATAGGATTTTGGACCACTGAGCAACAGACCAGGTCTGTTTTTCTTTAGCCCAGGTAAGACGCTTCTGACGTTGTTTGTTGTTCAGGAGTGGCTTGACAAGAGGAATACGACATCTGAAGCCCATGTCCAGGATCAGTCTGTGTGTGGTGGCTCTTGATGCACTGACTCCAGCCTCAGTCCACTCCTTGTGAAAGTCCCCAACACATTTGAATGGCCTTTTCCTGACAATCCTCTCCAGGCTGCGGTCATCCCTGCTGCTTGTGCACCTTTTTCTTCCACACTTTTCCCTTCCACATACCTTTCTATTAATGTGCTTTGATACAGCACTTTGAGAACATCCAACTTCCTTTGCAATTACCTTTTGAGGCTTTCCCTCCTTATGGAGGGTGTCAATGATGGTTTTCTGCACAACTGTCAGGTCAACAGTCTTCCCCATGATTGTGATTCCTACTGAACCAGACAGAGACCATTTAAAGGCTCAGAAACCCTTTGCAGGTGTTATGGCTTACTTAGCTGATTGGAGTGGGACACTGCAAGCCTAGAATATTGCACCTTTTAACAATATTCTAATTTACTGATATTGTGGATTTGGGGTTATCATGACCTGTAAGCCATAATCATCGCACTTATGACAAATCACAGCTTGAACTATCTAGCTTTGCATGTAATGAGTCTATCTCATATATTAGTTTCCCCTTTTACGTTGCATTACTGAAATAAATGAACTTTTGCACAATATTCAAATTTTTCGAGTATCACCTGTAACTATACACCAAGGTATTTTATAGATTGGAAAATAGTTTTCATCTAAATTTCTTTTTTTTTCACGCAGTTAATACCTCAGAAAACTCTTCTCTCAGTTTATTGTACTTCTCCACATCAAACCGCTGGCTCTTGGCTCGTCGGTAAAAATATTGTAGGAACTGTCTGTCCCGGGCAACTGGATAAACATAATCCTGCAGGAGAAAAGCATCCAGGATTAATTTCATTGTTAAGTGGTTCTTTTCCAACAAATGCTACACAACCAAATAAATGGGAGTCACATCAGACTGAGAATGGACAGAGATAAAATAGTCGTCCCTTTACGATAATCCCTATTCGGCAGCGGGCATCATTGTTTGTTTTGCTCACTTGCACCATTACAAAGGAGACCTCTCCACTAGCATATCAGTCTGGTTCCACCCATAAGAGCAGTCCCAACTCGAAATACCTGGCATGCTTCATCTGCACAAGGAACACATGAATCACAGAAGTACGTTTGGGCCTCTCCAGGGCTATACCAAAAAGTATTCTATAGAACACTCTTAACGGCAGAACAATATTTTGGTTTTTCATTATTTTGGAGACCAGGACAGCCATTGTGAAAGATAAAGCAGCCATTAATAGCCTAATGGAGAATATTTCTCATTATTTTGTTAGTCTTCACCTCTGACAATGCCTCATCTTTTCATTTACTGGACTCCACCTTGAGGGACCTGAAGGAACCACTTCATGACTCATTCGCCTTAGTTAACCCCTCTAGCTAGTGTGAGAACACAAGCCTGGGAGTCGCAATGAGCAGTAATAATGTCTGGAAACCTTCAAAGCAGAGGATTTAGAGGCAATCCATGCTTTCAAATAGGATTTTTAATTAAGGTGAAAGTGCTGGAGGGAATTGTTCGTGTAGGAACTTCATTAGTATATCAGCTAAGCTTATAGGGAATAACAAATAGAAGTATCTTGGCTTTTACAGGAACTCTGAACTAATTTATAAAATACATGCTATATTAAGGCAATGAGCCATTGTTAAGATTAAACAGCTATTAACTACAGAAACAATGTTTATGTGGTAGTCCAAAAACAACAATAGGAGCATTGACAGGCATGTCTGGTTTACACAATGTCTCAGGAGACAAACACATACATAGACACCTCTTATAAGGTATGAAAACATAATAATAGGTGGTTTACAATTACAAGAGTGCATTTTGCTGGCTTCATTGTTTAATAAGGGAATGCATTGTTAATAAAATAGAATATCTCACCTCTTTGGTTAAAACAAAGTATGCATAAAAGCCTATGGCACTTCCATATGTAATGAAGTAAGTAACAGGTTCCATGATATCCCAGGAGTAGACCCACCAAGTAAGCCAGGCTAGCGCACCACCCTGTGTAGACAAGAGCGCTAGCCCAAGCCACGTAAGCCTTGTGGTCTTTGCATCTGACTTAGCCAATATTCCAGCTTTTATCTAAGGGAGAGAGAAAATCAGCAGACGTGTTACCTAAAGTAACTAATAATTTAGACAAGATTAGCATTCCTTACCCCAAATTAAACTACCTGGGTGATGAAGATTCATTTGGGAAAGAGAACCAATGGTAAATTAACTTACTGTGGATTGCTAAAGCATAAATGTTTGAAATGCAGAGTATTTGGGCTGTGCAGTATTGTCACATTGCCATCACACTGGTTTATTTACTTTAAGCAACCCAGAAGAAATACTAGAGGAACGTGATCTCTGGTGCAAGAATGACCACAATCTCTCTTTACCTGCCACTGAAATAGTTTATGTTCTGCATTAAGTATTATATCTCTACTGGATCACTGTAGGGAATGCAAGGTTCACGAAAGTATCAATTAATGTATTTAATAGACTAATGTTTCGTAAATATTATCCCTCAATGGTGCATTTTACAACAAAATGCAATGTTTATTTTGCAGGGGAATTTCCAGGAATAATAATGCATGTAATAACTGGTGCAGGTCCATTTGGTATCTAAGCCAAAACAAAACCACATACATAAAAGTGCACATCATATCATCGTAGATATCTCAAATTACAAGTCTTTGGGTATACTTGTTTTTGGATAGGTTTTTTACTGTTTCATGAATAAATATGTGTACAGATAAAAGGCAAGTCATAAATCTACTTAAATAACCTTTTTTAAGTAGATTTTTTTTTTTTTAACCCTTGCTTCCTTTCGCTGGTCCAGAGTAATCTTAATGATACATGCAGGTTTACTCTCTGAATGGAAGCATGCAGCTGCTGGTCAGAAGATAAACTGGCATGTACTATCAAAAGTGCACCTCACACCAAGGACAACTAACGTTTCACTTGTGCTTCTATACTAGTTTAGTCAGTGGCCAGTTAACTACAGTTCTAAAGGATGAACTTTAGTTCTAGTAACATAACTGATAGATATAATGGAGAGATATTACACTGATTGGTTTAGTCAATCCATGTATGTCGCACAACAAATAACCAGATTCTATACCATGGTATACAACATGGGATATGTATAAAAAGGAATTATGGGGTGATTATTCCAGAATACTCTATGTAAAAACTTGCGATAGTTTCGATCAGGGAAAAAAAAACCAAATCAAATAAAAACAAGTTTAAGACTTTTTCACTAACCTGCTCGAGAGGTCGCAGTTGTTCGTTTAAGCTGTCGAGCTTTTGCAGTAGTTCCTGCTCTTTCTTAAGGTGATGTTCATCTGAGTGCAGTGCTGCATACAGACTGTGAACCAGGGATTTAATGGCATCCATTTCACTAGAGCTCTCAGCATGCACATAATCTATTACAAAAACATGGAACACATGAGTGAAGCAAGGAATGAGAACAAGGATCTGTTTTTTTGAGACATCATCTCAAACTACAGTTTTGGAATTGATTACTATTGGATTAGACACTTAAAACAGAAATAGGCAAAGTGTCCGTGACAAGGCTTGTGAACGACCACAGAACATCATTAAATTATCCAACACAGACCCCATATTAAATGTCCACCATCATGTATGTGCCTACCCCTGAGTTAAATAAGGGCTTTCCTTGCCCTTTATGGAACAGGTATTACACACAAATGTAAAATTCTCATTCTCAATGTTCTGCTGGGCGAGGAGACCAATTGGGATGTGGCTGGGTCAGTCACACCCACTTTATCTCACCTGACAAATTCAGTATAGCAGCATACATGTGCAGCGTAACGTTATACAGTGAGAAAACATCTGCTAAATGAAATGCAGAAATAAGCTGAAAAACGCTTATGTAACTACAGCCAAAGTGCTGCACACTGTGAAGGTTGGTGTAGCCTAAACATGCCAACATCAGTATGACTGGGCAGAAAGTGTGAAGAAAAGAGCAGCAAATAATCCGTTTACCAAGCCAGGAATTAATGAAGTGTAGAAACACTTCCATAACTGCTAAAACAGAACAAAATACAATGTAGTTGATTATGTATTAGATATATTATATAGCAGGAGGCAGCACTACTGGAACCAACACATTGCATGGAACAGAAAGATCATAGATATACAATGCCACACAGGAAATAGAACAATAATAATGCTACAAGCTGTTCTTGTTTGAAAGAATTGTTTTACTATTCAGAAATGTTTTTTGTAAAGGTTTCCATACCTTAACTAGAGTTTAATTACCTAGTGCAGTGTTTACTAGGAAAAAATGTACTTAATGTACAAAGTGTAGACCTCTAGATCGCAATGCAAGGATGAAAGCAAACACATAAAGTCACTTTATTGAGACCTCTTTGCTGCATCTGAAAGTGTCAAGCATATATGTGCATGGTTATACAGGGGAAGTGTGCCAAGCCTCCAAGCAATGTAAAAGGAGGTCTCTGATTAAAAGCATGTACAGGCCTGCTGAATCCTTTTATAAAATGTGATGTATTCTTTTATTTGATTAGTAAATAATGAGAGTTGTTTTCCCTTTTATTATGCCCATACATTTTAAGGCATCACCAGTCCAGTCACGCTATGAAAACATTAACATATATATTAGGCTGGAGAAATTTGTGTTTCAGCGATGGTTTTCTCATTTGCTGCGGTAACAGCCAACTTGCTCCCTACAAGCTTAAATATGAAAAAACAAACGCAGGTGAAATATTGTAGCAATAAGAGCCAGACAAGCAAAGCAAGGCCAACAAATGGAGCATGGCAAACTACTTGTGAAACCCAATAAACTAAAACAGACAAAAGACAGCAGAACAACAGAGTAGGATATTAGAGAAAACATCCCAAGTCGTAAAATAACCTTGGCTCTTTAGTCATTTAACTACGCCTGTCATCATGCTCTAAAACTCTGTTTTCCTTTCTTCTTGATGTTCACAAGTTTATAGTAGCAGAGCCAAACACTGCTAGAAAATGCCAGACATGGGGGGGAAACAATCTTTTCACATGTTATGCTAAGACTCTGTTCAATAAACACTTGTAATTTAGAAGTTTCTGTTCACTTTCACTGAATATTTTATAGGGTAAACAATAATGGGAAAATGTAAGTACTCACTAAAACCAAACATTTCAACAGGTAAACTTGAAAGCAGAGTGCAAAGCAGTTCCTTCACGCTAGAGCAGTAGAACATTCTATATATATATATATATATATATATATATATATATATATATATTATATTTGCTCAAATATAGGACATAGAGCAAATGCGCTAAAAAGTCCCATTGTCTTATATTCGTGGTAGTCTTATAATCAGTCCTCAAATAGAGGTCTTATTATAAGACTAGGATCCAGGTCCCCCACAGAGTTGGATCCTCCTCACAAGCAGATACTGCCCGGCAGTTCTTACGGGATTTCTACAACAAAACGCTGGGAAGGTAAAGTGTTGTGCAGCATTGGAGGTGGTCAGCGTGGATCGCGCAGACATCCACCGGCTGATACCACTAGACACCAGGGAGTCCGGAGGACCATTGGCAAGTCTGGGGGCAGATTGGCATTTGAGGAGCACAGATTGTAGGGGAAAGAGCGGCAGCAGATTAGCATGTGTGGGGAGATTGGCAGCATAGGGTTGTCTTATAATCAGGGTTGTCTGATGTTCAAATAAATTTACTAACACGTTTTGATAACTAAAGCTCAGTTAAATGCAATCACGTGATAAATTGTGATTAGTAAAAGTAATATTTACGGAAAGAAACAAAGTTCTAGATTATCTGCAACTGAGATCATTTAAAAAATGATTTGAATTCAGCTCAATTTAAAGACCACTAATCATCTACAAGGTGACCCCTAATGCAGTAGTCATCACAAAAGAACTGCTGTGGTAAGAAGGGGGCACATTCAAATTACTATGGTCATATCGGATCACATAATCACATATCCGAGATTTGTTGAGGTAGGATGTTCCTTAAAAACCTATTCCTAAGTTAACATGATACTAGAGAGTCCGGATTTCCTCCCAGTCAAAAAACAATATGATATGATACTGAGGTATTCTTACCAGCTTTAGAAAATCATTGAAAGGAATGGAAGGAGCTGAGGAATACTGGTATGAAAGCCAAATATCCACAACAGACATAAGCAAAATAACTAAAAACATGGAGTCCCCACTGTAGGACAGATCTCTTAGTAACCACTCTGTGATTCAATCTGAAATAATTGGACAGTACTATTAAGAAAACAAGAATAGTGGACCAATGTTTAAGGAGCAGACAACCAAAGCTAGAATAAACAAAGGGAGCTGGAGAGATATGAATGGATAAACAACGGAGATAAGGAAGTAAATGTTAACAGGTACAATTAAGGACATTGTGTTTGCATAAAAGATGACATGTATGAATTTTATGACAGGTGCTTAATTAACTAAATACGGTAGATACATAAACACTTTTATAAATATATGTTCATGCACATCATGTGGCGTGTAGATTTTTGCTATCCCCTTATTATGGCAGAACGGTTTGTCAACATAGATTACTTTATGGGGGAAGATAAGGCAGACAAGGGCAAAATAACAAACATTTTTGCCAGCCAGCTCTCCTCTACCTGTTTAGTTTCACCATCTGGAAGATTAACACCAGAGTATTGGACATAGACTTGCCACACATATTGTAATCTAAAAAAAGACAACAATGATCAAACCAACACAAATTTAATTCTGTATGTCAAGATTTATAAAGAAGTGATACGAGAAATAGTTCAACTCTTAGGAGTTAATCACTTAAAGTATTACAGCAGCTCTATCAGTTTCTTACCTCTGGGAGGCGGATGGACATGGTATGTTGCGTTGTTAATAACCAGTTTGAAGTCATTCATAAGTAAGACATCCATCAAAGTTGTGGAGGAGAACTTGGTACCATCTGTAAGTAAACGTTTTTTAGAGCGTGAACTACACAGAAGCAAATGCAAATGCACAAAGTTACCCATTCATCCAATGCAAAATATGCTTCAGACATTACTCAATACTGTCACACACTGATCTGCCTTCAGTCATTGTATTCTCATGTGAAGGTAGAAGGAGAAATTGTTCATTAAAACGCTTTGCACTTGGATATAATTCCACATCTATAAATAGGCAGTGAATCAGATGTACTTAAAAATACATTTCCCATATATTACAGAAGAGAAAGCTAAGGAAAAGGAGCACTCGTCATTCTGTAGAAGAATTAAGCATTTTGCCAAGCATTATTGAGAAAATACATATACGAAATGTTGCACCATTGCTGTAAAGTGTAACGTCATTCTAAAATTACATAATATGTTAATAAAAATATTTTTACAAATAGTGTAGGCCAAATCGCTAGCAAATGTAAAGAATAAAGAAATAAAACAAAATAAAAAACACAGAAAATGTAATTGACATATGTAATTTTTCAGCTTTACCAGTATGCTCTGTGATACAGATTAAAACAAAAAAACTATCCATAGACAGATGTAAAATGTAAAAAGATGGCCACTGACATGGATGCAAGCACATACATCTACCCCCATATGGTGAAGTATTCATACCAAATTATGAATCCAAATCGGGAGCTGAATGGAAGATAAATTTACCAAAACAGAATTTGGTGCAAATTTTAAAATTAGTAAGAGAGGGAGGTTTTCAAGAACACACTGGGTGAAGGGTCAGAAGGCAACCTTGGGAGTTTACCACCAAGTATGGCCAAGTTGCCTTAATGCTTCAGTCTTAATATCTAGAGATAACAATTCTTGAAAATGTTCATATCAGATGTGCTTTTGTGCCAGCTTAGTTCAGCACTCATCTAAGCAATACATGTGTGCTTAAAAATCTATTATTATAGTGTGTAAATTAGAAAGTTGTAGAGAGAACACTTTTTTGTGTAAATATATTTTTGTTTTCATCAGGAACATAAATAAACAATGGTGACATGTAATCAGGTGCAATAAACCATAAAACATAGCATTAAAATCAGTAAAGCCAGCAAAGGCGGTTAATAAAAAGGATAATACCGGTAAGTAGGGAGGGATAGAAAATGACATACAGAAGAATAGTAAAGCAGGAAATAAAAGTATAAGAAGGACAGATAAAGAGAACAACAGGACACATGGTATCAAGCAGCCTCTGGAAATAGCAGTGGATTAGACCAATCTGGTAGTGCTATATTGGCCAAACCTAGCCCACTGAGAAATGATGGAAGCTCTGCTGGAAGTCGAAGTGTGTATAGCATATTGTTTCTCTGCACGTGCAAGGCAAAAGCCAAACTCCAGGAGAAGCTAATGACTGTTATTCCTAATGCTGTAGTCACTTGTAAGGGAAAATGAGGGTCTCTCATTGTGCTAGCAGTGTGGCTGTTAGTGAGAGGATAAAAGGGTATATTCCTTAAAAACAACTTGGCATCCTTTTGAGCCAGTGAGCTTTTCTGTGAGCTACCATTGAAGCACAAGCGTTAAAAAAAACAAACAGCAAACGTTTAGTGTCTGTGGCCATGCAAGCCGCAAACGCAATGAAAATGACATGGCTGACGTGTCTGTAAGGAGCTGTTCATCATATCCATGACTCTCTAGAGACATGTGATCATTGTGACAGCAAATCACAACTATCACATGTGGTTAACTGCTAAAGCTGATGCATGGCATTGACCGCTCTAACCTCTCTCTGCCCAACAACAACCGTGGCATGGCCAAAGATTATGACCTTTGAGACGAGTTAACTCGTCATAAGAGCAGCAGCTTAAGCGACCTTATGACAAGTTAACTCCGTGTGCACCACCAGCCGATCTAAAACATGTCCAGGACTCTGCTTCGCACCTGAGGCAAAGTTCCTGGACCCGATTGGCAGGTTTCCGGGCATGTGATAACATGCAAATTAGATGACAATGTCAATGTGTTCACACATGGTCTTTGCCTCTAATTCACTCCATGTATAGGGTATCAAAAGAAAGCTCTAACTGTCCTTTAAAAAACAACATTTAACTTGTATGGGGGCGTTAAATGAGAGAGAGGAAAATTATCAACAAACACATAATAAAAAGTGAAAAATCACTCTGGTCCTTGGTCCAGAAAATCCCTGGTCCTGGAGGGGTTAATAATTCTGTGCACAAGTATTACAAAATTATTTATTTGTTCTTTTTCATCACTGCTTTATGTGATGGTCATAAAATTCCCATTTTCAAGCTATAGATTGGTCTTTATACTATCTAATGCAGCATTGTATTTTTCATATAGGAGTTTATGCATAAAACGCCAATGTTTGAAAGACTAATTTTTTTATATTTCCACTTTTCTTTCATATTTTAATAATTTCTTACACTACATTATCTAAATAAAAACTTCCTTGTTTGTCCTTAAAAATTAAATCTTGATACATTAGAATATATATTTGCATGGGTACACTAAAAATGTTAAAATAGGCATTGAAGTGTGCTTACCTGTAAACAATGTTGAAATAGCGGTTTCCACAAAAGGTACAAACATGGTGAAAACCGTATAGAACTTAATGGGTTAAGAATTTAAGTAATAATCAATACCTTCTGATATAGCTTGAACCACATCAATGCCTTTGTCCTCCTTTTGGATCTCTCTTAAGAAACTTCCAACAGTTGTTGTCATTGGTTTGATGATGAACTGGCAGCGCTCATTGCGAGAGGGGAGTGGAATGGTAATCAATGGCAAACCATGACTGTAGTGGATGTTGACATCTAGATAAGAAGACATGGAAAGGTTACAGACCATTAGCAAATAAAGCATTCTTTACACATATAAAAGACTATAATATATACGTCAAGACTTGGCCAACCTGATAAATGATTGCTGCCAGATTAAAAAACAAATACATACAAAATAAATGTAAGTGTTATGAATACAAATGTCTGGCCACATCTAATCTATAAATCTTTTAAAATCCTATATAGCAGGGGCGTCCAACGTGCAGCCCGTGGGCCAAATACATGGAGGTGCAGCCCGTACGACATCTGCAGCGGTGACCGCACCTCCAGCCGCATGTGTTCCCCTACAGAGCGCAGCAGAAAGGGTCAGAGGGAGGGCAGCCAGTGTCTCTGTGTATGTGTGTAAGTGTCTCCGTGTGAATAGGTGTGTGTCGCCGTGTGTATGAGTGTGTGTCGCCGTGTGTATGAGTGTGTGTCGCCGTGTGTATGAGTGTGTGTCGCCGTGTGAATAAGTGTGTGTCGCCGTGTGAATAAGTGTGTGTCGCCGTGTGAATAAGTGTGTGTCGCCGTGTAAATAAGTGTGTGTCGCCGTGTGAATGAATGTGTGTCGCCGTGTGAATAAGTGTGTGTCGCCGTGTAAATAAGTGTGTGTCGCCGTGTAAATAAGTGTGTGTCGCCGTGTGAATGAATGTGTGTCGCCGTGTGAATGAATGTGTGTCGCCGTGTGAATGAATGTGTGTCGCCGTGTGAATGAATGTGTGTCGCCGTGTGAATGAGTGTGTGTCGCCGTGTGAATGAGTGTGTGTCGCCGTGTGAATGAGTGTGTGTCGCCGTGTGAATGAATGTGTGTCGCCGTGTGAATGAATGTGTGTCGCCGTGTGAATGAATGTGTGTCGCCGTGTGAATGAATGTGTGTCGCCGTGTGAATGAATGTGTGTCGCCGTGTGAATGAGTGTGTGTCGCCGTGTGAATGAGTGTGTGTCGCCGTGTGAATGAATGTGTGTCGCCGTGTGAATGAATGTGTGTCGCCGTGTGTATGAGTGTGTGTCGCCGTGTGTATGAGTGTGTGTCGCCGTGTGTATGAGTGTGTGTCGCCGTGTGTATGAGTGTGTGTCGCCGTGTGTATGAGTGGGTAAGGTGTGTGACTGTGTGTCTCTGTGTATGAGGTGTGCGTCTCTGAGGTGTGCGTGTCTCCGTGGTGTGCGTCTCCGTGGTGTGCGTGTCTCCGTGGTGTGCGTGTCTCCGTGGTGTGCGTGTCTCCGTGTGTGTGAAAGAGTGAAAGTGTGTTTAAGAGTAACTGTTTATTTGTATATGCGTCACTGTGTGCATTTGTGGCATTGTATGTATAAGTCTCAATGTGTGGCTGTGTGTATTTAATGTGAGGTGGGTTTTTTGTACAGTGATTGCTCTGGAGTCTGTGACACAGTCACACGCGGCACATTACTTGAGTTTTATTGCAGTGGAGTCTTGCACAGCATGTGATAATATCACAGACTCCACAGCAATAAAACTCACAGTAATGTGCAGCATGTGAGCTTTATTACTGTGGAGTCTGTAATACACTCACACTGCACATTACTGTCAATATATATATAAATATATATATAAAAATCCAAAAGAAAGCAAGCACTCACAGGACTTAATGCAAAATAGGTCGAAATATTTACTTACTCATACAGGTATGTAGTACACATGAGCATAAAATCGACGTTTCGGTCCACACTGTGGACCTTTATGAAGACTGTGGGACATGGAGCACAAACAAACTTATATAGGGGAGAGGAGAGGCAGAATTACTTACCCCCAGCGTGTCAAACCCCCGTGCTGACGAAAAAACCCCTGGCCGTAACGCACGGCACAGCCATGTGGGCGTGTGAAGCAGGGTAGTGAGGAGGACGCGGTGCCATGGCAACGCGTATAGTAAACAGACCTGAACTCATTCAAGTCTGTTAAGCCGACATCGGGTAAGACGGAGAATCCGTAAGCCGAAATAGGCTGAAAGACGAGTGTCGTATAAGCCGACATAGGTCCTGAATTAATGAATGGAAACGTCGAACACCCAGGTCGGTGTCAGAAACCGAAAGTAAAAACCGAAGGCTAGTCGGTAATAGTACGGGCTAGACTTGAATGAGTTAGATGTGTATGAGAAACCACTGAACACCCGATCTATAAGCCGAAAGTCATAGAGGGAGTTGGATAAAGGGAAACGGAGTACCCCTGCAGAGACACCACATGTTGTGTAGAGACAATAAAAACCACCACAAAGATAAACAGGGAAAGAGGACAAACAGTATCCATAATGGAAAAACAACAGAACACAAGTAATGCAGAAGATGTGGAACAAAGCTGAAAAACACAAGATTAATCACAGATAGTAGAGGACAGGTAGCATGATGTAATGTTAACGTCTAGGCAAAAATGGCCAAAGTGCCACTTGTTCATTAAGTCCCTTTGGGGAGATAGTGTCCAAAGTACGTATCCAGTAGGCTTCCCGTTGTAATAAGGTTCTGGCACGGTCTCCCCCGCGATGAGGTGCCGGTATGTGGTCAAATGCAATAAACCTAAGTTGTGACAGTCTGTGCCCCAGTTGGAGAAAGTGTTTGGCAACTGGTTTGTCCGATTTGAGCTCACGATACGCTACCATGATTGAGGAGCGATGTCCTCTAATTCTGTCCCGCAGGGTGAGGATGGTTTTGCCAATGTATGATAAGCCACATGGGCATGTGATCATGTATATCACATGTTCCGTGGTGCAAGTTATCCGATGTTTGATGAGGTATCTCTTGTGACTGTCACAACTTAGGTTTATTGCATTTGACCACATACCGGCACCTCATCGCGGGGGAGACCGTGCCAGAACCTTATTACAACATATTTTGGATTTTTTTTTTAAATATATATATATACATATATATATATATATATATATATATATATATACATATATAAACACACACCACACTACTGTGAATTATGTATGTATGTATGTATGTATGTATGTATGTATGTGCGTGTATAATTTCTCTCAATGAAAAATTAATGTGGCCCTTGCACACACATTTCTAGTGAAGTGGCCCCCTGCGGAAAAAAACTTGGACACCCTTGCTATATAGTATTTGGCAGAGGCCATTGTGGAAGAAAGCTGGAGCTGATTATTTAAGTTTTCTATTTAAACCGTTCAAAATTTCCTAGAATGCTCTCTGTAAGAACCTTGCAATAACTATTATATATTATATTCTATATATATATATATACACACACATACACATTTTTTTCCCCTAACATGATAAAATAAATGTTTATTCAATTACCAATGAATTAAATTGAATGTATGGCTTAAGTCTGAAAAAATGTGAAATGTGTATTGGATTTTATTTTTAAATAATGTACATGTAATGTACCCTATGTAATTTGGGTTTGTGTGGGACAGGTGTATCAGACTGAATGCTCACTTTTAGGGTTCAAAATGTAGTTTAGAATTGCATTTTAATGACACATTTGGATTAATTTTTAAAACTGCAACAGGATCTGAGAGGGTAAGAGCTACACTCTTCAACCAACTAACCGCATTAGAAGGGATTAAACAGCCGGCTGGCATGCTGAAACATGCACATCTAAACAGCAGCTTAGGGCACAAGTGAAAAAAAACATTGTTTGTAATATGAGGATAAACTGCCATGTATGTTTTAAGGTACATGCTAATTTATCCTCTGACTGGCAGCCATAATGCTTCTCTGCTAACACAGTCAGAGACCTTCATTTTCACGTGCCACCAACAGAGGGGACCTTCACTAGGTCAGGCTAGGGTGACATTAACTGGGTCTCCTCTGTTGGTGACAATCAAAAACAAAAAAGTCACCCTCTGCATGAGCACAGAGACACTATCAGCATGCATCAGTCTGAGATATGAGAATGATATTTGTCTCAGTTGAGAGGCAGAGCTCTCAGCAAACCTGCATTTTCGCTTCTATTAGAGATGGAAAAATTAAAAGAAATCTTTAGTGCCTTTAAAGCATAACGTTCATCACAATAAAAATATTTCATTGAAAGAGTGCATCAAGTGTTGGCATTTTAAATTGAATTGCTTTAAAGTATACAAAGAACTTTAGTGAGTGACCTTTACATATAATGCCATCTTTTAATTAAACATGATTATTCACCTGCAGCTGTCTTTTAATAGAAACTTACATATTTATCAGTTATTTAAAAATCAGATGGCTGGGATCAGGTTTTCAGTTAATTCACATTTTGGGGCAAATTGCAATAATATTTTCCATGAAATAAAAATAACACTATTTCCAACTTCTTAAACTACCACTAAACATTACAGAAGTTATTTTTATGAAGGACTTGGAGGTAAAATCTGCGTTTTGACATTTACCCCATGTCTAGGAGCCTTTTTGTTTCATTTTGAAGCATACAGGTAGAGCAAGTTTCCAACTGCAGTGAACAACACTTTTTTTTATACTCAACATGTTTTTCCAACTAGCATTCTGAAGGCCCAAGAAAACACTAAAGGCTGTAAAGAAATGACAGTCAAGATACAGACAGTCAACATGAATAAGAATTGTGTAATAGTATTCACTACAAAGAGAACAGTAAAAAAAAGTCATTGTGTAACAGAAAAAGAACCTGTTCCTCCACATGATTTTTCACCTCTCCTTAAAGCTCAGAAGAACTGTATTGTTGCAACATTAGACCACCAGTATGTTTTTGAATTTGAGGTTTAGATATAATGTGAGGCTGCAATAGCTCTCACAGAGAGGGTTATGGGTGTATGGAATAAGCCTCCAGAAAAAGTGGTAGAGGCACATACAATGAAGTATTCTTGGCCTGGTGCACTAGGCTATTTTAGTCAACTGAGAATCCCAAAGTCCAAATAAGCCAAATCACCAAGCTAAGTACCGTATTTGCTCGAATATAAGACAAGGTTTTTTCAGAGCAAATGCTCTGAAAAAGACCCCTCGTCTTATATTCAAGGTCGTCTTATAGTCTGACCTAAAAATCGAGGTCAGGTTATAAGACTGGGATCCAGGTCCGCCGCACAGCTGCAGGGTACCTGGATCCCCCTCGCTAACAGCAGGTAGACATCCTCCACTGCCGCCCGGCACGACCACTTGGACTTCTATGATGAAGGGGGAGGGGGCAGAGAAAGACAAGGGGAGGGAGGGGAAAGAGAGAGAGAGAGAGAGAGAGAGAGAGAGAGAGAGAGAGAGAGAAGTTTGGGGGGGGGGGAGGGAGAGACAACGTGGGAGGGGCAGAGAGAACGCGGGGGGGGGGGTAAGAGGCAGCATTGGCACATAAAAGGAAATAAAAACAAGAAATGCATTTTTTTTATTTCATAATTATTATTAAATATTAAAAAGCAATTTACATGTGAATATATACAAGTTAAACTTTTTTCCTATAGGGTAGTGTTATATTCAGGCTTTTAGTTTTTTTCCTAAAGGAATATCCAAAGTTTGGGGGGTCGTCTTATATTCGAGCAAATATGGTAACTAGAAAGGTTCTTAAAGAGCATCAATGTTTGAGTGGAGAATATTAAAAAAAAAATCTATAGATTGTTTTGCAGAACTAAAAGAACATGTGTTTAAGATACATCTATGCTGCCTCTTTTTTATGCCATCATCTTATAGCGTGATGTGCAAATTAAGTGTTTCCCTCCGAAAGTAGTTCATTTGCAATATCTGAACAAAAGTTGATCTCATCTCTTTAACAGAAGACACAACAGACGCCCATCTGCTTACAATTCTGATAACACAATATATTATTCATTTTCATTCCACATTCACAGTACTAACAAAGATTAGGTGTCAAAGTCCATTTAATTGAACTGGTTTGGTGTCGAAACTTGCCTGTTAGTTAATTAAACTAAAGATATTGGTTTCTAGTTACCATTAACAGTGATGAGGCTTAGAATGCTTTATCTACAGAAGGATATAGGCAGGCAGCGGATTGAATAAATTACTAATTTATCCACACAAGTTCTAAATTATACTTACCACTAGAGGGTGGCTGTGTGCTGTAAAACACCAGGGTACTAGTCCTCCCTCGAAGGTTTCTGATCTGGAAGATAAGAATGAAAAGGCATATACTAAACATGCAGTTCACCACCACATAGCAAATCAACCTTTTAGCAAAATGTATTTAAATGGACACTCCCACCAAAAAATGAAAAGGTTTTTTCTTTATTTTATTTTGTATTGTTGATTTCAGATGTCTTTTGGTTTTGTTATGTGACTGTATTTAATAAAATATTTAACTAAACAAGTGTGACTGGGTGCCGCCATTTTGTTAAATATCGTGTTTTTGGGTTCCACCCCCTAGTGATTTTAGAGCACACATTTTCCCTTTGGGGCTTGGAACAGAGAATGTTGTCTACAAAGTCATAATTATGATCATAGACATGAATTGAATGGGATGGTAATGTAACTATTACATCACAAGGGGGCACAGTTATGATCCTGTTTGATCAGCTTAATCTCCTCTCTGTGTTGGAAGGCAGGTGAAAAAAAGTTGTAGACAGCCACCTAGTCCTGCCCACTACGATAAACAGGAGATTGCAAGGGAGTATCTTATGACATCATTATCCAGGCCTTGGCCACAGTTGTAAAGTCAGACTGGCTGGTCGATGTTGCATCATGGGAAATATTCACAAAATGGAGCCAGGAGATAAACACCTAATTTTATTTTTCCTTCTATATGCAATTAATTCAATCATATAAAAAAAAAAAAACATTGGCAAATGATTTATATATGCGTTTGTTTTAAATGACCAGGTTATCTAGTTACATCTTATGTAAGTGGTATTGTCCCTTTAATAAATCTATACTGAGAATACATAGACGTGCAGTGCTCGAGTTCAAGGCTAATATAAGCAGCTTTCATTACTTATTGTGCACAAGACAATGTGAGAGGGAACGTGATTGGACAGAGGACAATCTGGCGACTCGTAACTGTACAGATGGATACACATTATATTTCCTTTTTACCTGCAAATCAGCCTGTACTTTGGAGAAAGTCACATGCAATAAATGAATCAATGCTACCATACTGCCAAGATCTTAAGAACAAAACTAGCATAATTAATGCTTAATTTCACTAATCATAAAGTACACCACAAGCCTTCATTTATTTAACCAAGAATGATTTAATAAAAAAATCAGGCAGAATTCATCAACCAGAAAGAATAGTGAAACTTTTCTTTTAAATTCATATGAACTCTGGGTGATTAAAATGTCTAATCTGCAATGAAAGGGAATTTCCTTTGATTTGCTTATTCAGCTTGAAGGACAGTGCTGTTTATTGTGAAACAGCTTAAAGATCAATACAGACGGTAGATTTCATAAAAGTTGAACGCTATGTATGCTCATTGGTAATTACCCATGTGTAGGTCCATTTACCATTTGTACCCTGACAAGAAACATCATTCAGCTGGTGTCCAATTAATTTCTTTATGCCCTTCATGAGAGGATGTTTTTCATGTTTAACTGTTATTTTAATTTTTCTAATTTAATGTATGCACATATATTATATACTGTTTTTTGTCGCCATAAGGCAGGCTTTCTTAAGACAGGGCTCGTCAAAACTTCTCTGAATTAAGGTGTAATAGCGGGGTGGGGGGAGGGGGTGTTTGGGCTGGGGGGGGGGGTTTGACGACATTGATAGGTGAATTTTTTTTTTATTTAAAACACAAAAACCTGCTGCCTTGTGTGTGTATCTGACTGGATGTGTTTGTTAGTGTATATATGTGTCTGACGGGTTGTGTTTGTGTGTATGTATGTGTCTGATGGGATGGGTTTGTGCGTGTATGTATGTGTCTGATGGGATGGGTTTGTGCATGTATGTATGTGTCTGATGGGATGGGTTTGTGTGTGTATTTGTGTCTGACGGGATGTGTTTGTGTGTGTATATAGGCATCTGACTGAATCTGTTTGTGTGTGTGTATATGTGACTGACTAGATGTGTTTGTGTGTGTATATGTGACTGACTGGATGTGTGTGTGTATGTATGTGTATGTACAAAAACATGGTGTAGCAGGTTTCGCACTCAGAAGTGGAGGGTGCACGGAGAGGACTTTCAACCTAGTGCTCCAAACCAGAATAAAGTATCTTATAAAACATGGTTTTCTGTTGTTTTTTGAAAGTTATAGGGCAATAACCTAAAGTAATGTTTTTTCCCCAACAATTTTCTCCTACAGTGACCTTTTTACCCCACTAATTTGACAGCCTAGCAATTACAACAGAGCAACGGAAGCAGTAATTTACCGCTTCTGAAGCTGTTGCCCAAAACAGGGCAAAGCACTGATCTTCGGGTATAGCTCATACTTTTGCTCCTAAGAGTGATCAGATGTGCGCCAGAGAGGCATTTTCGGTGTTGTCTTATGCTCCTTCATGGAGGCATCGTGGCAACACAGTATGATTGGTTGAGGCGATTATTGATCGCCTCAGATGGTCATTTAAACACATGACGTGCCAGGCAGGATATTTGATTAATGGATTCTTCAAAAAGGGAGTGTCTGTCGTCAGCATACATGAGGTTAGTGTGAATGACAGGTCTTTGGTAATTCCTCTACTCCCACAAGCAGATACTGGAGAAAGTAAAGTATCAAAAGAGCTTAATTTCTTTTTTTTTTTAAATAATGTTTTATTGAGGTTTTTCAGTAACAGGTTGTTATAATTGTACAGAATACATACATACACAGAGACACAAACTTTGTCAGGGATAGTGATATGACAGCATCAATTAGATGGCTAATATAAAAGGAGAAGGTAAGGAAAGAGTGGGAAAGGTAGTGGGAGAGGCAGGGTGAGACCTAGAAATTACAGTAGGTTCTGGAGTCAAGTATCCCTATTAGCCTCCAATGTCATGGGAGTAGAGGTTGTATGCAACCCATGAATGATGCTATTCAATATGGGCATGGAGATCTGGGATAGGAAAAAAAGAATGCTTCTTGTACAGATTCTATTGGCAGCAACACTTATCATTGCGAGATCTTGGAAAACACCAGGCCACTTGGACATAGCGAATCTAATTGATCAAATTGACTACCAAGCCCAAATGGAGAAAGGTTACTATCTAAACAACTACGACAGAATCGGAAAATACTATGGGGTGTGGTCACCTTGGTTGGACAGACAAATATTTAGATCTAATTAAAGAAAAAGGAAAATAAATAAATATATATGAATGGATCACCGGTTCCGGGGGAACAGAATGAATGTGAGTATGAATATAGTTAAGGTGAATGTGCGAATGCATGAAGAGATGAATGTGGGGGGGATGGGAGGGGGAGAGAGAAATTTCTCTCTCTCTCTTCCCCTCTTTATAATCTTGACTCTTGGTACCACTATTACTATATTTATATGGTACTATATTTATGAAGGTCTTATATGGGACGGGAAGGAGGGAAAGGAAGAGAGGAGAAGAATATCTATATATAGAGGGAAACCCATAACCATTATCATTACTTACTTATTGATGTGAATGTATTTGGTTTTATAAACTATGAAAAACTCAATAAAGATGAATTTAAAAAAAAAAGAAATTACAGTAGGTAAAAATAATACATTGGGGATATACCCCAGGTGGCATAGTGCACCTGCAGCGTGAGAATAATGAAAAAATAGGCAAACAGGCCTGAATGCGTCTGCCCAAATATAGGACTATCTGGAAGGATTTGGTGGGTATAGAGACAATGGCTCTGATAGATCATAAGTTAGATCACATAACATACAATAATCCACTTTACATAACTAGCATTAAACCAAAAAGCAAATCACAGGTATATCAGTCAAAGAGTAGTTCAATGAGAGGATCAATACAATCCTGAGTAGACCTTAAAATTACACTCTCTGGGCTAAACTATCCATCAATAAATATACAGTCCTTCATGTGTAAAAGTTGCCGTTTGCAAGATCTAAGTATTCGGATGATGTGTAGAATTCAATAGTCCTTCACGGTTTATTCCACCCTGTGGTGGTACAGGTGCCAGTGTTTTCTATCACATAAAGCAATTTGAATAAAGGTTGTCCAAGCGCTTAATTTTCAGTGAGAAACAGTTCCAAGAGACACAAACCACTCCAGCCCAGCAAATCAGTCAAAGTGGCATTTGGAAGCAGTTTAGTGTAGCTATTGGCTAGTGTAGGCAGCGTCTGAAGGAGAGTCACAGAGTTTAGCAGGAAACCAGGAAACTATGTGGGTCTTGACCACTCCAGTACTGAGATTTGTAAGACCCAGGCGACTTAAGGTTAAGTCCATCGGATGTAGTTCTTATGAACTCTTTTCACATGTAAAAACTATTTCAGCCGCCCTGGGAGCTGAAGTAATTGGTTTTGGAGCTCTGTGGGCCTGCAGGGCTGTTCTATTCAGATCATCAAATAAAGATATCTGATCATCTTTGAGTTTTAAGGGAGTCAAAGACCAATAAATTGTTAAGATGGCATCTCGGTAAGCCGATAGTGCAGACAGCACAGGACATCCTGGGGTGGAGAGCCTGATATCCCTTTTGCTCCATAGAGCATAAAGTTTTTGTCACTCTTGAAAGATTTCTATGATGGAATCAAAGCGTTTTTGAATGTTAAACTGAAAGTCCGTGGGGTCCCGGAAATGACTGGAGAGGCAGAGCACATGGCTATTTTTGTGGCTGGAGAATATGTATCTGATATTGTTGAGCTTGGATGTGATGGTTTAGAGCAACCACTGTCTCTTGTATTTGAGGCGCCCTCTCTTCTAGGCACAGCTCTGCTAAGTCAGCCCGAAGAGGTTGTATAGCCTTATCAATGACATCAGGGCTCTGTGAGTGACCAAAAAACTGCTGCTGGTGGCTTGGTGGCTATAGTCTTATTTTGCTGTCAAATTTCGGCGTCAGATGGGTATTTCAGGCTGTTTTTCAGCAGATGCTGTGGAGCTTCAGTAAAGTGTGTCTGCCATCTAGATCTGCCCCCCATAGAGCATAATTTCTAACCAACTAATTTCAGTGATATCTTCTAAACAAACTTGATCGAACGATAATTTAAAAAGCAACTATGTCTGCAAAATTGGGCCAATGGGGGACAAATGTCGAAAAATTGTGCACACAGGTATAATGTCTAATATTGGCACCACCCCCCTTGTGCACCTATAAATTAAGCGTACTCCCTGATAAATGTCCTGTTGTAGTGTACCTTTAAAATAGTTACTGCCATTTAAATTAAATGGTAACTGCATTATACAACATTACGTACAACACAAAAATAGAACAGCTGTAACTGCATAGAAATAGATACAGGACTAGAGAATTCAGGAACACTTTGTATGACTGTCCATATCCTAATACATTCTGACATTTCAGTATTCATTTACAATAGTGAAAAACTTCAGCACCCAGAATAAGAGGAATGGACTGTGCTCAGCAGAGAACATTTGCAGCAGCACAGGACGTGACTAAATGAAAATAAACGTTATATGTTCAGTGTCTATATAATTAGTGCTGCAGCACCTGTAGTATACATGCAGAGTAAATCACATTCCTGCATCAAATCACACTGAAAAACAGCCTGTGCACTATAAATGCAGTAATCTTCATCTTGTACCAAAGACTGTGCCTTTAATGGTGACTAGGTGAAATGTAATTTTTGATACTAAGTGGGTTTAGTAATACAGATTTGAAAGGGGTTCAGAAATTGAGTTTGCATCATACTCTGCTTTAAAATCAGCCATCACCTTGTGTACTTTTATGTGGACTGATGAAGCAAATGGACTGGGTGCGTCGCATAAAGTTAAGAAAAGTGGCCTACAAAAGCCACCAGGCAACGTTTTGTCATGACATCACTAGACATTATAGAAAACTTTCACTATCGCACATGCACTGCCCGGCACATTCTGCATTCTCAGGCTGCTCTAAGAATTCTGTTACACTGCACTCTCAGTATAGGAATATACTGGGAGAAAACCAGAATTTACTTTTTATTGCATCTCACTCTGCTTATGTCTATTCTCTCTCTTTTGATTTCACTTGCAGCCAGTTATAGCTATCGTTTGAAGCACCTATATTGTGGACCATATTGCCCATGATCCTCATCCATCCAAACAGGATATGTAATACACAACAGATAGGGTGCAAAAGGCAGTCATGGCACTCCATTTGACACAAGCAGCACAACTACTGCATCTCCCACAATGCTCAGGCATCTAAATGGATGAAACATGAGAAATGTAGTACACTGCAGCTGCAATTAACTTTCAGATGTGTGTCTGTTGAAACAGGGTCATTTTTTTAGACTTCTCTTACCGGTAGGATCTAATGCTCTAGCTCAATTTAATGGGCAACGGTCGTTATTTTATGTTTAACTAAAAAGATTACATGAAGGGCAGACATTTTAAATAGAAATGTTTTAATGAAAGAACACAAGAAGTACCTTACTGAGACCTCTCTGCTTGTATAGCTCTTATCAGAGGGGCAAAATGTTGTTTAAAATCTTGGGTCCGATGTTTCTTCATCTTACCCACAATGTCTGCCCCCTCACAGAGCTATACAGAGCAATCAATCTTCAATTAAAGAATTCCTATTTAAAATGCCTACACACAATATTTCAATGAAACATAAGGTCTTTTTTTTAGCAACTGTTGTCCTTCAACACATGCAACCTCCAACTCTACAACTCTATTTTTTTTTTTTTTTTTACAATTTTATGAAATTGGACATCTTTAATGCTGTACCTGTGATGATAAGCTTCATGTTAAGATGTCAATGTGCAATATATAATCTGCTCTGCGTGCACAGAATCATAGAAAGGCTCTTGTTTGTGCTGTACTGATAATCTTCGAATCCTATCTTTGCTGTCTTATTTATAGATGTGTTCCAGGTTGCTACATTATATTAATTCCTTCCTTCATTTTCGACACATACTAAAGTATCTTGTTGGTGTTCCAGCTGTTCATGTTATTAAACAGTTTATAAGGATGGCATTCGATTATGCTCCCTGCATGCCTCACATTGATTTTATGTCTTCTCTACTGGGTGGGTTAATAAAACACAGTAAGAGAGAGAGAAACAAAATATGGCCCGGAGAACTTTGTCTTGAGTGATTTAATGTCTTCTAACCACATGTAATAAAAATTCACTGGTTGCGATATTTATTACTTGTGGTTCGAGGTGCCGACTTCAGGAGCAACATCTCCCTCCACCCTATAATTCCAATTAAACAGAACTTTGGGAGTTGCACTCAAACACCCTGCAGATAGCAGGGTCTACAAAACAATATGCTATTTACTGTGTTATATAAGCGCACAGCGAGTGACCTATTCACGTACCATTATTATAACTCTGAGGAAAGAGTGGGAGCCACATCTCAGACCGACAAAGGACAATGCCGAAATAGTCTGCCTACCTCCAGGCTGTTTAGCACAACAAACCATTAGGGCAGTCCATATGCGAAATCATGAGGATCCCAGCAACCACAGACGTACCGTATGTTTCAACCTATCATAGGCCTTGTCAGTGTGGTACGGCTAATGTCCTTCTAGGTGCAGTGAGCCAAGGACTCTGCCTGGCTATTTTAGCGCTGTTCGTGCCCAGTCTGCGATATGGCTCCCATTTTGCTTTTTTCACCGATAGTTATAGCTTAAGCTTTATTTAAAAAAAAAAAAAATAGCTATTCAGGAATTTAAACAACATATATGCAGGTATTTGCTTCATTCATCATATTACAGTTAATGGCAAACCATCTTTTCGGAGGTTCCAACAATCTTAAAATAGAATCCTAGTTGATGCAGCTTTATAAATTTTCTGAACAGTTGGCCATAATTACGCTAAAATAATTAGATAACTGGAATAATTGTACCCCAGAGGAACACATGTCCACACAAGCACTGTCTGTATCTTGTTGCAAAGTTATTAGTAGGAGATAATGAGATTTAATTTTATGCTCCATCTTAATTCATTTTTGCCTAACTCTACTTATTTGCCTTCTCCAGAAGCAAAGAAACTTTAGAAGTATTCATCTGCATTACAATAGTATAGATCAGGGCTTGACAAATGTAATTTGATTTTAGGAACCAGACAATCACGCAAACATAAACGCAATTCATAAACATCCCCTCCCCTGCAATGAAGTAAACCAGCAGGAAGGGGGAACATTCGTACTGCAGCCAAACTTCATTGCTCTTTCGGCTGAGTGCTGGGGGGTTAAGTGACAACACTCAGTACTCACACACAGCTTGCTGTCTCAGACAGACTCCCCCCCCCCCCCCCCCCCCCAAAAAAAAATAAAAAATGAACGGCAGTGGCAAGGGGACCATGAGCGGTTAAAGCTGCTGCAACCAATCATCTATGGGTGAGGTCAGTAAACATATATATTGTTCTCTTTCTATACATGGATGTATTATAACATAAATAAGTAATGCATTCAATAGATTTTCCATTTTTTAAATACTACCTATTTTAAATGCATCTCCCACCAAAACAATTTTACATTAATGGGACATAAAATAAAACAATATATACTTTATTAACTGTTTAGGCCTCTGTTTAGCAGGTAAAAAAAAAGCAACCGGATATGACCTTACGTCACATCCGGTGGGCTGTGTTTCCCTCCTCCGTGCAGAAGAGAAGACTGCACGGAGGAGACAACGGGGGACACAGAGCAGCAAGGAGGTAATTACTGTGGAACGGTGGCATATTGAGGAGCAAAATACGGACTTATTGAGTGTCAAAATTGGCGGGGGGGGGGCAGTAGGTGTAGTGAGTAGTGAGTGTGTGTGTATGTCAGTGTGAGTGTGTGTGTATGTATGTATGTCAGTGTGAGTGAGAGTGTGTGTAAGTGTGTGTGTCCATGTGTATGTCAGTGTGAGTGAATGTGTGTGTGTCAGCGACAGACTGACTTTATATGTGTGTGAGGGAGTGTGTAGATAAAGGGGTTAACTTCTGTGACACTGCCTATATCGGTCTAGCAACCCAAGGGGTTAACTCCTCTGACACTGCCTATATATGTCAAGCAGTCCAGGGGTTAACTTCTAGGACTATATCGGTCTGGATTTTGTTACTGGTCACATTAGGTGCCACCCCCCCTGATAGTTTATCAATTAATATGTGACATCCAGCAGATGCGGACCCCGACTTTTAGTTACATATTAATTTATAAACTATCGGGGGGGGGGGGGGCAGAATTTTTTTCAGTAAGGGGCCCTGAAATTTCTGATGGCGGCCCTGGAAAGGGGAGTTAATCTGATAGTTGATATGCTTCCCTGAAGATGTGGATTTTAAGGGCTTGAGAGAGTCTGAAACGAATGGAAAAATGTAACCGGACATAGTAGAGAAGAGTCCAGAGTTCAAAAAGTGTGAGCAGATGGCAGGCGAAGAATGCAGAGGAGGGACCAAGTAGAGGTGTCTGAAAATTAGACTTGACATGTTAAATGTAAAACGATGCATTAACAGTCTTAATGAAAATATGGATAGTTAAAAGAAAAATGTATTTTGTATTGGTGAAATAAAAATTAAAAATAACCGTTAGTGCTGCTAAGTCTGCTGGGATGGGTTTGGACAGCTTTTCCCTATGAGACACTACACTGACTGGTGAAATGTAGTGTTGCAACAGAACATCTCAGGCAGGTGGTAGAGCTCGAATTATCAGGCACACTGTCCAATAATAGACCACAATAGCAATGAGACAAGTTAGATTTGATGGGCACATACTTTGTAGACAAAATGTTTAAAACAAAGCCCTTAACTATAAAACAGCAGACATATGGGATAAACGGTTTAGCATTCTGGACCTAGATTAGTATATGACCCTGTACAGGGAGTGTGAAAAGAAGGGAAAACGGGACAGGAGAAGAAAAGGGAAAAAAAGGAAAGGGAAAAACACTTAAAAGGAGAAACAGAGAAATAAAAAAGAGGGCCGCCGGATATGGCCACAGGAATATATTTAAAGAAAAACACCCTGCATAGGACTACGGATGGGAAAAGCAGAATCCTATTAACTGTTTGGTATCGTCATGTATGTATAATATTTGTAAAATGATATATATTTTGATACAGAAAAGGCTATACTACATATATAACTGAATATATATTTTTCATTACTGTACAATTCTTAAGATTTCTAATAATGTAAAAAAAAAAATATTTGGAAAGAAAGCCCCCAACATATAATGAATGTATTGCTCGTTCTTACAAAAAATGGAGACCGTAAGGATTGACTGCATTGGGATGGCATCATATTTGCATGCCATACTGATTAAAGTCAAATACTGAAAGTGTACAGCTGGCATAAAATGATTCATCTGTTAGTAGGATGACCACAGCTACCCTTGCCGTGGGCGTCAGCATCTTTGCAATTAAATCAAAACAGTCAAGCTCTGACAGAGAAAAAGGCTCCCAAAATGTAAAGTATAGGTACAAGTCTACAGAAAATTATCAGTGACATTTTTTTAAAAATAATTATCAAGGCTTATCCACCAGTCCACTGTCTCCCCCACCACACACACAAAGAAAAAAATGATTTTCTTTAACCACCTATTCATATGAAGGACCAGGCCAGAGTCATTTATCTCCCAAGTCTGTTTTGTGATGACATAATACATGAAAAAAAGACAGTTAGGAATTGTATATTAGAGGGAACACATTGCATTGTTTTACTTAGTTTCCCCTTACATGCACATCAAAAGAGTATTGGTGAAGATCAGGAGATTTGTATAGCACCAGCAGAGACCAAGTATTTTCAGGATGATCTTGCAGTGCATGATACCTGCCCTTTGGGAAATGGCTCCTGGCACAGAGCTCTCTGCCAAATGCTGAGTGTTAATGAACTTCTAGGACAGCAGTGTTAACTCATAAAGCCAAACTGAAGTACTAGGGCAGTTTCAGACTAGCATCTGTTGGGGCCAGCGTTCCTATGAGCTCATTAGGAGCTATTGATCAAATTCATAGCATGGTCAGCTCCATTATCTGTAAACATAGCACATGTCATAGATAAAACCAGAGAAAGAATCCGTAGCAATAAAAACCCAAACATTATACAATTCCTAAATTATTTTATTTTTGTAGCGTTATCAAGCAAGTAGTAATCGAAATGTTTGCTGAAGGAGACAAATTAACTGCCACCTTTAATTTAAAAAATGTACATTATTTAAAACAGACCGTGAGGTCAACTGAAGATGAAGCATCTCAAGTATACCATGTGCTCTGCTTATAACCTAATGTATATAATTTACATTCAAATATTTCTTGTTTATATGCATTGTTTCATAGTGCTGTGGTGCTATGCTTTATGTTTTTGTCATTTGTGTGGACTGACATTATCAACTTGGTTGGAAAATAAAACCAGAGAGTCAATCTGGTAACTACCATGGGTCTAAGAGAGAAAATGACAATTATATATACAAGTCAAAAATGAATAGTAAAAATGATTGAACTGCAGTGCCTGGGCTTGCTTTCTTATAAATAGCTTTACATACTTCAATCATGATTGTACACGTGCTTACTTGGCGCTACCCTGAAAATATTATTAGGCTATCACTAAGAAGTTTAAAGAGTCACAAACATTTTTCCCCACTTGCCCTTTAAACATAGACGCACAAGTGAAATATTCAATGGCCCTAGTATAAGGATAACTTGGCATTAACTGTATTTTAAGGCAGTTTATTCTCTGTCCAGAAGATATAATGCTTCCCTTCGTTTTTTCATGCAACCAACAGACGGTTAACAAGATTTTGAAAAGATACAAGTCAGGTTTAATGGAGACAAGTAGCAGAAGGATTTTAACCTTTGCTTCTATAAATGAAGCAAAAGTAATAAAAAAAAAAAAAAAAAAAAAAAAAAACCTTTAGTGCCACCTTAAGCCTGCTTCGTTCAAGCAATTATAGGTTGTGTATAGGCTGGGCTACAACGGTAACCATGCACGTCATTACCATGTCCTTTTACCTTGCATTACATTCATTAATGTATCTACTAAAATGATATCATCTGCAGGGCAGCAATTCATCAACCAAATAAGTAGAAATAATTATATATAATTAGCCTCGTCACTGACCTAGTCCGTCAGTTACTGAAGGAACAAAATGGTGATGAAAGGTCAAAAAAACACAGGAGAGATTAAGTATTAGAGATATTATAAATGCAGTTGATTGCATTTGGGTGTGGAGAACATAAAACACAAGGTCGTTAATTCTATACAAATACTTGTATTTGGCTTGTGTATAAATCACAAAGTAAATCAATTAGTTTGTTCCACAGATCTATGGCAATATTTAAAAGCAAATTGTATTCCTCATTGGCTACTTTTCTTTTTTTATTCCTTTATGGAGCGTGAAGTCCATGGTATCAGGGTAACTGAAACATCTATTCACATTAAGGCAGACATAAAACAATTTGAATAAATACATATTTATTTTACATTTCCTGCTTCAATAATGGAATATAAACCTTAAAAGGGATAACTCCACAACAAAATCAAATGTTTATCAGCACAAAACAAATTGACATTAACCAAAACATAAATAAAATATAATGAGCATATATATTGTAGTAACATTTTAATTTTTTTTAGCATTGACGTCCAATATTAATAATACATATGTACTAATGTTACCCGTCTATTTATCATCATGCACATCATCTTAAAGTATTTTAAACTGATTTAATGCACCTTGAACAGAGAGGATCAACTTAACTTACATTCATTTCAGATAAACATAATAATTGTGAGGTACAATGCTGGTATATTTTATGATATATCTTTTATGTAGACTGTTTATGTTCTGTTGGTTAATGGTAAATTATTTTAGCACACAGGTTCACCCGTAGCATATTATTAACAATGATAATGCTATTACCTTAGCAAGTAATAAACATAAAATCTCTATTTTAATACATTATAAACAAGAACGTTAGACCACTAAATCTCAACAATGCAATTATAATAAACAGCATAGAAAATGAGTCTGCACTTGTCTTATCACAGCACTTTTTGTGCAGGCAGCCATACTGCGAGACAAAAATTAATTTCTGCCTGGGAACTTGCAATTTATTTTAGGACTTCAGGCATGAGAAACTGAAATAACTTGTGCCTTATCTCCCATTCAGGAAAAACTGAAAATCGCTTTTGTGCTGCTCAAATCACATTAACATACCTAGAAACTTTGTAAATAAGGTGACCCCCTAAGACTCATGGGAAAATGCACTCACTCATTCGGCTCACTGGCAAAATCAACTGTAAGGTCTATCACATGCAGTCACCGGAAATGAATCTGCCAGAATGCTAATCACAGGAGCCAGAGCTCATAGAATCCCAACTGCTGTCTTCTATTTTCAGTGTTTTACATAGATGTCTATGGATGTACCACTTCCCTAGCTCCTAAGAATAATTACCAAATCAATAAAAAGGATGTGGAGAGAGAATCCTGTGTAATAGATCCTTAGTACTTTATTGATGAAGCTGTACCATATAAAAACAGGTTTATACAATATACTGACCGGCAGACAAGACTCCTTACGGCACTTAATCATAGGCGTCTTTTCTGCCGGTCAGTATATTGTATAAGTCTGTTTTTATATACAGCTTTATCAATAAAGCACTAAGGATCTATTGACCCGGATTCTCTCTCTGCATCCTTTTCATTCTTTGGGAACTATACGGACTGGGGTATCAGACGTTGAGGAGGAATCTTCAGTTAATGCACGGACCACACGTATTAAGGGTTTATATTGCTCTGGAGTGATGAAAGCCTATTGAGTCCCAGTAACTACTCTTTCTTTTATTACTTTACTAAGAATAATTTGGCTGGCTCTTGAATTGGGTCTTAAAGACTAGAAATATTTGTTAATCCCTGCATAGCCAGGTATCACCACCTCAGTCCATCACTCTTCTTGTGCTCTTTCTGCGTAGATTTGTAATTACCGTATTTGCTTGAATATAAGGTGACCTGAGGTGTCCTCATAAACTTTAGCTCTTAATGACTAAAAAAAAAAATAATAGAAAGGCCCAAATATACAGGTGACTTTATAGAAAAGAGCTTTTCTAGTAAATATTGCCCAACATAAAATCTATTTCAATTAAAAATGAAAATATTATGTATCACTTACTCTGCCCTCCTTTACTGCCCTCACCACGCCAGACTGCACCCACATACATTGACAGAGCACCACTTTGCAATGTCCTCAGCCTTGCCCCCACAAGAGTAACTCCTGCATTTCCCTGGTGTCTAGTGGTAGGCAGCAGCATGTCTATGCCTCACCTTGTATTCAAACAAATGTGGTATGTAATGTAGTAGTTTTAAACTTTAAATGTTTTTACACTCCTTACCACATAACTGGAGGGTACTAACAAGAGCATTAAAGAAAGAACCAATTAAAAATAGAGATACTTTGGAATCAAAATATAGATGCCCTAGCCAATTCATTCAATCAAGTGAGCATTCATGTACACACCCCTACCCTAAGGAGGTTCTGTATTGACCTGCCTACTAGAAGAAGAACGCAATATACAATAGTAAAGTACTATAGCTTCATAAGGGGAACAGAAGGTAAGATAAGCACTCACACACAACTGAAGACATACGCCTGTAGAGGTCCTAAATCAGCTTTATCGATCTGTTCATAATCTAAATATAGAGGAACTAAAACAGAATGTAATAAAAAAAATGTAAGAATGAAAGAAATAATGTAACAACGCTTCCATGCCTTATTGGCATGGAAGTGTAGGCATTGGCTTAAAGAACACCTATCAATGCAAAATGACAGTTAAGTTTAAACATAATAAAATGAGTTCTAACCCCACCATTTTTTTTATATGTTTAGTTTCTAATCTTTCACCAAAGATTAGAAACGAATCTAAGTTTTAACATTGCCATTTGTTTTGTGATACTGCACAATGGACTTTTTATATGCTTCTTTTAGATGGAATAAATTAGAAGATTTTACTTTAGAGAGTTACTCTGAAACTCTGTTTTGTTTGTGAGTGCAACAACTACAGGGAGTGCAGAATTATTAGGCAAATGAGTATTTTGACCACATCATCCTCTTTATGCATGTTGTCTTACTCCAAGCTGTATAGGCTCGAAAGCCTACTACCAATTAAGCATATTAGGTGATGTGCATCTCTGTAATGAGAAGGGGTGTGGTCTAATGACATCAACACCCTATATCAGGTGTGCATAATTATTAGGCAACTTCCTTTCCTTTGGCAAAATGGGTCAAAAGAAGGACTTGACAGGCTCAGAAAAGTCAAAAATAGTGAGATATCTTGCAGAGGGATGCAGCACTCTTAAAATTGCAAAGCTTCTGAAGCGTGATCATCGAACAATCAAGCGTTTCATTCAAAATAGTCAACAGGGTCGCAAGAAGCGTGTGGAAAAACCAAGGCGCAAAATAACTGCCCATGAACTGAGAAAAGTCAAGCGTGCAGCTGCCACGATGCCACTTGCCACCAGTTTGGCCATATTTCAGAGCTGCAACATCACTGGAGTGCCCAAAAGCACAAGGTGTGCAATACTCAGAGACATGGCCAAGGTAAGAAAGGCTGAAAGACGACCACCACTGAACAAGACACACAAGCTGAAACGTCAAGACTGGGCCAAGAAATATCTCAAGACTGATTTTTCTAAGGTTTTATGGACTGATGAAATGAGAGTGAGTCTTGATGGGCCAGATGGATGGGCCCGTGGCTGGATTGGTAAAGGGCAGAGAGCTCCAGTCCGACTCAGACGCCAGCAAGGTGGAGGTGGAGTACTGGTTTGGGCTGGTATCATCAAAGATGAGCTTGTGGGGCCTTTTCGGGTTGAGGATGGAGTCAAGCTCAACTCCCAGTTCCTGGAAGACACCTTCTTCAAGCAGTGGTACAGGAAGAAGTCTGCATCCTTCAAGAAAAACATGATTTTCATGCAGGACAATGCTCCATCACACGCGTCCAAGTACTCCACAGCGTGGCTGGCAAGAAAGGGTATAAAAGAAGACAATCTAATGACATGGCCTCCTTGTTCACCTGATCTGAACCCCATTGAGAACCTGTGGTCCATCATCAAATGTGAGATTTACAAGGAGGGAAAACAGTACACCTGTCTGAACAGTGTCTGGGAGGCTGTGGTTGCTGCTGCACGCAATGTTGATGGTGAACAGATCAAAACACTGACAGAATCCATGGATGGCAGGCTTTTGAGTGTCCTTGCAAAGAAAGGTGGCTATATTGGTCACTGATTTGTTTTTGTTTTGTTTTTGAATGTCAAAAATGTATATTTGTGAATGTTGAGATGTTATATTGGTTTCACTGGTAAAAATAAATAATTGAAATGGGTATATATTTGTTTTTTGTTAAGTTGCCTAATAATTATGCACAGTAATAGTCACCTGCACACACAGATATCCCCCTAAAATAGCTAAAACTAAAAACAAACTAAAAACTACTTCCAAAAATATTCAGCTTTGATATTAATGAGTTTTTTGGGTTCATTGAGAACATGGTTGTTGTTCAATATTAAAATTAATCCTCAAAAATACAACTTGCCTAATAATTCTGCACTCCCTGTAAACACTGCCATTCCATACACTCAATTTTACTGTATTGCACTATTATTCTTTTTCTTTTTCTCCCTTGTACATGTGCCTCTGTTCTGGTGTGTTTTGTAATTTGGAGTGCCCGAGGAGAACTTGTCCGAGAGCTGCAGTACTATAGGAGGAGTATTTTTTGAGATTTTGTATTGTTTTACACTACCATTCACTATTTCACCTGTGTTAGTGCCTTGTCTGTAGCTCAAAAATCACATGGTTTTAGGGCAAAATGATATGCTATGTATTTTTAATTCTTAACTACACTCACTTTGCTTTTCAACCTCTACCTCTTTTCTTACCTTCTTCATTCTGTTAAACTCTATTTATTAAAATGAATAACAGGCTTTTCTGTTACATTCTTAATATGAAGTTAAATCAAATCTGAGGAACCTTGGACAGTGATGACCTTGGCTAGATATAATACTGAACATGATCCAACTGGTCTCTATGTTCTCATTATGTGCGTTTCATTATGGCAACTTTCTCATGAGATGTAATTGTGTCCATCTGATTGCTTCTATGTGATTTTAATGCCTCTCACAAGACCAGTGCTGTCAGGCATTTAAGTGCCATTCCAGTATTTAAAAAGGACAAATGTTTGCATATTAAAGTTCACACTTTAAAAATAAATATGCATTACATTTGTTAAAGTTTGGTTTTCTTCTGTTTTTGCAATATTTCACTTTAAAACCGTTTCACTATTTCTCCTGGAGATTGATCAGTCCACAAATACATATAACCCTTTGTCCAAAAAGTAGGTGCCCATTGCATTTCCTCGAAAACAAAATCGGTGGGATCCCCTAGAAATGCACATGAATGCCCACTACACTTGTGCAGAATGTCAGTGAAGTCACCAGTGACACTTACTGTATCTTGTTTGATGAAAATATTAATTTGATTATTTTGGTTTAATTTATATAAAGACAATTTAAGGCAACAGATGCACATTTTCTTTTAATTACGGTAAGTAAATATTATTAATTAGTATTAGTAGTATTACTATTAGTTTATGTCTGGGTTAAAGTAACTACTTTTGATAAATACTATCCAACTGTATCACATGCTTCTTATGAAATTATAAAAATAAATAAGTAATATACCATAACATGCCAGTACAATGGAAGTCAAGGTTACTGTGAATGCAGTGTGCATTTATGTTTTACAAAATGGCTAAAAGCCTTTAGCTCTTATGAATATGGTTAACTACACGAATGGGAGCTTATAGATAGGTAGGAAAAAAATAGTGTAGGGTTTGACAGACTTTGGTAGCATTTAGGAGCGAGGGACACCAATTCTGGAGCAAGCCTTATAATTTTAGGAGGCAGGGAAAAGAACTTCCATAGACTTCTTTGTAAAACAATCTAAAAGGTTAGGAATTCTAGGAGCCATTGCTCACTGGTGCCTGGGATTTGTCAAGCCCTGAGACTTTATAGAAAACAAGAAGATTTACTACACTTTGAAAAAAAATAAGGCACACCTAATTGAAATATGACCTAAACATTAAGGCAGTGGTGTATTTAGGTTTTGTTGGTGCCCTAGGCCTGACTAAACTCATGCACCCTCCTCAGTCTTCATTTTCGCCATCCCTTCTTGTCCAGGACGCACCTCTTCCTATTTAGGATCCACCCCTTTCTCTTTAGCCTCTACCTGTCATTTTTGTCCCCACGCAGCCCGTCGGTGCCATGTGTGCTGTCAAGAGCCTGTCCCTGCCATATGTGTGCCCATAAAGCTTGTCCCTGCCATCTGTGTGCCACTAACAGCCTTTCCTGTCCCTCCAGAACACAAGTGCCGTATGTCAGTGACTTCCATGCTCAGACTTAAGGAACACGGCTTAGTCATCCTAGCCCGAAATACATCACTACATTAAGGTTATTGAATTAATGAATTTGTTTTGTTCAAATACCTTTTCTTTCACATACATTGTGAGAAGCCACCAAGAAAGCGGGTTGTGTTATTTCTTTTTTGTGTGTGTGTCGAGGAATTAATTTCCAACATTACTAACAATGTTTCTATTTATGTTTCAGATCAGGAAATGGCTAATTATTATTAATTCATGATCTGTGCAGTTGCACAGTATGAAATAAAAAGGGGCTTGCAGATAATGACAGGGAAAGCTGCACACATTATTGCTATTAGCAATCTGCAAGGTTGTGTCTGCTGTAGAAGTATATCGGACTTTATTTATGCTTTTATCCTCTCTACAATTACAATGCTTAGGGATTCACTTGTAATTTGGAGATTCCAATTTGGACTTAAATTTCTTAAATTAAGATCAATTAAAAAAAAAAAAAAAAAAGATACCAAATGTAAGAGTAATGGGAATAGCAGAGAGTAGAGGGAAGAGGAGGTAAGAATAGAGATTAGCATAAGAGTAGTAAGGGTAGACCAAGTGAGGCACTACCACAAAAAAAAAAAAAAGACAGGTAGTGGCCTGTGTCTCATGCATCCTGCATCTGCATGCATGAAATACCCCTAGGGGTATACTAGTATGAACAATAAAACTGTGCAAGAGTCAGGGCATTGTGGCAAAAAAAATGCTATATTTTAGGCAGTGGGAAACCATGATGAGGGCACAGTATGCCTTTAAAAACAAATAACCACATGAGCTGGAACAAATGGTCTTCTGACAAAGGAAACCAGGCTTAAGTAAAACAAATGGGTCTAAGCCACATTCCAGCTTAATGTCACTACAGTCAGCCTTAAATTACCCTATAAATCCACCAGTGGTAGCCAGTCTCAGATGGACAAGGAGCTTGAGCAAGTAGGGCCTAGAGGGCAGCGGTCCCTACCATCTCCGGCACCCACAATGCAGATGTTTGTGTGTCACAGTGCAGGCTGTCAACTTTCTGGACAAGTGAAGCTATAAAAATCTGTGTTTTTGACTTGTTTCTAGGTCAGACATCTTCTTTTGTAATACAGTTATGTCTTCGCAGACCACTTTCATGTTGGCTCTCCACATAATTTGAATCTGTTGAGAGTTATTAAATGTCCTCTTTCATTCTCAGCTAAGGCACGATGTCGAGTTTTTGCATGCAATTCTGTTTTTCAGATTCCTCCATCTTCGGCCCATATTGTTGGCCAGCTGTGTGTAATAATTTTTGGCTGATTTGGCTGGTGTGCAAATGAATATTTCCCAGTCTTCAACAGAGTTGTAAAGAGTTCAAACAGTGTGCAACCACTCACTAGCATAGTTGGCTGCTCCCCTTCATGAGGTGTTCAGCAAAATACCTTGCTTTGTATTTTGTTTTTTTTTGGTTACATTTCCATTTTAAAATGATCTTTTCCTAACATAACAGACTTTTCTGTGGTTTAAGTCACCAGTGTTTAAGTCATCTGCTACTTTGCAGATTATTGAAGGATTTTTGAAACATGTAGAATTAGAACAGACACATTCCAACTGTCTCAAGGACCAGGAGACCATTCAAAGTATTTGTCTAAATGTACAGTCATGTGTGTTGTATACTTCCTAAGAAGTACAGAATAGCTATTTTAGCTCTAGCTTTCCATTAATGTATACAGAATATGAAAAACAACCGTTTACACCATTTACTGTATAAACTTAATCAAGATTATACAACAAAAAAGAGAAAAGGCCTGCTTATATAAACACTGACTAAAGATGCTAAACAGGGATAATAATATTTCTGACAAGTGGTATAGGATGTGATGCCTGAAATGATGCTGCTGCCAGAATTTAAATAGAAGCAGAGAGCTTATTACGCACTAAGAAACTTTTTTTCATGCTGTTTTAATTAAAGCTTTAGGGGAACTCAATGTTCTTAGAGCCTACTAAATGCAAATAAAAGAGAGCTGAAAATTTAATGAGGCTATCTTAGGAGTTCCACCTTAACACATATTCCCATTGTAGAACTCACATTCCACTCAAATGTTTCCCAGTGAGGTTTGCATAAAACTTAGAAGGTTCCCAGCTGCTGAAGGATTCTACAGATGTCATTGACACATACACTATATGACCTAAAAGCATTAGGACACCTGACCATTATACCAACTTTCATGACATTGGATTCTAATAGATATTACTATGTAGTTGGTCCCCCTTTGCAGCTGTAACATCTTCCACTCTTCTGGGGAGTCTTTCCACGAGATTTTGGAGTGTTTCTGTAGGAATTTTTGCCCATTCATCCAGTGGAGCATTTGTAATGTCAGGCACCGATGTTGGACTAGAAGGCCTGGCATTCCAGTTCATCCAAGGGTGAATCCAACCTTGATAAAGCCGACGGATCAAGGCGAAACGCTTTCTTTTCTCAGTTCATTTGATCTTTGCCAGCTGCTGTATTTGCCACGAGGCATTGAGGGGAGTCAATGTTTTGTACAGATAACACTATGGCACATTTATTTTTTCTTCACATATATGTTTCCTGCAATTAACCTCAAGTGACAGTTTCTTCCTTGGGACAACTGAATTATAAGTGTCTGATTAAGTACACAAATCTTTATTTTTCTATATTAATTTACTTTGATTGTCATGCTTTTTATTTTTTTTAACACTATTTTCTAAGATATATTTAATTTTATAGAACTTTTTTTGTTATAATATTGCAGTTCATCAAAGGGTGTTCAGTGGGGTTGAGGTCAGGGCTCTGAATAAGCCGCTCAAGTTCTTCCACACCAAACCATGTCTTTATGTACCTTGCTTTGTGCACAATCATGCTGGAATAGGAAAGGGCCTCCCCCCCCCCCTTCCCCCATATATGCCATCTCTCACTGCTCTCCCCCCAACATGCCCTCTTTCTCTTTACTCTGCTCCCCCCCGTACATATGCCCTCTCTTTCCTCTCCCCCCCCCCCCCAAACATGGCACCTCTCCCAACAAAACATGCCGTTTCCCTCCCTCCCCCAAACATGCAGTCTCTCTCCTCTCCCCCCCCAAATATTGGCTCTATAGATATTGAATCTGAAGAGCATTGGTGACTTTTACACACCATGCCCCTCACCCAGTTATGTGACTTTGCATGGTCTTCCTCTCCAGTTCCTAAACTCTTCCACTTTCCAATAATACCACTTACACTTGACCACAATATATCTACCAGGGATGAAATGTCTCAATACCATGCTTGAATTCACTGAGCTCTTCAGAATGACACCTGTGGCAATGGGTCTGAACTCAATAGTAAAGAGGATGTGTCCCAAAACTCTATACCTCTATGAGGGCATTTCTGTATTGATTATTGTACACAGAACATGAGATGCAATCTATGAAAGATTTCCTTGAATGGTTATTGAATTTATCATTACAGCAATGTAACTTTGTGGCTCCATGGTACAACTTCACCAGCCCGCTCATTATCATCAGTAATAGAACAGATAGACAAAACAAATAAGTTACATAGATTGGTACACATGGCTATTGGATGGAAAGACCAATATAGCGGTCATTGAGCCTCAATGTGTTTACACGGTCTCCAACGACCTTTTATTGACCATTGACTAGCTCACGTCCATATTTGTAGAGGGAAGAGGAAGGCTGTAATGGTGGAGACAACAAGGGACTCTGCTCTCGCATACATACACGTGTATGAGGTATGTATATTGAAGGCCAGAATATGGAGCATATATGCTTCAAAGGCTTTTCTATTCTGTTGATCCGAGATCACTAGGATTTAGTGGCTTGGGAGGGACATTTGTTTCCACTTGACAATTCTCTGCAGACTACAGCATACAATTAGAGATTTGTGTGCTTTGTTTCTTTAATTAAAAAATGGGTTCATGCCTCATGGCATTTAGTGGATATATCAATTAATAACCATCATTGCTTCTTTCCATCACTTATACTGGACTACACATTAGTGTAAAGTTGTCTTCACGATTTAGTAGTACCTTTCTAATTGTATAGCTTATGATTATGCATGTATTTGCAAAATGCATTAAGTGTTAGATTCATTGCTCTGTTTGTGATTTTAACTTGTCTATGGACGAAATAAAGTGGATTTTACTATTATCTTGGCACGTTAATTAAACTTCATCCAAAGCAATCACACTGATTTATTGTATGGATTCTGTCAAGTGGATGTGAGGGATTGCCACTTGTGTTACAGCACTAGAAGTAATACACCACTGGGATTTTTATTTGGCGAGAACTGACCTAACTTACTTCCCCTTTTTAATTGTATCCCATTCTTCCATTGTCTTAACAAAAAAAGACAACAGGGCTTCCATTTCAAAGTGAAACTCCGACTACAGTCACACTTTGTCCCTGGTGTGTGCACGTGTCAATAGAGAGCTACAGAGCCAATGACTGGGGAGGAGATGATTTCTGCAATATGAGAGCCTGGAAGTTGGCATCTAACTTCCAAATAATTCAAATTACTTCTGAACAATGATCCATAGTTATTTATAGGTGGATTCCACTTCTCTCTAGTGAACAAAACTTTAAAGAAACTGCAAGCTCTGCATTTTCAATGTGTAGAAGCAAATATTTCAAGGCCTTGCATATTAAAACATGAAAACGTTGTGGTTAATATCCTTCACTACATGCAAAAGTAAATAAGTAGCAGAGTTATCCATTATGTAATTCTGGGTGGATTTGATTTAAAAAAAAAAAAAGTCAGTAAGAGGCCGCTTAAATCATGATTTTTAAATGTAAAGACTCATTCTTGCTGGTAGTTATATTAATTAATATTTGTAACCAGATGAAGATTTCATATATCAGAACTGATTTTAGTTTAATAGGGTAATCACTCATATTTAACTAAAGCAATAACTTTGCTTAAATGTCAATGTTTATTAACTCAAGTGGTCATGTGTTCTTTGTTTGTACATATTTTTGTAGAACAACAATAGGAATAATCTTCTTTCCTGAGCTGTGTTTATTTTATATCATTTTTACTGTGAAAATGTGTATGTAATCTCAGCTTTTTTCCCTGCAACAGCATTTCCTTAGAAAATGTAAATTTGATTTAAATAAAAAAAAAATATTTTAGGAATACAATTTAAGAAAAAAAAAAAATCATCATTTGTTATCCACCCTGATGTAATGTAGACTATTCAAGAGTTAACATTTCCAGTTTTCTATATATTATATATATTCAAAACCCTTTAACTTTGACAAATATAATGCATTTTTTAAATCTCTATACACAATACCACTTACCTACAGTGTGTGTGTGTGTGTGTATATATATATATATATATATATATATATATATTTATTTTTTGGAAGCAGTGCATCAGTTACCACCACACAATATCTTTATGTAGCACACAGAGCAGCAATTGCTTCTATATTTAGAAAATAATTTTATGCTACATTGACACACATCAAGTAGCCGCCTGAGGGGTAAAAACTCTTCTTCGTATGTTCCAAAAATATTTATGATCGTACCATACTGTACATAATGCAACAGAGTTCATTAAAATCATTAACATTTAGAAAACTTTATTTTTAAAGAAAAATATCTTCCTGCTTTACCTTATTAGCCCCTTTAATGTCACTTTAAATCCGACAAAAATTTTTTTTGCATTCATACATATTTATTATATATGATTTTTGCAATACCTTACTTTAATATATCTCTTTTGCAGGGTTTCTTTTGTGGCTGAAGCTTCCTCCATTTTGCAGACGCATATCAGCACCCCAGGAACTTAAGAGCCCACTCACAGAGATGCACAGGGACTGATTATGAACATGTGCACTGGAAAAAGCATGGGAATCGAAGGAAGGATCGAAAATTTGGTCCACAAACACTGGAGTGACAAAGAGGCATGAGGGCTAAGCTTTGGTACTCCTTCTGTTGTGGATTATGACATAAAACAGCGCTATATATTGTAATCTGCAACAGAATCCATATTACATTACCCAAACTTAGATTCTAAATCAATTCTAGACGTTCAAGTGAATATACCAGAGGCCTTAGTATGAGGCATGAGGATCCCTTTAGTGATGATCTATAGTGACAATGGTCTCTCACAGCAACTGCATATAGGAATATCACTTGCCCCTGAACAATAGAAACCCCCCCCCCACAAAAGTATGAAAAGAGAGGGGAGCAAACATTGACTGTCCTCCAGTTTATGATTTGGGTTATTTATTTAGGATAGTAGTTTGTTCATTTTTTTTTTGTAAATCAGAATTTTTATTAAGTTTTCAATAAATTGAGGTGGGGGGGGGGTACAGAAATAAAAATAGGGGGGGGGGGGGTGAGGGGAGGGGAGGGTAGGGGTATCAATTGCAGTATAGGTTCCGGGCGCAGCCGGTTGGCATATTACAAAACAACAAGAACATCTGGGCAGTGTGAACAGTTATAGCATCCCACTCACTTGGGCACAGTAATGCAAATAAAAATTATTTCAAGGTGTCGCTGGCTGATTTAGTTGCGGGGGGGGGGGGGATGTATGTGGACAGGAATGGGGGGGACAATGTGGGGGGGGGGGGCGTGTCTCCCGCCCCAGCTCCGTCGCATCTCCTCCAGATACTCCAACCAATAGTACCATGTCAGTCTCCTTTTTTCCCCCTGAAGCTCAGACCTACTGATGAGGTCTTCCAGCGCCCGAACTGCTTCTACTTTTCCCACCCATTCGCGGAAAGTGGGGGGGGATGGGTTACCCCAGTGGAGTGGTATGAGTGCTTTAGCTTCATTTAGCAACATAGGAATAATCGATTTTTTATAAGTCGAGATCGGCTCGGTGGTATAGTGTAATAGGTATTGTGCTGGTAGGAATGGGGGGGGGGGGGGTGGTCTGTAAATCTATGCAGAATGTCGTGTATAGATTTCCAGTACTGGGTAATGATAGGGCACTCCCACCATATGTGGAGGAAAGTGCCAGGATGTTTGCCACATCTCCAACACACGTCTGGGACTCCTTCGAACATAGCATGTAGTCTCACGGGTGTTCGATACCACCTTGTTAATAATTTGTAATTCATTTCCTGTGTTTTGGTGCTAGGTGAGGTCTTATGAGAAAGCGTGAACATTTTGATCCATTGTGGCTTCGATAAAGTCACCTGGAGCTCTTGTTCCCACTTTCCCACATATCCAGGTAATGGGGCATGTTCGGGGTTGATTATCATGTTATATAAAAGTGATACACTGTGTGGGGGCATTGTGTCTCTGGTGTGGAGTTCCTCATATGGAGTTTCCTGTCTATTAAGTTTATGTTTTTGTGGCAGTTTGTTTAGATAGGCTTTCAGTTGCAGATATTGGAGTACGGTGGTGGTAGTGGTGGGTTCGTTGGGTATTAGTTCAGTTAGTGTTTTTATCTTATTGTCTGTTACATAGTCTCTGAGTAGTGGGGAGTTCCTTTCGGTTGCGCGGAGAAAATCTTCAGTCGTTTGTCCAGGGGGGAAATCAGGATTTTTACAGAGCGGTGTTAGAGGTGAGGGGTAGGATGTCAGTCCATGTGTCTTGTGTATGCGGTGTAGCACTGCTAGGGTAGCTGAAATCAGTGGGTGTTCTTTTGCCTTTGTTTTCGCAGTTTGTGGGGTAGTCCAAAGATAGTTCTTGAGGGGTAAGCTGGTAGATTGTGCTTCTAAGTCAATCCATTGTTTATGTGAGGGGCAGTGAGTCCATTCCAGGGTCCTTTCCAGGTGGGATGCTCGATAATACGTTAACATACATGGCAATCCCAGTCCTCCGGCCATTTTATGTTTTTGTAGTAGGGTTGTTGCCAATCTGGGGGGCTTTGTCGCCCAGATGAATTTTGTGAGCATTGTACGGATGGAGGTGAAGAATGCCTGGGGTATGGATATGGGGATGGTCTGGAAAAGATATAACACCCTGGGTAGCGTGTTCATTTTAAGAACATTTACTCTTCCTGTCCATGATATTAATAAGGATGACCACTTAGATAGGTCTTTTTGGATGGCTGTGAGAATAGGAGGGAAATTATATTGGTATAACGTTGCTGGGTCCGCTGTCAACCATATCCCTAAGTATTTCAATTTGCTTTGGCACCATTTAAACGGGAAGGAGCTCGAGAGCCCTCTCTCCTCTGCAGCTGGGAGGGTGATATTGAGAATTTCGGATTTTGTAAGATTTATTTTTAAATTGGACATATGTTCGTATTGTGCGAACTCCCGCATCAGTGTTGGGAGAGAGATTACTGGGTTTGACAGCATGAATAGCATGTCGTCAGCAAACCCCATAACCTTGTGGTGGGTCTGACCCACCTGTATACCCGTGATGTCTGGGTTTTTCCTGATCATTTCAAGAAATGGTTCCAACGAGATGATAAATAAAAGGGGTGAGAGAGGGCATCCCTGCCGCGTCCCGTTTGTTATTGAGAATGAGTCCGACAGGGCACCGTTGATCCTAATTCTTGCCGAGGGGCGGGAGTACAGTGAGGCTATCAGGGCTAGCATAATGGGGCCAAAACCCATATGCCTAAGGGTTTCAAGCATATACGTCCAGTCTAGTCGATCAAACGCTTTCTCGGCATCTGTTGAAAGCAGTATAGCTTTTATTTTATGTTTTTTATCTCGGACTCTATGGATGAAATTTATAGCCCTGATTGTGCTGTCTCTGGACTCCCGTCCCGGGACAAACCCTGTCTGGTCTGGGTGTATCAGTGATGGGAGTACTGTGTTTATGCGTGTTGCTATAATTTTCGCGAATAGTTTCAGATCTGCATTAAGAAGGGATATTGGCCTATAGTTGTTACAGTGTTCGGCGTCTTTGCCTTCCTTGGGGATTACTGCTATGGTTGCGTTAAGTGTGTGTGGGTGGAAGTTTGCGCCGTCTAGGATGGAGTTAAATGTATCAGTGTTGGGAGAGAGATTACTGGGTTTGACAGCATGAATAGCATGTCGTCAGCAAACCCCATAACCTTGTGGTGGGTCTGACCCACCTGTATACCCGTGATGTCTGGGTTTTTCCTGATCATTTCAAGAAATGGTTCCAACGAGATGATAAATAAAAGGGGTGAGAGAGGGCATCCCTGCCGCGTCCCGTTTGTTATTGAGAATGAGTCCGACAGGGCACCGTTGATCCTAATTCTTGCTGAGGGACGTATCAGTGATGGGAGTACTGTGTTTATGCGTGTTGCTATAATTTTCGCGAATAGTTTCAGATCTGCATTAAGAAGGGATATTGGCCTATAGTTGTTACAGTGTTCGGCGTCTTTGCCTTCCTTGGGGATTACTGCTATGGTTGCGTTAAGTGTGTGTGGGTGGAAGTTTGCGCCGTCTAGGATGGAGTTAAATGTAGATAAAAGATGCAGGGACAAAATGGTTGCGAATTTCTTATAATATGTGAGTGGAAGTCAGTCAGGACCTGGTGCTTTGTTGGATTTTGAATCGCGCAGTGCTAGTGAAATTTCTGTATCTGAGATTCTGCGTTCCATATATGCGGCATTCTCTGTCGTCAGTTTAGCTGTCAAGTGTTGTGTTATGTATTGCCGTACCATCTGCTGGTGGCTTATATCGCCTGTAGCTCTGTCGTGTGTCGGGGACTGGTTATACAGGCGGGAGTAGAATGTGACAAACTCCCGGGAAATATCCGAGGGCATCTGGCACAGTCCATCTCGCGCGCTCCGTATTTTGGGGATGTATGTGAGGGCCTGTTTTTTCTTTAATGCCCTGGCCAGGTACTTTCCTGGTTTATTACCATGTTCATGGTAAATTGATTTCAGTTTAGTGTAGTGTTTATGGGCCTGTCTGTTGAGAAGTGTAGCTAATTCCCCTTTCAGGGACAGCAGCTTAGCGTAATCCTCTGTGTCCATTGTGTCCTTGTGTGTCCTCTCCAGAATTTTAATTTGGTCATAGAGCGCTGCTATGTGTTTAGTTTGCGCTTTCTTCCTTTCTGTCCCCATTTTGATAAGTTGCCCTCGTATAGTGCATTTATGTGCTTCCCAGATAGTTGGCATGGGGATATCCGGATGCACATTCTCTGCAAAATAGTGTGTTAATGTGGTCTCTATTTCAGACGCCGCATTTTCTTCCCCTAGGAACGACTCATTGAGTCTCCATGTGCGTTGTGTCGGTCTGGTAAGGTCTGAGGTAAGGGTCACTGTCAGCGGGGCGTGGTCTGACCATGTAATATGGCCATATTCTGATCGTTTCAGGAGAGATAGGTGGTAGTGTGTGATGAATATATAATCAATCCTAGAATAACGGTTGTGGGGGGTAGAATAAAAACTGTAGTCCCTGTCAGTGGGGTGCATTGCCCTCCAGCAGTCTATGAGTTGTGCATCTGTCAAGAGTTTGTATATGTTCCGAGTTATGTGGGGTTGTGTCCGGGAGTAGCCAGTCGAGGTGTCCAATCTAGGGTTTAGTGCGATGTTCATGTCACCACCCAATATTAAAATGCCTTCCTGGAACGTTTGGAGTTTGGAAAGTGTTTTTGCAAGCCACTTGTGTTGTTTTACATTGGGGAGGTACAAGTTGGCAAAAGTGTACATGCGCCCCAGTATTTTCCCCTTGACGAAAACAAATCTACCGCCTTCATCTGCGAGTTGGGTCGCTTCCGTCAGGGGGAGGAATTTCGAGAATAAAATCGCTACTCCCTTGGATTTAGAATAATGATTATTGCTAAAAAATCCTAGAGGGAATGCTCGGTTGGTCAGAGATGGGGGGGTCTGTGGCTCTAAAGTGCGTTTCCTGTAGGAATGCGACAGTGGTTCGTTGGGCATGTAGGTCCCTAAAAAGTCTGGACCTTTTTTCAGGGACGTTAAGTCCTTTCACATTATGTGAAGTAATTACCAGGTCCGCCGGGCTATACGTCATGTTTCCTGGGGACAGGAGACACACCCCTGGTGGGTCAAGAAAAATTGTGTGGGGGGGGGGTAAGGGAGTAGGGGGGGGGGGGTGGAGAAGAAAAAAAAAAAAAAAACTGATGAATGGGGGGGGGGGGGGGGGGAAGGTTCTGGGGTTTTAGTAACTACCGGAGGCGACAGCAAGGGAGAGGCACCCGGCCCAGTCCGAAATACTTATAGACCTGGGACGGGTTTCCCCCTCGCTATTACAAAGACGACTATGGTATGGTAGGGTACGTGGTTGGCGCCGGGGAGGAACAACCCGGTGGGAGTAGATACTGGGGGGGGGGGGGGGGTGTCCCACCTCCCCAGTAGATACGTTCCCAAACAAATGGACTTTTAGTGTCCGTCAACAGTAAACAAAATATTACTCAAAGAATAAACGGAGATTCGGCCTCCCAGCCAGTGCTGGGATTACCAACATTTTCAATACTACACATTTTAACATAACCCGTGTGAGAACATTCAATGTGAACTAGGCATATTATGTACATTTGGCAGTACACGAGACGGGGGGGGGGGGTCGCATTGGAGTGATAGGGGTGTTCCAGGGGGTATGAGGAGGATTACGTGGTGTGCCTGGGGGAGTTATTTTGCTGGGGGCTCTAGGTCCTCTGGCTGGCCTGAGGTTTAAGTCAGAGGATGGCTCTGCACATTTCACCTCTCTGGGGTGCTGTGCAAACATGGTAAATCTCTCTGAATGAGCGTTTAGGGCCAGTGAGGGTGGCGATATTGTGCCAGGAATTCTCGGGTACCCCTGGTACACGTACAGGATTATTATAATTATATACATTATCATATTTAGTGCATGCTTATTTCTCTTATCTAGGGGGGGTATACAGAGATGAATACAGTGGGTCTCTGCTGGCTATACGATACCAGTCTGCTGCTATACGTCCCCCTCTCCGTCTGCAGCGTGCAGGTGTGCTCACAGTTAAGTTCAGCAACCAGGTGGGTTCGGGAAGTGCATAGTGTGGGGTAGATTTGGCTTCTGTAGCAGCGGCACTTCCCCGGTGGGTAATAGTCGATAGATCAGTGAAGGAAAGATGTGGGTTAATAGGGTCAGGGCAGTTTTCCCCCTGTCTCAGTGTCCATGGAGATATCACTCCTCTGCTGCTCTCATCGCTGATGGGGGGTTCGCCACTGGTCCGCGACCCTCTTCCATCCTGTTGGGTCTCGGCTGCTGCAGTCTTTGGCGTTGCAGGCGGGCGTTTCTCTGTGTCGACATCCTGGGCCTTCTGATGTCTGGGAGGCTCCAGTCCTCGATTTGCATCTCAGGCAGATGTAGCGCTTCTAGGAAGCTCGGCAGCTCCGTGTGGTAGCGGAGAGTAACAGTTCCGTTGTCCGTGCGGACATTGAGGCTAAATGGGTGCCCCCAGAAATATTGGAGGTTTTGGGCCTGTAGCTCTAGGGTGAGCGGTTTCAGTGCCCTCCGGGTTTGGAGCGTGAGGTCTGAGAGGTCTTGGAATAGGGTGATAGTGCTGTTACCGTATTGGATCGGTCCCGTTCTCCGTGCCGCCTGCATGATGAGCTCCTTTGTAGTGTAGTCTGCTACACAGCAGATTACATCCCGGGGTGGGGCTGATGGAGGACCGGGTGGTCTCAGTGCTCGATGTGCCCGATCTATGAGGATCGGTGTTGTTTCAGGGCGTCTTAGGAGCTTATTGAATACTTCTGTGACTAGGACTGTTGTGTTTTCCATGGAGTTCGGAGGCGCTTCAGGAAGGCCCCTGATCCTAATGTTGTGCCTTCTACCTCTATTGTCGAGGTCTTCCAGCCTTCTGCGGTATTCCGCGAGGTACAGCGTGTGTTTAGTGGTGATGGTTGCCACATTTGCCTGTTTTTTGGCGTGGGCTATTACCTCCTCCTCCTGCGCCTGCACTTTTTTGTCGATTCGCGCCATATCTGTTTTTAGGCCTTGCATGGCGTCAGTGACCGTTTGCTTGAGTTCTGTAAGGAGTGTGCTAAAGTCCGCCCTCCATGGAGCGGAAGAGAAGATCTGCTGTATATCGGTGAGTTGAGTGTCTTTCTCTAGCTCTGGAGCATTTTCTTGCTGGTCGCCCATCTCCAGGGAGCTTGTTGGTGATGGCGCCATTTCGATCTCTGGCGGTTGAGAGCACATGTCCGCCGGGATACGAAAGTATTCCCGCAGAGAGGGGGATGACGACGGCATTCTCTCCCCTGGTGGTTTAGGGTCTTGGACTACACGTTTGTTTCTGCCCATTACGATGGTATGTAGGCTAATATTTGCTAATTGTGGCTGGGTCGTGGCGGAGCTCCGTCTTCAAGCGGCCATTCTCCTCGGCGTCAAGCCACGCCCCCAGTTTGTTCATTTTTGTTACTGCACAGAGGACACTGATCTAGGTGTTCAGCTGCAGTATTTTGTAAAAGTCTACATTCATGAGGAAACATCTCATCTCATCTGAAACCACATGGAGTGACCTAAAACAATCATCAACTGTTAAATAAAACCATGCAATAAAAATGTCCCAAGTGCAATTTCTCACAGCAGATAAAGACAGACTATTCAGAACAGGCTGACCTTTTCTTTTACATGATATATATATATATATATATATATATATATATATACACACATACACACACACACACACATACATACATACACACACAAACACATATATACACACACACACACACACACACAGTTTTCTGAACAAAGTGAATTTCAACAACAAAAAGTTGTTGTAAAGTAATGTGCTGTAAAATTACAACCATTAAACGTTCACCCATCAGCTATAAAATTATGACCACCTGCCTAACATTGTATAGGTCCCCTTTTGATGCCAAAACAGCCCTGACCTGTTGAGGCATGGACTCCATTGGACCTCTGAAAGTGTGCTGTGGTATCTGGCACCAAGATGCTCGAATTGGATTGACATCTGGGGAACTTGAAGGCCAAGTCAAAACTTTGAACTCGTTGTCGTGTTCCTCAAACTATACCTGGACCATTTTTTGCATGACGTCAGGGCGCATTATCCTGCTTAAAGAGCCCAATGCCATCAGGGAATACTGTTTTCCATGATCGGTGTACATGGTCTGCAACAATAGGTAGGTGTTACATGTTAACCCCTCCTCGCTTGTAGGATGTTCCACGCCGTCCTACTTTTTAGTGCCTAGCAACTTGCTCACATTGGATGTACGTAACATAGATCATTTCCAGCAGTGGAGCTTGTGAACTTACCTGCCCCACAGTGCTGCCGAGTTGATAAGTCCGTCGCATGTAGTCCCTTCCTCACGTTGCAGCGTCTGGGAACTACATTTCCCATGAGCGCTGGCTTCTCGTTTACAGCGCCCGGGAGGGTGTAGTATCACTTAGACTAATTGACCCACATCCCAAAAGATTTTTCCACATGTAGGATCATTTCAGTTTTGGGATCTTCGGATAAGGGATATTCAACCAGTAGACGTTAGTAAGGTGAACACAGAGTCCATTTGTGTTATGTAAGAATTTGGTAATCATACAGTAATTTGTGTAGGTGTGATTTATGGACCCCTTGGACAAGTAGAAGAGTTAGTAAATCTACATTCTATATTACCTACTGGGAATCTCTCTAAAACAAGTAGTTGAGCAGCCAATTCAAAAGGACGCCATATTAAATTTAGTGTTCACAAATACTTTAAGACAAATACAAAGTACGACTCAATCCAATAGAGTGCCATATTACCTATGCCAATCTAGGAAAATCTATTAAGAAGGAAATGGTTGAAGGAAGCAGTTAGGTGGAAGTGTGGGGTCTAAGTAACATTTTTTTTTCAGTACAGATATGATTTGGGCCTGCTTGAAGGTTGACAGTACTATTCAGGAACCCAGAGAGGGGCTGATGAGGTGGGTTAGAGTTAGAGAATAGAGAGCATACTAGGGGAGATGGGATGAGATGGGATCTGGTGCACATTTAGTAGGTCTTGAGCAGCAGAGAAAATTGTAAGCCTTTTTCTCAGCTATAAAAAGGACATGGACAATGGCAGTAAGGACAAAATACCCAAGCCATTTCATTTTTACACACACATATTTGAAGTTCTCAAAATATATGTATTACTACAAATCAAATTTAAATTAAAGCATTCCCTATCCAGTTTTAAATGATTAAGTTATGCCACCAAATTAAGATAAATAATTTAAAATATTGATATCCTATGCCAGAGTTCAGCTAAGGCTCAAAAGAGTAATCTATCCAATAAACCCAATTTAAAGAGCTGTTGTGACATCAAATTATTTTGCCCAGCAGCAATTTATATTTCAAGATCTGACCACCTCATGTACAGTATCAGCTTCCAGGAATGAATGCCATAATCAATACTGTAAAAGCTTGAGATACAAATCATTTTTACACTTTACATACTGCCCCAGAAACAGCTGGTCAATTTAATCCACTCAACTATTTTTCTTTAGTTACCAAACTTGGCGGGTTTTCATTAACCAGTTTGGAATTGAAATACAGAGAGCAGCATTTGGCTCTTAAAGGACAACTGTTGGCAAAAAAAAGTGTGTAGTTGAAAGATTGCATCAAGTGTAGTCATTGTAAATACAAATGTGTTAATGAAAGAACATAAAATATCTTTTTGCATCCTTGGTTTCATATAGCAATATATGGAAAGAGGGCCCAATAAGGGACATTATTTGTATTATTTCATTATAGGTGTGGCATCCCTGATTATGGATGTCTACACAGGATTTTTATTTTTCCGGGGGGTGGGGGGGCCGGAAACTGGGTTGGCTGGGGGCAATATAAAAAGCAGGAATGGGCTCAAGGCATGTGGAATGCAGAAATTTATTGAAGAAAATTGGTGAAACAAATCCATGCAATCAATAATAGTCTAATTGATATCGTGAGGAGGCAGAACTCAACTTTTGACATTCTATTAGTGCATAGAATCCTCCCCAGTACCACCAATACCTACCCATTATTTACCATTGTTGCCTCAGGAGAGGGGTTTCCTGGTGGGGGCCAAATGTAACAAAAGTTACCGATTTATAGGACATTTATATAACCATGATAGTAGTCCCTAACAGACCAGGTGAAAGATTAGCCACGATCACCCCAGTTAGTGTGCAGTGTCATAATCCCAGTCTGTAACTAAAAGCTGGAAATATGACTGGTTGAATATAATTGTAGATGCCGTCAAAAAAAGTTAGTGTTTGTACTGCAGACTTACTGTAACCCCATTGCCCCCTCCACCTCCCACAGCCCCATACACATTTAGCAACTAGCAATGTTACTTGCTTAACATAATGGGAGTTGCAGTCAACAAACGTTAATGTTGTGTTGTGTAGTGCAGCTCTGTGATGCACAGCAAACATTCGGAAGTATTACAAAAAGGGCATTTAGAGGCAATAAAAAGGGACATAAAGGCCTGGTTCTATTAAAGGACACTTGGTAGTTATGCAGCAGTGGTGACTAACCTTTGGTATTACATGTGCTGTTATCACATTTCTCATGATGTTCAGCCAACCAAATGGATGGCTGAGGATCATGAGAGGTGCATTCCACAGCAGCTGCTGTACCAATCCATAATCATATAATACCTAACCTTTTGGCACTCTAGTAGAGTACCCTCCTTCCAATGATGCTTAACACACTGGCTGAGAGTCATGTGAAATGTTGTCTGAACAGCTGGAGTATTAACTCCATTTTTATTTTAGAAGCCAGCCTTCTGTTTGGCTTGGTTACAAAATAATGCTCTTAACAACTCCTGCACAGGCAGAGGAAACATAAATAAAGTGGAGTAAAGGAAGTGAGTAGGAAAGAGACCAATAGGATGAAAGGAGGGATCTAAGGGGAGCTGGCCAATAGGGTGAAAGACAGACAGCTAGTGGCCAATGGGGTGAATTAAATGAATGGCAGTTGGAAGAAGCTAAGGGAACAATACCATGGGCAATACCATGATGAAAGGGGTTTAGTGGTGAGTGAGGGAAAGAATAAAATGAATAATAATTTATTAAATAGTCCATGCACCTGACTTAACTACTAGTATTCTCATTATCCCTATAAATGTATGCTTTTGTTTGAATATATGTCATTTAAACTTGTTTTGAATGGTTGTGTATTACTGCTAAATAAGTAAACATTGTTTTATAGCCAACAAGCTATGAATGGTTCTTCTTAGATTCCTAGAGAAGGGACTGCAACTCCTGTCACTATTTAGATCAATATCCTATCCATTGTTGGCATTTTGTTCTTTTTTGTTACATGTGCTGAATAAAATCACAGCAACAATTAAGTATTTTTTTTATTGTCTATACATCACAGCAGTGACTGTATTTAATGGTTATTCACATACACTGTACTCCTTTTATATTAGTTTATGCTCCACTGCATTTTCTGGTCAGTCACCATGATGTGAACTGAAGCAGTGTTTTTATTGGATGAAAGCACCAAATAAGCAAACCATATGCAGTTTTGATTTAAAATGGGTCAGCTGGTTATTCCCCCCCCCCCCCTCCCCTCCCTCTATTTGTAGAGTTCATTGTCTGCTCTCTGTGTACAGCTTTCTGCAGTAGTAAGAGTTAAATACCTGAATGGTTTTACATATGATTATTATTCTACCTTGAGCATATTTTTGTCTGATTGAGTTGGCAATACCTCTTTAACCCCTTAACGACAGATGACGTGCCAGGCACGTCACGGCAAATCGAGGACTTGCCGACAGGTGACGTGCCTGGCACGTCATGCACTAAACTGAGTAAAGAAAGCGACCAGCGGTCGCTTTCTTTACTCTAACGGTGTTGCTACAATGCCTCTAGGTAGAGGCATTGTGCAACACCCCCCAAATGTGCAGGGGCGCGCTACGATCACTCCACGGAGTGATTGTAGCAGCCATTTAAAAATGGCTGCGCCCGCTGCACACATGTGCTTAGAAAGCGAACGATCGTTCGCTTTCTAAGCATCTGCGGTGTTTCTAAAGTGCCTCGCCAGCGAGGCACTTAGTAACACCTTCCAGCTCCCCAGAACCGATGGTGGTCGCTCTCCTGAGCGACCCCATCGGCTCAGTAGAAGGGAACGCTGCCTGTACAGGCAGCGATTCCCTTCTAATGGCAAGAGCATCGGAAGTGAAAGTATTTCACTTCCGATGCTCTAGGGGGAGCCAGTCGATGCCGGCACAACAGATCTATGTGATCTGTGTGCAGGCATGTATGGTAAGTGCTCTGATGAGCACTTACCATACTGTCAAAGGCAATATTAGTAAATATTGCCTTTGACAAGTATTGATCTGCCTCCCTCACCTTACTAGTTTTAGTAAGGGAGAGAGACAGATCAGATAAAGTAAAAAATAAAATAAAATAATAAAAAAAATATTTAATACAATTTTAAACACCAAGGGCTTTTATAAAAGCCATTTAACCCCTTCCCTGCCATTGATCGCTGTGTACGCAGTGATCATACACAGCAGCACATTTTTTGCTGTCTGTGCATTTTTTAGGGGTTCATTTTTTTTTTTTACTGTAATTCATTACAGTATAAAAAAAAGCTCTTTTAAGAGAGATTAACCCCTTTCTTGCTGTAGATCACTGCCTAAGCAGCGATCTGACGCAAATGCAGCAATCTTGCTGCAGAAGCATTTTTAATTTTTTAAAAACTTTTTTATTACACCCGTCACGTGTTAATTATACCCGCTAGGGGACTACGTTTAACGTAAAAAAAATTTTTTTAGCTGTCTGACCGCATGTATAGCGATCAGTAGCAGCTGATAAGTGACAAAGGCGGGTTGGCGTTTGCTTAGATGAGCATCACCATTCGTCTGGTTAGATCAATATTTGTAAATATTTGATCTGACCCGTGTAGATCTGCCTCCCTCTCACTTGAGTTTTAGTGAGGGAGGGAGACAGAGCTGTATAATGTAAGTTTTTAATTATAATATATTTAATAGAATTGAGACCCAAAGGCTTTTATAAAAGCCGTTTCCAGTATTTAACCCCTTCCCTGCAATTGATCGCTGTGTACGCAGTGATCTTACACAGCAGCACATTTTTTGCTGTCTGTGCATTTTTTTAGGGGTTATTTTTTTTTACTTTGATTTATTACAGTATATCAAAGGCTCTTTTAAGAGCTATTAACCCCTTCCTTGCCGTATATCACTTCCTAAGCAGCACATATGGTCACTGCCTAAGCAGTGCATATGGAGCAATCTAGTCGCAGAAGGATTTTTTTTTGCTATCAGCATTTTTTTTGTCAGACTCGCTAGGGGTTAGTTATACCCACTAGGGGATTACGTGTATTCCTTTTGAAGCTGTCTGAACGCGTGTATAGCGATCAGTAACAGCCGATCAGTGGCAAAGGTGGTTTGGTGATTTCTCAGATGAGCATCACCATTCGTCTGGTTCGTAAATATTGTTCTGACCCATATGGATCTGCCTCCCTCTCCTCACTTGAGTTTTAGTGAGGGAAAGAGACAGATCTGTATAACATAATTTTTAAATTGTAATAAATTAAATAAAATGTTAAAAAATTCCCAAGGGCTTTTATAAAAGCCATACCCTTTGTATAGTGTAGTGTATTAACCCCTTCCCTGCCACTGATCACTGCACAGCAGAAATTTTTTTCTTGTCTGTGCATTTTTAGGGGTTAATTTTTTTGTACAGTACTACAAAGGCTCTTATAAGAGCTATTAACCCCTTCCTTGCTCTACATCAGTCATGTCCAAAGTCCGGCCCGCGGGCCAGTTGCGGCCCGTCCTTTACTTCCATACGGCCCCAGAGACACGGCTGATCAATGTCTCTCTCTGAAAAAAAAAAAAAGCTTGCAGGCAGAGACGGAGGTGAGAAGGGATCGGAAGATCCCCCCCCACCATCGCTCTGCCTGCCAGGCTGCACGGGGAGCCGAACAGGCAGCACGGAGAAACCTCCGTGCTGCCTGTTCGGCTCCCCGTTCAGTGTGCCGACACGGAAGTGCCGACAGGTCACGTGACCGGCGCGCTGACGTCATACGCGCGCCGGGTCACGTGACCTATCGGCACAACCACCTGTGAGACGAACAGGCAGCATGGAGAAGACCATGCTGCCTGCCACTAGCCACCAGGGAAAGGTAAGTGCTGGGGACTGGGGAGATTGGGGGAAAGTACTGGGGAAAGAGGCAGGGGCTTATTAATGATAAGGTAACACTGACATATTATTGGGCAAATTAGCTGGGGAATATTAATGGCAACTAACACTGGTATATTACTGGGCAAATTGGCTGGGGCATATAAAATGGCAAATAACTGGCATATTACTGGGCAAATTGGCAGGGGCATATAAAATGGCAAATAACTGGCATATTACTGAGCAAATTAGCTGGGGCATATAAAATGGCAAATAACTGGCATACTACTGGGCAAATTGGCAGGGGATATTAAATGGCAAATAACTGGCATATTACTGGGCAAAATGGCAGGGGATATTAAATGGCAAATAACTGGTATATTACTGGGCAAATTGGCAGGGGATATTAAATGGCAAATAACTGGTATATTACTGGGCAAATTGGCAGGGGATATTAAATGGCAAATAACTGGTATATTACTGGGCAAATTGGCTGGGGAATATAAAATGGCAAATAACACTGGCATATTACTGGGCAAATTGGCAGGGGCATATTAAATAGCAAATAACACTGGCATATTACTGGGAAAATTGGCAGGGGCATATTAAATGGCAAATAACATTGGCATATTATTGGGAATATTGGCAGGGGCAAATTAAATGGCAAAAAACACTGGCATATTACTGGGAAAATTGGCAGGGGCATATTAAATGGCAAATAACATTGGCATATTATTGGGAAAATTGGCAGGGACATATTAAATGGCAAATAACACTGGCATATTACTGGGAAAATTGGCAGGGACATATTAAATGGCAAATAACATTGGCATATTATTGGGAATATTGGCAGGGGCAAATTAAATGGCAAAAAACACTGGCATATTACTGGGAAAATTGGCAGGGGCATATTAAATGGCAAATAACATTGGCATATTATTGGGAAAATTGGCAGGGACATATTAAATGGCAAATAACACTGGCATATTACTGGGAAAATTGGTAGGGGCATATTAAATGGCAAATAACACTGGAATATTATTGGGCAAATTGGCTGGGGCATATTAAATGGCATATAACACTGGCATATTATTGGGCAAATTGGCCGAGAGAACCATGCATGGGAAGGGAGAAGAGAGAGACATAAATGGAATGGTAGAGGAGAGACAGACAGACATGGGTTCGCAGAGGAGAGACAGACAAATATGGGATGGCAGAGGAGAGACAGACAAACATGGGATGGCAGAGGAGAGACAGACAAACATGGGATGGCAGAGGAGAGACAGACAAACATGGGATGGCAGTGGAGAGACAGACAGATATGGGAAGGGTTAGTTGTGTTCCTGACATATATTTCAGCATCTTGTGTTGTTGTTTTTTTTCATCTGGCCTTCAGATATGAAAGGCAGAGTGATTTTACTACTGTTTAGAATTGTCATTCAAATCGTTTGCAATAAAGTTTGCATAAAATAGTTCATTTGTACTTAATTTTAACTGTCAGGCAAAATGGTCGGCCCTCACGCATGTTCACTTCATCAAGTCTGGCCCTCTTTGAAAAAAGTTTGGACACCACTGCTCTACATGTTCAAATTCCAAGTTTGAAAATCAAAAAGCGCACCTCTCAAATGTAGCCTTTCAACACCCAACAAAGCTGACAAAGCTATGCATGGGTGGTATCCCTGTGCTCGGGAGATGTTGCTGAACATATATTGTGGTATTGTTTGTCAGTGACACATACCGAAATATGTGAATTTGTGTCTAAAGTGCAATGTATGTGGGAAAAAATACACAATAAAATGACTACCACAAACTTTGACAAAGGCTGGTGGTAGAATTGGTGCATGGAAAGTGTTAAAATAACACCATTTAAAATAGCCTAGGGTGTCTACTTTTACAAAATATATACTTTTTGGGGTAAAATACACTGTCCTACTTTAAAAAAAAGTCCCAAATGAAAGATGGGCTCAGGCTGACTACACGTCAATATTCCAAGTTGAAAATGCGCACCTTCACAATGTGGCCCTTTTAGCCCCCAAACAACCCAACAAACCTATGCATGGGTGGTATCCCTGTACTCAGGAGATGTTGTTGAACACATATTGGGTTATTGTTTGGCAGTGACACATACCAAAATCTGTGAATTTATGTCTAAAATACAATATTTGTGAAAAAAAAACACAAAAAAATTACTACCACAAACTTTGACAAAGGCTGGTGGTAGAATTAGTGCATGGAAAGTGTAAAAATACCACCATTTGAGATAGCCTAGGGTGTCTACTTTTAAAAAATATATGGGTTGATGGGGTAAAATACACTGGCTGGTTTCAAATATGTCCCAAATGGGACATGGGTGCAGGCTGTCTGCATGTCAAAATTTCAAATTGGAAAACCAAAAACTTCACCTCCCAAATTTGGCCTTTTACCCCCCAAACAATCCAACAAACCTATGCATGGGGGTATCCCTGTACTCAAGAGATTTTGCTGAACACTTATTGGGGTGTTATTTGGCAGTGACACATACCAAAATCTGTAAATTTATGTCTGAAGTACAAGGTTTGTGAAAAAAAAACACAAAACATGGGTGGTATCCCTGTACTCAGGAGAAATAGTAGAATCTATTTAGCATGTTTTTTCGTTCGCTATTGTCGATGAGGAGAAGTTGTTTCAAATAAAAACAAAGACATTTGTGTATTTTTTTTTTTTTTTACCATATTTTATTAATTTTTTTTAAATAATATAATAAGATATGATCAAAAATATGGCATCCATAGAAAGCCCTTTTTGTCCCTATAAAAACAATATATAATATGTGCGGGTACAGCAAATGACGAAGAAGAAAATTACTGCTAAACACAAACAGCACAGAAATGTTAAAATAGCCATTGTCCAGAAAGGACAAAAATGTTTCAAAGGCTCTGTCCTTAAGGGGTTAAATTCTCTAAAAATCAAGGTATAAACAAAGATGACTAATGTAGGATATTTTGTATTAAAGTCACCAGTATGAAGGCATTATGTACCCTATATGGATCACCCAGATGTTTTTGTGGCAGGGGTACAGGAGGAAATAATTGTATAATTAAATTTTTCATACTATAGTGGTTCTCCCTGCTGCTTTCATTCATCTCTACAGCCAGTATCTTTATCATAACATCTTCCTTCCCCGTGAACAGAACACCTTCTGGCAGACTGCAGTGGGCTCACAGCTTATCAGAAATTGAAATCCTAGCATCATTACACACAGTTTTATGGTGATTATAGCAGCTGAGCAGAATGTGGCAATATGATTTGGTTCTAAATATATATGAAATATAGTCATTACGGTGGGCTAAATGGGAAAAAAAAAAATAGTACAAATCTATTATGTAGTATTACTCCCGCCCCCAAATTAATATTATCTTGGGTCGTTGTGAAATGAATCCTAAATAGATGGAGCCCTGCATTCAGACTACAGTTTCACTCTGTCAGGATAATTTGGTGTCTCAGCATATCATGGATTCAGTTCTGCCTGGCTCAGGTCTTTTTCAGCACAATTACTACTGCAAAGACCACAGCATGGAAACAAGATTCTCAGAGAACGAGAGAACACATTAAGATTTCCTACTGGGTCCTCTAAAATAATGACAAAAGTATTCTTCCATCTGAAAACTATCACAGTGCATAAGAAAAGTCTTCATGGTATGTGCTTAATATAAGGTATATATCTATTGGGGGGAGGGATGAGCTAAGCTCACAAAATGAAAAGACATCAATTGAGAAGTGTAGTTAGCCAGGCAATAGATAATGAAAAAGGATTTGCTTTTCTTATTCTCTTCCCCCCATTTTATCATAATAAATTAAAGCACATAATTATTGGCAAATAACCACGCTGCACAGATTTTATATTCTACACATTTACAGTAAGAAAAAAAAAAAAAAGTTTAGGTTTATGGTACATCACAAAACAATTCAAATTAGATTTGTTTGGCTTTAGTCATTATTATATTTGAAACACAAAATATGCATCTGCTGGGCACTTTGTGTAGTTCTTGGCCTACATCCAGTGACAATGTGTGCTGCAGCGCACAGTTCTGGTCTGCCCACAGCCAGGGAAAACGTAAGCTGTCTCAATGGTAACACTTGCGTATTCTAAATCAGCAAAGCATGATACACCACTCTTTTGCTGATGTCATTTTATTTTTGTCAGAACATACATATATATATATATATATATATATATATATATATATATATATATATATATATAAAAATAAATTCTCTCTCAGGGGATTTAGATTTGGCAGTTAAAGCAACAAAGTCATGGATGCATGGCCACACATTTTTCACAGAAAAGAAAGACATGACAATCAAGCAGATAAAAATGCTCTCGATATATTCTCTTTTGGCAGTAGGGTTCAGCACTGGACACTAGCAAGAATTTATCTGTGCCAACTACAAAAGAGGCATGTTCGTTGCTGGGGATGTCTATATACGAATCAAAGCTAGGGTTGCCACCTTTTCTTGTCCCCAAAAATATATATATACTAGTCATGCCATTGACTCCATAGACTGAACATTAGTCTCATGCCTTTTTTTTTTTTTTCTGGCCTACTGGTAAAATATCAGCTGTGTACAACCTAATAAGAACAGGTCTTCCGTAGGCAAGCCTAAAAACACAACATAAAGCATAACCCCACCAAACAGATTACAGCTTACGTAAAGAATACTGGTCAATAGAAGATGAAAATCTACCTAATCATTCACTGAAAGCTTATTACCATGTTGTTAAGGTGTTGTGACATATCTTGTTAATTATCTGAGCATAACATAGAATGATTGCACTTTTAAGCTAATGAGGAAAACATAGGAATAGTTCCTACTCAGTTATTCTAAAGGGTAGGGCTCTATTTTGACAATATAAACCATAACAACAGCTCTGTTATAGCCTGAAATATTCTACCATGATATTAACAAACATGCAATGCAATGTACACAGCTTCACCTTCTACAAACACACACCCATACCTACTTTACAAGACTTAAATGGTTCCCACATTTGAAAAGAAACTAACATAATTCAAGAACAGATTTTACAATTGCAAACATTAGTTACCAAGTGATTATTAGATCAAGCACAGCGTGGCCGAATATGACCATTAATTCTGGGTGTAGTATACAGCATGTACGCACTAAATATTTTCAGGATAATAATAAAAAGCGGAACCCAATGTTAGCATGCAGAAACACTTTTTTTTCTGGGTTCAGAGAAGCAAAATACGGCATTCTGAGCTATAATTTTTTTTTTTTTGTATTAGGCTAAACCGAGCATACTTCTGGAAAGAAAAGTAGTTGCACACACAAACCAGCTACACTGAGAGGTTTGGAAGGAAAACCATGTGCACTCGTGAACAAACAGTAGGAGTAGTGCATAACTGAACCTAGTGCATTTCTAGAGGCATGAGTTCCCAACCATTTGAGATCATGCCCTCCCTCCAACTGTCTTCAAAGTATCGTGCTCTAGACATGTGCATTCGTTTTCGGACGAATGCATTTTCGGACGAAAATAGCATTTTCGTCCATTCGTCCGAAAAACGAATAACGAAAATTTTAACTAACAAAATCCGAATGAACGAATGGTTAATAAACGAAAATCATTCGTTCATTCGTCCATTCGTGCTATTGGCATTCTAAACCGAAATAGAGTCGGTTTACAATACCAATAGCATTGTACTACATTCCATAAACCGACATGAATGACTTTCGGTTTATGGAATGCATGTAATGCTATTAGCTTCCTATAAACCGAAATTGAGTTCCCATTCATACGAATAGGTCAATTGACCTATTCGTATGAATGGGGACTCTTTCGGTTTATAGAAAGCCAATAGCAGCATGTATTCTATAAGCCGAAAGTCTTTAAAACAAACGACGTTCGGTTTATAGAATACATGTAATGCTATTGCTGTTCTATAAGCCGAAAGACATTCGGCTTATAGAACAGCAATAGCATTACATGCATTCTATAAACCGAACGTCGTTCGTTTTAAAGACTTTCGGCTTATAGAATACTATTGGCATTCTATAAACCTAACTAGAGTCCCTCCTCATTCATAAGAATTTCTTATGAATGGGGACTCGACTCTAGTTCGGTTTATAGAAAGCCAATAGTATTCTATAAGCCGAAAGTCTTTAAAACGAACGACGTTCGGTTTATAGAATACATGTAATGCTATTGCTAAACTATAAACCGAACGACTTTCGGTTTATAGAATAGCCATAGGATTACATGTAGTGCATAAGCCGAAAGTCTATAAACCGAAAGTCGTTCGGTTTATAGGCTGTCGGCATTTTACTACACGGAGACAAAGTCTCCATTCATAATTTTATGAATGGAGACTTTGTCTCCGTGTAGTAAAATGCCGAAAGTCTATAAACCGAACGATCGGTTTATAGACTTTCGGCTTATGTAATACATGTAATCCTATGGCTATTCTATAAACCGAAAGTTCGGTTTATAGAATAGCAATAGGAATACATGTATTCCATAAGCCGACAGCCTATAAACCGAACGTTCGGTTTATAGGCTGTGGGCATTTTACTACACGGAGACAAAGTCTCCATTCATAATTTTATGAATGGAGACTCTGTCTCTGTATAGTTAAATGCCGGCTTTTAACTATACGGAGACAAAGTCTCCATTTATAATTTTATGAATGGAGACTCTGTCTCCGTATAGTTAAATGCCCACAGCCTATAAACCGAACGTTCGGTTTATAGGCTGTGGGCATTTAACTATACGGAGACAGAGTCTCCATTCATAAAATTATAAATGGAGACTTTGTCTCCGTATAGTTAAAAGCCGGTGTTCTGACAAATTTCTGGAGCAAATTCTCCTGCGCAATCGCAGGAGAATTTGCTCACTGCGCATGCGCATAAAGTTACAGCTGATAACTCAGCTGTAACTTTGTGACCACCGTGCATGAGACAGCTGCGCAACCCACCTCCCGCCCCCTCACACCCGCCGCACACCCCTTCTTACCAGATCATCGACCACAGCGATACACAGCGCATGCGCACGCCTATCCAGCCGTTTGGGAATGCGCGCGTCCGTTGTTGTGTTCTTAAGGTGGTAAGTAACACGGGGCGTCGGGACATAAGGGGGCAAGCATCCTGGTGAGGGCTGCCTCATCTTGATGGGATTTGTGATCCTCCTGCTGTATTATTGATGCAGCAGGAGGATCACAAATCCCATCAAGATGAGGCAGCCCTCACCAGGATGCTTGCCCCCTTATGTCCCGACGCCCCATGTTACTTACCACCTTAAGAACACAACAACGGACGCGCACATTCCCAAACGGCTGGATAGGCGTGCGCATGCGCTGTGTATCGCTGTGGTCGATGATCTGGTAAGAAGGGGTGTGCAGGGGGTGTGAGGGGGCGGGAGGTGGGTTGCGCAGCTGGCGCATGCGCGGTGGTCACAAAGTTACAGCTGAGTTATCAGCTGTAACTTTATGCGCATGCGCAGTGAGCAAATTCTCCTGCGATTGCGCAGGAGAATTTGCTCCAGAAATTTGTCAGAACACCGGCATTTAACTATACGGAGACAGAGTCTCCATTCATAAAATTATAAATGGAGACTTTGTCTCCGTATAGTTAAAAGCCGGCATTTAACTATACGGAGACAGAGTCTCCATTCATAAAATTATGAATGGAGACTTTGTCTCCGTGTAGTAAAATGCCCACAGCCTATAAACCGAACGTTCGGTTTATAGGCTGTCGGCTTATGGAATACATGTATTCCTATTGCTATTCTATAAACCGAACGTTCGGTTTATAGAATAGCCATAGGATTACATGTATTATATAAGCCGAAAGTCTATAAACGGATCGTTCGGTTTATAGGCTTTCGGCATTTTACTACACGGAGACAAAGTCTCCATTCATAATTTTATGAATGGAGACTCTGTCTCTGTATAGTTAAATGCCGACAGCCTATAAACCGAACGACTTTCGGTTTATAGACTTTCGGCTTATATAATACATGTAATCCTATGGCTATTCTATAAACCGAAAGTCGTTCGGTTTATAGAATAGCAATAGGAATACATGTATTCCATAAGCCGACAGCCTATAAACCGAACGTTCGGTTTATAGGCTGTCGGCATTTTACTACACGGAGACAAAATTTTATGAATGGAGACTCTGTCTCCGTGTAGTAAAATGCCGACAGCCTATAAACCGAACGTTCGGTTTATAGGCTGTCGGCTTATGGAATACATGTATTCCTATTGCTATTCTATAAACCGAACGACTTTCGGTTTATAGAATAGCAATAGGAATACATGTATTCCATAAGCCGACAGCCTATAAACCGAACGTTCGGTTTATAGGCTGTCGGCATTTTACTACACGGAGACAAAGTCTCCATTCATAATTTTATGAATGGAGACTCTGTCTCTGTATAGTTAAATGCCGACAGCCTATAAACCGAACGACTTTCGGTTTATAGACTTTCGGCTTATGTAATACATGTAAACCTATGGCTATTCTATAAACCGAAAGTCGTTCGGTTTATAGAATAGCAATAGGATTACATGTATTCCATAAGCCGAAAGTCTATAAACCGAAAGTCGTTCGGTTTATAGACTTTCGGCTTATAGAATACAAGTAATACTATTGCCTTTCTATGAACCGAACGAGAGCCCCATTCATAAGAATTTCTTATGAATGGGGCTCTCGTTCGGTTTATAGAAAGCCAATAGTATTACATTGTATTCTATAAAACGAACGAAAAAAATTAACGAAACGAAAATAATGAACGAATTTCGTCTGAAACGAATGCACTAATGAACGAAATTCGTTTTAGACGAAATAAATAACATTTTCGTCCGAATGGACGAAAACGAAACGAAAATTTTAGTTTTGCACATGTCTATCGTGCTCCACCTTGGTGCTTTGAGCCCTTCTGGGTATTAGTCATCAATGGCATTAGACAGATACACTCCATAAAACTGCATTAGACATTTTTGTTCTTTTCTTTCCCCATCTCCTATGTTTGCTTGCGAGTTTGTTACTGGAATAAAAATTAACCAATCACCCTGTCTGGAATACTCCATGGGCATAATTACACATCCCCCTAGGTAGTACAATGCTGGTTTATAAAAAAAATACTCTCCACCATTTCAGATTTATTCTATTGCCCCAAATAATTTTCAGGGACAAATTTGATGTCTACTAATGGCAAATGGTTTAAAAAACGTTCTAAAGAGAACACTTGTTATTCTACCGGCAAGCTGTACATTGTCCTAGGACACTACACAGCTGTGCATTAGAAACCATTAAAACAGATGAAATTTAAAAATTAATTTGAACTGCCTTAAAGGGACTGTCTAGTGCCCAAAATGCATCTTACAAATATTAATGTGCTTTCAAAGTACTTTAAAGTGCATGTCTTACATTTTGCATTGCTTAAAATATAAAATACTTACAGCTAGAAGAAATTGTGAAATTACAGCAGTTTGAAAGAAAAAAGTTCTTCCCACACTAGATGAGTAAAAGTAATTTCCTTTTTTTTTCTGCAGAAATCAATGAGAATAATGTCATTCAAATAAATGTAATATCCTGTCTCTAGTGATGTCATCAGACAATGTGTTGCACTGTTAAGGGACCCTACTGTGTACAAGAGCAAGGTCACTCATAGGCCCCTCAATAGACTCAATTTGAGGAGGACAGGAAATGACTATATGAAACAAAACTTTATATCCTCAGTGTCTATAGAATCAGTGCTGCCGCACCTGCAGTAAACATGCAGTGTAATCACTGGGGAGGGCTTGAGCCAAATATTAAAAATGTGATTTATACAGAATGCCTGCATCAAATCACACAGGGATAAAAGCCTGTGCATTAAACAAGCAGCGATCTTCACCTTGCAACTAAGTGAGTTTGGGGACTAGACTGTCCATTTAAGCAAATATTAGTGTGAGGTATGGCCACTTTTAACCCATGGAACGCCCCCCTAGCTTTCACAAGTTTTAAAGGACCTCCAAACCTACGGTATGCGACACACTTCAATTACATTTTAACCCCTTCTCGATTGTAATTTACAGTGCCTAGTCACCTTGTAGGACGGCATAGAAAGTCCTAACAGTTCATTGCGGCCTCCGGCGATGAGCTGTGCTGTGGATCCTCTTTGTCAGATGAGGCCACTTTGAATGGCCTCAGTCAGATATGTAAAATGAAGGTGATGCTCAAAGTATGCATCAGCTGCATTTTACTGACACATAATGGGCCAGAAATTCCAGGTTTGGCCATGTCTCTGTGATGTCACCTGACATTGCAAAGTGGCTCATGCTATTTCGCCAGTTCTCTGCCTAGGTGTACCTGGAGCAAAAAAAATACACCCTTTTGCTGCTTTGGTCCTTAAATAAAGTACCGTATTTGCTCGAATATAAGACAACCCTGATTATAAGACGATCCCCCAAACTTTGTATATTCCTTTAGGAAAAAAAAAAACAAAAAGCCTGAATATAAGACTACCCTTATATTGCATTTCTTGGGGGGGTTTTCCCTTTTATGTGCCAATGCTGCCTCTACCCCCCAGACTTGCCCAATACTCCCCCTCCCTCATTGTCTGTCTCTCTTTTCCCCTCCTCCCCCCCCCCCAACGTTGTGCCTGTCGCTCCCCCTCCCTCCCCCCATTGTCTATGTGTCCCCATTTTTTAAAACCCTCTATATAATATGGTCTTTTTTTGAGTAAACTTGAGTAAATTAAACAGAATTAAAAAAAAAAATGAAAATTTTTTATATTTAAACTGCAATATGCAATTTGTATGGTGTACTAATCAATATTAAACCCCAGAGGGCTTCCATCTCACATATGAGCAGCATTTAAAAAAGCCTTTTTAATGCCTCTAGTAAATATTGTCAGGAGGGTTTTACCGTACTAGAACCGAATGCTCAAAAAAAAATCCCCCACACAATAGGCCCACTGTATTCAGCACAATATATAAAACAGCATGATAATACTTGTCAAATGCCTCCCAAAAACCAATGTCTGCTAGTTTTCAGCAATGAGACATTTGTGAGGAAACTGTGAAAATAAACAAACATATCAGACAGCCATTATATTATCAACTTCCAGATTCAGCTCAGATTGGCAATGGTTGTAAAATGTCAAACAAAACATCTGTTTGCACGCATTAACCCAAGATATGTATCTATTTTATTTGTTTATATTTAGTGTTGGGTAAAATGTTTCTGTAATAAAAAATATACCAAAAAAAAAAAAAAGCGTCTCTCACAGAGAAGATTGCAACATGGTCATCCTTACAGACATACAAAGAAAAATGGGAAACATACAGCTGACTGATTTGCAGCTGTGTTCCAACTGGCAACAGCTTGTTTTGATTAGAAAACAGCAAGGATTTGATCCATGTTTAATGACTAGAAAATGCACAGATGAGAATAAACTAATGGATGTCATTCCAAATAGTAAGAGAGAAGGCATTCACTGAGCAGTTTATTAAATGGCATGAAATGGATCCAATATCCACCTGTTTTACACAGAATTATGTGCAAGAATATCTTAGAAAATAGGGAACGTTAGATAATGTTGTCGTTCTTTAGCACTGGGCTGTATACATAAATCAAGTGGCACATATAATCGTGATCATATTGAGCATGACATTTTAATCTCAGATCCCACCCAAATAGCAACACATGCAAACTGCATTGGTGTATGGTCTTTTGGCCAGGGGTAGCCACCAACATTGGTTATGTAAAACATTTACTTGACAGACACTTTAATGATGTTCTACACATCTTCCCAGATCTTGCCATGAACCCTGTTGTTGTTGTTGTACTATTCCCGTTTTGGTCCATGGCTTTATTAATACACTACTAACTTAAAACCAGAACTTGAATGACCTGCCAGGTGCTGAGCTTTGGGTCTTTGGAAATTATCCACATCCAATGCCCACAAATCCTGGTTTGCTAAGGACATCCTCTATCTCCAAGAGGTCTCAACTCCCTGCAGGGGAGATCTGGGTGTTCAAATGTGCAATCGAAGGTATGGATATGTTTCCAATGAAACGGTTAAAAGATTCTGACAGTTCATGTCTCAACATGAAAACTGGTTCACTATCATACCCATATTGTAACACAATACTATAGTTATTTCCCATGCATGAAACCAAGCTTGTTTACCATCCCATTTTGGCACCAAGCCCAGTAGCACAGGCACTGAAAAAACCCAAAAAAGAGCCAATGGACACTATTAAAATGTAGAACAATACAAAGGGAGTGATTTACCCTCATCAGCTCAGGTATTTGAATGTGCATAGTAAAATAGAATGTGCGATAATAAATAGAAATATCCGTTTTGGGTTTTTTTTTTTTTTTTTTTTTACTGGGCATATGAATTAGAAATATTTAGAGATGGATCCTCAAAACTGGCACTTGGACAGTGTGCTACCAAATTAAAAATAAAGCCATAATAAAATCATACATGACTACATTTCGAAATAACATTTCTGCAGTGTTTGTCTTAAGCAGTAAATTTTCCTCTCTTTACTGTACACACACACACACATAACCATACCTCCCAACAGTCCCGCTTTGCACAGGACAGGATGCTGGGAAGGGCCTAACCTGACTGTTAGTCTCTCCCTGTTGCACAACTGCTGCAGTGCAGAGAGAGAGACTAGCATTGTCAAGGCCAGACACATGCGATCGCTGACTAGGGGGGGTCCTCTGCTGACATGGCGGATATTGAATCAGTCATCGATGGTCAGAACTGTTGCTGTGATCACATCTGCATCGTTGATTCTAGCCCTGCACTAGGGCAGTACAGCATGATGCGCGAGGGGGCAGAGCAGGAAGTCTGTGCAGCTGGTGCGCGCACACTGCTCCCTCGCGCACCACAGGATACAAAAAGTTTAAAAAAGGGAAAAATATATAAAATATGATATATATATAAGTTTTATCTTTTATCTATATTTTTATGTGTGTGCTGCTGCTCCACCTTATGACTAGAGATTACCATATCCAATGTCCATAATGGACTAGTGAAAGAGATCATTAAACTCTGAAAAGCAAGCTGCTTCCTTTAATCCTTTTATTATAGCTGTGTAAAAACATCCATTTGTTATTGAAGCTGAAATTTAAAAAAAAGCATATCCCATCAGATAGTATCTACTGTTATATTGTTGTATGTTAGAATGCACTATGTGTTTGGTCTGTAGTTTGCAGATCTAGCCTAGTTGTTTCCTTCCTTATATGTACACAGGTCTGATGGTAACGGTTATTTTCCCAGATTTTTTTCAATAAATCCCACATGGATTTATTACATTTCAATAAACACAAAAAAAAACAGGGAATATTGATTTTAAATAACATATGATCAATTTTAATCAAATGGCATTCAAGAAATCTCCCAAAAAAATCCCTTATAAAAACTATTAGAGTGCCAGACGGGTGTTCAGTAACACCTGCTCATCCCTCTGGCGTGCAGAGGTTAAAAGTGCTACTTTGAAAAACAACTAAGGAAGAATGAATGATTTTGTATTAGCAGTTGAATGTGGTTTAAGTTGAGGAAATGTCTCAGAGTAATTGATTCTATACAGCTCCGGTCAGAGTTTGGGACATTTCCATACAAACGTTTATGATATTACGCGAATTAAAAAAAAGAAAAAATGAGCTGCTTGACGGACTCAGCAGATATCACAGGGCTAACATGTGAAAAACAGTTCTATGATCATAAATAAAATGATGATCTATGCTGGAATGCTGCAGAAGGATGAAAAAAGGATTTGCCCAGAGGAATTTGTAATAAATCAAAAGAAATTACAGAGTTTAACAACATATTAAGAACTCAGCAGTACAAACCATCAGGCCTGACGGGTATTTCAGCTGTGTTTTCTATTCATAGCTGATTTGAAGAGTACAAGTTAATAGTTCCTTTTGGAAATAAAGAGGCAGCCATCCAGCCTGGCAAATATGCGCAATATTAATAACAGGGGGAAAAAATAAAACAAAATGGAAGCGGCTCAGAATCTTAAATGTGTGACATCCAAAGTGTGATGGGTACGTGTGGCGGCAGAACGTCTGGGTAGAAAATAGTAGGTACATAAAAAGGTAGAAAGAATGCTTTTTCATGTCAAAGTCTGTAGCCAAAGGCAAATGTCAGGTCATCATCCCTTGCCCGTCCTTTGTTTGAGTGAAAATAAAAAAAATTGAGATTCAGCAGATTTTTTATTCTTTGGCGATGCTGCCGCACTCATTAGCAGGCTCTTACTCGGTGGCGATTGCCACTACGGCCCCTTCCTCTTCATCGGCTGCCACAGAAACCTACTCGCTGTTCATGTGGGAAGTTCCCTGTATTTTCCGCTGGGTGGGTTATAGATTTGTCAGGCACCTCTTTTCGGGCCTGGTATAGGCTTCTTTTGAGGTGAACTGGACACTGGCTCTTCACGAGCTCTCTTTTGTCCAGTAGTCTCTTTTCTTTGCACCAGTTTGCAGGATATTACAATTGAACGTTTGTAGGATGATGACATGTGAAACAAATCCTTAATTAAGTCATTGATGATGATTGTTATTTTTAAAACAGCCACTTTTATTTTGTTCTCTTCCGTCTGAAGAACACTCTCTGGACTTTTCTTGTAGTGCCAGACAGAGCTGTCGAATGTAAGCTTGCAGCACACAAGCAAAGTAGTAAAGCCTGATTTTAAAATCTTTCAGCTGCTCTGTTGCCACTTTCACAATGAGAAAGTCTTGCAGTTGGCGCCTGAGCTGGTGGAAACTGAACAATGCACACTCTACGTAGCTGAACTGTAGTTTGTGCTCTACAGTGGTGGCTTTTTTACCAGTTTTAACCTCTTCAGGAGGAAGGGGCATGTACTCTAATAACTTGGCAAATAGTTTGTTCAAGTTGGATTCCAGCTTGTCCATATCCCCACAGAAGTAACTAATTTCTGCCATCAGCTTCAGAACCTCAAGTTGGACATCAATTCCTTCCACTGGACTGGCCAAGGTGCCCCAGCTGGTAAATAGGTCCCAAATTTGGTAGGGTGGACATTTTTCGAGAATAGAGGCACAGCGTAGCACATACACTGCAGTAGACAGTCTACCGAATCAGGGTCTGCAGGGTTTAGTGTCTGATGAAACCCATCCTGCTCAGGGTCCAAGTACAAAAGCTGCTGTCTGCCGCTGACACTTCAAGTCTTCAATGTGGTGAGGATCTTCATGCACAATACAAAAACTCTTCTCTACTGACGTCATACAGGGCCTTTTTGGACTCCGAGAAAACTAGGTATTTGACTTCCTTGGTCATGACTTCCCCTGGCAGAGTTTTTAGTTGGAATTGGATGGGGCTCTCACAGGCAATATCTTCTCCTTGAAGACTGTGGCTGGACATCCCACCCAATGTGCCTTTAGCATTCATTTTAAAAACACTCAGCAAAACATTATTAACCAAGTTGAATTCAGCCAAGTTATTTGACTGCAGCAGCTGTGCCAGGATTTCAGCCACAAGTGGCATGTATTGTCAAAGGTACATGCTTTATCCTCACACTTGGGGCAACTCATTTTTCAATTGTGTATCTATATTAGAAGCACAAGTTAAAAAAACAGTTTAGGTGTCCTTTAACACATATAATTCTCTTAATTTAGAGGTTTGTGTGCAATTTTGCTAACACATTGTATAGATCACTTTTCATATTTTTTTATTCTCTACATACACAGTATAAGTAATGTTTGGGTTGACAGCCCTTACTACACAGTGGTTGAAAAACTGTCTATTTAGTAAATGAAGCAAATATAGTTTATCCAAGCCAATAACTCTTCAAAAATACAGCAAAATAAATCACACAGCTTACTGTATATCACCATATATGTGTAAATACCACATTCACGTGTGGGAATTGTCTTTATAGTATATGTGTAAAGGAATTTGGGGTGCAGGAAACTGCAGGCAATCACATCATTGTATACTCTATTCCACTATTTATAGGGAATATCCACTGCTCATTGAAAATTGAGTTGAATAGTTTTGTAAAATGAATAAATCACACAAAGCCAGGATCAGATTAGGCTACAGAACAAATGGCATGTATGAAAACCAGGGCTTGACTCCTAGGGAGTCATGGCTCATAAAATCCCTGCTACTGGCTCCTAATATTTCTCTCTTTTTTTTTTTCTTTTCATCCCCTTCCTTTTTTCCTATTCCCTACCCCTCCCCCTCACCCTTTAACTATGCAAAAATTGAAACAAAAAACCCCCTAAATAAATAAATGATTAAAAGAAAACATATAGTACTGGTTGCCGCCGCTCCATGAATCACAAGTTTTTTACATTTTTCAAAATCCAAATCAAGTTTTAAATGCTCGTTCCCTCTCCCCTCCCTGATATGTAGAGTTCATTTCAAAACTCAACACTCCGTATCAGCATCTAGACAGTGAGAGCATTGTCTTCTTTATTCTTGGATAAATGATAAAGTTCTTTTAAGTTTAGGGAGCCCGGGCTTAGTGACCTTGAGATACCCAAGGAAAAAATATCCTCCCTTCCTTCAAAACTTTCTCCCAGGAAGCCCAGCAAGCAATGTTTAAATGTTTATTAGGTTTCATCTAGTGTATTAAAAATGCAAGTTCTTTTAATATGTTCACTATTTTGATAAATTCTCCAATGAGGGACAAGAGTTGCTTTTATATATTAGGCTATTAAATCTTTAACTACACTAATTAATCTTAATTAATCTAATCAACAAGGAGTTCTTGTGAGCGAGCGTGGGGATATCTGTATAAAATATTCATGTCAATCCAGGTGATAAACAGAATTTCTTATCATTCATGAACCTTATGATCTGTTCTATTTTATCACAGAGCTTTCTGATTTCAGGACAGCTCCAGAATATATGCATTAAGTTGCCTTTATCTTTATCTCAAACAATGATCGCTTTTGGATGACAAAGTTATGTATATCCCCACCTTGATATCACCTTATAGGCCTCTTCTTGATATTTGACAGTGTCCAAGATAGTTCTAATTAAACAGAAGCATGTCCCCCAATGCACTGAACTTTGTGAAAGTTTCAAATCATTTTCCCAAAACCTAGTGAAAAATGGAAATTCAGACTGATATACATTAATCAGCATTTTATACATTTTTGAAAGAGGGTCTGTTACTGGGTCCTGCTGGATGCACATAACTTCAAAAGAATAATAGCTTAATTGTTTTTTTCCAACTTGAGTTAATATCGGAAATATAATGCCTAAGTTGTATATAAAAGAAGCTCAGTTAGCCACAGTTTGAACTCAGAGGGCATATCAATATATTCTGGGAAGGTAGAAAATTGCCTGTCGTCAGAATTATTATATCTCCTAATTTGATATATAATACTTCTTCAATGATTAATTGAAAACAAATGATTTATGAGTGGTGCCTGGGATAAATTCTTTATTATCAGTGATGGGAAGGATTAAACATGGGTCCCCCCTGCTGATCCCATGCAAAAAACGAGGGTCTCGCTCTGCTCTAGCAGCGAGAGACCCTCGCATTCGGCTGTCAGACCGGGTTGTTAGCACGCGACAACCAGGAACTGCTGTGTCCTGCATGTGAGACACAGCATATATTAAACCAGCGTGTATCTATTAAGATACATGCTGGGTTTACTTTCAAAGTAAATTGCGGGACATGTTTTGTTTAACCCTTGCTTCTTTGAAGGAAGCAAGGGTTAAACAAGTTGGAATGTCCCTTTAACGGTGCTGTTCTACCTAAAGTCCACAGTGTGATTTAAGGTGTATTTTCAGTTTTTCTTTTAAAAGCTCTTTGTCCCATAAAAAAAGGAGCAGATTATTTTCTTTACAGACCATCGCTGCTTCTCGGGCAATACAGCTCGGTGAGCGAGGGGGCGGAACAGGAAGTCTGTGAAGCCGTTGGACACACTGCTCCCTCGCGCACCACAGGATAAACGTTTTTTTTTTCAAAATTACCTCAGCGCCGACGGCACCATGTGAGGCTAACAATACCCGGACCTAATTTTCTTGTCACCATGGCGATCTGGCTCCCTGGAGGTTTGTCGAGCCTTGGCTTAGCCAACAATTGTTAGTGCTCCTGCGTGTGCCAAATCAGCCCTGTGAAATTGAAGGGATTCAGTCAATCTAAACATTGCTCAAATGTGAATTTAGAGAATAAACCAGATATATACACTGTTATAATGTAACACAATATTTTTGAAAAAAAGTTGACTTCAGAAAGATATTAGAAATTCTTTTTAGCGCTCCAGACCCTTTAATTTGCACTTGTTCATTTTAAGGGTGTGGTAATTGGGTTACCCCTCTAGTCTGTGATTTGAGTGGCTTACTTTCTATACTTGTATTTTTGTATCAATTTAGTAGCGCCTACACTATTAACATTTGTACTTTTTTAAAATAAGATCAAAAAAGTCTTAAACATGTCTGCAGGTTCACCTTCTAAGGACATCAACTGTGACCATATACAAATTAACTACTTTTCAATGGGAAATGTGCAAATAGCATATCAAGCCACAAGGTGATGTCATAAGGAGGAGACACCCGTTTCTAACACAATGTATAGATCATTTTTCAGAATTTTGTATTCTCTACATTTACAGAAACGCAATGCCCCTTCCTTCTGGAAGAGACCTGTTTTATGACACAAAAGGGAGTATTCTTCTAGGGCTTATATAAGGCCAAAGACAGATTTGACATAGGTCCTCCTGCAGTCTGGGGACTTACTTAGCATCCTATAGCATTTATACTAGTATTGTCCAACTGTTTAATAGTTGCAGATAGAGCAGATTAGCTCTCACTCAGCTGAAAGCCAGAGCTGAATGTAAATGCATATTCAAAGATAAACATCAAACATAAGAAGATTAAAACAACCAATTACAAATGTGAGCTCAATTTATTTTAGATGCTCCCAATAGTCAATATCACACCCTTCAGATCTATTCACCAGTGTATACTAATAGATAGTGAACACCAGTGTATTAAACACATTATCATATGATGAGTCACCAGCTCATATGAGGGAGACCAAATTACAGCCCAGTCCAGGCATGCTGGCAATTTCTTACTAATCTTCTCCTTGACATGCAGCTGTCCCTTTACACCATCCGATGAACAAAACATGGCTACAATGCTTGTCATAACTTGGTGCTCTGAATATAAAGTAGTAAAACAGAGTAATAGAGTATTGTAAATTAACATTAAAGATATTTGTGTTTGATGGAGATCTACATTGACCTGCTTAAATCCTTAGACTGCTTATTGATCCCAATAATATTAACACCATGCAGTCCTGCGCTGTTTCAAGCAAAATGGAACAGAACCTTCTTAGAACCTGCTCTAGAATGCCTCTGTATAGATCCATCACTATTATCATATGAAATGGAGTCTAGAGGCTATTCGAGTCGGTTCACCTACATTTTACTTTGTTTGATTATATTTAATGATTGTCTATCCTAGAAATTAGTAGCAAGTAGCAAAATCAAAATATAAGACTTGGAAAACCAGCAAAGATTAAGAACTTTTCCATTCTTCTGTTTTGGTCTATATTTTGCAACTTGGTTGTCAATTTACCATTTAGTGACTAAACCACAAGGAGTTGTAAGAAACCATAGAAAGTGGGCACTAAATGAAAGACATATATAACCGTAGATAAATGATACCTTAATAGGATGAAATCTTAAAATAACAACCCAAAGATACCTATTAAGGTATCATTATGCAAAATTAGGTAAAACAAATAAATTATATATATATATATATATATATATATATATATATATATATATACACACACACACACACACACACACATATATACATACATACATAAATATATATATTTTTTAAAATAATCACTAGATGCCTACTTTCAGGTGCACCATAAATACAGAGGAGCAGAGGCACACAAACTTATAAAAATGTATTGCACATGTCAAAAATGCAATAAAACATTTTCAATCCTAATAAAACAGAATAAAATCATTGCATGAATGTCCATGGTAAACCACAAGTCCCAATAATAGTAAATAATAAGCTCCTAAAGAGAGTAAATATAACCTCCTATACTGCTGGACAATCTCTGGTCAAACCTTGTGCCAGAAGTAAATGGATACTGTAAACAGCATAATGCAAAAATGAGAACTGCAATATCAATAATAATGTTGCCAGTCATCTCAGAACCTTGGTAGAACACACACACCTTTCAAAGAAGGTAGAGACAGCCCAGTATGCCAAGAGCATTACCAGAGCAAACAGATGCACGGAGCGCCCCCTTAGATAGCAATTCATACTGGAGTGGGTCCAAAATGGAATCAAATTGCACAAGAAGGAGTGTTTAAAGCATCTCATCCGGTAGCAGAACCTTCTCAAAGGCATATCCTACCTTCTGGATCACAGCTGTATTTATATGGTTGTTTCAGTCACAAGTGTAATTAACCCCCTGGTGACACAGACTGTTTTAACACTTCTGCTGTGTTTGTGTTTCCCTCTCTCTCTCATTGAATGTACCAACAGATATATTATATATTGGTTTTATGGACATAAGAAGGGCTTTCATTAGATACCGTTATTTTCATTCTATTTTATAATTTGCTACAAAAGAAATAAAATATGACAAAAAAAAATTCCAGCTTCAATTTGTTTTTACATATCTACAAAATGCTAATGAAACAAACCTGCTAAATAATATTCAATACCTGTCCTGTGAGTGTAGAAATACCTAATGTTTACATGTTTTTCTGGGTTTTTTGTATGTAAAAGTTATAGGGCAATAACTGCAAGTAGTGTATTGCCTTCTTATAGTGCGTTTTTTGTAATACATGGCACAATACAGTAGTATAACTATTGTACATTTTGTTCTGCCTTAAATATCTATGGAATAGGGAAAAGGGAAAAGGGAAAACCTAGATACAGGATGAGCTTGAAGTACATAGATAATATTCGGACAAGTTTCATGTGGGGTTGTGTCAACAGCTTAACAATATCCTTTGTCAACTATATACAGTGAAGTGACTTAAGTACGTCATCAAGATAGATGGGTATCTGGTTTGGGTGGTGGGTGAAAGGGGAGAACAACTGGAAAACAACTTATAACTACAAGAAAGATAGTGGCTTCCTAGATCCAGAAAGTAGCAGTTTGTCCATTCCTTAATTATTTGTAAATGGGTAGCTTTTTTTGGGTAGTGTTAAAAAGTGTTTTACCTTATGTGAGCGGGACGGTTGGACCAGACATATCTGAGAAAAGGGGAGTGATGTTTAGAGAGAAAAAAAAATGTACGTAGTAATATAGTGTTATTTTAACCAAAACACTAACTCTCAACCTATCCATAATCCTAGCCTGAAGCCTAACTAAGGATGTATATTTTTTTGTTTTTGCATTAAGCAATACAAAATGATAGATAGCAAATATCCCACATTAAATACCCCCAAATTATCTCCAGACCCACAATTGATCTCTTTAGTTTAGAGCCAACGATTAGGGATCTGGCAAGTGCTTCTACGGATTTCTCTACAAGTGAGAAAATGTGATTTTTGTTAAGAATGAAATCACAATGGACTTTTAGACTTGACTCTTTATCACCATGGAGTCTTAATCATAGTTTAGACTGCAAACCCCTCTGAAGCTCATTTATAGTTATAGATGCTTTCAGGCTATGTTTTGACTATGCTTCTCTATATCACAAGGAGTTGTAGTCTATTCAATACTCACAACAAAGGTAGCTCTGTACAGGAAGGGAGTTAACGGCAATTAGATGTACACTGTGGCTGCTGCTACGGTCGTACTTCCTCAATGAAGAGCCTGAATGCAGGTCTAGTAATGCCTGAGTATCTGATCTGTACGTATTATTATCTGCCCTTCTGGCATAATCATGCTGTAGGCCTGCCTTTTCTCTTTTATGCCTATCGACGAAAACAGAGGTCCTAATTTACAGACTGGCAACATTTGTATCTACCTGAATTGCTCTGAGGTACGTCAGTGCCAGTTAAATAGATCACACACACATTCCTTTTATCCCCAAACCATTTTACAGTTTAGGTTAAAAAATTCCTCCTAGTCAACCTAAATTCCATAAATTATATTACAAACGAATACCTAAGGGGAATATGAAGAAGATTCTCAGTTAGGCCCAAACTAACCAACAGACTGTCTAGTGTTTCCCTTATAACAGCACAGGCACCTTAGCCTATCCAGCACTCTGCCAGGGCACTACCATGGACTGGGATGCATCTTGTTTTAAACTGAACCAGGCCATCATAAAAGAAATTTACAAACCGGACAGTTAAGCCAATTATAGTTCACATGCAAGCTTGCTTACTTGTTTTACCAAGTTTATCTTCATAATGGTTTATGGTTATAATGGTTGCTGATGGGTCTTCCAATATTGAGTGTCCTCCAGCATCTCTTGGAAGCAAGACATGCACACTGCAGCATGTAGCTCATATGCCTGTGATGTCACTGCTGTACATGCCTCTAAAATTTTCACTGGGTAAAGAACTTGTCATGCTCAATACTGAGCATACTGTTGTACTCTCAGGAGCTTCAAATATGAGCAAGAGGGTGGAGCATGTCTTTTTTGGAAGCAGTCTCCTGCTTATGACATCACCTGTGGCACAGGTGATGTCAAAAGCAGTTCATTTCCATATCGTGCCACAGGTGATGTCATGAGCAGGAGACTCCACAGACGCATTTAAAAACAATTTTTCTCATAACCTGGGCATTTGCTTGCAATTTTGCTAACACAATGTATAGATCATTTTTAATATTTTTTTATTCTTTACACGCATAGTAAAAACAATGTTCATGTGATACAGTCCCGTTAAGCATACTTTGGAGTAGACCGAGGAGGATACACTGCAACATTGTTCTCTGTAACATGTCAAGTAGTTCCATGCGTGGCCAGATACAAGAAACAACCAGGTGATTTATGTATTCTATCAAAGCGCAACATTCTTCCTCTATTGAGAAGTGTGCGGCTTGAAAATTTACTTCATAGATACATTACTACACAGCACGCCGCTTGAGGACTTTTATTTACCGGAGCGGAGGTACACCAGGTCAATACTCAAATGATAAGGCATATTTATGTTCTTACATCAGGCATTTTTGGAGCAGAATATAAAGACGATTTCTGTTGGTATGCCATCTAGGTAATGGCTATCTATGGCCATTCTGGATCTTCAGATTAAGTCAGATTGACTGTTATTTGTTTGCATTCATATCATATATATCAACTTGTAGATATATGTAGGGGTTTCGCGTTCTATAAATAATAAATATATATAGATATTAAGTATGTGACTATATCTACATGCGTGGTCTATTTTTGGTACTTATCCAATCAGTACGTGTGCACATATGGTTACCCTCTGTATTATTACACTGGCGGGCATATAGTACCATGTCTTACATAGGATACGGTAGAAAATTTGAAGAGGTAATCATCAATGCTACGGACAGCGTATAGGGATGTAAGTGTAGACGTCTCGAGATGCCTCAATACAGTGTCGGAGCTTCTAAGGTAAAAGTGTTCGACAAGTGTTCGTGCTCAGCTTCTTCCTTTGGATTTTTTCCATGTCATATATCTGATTTTATGCATTAGGGCAGGTTTAATATAGTGGTTTTATTATTTGATTTGGGAAGGATGTCTACTTGGCATTTGTGAGTTTATATTGAGATAGATATACATTTATATATAGATATTCTGTCTTTTGTCCGTAGCCCCCTTTATGGTTGAATATAGCCTGTTCGGTAGCAGATCCACCTGTTTATCTCTCTATATTTTTTTCTAGGTTATTTGAGCGATGTGTATACGGTTTCTCTATAATTTTCCCGACCCTGACTCTTCTCTGTGACATGCGAACTTGCCTCTCTAACAGACATTGGCACTGGCAGAAGAAAGAGGGAGCAAGTAGGTGCTGCACAGATCAATGAAATGAAAGCCTGGGAAATATGGTAGATTATGACCTGTTTCACGAATACCACCAACAATTTTTTTTTTTTAAAAGGTTAGATCATGCTTCTTTAAGTGAAAATTATTTGATTTATCTACAGCACAAAGGTTATATTTTAAAAGTATGCCAAAGCAATACTGCGACAGCATTCATCAGATATTTGATTTAACACAATCCGAATATTTTTACTTTGTCACTTCAAGCAACAGCAGTTACTATAAAATCATTATCAGATTTATCCACATGATTCCCTTCATTCAGATTCAATGGACTGTCACTTTCCTGTGGCCAGCTGGAACACATCTATGGAATAATACATCTGCCCCACCCCACTAGAACATAAAACCACAAAGATAATAAACCAAAGTTATGGCAGAGACCTCTGCTTGGGCACACCAAGAAAACTGGAGAGCTTCTGCATGATCATATTTCTGTATTTATATTTACACATCAGTTACCATGTGAAACATAGCCATGTTATGTACCAATTATTTAAACACACATACATTTGAAAGTTGTATTCATACAGCTCAGTTAAATTAACAATGTCTCTTTAAAACACCTAGTCATCTGGACAGTGAACAGGATATACAGTTACAGATTTTACACCAGTGTTGTATCTTACAGAAAAATACATTAGACCATTACTTATAAATGTATAGAATAAACTTGGTTAGTGTTGAACAGAATGGCAAGGTGTCACTGTGTGCACCTGTTACTAAAAAGGGCAATGTATAAAAATTGCATAAACTGTGTTGGCACAGTCCAGACAGTCCACATTAAAAGTCAGACAATTAAAATGTCTTTAACACTGTACACCAGGGAAGCATGTCACACACAAAATTCTTCATTTTTAAAATATTTTTACACAAGATTTATGTTATCATACTATTATTGCAATTTTGAGGCCAATGACAGCAACCCAGTGGTTATATTTTTTAAAACTGGACCAATTAGGGGACAAAGTGCTAAAAGTAGAGCAATCACCATAGCAACCAATATAAAGCAGATTTCTGTAAATCTAGCAATTTGCCTGAAAATTGACAGTTTTTGCCTGGATGATAATAGCCCTGGGTAGTTGTGTGATTAATAAGGAGTAGTCCATTTCTATGGCCTCAGAAAAATGTATTCAAAAGGAGATGTTAGGGAAATGGAAATGACACATCAGCCTGGATACACAGCAGAAATAATCAGTGTGCCCTACACAAAACAAATCTCAAAGCATTTTCGTAAAAGCTGCCATCAGCTGAATGAGTCATGTAATGAGGCTGCAAATAGGAAATACAAGAAGCAATAGGAATCCGGGGAGCAAGGATTGAATAGCCTGTACGAACTCTAAACTGCATGGAGGACGGAAATAACAATAATAAGCAGTGGGTGACATAATGAGGACAGGGTCACAGAACAAGAAATACCCATTTTACTTGTAAATACAGACCAATACGAAAAGGTTATGGGAGTGACCCGGAGCTGGGATCGGTTTCCTTTTCTCCAGCTGTGGTGGGGCTACTAATATCATGACCTTTGATGAGAGTCATGGTATTTGTAGTCCACCAACACCAGAAGTGATGCACGCAGGAAGGATAGGGAAGAAAATGTAACAAGATTAACATCTGCAATCTAATTACAGTGCCACATGTATCCAAAGCAAATCTGGCGCAAAGTTGTGGAAAAAGCGCAATCACCATGACAACCAGTAATATCATTTTCCATTGTTTTTAGAATTTTACGTTTGAATTTATTTTTTATATAAATCCCCCATGTCTACCAAAAAAGTGCTTAAAGTTTGTTTGAGCAGCAGGGAGCTGTCATGAGCTCCTTTACAAAGTATGTAAGTCTCACCTGGATTCCTGCAGAGAGAGGGAGTCGCCTCCACAGCCCTGTAAGTACATTCATCTTTCAGCCACACTTGCAGGCTTTTTACCGGCTTCCTTGTAATCCCTTACTGTTCATTGCAAAGCACCGGACACTGGTATAGTCGCCTCCTCCCTTTAGCATACACTTCTCTCAAGCTGCTTGTTAGTGTGAGAGAGAAACACTTCACTTCCTCCCAGTCATTTCAGACCGATCCGCCTCCCTACACTACAATAAGTTGCAGCAGCTGAATCTACCAGCAGAGGGCGCAGCGGCAGAGGACATATCCTCTTTCTGCGCGTCAAACAGGGGAGTGCTGTCAACTTTTGCCTGGGAGCCAAAACCAATTTATTGGCCTATTGTGCAACTTCACCAGCCCACCTTTTATGATCAGAGACAGACAGAAATGGACAGGCAATACAGATATCCTGACAGATAAGGTACAAAGATCATAGACAGACAAGACAATTGCATAGAAATCTTGAAGGTGCCTTAACTGGGGCATTTAAAAGTGAAAAAAGGAGCAACCCCAGCCCATTGAGTAATGTTAGAAAGCAGCTGGGGGGTAGGGTTGCCACCTTTTCCACAGAAAAAATACCTGCCTTGCTATTGCCTCCATAGACTTAACTAAGGCAGCAAGCCATTTTCTTACCAGTCTGCGGGTTAAATACCAGCTGGGTGGCAACCCTAGGGGTAAGTGGCAATTTCCCTCCTTGTATTAAACCTGTCTTCTCTGTCACAATTCAATAATATTTTAGGAATAAACAGATGTTCCATTTATTAGACACATGAAGCAACAGAGATAAGCAAAGAGGACACCTGTGTCTGTGGCAAGGTTTGTGAAGGTCCATTGAACACCAGTAAACATCTACCATCAGCAATTAGTTCCTGCACTAATTTATAGCATGTGATCACATTTTAGAGAATACATTAACATTATGTAACCAGGTGAGAGATTTGAAGGGGGCAGGAGGGTAATTCCCCTGGGGCTGTTCTCTAATACCTCTCAATGGGCTGGACCATTTTCATTTTGCACTTTTAAATGGCCCCATCTGTAACACTTTGGATCTTTCTGTCCAATTGTCTTTTTTGCCTAATAATCTCTCCCCCACCCCCAACAGTTGCCAACCTTAAAACACATTTTGGAATATGACTATTGATTGGATCAAGCCCTTTTAATGCTGAAGGGTTTGCATTAGAGTAATGGAGCTTTGTTCTGGTTACCAGATCAGCCATATACCTTTAAGTAAAAGTAGTTACAGTGTGCTTAACCTTTCCATGCTGTCCTGAAGAATGCATTATTTACATGTGTTCAGAGAGAAATCAATTAAACTGTGCAGTGCCTATGGGATCACCTCCGTAAACTAATTAGTTCCCTCTGGACACAAATTAATTCTACATTATATTTTTTTCTGAAAATGTAAAGGTGCGTCCAAACACCTGAGAGTTCTTCTATGTTTTGGGGAAGGGGTGAGCTAAACTTTTTTTTTTTCCTGTCTTATTGCACATTCCTACTATGGTTCCATATTGAAAGGGACACAATAACCTAAACATTGTTCTTATTGTGTATGTAAAGGATACAAAATGATTGAAAATTAGCTTCATTGTGATATAAATAAATATACCTGTTTTGTTTGCATTATGAGTAATACATTTACCATGTGGTTTTCAACCTGACAAGTATCTTCTTGTGTGACTGCTACTTGTGGTTTAACCCCTTCGTGACGTTAGGACGTACTATGCCGTCCTGACTAAGTGCCTTAAAGTCGTTAGGACGGCATAGTACGTCCTGTACTAAACAGCTCATCGCGGCTCCCCGCAATGAGCTGTTTTGGGATCCCGCTGCAGGCACTTACTTTGAGTGGCCTCAGTCTGACAGGGAAAATGTAGCCGGTGCTCAAAGCGAGCACCGGCTACATTTCTCTAAATCGCGATGTGCCCGAACTTCCGGGTTCGGGCACGCCTCTGTGACGTCACAGGTGACGTCCGGAGGTCTCGCAATTTTTTGGCAGGGACCCACAGGGTCTATTAAGACCCTGATCGGGTCTCTGCCAGAGTGTTCCTGGCTACCGATCACCTTGTGATCGGGGGCCAGTAACAAATCGTGGCGTTTTGGTGCTTGCGTCGTTTGGGACGCAAGCACCATGCGTCACGAAGGGGTTAAGAGAAGTGCTGAACAAAACAAGGCATATTTATATCACAGTCTTTAGTTGTACTCCTCTACGTTCATTACACTCATACTTTGGAGACTCCACAAATACATTTAAAACACATTTTCTCCTAATTTAGACTGAATGTTTCATGTAAAATAATTCTTATTTAATGTCTGAAAATGACAAGTGCTGATAAAAAAAAAAAAAGGCAGAAAAAAACTACAAACGTGCACATTTTTATTTGCAAATTTGCTCGTCGGCTGGAGTTTCAGCGAGTAGCCATCCTCTGCAGAGGACAGATGCTTAGAGAAAGGGCTGTGTAGGTTTTTTTGGGGCAGCACACTTCTTTTTTTATTATTTTTTTTAGACTATCTTGATTAATTTTTCCTTTCCCCAGGGCTGAAGATGAGGAGAGACGGTGGCACTTATCATAGGTGGACATTTAAATAAGGTATTATATTATTTTTTTGTGTGTTCGGAGGGGATGGTCAGTGTTTTAATTCCAATCCACAAGTGGCAATGCTTGTCAAATTGGACCGTCTCTCGCTATTCTCAAATTTTTAGTGCATAGACCCCAGGATGTTCAGAGATACTGCCTTAATAAAGAGTTATAGAGTAAACTGGAACAAGCTCACCAATACTAGCCTCAGCAGGTATACACAGATTTAGTCTGATCTGGACCCAGAGAAGATCTGCTTGTATTATTGATATACTGTACATGAAAAGATACAGTGACCACCAGAAGTGCTCCTGACTCGCACGCTCATGATCCTTTAGTAAGTCGACTCATTGTATTGTTTCACAATACTGAGTTGTATTTATGGAATTGGTAATGGTATCAGTATCTGTTTGGACAGTTTATGTTGTTTATTTCACTTGTAAGCACTTACAAAATTTTATATTTTTGAAATAAATGCACTATTTTTTGCCTAACTTTTGTTTGACTAAATGAGGTCTTAGTCAGAGGTAAGAGAGAATCAATCCTAACAGTCTACATTATGTACAGTGTGAGATATTAAATAGCATACAGTACATGCATTATCAACTCAACCTATAACAATTCATACCATAATCTGCAAGTTAATTTACATTGAATCTCAAATTACATCCAGTCTTATACTTTTTTTTTTTTTTTTTTACCACTCAGAAGTAATGCATTAACCCTTATCACCAATGTGCTTTATCATGGTAGTGCTGACTTGGATTTATTCTTTAATCCGGTAAAGCTATTTTATATGTAGCAGTACACATTAGAAAATGTTGCAGTGTGTTGTTTTTTTGAGGGACACGTAGGACTTTATACATTAATTAGACAATTCTAGGGAACTGACAAGAGGATTGCAAACTTAAGACCAGAGGAGCTGAGTTGGAAAAATTCTCCAGTTGAGCTATGCTTCAAACTCTGCTATTTTGGCTTTAATATTTCAATTAACTTGTGTTCTGGAAGAGGAAATTAATCCATTTAGTTACTATGGGACTTGATCCCCCTAAACACGTTCTGCAGGGTGTCAAACAAAAATTGCCTGGCCTGGGCTGGTAACTCTAGCTACATACCTCATGAAAAATGCCTGGAGATGTGTGCTCTATACAAGAAGTATATGCGTGTGCACATTGTAAGTATTTAGATATTTTAACTGTCGCATAATTGAAACACTTTAAATAATGTTGCTTTCTTTATCTACATCCAGGGTCAGTGAAATGCTGGAGAGCTAAGCAAGAGGATTAATAGGAGCTACTAACCTGATACTTGTGAGTAAATTAACAGGACAGTCTAGGCAGCAAATTCACTTTGGTGCATACTGAAGTCAACTGCTTGTGTAGTACACAGGCTTTTTTTTAATGTTGATTATTTGTTGCTTACACTTTCCCCAGTGGTCTTTATTTCACCCCAAGTGCAGCCACACAAGGTCTGGAATGGAGAACGGCACTCAGCGTGTGTTAGGGTTTCCCTCCCCCAGTATTTTAGCACTAGCCTCTCTCTAGCTCCACCTGAAAATGGCTTCTGCAGGGGGGTAAGGAGATGAGGCAGCTGCAAAACCAAGCAAATGTTTACTTTATCTAACTGGATTTCTTATTTTAACCAATGCAAAATATACATTTTAAATGAAAACGTTTTGGAGGATGAATTCAGTGCACGTGACCCTTCCTTTTCAGTGGTTGTCTAGTATGTCTTAATTCACACCCTTTTGTTATTATAAAAACCTTCATTAAAAACATTACCCATTACGGCTTGCTGCTGTATGTACCTAATCCCAGTGATAAAATCACAGGCCTGTGCAATCACATTGCATTGTGATCAGACCAAAGAACTTACAGATCGTGCTCTTGAAGAGGGTGGGGCACTGCCAGTGCAGTACTCTGCTTGAAGACATCACTACAGAAATCGAAAATTCCATTCAAATGAATTGTAATAAGTTGTATTGGTTCTTGCTGCTGGACAAAAAAAAAGCTCACAACCAGGGAGAGTGGGTAATCCTCATTAGTTTCAATCTAACAAAGTTTAAATTTCATTTAACTGTATTTCTTACTTTTCCCAATGCAAATGATGCATTTTAAAGTACTTTGCAAGTACCTTAATATGCATTAAGATTTGCAGGATGCTTATGTTTTTTTGTGTTGTGTTTTTCCCTTTTTTTTTTTTTTGGGTCTCTCCCCGTTCTGTGCTTTTTTGGTCGTCTGCGCTGTACCGGACTCCCCCCTGCGTCCCCTCCCAGCGTGCCCCTGATGTGCTGCTCTGCTGTTTATCTCCGTTACCATAATTATGGTAATTCATTTTGTGTCCATAAATAGATGAACTCGGATGTCTGCTTTGTCCAGGAGACACACTGGAAACTTGATTCCGTAAAACTCTGGAAATATTGTAAATTCCCTGTTGTTTTCGACTGGTCCTTGACTGATAGGAAAAAAAGAGGAGTAGCGATAATTATCTCCGCGGGACTTAAATTTGAACTATTACATTCTGAATCAGATCCGAATGGGAGATCCTGCATTGTGATATGTAGAATTAACGACACTCTTTTCACGCTAGTTAATCTGTATGCTCCATCTGATGGAATAATCGGCTTTTTAAACAACATTATTGAAAGAGTAGACAAGATACAGCAGGGAATTATTTTGGGCGGAGACTTAAACACAATAGCGGATGTTTCCCTTGATAAGTCCCTCCCCAAAGGGGCCAGGCTGGATACTAGGGCAAAAAAAAATGCTGAATCATTCTCTCGATTTATGTCAAGTAATGATCTCTATGATACATGGCGCGTTTATAACCCTGGGTGCCGGGATTACACCTTTTTTTCAAACGCCCATCAATCTTACTCTAGGATAGATTTCTTTCTTATGAGATCTAATCACATTGATAGCTGTGTTAAGACCCAGATAGGTAATATCTCTTGGTCCGATCACGCCCCATTATTTTTAAGCATTAAGAATAATGCAGATTATAAGGTAAGATCAAAATGGCGCCTGAACGAAACAATTTTGGCCTCAGAGGAAAATAGACAGGAACTTCAAAAGCAGGTTTTGGACTTCTTGGATAGCAATGATAACGGTGAGGTGGTGGATCAGACACTCTGGTGTACACTTAAATGTTACATCAGAGGAATTCTTATCAAGATGGGCTCTATCATGAACAAAGCCAGAGGGAAGTCACTCTCGCAATTATACATTGACCTATCCAAGCTTGAAAATCTTAACAAGGAAAGACACTCCGCCGCTGCTATCGTAGAAGCCCAGAAAACAATCAGACTGAAACTGGATGAGCAATATAAGAAAACAATAGCCAAACTGAAGATCTCATGGTACTCCACTAGAGGTATACCTGGGAAATCTCTTACCAATAGGATTCAATTTAGGAAACATCAGAATCGTATAGCTAAAATCTGTCTTAATGGCAACACCCACTTATCTCCAACTCAGATAAGCGAAGCCTTTAGACAATATTACAACACCTTATATAATCTTCCATCGGTTGAAAGGTCTCCATCTCAGGTTAAAGAATTTCTTCTTGGCCTGGGGCTTCCTAGGATTTCAGATGAGAAGCTGATGGAGCTTAACCAACCCATATCAGAGAACGAAATTAAGCACTCCATTCAATCACTTAAAAAGGGAAAGTCCCCCAGATGGACTATCATCCAAATTCTATTTAACACTTCAGCCTATGATTTCACCGATACTATTGAGGGTTTTTAGGGAAGCATCTCTTAAGGGTTCCTTCTCCCCAGAATTACTCAAGGCATCTATTTCCCCAATCCTTAAGATCGGAAAGGACCCTTCTCTCGTCACTAACTAACGGCCAATATCCCTGATTAACTTGGATATCAAGCTCTTCTCTGGGATCTTGGCGGATAGATTAGGAAAAATAATTCCAGACCTGATACACCCAGACCAGACTGGATTTATTCATAAACGTTCGGGTGAAGATAGTATTAGAAGGATTTTGAACTTGCTACACCAAGTTAAAAACCATGACGCTCCGACTGGTTTCCTTGCTCTCAACGCTGAGAAAGCATTCGATAGAGTTGATTGGATGTTTTTGGAGGAAACAATGACAGCCTTTGGAATTACTGGCGTTTTTAGAACTACTGCCATGGCTCTTTACTCAGCGCCGAGAGCAAGGATCTCAGGTCCGTTCCTCGATTCAACCCTTTTTAATATAAGGAATGGTACTAGGCAAGGCTGCCCACTGGCACCTTTGCTATATGCTCTAAGTATTGAGCCATTAGCTGCCCTATTTAGGAATACTATTTCTGTTAGAGGCATCTAACTTGGACATCGAGAACATAAGGTCGCTCTATACGCAGACGATGTTTTACTCTCTTTAACATCTCCAGAAACCTCAGTCCCACAGGTTCTATCATTAATTGCTCAATACAGCACATTCTCAAATTATAAAGTGAACCTTAAGTATTGACGTTTTCCTTGTCTCCTTCGCATATACAAGAATTATCGAAAGTTGTAAATTTAAACTGGTGTAATAAGACACTTAATTATCTTGGTATACATATAACACATGAAATTAGGCAGACCCTCTATCTTAATTATGAGATCTTGATACAAACTCTTAGAGCCCTTCTATCAAGTTGGAAGGGGATAGAATTAGCATGGTTGGGACGTCTCAACATTCTTAAGGCGTATATTGTCCCAAAAGTACTTTTCCTAATGAGAGCTATCCCAATGAGAGCTCCTCTTATCTACCTGAAACAATAAACCTCTTTATTTACTTCCTACGTATGGAACTCGAAGAGACAGAGAATAGCTAACAATACCCTGAGAAGAAGCACAAAAAATAGTGGTTTAGGTCTCCCGGACCTTGTTAGGCTGCAGGATATCTGCCAATTTACACACTTTTTAGCCTGGAAACACAAATCATCCCAAAACACTATTTGGTTTCAATTAGAGACATCGCACTGCAGGGGACTAAACCCTTATTTACTCTTTTGGAATACAACTGCTATGACTAATAAATTAAAGATAACTAACCCTATAGTTCTTGATATAATCAGGGGGATGATCAGATTTAAGAAGCTATTCTCACATAAGCAAGGCCTGACCAGCCTGGCCCCTTTGGAGACATTATCAATGAAAATTAGTAATCTTAATGTAAAAAATTGGCTCTCTCATGGTCTGACAGAAATAGCAGACATACTCTTGGATAATAGATTGGCCCCTTTTGATTCTCTTCAGGAAGCTGCTAACCTTCCCCCCTCTGAATATTTTACCTATCTCCGAATAAGACGTTTTTTTGGAAACAACTCCCTGATAGAGGTTACCCCCCCAATTAATTTTTACACCGGAGTAACAGAGAGAATAACATATCCAAACTTCAGCTGCTATATGAAAACACTTTCATACAAGATAAACCAACCTCTATAAGCTACTGGGAATTGGATATGGAGAAAACGTTTCCAATTGAGACCTAGAATAATGCAAGTATAAATACTAGAGGTGCACTCCATGGTATTAATTTACAGGAGCTTTACTATAAAATCTTGTATAGATGGCACTACGTTCCATCTCGTTTGTGTAAATTTGAGACTATGTCCAGCAGCAAAGTATTGATTTATCTCCTCAAACATTTATCTTTCATTTTAATCTTGGACGAAGCAGATCCCCAAAACAAATTGTTTGTATTAATATACTGATGGTGGTTAAACTGTTACTCTCTCGTCAATGGAAGAAGCAAGATCTTCCAACATGGCCAGAAATTGAGAAGCAAACTGAATTTCAATTGACAGCAGAAAAAACATTTTACGCCTCAGTAGAACTGAGAAATAAATTTATAGAGATCTGGGACATATGGCAAAATATAAAAAAGTTTGGTCAAGTGGGATGTGGACCTCATAATCAGATTTCTACATTGCGGGGATCTCTGGGGGGAGCATTGGGGGAGGTTCGGTCGGCGGAGAGTCTACGGGTAATTTTTATTTATTTATCTATTTTTTTTCCCCGCTCTTTTCTTTTCGTCTCTCTCCCTTTTCTTTTCTTCTATTCACACTTAATGACACGTACACAATAAGTAAGGGTGAGAAGTTTTTGTCTTGTTTATATATGTATTTATTTGTATGTTATAATATTTATTGAAAATTTGTAATAAAGATTGATATATATAAAAAAAAAATAATAAAAAAAAAAAAAAAATTTGTTGGATGCATTTTGGCCATGTTGGCCTGTGTTTGAATACATTTCTTCACTTAAAGATTGGTGAGTGCTGGACCCTTTATTTGATTCTTGTTGTTGGCTTAAGTGGCGCTCCAGAACCTGGGCACCATTTCATTTACGAGTGCGGATTCGGATCTACTTAATTAGCATTTTGGGCATGACACTATCTTTTTAAACATATTTAGTACATACATATTTAAATTTAAATGAATCCATACTTTTTTAGAATTTGCTTAAACGTACATATAAAAAACAAGTTAGGTCATTTTCAAGTTAGTGTTGACCTTTAACCCCTTGACGACAAAGGACGTGCCAGGCACGTCCTGCAGTGAATGAAGCGGTTTTCGCGATCAACGATCGCGAAAACCGTTTTAACAGTGCTGGTCTATTGCCTCGACATCGAGGCAATAGCCAGCACCGAAATTTATATTTTGGGACCCCCACGGAGCGATCGTGGGGAGCCATATTGACGGAGCATGCTGCTCCGTCAATATGGCTAAGCCCTCTGCCAGTCTGAGCTTCGGAAGTGAAAGTAACTTCACTTCCGTCGCTCTGAATATGCTACTTGACTACCCCTAGTGGTAGTTAAGTAGCATTGCAATGGAAAATATTTAAAATACATATTTAATTAATTAAAAACAGGTTATTTAGCTATATTAGCCTATAGGGTTAAAATTAAATATTTTTTAGCATAAGGGATAGGGTTAAAATTAAATTAAAGTTAAAAAATATTAAGGGATATAATAAGGATTAGAGTTGGGGTTAAATTTAGTGTTAGGGTTAAATTTTGGGTTCGGGTTGGGGTCAAAAGATCAATATAGGAAAAAAAACAAAAAACACTTTTTGGTTTTTGCCCCATAACTCGCAAACAAATACCGAAAAATATGGAAACATGCATATTTTTTAACTCGGGAGAACATTTAGAAACTATTTAGACGGGGTCTTTTTTAATGATTTTATTTGTGTAAATTATATTTTAGGTCAAAGTTAGAAAAAGTGGGTTTTTTAAAAATTTATCATATTTTATGATTTTTTTTGTAGTAAATTATAAGATATGATGAACATAATGGTATCTAATGAAAGCCCTTCTTATGACGATAAAAACAACATATAATTTGTGTGGGTACTGTATGTGAGAAAGAAAAAAATTACCGCTAAACACAAACACCCTAGAAATGTCAAAACAGCCATTGTCGCCAACGGAAAGTCAAGGTGAAAATGTCTCGTCACTAAGGGGTTAATAAGGGAGCAAGTTGAACTGATAGTTTACAAAGATGCATTGATACTTAGTGTCATGCATTTAATTAAATTATATTATAGAGGTTATGGACAGAAATCGGTAGAAACAGACTTATATATTAAACACTCCTTATTTTTGCTGCATACATAACCTCTGATTTGTATCAAGCTTGCATGTGAGTTCATTTGTAATCATGTATTACTAGCAATGACCAAATTTGATTTTTTTTCCATTTAAGTACACAGAGCCATTAAAAAGCATTTGCCCCATCTGATTTTCTGTATGGCGGAATTTTTATATAAAATTGAATCTGTTCAAATCATGTTATGTGTTGTAAGAAGTATAAAGTGGACCCAAGCAGTGCCACTTCCACAGCCTTGCTGGTAAAGAGATAGTATGTGTATACACATACTTTATTTTTGGTGGCTAGATAGAACACCCTTTTTTATTTCAAATAATTTTACCATCGCACACAAGAAAAGGGTCAGTTCTGTAACTTTAAACACCATACTGTTTGAGGAAGAGCCCTGGAGTGGACTGAATAGGGTCACAGGTTTGTCTAAGTAGAATAGTATGGAAGGTAGGGAGGTTCTGAGTAGATGAGAGCAACCTAGTATGAGCAGTCACAGCCATCATTCTAGTTTTCTGTTTAGCAGGCTGTGGGTAGTTAGCAGGAATGTTTTTAATGAGGAAGAAAACAGCCTGTTTACTACCTGTGCTCACTGAACCTTTTTACCCAGTCAAGTGGTATAGAAGTGGATGAATAAGGGAAGAAATTCCTAAGGCAAGGGTGAAGACAAACTATTGCTAAAATGGCAGGTAGTTGCTCTTCAGTCAATTACAATGACATGGTGTATTTTTGTATTAACAAAGAGATTTCACCTTATGTTTCCTGAAGCACCTTCCACAAGTTGGATTGGCTTGATGGGCCCTTCTTATGTACCATGTGGTCAAGCTGCCCCTACAACAGCTCAGTAGGGTTGAGATCCAGTGACTATGCTGGCCACTCCTATACAGACAAAATATCAGCTGACTGCTTCTTCCCTAAATAGTTCTTGCATAGTTTGGAGCTATGCTGTTGTCGGTGGAAATTGGCTCCAAACAAGTGCTGTCCGCAGGGTATGAGAGGCGTTTCAAAATGGAGTGATAGCCTTCCTTCTACAAGATTCCTTTTACCCTATACAAATCTCCCACTTTACCAACGCACACGATCATGACATCGCCTCCACCATTCTTGACAGATAGCGTCTAGCATCCACCACCAGAATCTATTCATTTGTTCTGTATCTCACAAATGTTCTTTGTGATCTCAACACCTGAAAATGTAGAATCCATAATTATTTCTTCCAATACTTTCTGTCCAGTCTGTGTTGCTTTGCCTGAGTTGTCTTTGCAACTCTCTCTAGAAGGACAGCATCCCGGATTCATCAGTATTTCGTGGGTACTCAAACTACTCTAATGTACTTATCCTCTTGCTCAGTTGTGCACTGGGGCTTCCCACTTTCTATTCTGGTTAGAACCAGTTTGCGCTGTTCTGTGAAGTGGAGCAGTACACAGCGTTCTACAAGATCTTCAGCTTCTTGGCAATTTCTTGCATGGAAAAGCCTTCATTTCTTTAAACAAGAAAAGACTGGCAAGTTTCAGAATAAAGTTCCTTGTCTGTGGCCATTCTAAGCCTGTAATCGTGCCCACAAATGCGGATTGCTTCAAATATTCCATTAGTTTAAAGAAGGCCAGGTTAATTGGTTCTTTATCAGCACACCCGTTTTCAGCTATGCCAACATAATTGCAAAAGGGTTTTCGAATGATCATTTAGCATTTTAAAATGCGAAACTTGGATTAGCTACCACAATGTGCCAATGGAACACAAGAGTGATGGCTGCTGATAATGGGCCTCTATTTGACTAGGTAGATATTCCATTAAAAATCAGCCATTTACAGCTACAGTAGTCATTTACAATCTCTATACTGGGTTTCTGATCCATTTCATGTTATTTTAATGGACTCCATTTGATTTTCATAAAAAAAAAAAAAGAAAAGAAACGCATGACCCCCAAACATTTGAACAATAGTATACAAAGGGCCCAACACCACTGTGATACATTTCAAGGTGATTGAGCAGCTTTCCATTTTTTTTCAACGTATACAAACACAGTATACAATGTTTTAAAAAAAAAAAATAACAAGACCTGCCAGTGCTGTACAAGCTATAAAAATAAATAAAGCTGTAACTACACAGTAATATGGTCATGGGTTCATATATTTAAAAGTTGATTTTTACACAAGTATTGCTTGCACAAGTATAAAAAGAAACACATTATCAAGCAAAACATGTTTAATAAGTATTTGAGTCATAAATAAATCTACGTGTATAATTTAACGCAAAAGAAAAGGATATTCGTTTCTCTGAAGAACGGCACAGTTCTCCGCAAACCACAGTCACTCATAAAACACTTCTACATTCATCATTGCTTCACGCTTGAGCAAGATATTTTCTGTAGTTACATTTTTACACATACTTTACAAACGCAATTATATGTACATTATATTTGTATTTCTCTACTAATATATTCAAATTCTAAATTTCCAGGTCAAGAATGCCAAATGTCAGAAATGATTCATTTTAAAACGGAGATATAAAGGTATATAACACTGCTCTTTGGCGTCTCTTCATACCCGGAAGGAATAACAGAAGGTTAAGAAAATTCTTTATTTAATAGCTCTCAAACACAGGAACATAACTCCTGAATTCATTGTCCTACATAAAATAACCACAGCACCATGATGCCACAGAACTGAACACACAAACCTGTAGAAAACTTGAGCTGTGCGGGGCTTTGGCTTCTGTATATTTGCTTTACACACGGAAACAATTGTTAAAAATAGCACAAAAAATAGGTTTAGTGCCTATCCGCTTCTAAATTCATCTTCTTATTGGACCATGTTAGAGTACAGGAATGATTGCAGTCTTGTGTCATACTGTGGTTTATTTATTTTTTTTAAAAAAAAGGTCTGTCGATTTTTGTTACTTGCAAATTTGTTGCTGGAGGTGCAGCAAAAACTCATAGTAAGAGAAAGCGGCTTCTGTTCGGTCTTCAACCAAATGCTGGAAAAACTCTGTCTTTGCTGCACTGTCATCCCTGAAATAAAACAACATCATCATTAGTAATAGGATAATATTTGTTATAATTCATTCACAATATTACACGTCCAGTCATTGCCAGTAAAGTACAGATGCATAAATGGGCTAATAAACGTGGTAGGGCGCTTGGGTGTGGCGGCAACAGTGGGAGGTCGGTCATATGCCAATTAAATTCTACACACTTTACCAGACTTAATACAATTAACATTCTCACCCCAGATTTAATAATAAAAATATAAATACTTACTTTATGACATAAAGAATGGGGTTTAAAGGGTTGCCTTGTCTGAGCCAGGATATAAAATTTCTCATTCGTTCTGACGCCAGAGTGTCTATCTCAGGAAGATAATTCTACAGCACAAAAAGGATTAAAAAAAAAAAAACAGGCATTTTAGCTAATTGTATATTTGCAAACTCTGCAAGATGAATACAGGTAATATGTTAACAAAAACAAAATATTCTTAAGGTAATCAGACCACCCTTTTAACTATTGATGCTTCCAAAAATCCCAGCATTTCTAGTATCCCCTAGTTAGCTCTGATCATGCAAGTGAATTACCTTGCTGTAAGACAATAGCATAGTAAACTTGGTAACTATAAAGGGAAATAATGAGCCGACAAAGCAATTTTTATTATAGATGATCTACTATTGTGCTTTTTTTTTTTTTTTTTTTTTACAAATTATATACAAACTCATCAATTTGATAGCACACAAAATAATGTACTCTACACATGTAACAATACTTCAGGTTACAGAAATGTCACATTTGCTGCTTCCTGCCTCTATTTCACATGAGAATACTGGAACTGCACAAAATAAAAAGTCTGCTATAGCATGAATACATATATACTCCAAGATCATCAAGTATAGTTTTATACCAACATAAATTCATTTTTATTAGGATCGATCCTGTTATTTCTATCTCTTGACAGATCTTTCAGGATATCATTTTAGCAATCAAGGTTTTTATACAAACTCTAAAAAGGAAATAATGTAATATTTTATATTTGGTATATTTAACCTCCAATTTGCTTACTAACCATCCTTTGGGGTATCGATGCATAGTTGAGGAAACCAAGCACATCCTTCAAAAAGTTTGTGTCGCAATTTCTTCCAACCCAGAGGTAGAGAGACTACAGAGAGCAAAATATCAGTAAACAGAAGTTTCTTAAAAATAATAAAACCATTACAAAACATATCAGTTGGACATTATTCATAAACTAACACCCCATAACTACATCTGGATTGTAATCATACAATAACAGGTAAGAGTAAATGATTTAATAGTGGTTTAAAATTAAAACACCCCTTCAAGTTGATGGCATGTTCTCGAATGCTCGAGACCAATGGAGCCAATTGCCACTTCTGTCATTTATGCCAGTAATACAGTCATTTGCATAGCACACCCCGGTATCTTGAAACCTCCCGAACCACTAAAATATTGTACTGATCATTATGAATTATTTCTCGGCGATGGGTTTAACTAAAATGTTTATGCTCGTAAACTCCGGCTCAGTTTCTAAAAACAGTTCACTTCATGCAAATCATTAAAAGAATAATACTGCCAAAATAATTATTATAATTAATTCAAAAACACATACCGAGCCAGAATTCATCAAAAAAGCTCCTTCTCTGGACAGTTTTTCTGCGGATAAGGACTGAAGGCATGGTTGTGGTATAGCCCAGTCATTCACAAGGATAGCGCTCTGTAACATGAATAAGAAATATAAATAAAAAACTGTCAGCACAAATGAAGTTTTGTTTAAAGTACCTTATTAAGCCCTCACTTCTTGTATACCTCTATCAGGGGGCAGACATGTTTAGAATTTAGTTTCAGATAAATGGAGATCTGACCCATTTGGCCCAAGATGTCTGCCTTGATAGACTTATATAAGCATTGAGTGATCAGTAATGCACTTTTATTTACCCTTCCTTTCTACACACAGTGTTGTCTATACATTTTATTTAAAATTGGTAACCAGGATCAGATATATTTACGATTTGGTGCAATAGGAAATGTGCAGCAGCATGAGTGTTGCTGTGTGTCACCAATAAGAAGCAATTCCCAATACTTTTTGATCCTAATTACGTTGTCACTGCGTGCAGTATATATCCTAGAATTGTATATCCAGATTAGTCACAATTAGAACACCGAGCACCCAATCAGTATAATCAATTCATTCCACTCAACAATTGGCCTAGTTTAAGTCTCACATCACACTAACCAAAGCATTCAAACACCTCCTGCTACTCCACAAAACCTGATGTGCTTAACCCCTTAGTGACAAGACATTTTCACCTTGACTTTCCCTTGGTGACAATGGCTGTTTTGACATTTCTAGGGTGTTTGTGTTTAGCTGTAATTTTCTTCTCTCTCACATACAGTACCCACACAAATTATAAGTTGTTTTTATCGTCATAAGAAGGGCTTTCATTAGATACCATTATGTTCATCATATCTTATAATTTACTACAAAAAAAATCATAAAATATGATGAAATTCTTTTTAAAAACCACGTTTTCTAACTTTGACCTAAAATATAATTTACACAAATAAAATCATTAAAAAAGACCCCGTCTAAATAGTTTCTAAATGTTCTCCCGAGTTCAAAAATATGCATGTTTCCATATTTTTCTGCGAGTTATGGGGCAAAAACCAAAAATAGTGTTTTTTGTTTTTTTCCTATATTGATCTTTTGACCCCCAACCCGAACCCAAAATTTAACCCCAACTCTAATCCTTATTATATCCATTAATATTTTTTCACTTTAATTTAATTTTAACCCTATCCCTTATGCTAAAAAATATTTAATTTTAACCCTATAGGCTAATATAGCTAAATAACCTGTTTTTAATTAATTAAATATGTATTTTAAATATTTTCCATTGCAATGCTACTAAACTACCACTAGGGGCAGTCAAGTAGCATATTCAGAGCGACGGAAGTGAAGTTACTTTCACTTCCGAAGCTCAGACCGGCAGAGGGCTTAGCCATATTGACGGAGCAGCTTGCTCCGTCAATATGGCTCCCCACGATCGCTCTGTGGGGCGATCGTGGGGGTCCCAAAATAGAAATTTCGGTGCTGGCTATTGCCTCGATGTCGAGGCAATAGACCAGCACTGTTAAAGCGGTTTTCGCGATCGTTGATCGCGAAAACCACTTCATTCACTGAAGGACGTGCCAGGCACGTCCTTTGTCGTTAAGGGAGTTTCTCCCAGGACGTGCCTGGCACGTCCTTTGTCGTCAAGGGGTTAACACAGCTTGCTGCTGCCACTCCTCTGTGAAATAGCTATTACTGCTTCTCAAAATCAAATCCTCTTAGTAGTATGCAAGAGCAGCTGCTGCCAGTCCTCCGACTCCCATGCTATATGTGCAGTCATCCAGTGTTCACATATTGTAAGGAATGATGGCGGAACCCACAGTGTGGTAAATATAGGTCTGTGGGAGGCAGACGCATTGAAAAAAAGTGATTCTGCATAAAACTTGAAATATCTGCGTTACGTACTCAATATAGACACTGATATCTGTGCTTAACAGAAATGTACTTTTTAGAAAAAGATGCTGCTTAAATGACTATACTGAATTTTAAATAAGTCGCCCAGGATTTTGTAGCAGTGAAAAGAGCTTTGGAAGATGTAGTTTCTGTTGCTCTATATACAATCGTATTTATGATGTGGGGCTTCAGAGCTAGAAAAGAATAATGGTATTAGAAAGATTATAAAGCATGAACCTCCAGGACTATAACAATATAATGTGTATGAAAAGATAGCACACCCTGAACAATAATGCATCTTATCCACTAAACATGGGAAGAACAGGCGGAAATTCAACATTCAATGCAAATTAACCTGTAACTTCTAAACCCTAACAATGATCATTTGCAGCTCGTTCATTGTTAGAGAGACTTAACAGATTTGGCCGAGCTGAGAATACAAACAAACACAATATGCTGAGAGAGAAGAAATGGAGCAATAAATAAAGTAAGTTTATGGCTAGAAAGACATAAGTAATGATTACAATTGAAACAAATCAAACAGAGTTGTTGGAAATGCTACAGCGGCACTTTTATCACAGGGAAACTGCTGACAGTAGAGTATTGCTTCCTATTTCATGCAGATGTTTCCATACCTCATCAGTGAGCCTGTCTATCCTGTAGAGGCTTGGATGAATCATTTTCATCAGATGAACCAATGGCTGATATTTCATCTGGCACATGGCAAAGACTCGATCATCCAGACGTGTGCTGGTGCCAGTCCTGAAGGCTTTCTACCCAGAGAGAATACATAAACAGAATCCATTCATTACTCCTCAGAGACAAGAATGCAAAATATTGTTTTTTTTTTTTTTTTTTTACTAAATGTAACTAAACAACTTGTTCCCATGCTGCATGCTTTAAAATCAGTGTATTCATTCATTGCTATGTCATTAAGTTATTCAATATGCGGTTTGCATACTCTTATAGATCTAATATATTTCAAGAGATCATAGTATTGGCTTTAAAGTGATAACCATTTGTTTTTCCAATATCTAACAAACAAGCTGTATAATAATAAAGGACAAACCCTCCACACTTTTAATCAGACAGACAGACGCTCGCCACTCTGTAAGATGGAAACCCACTGAGACTAAGGTTCAGTATATTTTTATTGATGCCGAAATAGGGCACCGTTCAAATTGCAGCATTAAAAAGGCCTTCTACCTTATTAACAGAACGATTTGGTATTTACTCCCTCTTTAAACAGTGTATTTATATTCAACAACCAGTCACTGGATAGCCTTCCTGGATCCTTGGTGGACTGTGGTAGAGACCCCAAATTACACGGTAATTGGATCCAAATACACGTGATAATCATGAACCTAGCGGTTATTATATTTATAGTGCAAATACTGACTGAACATGAAAAATCGATGAGGCGCATGTTTCAGTGCTGCTTGGGTTACATCATTTAAGGAAATTATTTAGGTAAAAAAAACTGCCATTTACCACAGAATTACAAAGGGCTTGATTAAGTTAAGATATGTGTCAATCTATTTACACATTATTTTACTTCAATAAAAAAGCATGCAGCTGCAGTATTAAGAGACCATATGAAACACCAAATGTTCCATAATTAAAAACTAGCATAGCCCACAAATCCCCCCCCCCCCACAAATGTTAAATAAATAAATAAGACGACCACAATTTGATGCATGTGGATCATGGGAAAATGTAGTCCATGGCACCTTAAGTGCTGTGCTTAGCCATCACACAGTTGTTGTTGATTACATTTCTTATGATGCTCTGCCAACAATCTGACCAAAGGTAGTCTATGTTTTGTATATCTGCCCAAGGCTTTTTCTAAGGAGAGAATATCACAGGGCAAAATAACATTGGCTCCTACATTAGTAGAAGTAAAATCTGAAGATTATTCCAGTCTTAGGAAAAAGAATCTCTAAGTGTGCTGGCATCATTATCAGGTGACTATTTGCCAGTGTGCAAAATTCATGTTCAATTGATGCTAGATTCAGTATATATATATATATATATATATATATATATATATATATATATATATATATATTATTTACATAGAGAAAACCTACTTGCTTGAGAAGGGCCAAGATATAGAGAGGAAATAGCTTCAGAGATTGTGGTACAACGAGTGCAGACTGCTGTAGGTTTGAAAGAGTGGAGTTGTAGGATGACAAAGAATCCACCACTGCATTTATCAATGCATCTCGAGCATCGGAAAGACTTGAGGTGACTGATCGATCAACAGCTGAAATGACAAAACTACATCCGTTACAAATCTGAACCTGTGTATACATCAGAGCACAGATGGAAAGACAAACACAGGAATGACTAATGTTTATATTAACTAAATATGAATGAATTACACATATGCTCTGTGATTATTACATTTGAAATGTAAAAAAAATGACCAGTTTTATAGTTCTTGCAGGAAACAAGAGAAAATTATTTACAGAGAGGCGCAGACATATGTACCAAAGATTCTTATCATTTCTACATAAAGTATATTAATGTAAGACAATATTTTACCGAGATATTTGTTTTTGCACACATTGCATTGGAAAAATGGGCCCAATAAGTGTCCTTAATACCTTCAAATTTTACATTTCAGTTACATATTAACATAGAAAATGACTCAATTTTGACTCAATGACTCAATCCACAAAACAGATACTAAGAGCCTGGGGGTGATGATGAGGCAGATTATTGAGCTATTACAGTAATAGATGCCGCAACATAATATAGTATTTAATATAAGGCTATTTACACCAGTAGCCTGCATTGTTATTGTACTGATAATAATATACAGATGAATAAATAACCCTTATGTTATTATCCAGCGCTGATGCCTATCTACTGCATGTCAATGACACTGCTTAAATATTGGAACGAGGAGAAAAACTGCCCTTCAAAATTGCTAAAGAACACCTTAAAGCAGGGATGTCATATTGTGCCCCTCCAGCTGCGGATGGACTACATCTCCCCTGATACTGTGTTAGCTAAGGGTCTGGCAGGGTAGTTAATGAGCTGTAGTCCTCAAACAGCTGGAGAGTCGCAGTTTGACATCCCTGCTGTAGAGCTAAAAAGAAATATATTTTGAAATCTACAGGACTGTTCTGATGTTCAGTAGCACTGGGGAACTTGCAGCAAATATTTAAGTTGCACCAATGTAACTCTTGTGCCAGATTACTACTTTTATTGAAACTGGGAGCTTTATAATCTCCTTTAAAATACTTCTGTTTATTATCTTCTAGGAGACCATGGTTGGCACGGTGCAGTTTCCTCGATTCATTTTATCTTCTCATGGCTTTTTACCTGAATATTATTTAGTAGTCTGTTTATTTAACCTACACAGTGAAATTCATAAAAAGGCATACATTAATTACGTTTGTTGGCTAATATGAATGAAGAAATAAATAATATTTGGATTTAAAACATAATGAAGCAAAAACACACTATAATGGTAATCTAATTGATGTGCCTGTTTATTGTCATTAATAAACATCTCAATAATCTAAAATGAAATACCAGTCTGGACTTGATCAAATCCCGACAATGTTGCCAATGCTCACTGTGCTGCAATTGCTAAACCTGTCGCAGTGAATACCTGGCGACTAGATCCATACCCAGACTCTGGAAGACTGCAAGAGTAGTACCAGACTACTGTCTGATATCATTATTCTCTGTATTGTCAAAAAACTTTGAAAAATATGTTTGCATGCATTTTTGTGAGTATTATCTACAATCAAACTATCTTACCCCAGATCAATCAGGCTTTCGTCCATATCACTCAACTCCAACTAGCCTGTTAAAGGTTTGCAATGACATCCAAACTGGCAAGGAACAAGGATCCCTAACTACAGCCATTTTCCTTGATTTTGCAAAGACTTGACAGAGTTGCAAAAATATAAAAACTCAGGTACTGGTGATCATACGCTAACCTGGCTACAACCATGTATATTGGATCAATTGCAATGCGTGTCCATTTCTGACAGTGCCACCCTCCCTCTCCTATTTACATACCGTGTGCCCCATGGTTCCTTACTTGACCCCCTATTAAATCACATATTCATAAATGATCTGCCTAATGTCTACAAAACCTCAACTGTACATATGTATGCAGACAACACCATAATCTACACTAGCAATCAAAATCTACACCAGCTCTTTGGAACAGAATCAAAATTATATAAACTACAAAAGTTCCATCTATGCATCAGGACAAAATCAAATAACACACTGACAACAGTCGGTACTTCTAAGTATTTAGGTATGTGGCTAGATCCTAATCTACCTTTTGACCTCAGAATTCAAAAGATCTCATAAAAAAAACAACTTTACCCAGAACTAGGTGTCCTGTATAGAAACAATTCCTGCCGAAGCCCCACAGTAAGGAAACAAATGCTAATGCAGCAATTGCGCCGCAAACCCACCTTCATAAACTTACAAAATTGTTTAATTTTGGTGCTACAATGTAAATACATGACTGCCCCCATTGTGACATGTTAAACTGACTACCACTGGAATCTAAAGGCACCCTCCACCTTTCCAGTCTTGCGTTAAAAGCTTTTCTGGGAAGTTTGCATCCTACCTGAGTAGAATGCCCTCCCAAGACATTCCCACTTATCCTATAACCTCCGATCCAGTAACAGCAGTTTCCTTCAGAACTGTGGAAAAACCCCAGACACCATGAAATCTCCCCCAGTGTAAAATTACTTAAGAGATCTATGACAATATACCATAATACAGAATACACTTGCAGGCATGCTATTGTTCTGTGTTAGATGTGTTAATTTGTATTTGTAATATTATCCTGTTAACTATTGTAACAATGCAATGATGATTGACCCAGGACATACCGTATTTGCTCGAATATAAGACGACCCTGATTATAAGACGACCCCGCCAAACTTTGGATATTCCTTTAGGAAAAAAACTAAAAGCCTGAATATAAGACTACCCTATAGGAAAAAAGTTCAACTTGTATATATTCACATGTAAATTGCTTTTTATTATTTAATAAAAAAAAAATATGATATTAAACAAATGCATTTCTTGTTTTTATTTCCTTTTATGTGCCAATGCTGCCTCTTTCCCCCCCAGCTTTGTCTCTTCCCCCCCATGTTATCGGTCTCTCCCTCCCCCCCAAACTTTTCTCTCTCTTTCCACCTCCCTCCCTCCTTTTCTCTCTCCCCCCTCCACCCCATCACTTCCCCCCCTCCACCCCATCTCTTCCCCCCTCCCCTTGTCTCTCTCTCTCTCTCCCCCCCTTGTCTCTCTCTCTTTCTCCCCCTCCGCTTGTCTCTCTCTCCCGAATCTCCCTCCCCTTGTCTCTCTCTCTCTCCCCCTCACCTTGTTACTCTCCCTGGTGGCTAGTGGGGGTAGCCGGGGGATGTCTGCACGATAAGTGCAGACATCCTCCATGCTGCCTGACACTTCCGTCCATTATGACGGACAATCCTGGTGGCTAGCGGGGGCAGCCGGAGGATATCTGCACAATACGAAGGACCCGGCTTCATCATAGAAGTCCCAGCGGTCGTGCCGGGCGGCAGGGGAGGATGTCTGCGCGCATCGCGCACACATCCCCAAGCTGTTAGCGAGGGGGATCCAGGTCCCCTGCAGCTCTGTGGGGGGCCTGGATCCCAGTCTTATAATCTGACCTCAATTTGAGGTCAGATTATAAAACGACCTTGAATATAAGACGAGGGGTCTTTTTCAGAGCAAATATGGTACTTGAAAAATCTCAATGTATCCTTCCTCGTAAAATACTTCCTAAATAAATAAACAACAAATAGCAAGCTACTCTAAGTGACTGAGAAATAAATTGTGGCTACAGACCTCTGCTGGCCAAAATGATACATGACAACTTATTGAAGTGTAGCATATGTTTACCTTTATGGGCAAAATATGACTAACAATTTATGTATGTGTTCCAAAAGCGTGAATTATTTCATAAAGAACTATGTTTACTTACCCATGTTAGCCAAAAGACAGGTAATGGCTTGCACATCTGCTCCCGCAAAAACATCTGGCAATGAATTCACCACCGGTAAGCACAGCGTGTGTACTCGAATCCTTCTCTGACCTGTTCAGTGTTGGAGAACATATTTTTATCACGGTTTTCACAACACCTACAACTTTTTTTTAACGGATTGATATGCTTACTGGCAAATTGACACGGATCAATTAAAAATTAAATGTAATAACTATCAATGGCAAGATACATCGCTGTACACGCACATACACAGTGATTAAGGAAAAAACAAACAACATGATATATCAGTGTCCATTTTTGACCCCAACATTATTATCAAACTATATATCATGTTATATGGTCGTACTCTCTAAATTACCTTTGCTAGAAGTGTAAAGAAGTGCAACCTGGAAGCATGCCAGAGACGTGTCTGTTAGGCTTTCTTCAATAGACATTTGTACTGCAAACCCAGCATCTTCATTAATATTGGCAAGAGATAGCAAATCAGTAGAACGGACAAAAAAATTGCCATGAAACGTGTGTATGGAGAGGCCTGAAAAAAATAATTTTTGTTACATATTTTAAAAGCCATTTCGTGTCTCAATGTGATGTTACGGTGATCGCTTAAGCAGCAATGACTTGTTTTAATGCAACTCTGCAAAAAACATTAGTCTGTAAGCCTTCTTGGGTTAAAGGGACACCAATGTGTAACTATATAGAATCCTATTCAACTCCTAACCCAGTTTAAGTTATTATGAAATCGTTTTTGAAACAATACAGAATGTCATCCATTTTGTGATTGGGATTTCCATTACAAACTTGTGTTTACATCTATTTATATGTTGCAATCTGCTGTCAAATGTTATTCAAATATCATGTAAGTAAGTCCTTAATGACAAACTGAGTGATTCCTCCCCCTCTGACTTAATTTTAGCTTTAATATAATCTCTGCAAATTTATAGCCATTATATGATCTTATTCTTTTTTTAGCAACAGTGGAAAAGATAGGTAACTTGAAAAGCCATTGCTGAAAAAAGGTTTACAATAATTTAGGCTGTGTTTACAGTTAAAACTGGAGAATATAATATTTCATTTTGCACAGTCCAATCCTGTCAGCCAATCCGGGAAAGGGCCCGTCATAAAGTGTGCAATAAAGCTGGTGTGAAAGACCCATCTTTGGGGAAAATTCGCATGGTGACTGACGAGTACCCAATTATATACAAGTTTACTTCCGCAGTGTCTATAGTTGTATTTGATGGCACAGACTAGATCTGGTTTTAACATTAAAATCGTATTCGGAGTTATTAGAATGACATGCAGGACGATAAGTCATACTAGATCTCACACAAGGATTCCATACCTTTAGTACAACGGATTCTCATTACCGCCTCAAAGCCAACCTTTCTGGTGAGATAATGATCAAGGTCTTGTTTTAATTTATCTGCCTGAGCTGGATTGTGGGTGTGATGGAATGAAGGATAATAATTTATAGACCCCGCAGAGTACTTTGACATACATGCTGAAAAAAATAAAACACAAATACATATTAAGTTCCACAAGCACAGGGTAGAAAACTCCTAAACAATGTTATGTGAAAGTTACCATACCTAGCTAGGTACAAACAATCATATCAACAGCACTGTTTTATTATTAACATTTATATTCATCAACTGAGTCAAAAGGACAAAACGATTTAGTATGAACGTGTTAGAGTAATTACTCTGGTGCAGTAAAACATATAACAAAGTACATACCTAATGAGGCCAAATCAGAATACTGAGAACTTAATAGAAATAAATCCACTGCCGTTTGCTGTCCAGAGCAATCAAGAGCCAATTTCTTATAAAAGTCTGTAGCGGGGCCCAGATGCTGCACTCCCTTCAAAAAGAAATGTAACCAAGCAAATTAGTCGCAGCTTAGCCAAGTATGTGTCTATTTGTTTATTCTATGCTAAGAGGCAGAATGCAAACATTACGCATTTTTTAACGGATTCCAAAATAAACCGTTAATGTAGTTACATTACTGTATCTAATTTTTTTGTAGAATTAATGCAGGGATGATGAGAATGTTTTCCATGAGAAATGTATTATACACTAGGCATCCAACCGTCGCCGTTTCTGGACTACAAATACCATAATTCTCTGCCACTCCAGAAAGCTAGTAGGGAATTATGGGATTTGTAGTTCAGCAGCAGCTGGAGAGACAGTTGAACATACAGGTGTTATACAATTATACAAACAGCTGAACTGTTTAATCCAAGACAGTTTTTATAATCTTGTGGAAAAAAGTAAAATTATTTTTAGGCAACAATGCAAATATCTACCAGCCACAAGCTTTTTGTTTCACTATTGCTTTACATAAATCAATATACTGAACAAAATATGGAAAACAAAGAACTACCTACACCTGTTTGTTTTCTCTACTTCTACCTCATGGAAATACATGTTGTGTCCTCTCCTGTGTATATTATAGTTTTATTTCTCAGCCTGCTTGGTCTGACCTTGCAGGATTTTGTATGAAGCTAGTGATCAGCAAACCTTAGTACTTGATCTTTGATTAGGATCTTCTCTAGATTGTAAAAGTCCTGCCCCCAAGGAAGGCAGTTGAGTCTGAAACACTGAAATCCGTCCACCGGTAGGAGACATGAGTTTAAAAGCTCCCTGCAGAGCAGGACCCAAAGCACTGTGGGTTTCTCGGGTGTTGTTAAACATATTGGGTAGAGCAGTTAGCAGATCTTTGATGAGCTGTGAAGAAAAATAAATTGGCACGATTATATTATACTGCAAACTCTACAAGGCCACCTCAGCAAAAACAGTATGGGGCATATTCACTAAACATTGAATATCAAAACTCTGAAAGAAATAGGCTTGGAAAAATTATTTCACTTCTTTAAAGGGACACTAAACTTTATTACCCCACATGTGCTTCTAGCATAGAAACGTTTAATAATGCATGCCAGTTTATCCTGTGACTGGCAGCTGCCATGATTCCCTGGAAAGCAGGCAGCCCAGTCTGGTCGGCAACTGTCTCTCTGCCAGTGCAAAGAGAGACTCTTGTTTTCAAAGAAGTATTGCAAAATATAAATGAATAAATGAAGGCATAGTAATATCCGCCTTAAAGTTTTTCTGTTTTACCAGGTAGTGTACATAGAGAGGTTTAATCACATTTAAGCATGTGCTTGCCCACCATCCAGAGGATTTAATACAACCCATCTTAATGATACTCATTTTATGGATGCTGCTGGGAATAAAGAGTTCTGCACAGATTATACTGTTGGTGCTTTCGCCTCCTGCCCAGCTCACAGAATCCTGCCCATATATAGGAGTTGTATTAAGTTCTTTTTAAGTGGTAATTTAAGTATCATTATTTAGGGCAGTATTAATTAGTCCATAATGAGTTTAGCACAGTATATTTTTTTTATCCCTTATGGAAGAAAAGTCAACCAACCAGACTGTAAAGAAATCTTCATTAATCACTTCACTAATTACATTACATGTAAATGTAAAAAAATCCCCTCTTTTCTGAAACAATTATACACTAATATGATTTCTTTATTGTAAGTTAGAGGTTTGGCTAAACAACCATATCAGTTGTAACTATCACATATTAAGCATTACTACCTCCTTGCTTTCATGCAGATTTACAAGTAAGCCATCAGGTGTAGGTAAGAATATATCTGAAAGAGAAAAGAGAAAAAATAACCCCCTCAAAGGACTGATTTTTTTGCAATATGTGGCATCTCTGCCCCTATGTAAAATATAATCTGCATAGTCCAGTGAGTACGTTCAGAATGGCCGTATTCTGATGTGCATTCACTCCATTGTATTTTAAGTGCTAGTATGCGCTTGGTATTAAACTATAGTACTTTTATGTATTGGCCAAGCTATAAAATGTGTCCACATGCAAATATTGGTATATATCTCATAAATTAACACTGGAGCTCTAACTTAATGAGGATTATTTTTTAGAAACATGGTAATGATACCTGCTAACAACAGCTAGAACATGAATATTGAGTATTATGATATAGTGCATGCATGTGTCACGGTAATCCTGATAAATACAGACATTGTAGTTATTATTCCGCTCTACTATAAATGCTTAGCATGATAAATAATACATAATAATATAAATGTGTAGTATGATTGACTCTCTTCTATCTAGAATAGATATCTTCTTGTTTGTCTAGTCAGTGCTATTTGTTAAGAAATCTACCTAGGTACCCTTAGAGTACCTGTGCTTCAACTTAATGGGTCTCTATGACGTAATCCATGTGGATACAGTGAACTTGGAGAATAAAAATGATCCATACATTGTGTTCCCAAAATTGCAATTAAATGCAGAGATCAATAGAAATGTTTTTATTGGTTTGTGGTGTCTCCTGCTTATGACATCACACTGTGGCTTGACATGCAAATGACACATTTCCCACTGAAACTAGTTCATTTGCATCTAAACACAGTAATCTCACAGGACACAAATACCAATGTAATACATTTGTTTATACGAATCTGTGCATTTGATTGCAATTCTGGTAAAGCAATGTATAGCTAATGCAATATATACTTTTGTGTTTATTCTCTACATTCACAGTACAAATAATGTTTTAACATCATTGGAAATTTGTGTTTGATATGTACGACCGTAAGACAGTTTGAAACATACCTGTGTATATGACACAGAAAACGTGTGCTATTTTAAATTATTATTTGTTCTTTGCAATTGTTTTGGGAATGAACACATAATTCTGAAGTCTATTAAACAACCAATGCAAAAATGTCACTTACACCCGTTTGTAATTATGGTGTAATATCCAGAAATAAAATGGTGTTCCATAATGTCTACCTTGAGGATCTGTATTAGTGTGGAGTTCATTTTGGACAACTAGTGACCTCATTTTCATCGCTTTGATACATTTTTAGGAATATATACAGGTCTGCTCAGATACCTTGTAATGTTGTGTAATAGAAACAGTCTCACAACTTACCATCTACATCTGAAACAATCAGCATCTGGGGCTGAGACAGGCCTTCTTGTAAATTGTAAAAGTGGACTGTGCTATCAAATGTAATAAACCCAATCTTTGTTCTGGAATCTCCACGCAACCTTAATGTGCAACAAAAGCAGGGTGAAAATTACCATGGGTGTTTAACTTATGACATAAATAACCTATTGATAAACGTTTATCCATGTAAACAATGTATACATTGTATTATATACATAAGAACAGTAATGTATACCCAGCAGTGTACTGAATATTCTACTTTATAAGGGAATGTTAGGAAGGCAGGCAGAATCCAGAATTTAGAAAACAAACTGGTGAAAAAGATTAAAAGCAAAAGATTCAGAGGGAGTAAAGCCAACATTTCAAAACTAAAGATAAATTGTTTTTGTTCACTTTCTAACTCATCTTTCTGCCACATTTTAAAATACACTATCAATAAAATAGGAAGGAAACCATGCACGAGAACTCTTACTTCTGCTTGTGGGTATGGTCAGGGGAGGTGCTCTTCTACTGGTCAGTTAGATTGTCTGTCAGTCTGACAGGATACTTTTCTGAGCACTAGTAATAGATTTCTTGTTTGACTGAATCTAACAGACCAATACTGGGTGAGTTAGTTGGCCAGACAATCAAAGTGCCCTGGTGCTTAATCCTTCCCATTTTAAACTACATATAGCTTTTATGATACACATCATACAAAGAGAATACTTGTCAGTCAGAACAGGGACAATGTATTATTTTTTTCTAATTAAAAAATATTCTAAGAAGAACAAAATAAAGAGGGGGGGGGGTGAACCTGTTGTCTCTCTGGTATTCAAATGGATAAAGGTTGATACAATGCTTTATTTGAAAGGCCATCAAAGATCATAGTCTTTCCGCTATGCAAACAACATACTTGGAGGAAAGGTGAGACGGGGGGAGGTGGGGGGGGTATGATAGAGACATTCAAATACATAATACAAAGCAACACAGTAAAGGAGGAGAGTATATACAAAAGAAGAAAAAGTACAAGAGGACATAGTTTTAAATTAGAGGGGCAAAGATTTAAAAGCAATACCAGGAAGCATTACTTTATTGATAGGGTAGTGGAGTAGCCTTCTAGTGATGGGATAGATATAAGACTATCCCAGATATAAGTCAAGGGACTAATGAAAGAATTTAGAAAATTGGGTAGGCTAGATGGGCCGAGTCGTTCTCATCTGCCGACGCATTTTATGTTTCTATAGCAGCCTACGGATTGTACGATAAATATTGACTAAAATAATTTATTTAGAAAATTTCGATTAAGCGTCAATAAAAGCATTTTTTTATTTATTTATAGCCACTTACTTGTCTAGATTATCCAGGAGGGACTGGGAAAAAATTCTTAAATATCCAGACTCTACAGCATTGTAAGATACATCCAGAAGAAAGAGATACACTGCTGGTGGAGGAGGCCGTAACTTAAAAGGATGAGAAGAACAAAAATCATTTTAAAAATACCAATTATATACACAGTTGAGGCCGGAAGTTTACATACATCTAATGACAATCAAACACAACTAACTACACATTTCATCTTACAATACATTTCTTTGGCAAGTGATTTAAGACCTCTACTCACATGTTCAAATCGTAGGTAATTTTTTAAGCAATTGAATTACATTCAGCTTTAATGTATAGTAACATGAAATGTGTGGTGTTGTAAAAACTTGAGTTTAAATGTCTTTAGACTAGCTGTATGAACTTTTGGTCTCAACTGTATGGGCACATATAAAGACTCTGTACACATTTTAGGTCACAAAACACAAAATTTGAAAAAGCCACCACACAGTTTGATTTGGTAAAGATTGCGATACATCATTATCACTGGGCAAATCTAGAAATGGACAGTAATTTCATATTCAGTAAAGACTTTAGAAATCAATATACAAATGAAGCATGAGATTACATTCGAATTATCAAATTTCTCATGCATAGTTTACAAAATCCCTAAAAATCTTTCTAGTACAGTTTAATAGTTACTTGTTTTGAAATCTTACCATGTAATCAGATGAAGCAATAAATTCTACAGATGGGTTCAAAACTTCTGGTCGCTTATGAGGCTCCCCATAAGATCGCGTTACTGGATTATACATGAATTCTTCAGGTACTGGGAAAACAAAAAAAGTGTGGCATTATGCAAAGAGGCATGAGATATATTCTCAATTGTTTTTTTTGAATCATGGGGGTTATATACCTACATCCTGACATTTAGTGCATGGCAGAGATTGCCCAAAACATTTGTTCATACATGGACTGCAACAGCACAACCTGTAAATATAGGTCCTGTGCACACGGCACAGACTCCTGACATTTGCTGGTGCATAAACTGGTGCACAGAGGGATAGGCACCAGCCATACCCATGTGCCCTTCCTTTACGGATCCCCCAAAATTTATCTTAAGGTTAGGAGCCATACATAAAATTTCTGTAATTATGAGGATAGCCTGCATATGTAAATCTGGATGTGACGAGGAACAGCTTGTTTATTCAAGCTGAAAAGTCTGAAGCTGAACTACCATCATTCACTCTGTAGCAAAGGTTGCATTTCCACCTCCTCTGGTCAATAAAAGATACAAAGGGATTTATGTATGTTCTGCAGGTTCTGCATCTTACAATGCTGCTGGGGGATATCACAGGTATGTGCTGAAATGAAAAAGAAAAACTATGATGAGAAACCAGCCTTATACAGAACAACTGGTATACAAAGCTTGCTTTACAAAGGCTAACTATGTCTGTGGCAAGATCTAGTTATGTCTATGCCACATGTTATGTTCTAACAATTCAAGTTAACCAAGCTCAGCTTTATAGAATCTAGTTCTGTCACATTCCCAAATAATGTTAAATGTACGATTGTTGTCGTATTTCTGACGAATTGTTAACAAGCTTTGTTTTAGTGCTATTGCTGTTCCCATGGCATGGCGGTAGAAACTACTTGTACAGCAAAGGCATAAGGACAACTACAAATATGACTGCAGCAACAAAGGATGCATGCACATCTGCCCTGCCCCATTTGGTGTGGTCAGCATCCCATAATACTGCTAAAACCAAGAAATAGTCATTGGTTATTTCATGAAGTGACATTTTCTAAAAGAAACTAAAGGAGTTTCAACATGTAGTCAGAGCAGGCATATTATTAAACACTAACATACATTTAAGGTCATAAACAAAACATTTCATTAACCCCTTAGTGGCAAGACATTTTCACCTTGACTTTCCCTTGGTGATAATGGCTGTTTTGACATTTCTGGGGTGTTTGTGTTTAGCTGCAATTTTCTTCTCTCACACATACTGTACCCACACAAATTAGATGTTGTTTTTATCGTCATAAGAAGGGCTTTCATTAGATACCATTATGTTCATCAAATCTTATAATTTACTACAAAAAAAATCATAAAATATGAAAAATGTAAAAAAAAAAAAAAACACTTTTTCTAACTTTGACCTAAAATATAATTTACACAAATAAAATCATTAAAAAATACCCCGTCTAAATAGTTTCTAAATATTGTCCTGAGTTCAGAAATATGCATGTTTCCATATTTTTCGGTATTTTTTTGCGAGTTATAGGGCAAAAACCAAAAATAGTTTTTTTGTTTTTTTCCTATATTGACCTTTTGACCCCAACCCGAAACCAAAATTTAACCCTAACACTAAATTTAACCCCAACTCTAACCCTTATGCTATCTCTTAATATGTTTTAATTTTAATTTAATTTTAACCCTATCCCTTAAGCTAAAAAATATTTAATTTTAACCCTATAGGCTAATCTAACTATATAACCAGTTTTTAGTTAATTAAATATTTGTTTTTATTTTTTTACATTGCTATGCTGCTTAACTACCACTAGGGGCAGTCAAGTAGCATATTCAGAGTGACGGAAGTGAAGTTACTTTCACTTCCGAAGCTGAGACCTGCAGAGGGCATTGCCATATTGACAGAGCATGCTGCTCCATCAGTATGGCTCCCACGATCGCTCCGTGAGGCGATCGTGGGTGCCCCAGATCAGAAATTTCAGTGCTGGCTATTGCCTCGACATCGAGGCAATAGACCAGCACTGTTAAAGCGGATGATCGCGAAAACCGCTTGATTCACTGCAGGATGTGCCTGACACGTCCATTGTCGCGAAGGGGTTAATAAATAGGTTGTATTAACCTTTTATGGACAAATGAAATTCCACAGAGTTATCACAATCTCGTTTTTAAAGACCCCATGTCAGATCCTGTCTATTTAGCATCTGCCATCACCAAATTACCAATACATTGCATGTGTTAGAAGGTTAGAAGTGTCTAAAGAAAAGTAATACGAAAGGAAAAACTGCCATTTCCTGATTGTGTTAAGATGATGAGCTCCTTACCGGTTTGCTTTTGAAGGGATGTAGTAATAATCCTAAGGGAAGCTTAGCTTTGTTCAACAAGGCCTGGGTTTGTGGAATATTAGTAAGTGTGCATCTAAAGGTACTGCAAGTGGAAAGAAGAAAATTAATAAAATAAATATTTAGTTTAATGATGGTACAACTGTACATAGATTTACAGATACAATGAACACATTTTATAATGTCATAAATTGGCCGTGTTCTGGTTAAAGGACAATTAAACTTTTTTTGTGACCCTTGATTCCACTGCGGAAACAAGAGTTAAAAAATATGTCATCTCCCAAGTAAGCCCGACGTTTAATCTCAGCTGGGTCAGTGCTTGCACAGCCAATCAGAGCAGGGGCACGCTCCGCTTGCCTGATCTCAGGTTCTCATTCTGCTAGTGCAGAGACACACATTCATTTTTGCCTGGGATCAGCAGAGAGGACCTACTTAAGAGAGAGACAGTCACCAACCATGCTGGGCTTCCTGCTTCCCATGGTAGCTGCCTGTGAGAGGATAAACTTATGTTCTGTCACAAGTACATGCCAGTTTATCCTCACACTAGGCACAACTAATTTTTCACTTGTGCTTCTATGTTAGTCTACTAACACAGAAGCACAACTAACTTTTCCTTTAAGCAGGTAAGTAATTAAACCACTAGGAGATTTGCTTTGTGCAATCTATATGAGTGATTGTGCCCTATTGGTCTGGCAGGGCAGTCACACAGGCAAGCATTTGTTAATGAAGCTTCGTGAAAGATTACTTATCTGTCAGACTGACAGTCTCACAGACTAACTGGTGATCAACTCCACAGACTTGTCCACCAGACAGACACTGGAGGATGTAAATGTCTTAGCGCTTCCCTACAAAGGACTTTGAAAATAAAATTTGCCCGGTTCTGCTGACTTATTCATTTTTTTTTTTTTAAATTCGGCACCCCCACTTTCACATGCACAATATTTTTGGGGATTCAAATCAGATCCTTCACCCGAGAAGCCGGTATCATGTGGAGAACCTTTTCATTGACAGTCATTTTGACAATAACATCAAAATGTTTTTGTCAAGGTCCTGCAATTAGTACTTACAACTACAAATTAAATGACGTGGATAGAAAGTCCATGGGGACAGAGATATATTTGTGTGCTTGCTTGACATTAGAGCTGCTTAGTATTGTAACATCATGGAACGGTTTAGCCTTCTTTTAACTTGAATACCTACTCTGGACTGCAGTTTAATTTTCTGAGGTCTAAACTCATGTTAGGAGCAGGAGCAGGCAAGGCTGACACAGGGAGGATGTTCCGATCTTGAATCAGGTTCACAGGTCGCAGGCCTTCTGGCTGTTGAGCCTGCTGCAGACTTAATCCTCCAAGGGAAGCTGGCAGTTGGTTGTAGTGCTGTCATACAGAGTAAAAAAAAAAAAAGAGTAAAAAAAAACATGTAAACTAACATTTTGATCAAGTGGGACCTAATTCCTAATATTAATATACTAATGTATAAGATTACATTATATGACATGAATAGCAATGGTAGCTAAGAAATGCATATACAGGAACCAAAGTCTGTCTCCTATTTAAGGAGATTCACAGCTGAGCCTGGATGATCCTCATAATCCATAACTAGGAAACAAAGCCATATGCCCCAGTGACAGATAATAAAGTGTCAAGATCCTTTTTAAATGACCTACTTTGGAAAGGAAAATGTGTCTGGCTTAGGAGTCTGCGCACACTTGGGATCAGCATTGGTGACAGCATCTGTGCAGAAATTCCTTCGTAAACATGGGAATTGTATGGTGCAAATATATTTATAAATAAAAGACAAATATGTTGGAGAAAGGCCGTGATCTTTATTGAATAGGGGTAGGGGTTAGCTCTTAATAACCAAACTGTATATAACCACCAAAAAACATAGCATAACTTCTCTTAACATATACCACATTTCTTACTACTCAGTTCTGCCCCGAAAGCCTGAACTTCCACTTACTTAACCAATATCCACCCCTCTGTCTAATTGACCAGAAGGGTGACTTATTCCATCCCCCCCCCCCCTTTAAAAGAGTGGGGGCTTCTTCAGCTGGACAGCCGGCTGACTGGAATAGACTCCCGCACTTTTAATTTATATTGTAACAAACTAGAGCTCGCGCTGTGCTACAGCCAATCAGCTGTAAACTAACAGCGCGAGCCACCTAACTAAAAACGTAACCCTATCCTAACCTACCTAAGCCCAACTATTCCCATGAGAGCAGACATGCTTATAGATGTCTGCTCTTACCATTTACTGCTAGGAACCATAAGTTTAAGGCATGCTCTTACAATGGAGTTCATAAAACTTTGCAGTGATTAAAAATAGGACACATAATATAATAATAGTTGCTCAAAGATGTTCCCATGTCATACTTTATGTAACAAACGTCTTCAATGAAGAATAATTTCTTGGCTAGGTAAATGCAAGCAAATGAATGGAAGAAACTCAAAAACCAAACAAAAAATGGCTGTATGTAAAACCAGAAGTGAAAATATTATTCTACATCCTAAAAGGAATCTCCAACTATTATCTGGTGAGTTGAATTATTATTTTCTAACACTGGAAAATGTTAGGGAAAAAACTCCCTTATTAGGAGTATAAATGAAGCCAAAAGTGTTTGGCAGAAAAGGAGTGTTGAGGAGCAATGAAGAAAGTATTTTAAGAGGGTGGGATTTCAGTTGCCTGTTAAACGATCAGTTTAACTTTTAAATTACCTACTTTTTAACAAACAAAGATTGGGATCCCTCCCAGCGAGAACGGACAAAAGCTGAAATAGCCAGCCCTATAGGATGTAACCTACTCGGGAGAGGAATCACCATTTTTTGCTCGCTTGGACTATTACAGAGGAAACCTCTCCATTAGCATATAAGACTGGTCCCACCCAAAACGGCAGTCCAGATCCAAATTACCTGGCAGGTCTCCTCTGCACGAGGAACACAGCAACCACAGACATATGTTTTGGCCTTGTCAGTGTGGTACGGCTGCTATCCCTCTAGGTACAGCAACCTAGGGACCCACGTCTTGGCATACCCCAATAACTCAATACTCTCCCGAGTAGGTTACATCCTATAGGGCCGACTATTTCAGCTTTTGCCCGTTTTCGCTGAGAGGGATCCCACACCTTTTTTTTTTGCCTCAATGAGTTATTAGAGTATGCCCTGATATGGGTCCCTTGCTCGCCGTACCTAGAGAGATACCAGCAGTACCACACTGACGAGGCCAATGAAGGCCGAAATGTAAGTCTGTGGTTCCTGTGTCCTCGTGCAGAGGAGACCTGCCAGGCAATTTGGATCTGGATTGCCCTTTCGGGTGGGACCAGTCTTATATGCTAATGGAGGTTTCTACTCTAATGGTGCAAGCAAGCAAAAAATGGCGATTCCTCTCCCGAGTAGGTTACATACCCCTTGAGGATACGGCTGTTTTTGGAATGGTGTACAGTATAGGACACAGGCTGTTTTTACACTTCATTTAATGTACCCACACATATAATATACTGTTTTTCATTCCATAAAAAAGTCTGTCTTTAGATCCCACTATTTTATTATTATATGAACCCTTCATGACATAGGATGTACCTACATTTTTTTATTGCTTTCAGTGCTCCATGGGCATCACTGCAATACCTCCATGCAGCAGCACTGTGCTATACAAAAACTGATGAACGCTTTTCGCTTTCTCCCCCAAGCGATTACATTTGCCAGTTTAAACATGATTATATTTGCCGTTACACGGCATACTGCCTTTAAAACATGTGGCGCGCCCTGTGGTGTTAAAGAGTATAGGAAGATATTAATCACTTCATTTTACTCCGTGTCAGGGCAGTCAGCAACACTAAAAAAATTCGTTCTGAGCCTCAGATCTTTGGCCCCCCATCAGTGTGGCCAAGAAAGTGCTTCTAAGGGCAAGAGCACTGGAAGCAGAAGGCAACTGCTTCCTGTGCTCTGTGGACATTACTAGATTGCCTCATCATAGAGGCAATCTGTATCAGCTACTCAGAGTGTAAGGTAGTTTGTGGATTTCTGAGATGAGCATCACCATTGCCTGGTCAGATCAATGTTTGCTAAATATTGATCTTAACAATTTGGATCTGCCTCCCTCTCCTCACTTACATTTTTGTGAGGTACAGAGGCAGATCAGTATTAATTACTGTTAATTACTGCTTCTATAAAAAAATGTATTACAGTGTTGAGTCCCAAGGGCTTTTATAAAAGCCATTCCCTGTGTTTAACCTGTTCCCTGCCAAGATCACTGCATAAGCAGTGATCTTGCATAGCAGCACATTTTTTGCCGTCTGTGCATTTTTTAGGGGGTTCATTTTTTTTGTACTGTAATTATTACAGTACTAGAAAGCCTCTTCTAAGAGCTATTAGCCTCTTCCTTGCCATAGTGTGTTAACCCCTTAGTGACAAGACATTTTCACCTTGACTTTCCCTTGGTGACAATGGCTGTTTTGACATTTGTAGGGCGTTTGTGTTTAGCTGTAATTTTTTTCTCTCTCACATACAGTACCCACACAAATTATATGTTGTTTTTATCGTCATAAGAAGGGCTTTCATTAGATACCATTATGTTCATCATATCTTATAATTTACTACAAAACAAATCATAAAATATGATGAAAATTTTTAAAAAACCCACTTTTTCTAACTTTGACCTAAAACATAATTTACACAAATAAAATCATTAAAAAAGACCCCGTCTAAATAGTTTCTAAATGTTGTCCCGAGTTCAAAAATATGCATGTTTCCATATTTTTCGGTATTTTTTTGCGAGTTATGGGGCAAAAACCAAAAATAGTGTTTTTTGTGTTTTTCCTATATTGACCTTTTGACCCCAACCCGAACCCAAAATTTAACCCTAACACTAAATTTAACCCCAACTCTAATCCTTATTATATCCCTTAATATTTTTTTATTTTAATTTAATTTTAACCCTATCCCTTATGCTAAAAATTATTTAATTTTAACCCTATAGGCTAATATAGCTATATAACCTGTTTTTAAATTAATTAAATATGTATTTTAAATATTTTCCATTGCAATGCTACTTAACTACCACTAGGGGCAGTCAAGTAGCATATTCAGAGCGACGGAAGTGAAGTTACTTTCACTTCCAAAGCTCAGACCGGCAGAGGGCTTAGCCATATTGACGGAGCAGCATGCTCCGTCAATATGGCTCCCCACGATCGCTCCGTGGGGCGATCGTGGGTGCCCCAAAATAGAAATTTCAGTGCTGGCTATTCAGGCAATAGACCAGCACCGTTAAAGCGGTTTTCGCGATGCTTGATTCAACACAGGACGTGCCAGGCACGTCCTTTGTCGCGAAGGTGTTAAACTGACATAACATCACTAAAACAGGAAACTCCATTCAAAAGAACAGGAAACATTGTCATTGGTTCCTGTTGTAAAAAAAATAAAGAAACTGACTTTTACTCACCCAGTAGGGACTCCTAAATAGCTGCTAACTGTTGTAATTTAACAAATTCATCTAAGATGTTTATATTTTAAGCAATGTAAAAAGACAAATATGCATTTTAAACTTACTTTGAAAGCACTTTAATGTGCATTTATTTGGAATATACATTTTGGTGACTGTCTCCAAACACACACATCAGATGTGCAGGCAATGAAGAAAATACTGAACTGAAGGTATCTGAGCTTTTTAACACAGATAAAAATACTGTAAGTAAGCTATTTTCATTTTATCTCATTAATTTTAATGAGGTGTCTTAAATTTGCATAATTGCGGCAACCAATAGGAAAGTGAGGCCTGATATGTTATTTTTGAACACAACACCTCCTAATGTGTTGCAGAGATTTGCCCACAAACTGGTAAATGGCTTCAAGCAGTTCCTCCTCCTAGTAGAAGTGATGTCACTTCATCTCCTGGCAACCAAACAGTTCCGCACATATACAGCTTGTGTGAAAGGGACCGATTTCAAATCATAATTATTTGGCTAGCATAAGTGACATAAGTATAAGTCTCAGTAGGGGGTGGGGCTGTGTTTCCCTGTGTTTTATGAGATGCTATTATGTATACCTCCATATTGCATGGTCTGCTTTGTCAGTTCTATTGTTTTGAGATTGTGTCATGTGGACGTAACAGAGCTTTCCTGAATGGGGAACCCCAACTCGTCATAGTGTCATGAACTGGAAGTGCATTACCGCATTATCATCATTTGAAATTGTTATTTTAAAATATGAAGCTGAATGTGCTGGTTCTGTGCAAAGTGGCATTTGTACCTTGTGCTGTCACTTGTAATACAAGGTTTGATGTGCTATTAATATACTTATACTGCAGAGCACACCTGTGATGCTGGACAGACCTCCACCTTATATTCACTGTAGTGCATTCAATGGGCTACACTGTCTTGTCTCCATTACCCCCTCCAAACAAAACAAATAATGCTTCAAGCACAGTGAGGTCTCTGCGGGGTGCACATGAGAAAATCACTTCCCCAGCCTGGTAGCCAGAACATAGGAGTGAAAAACCAACATACTAACTCTGCCCTGGATGTATGCTCCCAGAAATATGACTGCTCACATGCTGATTTCTGCATAATGTATGTATGGCTTTTCTTTACTTTTTGCACTTTACTACCTATGTATAGCTATATTTACATGCATTCAAAACAGATAAATTGTTGCTTTTACAATGCACCAATGATGAGAGTCCTTAAAGTCTACAAGACATTTGTTGCTTTTAGTGATGCTAGGGCATAGTGGAAAGTTTGTTTCACATCTATTCACATTGTCTATGGAGGGTGAAGACTCCCTAGTACCCTGTGATTTGTGTTTACTGTTACTAAAGTATTTGCGCCAGTCAGAAAGTCAATTCTGCATAGCATTCTCAAACCTACATAAATGTACACATTGCCAAGGATAAGACTTGATAAACCAAATCAGCTAATTTGCCATGAATCCTAGCAATAGAACTGTCTATAATACAACACGTTTTGAAATGTCAATATGGAACTTTATACAGGTTGATTATCCCTTATCCAAAAATCCCTTATCTAAAATGATCTGCTTTCCAAACATTTTGGGGGTTTTGCCACAAATTACACACACCTGTCAGAATGCAAGCGCACAAAAGTTAATCAGTGTCCAGCCCCCTTAAGCTGTGATATAGCCTTTCCATGCATGCTCAGATTCCCCCACGCTCACAAAGGGTAATACAATGGCAACCTGCCAACAGCATGTTCTCAATGATGCCTCACATTACAGCTGCATCACAGTAAAAGGATTTGTTTTATACAGTATTTGCATTGATACTACTGTATTTCATGAGGGCTGACAGGCTTTAATATATATTTATTGGTGAAAATGAGCCATTATCTGAAATGATCACTTATTTTGAGTTATAGTGCCTCGCTCCACTACTCTTAGATTTTACTCCCTTAATTACAGTACATTTTCCTTCCTTCGGTCATTGTTCATTTTCCTCCATATCATACACCATCCCCCAGATCAGCTCTACTTCCCATCCCTTCCACATTAGCACAGTTCTTCCTCATTCCATGCCAAGATATCGGCTCTATTTTCATTCTCATCAATATAAGTTAACTACTTCATTCATTCGCTCCCCCTGATAATTACTGACTTAACTACTTAGCTTGTTATTTGCTGCTGCATTGTTAAATCTAAGTAAAACTCTGCACCCACAAAGCTTAATATGAACTTAACCGATGTCAACACTACTTCTTACGTAACAGTTGTGGTATACATGCCATAGGCTTGCCATCAGTGATGTAACTATTCCTTGGGTCCTAAATATATGATTGGCTTCCAACATAAATACTCAAACCACCTTACAAGAAGTAACCAGGATCTTAAGATGTTGGTAATCAGACAAGCTCAGCTTCTTAATAAACCCATTTAGCAAAGACATTAGCCAGGAATACAAGAAACAAAACACCTTACACATTTCATGTTTTGACATGCTTAATCATAAGATTTAAAATAAAGCTTTTGTAGTAACGGACATTTAAACCAGGGCTTGACAAATTTATTTTGATTTTAGGAGCCAGACATTTTTTTTAGGAGCCAGACAATCACGCAAACATAAACACAATTCATAAACACACACGCCTACTTCACATATATACAAACACACATACTTTACATATACACATATACACAAACACCTCACACACACACATATATACACAAACACCTCACACACACATATATACACAAACACCTCACACACACATATATACACACAAACACCTCACACACACATATATACACAAACACCTCACACACACATATATACACACAAACACCTCACACACACATATATACACACAAACACCTCACACACACACATATATACACACAAACACCTCACACACACACATATATACACACAAACACCTCACACACACATATATACACACAAACACCTCACACACACATATATACACACAAACACCTCACACACACATATATACACACAAACACCTCACACACACATATATACAAACACCTCACACACACATATATACACACAAACACCTCACACACACATATATACACAAACACCTCACACACACATATATACACAAACACCTCACACACACATATATACACAAACACCTCACACACACATATATACACACAAACACCTCACACACACATATATACACACAAACACCTCACACACACATATATACACACAAACACCTCACACACACACATATATACACACAAACACCTCACACACACATATATACACACAAACACCTCACACACACATATATACAAACACCTCACACACACACACATATATACAAACACCTCACACACACATATATACAAACACACATACTTTACATATACACATATATATACAAACACCTCACACACCCATATATACAAACACCTCACACACACCTACTTTACAATACATACAAACACACACCCACCTAACACAGTCTTTTCTTGGGGGTTTCTTCTTGATGTGTCCCCCCTCCCAGCTGCTTTACCTCACTGCAGGGGAGGGGGACATTCACGCTGCAGCTTAACTCCGTTGGTCGGCGTGCTGAGTGCCAGGATGTCACGTGACGACACCCGGCACTCAGACACGCGTTGCGCGAGGGGGCGGAGCTTGCAGTCTGTGCCATCGGACATCGGCACAGACTTTACCCCCTCGCGCTGCGGAAAAATCGGATGGCTGCGGCAAGGGGGCCATGAGGCTGACAGCACCCAGGCGCCAGGTCTAATTTCCTGGTCGCCATGGCGACCTGGCGCCTGGGGTTTGTCGAGCCCTGATTTAAACAATACCATAAATAAATACTACCCCTGAAGAATACTGTCTTGTTATGGCATATTATTTATCTTAGCTTAATTCTAATGTCAGTACAATTGTCACAAAGAAACTGCACATTACACATGAGTGTAACTAAGAACCGCCTACTCCTCTCTATATCTGTTAACCACTGTGAATCTTATTCTGACAGATTGAGTGGTGATACTGATCTAGGAGTTCACAATTACAAAAGGAATTGCATCTTAGGCCAGAGCACTGCTGAAGCCAGGTCAGATCAATAAATCTCCATAAATTATTTCAGAATTCAAGGACACAAGAGAACAAAAGCATTCAGGACCCCCTCATGCTTCAATGATTATTCTGCTATCATTCCAAGGAAGACACAGTGTGTTATGAATGTAAGTGATAGGATCAGAATGTACCTAAAAAGGACACATTTACCATCTCATCTACTGCAAGCAACAGAGGCCTATCTGATGCACAAAATAAAAGAGGTTTCTGTGACAGAACCCTCCAGCACTGGGGTTCTTGGAGAGAACTAATGGCTTGCCTCCTCCCTATAGATTATGGGCCCTGGCTTATGTGCTATGTTTATGGTTATTTAGATTGTTTTGTATGTTGGTTTAATTCTGTGATTAGACCACTCTGATCACATTATGTCACTAGGGAGTAAAGGACAATGGTTGATGGTTTACCCCCTGTAGTGCTGCTTAGGTGTGATTTTCCATCTTAAGCTGATATGCACACTTCGACAATGTACTCAGCCATTGTTCTGTGTTAATTATATTAGTTAAAACTAATTGTGATGTGTTCTTGTATATGTGTGTCATGTCTGGTTCATTGCTGTTTAGTTCCTGTTTGATTATATGTTAATATGTGAGTTGAGATTTATGTTAACTGGATTATGTCTGAATATAGACTGTTACTGTGCAATAAATGTGCATTCCTGTTTCAAAGTTACTGGTCTGTCTGGTGATTTGAAAGCTCCATCAACAACACTGGTTCTGCCTGGAGGCTTATACAAGGAAACAGAGTTCTGATGGAGGTACCCAGTCAGGGTACCAGGGGGTCCGTCACAGTTTCAAACATAGTATTCCCCCCACCCAAATTATAAAGGGGATCTTAAAATCAAAGATTTCATTTTTATAAAAATAGGACAACATGCAGTATTTTTTCCAAATTTCCTGACTCTTAACTGCCAAGATGGTGAGTTTAGTAGGGAGGTTTAATGTAACCCAGTTGCTTGTTATTTGAGTGCATCAAAGAGATGGCTTTAAGTTCATGGGCAGAATCCAAGGTGCATTCTATTATTCCAGAAGGAGTCATGATGCAACTTCATACTAAAAAAGGTATGCTTACATTTAGTTCTGATAGAACAATTGCCAAGTTGGGTGCCTGGAAATTGATAATACATTATCACCTCTGGATGAATAAAAATGTTAGAAACGTTTTAGAATAAGAGAATAAGTCTGTTTAATGTAAAAACATATCTCTTACCGAAGTATACTGTGTATAGTTAGTCTGGTGTACAGGAGTATTGGACTGGGAGTTCTGCTGAGGTGCAGCATTCTGGTAGCCTGGCTGAAGAGTTGGGTATCCATGGCCAAATGGCTTTATAGGCTTGGATGTCTGTGATATTGCATTTGTTTGAGCTGGACAACAGGTTGGTGGAATATCTGGAAAATACAAAAACAATTAACAAGAATAAAAACAAACAAAAACCTCTCACACGATGCATTGACATTGACAATTTATGCAATTAGTCACTAGTGAGTAAGATATTTAGCCACAAAACAAATCCAAAATGTATGTCAAATGAAACTGATAATCATTCAGTGCTAAACATGAAAATGAACAGTGTGGTTTTCTCCTCCTGCACAGTGGACCTTGCCCAGGTTAATGAAATATGCAGGTTGTGTGGATGTGTCTAAACAAAAAAGCCCCGTTGAAGTCGTTGGGGTTTCACCTCATGAGGACTGCAAAAATCAGATATAGGTCAACATTTCTTCAATATTTAAAGGTATACATGACCAGTTGAGCTATTCTAGCAGGAGGAGGCCTCCCGGTTTGTACCAACACAATCAATAGTTAAGTTGTTACGGTTAAATGATCATCTTCTCTCAACCTAACTGCACGTCAGCTTTAATGAACAGCTCCCGGAGTTTCACGTTTTCTAAAACTACACAGGATTCTGGTGTAACATAAGATAATAACTGTTGCAGTGATTGTTTTATAAGTCCTCAGATCAACTCTGAGTTTCAACAACTCCTGTTGAGAGAAATGTTTTATTAAAGGGACACTAAACGTTATTTTTCACTTGTGCTTCTAATATTGAACCACAAGTGAAATGTTAGTTGTCCCTAGTATGAGGATAAACTGGCGTGTACTTTTGATAGTACACCCCATGTTTATCCTTGGACTGACAGCTGCCATGCTTCCATAGGAAGTAGGCAGCCGTCTGGTCCGCGACTGTCTCTCTCTGCTAACTAGCCCCCCCCCTGCTGATCCCATGCAAAAAAACGAGAGACCCTCGCATTCAGATGTCAGAGTGGGGCGAGCCCCCCCGCACAAGGAAAACAGGAACTGCTGTGTCTTGCATTTGAAAAAAAAAGTTAAATAGGGGCAACACAGTTGCTTCAGGACCCATAGCTATTGAATGGATGAAGTTTTAACTTTTGTACAAAAGGAACAATGTGCAAATATATAGAACCCAGTCACCTGTATAACCTCCACCTTCAAGAACATCATAGTTCTTTGGCTCCGAGGATGCACTGCTGGTGGTTGAAGAGCTATCATCAATGCCTTAGAATAAAAAGCAAATTTTTAAAAAAACATGTCATGATTAGTGGATACTTGTTAACCAGTTAATGCAATTAATCTGAAGATCATATTATTTCTCCCAGTCAGAAAGATATTACCTGCTGCATACAAATAAAAGTACAAGTTGAGTTGCTACATGGAATAAAATGGGAAATGAGCATGACCTTCTCACTACATTATATTAACAGAGTTAGTGAGTTACTTAGTTGCTTAGCTTGGTTTATAAGGAACGTGCTAGACTGGAGCTGCAAAAAGCTGCCCAGAATTTTGGTAATCAAAACTCGGATCTTAATATTTTTTTTATATAGTTTGAAACAGAGTAAATACAAATAAACATAGTATATAAAGAACAAAATGTATCAATAAAACATATTGCATCCACTAATTAAGGCCAATTACTCACATACACAAATGGACGATCTGAAAACAAAACTGCTGGGAAACTCACAACAACAAAATAAAAACTAGATAACATAATTGCCTTGTATCTGTAACATTCACACAGATTTGAATGCACAAGTAATGCCCCTGTCATTTTTAGTGTTGGCATGTTTTTTTATTTTTATGGATAGTTACTGAACATTTTTATAACAGGTCAGTCCTGGAATCTAGGACTGTACTGATCAGTTGTGATGGATCAAGCAGGAGTTTGTTAATTATATAAACAAATAGTAGGAACCCCATAGGCCAGGGCTTGACAAATTTAATTTTATTCTAGGAGCCAGCAAAAATTTTTAAGAGCCAGACAATCACGCAAACATACACGCAATTCATATACACCACACACACCAACCCACTTCACATATACACCCCACACACACCAACCCACTTTACATATACACCCCACACACACCAACCCACTTCACATATACACCCCACACACACCAACCCACTTCACATATACACCCCACACACACCAACCCACTTCACATATACACCCCACACACACCAACCCACTTCACATATACACCCCACACACACCAACCCACTTCACATATACACCCCACACACACCAACCCACTTCACATATACACCCCACACACACCAACCCACTTCACATATACACCCCACACACACCAACCCACTTCACATATACACCCCACACACACCAACCCACTTCACATATACACCCCACACACACCAACCCACTTCACATATACACCCCACACACACCAACCCACTTCACATATACACCCCACACACACCAACCCACTTCACATATACACCCCACACACACCAACCCACTTCACATATACACCCCACACACACCAACCCACTTCACATATACACCCCACACACACCAACCCACTTCACATATACACCCCACACACACCAACCCACTTCACATATACACCCCACACACACCAACCCACTTCACATATACACCAACCCACTTCACATATACACCAACCCACTTCACATATACACCAACCCACTTCACATATACACCAACCCACTTCACATATACACCAACCCACTTCACATATACACCAACCCACTTCACATATACACCAACCCACTTCACATATACACCAACCCACTTCACATATACACCAACCCACTTCACATATACACCAACCCACTTCACATATACACCAACCCACTTCACATATACACCAACCCACTTCACATATACACCAACCCACTTCACATATACACATATATACCCCCCTTCACTTCACATATACACATATATACCCCCCCTTCACTTCACAAATACACATATATACCCCTTCACATATACACCTCCGCCCCCACATTTCACATATACATCCCTCTCCCTCTTCACATATACACCTCCCCCACACATTTCACATATACATCCCTCCCCCCTTCACAAATACACCTCCCCCACACATCTCACATCCCTCCCCCCTTCACAAATACATCTCCCCCCCCCCCACACTTCACATATACATCCCTCCCCCCCACTTCACATATACACCTCACACGTGACAACCCAGCACTTAGCCGAAAGAGCAATGAAGATCGGCTGCGGCACGAATGTTCCCCCTCCCTGCTGCCTTACCTCATTGCTGGGGAGGGGGAACATTCGTGCCGCAGCCGATCCTCATTACTTTTGCGGCTGAACACTCACGCACGCGTTGCGCGAGGGGGCGGAGCTTGCTGTCTGTGCAAGACTCCTAACAGACTGCCACCCTTGCACTGCAAAAAACGGATGGCAGCGGCAAGGGGAACATTAAGGTAACGGCACCCGGGCTTTGTCGAGCCCTGCCATAGGCCAAATCCATTTGAAACAAGATTTACTTTAATAATTTACTTATAAAAGGGGGTTTGATTTCACATTGAGTATGGCTGGAGGTGAGTCAAAAACAGTTTGATGTCAAAAACTGGAGGCTTCACAAAACATTTTCTCCTAATTTATGCATTTGTTTGCAATTTTGCCAACACAATATTTAGATAATTTTTGGTATTCTCTACATTCACAGTAAAGCAATGTTTATATAATACAGTCCATTTAAGCCCAGTCTGCAATGAGCTTGGAATGGTCCAGTCATTGACTACACTTGTCCTAATTGAGATACTCCCCTCTCCAAAAAAAAAAAAAATCTGAAAACTCCTACTGAGATGCATGGGAACACATCAATGTTTACGATTCAAAACCATAATACTAAAAGTGACAGTCAATTTCAACTCTAGCCGATGAATACAAAGTTCTGCAAGTAAAAACAAAAACTCTGGTATTACAAGTAATACCTGGTTGCCATAAGTAGGAGAGGAAGGAGATTTCTGTATATGCAGCTCTATTTTCACTACAAGGTGAGTTGAAGTGAGAGGAAGAGAGCTGAGATAGATGAACATCTCATCTCACCAATTTAGCTATATATTGTGCAGGTACAAACCTGGTGGGTGTCCCCCGCTTAGCAAACTCATCAAGTTTATCCTTGCACAGTGTATTGCTAAACTGTATAGCTGTAATGTTCATCTCACCTGTAACTCTATTTTAGTGTATGGCCCTCTCTGTATAGGACTGATAAAAAAAGAGAGTTGTTTCTTAAGTTCTACTTGCATAACACTACTGGTAATACCTGCAATAAAAACTTACAATTGGAATATAAAATAAATGCCAAAAGTTAAATAAGAAATTCCTTGTTTGTTTAGTATTCTGTTTATCTTCAACATGCATTGTTATCATAAAGATTTCTCAAATAAGATGTATAGAATCATATCTTAGTATTGAGATTTAGACAAAGAAAAAGAGACAATTTCTGTAGCAAACAACATTTCTAACACTGCAACATGCAGAAATAGCGCTGTGAGAATATTTTATTTTTAGTTTCATTAGAATTAACTAGTAATGCATTTAGACCAGAACACCAACCCTCTGCTTTTCCAATAAGAGAAGGGAAGAGGGGATTTATGCTAGACACCGTAAAAAAGCTAAAGCAGACCTGCTTCCTCATCATCCTCCTCCTCTTCCTCATCATCTGAGCTGGATGACAAGGGAGTTGGTGCAGAGTTAGCTTGATTATTGACATATCCAGCATACTGCATGCCTGTAAAGTATAGAAAGCACAAAAGACAAGAAGGTCAGGTTGACAGAAAAGAAGAGAAACATCATTACAGGTCATCTCTTTGCATGCAGAAATTCAGGACCTGTAAAGTGGACAAGCAAAGTAGGCCAAAGTCATCACTTCCAATGTCCACCATTATCAATTACAATACGCATCATTCAATTTACTGGAAGATGCAATTCAATTCTTATAGTCTTTGAAAGACTGAAGGACAAAAAGCACCTTATTGATGTTCTAGAGCCTAGGCATCATACTGTGGCCCTCCACATGTTTCTGTACTACAACTACTATAATTACCTGCTGTAGATCAGCAGCAGCTGGAGGGCTCTAAAGTATTAAGTCTGTAAATAGCTTGTCACAAAACTAAATGTGATAGGACTGAACAAATGGAAAGCAAGACAAAAGGGACTTTTGAGCCTACAGTATTAGAGAATATATTTCATGTTTTTTTATTTTAATCTCAGTAAAAATAAAATAAATTTATTGGCATACAAGCTAATTTTATACAAACACACACTTTACAATAATTTAACAAAAATAAATATTTAAACATCACAGATAAGCATTGCTACACAATATACTTCTGATTAATTTATTATTGAGCCAAATAGTAATCCATTCCATTTTTAAGCAGTTGTTTTAGTTGTAGAGTACTGCTAAAAGGAATTAGAACTTGTTACATGCAGTGTCTTGGCAATACAATTATTTGAACTTATTTTGCTAATAGCACCAAACACTATTCATGCAATGTTTTTCAGCGATTCTCAAGGTTCATCAGAAGTCCAGGGCGGAGCGATTATTCAACTGTCCTCAATTCAAATGAGAGTAAAGGCAAAAATAAATATATTTTTGTTTAAATGGTCACATTAAGATGGAGTGAAATCATGTTTGAATTTTCTTTTTATGACTGACCATTGCTGATTTACTAAAGCTTTACTGCAGCATTTTCTTCTACTTTCAGGGTTTCGTTTTACAGAGAAGACAGCAGTGCTGTGAGGAGAGACAGAGTCTGTCCAAAAGGGTTGCTCTGGCAGTGATCTTTGAATGTGTCAAAACTCACCACTTCAGCTAAAAGGTCAATTTGCATCTGAAAGGATGATTGCCTTTTAATACTTTATACACTGTAACATCCTTTGACATGCAAATGTTCCACTGAGCTGAAGATGTATATAATGAACCATTTTACAGTCAATGAGGCAGCTTGTTTAGAAATAAATGCTTAAATAATAGGTTACCATCTCCTGAAGGTTTAATGATAAAAAAAAATGTTTTAAATAAAATAAACTAACACAACTCTTACTTAAATATGATGACCATATTCAATATTTTGAATTAAAAACACCAAACGTTCCAAATTCCAAGAATAGAGACCTATGTACAGTGTAGTGGTAAGAGACAGGACTTTTTGTTCAAAATAAGGCAGAAGTGAATAGATGGAAATCTAGAGCTTTCTAAAATACTCCAAAATATTTAATGCCATTAATGAAATTGTAGGCTCCTCGGTTAACCTGGCTGCATAGTTAAGTGTGCATACTGAAGTACTGGTTATTACCTTCATTCATTGATGGATGGGTAGACCGTGCAGGAGACATTGCAGCTCTCGGTGAATGGTTACCAGTAAAAGAGTGTTGTACCAAAGAGGATGCTGCAAAGCTAGAGTGTACATTATCGGTACTTTGTCCTGATACAGGGTATGAAGAAGACACTGAAAAGAAAAAAAAACAACAAAGAAAAAACACACAAGCAAACTGATTATTCCGTTATATATATATATATATATTGCACAGTACCCCTAAAAAGGGACATATCAATGATTACATAATTAAATTAATGTTTTAAGCTACTGAGGGCCCCTGCTTGCTAGTAGGTACAATGCATAGGTAGGTACTATACATTTAAATTATAATATCTTCGAACTAATGATGCACCAGATATGGAGTGCTTGGTTCATTTATATTTTCAGAGTTTTCATGACATTCGACAATGTGTTACCCCATTCATTTTAATGAAGAATCGGGGTTCAAAAAACAAAATTGAATTATTTTTTTTATGAATTATTATTTTTTTTTTTATGTATATCAAATAAACCAATGAGTGTACTAAGCTGCCCCCTGGTTCATTATAGTGGAATTTTTTTTAACTAATTATTTAAATTGGGGGGAAAAATGTCATGTGTGCGTTAATCTTACCTGTATTAGATTGATGCTTTTTGGCCAAAGACACACCATGGTTTTGCAGATGACCATCATGCGACCGTTGCTGTTCAGTTGAGATTGGGGGAGCTCTGTGTTGATGTAAATTATGATAAAGCATTGAAGGGTCACCAGATACCTGCTTCTTCTGTGCATCGTTATTTACCTGCGGGGTTGCATGAAGGTTTTGAGAGGCCATAATTTGTCCATGCTGACTGTTGACCGGCATGGAGGAACACGGTGCTCCTGCATTTGTTGTCGAATACGAATATTGACCAGAATGAGTGGATATTCCCTGAGGTGGACACAATGAGGTGGCAGGATATGACGTGTAACCATATTCACCAGCACATGCAGGGTATGGCTGTTGGGGACCAGAATGGACATGTGCGACAGCAGGACCTAATCCTTGTATAGAGCCTTGTGATACTGCGATGTGATGACCTGGAGGTGGGTTGTAATAGGATTGCTGTGATTGTGTTGTGTTCACAAGATTGGAATGCACGGGCAGTGACACAGGGTTCTGGGATGATGCTGCATAGCTTGTAGAGTAATAATCTGCCCCATGTTGGCTGTCTGTGTATGAAGGAGCAACTTTACTCGGCACTTGGGAGTAGAATGAAGGTGGTGCACTCTGCGCTGAGGGATATGATCTGTACCCAGGATGTGGCTGAGGTTGTGCTGGTCCTGAAAAAAAAAAAAAAAAAATTGTTTGAATTTAGAATCTGCTAAATATATTACTGCCCTTAAGGCAGGGCTCGACAAACCCCAGGTGCCAGGTCGCCATGGCGACCAGGAAATTAGACCTGGCGCCTGGGTGCTGTCAGCCTCATGGTCCCCTTGCCGCTGCCATCCGATTTTTCCGCAGCGCGAGGGAGTAAAGTCTGTGCCGATGGCCGATGGCACAGACTGCAAGCTCCGCCCCCTCGCGTGTCTGAGTGCCGGGTGTCGTCACATGACATCCTGACACTCAGCACGCCAACCAACGGAGATCAGCAGCAGCATGAATGTCCCCCTCCCCTGCAGTGAGGTAAAGCAGCAGGGAGGGGGACACATCAAAAAGAAACCCCCAGGAAAAGACTGTGTAAGGTGGGTGTGTGTATGTATTGTAAAGTAGGTGTGTGTGTGAGGTGTTTGTGTATATATGTGTATATGTAAAGTAGGTGTGTGTGTGTGAGGTGTTTGGATATTTGTGTATATGTAAAGTAGGTGTGTGTGAGGGGTTTGTATATGTGTGTATATGTAAAGTAGATGTATGTGAGGTGTTTGTATATATGGGTATATGTAAAGTAGGTGTGTGTGAGGGGTTTGTATATGTGTGTATATGTAAAGTAGGTGTTTGTGAGGTGTTTGGATATATGGGTATATGTAAAGTAGGTGTGTGTGAGGTGTTTGGATATATGGGTATATGTAAAGTAGGTGTGTGTGAGGTGTTTGGATATATGGGTATATGTAAAGTAGGTGTGTGTGAGGTGTTTGGATATATGGGTATATGTAAAGTAGGTGTGTGTGAGGTGTTTGGATATATGGGTATATGTAAAGTAGGTGTGTTTGTATATATGTGAAGTAGGCGTGTGTGTTTATGTTTGCGTGATTGTCTGGCTCCTAAAAAAAATTTCTGGCTCCTAAAATCAAATTAAATTTGTCAAGCCCTGCCTTAAGGCAACACAACTGCTCTACATATAGAAATTATGAATGATTACAATATGATTTTTTTTATTCACTTTTCAGATGTTCTCGTCACTAGCCTAGGGGAACATTGCCAGGGTAAGAATGCAAATTACCGTATTTGCTCGATTATAAGACGAGGTTTTTTTCAGAGCAAATGCTCTGAAAAATCCCCCTCGTCTTATAATCGAGGTCTCTTATAATCTGACCTCAAATTGAGGTCAGATTATAAGACATGGATCCAGGTCCCCAGCAGAGCTGCAGGGGACCTGGATCCCCCCTCTCTAGCAGCAGGGGATGTCTGCGCAACAAGCGCAGACTCCCCTGCTTCCGCCCGGCACGACTGCCGGGGCTTCTGTGAAGAAGCCGGGTACTTCCGCTTTCGTCACAGAAGTGTCGGTGAGCGTGCCGGGCGGTAGCAGGGGAGTCTGCGCTCATCGCGCAGACATCCTCTGCTGCCCCACTAGCCACCAGGGTAAATCGGGCAGCTGGGGGTTGTCTGCACGATACGTGCAGACATCCTCCATGCTGCCCGACACGGCAGACTATTATGACGGACAGCTGTCCGTCATAATAGACTGCCGTGTCGGGCAGCATGGAGGATGTCTGCAAGTATCGTGCAGACATCCCCCGGCTGCCCCTACTAGCCACCAGGGATTGAGGTACAGGTAAGGGGGGGGGGACAGAGAGACAGGGGGAGGGAGGGAGGGTGGGGGGCAGAGAGACAGGGGGAGGGAGGGAGGGTGGGGGGCAGAGAGACAGGGGGAGGGAGTGAGGGAGGGGGGCAGAGAGACGGGGAGGGAGTGAGGGAGGGGGGCAGAGAGACAGGGGGAGGGAGTGAGGGAGGGGGGCAGAGAGACAGGGGGGACAGAGCAGGAACGGGGGGAGAGACAGAGGAAGGGGGGCAGAGAGAAACATGTGGGGGGGAAGAGACAGGTGAGGGTGGAGTGGGGAGTGAGACAAAGCTGGGGGCAAGGGAAAGAGAGAGGCAGCATTGGCACATAAAAAGAAATAAACACAAGAAATGCATTTTTTTAAATATAATATTTTATTAAAAAAGCAATTTACATGTGAATATATACAAGTTTAACTTTTTTCCTATAGGGTAGTCTTATATTCAGGCTTTTAGTTTTTTTCCTAAAGGAATATCCAAAGTTTGGGGGGTCGTCTTATAATCAGGGTCGTCTTATAATCGAGCAAATACGGTAATAGCCAAAAATATACATTTTATGGTCTGATTCAGGTAATAAACGATAATTTAGAATTTGACTTCGCTTAAGGCCATAGTAGCAAAAAACATACCTTTTTCTCTGTAAATATTAACACAAACCAAAAGAACCATGAGATATGGGGAAGCTGCCCGGGTTGATATAATCCTGTTTCTCATCATTGTTTTGAGATAAAATGATAATTTTAATTACCAACCTGTCAATTGTGCTATTAACAAGGTAACCAAACTTTAATAACGGATGTAACTATTATAATGCTATTTGTAAGCAATGCAGTATACATCTTTCATATATGTCCACAATAAAAAGCATAACATGGGTGCCGTAACAAACAAAACAGCTACATGCAACAAGATGATGTTAGATAGGTCACTACCCAGATGAACATGCATTAAACAGACAGAAAATAGCATTGCCAGCTGATCACCTGCATACACCTGGGATTACAGAAGGTTCCAAACGGCAAAGACTGTAATCCCAAACTTTTAGCACAACAGGGTTTACATGTGTCAATGTGAAAAATAACCAGTAAAACATTAACATTGTTTAAAACGACAAAACATAATAATAGTAATTGTACCTATTTATCTCAGCATATAAACATCTCTTTTTGTATTAAATTCACTATACAGAATTTGCCAAAAGAGAGATATGGCTCAACCCCCCACATTTTCCATTTGGAACCAGTGAAAAGGACCATCTGACTCCAAATCGTTAACCTAGAACTCATTCAATGAAAAGGGCTCTTTGGAAGACTGAATAAATTAAAGCTAGAATGTGGAATGTTAAAAATAGGCAATCACAGTGTGTGTGTGTTTTTTTTAAATCTCAAATTGACTGTTTCCTATTCTCAAATAGTGGCAGTTTATTCTAGTCACCTGACCAAAATGAAAGAAAACAGAAATCATTCTTTAAGTAGAATCTAAAATTTACAGTAATTTAAATTCAAAGCCAAATACATACTTGATTTCTTGTTTGAACAGATTAAACTCCTTGTCAAAGTGCATATACAGAACTATGTAATGCAACACATAAAGGGTTTTAATTTCTCCTGCAACATGCGTGCACATACAAATACATTTACATTTGGGCTCATGAAGTCCATTTATGTAGACAAGCCAAACGTAATAATAAAAAACAAATAAGATGGATAATGTAGCTGGCTGTTTGTCTCAACCCTTTTTCCATATGTGCTCAAGAGAACAATGTCCTGAAGAGTTCTGGGAGCTGTCCAACACAAAACCTGCTGACAAAGGCAAGTTTCTCTTTTTGAGAAAAAACCCCACATATAAAATAAGAAAAAGGGGGTTCACTAGTACTCTTGAATAACAAAGGGGAGCAGGTGTGAACTACATCCTTATTCCCCAGCACATGTGCAGGATTTAAGGGTTAAAAAAAAAAACAAAAAAAAAAACACACACACACAAAAAAACAGTGTACATCCAGAAACCACAGTTCACAAAAGGGTAATACTATTATAGTAAGTAATGGTATTCTAAACCAGGAAACGGGTCTTTGCTAAAACACACATATATATATATATATATATATACATACCGTATATATGTCTTTCTTACAGTATGTAGTTAATAGGAGTACCTAGATCCTTATACTTTTTTAGGAAAACATACAAATGAAACAATATTTGCTTAAAAGGACTCTGACAACCTAAACATCGCTTATGCTATAAATGTAGATGATTTTATTTTTATTTTTTGAAAAATGCAAATGCATAAAATAAGAGAAATAAATGTTTTAAAGGTGTCTATGGGGTCTCCTGCTTATGACATCACCTTGAGGCTTCATATGTAAGTTACACATTTCTCATTTAAAATATATGTATTTGCATTATAAGCCACAAGGTGATGTAATAGGCAGACACATTTACAGCATGTGTATCTTATTTTATTCTCTACATTCAGTCACTTTAAACTCATTGACTTGTATTTATATACAAATGTGGAGAAGAAAGTGTAACGTTTCTGGCCACACAGAGCCTTTCCTTGCGTCGTGTGAAACTCCTGTTTCATACAGATTGAGGAAAGAAAGAAATAACTTACATTAGGCCATTATAGCCAATTGTTTCTGTGTTTTAATAACGATGGGATAGTAACGAATAGCCTTCTTTTAATGGAATTTACATGAATCTTCTTTGTAAATCTGACTGTAGTGATCATGTGTGGGTGTGTGATTAGACTGATTGTTTGTCATTTTTTGCACCGTCCTTGCACATAATATAGCGACCTATGCCCACAGACCTCCATGCAAAAGGGATACAGTAACAGCAGAATTGAAATATTCAACTTTTGGTGTAATTTATTTTTTCTTACTTGGGGATTCCTTAATCTAAATAATGTATCAGCATATTAAACTAAATCACCATCTGTTTGGTAAACAAATACATAGATAGCAGCATACTGTTCTATTACATGTATAATGACCCAAGGGCTGTATGCCAGGTATACAAAAGCTTCACAATGGTTAACCTCCTACATGTGCAACACATTTGTCTTATTGTTCAAAGAAACCAATTTAGTATGACACAGTTCAACCATAACGCTTCACCATGGTTTGCAAAGATGCATTTGTGCGTCAAAACATTTGCATAGAACACATTACACAGAGACAGAGCATACATTTAAAAATATGGGTGGGGGGGTGTGAAGTATGCCAGTGATGGCACTTTGTCACCCCAGCGGTTGTGAACTGCATTCCCCCCCCCCCCCCCCCCCCCCTGGTGTTAATGATAATCACCCTAAATGTGTCTTGTTTCTGATTATGACCTGAATGTCTGTGCCAGGGGTGAATAACATTCAAGGGAACACCGACAATAATGACTACATGGACCTAATGGTACTTATCACATTCTTTGCTAGCTAACCATGATGGTTATGGTAGAGCACAACAGCTGGTGTGTCAGGGATTTCCCATCACTGGTTCATGCAGATGTCAGGCCATCTAAACCTTTGCGAAAATTGCGCATACCGTTGTGCTGCGTAGCCGGGGTTCCCGGGGCTGACATAGCGTCAATCCGCGTTGCGTCACTGGCAGCAGCAGCAGCAGCAGCAGCAGCCCCCGGGGCCGAACAGTCCTCCTGTCACTACCGCGACCACCGGCTTCTAGCCGCGATGAGTTCTGGAACCTCACGTGACCGGCAGCAGCCTATGCTCTGGAGAATAGGTGCGACTGACCCACGAGCCTGGAAACGAGCGCGCCCTCTAATGGTCGGAGGGAATGGGAGATCTACCCGTTCTCACCCCACTGTCTTGTAATTAGAAAAAAGCGCTCTTTGCTTGAGATAATCTTTTTTCATATACGTATAAAGTGTAAAGCTATTGGGTCGTGATGTTTATAAATCTGATGCTTGCAAATGCGTAAGCAAATAGTATAGAAAGTTATTTTGGTCTATGTGGTGACATCACACAACATATTCAATACGGAGGGGAATGTTTTTAAGTAGGGGATGTAGCTCAGTGGTAGAGCGCATGCTTTGCATGTATGAGGCCCCGGGTTCAATCCCCGGCATCTCCACTCTTTTGTTTTATTTTATATTTTTAACTTTTTTTAAAAAGTGTGCTTGACTTACTGAAATCGATAGTAAAATAATACAGTTACAATAACAATATGTCAAAATAAAAGAAGGATGTGAGTGAGGTTTGTCTTTTCTCTTTCTGCAGTGTCCATTTAAAAGTTTAATATAAATAGAATCTTTAAAATACGAAAATAATCGCTTTTCCATACCCATGAGCAAAATGTCAACAATAATTTTACAAGGACAGGCACATTGTCAGTACACGAACACCAGGGTCCTGGAAAGGCCTGTGAAGGTTCAGAAAACATCATTAAAATATCAGTTCACAAAGTCCAGTAAATATCCACCATTTACAATGTTGCTTGTTTCCCAAGTTTTGTTTTTATTTGAGAAAATCAGAGCTACATGAACAGACCCTAAAGATTTTAGCTTTTGCTTCTATTAATTGAGCACATGTTAAAACACTTTAAGATCTTTAACCAGGATACCTTTTATTCTGCAATCCATGAACTAGTTTAGTAGCCCTTCTCTGAACTCTCTCTACTGTCTAAATCCTTCTGGAGGTCTCACCAGTGCCCTGTATAATGGCATGAGCAATTCCCTCTTTCTACTGCTAATTCCATCCTCTATACAAGCAAGCATTCTGCTACCATTTCCTGCTGTACATTGTCTCCCTGTATCCCTGTATACATTGTATCCCTGTACATCCCTCCCTATCTTCCCCCCTGGCATCCAGGTTTGCTGAGGGGAGATGTTGGGAGGTTTGATGTTGGTACCTTCCCCATGCCTTATAGACTGTATGCCCTTATGGGCAGAGTCCTCTAAACATTTTCTTTACATTCAATTTCCTATTAGTAAATAAAAACAAGTACGAATACATTTGTACTTATTATATCATGGGTATGATTACAAATACATTTCTATTTTGCTGTATCCAATTTTTCAGTAATGGGGAAGAATGGTTTCTTATCCAGAAAAAAAGATTGGCTTATTTTGCAATAATGCTAAAAAAGAAGTCCTAAACAGTTTAAATCACCTTTATTAAAAATTAAACTGCATAGTTATAGTGTTAATGAGAATATGGGTAACTGGAAGGCCCTAAAATATTCTGTGTTTCATTACACCGCTATCTCAATTGTGATTTATACACTTTGTTTTGTTAAAAGTATAGAGCATTTCTATGTTTCTATTTATACAAAACAAGTTTTTGGTAAATTAGATATTTTATCTTGATAGGGTGTAAACATTTCTGTCATCTGCACCTGCACAGGCAAAAGTGGGTTATTGTTACAAATGTTTCAGTTAGTCTGTTTGCCTTTCATATTTATGTGGTATTAAAACTTGTCATTTGTAACTGAGGAAGAGGCCCAAAGGGATACAATTCAATGTACACATCTTGAAGTCTAGATGTAAAGGCAATCTACAGGAAAACAATTATTTATTGCTAGTATTATCCATATGTATAAAATGTTCACTTCACAAACAATCCTAAGGTGTAAAACAGCAAATAGTAACATAGTAATTTCGGTTGAAAATAGACTATCAAGTTCAACCCTTCTATCATGCTTGATTTTTGATCCAAAAGAAGGCAAAAAAAACTTTCCCATTTTTTGCATGTCAAGCATTTGATAGTATTTCCTGAATTCACAATATGCAAATCCTCAAATTTAGTTTTTTTTATGGCAAATTTTTATTAGCATTTTTCGTAATCTCTATAGCTTCCCAAACACTATTCTACATATCAATGGACTGAACTCCACTCCATCATCTATTAGGCATGGAGTCCGTCGGGGATGTCCACGTTCACCACTTTTATTCCGTTTGGCATTCGACCCACTTCTTTGCCTCCTACACAATCATCCTGAGGTCAAGGGTATTGCAACAGGGACATTCTCGGTGAAGACTTCTGCCTTCACAGATGATATTCTGTTGTTTCTGGCAGGCCCAAACACTGACTGGCTGATAATTTCAAATATGATTGATCACTATGGCTTGGTCAGTGGTTTTACTGTAAATTAAGTCTGAGGTTCTTTACATTCAGAGACCTCAATCACCCCCTCATATGCCGGCAAACCCCCTTAAATGGGCCCCTCTTTCTCTGATTCTCTGAAATATCTGGGAATTATTTTACCTAAGCACCCACACAGATTGTAATCTGTGAATTACTCACCAATCATCACATAAATTTGAGGAGTTGAAGGCTTGGCAGCCTTTAAAGTTTTCCTTCATAGAATATTTTTAATCATGATATATTTGACATAATATAAATTATATATTTCCCAAGATTGCTATACCCCCTACAAAACCTGCCTTTCCTTTTACACTCTAAAGATATAACACTCATAAATTCAAATGTTACCAAATTTGTCTGGGCTAACAAATGGCCCAAGATCAGCGGGCTCAAATCACAGCCATCAGGTGACAGAGGAGGATTCAATGCGCCTAATATTCAGGAGTATAATCTATCAGCTCTTCTCAGATTCACCATAGATTGGCTGATAGAGGGAAAGAGATATATAGATGTATGTATTGACCAAAACATCTTCCCACATATCAATTTGAAAGTTCCCCTTCATATTCCAGTGGGACGTTTGCCTAAAGAGGTACAAAAAAACTATCCTTTATTTACAACTTATTTGTTTAAGCTTAAATGTAGATTTCATACCACTTCTGGACAACCATCAGTTTCAGGATGGGGTAGGGAGCCACCCTTTTACAGCATGGGCGAAAAAAGGGTAGAACCACTATAAGACTCTTATTATTCACTTTCAGGAGGAAATTGCCATGCTACCTGCATTACATGAAAATTTCTGTCCTCCCCATCTTACCTCGAATATAGGTATAATATTCCTATTAAGATGGAATGAAGCCATCTGGGAGAAACTTCTGCAAGGTTTAGTTGTTTCTGCCAACATGGGGAGATATTGTACAGCTTCTATAGACACCTCACCACTGCCATAGTCTTTTCTACAATCAAGACCGGTTTGGTAAAATGGCCTCTATTTTTCTCATAATTGACAGTAGATGATATTTTAAAAGCAAATGTCACTATGTAGAAATTTATATGTCACAAAATGAATGTTAAGAGTCACTGTGACTGGGGTTTTTGGAGGGCCCTTGGGACCAGAAGACTCCCTATGTACTATGGACCCTTTTGTGGGTCAAGAACCACCCCCTCCCAAAGAAGCTTTGTGTCACGGCTTAGGCTCTACTGACACTGGAAGGGGTTATAGCATACTCAAAGGACATATCACTGCCCGCTTGTTCCTCATTGTTACCTGTCCCCTGGATTTATTATTGACTTGCTCTATGGGGCCCCATGTTGTCCCCTGTTTCCAAAGCCCATAGAGCCTGTCACTACCCAGGTCCTTTGCCATGTACAGAGGCAGCCATTCAATGCAATAATACTTTCTGCCCAGGCAGAGCTTTCCAAGTAGTGTGTGCAATGGTATTATTTGTTATCGATTAGATAAGTACACATTTCAACACTAGAGTTTACTGTCCTGTGTTTATTGTATCTTGTAGTCTGGATCTGAAGGTGCCATGGTTAATTAGATTATGTCTTACTGTATTTAAATTACCTGTTTAAGTAAGGTCTTCTACTGTTTGAGGCTTACCGTAATATAATTAGTTTATCCTGTGCCTCCCCCCTAATTGATGTCATGTTTGTATGTATATAAGTCTGTGCTGTTTGACAAATAAAGGTTGTTCATTCTTGCTGTACCTAACTGCTAGTGGTCCTGTCTGCTATTTGGGTACAAAGAGCAAGGGTCCAGGAAAGACTTGCTGGGTGGATGCTGAGCTTTAATCGGGGGCTAAGGAGGGGATTTCCTACAATGGGAAGAGGTGCTACAGGCCTAGGGTAGCCGTTCCATTACAATATATAAAGAAATGCAAGATGAAACCAGTTCCAGAGGTACAAATGTGTAAATAAATACACTAGATATTAAGTGACAACAGTTGGATAATATAAAATGTACTTATAATGAGGTAATATATCAAAATTGTTGATTGTAGATACATATGTTCCAGGTTATACCCCAAGAAAAACAGAAAATGCAACAATAGTGTTCTCTGTCTCACAAAATGGTCTGAGCTGTCAGTATGTCACAATATGGATAAATCACAAGTGAGGAGCACTGCTCTATTAATGTGTTCCAATTCAATAGTGGTATAGTGGGCAGGGCCGGTGCCAGGATTTTTGTCGCCCTAGGCAAAATAAAAATTGCCCCCCCATTATCAACCGCTAGAGGTGCTTCCGTGATTCTCACTGTGAAAATTACAGTGGGAAGACGCGGAACATCCATAGAAAAGCATTCGCAGCTGAGAGGAGGATCGGGGAGGAAAGTTTCCAGCGCCGGCGCTGGAGAAAGGTAAAGGCTGAAGGGGTTTTAACGCCTTCAGCCCAGTGGGAGGGGGACACGAGGGTGCTCCACTCCTAAGGACTATATAGTGCCAGGAAAATGAGTTTGTTTTCCTGGCACTATAGTGCTCCTTCAACACCAGTACTGCACAGTGTCTTTTCTCTGCAGCGACAGGCTATAGACACCAGTACCACTACATTAAACTGTAGTGGTTCTGGGACTATAGTGTCTTTTAAATGTGAGGTAAATTAGTTTCCAATGTAGTATTAATAACTAAACAACTACATAATAAACATAATGAATTGTCTACTTACCACCAGGACAATAAGATGATCTGGTCTCTGGCTGCAGTCTGGCTCTTGGTCTGGCTCTGGGGACTCTGGGGACTGTAGACAAACACCAATGGATTTTGCCCCCCAATATGCCAGGTTATTATGCCACTCAATATGCCATGATAATTATGCCACTCAACATACCAGGATTTTCCCCCACAATATGCAAGGATTTACCACTTAAAAAGCCAGGATTTCCCTCCACAATATGCCAGGATTATGCCCCTTAATATCCCAGGATTTTGCCCCTCAATATGCCAGGATTATGCCCCTCAATATGCCAGGACTTAGCCACTCAATATGCCAGGATTATTATGCCACTCAATATGCCAGGATTTTCTCTCACAATATGCCAGGATTATGCCCCTCAGTATCCCAGGATTTTGCCCATCAATATCCCAGGATTTGGGCCCTCAATATGCCAGGATTATGCCCCTCAATATGCCAGGACTTAGCCACCCAATATGCCAGGATTATTATGCACCTCAATATGGCAGGATTTTCCCCCACAATATGCCAGGATTTGCCACTTAATATGCCAGGATTTTCCCCCACAATATGCCAGGATTATGCCCCTCAATATCCCAGGATTTTGCCCCACAATATGCCAGGATTTGCCATTTAATATGCCAGGATTTCCCCCCACAATATGCCAGGATTATGCCCCTCAATATCCCAGGATTTTGCCCCTCAATATGCCAGGATTTTCCCCCACAATATGCCAGGATTTAGCCACCAAATATGCCAGGATTATTATGCCACACAATATGCCAGCCAGGATCCTCCCACCTTCCCCCTTACTTACCTCCTCGCTGCTGCTCTGTCTCCGGTGCATTCAATAAAGTTTGTTTAAACTTTTTTTTTAAACAAACTTTATTGAATGCGCATTGGCTGGAGGGGAGCGCACAACGCTTCCCTCACAGCCACGGACCTGCACCGGGAGACAGAGCAGCAGCGAGGAGGTAAGTAAGGGGAGGATTTTTTTTTAACGCAGGGTTAACGCAGCTTCCTAGGTCGCCTTACTGGTGGCGCCGGCCCTGATAGTGGGTCTTTACATTTGACGTGTTACCAAGTAGTGGGTCTTTACCTCTGATGTCACCAAGTCCTGTCTCAACATAGACACATAAAAATATATATATGGCCAAAATATTTAGTATCAATTTAAAAAGAAGATAATTATAAAAGCCTTACATAAAGCAATGTGTGAGTGTTCATATATATGCCGAATCACAAATAGCACTATAGTCAGCTATAGCCGGCCAACGTCGGGAGCAGACTTGAAATGCCTGGTGGCATTTCAAAGTCTTTGCTTTGTCTCACACTGAGGTTCCCGCTGAAGGAAGCAATGTTTAGAGCCAAGAGTACAAATGCACCTCAAAAAATATGTGTTGTATCTTGTCCTTTTAATTTCTAACATTTATAACATGTCTAATGTTTTAGCAAGGTTTATTGGTAACAAACAAGGAGAGTCAGTTAGTTAGTTGCCATGCTTCCTGGTAGAGACCCTCATTTTCAAAGGCACATAATTTTTTTAACCATTGCTTCCGCTAGGTCATGGGAGATTTTTTGGTGCATTATTAAGGGCACGTCTGCACCTTTTTCTATATATATGGAATTGATGGCACAAATAGCAAAGGTTTAGAACCAAACTCCCATAGGATGTAACCATGCACCCTTGTGCAGACTTATTCAGGCTGTATCCAGGCTTTTCTGTATCCTCCTTGTTTGGCTTTCTTGTTTTTTATTTATGCTTATTCCTGCCCCGAGTCCCTTCAGTGGGATGACCTGTCCTGTCCCTTTAAATGCCCTGTATACCTGTCCTGCCCTGTATACCTGTCCTGCCCATTCCAGGTTTTCTGATTCCCTCTGCCTTGTCAGTTTACTTCTATTTAAACCACACCAGTTTCTGTTCAGTCCATAGTAGTGCAGTCTACAGGTATTTCCTCTGTGTCTATTCCATGTATGTCTTTTAGATTCTATTGTTTGCTTTTTGCTTTGCTAATATTATGTTTTAATAAGGGGCTTGCCTAATGTGGGGTACCTTGACGTGGTTGGCAAGCTAACATCTAAATTGGCCAATTTGTTTGAACCAAACCTCCACCTTTACCATCTTTAGTGTTAGGCTAGTTCCTGTATTTATGTTTGTTCCTTTATATGTGCCTTTTGTATTGCTTACCGTCAATTTGGTTTCTGCTTTATATTGCTTTGTTATCCCTCTGTCCTGTAGCCCTGTACTCTGTATTTTAGTTCTGCTCTCCATCAGTTACTTTTCTGTTTTAGCTCTGCTTGGCTATCACTTAGTTCATTTCCTCTCTAGCCCTGGGACCAGGATACAGTAGCTGCTTCATAGGTCCTGGTTGTGGCTGCAAAGACTTGGGGTCCCAAACCTCCAAGCGATTGCAAGTACCCAGCACCAGGTCCCGTGTCTCCACCACGCAATATAGCTCCTGATCTTGGGCGCTCAGGGTCTATTACCATCCTGCACCCCGTGCGTTACATAGGATCTCATTTTCTTCATTGCAATTACAGTGATATCATTATGTGCAGTGTGAAGAGCACCGAAAAGTGATTTTGCCTTTAAAAGGTGACAATTCAGCTGTTATTTTATCAAAAATGGAAGTTAAATGGATATTCTATTTAAAAACAAGAAAACCATTAGGTTTTAATTCTCAGTTTGATGTGCCCAACTAATTAGAAATATGTATATATATAATATTTATGGTGTGTAATTTCCTATATGGTTTTCAATTATGACTTGTCATTTACTATCAATAGTTTCCTTTTTATATTTGTATTCTTTTTGCAACTTGGAGTACAAATAAATATTTATTTGTACATTTCTATTTACATTATTTGTATTGATGGAATGAACATTTCATGTTATTATATATATATATATATATATATACACCTTAGATGCTTCTTGTTTGTAGTGTCTGCAAGATTCTCCTGCAGTATTTTCTGTGTATAAACTATATATTTTAATGCTATCATTGGGGGTTACGTATAAAATCTCCCGCACTGCAAAGTGTTGGGAGTTATATAAAAAGGCGCAATCGCGGTTTGGTATGAATAACGGTGATTGAGCCTTTTTACAACTTCTGACACTTTGCCTTGTGGGAGAGTGGCCTCCGTCAGCTTGGCTGCTCTTCTAAGAGCTGCTTTTCAAAGAGTATATTTTAGAGATATTCTAGAGATACTCTGGAGGTAGTCTGAGGTATACAAGAGGTGAGAAAAAACTAAAAGATCTTTTTGATTTAAATTCTTAAAATGTCAGATTTGGTTTACTGTGATAATTGTTCTGCATTTGTTTCACGTTCCATTTTTTGGAGGTTTGGAGGCTGTCTAATCTGTAGACAGTTCTCAAGATTGCAGCAGGAGATTGATGTAATTTATCTGTAAAACAAACTCGGGCTGAGACTGTTGCAAAGTCACTGCCACAGAGGCCATTGCCGCAGAGGCTTCCTAGGAATGGCAGGTGGGTTACTGTTGGATCTGGTAGGCTTAGAGTTGTGGATAAAAGGCATGTCCCACAGTCTGTGGCTGTCCAGAATTCATTTTCAGCACTTTCAGAGTGCAGTGGTGTTGTGGAGGCAGGCTCAGACACAGAGTTTGAGGAACCCCTCTCCTATGGGGCTAAGGTGTGCAAGGAGAAGGTTAGGCCTGATTGAAAGCCGTTGTTGTTGGGCGATTCTATCATAAGAGGTGCGGAGTTGGACAGTATTGGCTTAGTGAGATGTCTTCCTGGAGCTACTGCTCGCAGAGACAGGAGGCGTATTTCTAATATTGTTAAGCAAGCAAATCAGGAAGGAGAATTGGATGTACTGGTTCATCTAGGGACAAATGATTTGGCTTGCAATGAGGTTTCAGAGGTGAAGGAAGCTTTTCGTGTTCTTGCCAATGATATACGGCAGGTTGTGTCCACACTGTCCTTTTCTGAAGTTATGCCTGTGCATAACATTCAGAATGATATACGGATGCGTATTAGGGACTTCAACTTGTGGCATGGAGAATGGTGTCGGGAGCAAGGATTTGGCTTTGTTTCTCATGGAAGTTCACTATGGGATAGAAAAGAACTGTACAAAAAAGATGGTTTGCATCTTTCTCAAAAGGGAACGAATGTTCTCAGTGAGCAGTTCAGAGGTTTTGCTAGGAGGTTTTTAAACTAAAAGAGGGGGGCAAAATGGCGATAAAACATGAATCCTATTGCCCCCCAAAAAAGGGACAGAAGTTACCTGTAATCAGTGTGCTGAAAAATGATAAGCTTAGGGTCATGTCTACAAATGCTCGCAGTTTAGGGAATAAGATCCAACTGAGATTGTAGATTTAGTGGCTGTTACTGAGACATGGTATAATGAAAAACATGACTGGGACATATCAATACCAGGGTACTCTTTATATAGAAAAGACAGAGAAGGTAAAAAAGGGGGAGGGGTGGCCCTGTATGTGAGGGATAGCTTAAAATGTAACGTAATACAAGTTAGTGAGGCGAACATAGAGTCAGTTTGGGTTACATTAGAATTTGGTAATCATATGGTAACTCGGGTAGGTGTGATTTATAGGCCCCCTGGACAAATAGAGGAGTTAGATAATCTACTAGTTGAGGAAATAGCTAAAATGACAATGAAGGGAGAAGTGATCATCATGGGTGACTTTAATCTTCCTGATGTGAACTGGAAATACAAAACAGCTACTTGCGCCAGGAGTACGCATATCCTAAACTCCCTACTGGGATTATCTCTAAAACAAGTAGTGGAGGAGCCAACTCGAAAGCAGGCCATACTAGACTTAGTGTTCACAAATGGAGATTTGTTATCAGATATTACTGTAGGTTAAAGTTTAGGATCTAGTGATTACCAGACAGTGTGGTTTAATATAATAACAGTGACGCAGTCACACCACACAAAAACAAAAGTTTTAGATTTTAGAAAAACAGACTTTTCTAAAATTAGATTAGGTGCTAAAGGAGTCATTATCAGACTGGAGCAATTTAAATGGAGTCCAGGAGAAATGGGATTATCTAAAAGTTGCACTACTGAAGGCAACAGAAAATTGCATAAGGCTTGTCAGTAAGAGCAAAAAATTGAAGAAACCACTGTGGTACTCTGCAGAGGTGGCTAAAATAGTAAAAAATAAAAAGCTAGCATTTAGTAATTATAAAAATACTCAGAGTGAGGAAGATAGAAAGATCTATAAGAGAAGGCAGAAAGAGGCAAAGCAAGCTATAAGAGCTTCCAAAGCACACACAGAAGAGACTATAGCCCAGTCAGTGAAAAAGGGGGATATAACATTTTTTAGATACATAAATGAGAAAAGGAAAGTAAAACAAGGATTAGTTAGATTAAAAACAAAAGAAGGATGCTATGTAGAAGAGGATAAAGGCTTAGCAGACTGCCTTAATGAATATTTTTGTTCAGTTTTTACAAATGAAAATGAGGGTAAGGGACCTCATTTAGGGAAAAAGACTAATGAGTCTTTTGATGCATGTAAGTTTACAGAGGAAGAGGTTTTACTTCAGCTGTCTAAAGTAAAGACAAATAAGTCGATGGGACCTGATGGGATACATCCAAACTTATTAAAAGAACTTAGTGGTGTACTAGCAAAACCGTTAACAGATTTATTTAACCAATCATTGTTAACGGGAGTAGTTCCAGAAGATTGGAAATTAGCTAATGTTGTACCCATTCACAAGAAAGGTAGTAGGGAGGAGGCGGGCAACTATCGACCAGTAAGTCTTACTTCATTAGTGGGGAAAATAATGGAAACCTTGTTAAAGAATAGGATTGTTGAACATCTAAAGTCGCTTTAAAGATCAGAGACAGCATGGGTTTACTTCAGGGAGATCATGCCAAACTAATCTTATTGATTTTTTTGATTGGGTGACTAAAATAATAGATCAGGGTGGTGCAGTAGACATTGCTTACCTAGATTTCAGTAAGGCTTTTGACACTGTCGCACATAGAAGGCTTATCAATAAACTAAAATCGTTTAGGTTTGGATTTCAATATTGTTGAATGGATTAGACAATGGCTGAGTGACAGGCAACAGAGGGTTGTAGTCAATGGGGTATATTCGATGCAAGGTCTTGTTACTAGTGGGGTACCTCAGGGATCTGTTCTTGGACCCATTCTCTTTAATATTTTTATTAGCGATATTGCAGAAGGTCTTGTTGGCAAAGTATGTCTTTTTGCTGATGATACAAAGATTTGCAGCAGGGTTGATATTCATGCAGGGATAAGCCAAATGGCAAATGATTTAGCTAAACTAGAAAAATGGTCAGAGCAGTGGCAACTGACATTTAATGTGGACAAGTGCAAGATTATGCACCTTGGGCGTAAAAACCCAAAAGCAGAATATAGACTATTTGGTACAGTCCTAACCTCAACATCTGAGGAAAGGGATTTAGGAGTAATAATTTCAGAGGACTTGAAGGTAGGTAGGCAATGCAATAGAGCAGCAGGAAATGCTAGCAGAATGCTTGGTTGCATAGGGAGAGGTATTAGCAGTAGGAAGAGGGAAGTGCTCATGCCATTGTACAGAGCAGTGGTGAGACCTCACTTGGAGTATTGTACGCAGTACTGGAGACCGTATCTCCAGAAGGATATTGATACTTTGGAGAGAGTTCAGAGAAGGGCTACTAAACTGGTTCATGGGTTGAAGGATAAAACTTACCAGGAAAGGTTAAAGCATCTTAACATGTATAGCTTGGAGGAAAGACGTAACAGGGGGGATATGATAGAAACATTTAAATACATAAAGGGAATCAATACAGTAAAGGAAGAGAGTATATTTAAAAGCAGAAAAACTACAGCAACTAGAGGACATAGTCTTAAATTAGAGGGGCAAGGATTTAAAAGTAATATCAGGAAGTATTACTTTACTGAGAGGGAAGTGGATGTATGGAATAGCCTTCTAGCAGAAGTGGTAGAGGTAAACACAGTCAAGGATTTAAAGCATGCGTGGGATAGACACAAGGCTATCCTAGCTATAAGACCGGGAAAGGGGGACTAATAAAAGTACTCAAAAAAAAAATTAGGCAGACTAGATGGACCGAATGGTTCTTATCTGCCGACACATTCTATGTTTCTATGTCATTCCCTGACACAAATCAGCCCCTGATTTTTTTATAAATAGACTGTTTCGGCTCAATGAGCACAGACACAACCAAAATCTTCGTATTCAGTGGAGGCAAGGCCATGTTTGGCGCAATCCACGTGTGCGCTGTGTTTAAACATGTCCCCCACTGTTTTTATGTGATGGTTCAGTTCATTTTGACCAATAAAAGGTAACAACATTTTCAATAGTTTTCAACAGAGATGACATTTGGATGGTATAGTGTCATTCTTTCTTTCACTGCTTTGCTGTATTGTAGTCTGTTTGTCAGCCACCTGCTTGCTTTTAAATAAAAAAAAATTAAGTTTATAATTTTATTGTAGAGTGCATCTATCAGTTGATTCCGTGGAGCTGCTCGTTTTATAGCATGTTAAATAATTAGTTAGGCAACTAAAATATAGACAAGGTACAAACTGTTTTGATGTTCTTTTTGTAAATGTAGGTTGAAGTAGGTAGTAGCATTATCATTGTAATACATAATCATCACCACATGGTGGTGCTGTGATATTATATAGTAAAAAACCCCACCTAACTGGTACAATACTGTTGATCATATGGCAATTTAATGACAAACTGTTACATATATTTTTTAGTTCTCATATACACAACAAATTCTCCCACAATATTTTCCAACTTATTGCTTGGTATACCGTTTGGCAGTTAAATGAGATATTCACCCATTATTTTTGTTTCAGGGATTTCATTTGGATGAATAGAATTCACCAAGTTCATTGTCAGGCCGATAATAGTGGAGTTTCAGACCCAACCAATCAGTTTGGTGATCAATGGTATATGATAATTTATATATATATTTATAAATGGACATTCCCTCACGGTCCACAGTGGACAATGGTGCATTGCCAAGCAATGTGGCCAGCCACACCATGGACATAAAATGGTACCGTGATACATGTGGCATGATGGTAAGAAGGTGCATATAACCTAACAACTGTTAATGGGGAACAGTAACCAGTAATCTGATGCTGTAACAAATACAAGGAGGTGGAACCTCTGTGCAGTGTAGGTGCAGGGTATTGCCTTGGCTGTTAGCAAGAGAACAGAATTCTTCTGCCTGAAGGAAATCCACCTTATGGTTGAGCATCAGGCTTATTTCCCCCAGGTCTTTTGATCTCTGTAATTACCAACACACAGAAGTGAAACCCCATGAGGAACAGGATCACAGGAACGAGAACATAAAATCGTAGGCAATGGTACAAATAGGAACATTCGGAACAGGTCAAGACGGGCGGCAAACAATAGAGGTCAGGATTAGCAGGATTCAGCAACAGGAGATCAATATGGAACAGAAACTCTAGTAGAAGGATCATGGCACTATCACAGGCAAGGCAGTGGCGTAGCGTGGGTTGTCAGCACCCGGGGCAAGGCAAGTAATTTGCGCCCCCTAACCCGTGGATTTTAGCACTCGAGTCTCTTCTACTAGATTAGTTAAAGAAACCCTTACCCCCCAAGCACATGTATTGTTTGTTATGAAAATACTTATGTAATTAAAGTAAAATGCATCTAAATACAAGTTTATTTTCCAACACTTTATTGAGTGCGAACATGCATTACACACATTCTCCACATTTTCAGCAGGTCTATGAATACAAATATACACATGTAGTAACCTAGGATGGGCCATGCTATTATATGTCGTCATATAGAAACTGCTACGTTTACATTTGCGGTTAAGGCAGCCTCTAGTGGCTGTCTTCCGGACAGACACTAGAGGCGCATCTGCGACGCTGGAGCCTGGAAGGTACATTTCGCCTCCATCGCGCAGAGTGTCCATAGGAAAGCATTGAGAAATGCTTTCCTATGGACACTTTGAATGCGCGCGCAGCCATGCGCATTCAGCTCCAGTGACGTCGGACGGGGAGCTGACGTCAGACAGGGAGGAGAGGTCAACAGCACCGAGGGAGCCTGGCGCTGGATTAAGGTAAGTAACTGAAGGGAATTTAACCCCTTCAGCGCCACGGGAGTGGGACCCTGAGGGTGTGGGCACCCTCAGGCTACTAAAGTGTCAGGAAAACCGCTTTGTTTTCCTGACACTATAGTGATCCTTTAAGAGTTTAAGGGGTTATTTTGGCCTGGGGAAGCCAAATGGTTATACACCTATGCTTTAAACCAGGAGTAGACATCCTTTGCCACTCCAGATGTTGTGGACTACACCTCCCATGATGCTTTGCAAGCCTTAATGGAGATGTAGTCAAAAAACAAAGGGAGTGTCAAAGGTTACCTACCCCTGCACTAAACCAAAAATATATAATACAGTTCCTACCCCATAAATATAATATTTAATGCTATGATATTTAATGCTCTCATCCAACCCCCTTCCCTCCACAGTTCCTAATAAATATATTACAAATATAATTCCCTCACCCCTGTAGCCCCACCTATTTACATTTCCTTCTACATACACACATATATATAGATTATTCATTAGGCCACAAATGTAAAAAATATAATCATTGCCTCATCTCAAATTCCCAAGATCTTTCCCATCCCACCCTCTTCCCCTAATACACTGCTGACCCCCCTCCCCCTAATACACTGCTGACCCCTCCCTCCCCTAATACACAGTTGACCCCCATCCCCTAATACATTACTGCCCCCCTTCTTCCCTTCCCCAATACATTACTGCCCCCCTTCTTCCCTTCCCCAATACATTACTGCCCCCCTTCTTCCCTTCCCCAATACATTACTGCCTCCCTTCTTCCCTTCCCCAATACATTACTGCCTCCCTTCTTCCCTTCCCCAATACATTACTGCCTCCCTTCTTCCCTTCCCCAATACATTACTGCCTCCCTTCTTCCCTTCCCCAATACATTACTGCCTCCCTTCTTCCCTTCCCCAATACGTTACTGCCCCCCGTCCCCAGTACATTACTGCCCCCCGTCCCCAATACATTACTGCCCCCCCGTCCGCAATACATTACTGCCCCCATACATTACTTCCCTCCCTCCCCCATACATTACTTCCCCCCCTCCCCATACATTACTTCCCTCCCTCCCCCATACATCACTTCCCCCCCTCCCCATACATTACTGACCCTCCCCTCCCCATACATTAAATGACCCCCCTCCCCTCCCCCATACATTAAATGATCCCCTCCCCTCCCCCATACATTAAATGACCCCCTCCCCTCCCCCATACATTAAATGAACCCCCCTCCCCCATACATTTAATAAACCCCCCTCCCCCATACATTTAATAAACCCCCCTCCCCCATACATTTAATAAACCCCCCTCCCCTCCCCCATACATTAATGAACCCCCTCCCCTCCCCATACATTAATGACCCCCCTCCCCATACATTAATGAACCCCCCTCCCCTCCCCCATACATTAAATGACCCCCCTCCCCTCCACCATACATTAAATGACCCCCTCCCCTCCCCCATACATTAAATGACCCCCCTCCCCCATACATTAAATGACCCCCCTCCCCTCCCCATACATTAAATGAACCCCCCTCCCCCATACATTTAATAAACCCCCCCTCCCCTCCCCCATACATTAATGAACCCCCTCCCCTCCCCATACATTAATGACCCCCCTCCCCTCCCCATACATTAATGACCCCCCTCCCCATACATTAATGAACCCCCCTCCCCTCCCCCATACATTAATGACCCCCCCTCCCCTCCCCCATACATTAATGACCTCCCTCCCCCATACATTAATGACCCCCTCCCCCATACATTAATGACCCCCCCCTCCCCCATACATTAATGACCCCCCCTCCCCCTCTCCAATACATTAATGACCCCCTCCTCAATACATAATACAATAGGTCCCCCAAGCCCCTTTATTCTTACCTTTACAAATTCCACTTCCAACAGCTCAGGGAAGAAAGGCCGCGATGCAGTTTCAGAAGAGCCTCCGCCGCGCAGCCGCCTGATGTGACGTCACGCCGTCATTTGACGCTCACATCCGGCGGCTGACAGGAAGTATCGCGCGGTTGTGGCTGCGGCCGCGCGGCCGCATAGGGCTAGTGCGCCCCCCCAGATTTTGCGCCCGGTGCGGCCGGCCCCCCCTGCACCCCCCACGCTACGCCCCTGAGGCAAGGGTAACATAACTAACATAACTGAGGGTTTAAATAGTGCTACTAGACCTGGCCAATACATAAGTTGGGAGGAGTAACCAAAGTTATAATTACTAGCCCTTTAATTCACAAAAGGGTAAGAGGCAAAAAACCTATTGTGCATGTGCGAGTGACGTCATGGACACTCGTTCCGTCTGGCTGATTGACAGTCGACGGGAACGAGCGATGGAAGAACGTATCTCGCGGCTGGAGCCGTGATCGAGGCTGGAGCTGTGATCGAGTCCTGGGCGGGTGAGTATAGGGACGGTGTTTCATTGTCCTTCAGCGCGACGGCGCTGCAGTGACAGAAGCTAACCTATAGCTGGCATGACATCACCGGCATTGTTATACCACAAGAGCTGTTATGGCGGTGTTTAAAATGATATATGATATTATATGTATATGTTTCCATTCCTTAAATTTTATTGTCGTTACTCAGTAGCATATTTTATATGTGTATTTTATATTACATTATGTGTTCATTAATGTAGCGATTGCACAATCAATTTTTTTGGTAATAAATGCCATAAAGACACGCTATATTTACTGCCATGGCAATGAAAAATTGATCTGTATTGTTTTGTTTTCTTATATTCTATCACAAATATTACTACTATAATGTACACATCGATGAGTCATAACATTATGACCAATTGCAGGTGGCAAGCAAGTGGAGGCAGTGTGATGTTTTAGAAAATGTTCTGCTGGAAAACCTTGGGTACTGATATTCATGTGGATATTAGTTACCTACCTACATAAGCATTATTGCAGACCATGTACATCCTGTCATGGAAATGGTATTCCCTGATGGTACTGGCCTATTTAAACAAGACAATGCCGCCTGCCACGGAGCTAAAATGGTACAAGGATGGTTTGAAGAACACAACGAGTTCCAGGTGTTGACTTTGCCTACAATTTCTCCAGATCTCAATCCAATTGAGCATCTGCGGGATGTGCTGGACAAACAAGTCCGATCCATGGACACCCCACCTCGCAACTCACAGGACTTAAAGGATTGGCTGCTAATGTCTTGGTGCCAGATACCACAGAACACCTTCAGAGGTCTAGTGGAGTACATGCCTCGAGGGGTTAGAGCTGTTTTGATGCAAAAGGGGATGTACACAATATTAGGCAAGTGGTTGTAATGTTATGGGTGTTTGGTGTATAGCATTAATATTATCATTCTTGTAGTATTATTGTTAATTATTTTTAATGTGATTTTTTTATATTTATTTTTATTTGATTTATATTTTATTTTAATACTTTTGTTTTATACAATGTAATTTTTTTTTTTTTTTTTTTAAACATTTTATTTAATTTCGGACTATTTCAGGAGGACTTTTCCCCACAATATTTTAGGTTGACAGAGACCCTTTAATAGGCTTGGTCAGAACAAGATTAATTAAAAGTTTCTTAACTGTCCTTTAATTATCTGGGATAGCTCAGTTAGGTGAGTGTTGTACTAATGCTATGAAGGTGCCTGGTGCAATTCTGTTTTTTGGGGAGAATTTGTTTAATGTATTATAGTTCTACATCTCGGTAGGGAAGCTGCAAGAAGTGTCCGAAAGGCTTGAGAACTTCTCATATGCAGCAAAAGGTTTGAGGCCTGAATCCTTGCAGAGTCTGACATTTTAATTACCAAAACATAGATGATATGGTTTGTGATCTTTATATTAATACTCTCTGCCTTTAAACTTGGTCAGAACAAGATTTATTTCAATTTTCTCTGAAATAGCTCAGTTAAGAGATGGTTGTTTTGAAGGTACTGTGGTTTTGGGAAACCTATCCTTATATTTTACAAATTTGTTTTGTGTTTTTGCCCGGTGTCACCCTCTTCCCCCTCCATACCAGATCATACCGAATCCATAGTAATGTTTTTTGTACTAATGTTACTCGAAAATCATAATAGTAATGACATAAACAACTAGCAAAATTAAAATGACACCTTTAATTTGCAATAAATTCATACACAGGAACACGGTCACATATATAACCCTTTATTATAAGGGTTCATTCTTAACTACATCAGTTCCTTTCTAAGATCAGAGGAAAATCAAAAGCAAGCAGATAGTGAGGCACATGAAATAAGAGAAAAGATGCTTGAATGGTATCTGTACAGATGTTGCTTGGATACACAAGGTGAAGTGGGATAGATGTACAACTTGCAAGAATAGAACTGTGAATGTACAAAAGATTATAAAATCAGTAAAATAAAAATAAAATGCTTTTCCAGAGCAAAGAAAACGAAATATTTACTTTGTGCGAAAACATGTACATTATAAATAACGTTACTAGACCATCTTAAAAAACATACATATTGGCATCTTAGAGCATATAAGGCAAGGCGTGCCCCAAAATAGTTTTTTAGGAGCAACTGTTCCCCTTAAGTGTGTCCCTAAAGTGGAGAGCACATTAAAAAACGTCACCAGTGTCAACACACCTCTTAACTCCTCCAAGATTCTTTTTACCAATTGATAAAGGTGAACATCCATTCCAATGTAACATAGAGACTCCACAATAGTTTTCTTGTGTTTTATATAGGTGCTTTATTGTAAGTTAATTACACTAAAAGTATCGCATTATAGCAAAAAAAATGTTAAAATTACAATAGGCAGCAGGTAAGCAAGAATGAATGATTGAATTGAATAAATTATGTAATAGTTTAGGGTTTAATTAAAACACATCAAAATTTTAGATCATAAAATTTGAATATTGGAAAAGGGTTTGAAAAATATTTTCTCTACCTAACAAAAATGTAATCTTCCACTGATACTTTAATATGTAGACATCTCCATGTGCACAGATGGTTTAATTTTTCCACTTAAATATTTATACTGTTTGGATAAAATGGAAATAAAAACTTTATAAATAAAATTACAATAGGTATACAAGTTTTAACAGCAGAGGCTGCATGCAAGCGTTTAACACTTCTACAATTTTAAAAGGACTGTCTGGTGCCCACAATGCATCTTTCAAATGTTAATGCATATTAATGTGCTTTCAAACGCATGTTTTACATTTTGCATTGCTTACAGTATAAAAACCGTACAGTTAGATGAATTTGTGAAATTTCAGCAGTTTGCAAGAAACCAGTTACAAGCCCCCACTAGCTGAGTAAAAGCAATTTCCTCTTTTTTTTGATGCAGGCACCAATGAGAATAATTTCGGTCAAATTAATGGAATATCCTGTTTCTCTAGTGATATCATCAGACAATGTGTTGCACTGTTAAGAGATCGTACTGTGTACAAGAGCAAGGTCACTTAGAATCCACACAATGTATTCTATTCCAGCAGTACAGGAAGTGAATAAATGAAACTAAACGTTATATACTCAGTGCTACCACACCTGTTGTTTACATACAGAGTAATCACTGGGGTAGGTCTTGAGTAATATCTAAAAATGTGATTTATGCAGAATGCATGCATCAAATCCCACTGGAAAAAGCCTGTGCACTATACAAGCAGAAGTCTTCAACATACACCAAGGTGAGTTTGGGTACTAGACTTTGTCTTTAACTAAATTCTGCCTGTAATAACGGTAAGCACAAAAGTGTACAGATTACTATGGCATTCTCACTGAGATAAAAATAAGTCCTTTTAAAACTGTTGTTGCAAGAACAGCTACATTCAATCTGCAGATTGATGAAGACAGCCAATTAAATAGATATTAGCTTGCTGTCTTGGAAAGGTGAAAGAGCAAATCAACTGCTGATACACATACCAAAAAATGTTGATGCCATTTAAATTAATTTCCACCTACCTGGTTAGATTTATTATATATATATAGATGTATAGAGATATAGATGTATTAAGAGATGTTCCATGGCTTTAAAGTAAAATGATAATAAAATGAAAAAGCAATACCATGATGTATATAATTGCAATATATAATTGCTTTTGGTGACATATTTTCCAGGCATGTTATGTCAGTTACTGGTGTGAATGGACAATGATCCACTCACACCAAATGTTCACATATTGCAACTTGTTTCCATTTTGCATCATTATTACTTCAACCTTCCCACCCTGCTGTCTGTTTGCTTTGAATGAGACTCCTCACAGACCTCACTTTTTTCTGGGAGTGGTCACTATGCAGACAGTTACATGAGTGGATGACCAGATCCCAGTGCGTGAGTGGGATGTCATTGTATTGTATCTGTAAGCACTGAACGCTGATTCGTCCCATCACCACCTGTTTTTCTCCCCACAATGCCACAAGAACTAAACCTGTGTGCAGGAAAGTTTTAAAATAAGGTCAGCGTAAGTGGACTGTGTCACGGAAGGGGTTCAGGTGACATGGGATCCATGTTCTGGAGTTATGGGCAGGATATGAAGACACTGGGCTTCATGCAGGGTACTCAAACTCCCCCAAAAGCTTGAGGCCCCAGGTTGGTGAGGCCACATTACAGGGCCCTGCGGTAGCAACTGCTGTATCCAGTGTTGCCAAGACTGAAGTTGAAAGCAGACAGTTACATGAGTGGATGACCAGATCCCAGTGCGTGAGTGAGATGTCATTGTATTGTATCTGTAAGCACTGAACGCTGATTCGTCCCATCACCACCTGTTTTTCTCCCCATGATGCTACATGTTGCCAAGACTGAAGTTGAAAGCAGGCATGGAATATAACCCTGACAAAATAAGCAGGGTGCTACAGGCTGGAACAAAAATAAACAAAATAGTAAATGGCAAGCTGAGGCACAAACAGAACTGAATACAGAGTTGAGGGCCTAATAGACATAGGTTCATGACATAACCAAACATAAGCATGGCAGAGCAGAAACCAAACTAAGGGCAAAGGGGTGAAGACAAAGACATACATAGAGGGCAGAGACAGACAGGACACATATAAAGGGCATTACATTAGAAAGTAAATGCATACACAGGCACACAAATAAACAGAGAGCAAACAAAGGACATGACTAAAGCAACATAACAAGAACACAGAGATGTATGCAGGGACTAAATTTAAACTCTAAGATGATAAATAATGAGGGTTTAGTTCACCCGATGGCCATAAGATGTAAGCTTGCCAACCAACACCAAAGTACCTCACAATAGGGCAAGTCCCTAACATTAGAGCTATTAATAAACTAGTAATATAATAACTAAAACTACACAGACACACAGCACATAGACACATACCTGTGGCAGCACAGACTGGAAGCGTGAAGAAACATAACAAATGGGTGTGGCAAAACTTAAATAGGGGAATATGACAAGGTAGAAATAAACAGAGAAAACCTGGATTGGAATGGAACAATAAACAGCAGGAAAATCAGAAATGGATTGAACGGAAGTACAATGGAAAGGGAAACCCTTTAACAGGAATCAGGAATGGCTCATAAAAAAAATGGCAGGGCAAAACTATATCAGGGTATTCCCCTAATGACTCTCTAAGACAGGGCATTTCCCTTACAGCGCTCCAAGACAAAGCATCCCCTATTACAGGTCTTTGAGACAGGGCAGCCCCAGGTGACAATGGCATTGCATGTATATTATAGTTCTACATCCCTTCAATGGAGTCCTACGTTTTTTTTGACAGAGGACATTACCTTCAATTTTAGTGATTTATTCATGAAAGAGGGAAAGAGGGGAACAATTCTAGTATATGTGTTATGAAATAGTTTACAACTCTTTAGAAAAATAATAGACGCTTTACTCAATAAAGAGAGAATTGCAGACCATTGAGATGGGAATTTCAAACCTAAGACCAAAGTAGTAGAGTTGGAACAATTCTCCCATTCCCTCCAATTCTTTCTGTTTTGAGAAGACCGTTAGATGTCCTATATAACTACTCTTACTTGAAGTGTCCGTGTAACATAAAAAAAACATACATTGTTATCTTGGATAGCTACACATACATTTTTTTTTTTTTTACCAGGCAGAGGATACTCATTTAACTTCAAATCACACAAAAGCTCTCCTGACTTGCTAACTGTCAGATAGAAACACCCTCAGTCAGCTCAGAAGCTTAATATAGTAGTCCTAGCTTGCATAAATAGAACCAAAGTTATTGTTAAAGTTTAGCAATTATATAAGAACGCTTACAAAAATTACATCTTAGAGATTTACTCTTAAGCTGCTTTTTATTGGTCCAAGGACTCAAATAAATGTATATTTTATTTGGATGTTATTTCCTTGTTTTTCCTTAGTTGGCTTACTTCTATTTGGGCTATTTGTCAAGCAGACTGTGGAACAGGACTGGTGCAAGTTGGAGCACCTGGAGCGAGGAGATATTGTAACTTTTAACACTTGCCTGGGATGGAGCTTGCAACTGTATGGATGGGGACTGTGTTTTTCAGATACAGGTAATATGACTGGATGTACCCAACTTTCTGAGGTGGATAAAATAAGGACCATTAAATTAAGTAATAGTAACAATGAGATGTTGGGCAATTGAAAAATCCCCAGAATGCACTTGAAAACTAGAGAATATCTCTAGGTGCCTTTCCTTAACAGTTAATATTTACTTAATATTTTATAATTGTACTTTGCCAATGTAATTTTATAAGCTCTCATTTTAAAAGTACTGTAAATAGTTTTCTTTATCTATAAATACTTGAAACCTACATACGTAATACATGATACATTTTCCATCCACAGCTTGAACCTAAAATTGAATTTGTCTAACCAGCTGTGAAGTATGGTTTTAGATTGCCATGGAAACTGAAACGCCTAGGAACTTTATTTCATATGTGGATAATGCAATAGCTTTGTCCATAATTCCAAGACTGATGATTTTTTGTTATCTCGACTGATTTCAGGTTTAAAAAGAATATTTAATGAACCATTGATAATTTCCTGAAATGTATTGCATAAAGTGTTTAAATTAAATCTCTGGAGATTATCAGCAATTACGTGAGGTCTAGATCCATTTTATGGACCATTTGTAATGTGACATATATGCTTTGTAACACAGTGTCGAGTTTGATTGAAGTAGATATCGTTTTAACTGTTCGTCTGTATTTAAAATTGGTGTCTACTTCAGTTTTATATATTGTTAGATATTAGGCTTCTTTCATTTAGAAGTTTATATGTGAAAATGTTGAGCTCAGGTTTGTCAATCTTAAATCTGGAAGTGTAATATACACTTTGGGTTTTCACATTGGTCACTGATACTCATCTCTAATGCTTTCATTTAGATTATATCAAGTCCCCCGGGAAACAGGCAGAGCCTAGGTGGGAGGAGGCCATGTATGTGTGAGGGGAGTGAGTGATGTATGATGTATGTCTGGGGGAGTGTCTTTAGGGGGGAGTATATATAAGCTGGAATTCCCTGGGTCCGTCAGCCATTTTGGTTAACAGACACAGCAGGGGAAATTTTTCCCGCCCTCCCTCCCTATTTTGTTTTTTATGTGTGCATTAATGTTTTTCTCTTTTGTCACAGCAGGCGGGGTTGTCCTTGCCAATCCAATAGTTAAGGACGGAGGAGATGGAGTCAGATGGATGGATAGGTGATCATAATGGTCGTGCCCACCGAGCTAACAGCCGGCTGGTGGTTAGCATCAAGTGGGCAAGCAATATACAGAGGTAACATGGACGAGGGGTTCACTTTATAATCCTGAAGTTCGGAAGGATAGGTTGATGTTTGTTATGTTTTTCTCAGGTAGATTGGCAAGGACTAATTGTAGCTGTATGTTTTCATCTAATGTTCAATTATATATTTATATTTATTTATCTATTGATAATAAGTTATAAGAGGTTAATAATAAAAAGGAGAATTTTTGGCTCATACAGTTACTTCGTTATGTTGATAAATGCTGTGGCCTATTTAAACTCCATTCATGTCTCGCGTCTTTTATTCTGGTGGGGTATTTTGATTATCATTCATTTAAGGAGCATTCCCCTTTGCTACATACATGACAGGAATGCACATCTCAAAGATAAAAGTCTGAAATTCCTAATTTAGAAGTGTTCGTAAGCTGTTGTAATATTTTATTTTTTATATTTAAGCACAAATAATATAGCTGTTAGTTAACCCCTTAGTGGCATGACATTTTGACCCTGTCTTTCCCTTGGTGACACAGGCTGTTTTTCCACATCTGTGGTGTCTATATTTAGCTGTAATTTTCTTCCTTTTCATTTACTGTAGCCCCACAAATTATGCATATTTTTTTGGCATAAGAAGGGCTTTCTTTTGACACCATTATTTTGATCATATCATACAATTTAGTTTTTCTAACTTATATTTGAAAAATCTTATGCTCATCTACAAAAGCTAATAAAAAAACCCTAGCTAAATGCATTCTAATTTTTGTCCTGAGTTTAGAAATACCATTTTGACATTTTAAAACTGATATCAATCCCGGAATCACCCCCCACATCTACATATTTTAAAAAACATTGGACAACCCAGTGTTTTTAACTTGGGGTATTTTGACACTTTTCATGTAGAAATCTTCCCACCAACTTTAGATAAAATTTGCAGAGATTAAAAATAAATAAAAATTGATGATTTTTTCACACAGATTGCAATTCAGGTTTAAACATACTGAAAAAGTAAAGGGGTACTGCCAAACAACACCTCAATATCTGTTCAGCAACATCTCCTGAGTACAACTATACCACCCATACACATGTTTGTTAGGTAGTTTGAGGGCTAAAAGGCCACATTTGAGGATTCAAATTTCCTGCTTGGAATTTTGACATGTAGCCTGCGCCAATATTCCATTTGGGACATTTTTGAAGCTGGCTAATGTATTTTACCCATATCAAACTATATATTATTGAAAACTAGACACCCTAGGGTATTTCAATTGGTGGTATTTTAATGCTTTCCATGTATTAATTCTACAACCAGCCTTTGTCATAGTTTTGGGTAGTAATTTTTTAAATTACTAGATGATGTATCAGAAAGTTGACATGGTCATAATCAGCTACTTGCTGCTTTCGTTGCTCTTGTCTTTAGAATGGCAGCACCATTTTGGCCACACTGATAGTAGGGCTCACAATTAATCTTTTTTTTTGTGTGTGTTACTGACTGCCTTAACCTGCAAGGCATGTCAGCAATATACACAGATCAAAAGCAAGCACTATAATATTGCTTCCTATGCTCTTTTACACCACCGGGAGCGCCATGTGTTTTAAAGGCAGTGTGTTTTTAAAACCACCATTTTTAATCGCTTGAGGGATCAATCAAAATGCGCCTGGCTGTTTTTTCTTTAGTATTGCACAATGCTTACATGGGGGAATTTCAGCAATACCAGTGGAGCACTGTGTCAGGGAAACCTTTGTGGGGAGTCCTTTAGGGAGAGATGTTTTGTCAGGGCTTACCTTTGTTGGGAGTCTTTTAGGCAGAGATGTATGCTCACCCTTGCAAACAAACACAGACCAGGGTGACCAGGTAAGAAGCCACGTGGCCTGTGAGTTTGTGCACGGGGGCTGGTCAGGATATCCAGGTAAAGTTACAGACAAGGACAAGAGCAAAAGAATCTTCGTGGGAAAGCCAGAGGTCAGAGGATGCTAGAATTCAGAATAAACGGGTAACAAATCCAAGGTCAAAAGCCGAAAATGATTAGGAATACTGGAAGTCAAAATCACAGGAACCAAACAAGGAATCCAGAGTCAATGAACTGACACTGCTCTTAGGGAGAGGCAGTGTCTTATACCTTGTTAATTAGGTATGTGCTTCAGCTGGAGAGTTACTGACAGGTCTGAGCCTTTGGTGAAGTCCAGCCCCCTAGTGCTGCAGGCAAAACAAACATAAACATGAGTATTCCAAAGTTCTGAAATGGCTCAGAGGCAAAATAGCAGAATACGGTCCAGAAGAACCACAGTTCAAATCCCCTGCTGGGTGCATCTGGGGCGACCACGTCTGGCAGTCTGGATGTCACGGTGACGATCCTGACACACTGACAGCGATAAAAAATCTCTTTCAGTGCTGGTTTCGGTGCAGGCCAAACTAGGTATGTCCAGTGTCGGCAACGCTAAATAACTATTGTTGATATTGATAAATGAACAGATTTTAGAGCCCATTAGCTTGGTCAGCTAGGTTATCTGCCAATAACATTTACTTTCTTCCCAGATGGTTGAGTCGTAGAGATTTGAGTCACGAGGTCGTATAGATAGCATCAGAAAGGTTGATGGTTGGTATAATATAAGTTACAAAGACATAGTCGAACAGTCTGAGGTCAGTGGGAAGGAGAAGGCAGCATAAGTCAGACAGCTGAAATTTAGAGCACAGATAGGCATTAGAAGAATCAGGCTTGATTGCTGGGAACATAAGAAACACAATAATCTGGCAATGAGAATCACAGTGAAAGTCTTTTTTTAGGCTGAGAATCAGGCACCTGACCAGACGCACTGTGGAAATGTAACTTAATCATCAAGGCTTGTAGGTTCAAGTTTGTCAGAACTGAGGACCAACCAGAAACCTGTAAAAAAACTGTACCACATCTTACACCCCAACTTTTCCCTCCGGTGAATCGGAGCTCTGGGAGCGGAAGTCAAGTGCCAGTCTACCACGAATACATGGTAGCACTGTCACTCAAACACACAGTGGTACCATGCATATGCTGTGGCACTGACATATGTCCTGACAGCTCTACTGTGTATGAACACAGTGCTATACATACGTAGCACACGTTTCCGGTGTTCCAGACACTGAGAAATGCAATCCTGCAGTCCCGAATCCCACTGTCCTGCCGAGCTCTACCTCTGTCTAAAAAAGTAGGACAGAGGTAGAACTTGACTAGACAGCGGGACAGATCCCTAAAATTGGGGCTGTCCTGAGTAAAGCAGGTCAGTCCTGGTGAGTACTTTGTAATTTGCATTTAGATTTATGTAGGTACTAGTGTTAGCACATCTGCACCTCCCCTCAGACTCACCCCATGCATTCATCAACCGATGTGATCTTGTTACAGTAATTTGACAATTGCAAGGCTGTATACCTCTTTAACAATGGTTTTTAGACACCAACACTATAGCTGTATGACCACTAAACCTGACAGCTAATGTAGCTGATTATACTTTTTTAAATGTTTACCCAGGGGAAGAACAGGGATTCTTATGAAATTAGTAGCTGTAAAGCAATATCTCAATAAGTGTAAGTCACCTAAACAAATATATAAAACAGATTACAACCCGGATGATATAATGATTACAACTCCTGTAACGTGTACCTGTTAATGTTGAAATGACAAAGTATCACTTTAAAGATACAAAAATTATTTCTTCACAATTTGTTGGACAAATTACTAGCAAATGTATCAAATTTATTCATCAAGTATTAGAACATCTTTGTTGAAAATACAAAGATGGTGGTAAAAATGTCAGTATGACCATAGGCCGGTAAGTTAGATCCAGGAGAAACCAAATAGCAGAAGCTTGCACACCCTTGTAGAAACCCCTCTCAGAAATACAGGAATGGTAAAGGGTCATAGCCAGTAGGCTGACAGCACGATATTGGGATGATGGGCGAAGACACGGAAGTACAAAAGAAATTGAAGGATGAATACATATTGGTACAAAGGCTTATATACCATTGATGAAGAATACGGTTGATGCAATAACTTTTGCCAATAACATTTGGTAAGCAGAGTAGCACAGCAGACTTGGCAAAGATGAGAAATAAGATTTGAACAGCAGTCTTGGCAAATAACAACTGGCAAGCAGATTAACATAGCAGACTTTACCTTTTTAATATTCTTAACACGGGTACAGGAAATATGGGGGACTCAGCAGATCATTCAAGTCAAACAGCAAAGGATTCGTGCAGCAGCACAGTAATTCCCCCAGGACTCCAGGCCAACTGAGCACTGGTAGTAATGTGCTTTGGTGTTTTATGAGGGGGAAATGCTTATTGGTGCTGTAAGGGGACTTGCGCACCTGGGTGATGCTGACATAAGAACAGATAAGTGTACACCTACTTGTCCTCAAAACAATTCCAACAGTTATTGGAATGCAAATCTAAGCACTGCAGAATGCCTAAATCGCTGTTTAGGTGACACAGATGCATTCACATCAATATTGCTCTCTGTCGTGGAAGGTTGATGATGAAGGAGGTGGCACACCCATAGTTGGCCCTACAATGGGTCTGGATGGGTCCAATGCCCCAGGTGGCTTTTTTTAGGTGCATATATAACATATATAGCAGTGATCAGCCATAACATTATGACCAGCTTCCTAATATTGTGTAGGTACCATTTTGAAGCCAAAAACATGCCTGACCCGTCGAAGCATGGACACCATTAGACCTTTGAAGGCGTGCTATGGTATCTGGCACCAATATGTTAGCAGCAGAATCCTTTAAATTCTGTAAGTTGCGATGTGGGGTCTCCATGAATTGGACTTGTTTACCCAACACATCTCACAGATACTCAATTGGATTGAGATCTGGGTAATTTGGAGGCCAAGACAACACCTTGAACTCGTTTCATAATTTTTGCTTTGTGGCAGGAAACATTATCCTGCTTAAAGAGGCCAATGCCATCACGGAAGATCATTTCCATTAAAGGGTGTTCATGGTCTGCAACAATGCTTAGGTAGGTGGTACCTGTCAAAGTAACATATACATGGATAGTGGGACCCAAGGTTTCCCAGCAGAACATTGCCCAAAGCATCACACTGCCTCCGCTGGCTTGCAACCTGTCAGTGATCATAATGCTATGGCTGATCGGAGTAAATTAGCTCTCTGTGAGGGGCCTGCTTCTCCCCCTCACACTCAGCACTCTTTAGTCACGTGACATCCTGGCGCTCAAAAAGAGCCAACTAAAGCTGACCCTGCAGTGAGGAAGGCGGCAGCATTGCAATTCTTAACCCAGGCAGCACAGTGTCTTAGGCTGACCCTGGGTACACCCCATTTATTAAGTTTAGTCTTTATTTAAACTTATTTGTAGATTAAATGCATAAAGGGAACTTGTTATCCATTTTACTGTTTAGTATGTGTAACGGCAATACTTTTTTATACATCCCATCAGTTTTGTATATGGTGTATGAGTGCCCACGCCAAAATGTATTTAGTGGAGAGTTTCTGACACTTTTCAGCCACTTTTTAGTGCCTGTTTTCTATGTATGTGCTGGTGCTGAATGTGCCAGTGCACCCCAGAAGTGGGGGATCTCTGAATATATGTGCAAACTCCTGACTGTTAGTCAACAGCTTTGTTATCCATTAGTGTATACAGCAATATGCCACTATTTACGCTATTTCCATGTGTGCCTCTTTTATACATACCCCTATGATCTGTGAGCTTGAGTGCGTTCACTCGTTTGAATGTATGTCTAATATCTATCCCACTGTAATAAAATACACATGCAGCTTTGTAGCATTTAGGCAATTACCTTCAATCAATATGATTATAATTGTGAGTCATCACAGTTCTTCTCATGATTGTACTTGCCTGATAATTTACCTGAAAGAAATAATTTTGATAAAAGCAAGAAACCTTCTCCTCCTCTCCCCGATGGGAAAGAAAACAAAAAAGTCCATATACGGGATGTACTATATAAAAAAAGGAATATAGCAGTAATTTGCTAAAATGTAACACTTAACTCTTTATTATAAGATAAAATAAATATTCTGTAAATGTCCAAAAAACACATTATACTGTCTTCATTTTACTACCGGTCCACCAGGCGGAGCTCTGTGTTAACATTCCTGTCTTATTAATGTAAGTTCCATCTGCAGATGACGCAAGTAAACTAATATACTGTAATTGTACCGTGTATATTTTTTGTAACTAATAACATGTCACATTTGCCTAATAGTTTTCCCCAGATAGCTGAGCCTTGACTGACGTGATTTTCATAAAAGATGATGTTGGAGCTACATCCTGTGCTTCTGTCCACTGAGTTATGAAATAAAATTAGTTACAAGTAATTGAAGGGCACTCAGTACAGTAGCTCCAGGAGTCCAGCAATCATTCATCCATTAAATCGAGGCATTCCTTCATGGGAAACATAGAAGTTTGTACAGGAAGAGATTGCCAGTGGCCTCAATCCAATTCTGCTCGGCAGAATGACATGAGTTGAACTTTGTGTTAATGACTAAGGATCTCTGTGGTGTCATTTGCCGTATTTCATTGGATAATATTGCTCTTGTGTCCCAGTGTTGATTTAATTCCATACTGAGGCCAACAAATACTCATATATTCAAAGATAAATCTATATGTATTTTTTCTGGTTTCATTTGTGTGTTTTTTTTAACGACAGCTATATGGAAAAACAAACAACTTCTGTTTAAAGGGAAACTAAACTAATATAGAAGCACAAGTGAAAAGTTAGTTGCCCCTATTATGAGGATGACCTGGCGTGTACTTTTGATAGTACAGGCCAGTTTATACTCTGACCGACAGCTGCCATGCTTCCATGGGAAGCAGGCAGCCGTCTGGTCAGCGACTGTCTCGCTCTGCTAGTGCAGAGAGAGACCCTTGTTATTGCATGAGATCAGCAGGGGAGACCTTAACTAGGTCCCCCCTGCTGATCCAATGCAAAAACGAGGGTATCTTGCTGTGCTAGCAGCAAGAGACCCTCGCATTCAGCTGTCAGAGCCCCCGCTCTGATTGGTTGTGTGCGTGCTGACGTTTGTCAGCACGCGACAATCAGGAACTGCTGTGTCTCGCATGTGAGACACAGCAGTTAGTAAACCCCCATGTCTCTATTAAGATACACATCGGGTTTTCTTAATTCTACCAGGACATGTATTGTTTAACCCTTGCTTCCTGAAAATGTCGAAGTTTGAAATATAAAAATGTTTTAATGAAAGAATACAAATAAAGTACAATATTGAGCCTTATTTGCTCTGTAAAATCCATCAGGGGGCACACATTGTTTAAAATCTTCTGACCCAAGATGAAGGAAGATTTGGCCCAAGATGATTCCAAACAATATGTCCAGCCCCTGATAGAGCTATATGAAGCAAAGAGGGCTCAATAAAGAACTTTATAAATGCTTATATGAAAGAGTACACATATTTAAAATATCTACATTTGATTCTATCATTCATGTAAATTAACTTAAGATGTTGACAGTTAATACAGCTTTCCTTTACTATTGCATGTTTGTTTGCATGTATTACATTGGAGATAAAGGGACTCCCCCACCCTAAACATTGTTTGTACGGTGAATGTAGAGTATAACACAAAAATGTCAAAATTCATCGATACGCTGTGTTAACAGGATTGCAAGCAATTGGACATATTCATTTAAAATATGTCTGTGGTGTCTCCTGTTTAACTCATGCATAGCTTAATATGCAAATTATACATTTTTCATTGAAAAGTAGTTACAAAGGAGGTACACCACCATTCAAAGGTTTGGGTTCAATTGGAAATGTCTGTCTTTCTCATGAAAACATACATCAAATTAATTGTAAAATGAAATGGAAATACAGCTGCTGACAAGGTTAGAAAAAGTGATTTTTAATTTAAATAATAATTCTGTCCATCAAACCTTGCTTTTATTGAAGAATCCTCCTTTTACAGTAATTACAGCCTTGCAGACCTTTGGTATTCTAGATGTCAATTGTTTGAGATAATCTGAAGAGACTTCACCAGATGCTTCCTGAATCCCCTACCATAAGTTGGATTGGCATGATGTGCTCTTTTTGTGTACCATACAGTCATGCTGCTCCAACAACAGCTCAATAGTGTTGAGATCTGGTGACTGTTCTGGCCATTCCATTATAGACAGAATACCAGTTGACTGCTTCTTTGATAAATAGTTATTGCAACAGGGTTTGGCATGGTGCTGCAAAATAGATAGCCTTCATTCTCCATGATCTGTTTTTACCCTGTTCAAAAACTGCCATTTTACTATCACCATAGCTCCCCCAGACCATCACATTGTCTCCACCATGTATGACAGATGACATCTGAATCTAATATGTAGATGGTCGCACAGTACGAATATGTTGACAGTCAACATATTTGTACTGTGCGACCATCTACACATCAGGCAATTATCAGAGCTTTTGGTGGGGGTTACTAAGCGCCCCAACCATTCCAGTGTCATTTGGGATTCCTTCTTTCTACATATTTCATGTGTGCATACAGAGAATCACACAGGTTGTTGCTGTTCTGTGAAGATCAAGCGCTAGAATTTATTTTTTCTTTGTTTACTTCCAGATAAGTGCATTCCAGTTCTGCCTATACCTGTTTACCATCACTGTGATATTGAAGTGCTAGCTCTGCTGCCAACTGAGGTAAGTGTTCTGCTGCATATGGTTCATCGACCAGTTTCCTATTATGTTCAAGTATTAATCTGCTATCATCCTCCAACAAGTGCAAGCTTCGCCACAGTCTATGCATCAGATATCTGTTGCAGTCTCCTGCATACTACAGTTTGTTATACTTCATCTACTAGCTGTAGTCCTATAATAATCGGATATCCTGCTTTATTATCTGCTGTTGGTGTGTGGCTTAATACATGTGGTGCCATTCAATATTTACTTCATTTGGACATTCTCCTGATTGCTCCTGATTATTTCATTTGTTAATAAAAAAAACCAGTTCAAGGCTTACTCTGTTATTCCCTAATTGCTATACAGTATACAGATACTCATACCATTGGGGATCCTCTAAAGACATGTGCCGTCTGAGCACGAAAGCTCAACAAATGATTAAGGCTGGTTAAGTCTGACAAACTCTCAAAGTTGAGTGGCATGTCTATAGGCCAGCATGACAATACACTGTATTTCTGACCCATTTAATGTTATTTTAATAGACAAAATTTTTCTTTCAAAAACAAGTAAATTTTGAAGTGACCCCAAACTTTGAATAGCAGTGTATGTGAGTAAAATAACTAACGTCAAGCAATGTATCGCTATCACAGCTTGTGGAGTCGTGGCGTTTTGCTGCCAAGTAGTACATTTTTGTTAGTTCATATTAAAAAAAAAGCCATATCAGTATAAAAAGAGTGGTAAAATAAAGTTTGTGAGTAATTAGAGATTATTAGATAGCTGTACCAGCTATGTGAATCAAAAGCAATTGTTTTCTAATAGGGTTAGTATTAAACAAGTTAAACATATAAACCCCTTGTCAACATTTAAACGAGCGGTGTTTGCGATCTAAGATTGCAAAAACCGCTAAAATGGTGATGCTTTAATGCCTCGAGGTTGAGGCATTAAGCAACACCAAAATCCAGTGCCTAGGGCACCGACGATCGCTCCACGGACCAAGATGCTCCTTCAATATGGCTGCTGCCCTCTTGTGGGTAGAGTGTCAGAAGTTAAACAAATTTCACTTCCGTCACTCTGATTCTGTTGCTAGAATGCCCATAGAGGCAGTCAGCAACATTGCGATGTAAAAAAAAAAAAAAAAAAAAAATATTAATTAGTTAAAATCTAGAGTTAGGGTTACAATAATTGCTAGGGTTACAATTAAATTAGAATTAGGGTTAACATTAAATTAGAATAAATTAAGGGTTTAAATAAGGGTTAGAGTTATGGTTAAATTTAGGGTTGGGTCAAAAGGTCACGGTTTCCCACCAAAACTCACGGACTGGGCGCGGAGGACATTAATCAGAGAGGCAGCACAGAGACCTAAGGTAACCCTGGAGGAGCTGCAGAGTTCCACAGCAGAGGCTAAAGTATCTGTACACAGGACGACAATAAGCCGTACACTCCACAGAGCTGGGCTTTACGGCAGAGTGGCCAGAAGAAAGCCATTACTTTCAGCAAAAAACAAAATGGCACGTTGTATGGAGGAAGGTACTCTGGTCTGAAGAGACTAAAATTGAATTTTTTGGCCATCAAAGAAAACGCTATGTCTGGCGCAAACCCAACACATCACATCACCCAAAGAACACCATCCCCACAGTGAAACATGGTGGTGGCAGCATCATGCTTTGGGGATGTTTTTCAGCATCCGGGACTGGGAAACTGGTCAGATTTGAGGGAAAGATGGATGGTGCTAAATACAGGGATATTCTTGAGCAAAACCTGTACCACTCTGTACGTGATTTGTGGCTAGGACGGAGGTTCACCTTCCAGCTGGACAATGACCCCAAACACACTGCTAAAGCAACACTTGAGTGGTTTAAGGGTAAATGTGTTGGAATGGCCTAGTCAAAGCCGAGACCTCAATCCAATAGAAAATCTGTGGTCAGACTTAAAGATTGCTGTTCACAAGGGCAAACCATCCAACTGGAGCAGTTTTGCAAGGAGGAATGGGCAAAAATCCCAGTGGTAAGATGTGGCAAGCTCATAAAGACTTATCCAAAGCGACTTGGAGCTGTGATTGCCGCAAAAGGTGGCTCTACAAAGTATTGACTTTAGGGGGGTGAATAGTTATGCACATTGACTTTTTATTTTGTCCTATTTGCTTCACAATAAAACATTTTTTTTTTTAAATCTTCAAAGTTGTGGGCATGTTCTGTAAATTAAATGATGCAAATCCTCAAACAATCCATGTTAAATCCATGTTTGAGGCAACAAAACATGAAAAATGCCAAGGAGGGGGGGGGGGGGGGGTGAATACTTTTGCAAGGCACTGCACATAAGATGTAACTAGATAACCTGGTCATTTAAAACAAACACATATATAAATTATTTGCCAATGTTTTTTTATATGATTGAATTAATTGCATATAAATAATTACATATATTTTTGGCCTGATCAAACAGGATCATAACTTCGCCCCCTTGTGATGTAATAGTTACATTAACTTCCCATTCAATGCCCCCTTGTGATGTAATAGTTACATTAACTTCCCATTCATTGTAAGTCTATGGTCAGAATTCAGACTTATAGACTGCATTCGGTGTATCCAGCCCCAAGGTGAGCAATTTGTGCTGTAAAGTCACTAGAGGGTGTCATCCAAAAACACTAAATGTCAGCGCCCAGTCACACTTGTTTAGTTACATATTTTATTAAATAGAGTCACATAACAAAAACAAAAGACTTTTCATTTTTTGGAAGGAGTGTCCCTTTAACTGGGACTATGTTTAATTGTTACAATTTTTTTATTATTATTTTTATTTTGGTAGGCCTTCAGCTATTATTGCAATCAGCTAATTGTCACTGTCCACCCTCCTGGCACACAAAGGGTAGGTTTATTCAGATTGAATACATTTTATTGAATCATCTCCAGTACCTGGTAAAGGTAGAGAGAGGAAGGTAGGGTAGTTTTAAATCTTCATTTTTCACTTATTTTATTCATTGTGTGGTGGATTCCAGGGGCACTTGGGTAGGGGTAAATTAGATTTATTTGTTGGTCATGGCACTTGGAAAGCCTCTTTCAGGGGGCAATATTTGGTAATTTTATTTCTGGGGCTAGGGTCAAATTGCTGCCCCCTAGCTCCATGGGGGGGGGGGGGGGGGTTAATATTTATTAATGGGGGTATGCTGGTGGAATGCTGGAGGTATGGGGGTTTGACGGACAGGGTCCAGATGAGATCTTGAGCACCAGTGTTCAGGAGCTCAATGGCAGGAGTGGAGATACATGGCCTGGTGTAGGGTGACCACATTCCCCCGGTGGCTTGAGACTCCAAGTTTGTGCAACCACATTCAAAAGGCCCTACCAAAATAGCTGTTATATCTAGGCGGAGCGAGGATGAAGCTAAAGATATCCTGCAGACATCCTTAAGTGGAACGTGGAACACAGATTTAACAGGATAGCTAGATGCCTGCAGACTGAAGCAGATAAACCAAGCAGAGCACAGTGAATATGCACAGAGCAGAAAAAAGATGAATTAAATGCAGAGCTACAGAACAGACTAAGGAGCAAAGGCAAAACTTATACAAACATGGGCAGGGCAAAGCATAAGAAAACAACAGAACTAAAGAAGACATACACAAGCACAGACAACATAAAACAAACAAAGGACAGGGCTAAGGAACACAAGGGAGCACAACCAACATCAAGGTACCTCACAATCAGGCCCTAGGGCTAGAACTAAATAATAAACTAGCAAATGAATAACACAGAAACACAGACACCAGCACATAGGAACATACCTGTAGCAGCACTGACTGGAAAATGGAGAAAGCAAACTGAGGTAATGTGTGGATCAGATTTATCTTGCAACAAAGTTCCAAGGTAGAAGAAAACATAGAAAACTCAGAATGGAACATAATGACAGTCAGAACGGAAAACCAGAAATGAATCAGAAAAGGGATAAATGATACACAGAACAGAAAAAATACAATAACAGGGTTCAGAAGGGGGACTCCTTTACAGGGTTCAGAGAGGGGGACCCTTTAACGGGGTTCAGAGAAGAGTAAAGCCCTCTGAAAGTGCATGGCCCGGAGACAGCCCTCTGATATTGCATGGCCAGGGGATAGCCTCTGGAATGGCACGGCCATTAACAGGTTTCTATGACAGGTGTCAAGATAGGCAGCATCTTAACAGGCTTCAGATTTCAGGTATAGAGGGAGCAGGGCAAGAACTGGTCTATAGCCAAACTGGGAAGGGAAGGATGGAAAACACAAGCAATACTAAGAAAAACCCAGGAACAAGAATAACTAAGAAACCGAACAGCAAGGACATAAAGGAAACCAGAGAAACTGGATACATACTGAACACAGAATGATCCTCCATGCAGGATGTGGCCTGACTGAGGGTGACTTTTACACCACAAGTACCCTAGCATCAGATAAACATTTTTTGGGAGGAACAATGGTATTTTTGCTTATGAATGGTGTTTATAGAAAGCCAATAGCATTACATGTATTCCATAAACCGAAATTCTATAAACCGAAAGACATTCGGCTTATAGACTTTCGGTTTATAGAATAGCAATAGCATTACATGTATTACATCTGAGAGTCAAATAGAACCGTCAAATACTGTGCTTACAGCGCACTTTGAAAAATTCTAATAGTTTTGGGTGCTAAATAGTACATTTGCGTCTTGAGGTGCACTTCATATCTGAGAGTCAAATAGAACCGTCAAATACTGTGCTTACAGCGCACTTTGAAAAATTCTAATAGTTTTGGGTGGTAAATAGTATATTTGCGTCTTGCGGTGTACTTCATATCTAAGAGTCATATAGAACAGTCCAATACTGTGCTTACAGCGCACTTTGAAAAATTCTAATTGTTTTGGGTGCTAAATAGTACATTTGCGTCTTGTGGTGCACTTCATATCTGAGAGTCAAATAGAACAGTCCAATACTGTGCTTATAGCGCACTTTGAAAAATTCTGGCTACCTTCTCCTCCTCCTCCAGCGCCGCTTCCACCTACACCACCACGGTCACCGCCTCCTCAACCTATGGGTCACTTAGTATAAACTGAAAGAGAATACCCTGCACTCCAACCCTCTCTCAAATGGATAATTCTGTTGATCCTCCTGGCAGCCGTGCTTTAGATTTAGATGTATGTTCTTCCAAAACTAAAATCAAAGATTCCATCTAGTGCTATTTTATGTCTCAGCTGTATATTTAATTTGTATGTATTTTTTGTTTTTTGAAGTTATTTCCCTATCCATATTTGTTTGCAGGGCACTTGTCCTACTCTTACCCCCATTTTACTTCCTTTTGCAGCCCTCTAGCCCTTTCCAGGATTTTTTTAGATGCATTTTAGTGGCCAAAAGTTTTGGTCCCCATTGACTTCAATGGGGTTCGGGGTCAAGTTCGAGCCTGAACCTGGACTTTTTTCCGAAGTTCGGCCGAACCCGCCGAACCCGAACATCCAGGTGTCCGCTCAACTCTACTGAAAACACATTTTTGCTTGTGAATAGCCTTCTCTCTCCAGAGCAGATTACTAATATCAGTCACACTTAGAGGACATTTAGTTAGCTAGTTCAGTTTTCGTTCTATAATATAATTTTTTTATTCATTATATTAACTTTTTTTTTATCACTTCATGAGTGTTAATATTCTATTGTACAGGATATAACAATACTCAATCCACAGTATGCTCCAGTCTACTGATTCCTTGTCATAGGTTATCAAAAATAGACTTAATTTTCTCTTTCTATTACTGAAATCACAGCACTGACATTGGGAACTGCTCAAATTGGGACCTGCTTGTGCTGTGGTTTATTTCCTTCCCTGCTGTGCTGTTTGCATACCTCCTGTTCCTCTCAGTCAGACTGTTTACAGATTGGGGCTTATCTCTGAAGCCAATCAGGACATAGAGGTCACATTACATCATTTGGCAGGTGTTAAATCCAGTCCTCCTTCCAGTTTACTTCCATATTGCCAGACCATGACTATGAGTCATTTGTCTTTATATTGCATTTTATTTGTTTGCCTGCCTTAGTGGATATGAAATCTGCTCTGTTATAGTACTCATTTTATTTTTTATTTTACCTTATGGGCTATAAGAGAAGTCAAAATAAAATTCTATTCAATTAACCGAGTTATCGCTTATCATTTGGTTTTATCTCAAAAGTGTCTATTTCAGTCTGTTGTTTAATGAACAGAGATAATTAAATAGATCCCATTATATGTGTTCACCTTTTGCTTGCTTTTCCCCCCAAATCACTTGCCATAGTGCCACTATATCCCCAAATCACTTGCTACAGTGACATTATTACCCCAAATCACTTCCTACAGTGCCATCATTACCCCAAATCACTCCTCACAGTGCCATTATTAATCCAAATCACTTGCCACAGTGCCATAATTCTCCTTCCGGCAGACTCCTATGTATACGTCATTGTGCGAGATTGGTTATGCTGATCATATCTATAGCACAATTTGTAGCTACCAGACACATTTTATGTTCTCTTCCTAATTCATTCATGGTTATCAGATGGACTGCAGGTTTTTCTCAGTTATGATCTGGTTGCTGTAACCAACTAAACTGTAGAGTTCCAGAGGTTATAATTCATTCTCTGTCGGCTGTAAAAAGACATATGTTTGGTTTTCCTCTTCATGTTTTCTGTTACTCTGGTTTCAACTTCCAGAGACACCTCTGTTTAATTTCTAGTCTACTTCTGTTAATGTTTATTTCTAGATTATCTCTGAAAGTGTAGCTGTCATTTCATGATAACTTTAGATTCCTTTCTGATTTTGGTGTCACTCCTAAGCTTTATTTTGAATACAAATTCTTTGGAGTACATTGCTGTCATCTACATAACTTGCGGATGACAAGATCAGCTTCAGGTACATATTAATATATATATATATTTTTAATTTCCTTTATTTATAAATATATACATTTAACATATAGTAAGTATCCAGAAAATAAATAAAATACAAACATATAAAAGGACATAACATACCGGTACATTTCATACATTCTAATAATTGCATCTAGTTTGACCAATCACTAAGTGATTCTCTATTGCCTTGATTAAAGTATAAACTAAGTGCACTGCTACTGCATAACTTTACCTAAGTTTGGGGGTTTGGAGATTTTCTATTCATCGATTCCTAAGCTGTCTGTGACTTTTGGAGCTGGAGGGGGCATTGCCTTTTTTTTTCTTCTTTCTTTTTCCCTAATTCCCTTCCCTCCCCCTATCCATTCACATTTTCTATATCTTTTCCTATACTTTCCTTTTCTTTTTCTTTCAATCTCTCTCTTTTATCTCTATTCCCGCCCCTTACCTACTACCACAATTGGTCTGTGTGGGCCGGTGTGCCAGGTACATATAAATATTTAATCTACATATTTCATGGTAAACATAATCAGAAAATATTCCAATTAAATAATAGTTTTCTTCCCCCACCCTCTAAAATGTCAATGGATATATGTGTATTTGCTCCCAACTCCCCACTGGTGGTAACACCAGTATTTCATAATACTTAGAAATAGTTATCATACTTTGCCCCAGACACAATGGTAATGCCAACAAGTTTGCTTATAATATATACACATATGCTATCAAAGTGGTTAAAACAATGTTTTTATGTATAAAATGATGCCATGTCATTCTTGTATAAGAGGTATGTGTGTCATGGTAAAAAGAAAATAATTTCATTTATACACTGTGCTTGCTAGACTGCACGTAGTTGAAAAGATATTCTATAGTGAAGACCGATGTTTCCCGATGTTCAGTTATTATTATCCAATTTTATGGAACATCTTTGTTGGTAAATGTCTTAGCTGTAAGGTATTTATGGTTTCTTGCCACCCCATGCCCACTCCACAGATGTGTATTCCTTAGCAGCTGAGGTGTGTGCGATGCTTATCTGTATGAGTACAACCATGCCATATTATTATATCAGATGACTTGACCATAAGTAAAAAATGCCCTTTTAGAATAAGCATCTGTTCATCTGTCTGTCTATATATCTACAAATAGTTATCACAAACAGATATGTCAGTCTAAAAAAATTCTGAAGAAACTAAACAATCTGGAGCACTTAGGTCTTAAAGAAAAACGGTAGGCAAAAAAAATAACTCCTGTTTAATTCAAGGTTTACATCAATTGTAGACTTTGTACATAGAGATGCTTTAATTAAAGAATACAAATACTCTAACAGGGGCAGACATATTGTATAGAATCCTGGGTCAGCTCTCCATTACCTTGATGTAGATGAATTGAGATCTGCCACAAGATTCTAAACGTCATGTCTGCCCCCTGTTAGAGTTTTATAAAGCAAAGAGGGCTTAATAAAGTACATTATTTGTATTCTTTCATTAAAGCATTTCTTTGTAAAATGCCTATACTTGATGTGATCTTTCAATTAAAAAAAGGTTAATTTGCGGCTACAGTTGTCCTTTAATAAAGAGAACATAAGGGTCTACTCAATAAAGAGAGAATTTCAGGGAATTGAGATGTGAATTTCAAACTTTAAGCCAAAGTAGCCAAGTTGGAAAAATTCACCATTTCAAATGCATTGGATGGGATGAGTTGACTTTTTCCAACTCTTATACTTTGGCCTAACATTTAACATACACGTCTCAATTGCCTGCAATTCTCTCTTTATTGAGTAGACCTGATAGCCTTAAATTAGAGGAGCAAAGGTTTAAAAATAATATCAGGAAGTAGTACTTTACTGAGAGGGAAGTGGATGCGTGGAATAACCGTTCAGCAGATGTGAAAGTTTAATACAGTGAAGGAGTTTAAGCATGCGTGGGATAGTCATAAAGCTATCCTAGCTATAAGATAAGGCCAAGAGCTAATGAGAGCAGGGGTGGACTGACAACTCATTGCAATTGCCCCCCCCCCCCTACGCAGAGTAACGGGGATCACCCCCTGTAGCTCTAAGCCAGTATGTCAGTGGCGGGCCCCCCATCTGGCCCAGGCCCTCGGGTACTTATGGTGAGTCCGCCCCTGTATGAGAGTATTCAGATTTGTTTTTGTCAGAAATTGGGCCGGCTACATGGCTGAACATTTCTTATCTGTCAATATTCTTTGTTTCTATGTTTAATAGATTCCATTTATTGGTTGAGTGTGGATAGAATTCAATCTATACTTGGACTTGGTTTATGAAATTTACAAACTTCTTGAAAAATATACACCTGAATAGCTTACAGCTCGATGGTTAGGAGAAACAATCAAGGAGGCCTCTCCTTTCCCGATATCGAATCTTTGTACAAGAACACGATGATCTCCCATGCTTTAAAGTGGAACAATAAATCCTCCCTAAAAACATATTGGTATCAGATTGAATGGGAATCTTGCGGTGGATTTAATCCTTCACACATCTTCTGGCTGGACAACTGTACCTGTCCAGATATTAAGTTCTCAAACTATATAGTACAGAACTTAGCAGTCTCCCTCAAACATTTTTAAAAACGGCTTCAAATCCCAGGAGGCTTGTTCCTTTCCTCCACGTTAACCTCATTATGATGGTATACTGGAAATATAAGCTTTAAAGCCTGGGAAAATCATGGCGTTTTTAAAATATCACAAATCTACCTGTCAGATTAATTGTTATCCTTTAATATACTGAAATCAGTCTATAATATACCTCAGTCAGAATACTAAACTTATTTGAGGATTAGGGATCTGATTAATTCTATGGATATACTCAATATCCCAAAAATGGAGACATTTTTTGATACTCAACACAATAAAAAACTACTAGGTAAAGTTGCTCATTTATTGGAAGAGGTTATCCCAGTTGAGAAAGATCATTCATGGGTAAAATGGGACAACGATATTGGGAATTTATTTACACTTTTAGATTGGCCCAAACCACAAATACAGATGAAATGAAAACATTTGTTCATAATTTGACTAATTTTCTATAAACTTTGTTTTAGATGGTATCTAACTCCACTAAAGATGAGCAACATTTAATTTCTAAATTCAAAAATATGCTGGAAATGTCATCCGTATGAGCGAAATATGTTTCATATGTGGTGGTCTTGCCCCTCTTTTGTGACAATTAAAAAAGCTATTTTCTCATTTCTCTCGCACTTGATTCCTTCATTAAGTTCACTTAAAGCTCAACTATTCTTGTTCCACATGGACCTTCCCAGCTGTGATAAAGAAATCAGGTTTTGATAATACATATGTTACTGGCCATTAAACTTTGCACTGAAAAAAAATGGAAACATACAGACTCCATAAATTGTAAGGAGATTAAGGTACAGTTAGAATACCAACTTTCTATGGAAGAAGGTTTCTTCTGACTAAACGACCAATATGAGCTATTTAAACAAATTCGCCTGAAATGGCTAGGTATTCGTGACACAATGTAATTATATTTTATTTTCCACTTATGGAATAGCTATCAACTTTATGACTACTGTGGTACCTTTGTTGAGCTTTATTGAGTTCTGAATTATTACTATTGCCTTTTCTCTTTTTTTTTTTATTTTCTCCTGCACCTTGGACCCCCCTTTTCTCTCCCCGCCCTCCACTGGACTGAGCTACCTAGAGAGAATTATGCTGTCATATTGTTTGTCCTTTTATGTTGTTTACATACGTACATATTTATATATCTTCTCTATATTGTTGTCCTTTCTCCTCTCTTATGTGATTATATCGATTTTAGTTTCTTATATTAACTCTCATTATTAAACATGTTTTGCTGTATATATGGGTCACATAAATTATGTTAGGAAACTCTTCGGTATACATTACATAGCTAATAAGGAGAGAGTTAAAGTAGAAAGAGAGAGAAAGGAAAGAAAGGAGTTGTTAAAGTTGATAAATAGATAAACTTTGGGTTAAACGGAAGAACAATCCCTACTATTGCGCATGTTTCTTTTTGTATGTAAATGTTGATTGAATGTTTTTATATATATATACATGATTATCTAAGATAAACAAGGCACTTTTTTATTTATTCTTGTATATTTGAGTAAAGAATAAAAAAATATATACACTTAGTGAAATGCTGTTCCATCTATGGAAAATATTGACTAAAATACGAACTGAATGCTGAAGCTTAATAAAAAAAAGACTAAAACCCCCAAATGATCCTTTGATCAGATACAAGCCAACTTCTGTCTGATTACAAACACATCTGAACTATGTCCCTACAGAACACTTCAGAAGAAATGTACATTTGGATTAGAAATGTAAGATTTGCAAGCTGCCATGTCTCAGAGCATGGCGCTCAGTGACAGGCATAGCTGCTTGGCCAGTGGCATCTGTGATGCTGAACACCCTTCGAGCGGGAAAGGGGATGATCATCTCCTTTTCCACTATTGACTGTGTGCAGTGTGATCGAGACTCTATCTTTTTTAAATTCCTCTTTACGTAGATTCATTTCATGTTATCAATGTCTTCAATATCCATCACATGACTAGAAACATGAATTATACTGTTCCAAACAAACATACGAATGTGGCACAATTTAAGTGATTAAAGAGTGTTTCAGCATTCAAAAGTACTAGTAATCTTCTGCTTAGTTAGAAAAGTGTTACCATAAGTGTGCCAGCTACAACAATGCCTATAAAACACCCAGAAGACACACAAATAGATCATACATTTTATTTCCCTTCAATGAGCAGCCTCACAAACAGAACAGTATGAACACACAATCTTGTTCAATCTCTTCACATAGAAGTGCAGATTTTGGATTACTGCCCAGAATTCCCTAGGAATTAGTTTAATTAAATATACATTTCTGTGTCTGCGACAGAGGATTAAACACACAAGAGTTTGTAATTGTGTGCACTATGTACATGCTTATGTTTAAACAGGTGTGAAGAGGGGCATGTATATTTTTAAGGTGTCTGGCCCCAGGTTTAGACTGAAATGCCACAGAAGTGTGTGCGTGCCATTTGTTAGCACTCTTCTGTGGACATCTTTTAAAACCGTCTGTGGTTTGGTCTTGGACTGCATCCAAATGCAGTATAATTCTCTACCTGGCTGGTGAGCTCTTCATCCACATCCCTCGGCACTGTGATGCTATTCTTGTTTTGTGGCTAGAGGATCTGATCACACATATCGTCACATGCATCTTTGTAAACTATCTCACATCTCAGTTCATTATCCCTTCTGCACCTGCCCTGCAGCACATTACTCACGTTTTGTATGAAGAAGAGATTACTGAACAGGTGCAAATTAAACACATTCAATCCTTACATTTTACTAACACTGGGCTTATTTTTTTAATTTTAAAGCGGCTTTGTCAGACTAGTTAAGCTTTTTATTGCTCTAATTATCATAGTTTTATTATTCTACACTTCTTATTATTTTATGGACAGGCATGAAAAACTCCTGTTTTAGTTCTGTCGAGCGATGTTGTCCTTTTCTAAAACTATGATGTATTTATTTTTTTTAGACTTTTTTTTAATGCATCATGTGAAAAAAAAAGATTTGTAATATTATGGCTACAAAAAGCTGAGAATGTATCTGTTTTCCAATACATTTTTAAGTGCTGTTTCTCGTCTGGTAATGTAGCATCAAACCAAATGCCTTTTTGTAATGAAAGCGTGCATACACTTCATTTCTATGTGTTCAGGTGCTGATTATCCCAAGGAGGTTGTTTTATTTGACAAATTGTAGCCAATCCTTTATTTGGGCAATAAAAACAAAAAAATAGGCAAAACCACTGTTATTTATTAGTCTATCAAAATTTGAGTCATGCTGCCTGTTTAAGTTTTTTAATGAAGTTGGACATTTTAGTTGTGTACAGGGATATTTATGTGGCTACCTAACATGAGGGTCTATTCACAAACTGAGTTTTATCTAAGATACCTTTTAAGGCTTATGCTGCGACCTCAACACACTAGCCAGAGAAACAGTGCGTAAAGACAGTATAGAGAAAAAGATACAAACAAAAGAGTGTCGCGGAATTCAGTGTAAATCCTTTCCATTTGCAGATGCCTACTATTCTCCACAGGACCAGGAACATGTATTCATAAAAACACAAGAGAAACAATATGCATATTGTGTAGTACTGTTAAATACAAGGATATGTATGTATATTCACCCCTGCCCCAAAAAGCACTCACTCATCCAAGGGCAGATTAGCTGCCCGTCAGTATGTTCTATATAGTTACATAGTACCAAAATGGATTTATCTGTTCCGAATGATTGTTAGTAGTGCCAAATAACTGGTTAGAGATGATGCAGGCGTCTTGTAGCAATTTTGTCTGCAGGGGCAAGAAGCCCTGGGTAAATAGAAATAATCTAGCAGCTAAGGTGAATCAGGGAGGTATGGCCTACCCTGTTATAAAAAAAAAATATCATACGAGGCTGGTATGTTGTTTCATGTGTTGAAAACGCAGATAGACAATGCTAAACTAGCGGCATGGTACAAATTGGAAGCTGGTGCTTGTAAAAAAAAATTATACAGGTACATTATATGGTACACTCCCAGCACAAAGAATCTGATAGAAGTAAATGATACTAATATGATCTTTGAGCAAATTAGCCCATTTTGCAATGGGATAAGGAGAACTTGCAAGCTACATAACAAAATTGTAGATAATGTCAGGCTAATGATCCTAGAACACAATATGGAAGACCTTGATCTTAAAACCTGGAAGGCCAGAGTGATAAGGAAAATAAGGGGATCTCTGTTTAACTGTCCTTTGAAATGAAACTTTGTCTCTACAGAAAATGTCAGCATCATCCATGTACCACATCCATCCACTAACTTGGCCCCTAGGAAGAGTACACCATGTTTAATCTTATTTCCTATGACTGCATTCATTAAGGACTTCAGGGCAAATATAAAAATCAGGGAGCTAAAGGCACCCCTGTTTCACTAAAGATTTTAATATTACTTATTCTGTCTTATAACTACTTTTAATATTGTACTTGAGCATCTATCATAAAAGATTATTGCATCACATTAACATGTATTTATATGGTGCCAACAATTTATGTAGCACTTGGTACAGAGCATAGAGGATGACTCCATACTAAATTAGACGATCAAGAACTAACTAATACATGATGAAGATAGCCCTGTTCACAATTTTACACTCTAGAAGATCAGGTATACCCATCTTTTTTAATACTTTAAAAATAAATGTGTGCAATACTCTAACAAAAGCTTTCTTAAAATCAATTGAATTGTGGCTAATCATTTCCCTGACCAAGTTTAACTTGTCATATTTACAGAGACTGTACACACTTGCTCCCACAGAGCCACTGGGGCACCAGGTTTTGCTATAATTTCCACATTAAAAAGGAGGTTTGGCAAGATTTCAGGACTCACACTGCAAACTATGCAGGATGATGGATCCTGAGCCCCAAGTCTAACGGCAGTAATTCTGGAACACAAAAATAAAACCACACTACAGAACCTGGTAGACACCAACAACTAAATGGGAAAGAGACTGAAGTCACTTAATGCACAGTTTGAAACCAAACGTTGAAAAGGTAGAACCAAGGTAAAAGATTAGAAAAGAGTAGTAAAACAGCAAGGTCAACCACCGGCAACTGGAACCAGAAAAAGTAAAGTTAAGACAGACAGAAAGTCAGGTTGGCAGCAAACAGGAACAGTCAAAGGCAGGCAAAGTCAATCACAAAGAAAACACAAAATCAAGTATGGCCCTTAAATCCATACTAGATTTCAGTTGTCAGAAGCTCCGGCACATGCGTAGTGCAAGATTCAGTCTGTGTGTTCCTGACGGCACTGGAGTCAAGCCTGGAGGCACCACCAGAGCGCGACACATGGAACTCCAGTGGACCTGCACAGATGTACAGGAAACCTGGTTGGGAGTGCAATGGCACCATTGTGACACCGTATTATAGTGGGGTTCACCTGTATTTAAAACATTTTGAACATATTTTATCTAAAATCCTGTAGTTAGAATTTAAAAGTGCTACGGGTCTCCAATTTTGGATATCATGTGTATCGCTTTTTTTGTGGATTAGTGTGACTTTAAAAGTCATATTTTAAATCACACTAAGTAGTCTATAATTCAATTGATAGACCATTCTGACCAGGTACTTTGCTAGGTTTAAAACTTTTATCTTAACTCTCTTGCGTTTAAAGCTCTACCTAAAAAAGGTTTGATCATCTCTCTACTAATAATTGGCTTCTTTTAATGAGCCATTCAAAAAATGGCATTAAAAAGTGCTTTATAAAAAGCATACACTTTGGATATCTGTTTCACCTACAATTTCTCTCTTTTTAGTGTTTTTCTTGAAAAAATATAGTGTGCATTTTTCATTACATTCAATATATTTTACACAGGAGTTAAAAATAATGTGTTGTCCCTTGGCTTTTAAAAACCTAATTTCCAAATTACAGATATCCTGTTCAACATCTATGTAATGGTTTGTAAATTTGTAAAGTATTTCAATTATTATAAAAGGCTCTCTTTTCTCCTACCTTCTTTTGACCAGCATTGATGATTTTCTTTTTCTTTTTATCTTTTTCTTAGTCTCTTCCCTCTCAGGTCACTATGAACATGTTGGGGGTCTTTTCTTTACACCACACATTCAAAACTATTCTTAATATTGACATCTTCTAACATTTAATTTCCAGGCAGATTTTATTGCTTCTGTGCATAAAGCTTTAAAAATCAGTACTTTATGGTCACATATAACTTAACTTATATATTATATTACTTATGACCCAACTACTCCAAGAACAGAAGCAGGAGTCTTTCCTGGGACTACACTGTTTTCCTATCCAGGTGGTTTCCTCAATCTCAGACTTGTTCTTGTTACACTCTTTAAATACATCTGCACCAAAACTAATTTCTCCTTTAAATATATAATTAAAATCACCTGCTAAAATCAAGGGGTAAGAGTCATCCATAAAATGTGGTAACATCTTAAGCAAAACCTCAGGAGACCCATACATGTTTAAAATATGCCACTTGAAACCACAAATAATAGCACTCACAAATAAAACTCTACATGGAAAAATGTCTTGGGTAAAACCAATTAGAATGTACCCCTTAAAAAGAAAGGTTACCCATGCAGACCATTTTCATTAGAGCCAGAACATACAGATGTCTCTTATGTACAGTGTTTTTTTTATATATTTTTCATAGCTCTGGCTATGTTGGATTTGACATTTTTTTCAAAAATAAGAAGGTACATGTTAAAACAGATAAAAATTTAAAACAGGCAGCTTCTTACATTGCTAAAACACTCCACACATTAAACGATAAACTATGTAAAACTTTGATGCCCATAATTCAAACTCATTGTAACTTTTTCTGACATATTTTGCTTGTTTGCAGTGTCGATAAAGTGGTAATAATGTTTTTTACCTGAAAAAGCAGGTATACAATTTTGATATATAAGTTGACATGATGAATATTTTTATCTTTTGCAAGTGACTACCTTTTTGTGGAGAGATAATATGTTGGGATCCTCAGCGTCATCTGGCAGCCATCTTCCAAAGTGAGAAATTTCACTCCTTTGACAGCTTTGTGTTGAAGCTCTGTGTGCTCCCTAACTTCCAGAACAAGTGGCCAGTGGGAGCCATGCTGAGAAGTGTGCCCTTCAATATAAGCACATAAAAGCAAGGGGTACTTTGAACTCAATAGGACAGGGTTTCACTTACTACCCTGAGCATAGGTAGAATTCTCAAACCTAGATCCACCTGAATTCAGGTAAAGATACCCATAAACAACCTTTATTGAATCCAGTGACCATTTAAAAAAATAAAATACAGATATCCCTTTGAAGTCATCAAAAAACTATTTTATATTTAATGTAACCAAAACAGAGCGCATTGCAAGCACTGCTTTTAGTGATGCAACACCAGTCATAACATGGGAATAACACCTGTACCAAAGACTAAACTACCTGATCTGATCACTGAACATTTACCGTGTGAAAAGGAGCAGATCCTTTGAAATGCTCAACCTCGGAACTGCATCTTCACCTAATGTTTAAACCAAAAGGCACCAACATATGATACAGCTCAGTACAACAGCCACTGGCAGAAACGCCTTCACGTGGCTGCCTGAGGCTCATTGGAAGTGTAGCCCCCCACAGGGCTGCAGTGAAAATAGTCTGATTGCACCAAAGCACCAGTGAATACAAGTGTGCATTAGTATGGGTAGAGATCAATTGCGTCACTTCTTAAAACATGACAATTTTGAAATTAGTCATATGTTATAACAATGGGTCTCCAAATCAGAAGCGCTGTGCTTAAAGTGATTGGTCTGCTCACTGAACACCAGATGCTCCTTATGGGAACTGTATGCTGTTGACTGACAGATAAGTGCAGCACTGTTCCTTTTATACAGCACCAAACGCCTCAGCATGCATGTGTGCTCACATCAGTTAAGCAGCCATTTTAACTCTACACCTGTGTCCGACAGGTGCACTGATTAAAGTGCATCCATATCTCCAGGCTATAAAAAGAGGAGCCATACTGTCAGTGACTGCCATGAACCCAGGTCAGCCAAGTAAAGTGGGATTGAGAAGGGTCTAATTCAATTTTTCATTTATAGTTTACAATATTGCTTGAAACTATAAAAAGGGATTGTTTGGGTGCAATATGTGACTCAGTCTTCATAAAGAATTCATCTCTAATGAAACATCAGCATGTCTTTTATTTCTTCATCGCCATCATAGTCATTTAGTGCTCAAGCTCTGGATAAATGTCTTCTCCAGTGAAAGTGGTGGCATAGATGCCTCTCTTTGGATAGTCGTAGATAGACAGGATTTGCATATTGAATAGCTTTTCTAGCACTTCTTCAACCACATAATTCAGTCCATGATCTTCAAATTGGATTCTTATTGTGTTCTTTATCTGTGCTTAATCCAGCAGTGACGTATCCACCTTCGTTGGATTTAAATGCTTTGGAGAGCACACAAGGTACTGCTCAAAGCTATGTGAATACTGCGTCTATCCTTCTAGAATAAAACTCTCCCCAATAGCAGCAGGGGGCTTTCCTCCCCATAGGGAGGATGCTTCAAGGCAGAGAAGATGTGTTCCAAGTTGGTCTAGCAGCAAAATGTTATCCTCACTTGATGAGTTTCGCCTTTTATGGAGGTTGGTTGCTGACTTTCTGCTTGAGACTTGGAGCAGTATGAGAAGCACACACAACATAAGTAATGGTGGGGCAAAGGTGATAGTCTTACCCCTCCACTTGAAATTCAGGGGGTAGCAGAGGCATTATTAAACGCAAATCTACACACAACAGAAAAGCCAGAAAACTTGCCTTTCCAAATCCTAAACTTACAGTGCTACCATCACTGAAAGGGATTCTGTGTAGTCATATGCAAATAAGGTTAACAATGATCACCTTTTTCACTTACTTTCCTCCACTCCAGCCAATGTATAAGTACTGCAGTTCCTCACTTCCATGCGGGTATCCGCACAATGAATCCACAGGAGTAGCAATTAAACTTTTCAATCCTTTAATCAAAGTATTTTAAAAAAGCCATGCACAAATGGACATTTCAAATAAACGGACAGCAGTATGTCGAGCCTGGTTACCAAATGAACTGCACCTTATGCGTTTCATCGGAGAGACAGGATACCCACATGGAGGTGATGCGGCACTTATACGTTGGTTGGAGTGGAGGAAAGTAAGTGAATTTGTTGCCTGATATTTGGCCACCTTGGAGCCCCTAAGTTGCCTGCGTTCATGCCACTCCAGTGTGATTTTATACATTATAATTTGCACTATCCTTGCGCTCAATTTTTATGCTGTTTAAACTGTTAATGATCACCTTTTTGGGTCTATACCCTTTTTTTACATGGACCCCATACAGCAAATGCCCACTATACAAGACAGCCTCTAAACATAGCTTTGTCAAGTTCATCACAGTAAGTTTAGTAAATGAAACCCATCTATAGATTTAATTTAGGCACATAAATAATATCTAGCAACATGAAAAAGTAAAGATCTATTTGTTAAAGACATAAATTATAATAATCTACAATCAACAAATGCACTACATTAGTTTCTACTGTGATTTCTCTTTACTTAGCCAATATTTGTTCTTTATAGAGAACAGTGTAATATAGAGAGTATTTAATGTATAGCAAATCTATGCATTATTCCAGTGTGCAATTTCTGTACATTATGTTTGTACTTTATAACATTTAATATATGATCGTAATTAATAATACAGCTACTACGCGGTACTGTTTACAGTACTACCTTGTACAGTATATTTGTTTAAATCTTAAATAGAACATGCATGAGAATGAATGTGATATTTAATGTACGTTGAGTCACTTCTGTTGTCAATTAACAATACATAATAAATATATTGCCACAGCTGCTGTCTTTGTTTTGTGGTTTGAATTCCAACCACAAAACATTTGCATCAAGTCTATTAGATGTTTCATTCTAGGCTAAGACTAGTTAATTCCATTTTTACAGCTCTGGTTTCTATGGACAGGCAGGATTTTGCAGCAGGAGACTGACAAGTGGGACAGGTGTATTAGGTTGAACATAGTGACAAGATTTTGGGCTTAGTTATACTTTGACAGTGGCAACACTTAAAACAACTGTCTTCTAAAACTATTTGTATCTGTTTTAGAAGGAAAGCCAAATAGCCAAGCTACTATAATTTGTGTATGAGTCTCAACTCAGAATACCACCAATCAGATACAGGCATCCCACACATTAACATACACAATGCGCCCTGAGCATGTATGTAAAATGAAAATGTAAAATGTAGATTAAAATGAAAATCTACTTAAAGTAACCCACTACCTTTTTTTTTACTTATCTTATACAGTCTGCAAATATTGTCTACAGTACAAATTTTTTAAAAGAGAGGATACACCTTATCTGTAGAGGTTGTATAAGGTTAAGTAGCGTAGTCTCAGTAGCGTGTCATTATAACACGCAGGGTCGCTGAAGCGACATATGCCTTTATTTTGTTAAATTTTTTTTGAATATATTCATATACATAATATACACACAATAATTGCTGATAGGGATTCAGGGGCATGCATTACAATTACCGGAGTGACTTCAAATCTCCATTGTCTATACTTTTCTCTCTTACAGAGATGTCCAAGTTTTTACTCAAGTGTTTAGCATGATCAGAAATACATGTGCTTGTTGGGCCGCATTCATTTGTTTTATTTACAGTAATGCCGAAGAATAGCTTGTTAGTTTGGTTATTTACCTGTTAACAAACGCAGTTCAAAACACGTTTAAATTAACTTTAGTCAAACAAAAGTTTACATCCATAAGGATAATAAAAACATAAGAAGTTACATCATGTGGGCATCACCTTGATGTCAAATGGGTAACATTTGGCCCGCAGGGCGCAGGTTGGACACTTCTACTCTATTAGGTTTAGCTCCAAATCAGAGTCCAGTGTCTGGGCAGTGTGTACAATATTGTTATGACAGGTGAAAAGTAAAGAGTAGGATTTCCCCATTTGTATCAGTTACACTGTTTACTAAAATTAATTTAAAACAGTGCATTCTAAAGTGAGATAGAACAACGATAGGTATTTCACTAAGTTTATTTTATGGTATAGCAAGGAATTTGCACCTTTTCACCCTTTTCGCATGTGGTGCACCCTCTTCTACCAATACAGCTACACTAGTGTTTCTGAAACCTTACTTTAAAGATGAAATTTACTTGAAGTAACAATTGTTAATTGTAATTCAAATATTACTATATTAGAACCAAAGTAATGTATTTATGTCTTTACCTCTGACAAGATAATTCTTGTAGGTCACACAGGAGGCCATATTGCCACTGCAGCTGGTGCCCAGGAGCTAGAGACAGGGTGAAACCTCACAGAGTATCAACGAGCAAGTGAATTACTTGACCAAAGGTGTTTGTAATGACTCTTTGTCTATTTTCTAGAAAATCATAAAAGGCATAAAGTCCAAAGACACATAGAGCTGTTTAGCAACATGGTGTGAAGTTTGCCATTTAGAAACAAATCTATGTAAACGTCTGTCCGCAGGGAACAGAGCAAGCATTGATGATGCAGTGCCAGGTGAGAAACTATACAGTATAGTTTTAAATATCCTTGGCTCATATTTTCCACCAGAAGCCATAACAACAGATGTGTATAGTGAGTTCACCTCATGCATGTGTCTCCAGATTCAGAGAGGGAATAAGCTACCATCCCAAACTCAACAATACAAGGTCGTCTTGAGATGTTAAACAGATGTCTTCTCCCCAAAAATACATATGTCAAAAAACAACAGCCTTTTTACAAACACCTTTTAACTTGCTGTCAAATTGTTGAAGTCCTGTAACAAGCTGTATGTAACAACCAGCTCAAGTGCTGTTTAAAACGTTTGTGTTGTCTGTAATGCCTCTTTAGGCAATGAAAATACACCCTGCTCTTTATCATTAGTGTCAAAGGGGGTAACATCACGGTCATGAGAGTAGAGAAGATACATGTAACTTGAGAACAGCCGACAGCCGTCATTCTGGTGCTCAAAATTTTAAATAAACTTAGTACTATATATTGCACTGTGTCTTTGAATCCTAGGCCATAGCGACAAAATAGGCAGTCACCCATTATGCATATTACCACTTTGTTATGCATTGCAACAGTAAGAGAAAATGGAATGTTGATTTGGATTTATATAGGGGATGGCTGCTAATGATTGAACATGGATGTTCTACCACTAAAGAGACAATGTGAAGAGCTGAACTCTATTGTGATAGTATGAGGTTTTATTTTTAGTAGGGAACAAAAAAAATACATTTTGCTATGTTGCTGTGGGAACCCGAAGGCCAGGAGGTCATCAGGATTTTGGTATCCCTCAGGTATCTCGTGAGTTAGCCCAGTGCCTCAAGGTGGTAAGTTCATTAGGTGACACGTAAAGAAAGGTCTAAATGTGACCTTTCCTGCTTATGTGGTTGTGCAAAACTATATATATATATATATATATGGCACATATAAGCTTCTTGGAGGCTAAGATAGTGCACATAGGCTATTTTGGGGGATAAGATGGCACAGACAAGTTGTTTATCGACAAAGTTGGCACTGACAATAGCTGGTACTATGGGACATGTTGCCCTGGGGTTTCTTGTTACGTCTCTGGTAGCGTCACCACTGCTGGGCAGGCTACTGCACGCTGTCCCTAACTTTTTGTCTGAGCTTGAAATGAACACCGAACATACTTCAGCTTAAACACACTTTTTGGAATTTTACTGGCTAAAATATACCTAAACTGACTACAACCAGCTATGACTGTACCAGAAATATGAGGGGAGCTCTGATGACATAGAAGAAAAATATGCAATGACAGTGTGAGGTTCATCAAAATAACATGAGAATCATTTATTACATGGGTTACATTAAATAACAGCTAAGCTTTATTTTTCCACTGTGCTTCTGAGAAGCAAAAGGGAAAAATAAGTACATGGCAGATGATCCTCTGACTGGAAGCTGCCATGCTTCCCAGGGAAACAGGCTGTCTGTTGTGGTCAACAATTGCCTCTCTATGCTAGAGTAGAGAGAGACCCTCATTTTTGCATGGGATCACAATACAGACCCCGATCAGACTAGTAGGGGTGAGCCCACACTCTGACTGGCTGTGTGGACTCTAACACAGTCAGCGTGCGCTGCAGACTGTCTATGTCCAGCTGTGAGACGTGGATTTATTAAGATACATGCTGGGTTTACTTTGGAGAAGCAGGACATGGACAAGCAGAACAGAGACAAGCAGGACTAAGTTTAATTGTAGAGTAGAAACAGGGAAATAAAGATTGAATTATACCTGATGTTTTATTATTTGCCAAAACTATTTGTTTGGCATTTCATCTGTATTATTTGCTATTATCCATTCTTACTTAGTATTTTTTATAGATATAAAATTGGTATATAAATTTTGTATTGATTGTGAAGAAATATGCCATCTTTTTTTATAACTCAGCTTCATTTAAACCTTAGCCATTATATTTAGTACCTCCTTCATTAAACCTTCAAACTCAGTTACTGCACATGAGGGACGAGATATTCTTTTTTAAAACCCATTGACTTTTTGTGCATTTTTTAACATATTTCCATCCTTCTGAATCTTGCCTGTAACAGCAGCTCAGTAGTCATATCAAGCCGCGAAGAGAGTAAAGAATTATGGAAAATGGTCTATTTAGTGTTATCTGATTTTTATGCAGATGCATACAATAAAATATGTATTTTTTTTAAATGTGTCTGTGGTGTCTCGTGTTTATGACATCACCTGTGGGTTTATAGGCAAATTAATAGGGAATGGGGAATGTGTAAGTTTCCTATGTAGCTGTAAGGTGATGTCATTAGCAGGAGACACCACAGACACATTTAAAACGTGTTTTTATTTTATTTTATGCATTTGCATGTCAGTCTCTTTAACTTACAGTGTTGATTTTCTACAAGTGAAAAATAATGGCACAAGAAAAGATTTATTTTAAAACTAAATTTACTGCAAAAGTATTTCTCATCCTGCCCTAGAATTTTTGCATCCTCTATGAAAATAATGTAATCTTCACAGGGGCGTCACTGGATTGGTGTCACCCGGTGCGGAAACTTATGGTGTCACCCCCCTGGATTTCCTCCAGTACAATGCCAAACAGATTCCTTAGTAATGCCAGTTAGATGGCCTATTAACTATGCCACACACAGGAGCCCCATAACTATGCCACACACAGGAGCCCCATAACTTATGCCACACACAGGAGCCCCATAACTTATGCAGCACCAGAGCCCCATAAATTATGCCACACCAGAGCCCCATAAATTATGCCACACCAGAGCCCCACTATTTATGCCTCACCTCTGCCCAATTAATTATGCCACACACACAGGTGCCCCATAATTATGCCACAAAAAAGAGTCCCTTAATTATGCCACACATGGGGCCCAATGAATATGCCACACACAAGCGCCCCATAATTATCCACACATGGGACCGTCATTAATTATACAACACGCAGGAGCCCCATGAGGTGACAATTGTACAAGTCTAAAGCAATACATATCTATACATGCCAGTGAGAGCCCAGTAACATTGTGCCATTCAGAGCCCAGGAATATTGTGCCAGTCAGATACCAAGAATATTGTGTCATTCAGAGCCCATTAATATTGTGCCAGTCAGATACCAGGAATATTGTGCCAGTCAGATAACAGGAATATTGTGCCAGTCAGATACCAGGAATATTGTGCCATGCAGAGCCCAGTAATATTGTGCCAGTCAGAGCCCAGGAATACTGTGCCAGTCATATACCAGGAATATTGTGCCATGCAGAGCCCAGGAATATTGTGCCATGCAGATACCAAGAATATTGTATCATTCAGAGCCCATTAATATTGTGCCAGTCAGATACCAGGAATATTGTGCCATTCAGAGCCCAGTAATATTGTGCCAGTCAGATACCAGGAATATTGTGCCAGTCAGATACCAGGAATATTGTGCCAGTCAGAGCCCAGGAATATTGTGCCAGTCAGTGCCCAGGAATATTGTGCCAGTCAGATACCAGGAATATTGTGCCATGCAGAGCCCAGGAATGTTGTGCCATTCAGAGCCCAGTAATATTGTGCCAGTCAGATACCAGGAATATTGTGCCAGTCAGAGCCCAGGAATATTGTGCCAGTCAGTGCCCAGGAATATTGTGCCAGTCAGATACCAGGAATATTGTGCCATGCAGAGCCCAGCAATATTGTGCCAGTCAGAGCCCAGGAATACTGTGCCAGTCATATACCAGGAATATTGTGCCATGCAGAGCCCAGGAATATTGTGCCATGCAGAGCCCAGGAATATTGTGCCAGTCAGAGCCCAGGAATATTGTGCCAGTGAGAGCCCAGTAATATTGTGCCATTCAGAGCCCAGGAATATTGTGCCAGTCAGATACCAGAAATATTGTACCATTCAGAGCCCAGTAATATTGTGCCAGTCAGATACCAGGAATATTGTGCCAGTCAGAGCCCAGGAATATTGTGCCAGTCAGTGCCCAGGAATATTGTGCCAGTCAGATACCAGGAATATTGTGCCATGCAGAGCCCAGCAATAATGTGCCAGTCAGAGCCCAGGAATATTGTGCCAGTCAGATACCAGGAATATTGTGCCAGTGAGAGCCCAGGAATATTGTGCCAGTGAGAGCCCAGTAATATTGTGCCTTTCAGAGCGCAGTAATATTGTGCCAGTCAGTGCCCAGGAATATTGTGCCACTTAGAGCCCATTAATATTGTGCCAATCAGAGCCCAGAAATATTGTGCCAGTCAGAGCCCAGTAATATTGTGCCAGTCAGATACCAGGAATATTGTGCCAGTCAGATAACAGGAATATTGTGCCAGTCAGAGCCCAGGAATATTGTGCCAGTCAGATACCAGGAATATTGTGCCAGTCAGATAACAGGAATATTGTGCCAGTCAGAGCCCAGGAATATTGTGCCAGTCAGATACCAGGAATATTGTGCCAGTCAGATACCAGGAATATTGTGCCATGCAGAGCCCAGGAATGTTGTGCCAGTCAGATACCAGGAATATTGTGCCAGTGAGAGCCCAGTAATATTGTGCCATTCAGAGCGCAGTAATATTGTGCCATGCAGTGCCCAGGAATATTGTGCCATGCAGAGCCCAGGAATATTGTGCCAGTCAGAGCCCAGGAATATTGTGCCATTCAGAGCGCAGTAATATTGTACCAGTCAGTGCCCAGGAATATTGTGCCACTTAGAGCCCATTAATATTGTGCCAATCAGAGCCCAGAAATATTGTGCCAGTCAGATACCAGGAATATTGTGCCAGTCAGATACCAGGAATATTGTGCCAGTCAGATAACAGGAATATTGTGCCAGTCAGAGCCCAGGAATATTGTGCCAGTCAGATAACAGGAATATTGTGCCAGTCAGAGCCCAGGAATATTGTGCCAATCAGAGCCCAGAAATATTGTGCCAGTCAGATACCAGGAATATTGTGCCAGTCAGATACCAGGAATATTGTGCCAGTCAGATAACAGGAATATTGTGCCAGTCAGAGCCCAGGAATATTGTGCCAGTCAGATAACAGGAATATTGTGCCAGTCAGAGCCCAGGAATATTGTGCCAGTCAGATAACAGGAATATTGTGCCAGTCAGATACCAGGAATATTGTGCCAGTCAGATAACAGGAATATTGTGCCAGTCAGAGCCCAGGAATATTGTGCCAGTCAGATACCAGGAATATTGTGCCATGCAGAGCCCAGTAATATTGTGCCAGTCAGAGCCCAGGAATACTGTGCCAGTCATATACCAGGAATATTGTGCCATGCAGAGCCCAGGAATATTGTGCCAGTCAGAGCCCAGGAATATTGTGCCATTCAGAGCGCAGTAATATTGTGCCAGTCAGTGCCCAGGAATATTGTGCCACTTAGAGCCCATTAATATTGTGCCAATCAGAGCGCAGAAATATTGTGCCAGTCAGAGCCCAGTAATATTGTGCCAGTCAGATACCAGGAATATTGTGCCAGTCAGATAACAGGAATATTGTGCCAGTCAGAGAACAGGAATATTGTGCCAGTCAGATACCAGGAATATTGTGCCATGCAGAGCCCAGTAATATTGTGCCAGTCAGAGCCCAGGAATACTGTGCCAGTCATATACCAGGAATATTGTGCCATGCAGAGCCCAGGAATATTGTGCCATGCAGAGCCCAGGAATATTGTGCCAGTCAGAGCCCAGGAATATTGTGCCATTCAAAGCGCAGTAATATTGTGCCAGTCAGTGCCCAGGAATATTGTGCCACTTAGAGCCCATTAATATTGTGCAAATCAGAGCCCAGGAATATTGTGCCAGTCAGAGCCCAGGAATATTGTGCCATGCAGAGCCCAGGAATATTGTGCCAGTCAGAGCCCAGGAATATTGTGCCAGCCAGATACCAGGAATATTGTGCCATGAAGAGCCCAGTAATATTGTGCCATTCAGAGCCCAGGAATATTGTGCCAGTCAGATACCAGGAATATTGTGCCATTCAGAGCCCAGTAGTATTGTGCCAGTCAGAGCCCAGGAATATTGTGCCAGTCAGAGCCCAGGAATATTGTGCCAGTCAGTGCCCAGGAATATTGTGCCAGTCAGATACCAGGAATATTGTGCCATGCAGAGCCCAGCAATATTGTGCCATTCAGAGCCCAGGAATATTGTGCCAGTCAGATACCAGGAATATTGTGCCAGTCAGATACCAGGAATATTGTGCCATGCAGAGCCCAGGAATGTTGTGCCAGTCAGATACCAGGAATATTGTGCCAGTGAGAGCCCAGTAATATTGTGCCATTCAGAGCCCAGTAATATTGTGCCAGTCAGATACCAGGAATATTGTGCCAGTCAGATAACAGGAATATTGTGCCAGTCAGAGAACAGGAATATTGTGCCAGTCAGATACCAGGAATATTGTGCCATGCAGAGCCCAGTAATATTGTGCCAGTCAGAGCCCAGGAATACTGTGCCAGTCATATACCAGGAATATTGTGCCATGCAGAGCCCAGGAATATTGTGCCATGCAGAGCCCAGGAATATTGTGCCAGTCAGAGCCCAGGAATATTGTGCCATTCAAAGCGCAGTAATATTGTGCCAGTCAGTGCCCAGGAATATTGTGCCACTTAGAGCCCATTAATATTGTGCAAATCAGAGCCCAGGAATATTGTGCCAGTCAGAGCCCAGGAATATTGTGCCATGCAGAGCCCAGGAATATTGTGCCACTCAGAGCCCAGGAATATTGTGCCAGCCAGATACCAGGAATATTGTGCCATGAAGAGCCCAGTAATATTGTGCCATTCAGAGCCCAGGAATATTGTGCCAGTCAGATACCAGGAATATTGTGCCATTCAGAGCCCAGTAGTATTGTGCCAGTCAGAGCCCAGGAATATTGTGCCAGTCAGAGCCCAGGAATATTGTGCCAGTCAGTGCCCAGGAATATTGTGCCAGTCAGATACCAGGAATATTGTGCCATGCAGAGCCCAGCAATATTGTGCCATTCAGAGCCCAGGAATATTGTGCCAGTCAGATACCAGGAATATTGTGCCAGTCAGATACCAGGAATATTGTGCCATGCAGAGCCCAGGAATGTTGTGCCAGTCAGATACCAGGAATATTGTGCCAGTGAGAGCCCAGTAATATTGTGCCATTTAGAGCGCAGTAATATTGTGCCAGTCAGTGCCCAGGAATATTGTGCCACTTAGAGCCCATTAATATTGTGCCAATCAGAGCCCAGGAATATTGTGCCAGTCAGATAACAGGAATATTGTGCCAGTCAGAGCCCAGGAATATTGTGCCAGTCAGATACCAGGAATATTGTGCCATTCAGAGCGCAGTAATATTGTGCCAGTCAGTGCCCAGGAATATTGTGCCACTTAGAGCCCATTAATATTGTGCCAATCAGAGCCCAGGAATATTGTGCCAGTCAGATAACAGGAATATTGTGCCAGTCAGAGCCCAGGAATATTGTGCCAGTCAGATACCAGGAATATGGTGCCATGCAGAGCCCAGTAATATTGTGTCAGTCAGAGCCCAGGAATATTATGCCAGTCAGATACCAGATATATTGTGCCAGTCAGAGCCCAGTAATATTGTGCCATTCAGAGCCCAGGAATATTGTGCCAGTCAGATACCAGCTATATTGTGCCAGTCAGTGCCCAGTAATATTGTGCCAGTGAGAGCCCAGGAATATTGTGCCAGTCAGATACCAGGAATATTGTGCCATGCAGAGCCCAGTAATATTGTGCCAGTCAGAGCCCAGGAATATTGTGCAAGTCAGATACCAGATATATTGTGCCAGTCAGAGCCCAGTAATATTGTGCCATTCAGAGCCCAGTAATATTGTGCCATTCAGAGCCCAGTAATATTGTGCCAGTCAGAGCCCAGTAATATTGTGCCAGTCAGAGCCCAGTAATATTGTTCCAGTCAGATACCAGGAATATTGTGCCATGCAGGGCCCAGTAATATTGTGCCAGTCAGAGCCCATGAATATTGTGCCAGAGCCCAGTAATATTGTGCCATTACCCTGCTTGTTATTCCTCCCTCCTCCCCTGTCCCCCCACTTAACTGCTGCTCCGTGTCCCCCACCGGACGTCTCTGTGTACTGTCCCCTCCTGCACGGAGGAGGGAAACACAGTCACTGGATGTGATGTAACGTCACATCCGGCCGCGGTGATTTTTTGAAATTTTTATTTCCGACTGGATGCGGCCGCCAGGAAAAACAAAAAGTTAGGCAGCACGATGCGGGGGGTGCCGGCAGCACGGGTGTCACCCCCGCTGGAGGAGTCACCTGGTGTGGTCCGCACCCCCCGCACACCCCTCGGGACGCCACTGAATCTTCATATTAATTATTGAGCTAATATTCAAAATTCCTATTTTGATTCTCTGAATTTTCAAAAAGGTTAATAGTAATAATAAAATTAGTAAGAAGAAGTTGCACTCTATGATTCTACTATTTTTCTAGAGATCATCTTACTAAGACTGATGTGCAGTGCAAAAATTAGGCACTATTAGCTAAATAGGGAAAATTCTCCCATATATCTATCTTTCCAACTCAGTTATTAATTATTATTATTTATGCAGTTCATTTGTCTGTTCCAAAAAGTATTTGAACTAATGCAAATATGAATTGAAGCTAAGATGAATGACTTTAACCCCTTAGTGACAAGACATTTTTACCTTGACTTTCCCTTGGTGACAATGGCTATTTTGACATTTCTGGGGTGTTTGTGTTTAGCTGCAATTTTATATATGTTGTTTTTATCGTCATAAGTAGGGCTTTCATTAGATACCATTATGTTCACCATAATGTTCATCATATCTTATAATTTACTACAAAAAAAATCATAAAATATGATAAAAATTAAAAAAAAAAACACTTTTTCTAACTTTGACCTAAAATATAATTTAGACAAATACAATCATTAAAAAAGACCCCGTCTAAATAGTTTCTAAATGTTGTCCCGAGTTCATAAATATACATGTTTCCATATATTACTTTCACTTCCGAAGCTCAGACCGCCAGAGGGCATGCTGCTCCGTCAATATGGCTCCCACGATCGCTCTGGTGCTGGCTATTGCCTCGATGTCGAGGCAATAGACCAGCACCGTTAAAGTGGTCTTCGCGATTGTTGATTGCGAAAACCGCTTGATTCACCGCAGGACGTGCCAGGCACGTCCATTGTCGGGGACGGAGTTCTCGGCAGGACGTGCCTGACACGTCCTTTGTTGCGAAGGTGTTAACAATTATAGAAACATTCAGGGGGAAAAATATTTAGGATCAGTTAATTAAAATACAGTTTTAGTCAATGTTAATTCTTTCCAGTCTCCCCAAAGAGAATACTTCCTGGACCCCCCGTAATATGACATAGACATACCAGCAATGGGTATATATGCCATGCCACTATGGTTTAATTCTAAACTTTCCATGCACACAGATTAGCCTCCATTAATTTTAAAATGAGGATATTAGATAATATAACACATGTAACATTTACATTTTCTTTTTTGTTGGAACTTGTAGGGTTGGTGGTTAAACTGAATCTGTCAAATTCATGTTTTTAAAAAAAAATCTTATTTATGTGGTTCTGATGGGGAATAGTTCCCCTTGTTTTTCACTGGTTTCTGTATGCCTCATCACTTTTCAATATAGATTATTTCACTCAGTTCTCTTCACAATAACATTTGAGTATTTGCATATATATGTTATCATCAGTATAGGTTTTCTTGGTTTGTTTTTAGTGGAAAATATTTGCGTTGACCTATAAAACAATATAGTTTTGAACATACTGGATCATTCTTAGTTTGGGGAAAATAGCTTCCCTTCTCCTAATTATGGATTAGCGTGAATGGATTTACTAACTAATAGTGATAAAATATATGTTACATGCTTCTTCTTTGCACATGGGTGATGTTTAGTCCAGGAACTGACCACTAGAGATCAGATGAAAGAGAAGGTATAACATTAATTTAAAGCTTCCAAAGAAGGCCATCCTTTATAGGCTGTACATATGGTTAGTGAGATAGGTAGCGCTCAAGAACTTTCCCAGTGTTAGTTTGCGAGAGCTAATGACTCTTTAAGTTGCACAACCATCAGCCAAGCAAGAGACTCCCAATATTAAAAGTAGCTGCCATCTACAGTCGTCAACACTATCAAACTTAGTACTGAAAGGCAGAGGCGTCGTTAGGGGGGGGCTACTGGGGCTGGAGCCACGAGTCTCCTGACCATAGCCCCGAGTCTGTGAAGCTTCCCCTGCTTCCTGCTCTGTCACTATGATAACCCCGCCCCCAACCCATGTGACCGGCAGGAACCCACGTGTCCTCCCTCACAGCACAGACCACGAGGGATGCTGTGCTGCTGTGGAGAGGCTGCTCTCTGCTCCAGGGGCTGCAGAAAAAGCCTCCTCTATAACCTGCCACTTACCTCCCATCCAGGAACAGGCTGCACAAGGTATGATCTCCATGTATTTTTATATAAATATCACCAACAGGTGAGTACTGGGGAAGGGGGTGGAGGGAGGGTGACATTAATGGGCAGAATAACCCTGGCAAATGATGTCTGAATTAACCCTGGCAAATGATGTATGAATTAACCCTGGCAAATGATGTATGAATTAACCCTGGCAAATGATGTCTGAATTAACCCTGGCAAATGATGTCTGAATTAACCCTGGCAAATGATGTATGAATTAACCCTGGCAAATGATATATGAATTAACCCTGGCAAATGATGTATGAATTAACCCTGGCAAATGATGTCTGAATTAACCCTGGCAAATGATGGATAAATTAACCCTGGCAAATGATGGATAAATTAACCCTGGCAAATGATGTCTGAATTAACCCTGGCAAATGATATATGAATTAACCCTGGCAAATGATATATGAATTAACCCTGGCAAATGATGTCTGAATTATCCCTGGCAAATGATGTATGAATTAACCCTGGCAAATGATGTATGAATTAACCCTGGCAAATGATGTATGAATTAACCCTGGCAAATGATATATGAATTAACCCTGGCACATGATGTATGAATTAACCCTGGCAAATGATGTCTGAATTAACCCTGGCAAATGATGGATAAATTAACCCTGGCAAATGATGGATAAATTAACCCTGGCAAATGATGTCTGAATTAACCCTGGCAAATGATATATGAATTAACCCTGGCAAATGATATATGAATTAACCCTGGCAAATGATATATGAATTAACCCTGGCAAATGATGTCTGAATTAACCCTGGCAAATGATGTATGAATTAACCCTGGCAAATTATGTATGAATTAACCCTGGCAAATGATGTCTAAATTAACCCTGGCAAATGATATATGAATTAACCCTGGCAAATGATATATGAATTAACCCTGGCAAATGATGTATGAATTAACCCTGGCAAATGATGTCTAAATTAACCCTGGCAAATGATGTCTGAATTAACCCTGGCAAATGATGTATGAATTAACCCTGGCAAATGATGTATGAATTAACCCTGGCAAATGATGTATGAATTAACCCTGGCAAATGATATATGAATTAACCCTGGCAAATGATGGATAAATTAACCCTGGCAAATGATGGATAAATTAACCCTGGCAAATGATGGATAAATTAACCCTGGCAAATGATGTCTGAATTAACCCTGGCAAATGATGTATGAATTACCCCTGGCAAATGATGGAGAAATTAACCCTGGCAAATGATGGAGAAATTAACCCTGGCAAATGATGGAGAAAATAACCCTGGCAAATGATGTATGAATTAACCCTTGCAAATGATGTATGAATTAAACCTGACAAATGATGTATGAATTAACCCTGGCAAATGATGGAGAAATTAACCCTGGCAAATGATGGAGAAATTAACCCTGGCAAATGATGTATGAATTAACCCTGGCAAATGGTGGGGAAATTAACCCTTGCAAATGATGGATAAATAACCCTGGCATATTATGGATAAATTAACCCTGGCAAATGATGGAGAAATTAACCCTGGCAAATGATGGAGAAATTAACCCTGACAAATGATGGTGAAATTAACCCTGGCAAATGGTGGGGAAATAAACCCTGGCAAATGGTGGGGAAATAAACCCTGGCAAATGGTGGGGAAATTAACCCTGGCAAATGGTGGGGAAATTAACCCTGTGAAATGGTGGGGAAATTAACCCTGACAAATGATGGTTAGTGATGGTCTGTGCGGAACGGAAATGCCCCCTTCCCTGCAATGAGATATAGCAGCAGGGAGGGGGGACATATTGAGCAACATTTTTTTAATTTTTTTTTAAATACACCACTTGTATGATTATGTGACAGACTGGATGTATGTATGAGTGTATGTGGCAGACTGTATGTGTGTGTGTGTGTATGTATGAGAGTATGTGACAGACTGTATGTATGTGACAGACTGTACGTATGTATGTGATAGACTATGTATGTGTGATACTATGTATGAGTGTGTGTGTCTATGTGACAGATTGTATGTATGTATCTGTGTGACAGACTGTATGTATGAGTGTTTGTCTGTGACAGACTGTATGTATGAGTGTGTCTCTGTGACAGACTGTATGTATGTATGTATGAGTGTGTCTCTGTGACAGACTGTATGCATGAGTGTGTCTCTGTGACAGACTGTATGTATGTATGTATGAGTGTGTCTCTGTGACAGACTGTATGTATGAGTGTGTCTCTGTGACAGACTGTATGTATGAGTGTGTATCTGACACTGTATGAGTGTGTGTCTATGTGACAGACTGTATGTATGAGTGTATGTGACAGACTATGTATGCATGTACGAGTGAATGTGACAGACTGTTTGTATGTATGAGTGTGTGTGTCTATGTGACTGACTGCATGTATGAGTGTGTATGTGTGTCTGTATATGACTGCATGTGATTGTGTGTATGTGCTGTTGTCTGGCTCCTAGATTTTTTACTGGCTCCTAAAACTCAGTTATGTTTGTCAAGCCCTGGCATAAATGCAACTAGTTATATACATCTATTTGGGGTCTACCTCAAGCTTTTGAAAAGGCTGGAAATATTTAATATTTTACAGGTTTTGTTTTGTGATTATAAACGTAATATTTTTTTGCTGCGAGGGTGGTGGGTGCATGGAATAGCCTTCCAGTAGAAGTGGTAGAGGTTAATACAGCGAAGGAGTTTAAGCATGCGTGGGACAGGTATAAGGTTATCCTAGATATTAGGATATTTAAGACTGACCACACCTGTACCTATGCATCCTATACCTTTATCTTATATCTATACCTTTACCTAAGCATTACTATACCTGTATCTTATATCTGTACCTGTGCATCCTGCACCTGTGTCTGTCCTAATAGCTTATATCCGTACCTATGGATCCTGTACCTGTCCATATAGCCTAAATCTGTACCTATGCATCCTGTATCTTTATCTATATAGGCATCTGTATCATATATGTACTCATGCATCATCATGTACCTATATCTTTCTACATCTATCCTATATCTATACCTATGCATTCTGTACCTCTGTCTGTCTACCTATCGATCATGAGACATCATTGTATTTTAAGTATTATTAAAGCTGTGGGCTATAGCCCCAGATCATTTTTGAGCCTAGCAACGCCCCTGCTGAAAGGCAAACTCTGCAGTTTGTAGGAATCCCAAAAACTAGCCATTGATATTTCAGACTTAAAAGTAAAAGGACCATCTGCTATGTGTTTCATAGACATCTCTCACACTCCACTTGACAGTTGTACTTCCTTCCTTATATAGTGAACTTTGTAAATTTGTCTCTTACTTTTTCATCATGCACCAGACATCCTGCAGCAGACATTCCTACGTGATCTGTAAAAAAACCAGAAGAAATAATTTCCACCTTTAAGCTTAACATTCATGAAAGTCAATGTATGTTTACATGAATCTTATGTTAATCCTCTACATTGAGATTAGCAGACAGAAAAGACTTTCCAGAAATGGCCTGTAATATTGAAATATATGAAAGGGCAGCATGACAACAGGTTGCTGATGCAGCCGCATCACAAGCCTGTCAGTCAGAGGCCCTCGGTCAGTAATTGCCCTTCATGGGCAGCCGTCCCCCCCCATTTGGAGGCTATGCAAAACCTTTATATACCCTGGCAGAGGTTTTGCCCAGCCTCTTTCTACAATAAAAGAAATCAGTTGAAAACTTATCAGCTATGATGGACGCTCTGCTGTCATAGTTGAGGGATGCTGCTGTCCTGCATGGAGGAGAGTGGCTGCAATACAGTATTAATACTATATTAGCTACTTTGCCTTCTCCCTCTCCCATTCCCTCCCCTGCCCAATCTCCTTCCCCCCCTCCTGCCCCAGGTCCCTCCAGACCTGCTGGCACTAGAAAGTCCAGACCCCCTTCCAGATTGAGCCCCAGGAGCCCCCCAGTCTCCCTCAGCCCCAGCCCCCTGTTCTGGGGGGAGGAAGAGGGCAGCTTCTAAAAAACGGCAGTCTGCCTCTCTGTCCTCCCCTGCCATCTAGGGGCCGTGCCACTCGGGCCTCCGTTGCTTGGGGGTCCCATCTATTAGTTTCCCCCACTGTGCTGCCCTCTGCGCTGCCCCCCCTCCTGCTCTGGGCCCCCACCCTCCCCACCCTCCTCACTGGAGGCCAAGTGTTGCGGATGCTGCCTCCGCGCGGCGTCCTCCCACTTCACCCCCCCCCGGGGTCGGATGGTCTGGCGGGACGGGAAGCGAGGTGCACGGATGTGCTACCTCCTTCCCGCTTACCTGCTCCGGCGTCCGCTCCTCCGGTGCAGTCTTCAGCTTCTCGCACGTCCGTTCACACGGCTGTGAGAAGCGCTCCTGCGCGCCACGTGGTTTCCCGACGAGATGTTGACGGGGAACCACGTGTGCATGAGCACAGACCGCGGAAGTCATCACGGCCTGTGCATATCAACCCCCACACTGCCAGACAGGCCAGGGGATCTCATCCTAGGAGGGGATCCCTGTCCCCCAATCACCCCAGGGTCTCTCCTGTCATTCATGGTAGTGACAGGCAGGGCCCTGGGGGCAGATCCTCTAGGCAGGGTAGGGACTGCACTGCTGGACGCAGGCAGTATATAAGGTGTAGGGACACGGAAGGGAGTATGTCCCTGGCCCCCAGTTCCCCTTCTTCACAGAGGGGTCTGGTTGGGCATATTAGTGCCCCCTGCCGCCACCTCTCCTCCGTGTCCCCTCCTACCACATTGGCCCCCCTGCATCTGGCGGAAGGGCCAGGCAGTACAAGCGTTCCAGGTCCCCTTCTATGCAGAGGGACCAGTGAGCCGGTTCGTCACGGATCATCTTCTTTTCGGACTGGTCCAGCGAGGGGCTCAGACGGGGATCACAGACGGCGCAACAGGTTGGACAGCCGGAGTTCCAGGTCAGCTTCTCCAGGAGTCTTCGCTGCTGGCGGGCAAGCATCAGCATCTGGAGTGCAGCGCCCTTCGGGTGAGGGATCCCGTGCCAGGGATGCCCAGCTCCTCACATCGGACGGCATCGGGCCCCTTCCTCTGGTGGACAATCAGAGGGGCGGTTCGGTGTACGGCAGTCCTCTGCTCTTCTCACAGTCTCCCCGAGGATCTGTGGTTCCTGAGCCCATGGCGGTCCCTTCTGCAGGAAACCAGTCCAGGGGTGAGTCTAATTTTATCTCTTCTGCTATCCTTAACTCACACTCACGCATCCACAGCGCTGTTTCACACATTGGCCCCCCCGAATACGGGTAATTCACAGGGTTCCACGTGGTCATCTGGGGGAATATCTCAGTTGGTGGCGAGCCTTACTAGTGTACTTAAATCATTTGAGTCAGGGTCGCTATCTGCAGCGGATAACCTTTCTCCATCGCAGGTTTGGGGGGCATATACAACAGCAGTACCAACCCTGCCGGTGTCTTCTTTTGTTGCCTCGCCGGTTAGTACAGCTTCCCCGGCTATAGTCCCTGACCCGGTGTCATCACTGGTGACTGCGCCTGCGATAGCTGAAGTCAAGTCAAAGGACATGGACCCAGTCCGGCTAGCGGATTCCTCGCGTGGGGACATTTACGTGTGTTTCGAGGGTCCCATGTGCGCTCATCTCAAACAGGAAGTGCGGGAAAAAATTGTCCGGGGGGAATATGTTGAATTGGTCACCCTTCTCCCCTTGGAAAAAATTTCCATTCTGGAAAATATAATCGCAACTAAGAACCCGGAGCACAGTGCCGGACTCTTTTGCTACCTGGAGTCCATTCATGAAGCCTATAGGGTTTACAGGGGCCAGGCTTGGCTGCGCTACAATGAGGAGTTTAGGCAGCGCTTGGCAGTCAGACAAGGTGTAAGGTGGGATCACAGGGACATAGCATTGAGGTTTCGGATCATGGCCCCTGGTCATAGCGCAATCCAACTCTTTCTGTCAGCGTCCGCTGGTCCCTCTGCCTCAGGGTCCCCAGCTTCGGCAAAAAAGGGCACATGTTGGCAGTTTAATGGTTCCACCTGCAAACGGGGGAATCAGTGTAAATTCAGACACGAATGCTCCGGCTGTGGGGGCGGTCATCCCCAGTTTAAATGTTTCAAGCGGAACAAGCAGGACAAGTCCGGAAATTCCAACAATTCTGGGGGAAAATGGGAGGACGCCGGTGGCCGTAGGAGCAATGCTCCCCTGGCTTAATCGTTATCCGGACCAGGCAGCCGCCACACTCTTATGGGATGGTTTTCAGTTTGGTTTTCGGATACCCTCGAAACAATTGGCGACCCCCCTTTTCCCCAAGAACCTAAAATCTACTGTTCAGTTCCCTGCCGTAGTGTCGGACAAACTGCACAAGGAGGTGTTACTCGGTAGAATGGCTGGTCCATTCAGCTGCCCGCCTTTGCTTAACCTGAGGATCTCCCCTCTTGGGGTGGTTCCTAAGAAAGAAGTGGGCAAGTTCCGTCTGACATTCCACCTGTCCTTTCCCAAGGGTGAGTCCGTTAACGATGGTATCGATCCCGAATTGTGCAGGGTGTCCAAACGTCGTTTGATCATGCGGTTCGGAGGGTCCAAACTATAGGAATAGGGGCCCTTCTGGCGAAAACAGACATTGAGGCGGCTTTCCGCCTGCTGCCGGTGCACCCAGAGTGTTTTCACCTCCTCTGGTGCCATTGGGGGGACGACGACATTTATGTTGACCTCTGCCTTCCCATGGGGTGCTCCATCTCCTGTTTCTACTTCGAGACATTTAGTACCTTTTTGGAATGGGTAATCAGAGAGGAAGCTGGTGCCAAGTCAGTTATCCATTATTTGGAGGATTTTTTATGCGTTGATCCTCCTGACTCTCCTCTCTGTTTATCCATCCTATGAACCATCGAGCAGGTGATGATGTCCCATTGTCACATGAGAAAACTGAGGGTCCTTCCACCATCATAACATTTTTGGGGATAAAAATAGATTCAGTGAAAATGGAATGTCGCCTCCCCATGGACAAGGTTGATGAGCTTCGGTACCTGGTGTCGCATATGCGCACTTTTTGCAAAGTTCAGTTGCGCCAGTTACAGTCGCTGCTTGGCAAACTGAGTTTTGCATGCAAAATTATTCCCATGGGCCGGATATTCTGTAGGCGCCTGTCTTTGGCTACAGCTGGCGCCCGCTCTCTGCACCATTTTATCAGGCTCACAGGGGAGCTCAAAGCAGACTTGGCAGTGTGGGATTCGTTCTTAATGGGCGGGTGTTGTTTTTGGAGGCTGCAGTTTCGCATGGCGATTTAAGTTTGTGGACCGATGCGTCTGGCTCGGTGGGTTTTGAGGGGTTCTTTCGTGGTAGGTGGTTTTCTGGTCGGTGGCCTGAGGCCTGGCATTGCTCTGGCCTTACTCGGAACCTGGCCTTCTTGGAATTGTTTCCAATAGTGGTTTCCATCGTTGTCTGGGGGCCACTGCTGGAAAACAAGAAGGTCCGGTTCTGGTGCGACAACATGCGGGTGGTCCAAGCCATCAATAATGTCTCCCTCGTCATCCCCCCCAGTGATTAATCTGCTACGACAGCTAGTTCTCCTGGGTTTAAGGCGCAATTTGTGGGTCCAGGCTGTACACGTCCCTGGTGTACACAATGTGGTGGCCGACTCTTTGTCTCGCCAACAGTGGGATTGGTTCAGGCTACTGGCACCAGATGCAGACAGCACGGCCACTCCATTTCCCAGCTGGATATGGACGTTAGCAGACGGAGCACCTTGACACTCCTGCACCGGTCCATGGTGCCTGCCACATGGACTGCGTATTCTAAGGTCTGGGTACAATGGCATTCATTTCTCCGGATGGCGGGAGATTCCGATACGCACAAGGGTGTGCTCTCTGCCCTGCTGTGGTTCATTGGGCATATGTTCGCTGACAAGGTTACAGTCCCTTCCCTGAACCAGAGGATGTCGCAGCTTACTTCAAATTTTCTGGTGGTCCTGACTTGACGAAATAATTCCTGGTGAAGCAAGCATTGTGGGGCTACCGCCGGGGCTTCAAGCAGATGGACAGCCATCATCCTGTGACCTTCTCCTTCCTGCTGCGGATCCTGGAAATGTTACCATTGGTGTGCTCATCGACTTTTGAATCTATTCTTTTTGCCTTGGCATACTCATGGGCCTTTTTTGGAGCGTTCCGGGTAGGCGAGCTTGTCAGCTCCTCCCGATTTAAGCACGAGGGAGTGCTCTTGGAAGACATACGGCATCGTAGTGACTCAGTCCACGTCCTCATCAGAAGATCAAAAACGGATCAAGCTGGGAAAGGTCTGAATGTCTCGCTGCTGGCCCTCCCGGGCTGTCCCGCATGCCCTGTTTATTGTCTCGATGTTTTTTGCATATCCATCCCAATGGCTTTTCTCCCTTGTTGATACACAGGGATGGCTCTGTGCTTTCCCGGTTCCAGTTTTTCACAGTTTTCAGGGAATGCTTAGCGTCCCTTAATATGGATCCAGCTGCCTTTGAGACCCACTCTTTTAGGATAGGGGCGGCAACAGAAGCAGCTAGGTGGGGTTTGGGGAATTCAATAGTCAAACTAATTGGTAGATGGGAGTCTGCCCGCTTTAAATCTTATATTCGACCCAACCTTGTCTAGTGTCCATCCTTGTTATCCATAAATCCCCTCACAGGGTTACCCCTTTTTTTCTTTATGTGCTGATGGCTTGGCAAATGCATATAAAAAAATTTTTTTTTAAAAAGAAAGAGATTTAACTAGGTTTTTTCTGTACATGTTATAGTTTTTTATTCATTTTGTGTTATATCAAAACAAAAAAAAAATAAAAAAAATAAAAATATATATATATATATTTATAAATGTTTATATACTGTAGGTGATATTATCTATATAATTATATGTTTTATGGCAGTTGGGGACCGCTGCATGAAACTGTGGGAAAGAGCAGGGGGGTACGACGTCTGCTTGTTTGGGGCTTTACACTAGCCCGGGGGTGATTGCTGTGTTATTCTTTCAGACTCTGCATGCTGCAGAACGTGGATAGTGGGACACTCTTTTGTCTACTGGGCAGCCAGGCGGGCTGCAGTTCGTCCCAGTGGTTTTTCTTGGGTCTATGTCGGGACCAGGTCAATCTGCAGTGGATGGGATGTCGGGGCATGCGCTGGAGCGCCCTGCCTGGTCTTGTGGCACAGTCCGTTGCATGCCTTGGGTCACCCCATGTGCTGATCCTGCACCTCGTGTTACACACCACTGAGGGAGCTGACCTATTATATTAAGGCAGACATTCTTCGGCTGTGGCTGCAGTTTCCAGATCTGGTTCTAGTGTGGTCCAACATAATTTCGAGACTGCGCTGGCAGGGTGCCCGGTCTCCTTCAGGTGTGGAGCGGGCCAGGAAGAAGCTGAACAGCGCCATCTCACAGTTCATGACTTACAACGGTGGCCTAGTGGTGCGTCATCCAGTAATGGACGGTTCTGATGCCTCCCTGTATCGAAGTGACGGGGTCCACTTGACAGATGTTGGCTTGGATCTGTGGAATTTGTCGATACAGTCCGGGATCAAAAAAGCGGTAGTGGTGTGGAGGCGCCAATAGAGTGTAAGAGTTCACACTCAGTGGCATTGGCAGGGGGTACCCGAGGTCTGGCGTCAGTGCAGGGGGTTGGCTGTCTTTGGTATGGCCAACCCGGGAGACAGTAGCTCTGGTAGCTAGCTGCACGGGCTCCCCATGGGCTGGTCCCTGGGGAGTGAATATCAGGCGGCTACCGTGCAGGGGCATCGACGCCGGTAGCCAGATATTTTTGGTGACGCCTACATCTGATCCTCGGGTACCCAATCCTAGATATGCTACTGCTTGTTGGCATATACATGCCTGTACTTAACAAGATGGTGTTTTGTACATGGGTATACATGTTATACGTGTTGAATGGTTTTGCTAGTTTTTAGTATGCGTTAAATTTTTCTAAGTTACTGATATAAATATAAGATCTTTGTTGCAGTATTTCTCAATAAATACTGTGACCTTCATATCCAGTTTGTTGTCCGTGTCTTTTCTTGGGGAGAGGGTGCGTTTATTCTCCATACCTTTGTCATGACCTTTCTTCTGGACAGATGTCTTGACATCCTGTATTATTCTTTACACCATAGCCAGACAGCAGTAAAATATAAAAAAAACATTATGCCTTCATGTGTCACCAATATTTTGTTTACATATCCTTAAAAGTGTACTCTAAGAATAATTTGTAAGCATTTGTTTGAGGATGCCTTCACTGTGCATGATCAATGATTCTGTCATTTAACATAAAGGGGGAATCATTGGCGATGCGAGATGGCATGATGCATTGGGTGGTACACGTGTGCCGTGGGTTCCCATACTTCTCCATAAAAAAGAATGGAAGCTATGCATTAATTATAAATTCTTTATTTTATTGTAGAGGAGACTTGGAGTGGTCCTTAAAAAAGGATAATCATAGCATGAGGGTCTTTTAATGATGTGAGCTAACTGATTATTACTTATAAGTTTTGTGAGTTTTGTTTAACTCACCCATCCCTAAATGTGAGAATAGATGAGTTGTGGTGAGATCAATATTTTGGGAACCAAAAAATATTTAATTTCATCAATTTAGCTATATATTTACCTAAGCAGGGGAAATTCACCCGGTTTATCCCTGTACAATGTATAGTTAAATTAGTGAGATGCAATGTTCAACTCACCTGCAAGTCACCTGTACTTCACTTTTAGTAAATAGCTCCGATAGCCCTGTCAATTTCCCAAATCATACCTTTTGTAGTTCATCAATTAATCTATGTTAAAAACAATGGATTTTAAGAAATGTAAGTCATATTTTAGCCAAAGATGCACTTGTCACAGGTTATGCATTGTAAATATTAGTATTTTAGAATACAGTAATATAATATCTTCCAATATTTTTAATGTTGAGTCTATTCCCTGGATTAATATTGCTTGTCTAAATCAAACAGAGCTTCTGTCTGGCTTCACAGTGGAGCAATTCCCCTGTATACCCCCGAATCACTTGTCAGACTCCACAGCAGAGTAACTCCCTGGTATACCCACGGATCACCAGGGCATTACGGTCATTAAAAGGGTCCATCGCAGTAACGAACGAGGTCTCCGTGAGATATTCGCAAAGGGCCAGCAGTGCTGCCCTTTAAATACACGAAAATAGCGTGGACGCTCTCCATGACATCACGCCTACTTACCGGGAGACTTTAAAAAGAATCACCGCGCTTCCATCAGTGCTTGATGTCCCAGCATTGTTGCCGTATCACTGAACCGTTTCGCGACTATTCTGATCTCTATTGCCCCTTGACTCCTTGGCCTGATTATCGTTTATGCTGCTCTCTGTTTCCCTCCACCCAGACTGTTTTCACGGATATCCTGAATGCAAACACGTATCTACCTGTTGCCACTTCTCAAGTACTGTGTATGTTAGTGTGCAAGACCACGCTGCTGTTGTGTTTGTATTTTCATCCTCATCCAAGTGTGACTACCAGTGTACTCCTATCCCATACTTACCCTGCATACTGACCTCCTCTTCAGTTATACCTCACAGCTCCATGCTTTTCTTGTGCTTATGGTGAATGTATACACTCATTGAAGGAAAATAAATGTTTCCATGTTATACAGAATATCACATGAAAGCTGACAGACTCCATATAACATATGTTGTTGTAATTACTTATTAAACCTCCCTTGTACTTTGATTAACTTCAGTATTAACGAGGGCCTTCTTTCCAACAGGGCAAAATGGCAGCTGCCTTGGGATCATGCACACTGCAGGAGAGCAGGTGAGTTGAGGTGACATGAAGATTTCCTCTTGTAAACTTAATTATGCATTATAAAGCTCCAAACCTGGTGAGTTTTGTCTCACCTCAAAGTCACAGCATATCACACTTTCATCTGCTAGCTTTTTAATGAAGATAGAATGTAAATACAAAGACCTCTTAAACTACTGTAGCGTGATCTTCAATCTCTAGGCTTGTAGAAGTCCAATTTAAAACTTTCTTTTGTGCATGTTCCCACACACTTGAAGACAATATACAATTTTTCCAGCGTGATGAGGGAGAAAGCAGTTAAAATGGCTTCCAGATTTTAAATATTGAAACTATGGCTGCATGAACTTTTGTTAAGTAGAATTTGAAGGTAATATGCATCTTAGACATAAATAATCACCATGTTTTTCATGTGTTTCAAAATATGTATTTCATGGTTGATATTGCACCAATTTCCAAAAACGTGAATGGCTGCTAAAATAATAAGAAATGTATTCAAGCAGGCAGTACAACTGGAGTAAATCTCATTTCCAGATGCCAAGCAAAGAACATTTCTGTAGAACAATATGTATAGCGCAGACATAGAGCAAGCATTTCAAATTGACATATATTGTATTGAAATATACTCTGCATTTTACTGTTCATTCAAGCGAAGCTCATTTTGTGGATTCTTGTATATATCAAGAAAATACTTGATAGCAGCTTTAAAATGCCCTTGTTTTAAGCAAGTTTGTTCAACATAGAAACAATCTTTTGTTAACCTGCAAAACCTACCTCAATTAACCATTTGGGTGCCAGTTGGGTGTATAACAGTCAATTATTGTTTATATTGGAAATGTTGGATGTGTCATTTATAAATTGTAAATTGATAAAAAAAATATAAAAATGAGGTAACATTAATTTGACAATTTGGGCCTTTTCAGAAACCAAAGCATCGTAGGCTGTCGAATTGTTGTTGTTTTTTGTACTGAAAAGAATAGATTTTCACCTAATTTGCGCCAATCACCCCTGAGCAAGCTCTGAATCCAGGTAACATTTCAATTCTCCAGAAATGAGCTGGAGAATTGGATAGAAAAGTATAGAAGACTTAAAGTTAACATATTTTAAATACAATAATATTTATATACAATTATAATATATTAAAGTTGCATATTATAATAAAATGTTTACATTAATATAAGCATTTTTAAATTTTAATAAAAATATTTTATATTATTCCATGTTCATGAACTTTATTTTTATGTACTTAATTAATGTATCATCATTTTTTTTTATAGATTTTTATTACACTTCGGACCATTTTGAGAGGACTTTGGCTACTTCGGCTCTAGCCGAAGTCCTCCTATTGACTTATACAGGAAAACCTTGGCTATATTTATAATAATTGAGGTCCTCCCCAAATAACCCCGAAATAAGCTAAAGTACTTCCCATAGAAGTCTATGGGGTGGACCGAGACGACCACTTAGTTTCTGTGGCTTTCGGCTGATTTTGATGTTGGGAGATATCAGTGTGGAATCGGCTATGATTTCTGAATTGCGAATGTAATCGGAGGCACATGGGGCTACCTGGGTAGCCTCGACATTCAGGTACAGATGTCCCTTGATGTTCCCTGATCCGTCAACAATTCGGAAGGCATCATTTTGGGGCAGATTATCATTGCATATTGAGTCGACCCTTAATTTTTTAAATAAACAACTTACATGGTAAATAGGTTTCTTTGGAAGAAACTGTCCATTTTTAGTTTGTAAAAAAAGAGCCTAAAATCACATAGAAACATAGAAACATAGAATGTGTCGGCAGATAAGAACCATTCCGTCCATCTAGTCTGCCCAATTTTTTTTGAGTACTTTTATTAGTCCCCCGTTCCCGGTCTTATAGCTAGGATAGCCTTGTGTCTATCCCACGCATGCTTAAAATCCTTGACTGTGTTTACCTCTACCACTTCTGCTGGCAGGCTATTCCATACATCCACTACCCTCTCAGTAAAGTAATACTTCCTGATATTACTTTTAAATCGTTGCCCCTCTAATTTAAGACTATGTCCTCTAGTTGTGGTAGTTTTTTTTCTTTTAAAGTTAAATGTTCTATGTTAAAAATACTTTCTCATAAACCTAAATGCAGAACTACTGTTAAACCAGCTTCAGAACCAACCAATCACTGAGTGATGTCAGCACAAGCGTATCCGCGTAGGACCTTCTCCTACGCATTTTACTTCCTCCTCATGTAATATTATGTGATTGCATATTCTCCTTTCAGACATGCAAGTAGAATTCATCATACAGACCAATATCCAGTTTATCTATATCTATTTAATAGATTTCTCAATAATTAAAAATTAGTTGTTCTGATAGATTTTCTTCTCACCTTTTTGGCACTTGCCGTATGTTCTATGTCTTTCACTCACACAAGCAACTCTAGCTCTTATGGGCACCTTAGGGATTCACTGTGCAACAGCTGTTAATTTCTAGAAACTATAACATTCTTTGAAGTCATAAGCTTGCAGCAGCTGCTTTTAAAATATGAGCCTCCTAATAATAGCGATCATAAATATTATAAAGAACAAAAAAAATTGTTTGTGTTAACTAAAATGATCAGTTGGCATAATAAAAAATATATATATTTTGCACTGTTTTTTTTATTTATTTTTTTCGAAATAGCCAGCAGGGGGAGAGCTTGCAATCACAAAAAGTTCACACAGTACTTTAGACGAACACTACTGACCTTATCTATTCATCAGAAATGAATGTTAGAATTGCCAGAGATTTAACTTTAAAAGAACAGTTGAAAGAAAGTGGGCTCATCTAATAGTGCTTTGTGCATTTATAAAAAATAAAAAAAAAAGATTTTTAACTAAATGATAAGGACAAGATTATCAATAGGTCATGCTATTTAATTATAGTGATAGGCTCCAGGCTAAATCCTTCTCCATCTGAGAAATTGCAACCTTGTCATTACCTGAAGTAGACATGTCATACTCATATGGGAGAGTTGGCTAATTTAGGCAATTTAAATTCAAAGATAGTTGCCTTGCAAAGGAGTGAAAACTAGAAACCTTGGAAGAGTGCATTCACATCTTCTCTCTGCTTGTATCACACTTACTCCAACATGATCTAAACTTTCCAGGGACTCTTGTGGGAATATGCACTAAAAGTGAACTGCCATGTGAACTGCAAAAATCAGGCGTTGCTTGTGGTGTTGGAATGATAGGCAAATTTGAGAATTTTCCAAGTTAGCTATTAAAGATGGTGTAAATGTTGTTATTTTAGTGAGGCAGAAAACCACTTTAGGCTCATTAAAAATGTAGTTTGAAGGGTGCACTGATTGTATTTGATTTTGCTAAAGACTATCACAGGAGTGTTCCCAGCAATGCATTGTCCCCATCAGGCACACAGAATTTAACTCTTTTATTTTATAAATATAGAAAAAATTATTTTTTGCAAATACAAAACTCAGTCTTATATTACATATGGCAGCTCAGTTGGTAAAGGCCCTCACTGCAGAGCCTATTCAAACCTCAAGGTCACAGGTTCAAATCCTGGCAGGTTCAATTGAGCACCTCATCCTTCTGAGATTCATAATTACCATGTGTACCATCAATTTGTGTTACAAAAACATCTATTATTCAGCTGCTGATTTGGTATTTTCAAGAGTGTGCACTAAAAAGTACTTTATAAATATTAATTATAACATTATAAAACAGAACTGAATACATTTCTACCAGACAAGCAAAGCCATTAAAAAACAGTCAGTACGAATAGAATAAAAGTGCTACTTTACTAGATGTGCCTATGGTTCTAGGCTTATTTACTTTTAAGACACATGTAATTTTATCCCTCATGCCTATCTCTGACTCATTCCGGCTTGTGGGATCATTTGGGAACAGGCCCTGTTAGGGTGACCATTCACGGCCACATTTTATAACACTACTTCTCTACCTTAATATCCACCCTCTCATCGAATCCCAAACGTCTCTTCTCAATGTTTAATGCTCTCCCCTGCCCTCCTGCTCCTCTGCCCTGCTCCACTCTTACGGCACAAGACCTTGCCTCGCACTTCAAAAACAAGGTTGACGCTATCGTGTGTAACTTCACCTCCCGTGACTTGCCCCAACTACCTCTTGCCTGGTTCCCATCGCCCAAACCCACTTTGAATATCTTCTCCCCTGTTGCTGAGAAAGAGGTAGATGATCTGCTCTCCTGCTCAAGATCTACTACTTGTGCGCTAGATTCCATCCCGTATCACCTTGTATCCTCTTTCCCCTCTACTCTGTCCAAATCTAACCCATCTCATCAACCTCTCTCTGTCCTCTGGAATAGTACCGTCAACTTTCAAACAAGCCCAAATCGTACCTGTATTGAAAAATCTTCCCTCGACCCCACTCTTCCATCTAACTACCGTCCTATATCCCTTCTCCCCTTTGTGTCCAAGTTGCTGGAGAGAGCGGTGCACTCGCGACTAACTGACTTTCTGACTGCCAATGACCTGCTTGACCCTTTTCAATCTGGCTTCAGACCTTTACACTTTACTGAAACAGCCCTCACTAGAGTATCAAATGACCTCCTTTCTGCCAAATCTAAAGGCCACTTCTCAGTGATGATCTCTTAGATCTCTCTGCTGCCTTTGATATCATTGACCACCGCCTCCTTCTCAACAGATTATCCTCGTTTTGGCCCACTGTTGTTTTCCCTGTACACCACCTCTTTGGGAGAACTCATCCGCTCCTTTGGTTTCCAATACCACCTGTATGCGGATGACACTCAGATTTACCTCTCCTCCCCTGCCCTCACTCCCTCTCTAGTGTCACTGGTAGTTGAGTGTCTGTCGGCCATCTCTGCTTGGATGTCTGATCGCTACCTGAAACTTAACCTTTCCAAAACAGAACTGATTCTCTTCCCTCCCTCAAACTCTATCCCTACACCTGGGTTCACGGTTACCGTTGAAAATGTCTTGGGGTCACTTTTGACTCTGCTCTCTCCTTCATTCCCCACATTCAGTCTTTAGCCAAATCCTGTCGACTGCACTTAAGGAACATCGCACGCATTCGCCCGTTCCTCAGCGAAGAGACAGACAAAATTCTAGTGCACTCGCTTGTGATCTCACGCCTTGACTACTGTAATGGCCTCGTGACTGGACTACCTCTGGCTCATCTGTCTCCCCTGCAATCTATCCAAAACTCAGCTGCCAGACTCATCTTTCTTGCACGTCGGTCTGATTCGGCGGCTCCTCTCTGTAACGCCCTCTCTTGGAATAAAATGTAAAATTCAGTCTTTAACCTACAAAGCCCTCCACTCATCCGCCCCTCCGTACATTGCCTCCCTTGTTAACCTGATACTTCCCTGCATGACCTTTGCGCTCCTCATCACCACTTCTCACTCGCGACTCCAAGATTTTGCCCAAGCAGCCCCCTCTCTCTGGAACTCCCATCCAGCATCCAGCTCTCTCCCTCCTTTTCAAATTTTAAAAAGTCCCTCAAAACCCACCTCTTTAAAGAAGCTTACTACCCAACCTATTAGAACACCTGTCACTTTCCCTCTAGTTGATCCCACCTAGCTGAAACACACACTATTCATCTTTGGCCTATCCCACCAAGTGCCACCCATCCACACTACTGTTATTACAACTTCAATCCCTCTGACCTCTTAAAACCCTTGTGTGTCTTATGGACCCCATTCTCTCTAGATTGTAAGCTTGCGAGCAGGGCTCTCTACCTCATGTATCAGTCTGTTTCTTGTTTGTCTAACTTAGTATGTAGTTCCCTCTATGCTCCATACCTAGCGCTACGTAAATTGTTGACGCTATATAAATAAATGGTCATGTGATGTAAATTATCAGGAAGCCTTGGGAACCATGTGGAGTTCAGATCGAACAATATATTTATAATGGATATACAATCATTAACAGACAGGGGCATTTTCATAGAATTAATTACTTATTAGGCAGTTTCAGAGAAGTGAAAAATTTTATTATGAAAGGGTCTATACATTATAGACAGATTCGGATCAGGCATTATAGCCGACTTGAATGAACACACAAAATAATACTTAATATAAATGAATTTGCTTCCAAAATGACCGCTCAGGTCATCCGGTAACCAAAACATTCTGAGGCAGACTTCTGCTGGCCCTATAAATAAATAAAAAACAATCCCTGCCCGCCCAAAAAATTGGGGGTCCAGGGCTGGTAGCCACATAAATCAGAGATACAAATCGAATGTCATCATAATACATAGAATTACATCCTTGGTATTAATGGCTTGAGGACAACTAGTTCAAAGACAATCACATAGCTGACATCCCCCACACACAGCATTACTAAGCTGATTATAATGGCCAATGTACCTTTCTTAGGCAGCTAATTAAACTTTCAGGGGATATGTTGTTTTTCAGTGGCTGCACAAACCATGTAGAGAGATGGTCCTGCCCACTAGTGATACAAAGGAACCAGTAAGAGAGCAGGAGTGTATCGTATGATATCATCATGCAGGCTCTGCCCACAGTTGTAAAGTGAGAGTTGCTGTAAGACTTTGCAGAATGTTGCATCTTGGGTAAAATTCATAAAATGAATGCAGAAGATGGAAAACTAATTTTATATACAAATTTGTTTGTTTATGTAAGTGTAGTGTCCCTTTAAGCATTAATTTGATTTATTTATTAATATCCTTGGAACTGGAAAGAAATTGAATTGAGCACCCACTTCAATTTTTCTCCAGTTCTATGATCTTTCTCTTAGGGTTTTTAGGAACAACCCAATGAAGTTAGTAGCAGCTTGTTTTTTGTCCTGTCCATCCACAGTATTCCCCATTTACTTTATTCTTCTTCTCTTTCTTCCTCCCTCTCTTTTTCCTTTGCCGCAGACTTATATTTATTCCCCAGTTATTAATATCCGTGAAAGTTTTTTCTCATTGGTAAGTTTGTGTCTCAAATGATGGAGAAAAAAAGTGCTCACTTCTCAAGTATAAAATCACGACTTACAGATACAAATCAGACTACAGATACACCATGAGACTACAGATACACCATGAGGAAAGGGCTGTAATATTTATATTCTCAACACAAAATATGTAGTATTATAATACTTTGAGCACACTGGAATCCATTTTACATGGGCCGATTGATGCGATAAAAATAGAAATACTTATCAACTCTCCACTTTGTGCATAAGCATTGGGACCTGTTCATCTGAATGAGTCCCAGCTTCTGTGCAGTACACAGTTCCCTCCATAGAAGTGAATAAATAACTATGAATGAATGGGAAGCAGACGTAAGGTTCTGCATTTACTTCTATGCATGCTCAAGGCTCTGCATTTACTTCTACGCATGCTCAAGTCTCTGCATTTACTTCTACGCATGCTCAAGGCTCTGCATTTACTTCTACGCATTCTCAAGGCTCTGCATATACTTCTACGCATGCTCAAGTCTCTGCATTTACTTCTATGCATGCTCAAGGCTCTGCATTTACTTCTATGCATTCTCAAGGCTCTGCATATACTTCTACGCATGCTCAAGTCTCTGCATTTACTTCTATGCATGCTCAAGGCTCTGCATTTACTTCTATGCATGCTCAAGGCTCTGCATTTACTTCTACAAATGATCAAGGCTCTGCATTTACTTCTATGCATGCTCAAGCTCTGCATTTACTTCTACGCATGCTCAAGGCTCTGCAATTACTTCTATGCATGCTCAAGGCTCTGCATTTACTTCTACAAATGATCAAGGCTCTGCATTTACTTCTATGCATGCTCAAGGCTGTGCATTTACTTCTACGCATGCTCAAGGCTCTGCAATTACTTCTATGCATGCTCAAGGCTCTGCATTTACTTCTACGTATGCTCAAGTCTCTGCATTTACTTCTACGCATGCTCAAGGCTCTGCATTTACTTCTATGCATGCTCAAGGCTCTGCATTTACTTCTACACATGCTCAAGGCTCTGCATTTATTTCTATGCACGCTGCTCCTTCTATTAGAATTTTTCCAAAAACCTGCCACAAGAGTAGGGCCCAGTAAGCTATAAAATAGGCACTTTAATGCAGTGTAGTCATTTTCTTATTAAAAAAACAATATTAAAGTATTCATAGAGTGAAAAAAATCATATTAAAGAATTCAGAGTACTGTACTTTAATAGGCGTTAAGGGTAGAATGAACTATTTTGGGACTATACTTTCCCTTAAAACTCACAATAAAACTTCAGATACTTTATATTGTATGTCTAACGATGACTAAATACTGACAGGCTGGTTTCATCTTGATTTGGAACTTGATTCTTTTCCTAGGAGAATTGAATATTTTGAGTGTATCAGACAAGCAAGCAAAGAGTATGAAAGAGTATGAATACATGTATTATTGCCTAGGTTCCGAAAAAATATCCCCTCAATTTGATTTAGTAATACTGCAATATACACCTACTTATTCTCTAAAGATGTATGCTTCATATTATATTACTTAGATTCCAGATGGGATAACTCTATTACAAAAAAAAAAGCCAGGAAAAGAAACTATGAAAGGGTCTTTCTCTTTTCTAAGAAAAAAAAAAATAATGTAAGGATACTGTACATAAAAAACATCCTGCTATATAAAAAATGTCTTGTAACTGTACATTATTTTGTATGGAAATAATGATTTTATTAATAGCAAATCCGTTATGTCTGACTTGCGTTTGTGTCCAGCAAAATAGGCTACTGTTTAAGGGTTTTTTTCTTTATAAGGAAAAAACAATGACTTTCTTTTTGTTGAATATCTCTAGGGGAACATTCTATGTGGAAATTTCTCTAAGCCAACAGCAGAAAGGTTCAGTACTTGTAAGATAGGATTAAAATAAGAAAGAAAAAACTTAAAAGTATACATTGAGATGGAAAAGCAATTGAGTAATATGGAAAATAATATTAACATAAGCACAGACAATTTAACTCTTAATTAGTGTGAGTTATGGTAATATGAACACAATCACAATAGAATATGGCATTGTGGACGATTTATTTATATGGTCATTTTTTTGACCATGGGTATAAGATCAAATCTTTAAGGTGGGCCTGTCATCCACAAACGTATGGATGCTAAAGTCCTCTGTAAGTAAGACATGCAAATGAATCTATATTAGCTCAAGTGTAAATGTATTCATTTTATATTATTGTAGATATACATTTGTGATTCATTAGATAGGTTATCTGTATCTTTTGATACTAAAACATGCACCATGTCTGGGAGTATTCACCTTCTAACAATCTTCGGCTGCATCTGTGATGGTCCACCTGGAGATGGGGCAGGATGAGCTTCAATGTGTGTCCCGTCTTCCAAGGTCATGTGCTAGGTGGCATCTACTATTGGAGTGAAGCTCTGATAACCAGAACGTCTAACCGCTGCTTTACAGATTCCTTAAAGAAGATGCACAAGGCATTGGTGGTATTGGCATGGACTGAAGCACATCATCACAGATCCCACCTAAGATTTTCATGGGGTGAATGCTCCCAGTGAGAACATGGTAGGATTTGTAGCTTACAAAAAGTACAGATATGCTTTATAATGTATCAAATTCAAGTTGCCAGACAAAAGTGAGAAAACACTAGTAAGAAGTTTTATATTCAAGGTGATATGCAGATAGGCCATCCTGTCTAATACCCGGAAAGCATGCAGAAGGTTTGAATGTGCCATGTTGATGGAGTTTGTGGGAGTCTAGCAGCATTCTCATATTTTTTTCAAGTAAGCAGCCTTTTTGTTTATATCTCAATAAATGTACACATGTTTCACAAAGATACTGTTCTCTTTCTGGTACATCCTGGGGAGTTATTGCAGAAATATCCCTGACTACATCTTGTGGTGAAGATCTACAGTCTTATGTGAAGACACATGTGTGATTAATCTGGAGCTCAATAATAAAGGATTTTGATTTCTATCATTACAAAAAGACAAGGGAGCGCAGATACATGGAAGATTCATGCTACTTTCTGTTGCTGCTGTTTGAGCTGAAAGCACTGGGACACTTAAATTTTTCTCCTGAGGAAGATTTGCCGGCGAAATGCGTTGAGTGCGGATCATCTATCAAAGGCATCAGCCTTGGAGTTGTGGGAGTAGGACTTCTTTGCTGACCCTCCCCTTGTTTATTTGAACCTATAGTGCACATCTTTCATTTCATTCCCCCAACCTTGCCTTCTCTTTTCCCATTTGATGTGTTATATTACCCCACCCCTGCCATCTCCTTCCCCTTGTATTTTCTTCCCCCACTCATCTCATTTCCATTGTATGCATTTTCATCCCCCACCCCTGTCAGCTCTTTCCGCCTTTTTTTGTCATTTCTGTTTCTATTTCATTATACGTATTTTCTCCTCCCTCCACCCCCAACCAACCGTTATCTCTTTTCCGCACCATTCCAACATTTTGGGGCCAGGAAGGACAGTAGCTCACATTCTTCAGTATAGGCTCTGGAGGCATGTGAAGTGTGATGCTGCTGCTGTGAGGCTGTAGCAGAGCTGACACTGCCGCTGTGTGATGCTGCGGTGACATCAATACCGGCAGCGCAGTTTTTTGTTTTTTTAAAGGGCGTTCCCCCTGCTGTGGATGCCTATATCTGGTTGTAAGTGGTATTAGCATCAGTGGTATCAATGAAGAATAAGGTTTTTCCGGAAAACTATTGGCAGCCAGTGTAAAGACTTTAGGATGGGAGTAATGTGGTCTCACCCGAGACCCCTCTGGCTACATTTATCTTGTCTGGACAACAAAAGAATACTTGTTGGTGAGCAGTGTCCCCATTTTTTCACTTACAAAATCTGATCACCTTATCTAAAGGATCACCTTGTTTCTTTTAACTATTTGTTGAAGTGAGAAGGGAAACCATAAAACTTAAATAACATAATAATATATAATGAAATAAATATGTGTGTGCAAAAACTCACACTACTATTGGCCAGCTGACTAGGGTTGCCACTTAAAAAATAAATAAATACCTGCCATGCTATTGTCTGCATAGACTTAACTTTGTCCTGTAGCCAATTTTTTACTGGCCTTTTGACAAAATACTAGCTGGGTGGCAACCTTAAATCTGACTATTCTTCTTAAAGATATTGGGAGAAGATGAAGAAAGACCAATAGAGCATAAAAAAATTTTTTAACAAGATTTATTGATACTCTTTCAAACCTAGTGGGCCCATTTCTACAAATGAAACTAAAATCTTAATATGCATACCATTGGTTAGCTTATGTGTTCCATGAAACAAATGAACAAGTGTCATAGATAATTGTAGGGATATAGACCAATAATTAACCTTTCCTTTTTTGTCTAAATGCAATCTGGGCAATTTGTGTTTAATACTAAGTTAGAACAGATGTTACCAAGGCAATTACAATTAACTACCATATCGTCCAATTTTGTTTGTTGTCATGTAAGGCATGAGAAGATGATTGGGTGAAGACATTTATATAATGAGGAAAAAAACATTCATTTACATTTCATTTATTTTCTGTTTAATTTAACAGAAATTCATAAATTAAGTACACACTCTTCAATTTTTATTTATATTATTCGACGTCAAAGACAATTGAAGCTTGTTCTCTTTGTACACAATTCTTTCCAGTATATTTACCTTATTTTATTTTATTAGACCCTAACATACCAAATGTCAGGTGGTGATTCGCATGAATTAGTCAAATGCATGGCAGAAAGTGATTAACTGACTGGCCAACCTGTTGATCCTTGTGTCATAAGGCCAAATATGTTAATTAGGGATATCATTTTGCTCGATGTGAATAGATCGCTTAATGTAATGTACCTTCTTGGGTGTATGCATATGTATTTTTTATATGTTTATGTATTACATTATACTGTATGGTTTCATACAGTATACATACTTGAACACTAGAGCATTTTCTATGTACGGATATAAAATTGTCTCAATAAATAGTTTTGTCACCTTGAATTCTATCTCAAAGGGAAATAGCATGGTTTTTCAAAAGATATGTCTAAATTATGTATATGACGCCAATGAGCAGTAATGTTATATACCAGGCTTGATACCAATAGACAAATCTAAATGAGGCATATGATGACAATGAGCATAAATACATTACAATTAAAATAAATGCATACATTTGTATATCTTGGCAATGAGCAGTAAATGCATGAACTGTATATCGTGCCAATGAGCAGTAAAGGTATAAACTTTGTATTTCATGCCAATGAGCAGTAAATACATAAACTTGTATATGTTACCAAGGAGCAGTAAATGCATAATTATTGATTATGATGCAATCAGCAGTAAGTACACCATTGTTGTATATGAAGTAATTATCTTTTTATATAATGCAAATAAGCAGAAAATGCATAATCTTTGTGCATCTTTCAGCTGTAAATGCTTTGTATTTGATGCCATTCAGCAGTAAATGCTTCAGCTTTTCATATCAGTGGCTATTAATGGTAAAATTATCAGTGCTATACTAATGGACAAATTATCAGTGGCAAGAAATGGACAAATTATCAGTGGCAAATTAATGAGCGAATTATCATGGGCTATAAATGAGCAAATTATCTGTGGCTATAAATGAGCAAATTATCGGTGGCTATTAATGAGCAAATTATCAGTGGCTATTAATTGACAAATTACCAGTGGTATATTAATGAGCAAATTATCAGTGGCATATTAATGTATAAACTAACACTGGCTGTGGCAAATTAAGTCTTGGATGTGCAATGCAGGTAATGGGGCCCTGGGTGTATTTAATTCATTGGCATGATATACAAAGACCTGGAAATTACTTTCAGAGGGTAGAGGGGCGTGAGGGAGCCCTGAAATTTCTCATGCCAGTATTATTTTGCCATTAATATGTGTCCTCCGGGACGTAGGAAGCGTAACGTGATGCGTGGTGCGAGGGAGGCGCGGCTTGCGGGGGTTGCCGATAGACAGCGGTAAACCGCTCATGAAACCTCCTACCCTGGGCCTAAATTTTCACGACGGATACAGATGCAATTCGGCCGAATAGAAACTTGTTGCCGGGACCTCTTGAGCCGGCTTCTTGCTCCGTCGCAGCTGACTGCTTGAAGTTGATGTCCTCTGCCGTTCAGTGTATTTACACGCTCCCCTAGTACCCGGGTGGTTTGTGGACTAGCTGTGTAAGAGCTTTACAAACCCGAGGACTTCCTACTCTATTCGGGGGCAGAGGATCAAACTAACACAAAATCGCAAGTATGCCGTATCTGTTGAGCTGTATGTGATTTGAAGCAGCAGTCTTTTCAATCAGTTGTTGAACTATACCGTTGTATTTGCAAAACTGCATAGACTGGCAACATTAACCATAGAATAAGAAACTGACTGAGGATTGAAGGGGAGAATCCCATGAGAGTGTGTCTGATAAAGACCCAGTGCCGAAATATGTCCCAAATGAAGAGGGGATAATATTAAAAAAACATATTCAAAGGCATTACAAGCAATAAGACCAAAGATACTGGAGAGTACATGCCTCTACACTGAGATAGTAAGACACCTAACACGTTTGTATACGCACCGCTGTAAAACGGTTTTATTGAGGGCCAGAAAACATATTGGGACATTCAAACACTGAAAGTGATTCAACTCTGGTATAAGAACCCCAGTTATAGATAAAACTCAAACCAACAGAAGAAAGACCTATGAAGGCCCATAACAGGGGTTAAAAAAGTCTCTCCATGCTGAATCAGGTTGAGAATTGATTGACAAGCGTGTTATCACTCCAATTGACAAAACAACATAAATTCTAACCCAGGTCAAATCAGAGTTAATCTTAGACCGGGCTCTGTATAACCGGGATCAGTGGAGCAACTCGGTGTAGAAACATAATCTTAGGTGTGCTTAACAACTGGAGGTCGTTGCCTAGTGGGTCTGTACCGATAACAATTAACAACAGAAAGTTTACCCTCCTTTAAACCATCTGAACATCATGCCTCCCAAGACGGATAAACAGGATAAACTAGAGAAACATAAAGGCTCAAATAAGCCCCCTAAGCCACTTCCGATCGACTCCTACTACTCTCCAAAAAATCAGTCAAATATATCTATTATGCAGGATAAAAAGTCACCAAACCCATCTGCCGAATTATCCCCACTAGACAATAGCAATCATATCTCACAAGCAACACTACTTTCGGCCCTGGAATCCCTATATGTAAAAATAAAATTAGACCTGGATAAGATGCTAATAGACAACAAAGAGGAATTTGCTCAACTTAAAGCCTCTATAAAATCACAAGCAAGCGAAATTGAAACACTAAAAATAAAAGTCCTAGATCTTCAAACGCAAAATGAGGTGGCTAACTCAACTATCAGCAGACTGGATCTTAAGCTAGCAGATGTAGAGGACCGATCAAGAAGATCGAATCTCAGAATACGCGGAATAACAGAAGAAATAACCAATCTGGATCAGTACATACAAGAATTGCTATTAACATATATAGATCAGAGCCTGCTGGGTCCGCTACCCGTTGAAAGAGTGCACCGCCTCCCTAAACCAACACATCTATCCCAAAGTAATATCTCAAGGGATGTAATTGTATGTTTTAATAACTACAAAATCAAAGAAGAACTCCTTAAGGAACACAGAAAAAATCTTCCAAAAGCTGCAAAATTTTCACATCTTGCTTTCTTTGCGGATCTTTCTCTCACAACCAGACAGACAAGGAGGAAATATGGGGATGTAACTACGGCTTTGAGAGATAATAATATTCCCTACTCATGGGGTTTTCCCACCAAAATCCGCATAACTTATAAAGAGAAACTCTATATTTGTACGGACCCCAACCAGGCCAAAGAAAAAATGACTCTATGGGGCTTAATAATAATTGGTCACCGGGGCATGACGGGGCGAAGATGAGGAGGGTTGATGAACAGACGCAAAATGAGAGCGAATAGTGACCGTGTGATGAAGTTGTTGCACTTCTGTTTTTTTTTGTTTTTTTTTGGTTATTTATTTATTTATTTATTTATTTATTTTTGTTCTTTTTTCCTCCACTCTCTTTGCATGTTAAGCACTTTAGTGAATTTGGACATGTACCCGGACTTATAATGGCATTCACTTAGAAAATACTAATTCACTGACGATTAGCACAAAGGCACATCATAGTATTTTCCTCTTTTTTGTTAACTTAGGAATAATGAATTACAAATATATTCATGGTTTTTTTTTTTTTTTTTTTTTTTTATACTCTCTTTGTATACTAAGCACTTTATTGAAATTGGATATGTAACCGGATTTATAATGGGAATCACTGGGCACAATATAGTACTCTCTTCTTTGTTAATTGAGGACTAGTGAATAACAAATGTATTTATACGATTTTTTTTTTTTTACACTTAAAATGGAGTTTGATTATGTACTTAGAAGCATAATGGAAATTTTATACGGATGCTGAGTATAAATGCACATAGCACTTTGGTATTACTGTGTCACCCCTTAGCCCTTTTTTTTTTTTTTTTCCCCTCTTCCCTTAGTCCCTTATATATTAAGCACTTATTGAATTTGAATATGTAACTAGATTTATAATGACAATTACCTAGAACTACTAATTCACTGAGGATTAGCACAAAGGCACAATATAGCAATTTTTCTACTTGTTTTCTTCCCTCCCCCTATGCACTTTAAATCGAGACTTTAATTTGAGATTGATCACATTTTTAGAAGCTTAATGGTAACCATTTAGAGGACACTTATTCATTGATGTTGAGTTTAAACGCATATAGTTTTTTTTTTTTTTTTTTTCCTTTTCCTCTATGTATTTTTAAAACTGAGTCTGATCATGTATTTGGAGGTATAACGGTAACCACTTGGGAAATGTTTATCCATTGATATATAGTATAAATGCACACAGTACCCTGTTATCTTTCTCCCATCTTATGGACACTGAATTATGAATACATCTACTGTCTCCTCCCCTTTGTTCCCCCCCCCCCAGGCACTCTAAAATTTACACTGATTATGTATGTGGCAGCATGAGTATAGATGTACATGGCACTTTTTTTACTCCTTTGATAATTCAGGAGTGATGAATTACAAACTAGATTGGCCTCTCCCTCATCCTCTTTAAACTTGTTTGTTTTCCATTGTTCAGATCGAGTCCAGTGAGGAGGGAGAGTGGGTATGATAAAACAAGATGATAATAATAGGCCCCCGCTTGAACCCGTCTCCCCGCACTCTCCCTTGTGGTTTAAGGGAGACTTAATTTTCACTAAAGCCGGAGACGAGATCTCCGACTGGAGTGAGCTTATATGTGACTTGTGTGTGTATGAATGGGGTGTTGTCGATTCGGGTGCCGTGGTGGGGAAGGGAGGGTTCGGGGGTTCTGGTGACCAGATTGAAAGAAAAACAATATGACCCATTTTAAAATGATGACCTTGAATTCGCAGGGCTTGAACTCCCCATATAAGAGAGCCTTTCTTTATGACACTATGACTAAGGGTGGGATAGATGTCGCTTTCATACAAGAGACACACTGGACGCAGGAGGGAGGTAAACTATGGAAATATTCCAGATACCCTATCATTTATTCAGCCTCGTTGACATCTAAGAAAAAAAGAGGGTTAGCCATAATTATATCATCTAAAATTAAATTTGAATACATTTACCAGGAAATAGATCCGGAAGCTCGAAGACTGATTCTAGTATGCAAACTTAACGACATTATTTATACGCTTGTTAATCTATATGCCCCCTCCGAGGGTACTATAAGATTCCTGAGATCCTTAGATTTACCCAGCCTGCCGGCAAATAAACTAACAGCAATAAGTCACCCGATTACGATGGTGGAAGTAACTAACATTATAAAAGAACTACAGAAGGGCAAGGCTCCAGGACCAGATGGTTTTTCTACACTCTTTTACCAGATCCTGGAGCCGGCGGTATCTCCTTTGCTGGTTAGACTCTATAATTCAGTTGGTACAGAGGATGGGTTTTTTGAGGAGATGCTTGAGGCTTCGATCTCTCCGATTCCGAAGCCGGGAAAGGATCCTGAATTGCTGGGTAATTATAGACCCATCTCACTGATCAACCTTGATATTAAAATATTCTCGAAAATCCTGGCAAATCGCTTGAAGGGAGTTATTCATGACTTGATCCACCCTGATCAAGCTGGCTTTATGCCAGGGAGAGAGGGGCTGGAAAACACCAGAAGGATCTTCGGTATTACGGAATACCTCCTTCAAGAGAAAATCCCTTCAGTCCTGGTCGCCCTCGATGCGGAGAAAGCATTTGATAGGGTCGACTGGAGATTCATGTCAGAAACCCTTCAAGCATTTGGTATAACCGGTAGATTCCACGAGTTGATAATGGCCCTGTATACAAAACCTCGGGCAAGAATTGTGGGTCCTTTCCTGGCTTCGGAGTTCATGAATATCCACAATGGCACTAGACAGGGATGCCCTTTGGCACCCCTGCTCTATGCATTGACGATGGAACCCCTTGCCCAGCAATTAAGAAAAGCACATAACATCAAGGGAGTCCGGGTGGGAAAGGAAGAACATCTTATCACGCTGTACGCGGACGACGTCCTCTTGTCCCTAACTCATCCACAATTGTCAATCCCGGCCTTATTGGAAGCCATACATGTATATGGCTCCCACTCTAACTACAAGATTAATCTTCTTAAAACGCAGATCATTCCTCTGTACTGTTCAGATGAGGACAGACGAACATTAGCACCACTCGGTAATAAGAGAAAAGGGAAGGAAGTGATAGATTATTTGGGTATAAAAATAGTCAGGCAGATAGATGAAGTTGTCCCATATAACTATAAGATTTTACTATTAAATTTGCAAAAAACAATGACAACATGGTCAAAATTAGAATCATCCTGGATGGGACGTATCAATATAGTAAAATCATATATACTCCCCAAAATAGTTTATTTAATGAGGACCATACCTTACAGGGTACCAAGAAACATACTAAGGGAATTAGACCTCCTCCTATCTAAATTCGTATGGTCAGCTAAAAAACCTCGTGTCCCCAGCCACATTTTAAAACGTAACTTAAGTAAAGACGGACTTGGCTACCCTGATCTTCATAGAATTTATGAAGCGGCCCAATTATCACATGCAACTGCATGGAATAACCATACCACAATCAAAAAAGGTTGGTTAAACTTGGAAACCTCATTTTGCCATAATAAGGACCCAGCCCTATTGATTTGGTTGCCTCTTAGGTTATATAAAAACACAGGGATAACCTGTAAATTAATACGTGATATAAACACCTCATTTCATAAAATTAAGAGAGCCCAGGGAACGGGAGAAACCCTATCAAAGGCAGCCCCTATCCAGATACTTACAATGTGTATATCATCTATCCCATTATCGAACTGGATAAATGCAGGGATTAAAACAGTTGGAGACCTATATATCAATAATGCTATGCTCTCCTTCCAATCTTTGATAAGGAATCACAATCTCCCTGATATGGAACTCTTTAGTTATATTAGAATTAGATCTTTTCTAAGGGCAAATCCACCTACGGAAAGTTCGGAGTGGGAAACCTTCCTGACCTCTCTTAACAATAAAAATGTAATTGCGAAGGCTCGCAGGTTTCTGGACAAAGGGGAGAAGGTCGGGAAATCCTTGGCATTCACACAATGGGAAATTGAAATGGGGACAACCTACCCCCCACAGGATTGGTTTAAAGCTTGGGGGGAGATAAGAAGGGCTAATCATTGTATTAACATACAAGAGCAGTACTACAAACTCACCCACAGGTGGTACTTAGTCCCCACCCGAATAGCCAAATTTGATCCGAATACTAGAGACCTATGCTGGCGATGCCAGAGATTCCCCGGTTCCCAATACCATATTTGGTGTGAATGTGATCAATTAAAATTGATCAAGGATAGAGCGTCTGACCTATTGGACTGGATCACGGGGAGAAACAACTTACTTACTCCACAAAATTTCCTGTTTCATCTAGAGTTACCTGATCAAGATCTGAATAATAAGGCCTTAATTATTAATATCTTCTCTGCCTTCAAGATATGCCTTGCTCGGTATTGGCGGAAGGAAGAGATCCCTCACTGGGAGGAGATTAAAATGCAGATAAAATTCCAAGCAGATTCGGAAAAGTATTTTTACTCAAATCCCAAACTCATGACTAATGGAAATAAATGTGAAAAAATTTGGGCTAGATGGCTAACTTACCTGGAGAGGGCCTCTTGATGGGACGCTCATTTTCCCTGGCGGGTTCGAGGTAAAACTGAAGGTAAACACAGCCGACGGAATCCCCCCCCCCCACCACGGACCCGGTCGCGGCACACCTGCTGTGTAGGAAGATAGTGTTGGTAATAGCATGAATGATGAATGAATGAGTGTTGCCCTATAGAAACACATACGGCTCAAACGCTATAGTCTAAGAGATTTTGGTATCCCAAGGAGAAAAGTCACTACTCCCCCCCTCACTTGGCCTCGTTGAGCGGAGGAGAGTGGGGGACAGTTCAATCTACATGCTTTTATAACAGACCAGTCGGACCTGATAAGGGATAAGAATTTAAGTAAGCTCTAAAAGCTCTAAAGGAAATGCTATGTATGCTATGTATGCGCTATTGTAGTGTCTTTTATGTTTTTATGATAAAATAATAAAGATTATAAATATAAAAAAAAAAAAAAAATAATATGTGTCTTCCGTGCTGCCTGTTAGGCTCCCTGGCGGTTGTACAGAGAGGTCACGTGACCTGGCGCAGGTCTGACGTCAGAGCGACGGTCACGTGACCTGTGGCACTTCCCCGTCACACTGCACGGTGAGCTGAACGGGCAGCACGGTGGTTTCTCTGTGCTGCCTGTTTGGATCCTCGTGCAGCCTGCTGGGAGGCAGAGCGATGGTGAGGGGGATCTTTGGATCTCCCCTCACCACCATCTCTGCCGGAAAGCAAGGTTTTTTTTAACATTTATTTTTTTGCGTTTTGTGCTGCTCCTAGATGGCATACAAGACAAGTGCAGCCCTAGGCACTTGCCTTGTGCTAAATACAGTGCTGGCCTTGGTAGTGACACCTCTGCTACCTTATAAAATCCCTTAATCTTATTAGTCAAATACAATAAATTACTTTGTAAATGGCTGATTCTGAAATATGTGGACTGTGTGCTTTTTAAACAGTTCTCAAACTATTTTGTATTTGCAAAATATATATATTTTTAAATTTACTTTTCACAGAAATGAAGCAAAGAAAATATGGATACTTTTATCCTCAAAGACAGATGCAAAGCTTCTAAATTAGGTGCTCTGTCATCCTCTCTAATGAAATGCAACCTAAAGCTGCTTTCTGAGCTGTGGAGATACAGCAGCATGCTTCACTTCACTCAAAAAGTGCATGGAGTTTATTGAAATATATGGAGCGTGAGCCAAAACACGGAATTCGCGACAGTTTAGCTACAGACTGTCATCAGAAATAAAATGATGATTCGTTCTCAAAATACAATGATGTTATTTCTTTCACTCCATGATTACCATTAACTATAGCTGGTAAGTTCATAAGGTTTATGATATCTTGCTATATATGCCAATGCGGATGAAATACATTTTATTATCTCATTCATATTTATCTCAGAACATATATTTTAATTATATTTATCATGAACCTGTTTTTAATACTTGGTCAGTATCACGTGCCTGTGGGTGCAGCAGTGAGTCATTTATCTGACGGATAACACTTTTGCTTTTTACTTTCTTCCTCTGCCCCCTTCACTCCATTTCTCCTGCCCTCTTTCATTATTGCTCCTCATCCCTTACCATTGCACTCACGACACCTGATTCAACCCGCAAACAGCACAACCTTGCAGCAGCCACATTGAATCCATGGGATTTCCCACAGTAACCAGCTTTCACCCCCAGGTCTTGCGAGTGCACCAATATTACACACACACACACACACACACACACAGGACTTGCAGATCACCCAGATTACACTCACAGATCTTGCCCAAGCACCCTCTATTGCACCAACCGGACTTACCCCAGCACCCAGACTTCACATATATGACTTGCTTAGCACTCAATTTCCATACATAAGACTTGCCCCATCATCCAAATTGCACCCACAGAACTTGTCCCTGTAACCAAATTGCACCCGCAAGACTTGCCCCAGCACCCAGACTGCAAACATAGGATTTGCCCAACACCTAGGTAGCACACAGGACTTACCCAAAACTCAGACTGCACCCACATGAATTGCCCCAGCACCTAAATTGCACCCACAAGACTTGTGCCACACACAAATTGCACCCACAAGACCAGGGACTTCCCTGGTGTCTAGTGGTTGGCAGTTCGATGTCTGTGAATGGCCGAGGCTCACAAACATCTTCTCAGGCTGCCACTTGCACTTCCCCTGCACCTATGAAGTCTGAACACCAGGAGGTCACATGACCCCCAAATGCTCTGACATCTACGGACATGCAGAGAGCGAGAGAGGCAGCCTGAGAGGATGTCTGTCGCCTGGGCAGAACACAGTCATCAAGCTGCATATACCTCCAGCGACCAACATTGCGGTGCCCTCTCGGTGCAGGCACATATTACTAACACTTAAAAAAACAGAAAAAAATATATTTGCAGCGTTGCACTAGTTGTGTAGTATATTATTGGGAGAACAGTGAAAACATTTTTTTATTACAAAATGTTCCTCCTTTTATATATATTTTTAATACTAGATTGTATATACTGAATTCCTTTGATTCTAAAACACACTTTTTTTCTGATATTAACATCACTGGGAAAGGGGTGCATCTTAGAATGTAAGATGCAATTTTTGTCTCCGAGGTCAAGATTTTCGTGTCGGTCTCCAGGATTCGCCTTCCAGCAGCGGACATTCAGTTGCGACACTGAATGACACGCGTTGCTGTTGTGCGGGTAATTAGACCTGTTTTAAGTGTTTCCTCAATCCTAATACTTTTTTTTTCTAAAATACACCCCTGAAAAAGGGGTGAGTCTTAGAATCGATGGCGTCTTAGACCCGAGGAAATAGAATATCTTTCTATACTATACAAAGAAAGCTACAACTTTCCTTTTAAAAACAACATATAACTTGTTTTAGTGACATGAAAAAAAAATTACATTTAAATAACCACATGTCACTTGCTTTTGGGCTCCTTCAACACCCAATTCAGAGGAAACATATGGAGAGGTGGCAAATAGCTGCACAGGGACCCCTAAGTGTTTTTTTTTTTGCTTATGAACCCCAAAATCCTAGCACCATCTCTATGGAAGCTGTGCATTCTTCTAGAACCACACTCATCAAATCAAGTACATAAGCAATATGCACTGTTGTCCTACCCAAAGGCAGAGAGCAAATAATAAAATCACAATCACTCTATGAATCTAGTTAGAGCACTTACATGATGACTGTGCTGAATTTTTTTTTACCAAATCACTAAACCATATGATATTGGATGAAAACCATATACCTCCTCAAACCTGATGATCACAACCACTGTGAAACCCCACCCACTTACTACAGTCCTCTGCACACAGCACACATTACAACAGATACTTATACAGTTCCATAGGGTCTTTTTTCTCCCATGCTGGTTTCTTTCAGAGGCTTACAGTCTGTTAGAGGAAAAAATACAATACAATATAACTGTGCATTCATGTTTAGTGTAAAAGGCTTGTGAGCATATTGAGAAAATAAATGGGTTAAAATGTTACAAGATTTTGCACGTGTAAAACACTTGCCTTCACAATCCATAGTACCAACAATGTGAGTGAAAAGCGTTAAGGATGAAGTCTTGCAGCATCTCATAGATATTGATGCAGGGGAGGTAAATATTGATGCTGAATTCTAATTAAGTGCAGCGTGAAATAGTTTTATTAAATCACTTTATATAGACTGATATTGTATTTGTGATTAAAAAACAGTTCGTTTAAATCACTTTATGTTGGTTAAATCTGCAGAACTTAAATCTTTCTTACCAAAGGGTAAGAAAGAGTAAGTAGATTTGTTTACAAATAATGCAGAATGCTGAAAATCCCTGAAATGCTCTAGTTATAGAAACTGAAACTGGCATCAACAAAGTGAAATACTGATTTTCAACATGAAACTTTTGTAAGTAATGTAATTCCCCCTTTATTACAAACTACCACAACATCTCCTGCTATACTGTAACTCCTATTATCCTCAGAATTGGAGTTGTCGTCCAACAGCAAACGCAGAGCCACTGTCAGCTCTAGGTTGATATGTCTCGGTACAACTGTTTATGTGGGTTATATTTTACCTGTGTATCTCTATGAGAGAACCGAAAGACGGAGACAGGTCCAAATGTATAAAGGACACTGTCGCCACATGATGCCCTGGTGAAAGTCCCAATGCCCATGGCATACCAGCAGCCTGCTCCTCTTATCCTAATCAACTATAACGAGTCAACCAATGAGGCTCCACAGGGGGGGCAGCATTCCAAGTGAGTGGGAGCACTGGTAGTGAAGCATCATTTATGCTAATATTCCCTGTAGGTGGTTAATGTATGCTAATGAAGCCGGGGTGTGTAAGTGCCCTGGGCGGGGAGGTGCTGACTGCACAGACTGGGCACTGCTGCTTGCTGCTCCTGCTGCTACTGACAGATCGGATATTTAAAGCACACAAGGGGGCAGGAAAACCCACACACTTCAACTGAGCTGCTGTTAAAAACACGTTTTCAACCTCTCTCCCTCTCCTTATCACTGCCTGTGCTGCGTGCAACTCCATCCTAAAGGAAACAAGATTAAAGAGAGAGTGTGCAAAGCAACAGCAAGCAACAAGTCCATTTGACTGCAGGGTCCAGCATTATATTGACCACCCTCGTGGGCTGCAGTACCAGCGAAGTAGCCAGCTTTCTGGACTGCAGAACCAGTAAAGTATCCAGTTTCTTAGTCCGCAGAACCAGCATAGTCACCAGCCTGTCCGAACTGTAGCCCATAGCATAGTGGCCCAGATTTGATTTTTGGAAAAGAGACACTTCATTTTTAAAAAAATTTTTTATCACAGGCTCAGTCCTATTTTTTTCACCTTTATTCTTGCTGAGTTGATCAACTCTCCAGACCCTGATATTATACGGGAGATTGATCAGCACGGTCTTTGATCACCTGGTAGTACACTGGACTTCATCAGTATTCATTTGGATTAAAAAGAATACGAAGAAAACTATTGACATATAGCGGGATACCACTGTACGGGATATTATCAGAGAAGATGTGTGTGAAGGGAGACTCAAGAAGCCAGACGGACACCATGCACGGGTCTGATGGGGACAGACTGGGAGATGGTCACCGATCTTGGGGCAGGACTTTGCCCAGCGCATTCGCCTTGGTGCTGTCCATTTTATCCCTCACATCTTGCCTATATCTGAATGTAAAGAGCAACGATCTGCAGGGCAGGATGTGGGCTGTGGAGCATGGAAAGTCGGGGGAGATGTCCTTCCATGTGCCAGGATTATCCGTGGACCAACTCAACTCCATCGTGCAGGAGAAGGTGGACAAGTTGCTTTCCCAGGTGTGGATTATAACTTTCTCTTCTATGTGATGAATTATATTAAAGATTTGTGTTAAGTAAATTATTTGTAATGATGAAAGATAAGCAATGGCACTCCAGCAAATGTGGACTTTATGTCCCATGATTCTCAGCTATCTATTTGACTTAAAGAACTTTGTGAGGAATGGCGCTCACATTTGCAGTAGTGCTAATGTTTTGCTGCTGTAATAATACACTGTATAATTTAACTAATGGTTATTTTTTCAGTTCACTAGTGTCACCCAGGGAAATGCAATTCACCAAAATTCTCCAATTCATCCTTTCAGCTGCTGCATTGCAGTTAACATATAATAGTTCTACTGCAGGAAAAAAAAGGTTCTAAAGCATTTTATTAAGTTTTTTTTTTTTTTACAGCGCACTATGTAGAAACTAAAAAACTGTAACCATTAGCTGCCCGATTATACATCAGTGAGAAGGACACTAGGGTCTGGTTGATACCACCTGTTGATAATATCTAAACCACCAATATAGCGACCTCACCTTGATGCCTACTGTCTTGCGCTTCTGTCAAAGGTGGGTAACCTTTGATAGTCTATTGTGGACTACACTTCCCATGATGCTTGGATAGTTATTTAACAATTCAATAAATTATCTAACAAGCCCAGTATCTTGGGAAGTTTAACTCACAATAGCAGATAAATATTGCATATAGATTTGCCATCTCTACCTGAGGTAGATGATATAAACTTGAATTTAAACATGGGGAACACACTTTTCTTTGCTCTTGGGTATATTACTTTAACTTCAATACCCTTCCTTGACATATGAAATATTTACGTTCTAGTTGTGGACTACAAAGCCCAGCCATCTCTTGGTCGTAATATAAAGCCCCTTTAGCCCCCCCCAAAAAAAAAAAAAAAAAAAAAAAAAAATATATATATATATATATATATATATATATATATATATATATATATATATATATATATATATATATATAAATAAATTATCTGCTGTGTCAAACGGAGAATATTATGTAGTCTGAGATTCTGGATACATCTCCAGATGTTTATTGCGATCATTAGTGTCTGCCTGAGGATGATGGTTATTGCATAAAATACAAGGATGGCCAGGGTTCGCGGATCGAGTCCAGAAGGTCTGGCAAATGTTGATTTTAGTGGACACTGCCCCATCATCGTCAGCTAGCCAGAGACTGGCAGAGGATATTAGTTATGGTGACTAAATAACCCTAGTCTCCAAAATGGTCATTGTAATCTCTCCCATGTGTATCAAAAATGTATCACTTCAGGAGCAGCATTTGAAGGACTATCAGTAAAGTTAGCACTATGGAGCTATAAACTGGACGTTATATTGATCACACCGAGTAGTGGAAATATTACTCTTAGAGCCAGTACCTAACACATGATTTACTTGCTCGTTAAACCCCAGTGATCATGTAACTGCGCAGTAACATGGTAATTGACCTGGAAGGGAGTATGTGCGTCTGGATGAGGCTGAACTTGACAAGAGATTGAGCTGTATTGGCAAACAGTTCATTTCTCTGTTCTGTGATCTGCCTGTATTGTGCTTCTGCTATTCCCAGCGCTACACTGACTGGGGTAACTGGGTACTCTGGTGGATCAGCTTTCTCCTGCTGCTATCCACAGACATTCCAAATATTAGGGTTTCCCCATATCTCCCTCCACACAAATACACTGCATGAACATTCTGTAACAAATGTATGACTGCCTTATTTGTTTTCTTTCTCAAGTGCTCTTTATTAAATAGGAAATGACTTTAACCATTAATTATAGAGTGTATACAATATTTTGGCATTTACATTGCACTGACTAAGAATCTCCAAGATTCTAATAAATGGCACTCTTTTCACCCCCCCACCCCCCCCCCAAAAAAACTGTTTTAATTGTGAACCATGAATCTGTGATATTCCAGAATAAATTTGTTTTTAGAAAGTTCTTAATCGGATCTGACCATAAAATGCCTGTAGTATGTAATAAAACATAGCTTATATTTCTATATTCTCAGAATGTTACAAATGGTGTGCCATGGATAATGAACACACATACATACTCTAATCATTATATTCAGAAGAATGCAGAAACTAAAATATTTTAGACTAAGACAAATTCCAAACAACTACTATAATTTTAACCATTTAATTTCTAGAGTGCTAAATAATGCATTGTGATTAGATATAACCCATGCGCCTCCAATGGTTAAGTACAGTGGTATTAGAATGTATTTATACATTTTTTTATACAATTACACTCCGTGGCCTTGGACATCAGTGTATCCAGAACATACTTGGATGTTATTGCCTTGGTGAATACCTCAGTATAATGTTGATCTCAATACATTGTATATTGTGACATTTGTGTTCTTGTCAGGGGAGTTCACAGTATCCTTTTTTTTAATGACTTTAAGTTTCCCTGATGTGGAGATACACTTTGTCCACACATTACTTATGATGCAAAATGAAAGTAAATGAAATTCTATGTAGAGCTGCATCTATTCTCAGCTAACAGTAACCCAATTGCTTAAAACATTTAAAGAAGCAGTCTCTTCTGCTGCTGTTTGTGTGGCAGTGAAAATGGTACCTGTACTTTCTAATAAAACATACAAGGAAACATACAAAACATACAAGGAGATTTGGTGAAAAAATCATTAAATAAATTAAGGAATTACCAATAGCAGAAAAAAGGAACCATTTAAAAAAATCAGAAAAACAGGAATATTAGAACAATAGGCTTATTGGCATTTGGAGGAGGAGGAAAGTGGTGCATCAAGTCCAGTGCAAGGAAAATATCCCAAATCATTTTATTAAAACTACACTGAGCTGGTTGAGCAGATTTGCCGTAACCAGTCAACTAGTGTGCTGCACAAGTGGGTTTGTGTCTAGTGTACAGACACAGTCTCTTGCACTTCTGCTTTCCCCAAAGATCCAAAGTGGCAAATGTCACATGACATCCGCTGCTCTGACACATATACGGTCATGTGTGTGTGTTAGACCCCCGGTGATCCCGAAAATACAGAAAAATATTATTTTACAGAATGAATAAAGCAAAATACACACTCGGAAAAAAAATAATGCCATTCACTCTCCAACCAATCACATCACTGATCTTGATTCAAAAGGCTTTTGGCTAGCATTAAATAAGGGAAAATAATAAGATATGCAGTCCTCCTTCTGTGACCATTTATATTTACTTTACCAGCAACATTTCAACTTGATAAAGACCTTGTGATCAATAAACCAGGTCAAAAAAGGAGTGCTTTATATTTTTCCTTATTATACATTTGGAGGGATTACATTTACTCTTTTATAGGTTGACTTTCATTTTAAGACCAAGTCAAATTCAACCTCCCAACTCAACCTTCTCAAGGTATTCACTAAAGAAAACTCCTCATCCGAGTTGAGCCCAACTCGACACCCCCATCTGGCCATCAAATTCCATTGAAAACATAAAAGATTGGTGTAAACTGAAAATCCCGGCATATCTCGACCTCACAAAAATAGTTAGTGAATATAATTTTGTTAGGTTGAGATGAGGCATCGGAGGGCAGGGAACGAGTCTGTTTGAGGTTGGAGATCGAGATTAGTGCTATACTCAACCTCCAATCTTGAATTTTAATGAATAGACCCTTTTGCAAGATAATTGAGTGCTGTCCTTAATTTTAGTTTATTTAATGGGACTAAAATCAATCATAGCTTATCGTGGTAACCCTGATATATATGTACACTGAACAGACACTAAGGAAGTTGTTGGCAACCTTCTGGCACTCCAGACGTTGTGGACTAAATTTCCCTTGATGCTTTGCATAACAGCTGTAAGAGCATAATGGGAGATGTAGTCCACAATATCTGGAGTACCAAAGATTGCCTACCCCTGCACTAAAAAATCCATCGCCAAAACAAGCTCATCCCTCGCCAAAGGCCAGAACTGAAACAGTAGCCATATGTATTTATTTAGAAAAGAAAGCTTTCCATTATCAAGGCCTTTAGAGTTCTGATACTTTTAGCTCAACTTATTTGCAAAGTCTTTCTCCACTTTGGCACCAGAAAGAGGTGAGTGAATAGACAGTGTAATCTGTTACAATAACAGCAAAAAAGTTAATATTGTGTTCTCTAGTATGGGGTAAAATTAATTCAGGTTTTTGGTTTTCTACTTCAGTATATACAATATGTTACTTAGACTATAAAATGTGTTGTGCGATAAGGTACTTTGCCAGTTTACCATATTTTCCTCCTGTGCCTATTTTCGTACTATCATATTACATTATACATTTCTCGCAGAAGCAAGGCTAAGGGATTTAAACATTTATGTATTGTTGTAGCCCCTGTCTAAAAATTTGTTCAGGTTGAACCTCTGTTGAAAACTGTGAAATCCATCAAGCAGTAGTTTCAGGCTTTACGTCCCTGGCTGACTATCATTTTTTCTTCTTCTATGCAGAGGTCATATGAACACATGGCGAAAATCCGAATCTCAAGAGAAGCACCAGCAGAATGCAACTGCCCAGCAGGTAAATTTGATCAGATGACTGACATCTCTGTTCCCTTGGGGTCCTAAGAATACAGACACAGAATAGCACAGAGTAGCGCACTGCGGTTCATGCTCTGCCACTCACACATCCATGAAAGGTCATCTCATTGAATTCATATTCAAGAACGAGCAGGCCAAAGCAGACAGAGTAGGCCAGAGGGAGATTTTAGTTTCAAGATTGAGGAGCTAAAGTTTTAGAACTAGCTAGTTTACCAAGAAAGTATATTCATGAGGGAACACACATATAACTGTTTAAAGTAATTTTGCTGCTAAATGTATGCATTATTTGTGCCCCATAATATGTGACTCTCAATGTTCATTTGTCAGTAGCCTACAAAAAACACGAAGAGTAACGTCTAGAAATTTCAATATTTCAATTTTCTGGAAATAAATGTCTTTCTTTGGAGCAGGAGACATACAATCTGCCATCAACCTTCTCATCCTCTGCGTGAGCAGGCAGTCATTATTGGCAAAGCTTTGTTTATCTCAATTGTTTTTTGAGCCTTTGATAAATATGATAAAGTAATCACTTGTTACAAGCTTGGTAATGGGAAAGGCGTTTCTTGTCCATAGCTGACAAAAATATATGTAAGAGACAGGCTTAAAGTGAGATCGAAAAGATTGGGTAAATAAATAGCTTTAATGACGCCAAGCAAGATTGCAATGTGCTCAGCCTGTTGAGTATTCATGCGTTGTGCGACTTACTGCAATGCATCAGGCCATACTCTAGAATAGAAAGGGTTAAACATTCAGCATATCATCCATTCTCTATGTGATTGTTCCTTTAATTTATTACGTTCAGAACATGTTGTACAAATGCAAATAATCAGTTCTGCTCAGACGAATTGATATCAATTATCAATGTGTTGGTTCATAGATTGTGTGACAGGCTGAGTGCTGTTATGGTAATGCATAAAACTGAACTCATAACCCTGTGTATATTTCTATTTCAGAAAAAAATGTATTTAATTTCTGTTTAATTGGTTCTGCAGCCTTCAGGAAAAGTGATATTTTAGTAACTATTTGCTTGCCACAGGGGTATAGCACTGCTCAGGGCTTAACCCCCATACAGTAAATGTTCTGGCACAGGTGACAAGAATATGCGTTTAGCGTGTATCCTGAATGTACATTATAGTAATTCTGCCAAGATCACCTTTGACAGAGGCAACCACAAGCATACACAGCGGCATTGTGCGGAAAGGATTGATGAATGACAGTCCAGGGTCCTTGTGTAAGATGAAAGGCTATGTTTAGAGCAGGAATTCAGGATTGGGTCTCTCTTCCCCCTGTGTGCATGTGGTGGAGGGGCTAACTTGTGACAAACGCTGCTTGCATGACAGAGTACTGGCCCCAAGGAATGAAACAGGCTGTAACAGTTGGTGCTCATGATACAATACCCCTGGCAAAGTTCTTCAATGCTGCCTCTATGGGAAATGTAATACATTGTATTAGCTAGGATGGATTAGTACAAACTGCAATCGTGGTAGCCTCAGACATACTGATACGTTTCTGGCATTTGAATTATTCTCCAAAACATAATCTATCAAACCTTCACTTGTTTCATTTGCTGGAATAAAGATTACAGTATTTTGTTTTACCTGTCTTCTCACGCTATCTTTACCCAGCTGGGCGACAAAAACCCTGGTATGTTACGTTTAAAAATATGAAAACTCATAAAAATGTTTTAAAAAAGGTTCATGGTAATACTTTAGAAAATAATTTTTCCTATGGATTATTAATTAGTTTTCAATGACCTCTTTCCAACACATGTTATGTGCTAATACCTCATGACACTGATAAAGTCTGGCCCCAACTGTATATAGCCTGCCTCATTCAAGACTGGATATCACTGTTTTAGGTTATCAGTGATTACACAATGTATAGAAAAGTTACTGTAGAGATTCAAAAATGTTACACTGATATAAAGAAAGACTATAGCTGCATTAAATATGCTGGAATAAATTAATTAATTGGTGACAACCCTGCAAGGGCATAATATAAAAATAAAAGGTGGAAATGTGCTTTTCTGTCTTACTGCATCTAGCGTTTAACATGGCATCATTTCGTGACTGTTGAAGGGTTCTGCATGCTTGTACGGTTGGAGCAGGCTGATTTTACACTTTTTAAAAAGCATTTAACACCTTAAAGACCGGGATTTTAATGTGTGAAAGACCTCAGAAATTTTTCCATTTTTTATATGTGACTGTTTAAATGTAATTTTCCTCATTTGTCATTTAATACACTTATACAAGTTAAATAAGACTGTACTGGTCAGAGCCAACAGAACTACAGCACGGGCCTACAGGGGCCAAATTAACTTACATTTATATATATAGAAGGGGATAAACTATACCACTCAGTGGGGTCTATTCATCACAGGGCAAAAGTGTCCGTCTTTACCTCAGGGCAAAAGGGGCAACTGTCCTGCATTCGAGCATACGGCAGAGTGGAATTTCTGTGGTAAATTTCAAGGTTTGTGTGTCAGTGAGGGTCTAGATCTGCATCACTAAACAGTGAACAGTGGTGAAAATAGCTAAGATATAGAAATTGTCCAAGTCCTAAGTGTTCCCAACTCAGTTTAAAAAAAAAAAAAAAACAGTTGTCCCTTCATCACAATTCAGTGTTTTTGTAAATCTACCCTATTGGGCTAATGTGGGCTAAAAATTCCCACACTGAAAAGTGTGCCTGATTCTTTATACATGAGTAGTACAGACCCCTGAACATTTTTCAGGAGTCTAAACATAGGTGCACCTGCCAATAGTACCAGTATTTGGCACTATATGCCTGTGCTCCATGTTTATACCTAACCCCTAATATGTTTAAGTTATAACAGAGAGTTATGTTTGCCTCAAAGTGAGGAAGAAGATGGAGGTAGTACAAGGTGAATTCTAGGAACATTTATAATAAGAATTACCAAAGAGAGAGGAGAAATAGGAGAGATAGGGAGAGGGGAAGAAGTAGGAGTAAGGCTGAAGAGGGCATAGGAAGTTAATAGGAGGACAGCAGGGAAGATGAATAAAGTCAAGCCTCTCTTACACAGCGTGTATCCATTTCGAAACCACCCACCAGATCTACATACACGTTTGTACATCTTGTATGTTGTGTATAGAACCCGAAGGAGGTCAGAAGCCTAGAGGGGCAGACAATCAATATTGTACATAGATATAGAACTTATAATAATGTCAACTCCTTTCTGATATAATTCAGTTATGAGACATGCCTTCTTTATCACTCTGTTTTAATGTTTGTCAATAATTATATCTAATATTTTTCATACTTTTGCAATAAAATAATTAAAAAAAAAAAGTTGTGTATTTATAAGAGTGTATTTATTTGGAATTCTAATAATAGAGTGAAAAAAATGTGTGAAATGTTTATCAAAGGTATACAATCCAATGGTGAATTATCTTCCTACTGATTACTACTATTTCAATAATTAGTTGTAAAAATCTACCTTACGTGCCTTCTCCTTTTATCATTCATGTAGCCTTTGATTCTTTTGAAGTGAACATAGTTGTTGCCCTTTGTGAATCCATTGCAATGATATGAGAAGTGAACCGATGGCGTTACATGGCTTTCTGACATCAAGTTTCTCTTCTATACTCATTGGGTGGGAATATGGTATCACAGCAGTAGAAAATCATTATGGAAGCAGCTTTGTAGAGCTAATACATTTCTAATGATACTACTGCAAATATATTTGTACATTGCTTTTTAATGACTGCTAAAATTACATCTCTTGTTTGTAAACCATTTAATTTTTCTCCTTGCGTTTTGCCAAGTGCTGCGTAACCTATAAAAATAACCCACACTTCTTGATGTCTATTCATTCTTCATCCTCTGTCTGTGCTGTCATTTGTAACACCCCTAGTAACATCTAGCTGTTTTAGTATGTCCTCTATGTACACTTAGTGTATCTCTAGGCTTTTAATGACAGATGCACTTGGCATTGATTACAATATGCCCTTGGTGTTCACTGCCGTCTTAGTGTACAAAAGAAACTGTATAAACTTTCTAAACATTAATTTTCTATTTTCTTATGGCATATGTTGCATTTTTTTGTAAATCCCGTATAGCAGAAGCAGGAGGGATACATATACTGTGTACAACAATTATTCCTGTGCAGTCCTTGTGTGAAGATACAATCGGTAAAACCTCTGTGAAGTGAGAATAATAACAGACACCTTGTTTGTAAATCACACTTTATTGTCTTAAATTTCTAGTACACGAACATGTTACCCAGCACGTTTAGTTTAGTAGTATGCCCATTATTCTGCTGGTCACAGATGAAGACCCCATCACTTAACATAAAAAGTTAAAGATTATAAAATTGAAATTTCCTTCTTTAGAGTACCTTTGCATTATTGGTGCATATTATATATTGGTAATATTTTCATGTATTTCATACACTTGATGAGTGTTTAAACAGGCTGAAGAGAAGATCGCACACAGTTCGTTTAGAAGTTATGTTTCCCAGTAAAAGGAATTTGAAGTATACATTTCTGATTTAAGTAGGTCATGATTGCTCTGTCAGTAAAGATGCTCAGAGGTATCTTCTCATAAAGAAGCATGCATTAAAATGGATACCATGTCTTCCTTTTGTGCAGTTGAAGTCAGTTTATTTGGCTGGGCTAGGAATGTGTTTTTCCCATTAACTCTTTGATGACCTAAAGCTAAATCTCTATGTTCATCCTCTGACTGGAAATGTGCCAGCATATGATCCTGCACACACGGAGAGCACGCGGGCGTCATGTCAGCATCACTGGGCTACGGCCAAAAGCTTGCATGAGTCTTTGTGATGTGACCATGTAGATTGATGTCCTGTCTGGAACATTAGCCTTAAATAGGATTAGACTGAATATAAGCAGTAAAAAAAATGCATGTGTGGAAAGAGTTTGCTTTAAGGTATGGATAAGGAACCAAAAGAACTAAGGAAGAAGATCACTTTTATACATGTTCTTTAGAGCAGATTAAATTCACATCAGTGATGGTTTAGAATCCCACTACAGATTGTCTGAAACCCTTACATATTTCAGTGTTTAGTGTAACATGATCCAGTCACAGGGGATTATTCCCAAAGCTCAGTTAGCGGTTAAGCTCCTGGTTACTTCCATAGAAGTTAAAAACTAAATTTACTCTGTAAAATATCCTATGCATGGGTATGGGACATTATAGGTTTTTGGCCCTATTTATTAAGAACTCTTAATCTTTGAATGGTACAACGCTGACTGTGACAATGGAAAGGCCTGGTTTTTGCTTGGTGTTACCATAAACTGATGTAGCACTGATACCATAAATGGAAATATAAAAACAATCTTCTAAATTGTTAAAATGATTAGTGCAGAGGCATGAAGTGGGATGATACACCTTTTGACACATCTTTGTCTTGAATTACATGCCAGTTAGACTTTTACAGCCATACATAACATGGCAAAATGTGGTAATTACTTCCTGTAGATCACATCAGATGCACGGTAGACACAAACACATCAGTGATGCATAATATGTGCATCTGTATTTTTCTATTATTTTATATCCATTTACCGAAACAGAAATAGGTTACACTGGACGGGGAATAGCACACGCTATGTCATATGGACTCACTTTATGAGGAGTTCCGCTCTGATGTTCGTGTCTCCCATGTTTATTTATTTTTGGTCCATGGTAAGAAGTGATATGCCTTCTGCAGAGCACCCTACTATTAAGCATCTTTTACTAACTATTACTGGACCCAGCAATGCATTGCAGCACACAGAGTCTAAGGTATACTAGTTTGTGTTGCAGGTGGACATTTACTTATTTTGTTATCTAAATTAAGATAACCTCCATTAACACAGATATTTAAAAAATGAAGCATGCTAAAAATGTATACAGTATGGTAAGACTGAACTACCAATGCTTAATAAATAATGTGTTGGCATCAGCTCTAGACTTTGAGCCTTATATTCAGTATATCCACCCTCAGGCATCACTATTGGAGGGAAATATGAAAGAGTCAGCTTAGCCTACCTTGCTATTCCATAAAATTTCAGATTGGTAAAACAGCAAAACAGGCACAAACCTGGGCAATGTGAATACTTTGTACATGTCTATTTGCAGAAATATACTATTATTCTGTTGTACATAGTTATCCTTTGAACAAGACAATTATTTAAGATAATTATTCAATGCACAATTATAAAGTAAACTTTGGGACCTTCATAGTGTTCACTTGTTATTTGTATCATTTGTAGAAGTCCGCAAATATTTTTTGGGTCTATTTTGCATTTTGTGTTTATTTCTCAATACATGGTAAGCCGTATGGCCAAACAGAGAATGTTGATAGTTAAGGTGATGATTTTAAGTTTGTCCGGCCCAGACATGAATGTTTGTTACCTCAGACTAAAAAGCAAGCACTGTAAGGGTTGACATCACCACTACATAAAGGAAGTGCTGAGGCGAGGGAGCCATTCATGGACAGCTGTTTGCTAGATCTGTGTACAATAGATGATTGTTTGTCAATTTCTCAATACATATTACATATGTTGTACCTGAAAACTCAATTCCACATCAAACCCTGGTTTTTGCATAAGTACAGATACTTTATGTAGACAAGGTACCCACAGTTGTGCACTGTATTTTCTGGAGACTGTGGAATGTTCTAGTTGTGTCTGAAAACCGTATGTGGATTTTGGATTGTGATCATAATGTCTGCCAGATGTCACTAGGTGTGTTATTTAAATCAAGAAGATGGTAGACGATAGTCACATATAATATATTTATACACACACACATTTATATATATATATATATATATATATATATATATATATATATATATATATATATATATATATATGCATTATAACAAATGATGACATCTGATTTCAATGTATGTATTAAAAAGGTTTATATGTTTTTAACGTTTACAAGTTTAATGTACTAATTGGAATGTTTAAAATTTGCTTTTCGAAAAATCCTGCTTAGGGTCATTTTAGAACACCTCAAACATGTTTGCAAACGCTATGGAACTTGCCTGTATTTACTTTCATTGCAAAAAGAAGGCTAATTTGTGCAGCAAACAGCCATCCACTATTAGTTCATTCTCATCTGAGTTGTTTCTGTTTATTAACAATGATTTAAATTCTAGCTGTGCTGGGACAGGTACGACAAAGTAAATGAGAATGCACCACAAGGCACCATGGCATTGAAATATATAAGGGACTCTATTATCTATGTATTGTTTTACTTTGAATGCAGGGAATAGAATCATATCCAAAATTACACATTGCAATAGCAGGATTGAAAGCAGATACATACATTTAGAGAACATTGCCCAATTCAATGATGCAAAATATCAATTGTTCCTGGCTTTTCTATTGCAGCCTATTGGGGCTATTCATTAAAAGGTGAGTTGAAGTAAATAGCAGGTGAGTTAAAGTGAATAGCAGGTGCTATTTCATCTCACCAATTCAGCTATACATTGTGCAGGGACAAACCTCGTTAGTTCCCCAGCTAAGTCCCTGCACAATGTATAGCTGAATTGGTGAGATGAAATATTCATCTTACCTCAACTTACCTGCTATTCACTTGAATTCACCTGCTATTCACTTCTACTCACCTTTTTGAATGACATAAAATAAATTAACTCAGGTGATTGAATAGACCCCATTGTGTTTTAAGTGGATATATGGGGTCTTCTGTTTATAACATCACCTTGTGGCTTGATATACAAATCATACATTTCTCATTGAAAAGTAGTTAATTTGCAAACCTAACTACAGGTGATGTCATAAACAGGAAATACTGCAGACACATTTGAAACACATTTTTCTCACAATCGATTAATTTGATTGCAATTCTGCAAACACAATGTATAGATCATTGTATATATATTTTTGTATTCGCTACATTCATAGTATAAAATGTTTTAGGTGACAGAGTCCCTTTAATTTTTTTCTTTTCTTCTGTAACTCTCTTTCATTGTTTTCTGTAAACTGCTGCAGTAAATGTCACTTTTATCTTATACTGCCATTTAATATGTCACCATTTTAAATCACTAGTGCCATCTATGATATATTCCAGGTGATTCTGTTTGGAACAAAGAAAGCCAGATAGACAACAATAATTCTCATATGTACCAGGCAGACAATAAAACTGGAACGGCATCAAACAGGAGAAATTATATTCTTTATTGCATTGGATTACAAAAGCTAATTTCTTGTTCAAGATGTTTTTATTAGACATGGCCTGGGACTGGCCTGATTATGTAATGATGTGACCTACCAGACCCAAAGACAGCAATTGTAATAGAATTTGTAATTGCTTAAAGTGTTTAACTTTGCATCTTAATTATTCACAAAAAAAGAATTGTTTAGCAGAAAACCATTTAACGTTATAAGAATCAATATCACTTTTAAACTCCGATTCATTGAGGTCAGTCATTATCACCCTGGCTAGAACCAAGCCCTCAAGGCAGCTATAATAAACCACTTTCAGTATTTACTTTATTATGCTTTTTAGTTGCTTATATAGAAACCTTCTTTATTTTGCAGCTTCAATATCACAGATGACATAGCTGTACAAAATGATGAATTATTCAGCACTTTTGAGAATGGTTTAATATACAGATCTATAAGTGTTAGAGGTTGTATTTACTAGGCCAAGAATATGTTTTTCCAAGTTACCTGGCTCACACTGGACTACAACTTGGCCATATTAGTCTTTGACTTGGCAAACAGAACTTGACAAATGTACTATTTTTTTCGGCTGCCAAAAGCCGTGCTGAGTTCACCCATACTGAGTCCCTATTTTTTTTAAAGGAAGATTCGGACTTCATTTTCTTCTGATTCATGCCCATTCATCTTTACTTCCTATTACATAGGCACAGTGTAACATACTTCCTTCCTACTAGAGTTTACTGCTGTACCATGCAGAACTGTCCATCCTTGCACAGTTTTAATGGATCTGCTTTTCTCCTTGATCAATTGAGTTGTTTCAGAGAAGTGAATGTGTAGCAAATCTAATTCACTAGACATTCACTGACAGTCATATCTGTTTCACTACAAATTCTCAGATCCCAAAAAATGAAAATCTGTAGTGAACCAGTGGAAACAGATGCAAATGGTAAAGGTGAGAATGTATGCAAATATGGGAGATTTGGAATGTGAACCTCAAACAGTGAATAGGAGTATTAAACAGGGACTGCTGATCTGTGCTGTCCAGCGCATAAACCTGCTGAAAGGAAACACTTTCATCAGGTGTATGTATACTCACTAATCCTACAAAAATAATATACTAAATCTATCTAAAAATAAATAAATAAATGAGTTAAAAGTTTTACTAGTAAATACTAATTCACATGTAAACTTTTTTCTATATTCAATAAAACCTATGGTTGATAAAATGTATTTATTGCTTTGATTTCCTTTTATTTGCCAATCTGTCCCCATATTTGCCAATCTGCCCCACAAACTTGAAAATGCATCTGCAAACTTGACAATCTGCCCCTCCGACCGGTCAATCTGCCCCTCCGACCGGTCAATCTGCACCTCAGACTTGTTAATGCACCCCTAGACTTGACATTCTGCGAATGCAGACTTGCCAATGTATTCCCACAGACAGGTGGCCATTAATATGCCACTATTTGCTCATTAATATGACACAGCTAATATGCCCATTTATATGCCACAGCCAATTTGCCCATTAATATGCCACAATTAGTCTGCCCATAAATATACCACAGTTAATTTGCCCATAATTATACCACAGCTAATTTACCCATAAATATGCCTCTGTTAGTATGCCCATTAATATGCCACTGTTAGTCTGCCCATTAATCTGCCACTGTTGGAATGGCCATTAATATTCCACAGCCAATTTGCCCATTAATATGTCACTATTAGTCTGCCCATTTATGCCACTATTAGTATGCCCATTAAAATGCTACTATTAGTATGTCTATTAATATGCCATTATTAGTATGTCCATTAAAATGCCACTATTAGTATGCCCATTAATATGCCACTCCCAGTTTGCCCATTAATATGCCACTGTTAGTATGCCCATTAATATGCCACCGTTCGCCGCAATATTTTTTTTTACCCTCCTCCCCAGGCCCCAGTACTCACCTGCCTGCTGCTCTCTGTCCCTTCCTGCTGCTCTCTAACCTCAATCCAGCTGATGAAAAAAAAAAAAAAAAAAAAGCATGCCGCAGAGGCACTAGCTGGGGAGATTGAAAGATCTCCCCTCGCCAGCTCCCTGTCGGCAAGCAGGCAGGCAGCATGTAGTCTGTGCATTGCCCAGGCAAGTCACCATGCTGCCTGTCTCATGCTCCCTGTCACTCTCATCGCTGGTCATGTGACCTGCCAGCGATCACGTGAACTGCCGCACAGACTCAATGCTGGCTGCTTGCCGACAGGAAGCTGGCGAGTGGAAGTCTTCCGATCTCCCAAGCCAGTGCCTCTGCGGCAAGCTTTTTTGTTTTTCATCGGCCGGATTAAGGTATGGGCCTCAAGCTGCAGTCCTCGAGGCCCCTATTTTGCCAAGGCCCCTGGGCTGCAGCCCCTAAAGCCCATGCCATAATCCGGCCCTGCCCATGTGATACAGCTTCATGATTGATGTCTTTTCAATAGGAAGATAAATATCATTCCTTCAAAGTGAAACTACGTTTCCTACATACAGTCGGAAACGACTACATAATTATCAATTCTTATCAATTCTGTACAAACAATGCTACGCTTCTGATTTAACCAAGGCCTTTTGGAGACCTACACTTATATTTGTGGATAACATACTTACCTTAATATGTTTAGTCAGATAAAGAGTGATGGTTTGATCCTCCAGCATGGTTAGGCCGCTTCGCCTGAAATTATGTTGTTTGCTGTTGTGACAGCAGATCTAATCTGTGCTATTCCTCAGAGTTCACCTGTAGTTAAAGTCTTTCTTTCATTTCAAAAAATGAACCTGTCTTTTTTTGTCACAAATGTCTTTATAATTTGTGACTGCGGTACAAGCTGGAAGGTTTAAATGCACTTCTGTTAACTCTTTGCGAACAATGTACATTTTGGTAAACTATATTTAATAGCGTAGCACAAACTGTGGTGATCTGACAAGTGAACTGGAAAAATCAGACATTATTAGCCGAGTATGAAAAATTATCCAACTTGCCTATCTTTCCAGGTCGACTACTAATATCTGATTTTTGCACCTGTCTTGTCCGTTTACCATTGTTCATGTTTCAGTGAAGAGACAGAAAAGTAGTTGTTATGTTTTGTACATGTGAAGGCAGACATTTTCTGTGGAGGACCAGATCAGGTTGGTTTAGAGGGGAGCACACCTGTAGTGAATACCAGCATCCATTATATCCAGTAGACAGGACAACAAAAGCTCCAGAACAGAATCAAATGCTGCTGCAAGTTTTATTCCTCCAAAATAAATCAGTATTTAAAGGTATTTTATGTTTCTGCAGTAGATCATTTTCTAAGAAGAAAAAAGAACAACATATAACATTCATTAAATCATTAATTTCCAATATTTTTGTAGGAAATGTGTTGGTCTTTAGACACAGCTCTGTAATCCTCCATCAGAACAATTATTTTAGGTTCCATTTTTTTTTTATTGGTACTGCTCCTTTAAGGCACTTCTCCATAAAGAGGGAATCTGGATGTCCATTCTACATGGAAAAGCAGCTGTACATGGCTATAAAAGAAGAGCCACATCAGAGGTGCCGAAGTGAAACTCACTCCTGACAGAGACACTGTGCATCCACATAGATTTTCTCTTTGCAAGCAGTGTGTGCAGTTACATAAAGTATATAACATGCTTGTAGTGGAATGGTTATTGTGTGGGTATTTATTAAAAGGTCACCTACACCTTGTACTGAATGTATATATATATATATATATATATATATATATATATATATATATATAAATATATATATATTTGTTGTCTTAGCAGAAATGTAAGCAAATGGTGCATGGATTTAGAGAATTTGTTTTTTATTTAATGTGCCTGTGATGTTTCTTGTTTATGACATCACTGTGCACATATATGTAAATCATATTTTTATGTGTATACATAGGGGGTAGAACATGATGTCATAAACAACAGACACAGTACTTATTTTATCTTAATCAATGCATTTATTTGCAATTATGTGAATAGAATGCATCGATCATATTTTATTCTGTAGTATAATTTTATATTATAAACAATATTTAAGTTATAGAGTTCCTTTATTATTATGTTTAAGGCCTAATATATCAAAGATAACATTTGCCCACAAATATTAATCACTAAAACAGTTAAATCTTAATAAATTCATGAAAAAATGTGCTGCCTAGAGAAAGAATAGGCACACTCTCCATAGATCAGTAAGCAGAGAGTATTTATATAGGATGAGAATATGTTATCCAAAATACTTGGAACCTGAAGTATTTTGGATAATGGATCATTTTCAACAATAAAGACTCTTGTCAAATACAATGGTAGCAATATACTGTATAGAGCAAATGAATCACTTTTATTATGATGTAGCTGCAATGTGAGGCATTGGTGGGAACCTGTCATTGGCACATTACGCCTACACATGTCATTTGTCACTGTATTACCTTTAGTGGGCATGGGGGATCTGATCATCCATGGAAAGGCTATTTCACAAATTAAGGGGGCTGGACGTTGAATAAACGTTTGTGCACTTGCATTCTGACAGCTGTGTGTGGAATTTGCAAATTGTGGGATAAGGGATCACTTTGGATTAGGGATAGTCAAAGGATATGCACCCTGTAATGAATAAGTATGGGTCAAACCCGATTCTTTATACATGGCCTGTGCCACTTCATCCCCACATTAAAACTCCTACTTTAAAGTGATAATATTAAAGTACATTTTTATATATTTAATATATTCTTTCTAGAACGGTAAAGCAACATGTCCAGTGATTTCCTACCCAGCATTGGAATTACAGGAAAAAGTAATCATACCTTGAAACATTGGTGGCAAAGATGTCCGCAGTAGACTTTTCTTTCCCACTGGTGGAAGAAGGGTAGTTTCGGCCTTTAATGTGCAGTGCTGCCCCTAAAGTAGGAAAAAGTCAGTTGAGGAGTGGGTGTAGCTGAATGTTGCTCATCTCTGTAGGAGAATTATTTGACAAAGCCTGGGCCTCCAGGTCAAACCTGGCAAGTGTTAGGGGAAAGCAAGTTGAACTTAAATGTGTAGTCATCTCGGCCAAATGCTTGAATAAAACTCATCATCATATGAATCCAACTGTAGTCACTGTGGACTTTATACAAATTCCCAAGATGAGACTCCACTGAAAATAGATGGGGTTTGGATTGTATGCAGCAATATGGGAAAAGGTATGGGATCTAGCAGAAGAGTATGGAGGAGAAAAGGCAATAGCATGTCTGCAGCATAAGAATCCAAGTTTATTGATAAATGCACTATAGATGCACTGGTGGGGACACGTGGGAAAACAGACCTCACATGAATCGCACTATCAAAGATTTGCCATAATGTGTTTTTTTTTTCTGCAGTGTTTTTCCATGTGTACATTTTATTATATTTAGGAATTTAAAACCAGGTATGAACTAGAAAACATCATTGTGATTGAATCGCAATGTTAGCAAAATGATTCCATTTTCTAGGTTATTTTGCCGTGACAACTCTGTAGCATTGGCCGTGGCATGTGTGAACAAGCTCGCAGAGTAGACTGTCTCTATAACAGTCAGTAATAAATCATATCACTGCAGTAGACTAACACACTATATATTCCAGGGTGCTTAATGCTAATCAACCATTGAAAAACTCAATAGGTCTGTGAGAGTTCTAGGCCCTTTATTTATTTTTCAAAGCACCTCATCTTTCCATGTTTTTTAATGCAGGTTACTAAGGAAAGTAACACAGCAATGCATCAGGTTGAGGATATGTTTTCTAATGTATTATCATTTGGCCCTGTGATAACAAATGTTTCATCTCTATGAAGAGGATCAAGATGCATGCATTTACTCTTTAATGATTTCATGTTTCTGTAGTGATACCTGTTGTCAGACAGCCAGCTATATATTTAATCAAAGCATGGCAGTAAGGAATAACCCCACTGAGTTCTGCACTACTTAGATCAATAAATACTACAATATAGAAAATTAATTTTCTCTCAATGGTTTGCCGCTATCACTCAGCTAACAATTTGAAGGGGAACTATGACTGAAATGACCGTTTTTGTAACTTGCATGAAATCAATACATGTGAAGCTGGATTTTTTTAATAAAATTGTGGAAACTATTTTCTTGTTCACATGTGACTTCCTGTTGTGGCATACAGCTCTAAAAGTTTTTTGAAGAACATTTACAGTGCTTTGGAACATTATAGCAGTATATATGTATAGAAATGATAAAAGAGAACATATTTCTCCTCCATGTGTAAATAAATAAAAGATTAGTCATATTTGTATGTCACAAATGCAATGAAGAGCAGCCATTAACAATGTAAGATGACATGCAAGACACGTTTTCTAATGTTACAAACCTAAAAAAAATGTAATAGATTACGTGCAGAATTTCTAATATGTTGAAAAAATTTGCCTGGCATTAACAGATGGAGCTGCCACTTTGTACAGGGAAAGATGTAATGTAAGTACATACTTAGTTTTAAGAATCTATTCACAAAGGGCTGAGTTGGCTTCCAATATTATTGCCTCCTGTAGCTTTCATGGTTACTGTAATAGGAAAGCTTGCTGGAGTGCCTGCTACATTGAACCACAGCGATTTCAGTGCTAAAAATCTCGGAAAGAGTTGTTCCTCTCAAGAACACTCATCAGCAATTCAGGCCGGGAAACCCTTCCCAAGTAGAGTTCCTTATCAAAGTTTTTATTAAAGTCAATGGGGACAAACTTGGTGAAACTTAGAGTTGCCAGGCATACCCTTTCCAAAGTCTTTCCTTCTGATTATGAAATAGTCAAACAATTAACATATAAATTCAAAGGGCAGTTCAGTAAAAAAAAATCGAAGCCATTTTTATAACTTACAGCGGTGATTCCTTTTCATCCTTACTTATCCATACAATCTCAGATTTGTTTATTTTCTCCTAAAATTGTTAAGGTAAGTGAACTCTCAGATGTTTAGTGAAAAGTTGTTTGAAGTCCCATGACTCATAATTTTGAAGAAAACCAGTTCTCTTCCCCCTTTATATCATAGTTGTGAACAGCTGCATTGCACATGCAGGATCTACAACCATGTGTTAACCTCTTCCCTTCAGTGATAATGACTGCTGCTTACTGCAAAGAAATGATGGTGTTAATTATAGAAACTAAATTGGAGTTATTCCTCCTTGTAGCCTTTGCATTTGCCGTTTCCAATCTAACATACCTATTCTATCAAAAGGATATGATAGGAAGCAGATCACTCACTCAGTTGATAGTCTGTAAGCATCAATGGATAAAGACTGTACTACAAAGGGGCAATTAGAGTACTACTAGAGCTTTTATGATTAGAGAAAACATACTTTAAAGCCGAAAATAGGGGTTTCCGTTAAACCACATCTGTGTTATAACATTACGGTTTTGCTAAAGGCAGTAGAAATTAAACCACCAAGGTAGCTTTAGTTACGTACTAAGGTACTCCAACAAGCCGTTTACTGTGGATATGTGTAACTAAATGCATTATTAATCTCTTATCGGACTTTGTTGAAAATGTTTTGTTGTGCTCGTGCTGCTTTAACATTTGTGTGGTGTTTGTATTTAGCTTAATTATTCTCTCTCTCATTTACTGCACCCACACAAATTATATTTTGGGTTTTTTTCAGGATAAGAAGGGCTTTCTATATATACATTATATTATATATATTATATTGAGGATGTCATAACATTTACTATAAAAAAATAATAAAATATAAAATGTAATATTTGTCCTGAGTTTGGGAGTACCCCAAGTTTTTTCAATTTCTTATGCAAGTTATAAGGCAATAAGTAAAGTTCCCACACATACTGTTTTTATCACCATAAGCAGGGCTTTCTTAAGATACCATTGTTTTGATCATATCAGTCGTTTACACAATTACAAATGGGTAAAAAGTACGGTCTAACTTTTTTCTAAATTTTGTCCTGGGTTTAGAAATATGTAATGTATTTACATTTTTCTGTTGTTTTTTTTTACAAGTTATAGAGTAATAACCTAAAATAGCTTTTCCTAACAATTTTCCCCTACAGTGACCTTTTGATCCTAACTCTAAAACTAAAGCCCAACTCTTTCTGTAACCCTAACCATCATTTGTTTTGTTTTTGTTGTTGTAATATTGCAGACTGTATCTAGGGGCAGTCTTATAGAGATAGAATGCATATACCTCCCGTGTCCTGAAGGAATTAAAAGTTAAAAAAATATTCTGGGAAGTGCTTTGGGGACAGGGACAGGATGGCCATAGAGTAATTAGTCTATCCCTGCCCCACGATTGCTGTGGAACAGAGAGAGACTAAAGATGTCAAAGCCAGGCTTTGACAGGTAAACACATTTGCAACCGTCTGCAGACCTTGATGGAGTACCTTGGTCCTGGGGCACTCAGCCATGCCAATTACAGCCTGATTTCTATTTGTACAATCTGATCTGCATGACTTCTATTGTCCAAAACGGGACATTTTCCTGTGATGTTCCTGGCACATCCTTTGTCATCAAGGGGTTAATTATTACAAAATAATGTTGGCATAACATAATGTATAATGTACATTTGTACTCTGAATTTTCAATTTAAAGTATATTTTTTTCTAATCACAACTAGCTATACTCAGCACAAAAGAAGTAGAGAACTACCTAGCCTATAATACTCGGCCTGAATAATTCTGGCCAAGCATCAGGGAAAGGTAGTCCAGAACAGCTGAAAAGAATGGTTTGGCGTCTAATCTTTTCTGCACTACCTTTCCCATGATGCACAGCCAGCAATATTTTAGCTGCAGCTTTGGCTCTCACTTGTTTATGGTGTCCTAGCTAAAGGGAGACAGTTATAACAAATAGCTGATTATTCCCAAAAACCTAGAACCACCCCTGATGGTAACCCTCTGCAGGCTGAGCACTCTTACGGCACTGCTTGTGGCAATCCTCAGTCTGGCCATCAATCTACACCACACAGCAGTGTTAATTGATGTTTGTCAGAGTGAGCTGTTACACACCTGTGCACAGCTTGGAATAATGTGAAAAACCCAGACTCTTCAGAAGGTAATTGATAGGGGATGCAGACCTCACTGGAAGACATTCCTCTTACTTGAGTACTGACTGTACCCCGTGATGGAGGCTCTGGTTATAAATATTAATAATGATATATTACTGGTTTAAGTTGTGAAACCAACATAGATGTTTGGTAAATGTCATGCCCATATCTCCTGTTTCCTATGCCCCAATAGTACGGATGCAGAGCTTGATAAACTGTGCTTTATTATCCATTGTCACTTGATGCTTTCATCATAGGATGCACTAACATCATGTAATACTATTTGATCCAGATGATGGAGCGATGAGAAATTTTGCAAGAGTGACACAAATTTATCATGATGTTATGAAACTATAACGATTTTGTTTTATTCTGACCCCTGGAAACGAGATCTTTTTATTGTAAAGAAATTTCTATTTTTATATCAACATAACTGCATAAAGAAAAAGAAAATAATGCAGTAATAATAAATAGCAGATATTAACTGATGGTATTTTTGTAACATATGTCAGGGATTTGCATAATATGAACTAAGTATAAAGAAATGATGTAGGTTACAAAATCTATTCAACCCATTTAAATTGTGAATTATACTAAAAACATGTGTGATTCATAACAAACAATAATTTCAAATTAAGGAAAATAAGTCAGTCCTAAAATGTATTTTGTGCAGAGTCTATTAAAAATAGACAGAAATGTAACTGGATCAGTGATAACTTCTAGTGGATTTAAAATATGTTTTGTCTTTAACCCTTTAAGGACCAGGGATTTTCCTCGGCCAAGGACCAGAGCGTTTTTCAATTTTTAATATGCGGTTTTTGAAACATAATTTTCCTCTCTCATTTAACGCTTCCATATAAGTTATATGTTGTTTTTTAAAGGACAGTTAGAGCTTTCTTTTGATACCCTATACATAAAAATTATTTACATTTTAGTATTAAAAAATACATATAAAAGAGGAAATTTTGGGGGGAAAAAAAGTTTTTCCCCATTATTTTCCCAATAATAAGCTACACAACTAGTGCAACACTAACCTACTTATCCCCCCTAATTAACTAACTAATAAAAAAGAAAAATATTGGTTCCCAAACCCCCCTAAACAAAAAAGACAGAAAAAAAACTCTGAAGAGTGTGATGTCAGATCCATAAAAATCACGCAACAGGCATGCAGGGGTTACATTTTTTTAAAATATATATAAATATATTAAAATTACCTTTATTTATTAAAAAAAACTTTATAAATTGGAGCGCACCGCTGGCTAGACTGCATGACGAGTTAACTCGTCATAAGGGCGCTAATGCTGCGGCTCTTATGACAAGTTAACTCGTCATAAAGTAGCGAAGGGGTTAAACAGGCTTCATTTATTTAGCTCAGTTCATGTTAAGATGTTTTCAGTGTTTACTGTGAGTTGGAGTTGTGAAGTGTGTGTTGAAAGTGTTGCTCAGTGCTGAACTCTTATCAGCCGTAGAGAATAGCAGATTTATGAAGATGCCTCTTAGACACTGTTATGCTAAATGTTAATCACCACATGAAGTAATGACATTGGCTAATAATAGGCTTTACATTGAGGGTAATGAGTCCATAGTTATTCATTCTTTGAGGATATCAGCGACTTTATTAAAGAACACTTGTTTCTGTCAAATGGCAGATATCCCCTCAAATCATCTTTTATTTCTTCTTTTCTCTTGGCTCCCCAGTGTATTCTCTTTGACAGCACTACAGTGTTCTTTTAACTGGGTTACAAGGAGTCACAAAAGGGTTACTCACGTCTCTGTGTTGCATTGTGTTCAGACACACTAATCTTTTTGTTGGCTTATGATTGGTTACCTCTGTCTAAACCCTATGAAACTCAATGAGGGACATTTTGTAAAAGACAATCCACAGTTCGATTCAAAGACTGTTAGACTTGAAGAGAACCAAAGTGGACTGGGAGGAAGAGTGCCTAGGAGGTCTTTTTCAGGGCAATTGGTCAGACAGTGTTCTCTTCACTTGAGACCATGAGACACAGTAAAGGTCTAGCGCCTGCATCTATTTACTCTGTGGGTTGGCAATGTTGCTACATGATGGGAACACACACATTTATTCACTGGCCCAGCAGGAAAGGCATTTACTCTTTCCCTCATTCCTTTTCATGATTTGTGATGGGGGGAAGTGAAGACTGTCCTTTTATAAAGTGCACTCAAGACTTTAGTAAAAAAAAAAAAAAACATGAGCTCTGTCAAATATGCCACTATGTGGCCATAGTATTATATTTCTGTTTTAAACTAACTGAAAGTTAGGGTGCAATAAAAAACTAAAACATACACATTAATTACAACTCCAAGGAAAATGTCTCTATAACATGACAATAAGAAGTTGTTGTAATTACTTCATGCAGTTTCCTATTTTGTAACTAATTTTCAGTCAGATTAATGCAATGCGTTGTCCATGTCACATAATCTTAAACTTATGCGAAAGTATGCATTGTTGCAAAGTTTACAGTTTAGAAATGTTTTACTGCAAGGTTTTACATATAAGATTGTTTCTTCCTGACCTGTATGCTTAAGAGCTGGGATAGACCAGACTTAATTTAGACTTCAGCCTTCTATTTATGTAGAGACACATGAAATTTGGTAACTATAATACTGTATAATTAATTTAAGTTTTTTTTTTTTTTTTTAATCAGAAAAGTTATTCAGTAAGACATGAATGTTAAAAATGTTACAACAACTTTGTTTGTTAAAAATAATGCATAACTATATTTAACACATATATACATCAGCCTATAACACATCTCTCTACTTCTTGTGTTGGCTTTTCTCTGTTCATCTCACTTAGTATGCAATTCCCTGTTATATTCTGTATCCAGTGCTGTGTAAATTGTTGCCTCGAAATAAATTAATGTTAAGGTAATCTAGTGTGCTATCCATTAAAAGATATGACATATAGGGCCATATTTATCAAGACAAAATATGTGCTATTTCAAGAAAAAGGGCTAAAATAGTAGTAGTAACCATGGAAACCAATAGAAGGTTATGGCAGTTTGCTTCAAATCTAGCACTTTAAAAAAAAAAAAAGCTAGCACCTGTTTTGCCTTGATCAATGTGGCCCATAATATGCATGCTGTTACATTTTGTAAAATATATTAATATTTTTGTTCTACATTATTTCTTGCACCAAATTTTCCAGTAATGTTTAATTTTCTCTAGTTTATCTAAACTTCTCCTCAGTGCTGTCCTACATTTGCCATTCTCGCTATCCACTCCTCGCATCCTCTTCTTTCCCTTCCAACCAACTATTTGTTCCATTCCTTCTTCCTGACTCGCCATCTCTTACTATCCTGCTCACTTTTATGCTTATCTATGGAAAGATAATGGCTGCATGATGGTATCAGAGTAACCGAATGTGACTGTGTTGCGCAGTGACTGATAATTTATAGGTATTAGGATTTTTTTTGTAGAAATGCTGACTTAAACAGTGATAAAAGAAACACACCACAGTTATAAAGGTAAAACTGAGGCAGTTATAGATCAAACTTATGAATTTTAAGTATTAAGTGGAATATTCCATTGATATCTGCACTGGTTTCTTCAAATTTAGCACTTTGTTCAAGAACCGCTTTGGTATTACCTTGATCAATATGACCCAAAACTAACTAAACATATAATATGACTTCTTGCTCAGCACTATGTATAGTTGTAAATAAATATCTGTGTCGTTACAGTGCTGGCATGTCAAACACTTAAGCGTATTTATGAGGTCATACCATCACTCAATCAAAACCCAGAGCATTTTTTGACGTTAATATTGTCACTAAATCAAATTCCCCTGTGTTGGTGTGAGGTGATGTAGTATCTAAATCAAAGTCTTCACTGTTATAATACTGGTTTTCAAGTACATTTCCCAGAATCGTTATGCGATAAGACCATCACTAAATCAGAATCCTCACCATCATGATAGAACAATATTGTTGAGGCATGTTCTTGGTTATTCTGGAGGGGATTAGCTGTATTGTAAAGCAAAGTTGTACTATATAAAAAGTGCATCAATCAACAGGTAAACATGTTTTTGTGAGCCAGAAGTTTATTGTAGTAAATCTTATTAGATTTCTAATTAATTATTGCATGTTTTTCCTTAAACAAAATAGCAAAGGATCTGATAGTGGAACATTGTGTTAAGTACTGTAGGCCAATACTACAGAAGGAGATACTTAAACTACAGAAAGTATGAAGAAGGTTGATCAGAAGGCTTCAGGATTTTGTGGTTGTCAACCAGTTGTACAGGTAGAGATTCCAGGTGAGACAGTTTTTTGTTGGACTCGTATAACGTTTACAGGCTCCTCTGCAGAGTGTAGAAAGCAAGTGTTTCCAGGGGGAACCAGTTAATTAATCAAGGAGTAGAACTACCTTGATTAATTAATTGAATTATTCATTCTTCAGGGCTGCATGTAAACTCTATATCTACACCTCTAAAAAAATAGCTCAACATACATAGGTATGTATGGAATCAGAAGTAGACGTTCAGATCTATTCGGGTTAATAGCAACAAAACAGTTTAGAAGGTGTGGTTGAGAGGGATGGCTACTTAGGGTAAAGGTAATAAACTAGAGGGGAAACCATTTTTGCCTTTAGCAATCACCACATTTATCTAATAAAAGTTGAGAAATAAAATTAAATTGCAGATTTTATAGCATCAATAATGCATTGCCTTAGTCTGTATTGCAGAATGTCTCTAAATGCATCTGGATTTTTTTGTTTGTTAAGCAATTGTTCTATAGCAGGATTTAAACGACCCTGATTTCACCATGGCAACACTCCATGACTGCCTATTGTTCAACTAAAATGTCCAAAACAGAGGGAAAGTAAGAGAACAAAGTTTGTTACATAATATTTGGAAGCGGTCATTTACTTCTCTAATTCAGTTTTTGGAGAATTAGTTGCTCCAAACATCATTGGTTTTTCAACTATTTAAGGATAACAATGCTGGAGTTATTTTGGTAATAGTTTTTATTGACTTATTTGCTGAAGAATTTAAAACATATTTTTGTTTGTTGCTTACAATACAATAAGTGACTAGAAATACACTTGTATGAATATATACTCATTTTATGTATAATAGCTAACAGTAAGTGGACATTGATATGTGATAGACTAAGGGTAGACAACCAGTAGATCAGATATTATACATAACCGATACAATAACACCTATAGGGCGATAGCTGTGGAAGTGCTTGTAATCTACATTGTCAGTAATTAAGGGCATTCTAATAGATTAATCAATTGGTTTAAACCCTAAGACTTATAATGTTTTTAGCTCAGTTTGTAATCTATTCCTGGGAAGTAGACACTAATATCTCTCAGACAAACTGCCTCCAACTGAAATCATGTAGATTAGCAGCATACAATATTCATTTTATATTGATACACTAATTTACTATCACCTAGACACTATGGTTTTTATAAGTAGCAATTCTTAAAAGTGGAGCAGTCACCATGGAAGCTGATGAAATGTTCCTGCTCTTTAGACACTTTCATAACTTTGCCTCTTAACTGAATTGTATACATAAGCCTCTCTTATTATGTGTCCAGTGGTTGTTTGTCTGGACAGAGGTTCACAGACTGAGATCACATAGATTTCTTTTTTTGCTATTCTCATTGTTGAAAGATTACAGACAAGAGGGAAAAAAATTCTACTCAAAATACATATATTTTGTGGGGCTGTAAAATGGACCCAGTGTGGAATCTAAGCCTACAGAATAACATTTTACATGTACTGCTATGCCCATCAACTCTGCAACCAACAGACAAAGACAGGCATTGTCATGTGTAATTTGTTTTCCATATGCAGCCATTTTGTGCACAGGAAGAAACGTCTGAGAACTGTGCATCGAGATTTTAGTCCTTTTTTTTTTCCTCACAGAAACATTTACACATCATCACTGGAGGTTAATTTTAACTTATGTACTTCCAAGAATGCATGCATTCATATTGTTATAAATATCAGATAATGCTGGGTTGTTAAAGCAAATTCTATGTTATTTTTGTGACAGGCAATGTTTTATAGTGAATTGTTGCATTTCTTTCTAATATACCAGGTGGTATACAACTTAGCAGCTCTCCACTTCCTAAACTATAACTCCCACCATCATAAGGCAAGCTTCAGTTGGCCAGACCTTAGTGGAGATTCCCTGTTAAAGGACAACTGAGGCAGAGCTGCTCAGGAGACTGGTCTGGAGACACTGACAGCCAAGTAGAGCAGAGGGGTCTGGTTTCAGCTGGGGTCTCCAGTGCAAATATGTCACATGTGGCTTGATATGCAAAGTAACTTATCTCACTAAGAAATGTTTAATTTGCAAATCAAGCCACAAGATGATGTCATAAACAGGAATCATAACACAATCAACACAATTAAAACACATTTTTCTCTTAATCCGCCACCCATTTGGCAGTGGAGATTTTCAGCACAATTTTAGCCACATTTTCCCTCTATTAATCCTTTTTGAAAATGTGGGTTGTTTTCTCTGCACTAGCATAAACACCTAATATTATTTTTTATTTTATTTGCAATTAATGCAATCATATTAAAAAAAAACAGTGGCATATGATTTATATATGTGTTTGATTTAAATGAAACACATATATAAATCATATGCCACTGTTTTTTTTTAATATGATTGCATTAATTGCAAATAAAAGAAAAAAAAAATATTAGGTGTTTATGTCATGGCTCGATTTTGTGAATATTTCCCATGATGCAATATCGCCCAAAATATTCCAGCCAGTCTCACTTTACAACTGTGGCCAAAGCTTGCATGATGATGTCATAAGATACTCCCCTGCTCTCTCACTGGCTCCTGTGAATCATACTGGGCAGTACTAGGTGGCTGTATACAACTTTTTTTTACCTGCCTTCCAACACAGAGAGGAAATTAACCTGATCAAACAGGATCATAACTCTGCCCCCTTGTGATGTAATAGTTACATTACCCTCCCATTCAATGCAAGTCTATGATCAGATTACTATATTTTACAAAATGACGGTGCCCTTTCACACTTGTTTAGTAAGATATTTTTCTTAAATACAGCCACATAAGAAAACCAAAAGACATATCTGAAATCAACAATACAAAATAACAAAAAATAAATCCTTTTAATTTTTTGGTGGGAGTGTCCCTTTAACCAAGATTTTAGGTGCCTCTGAAATAGACAGAAATAGATGCAACAAGGAATTCTAAAATAGGCCAACATTTATACAAAAACATCCTAAAATGCAACGTTAAATCAGCTACAGAAGCCTCCGAAACTATGTTTGCTGTTTACACAGTGTGCTTTCGTCTATGGGTGGACCAAACGTGGTGCCCCCTCAACAGGGGGCTTACTCATTAACTGATGTGACTTGCTGGGTGCAAGTTTTATATGTAAGCAGAATTAAAGATTCAACTGTATTACATTTTGGCTATTTTATGTCTCCCTGTTGTATCCATCTTTGTCTATTTTGGCATCACCTAAAATCTTGGTTATCCAGAACCCTAATGTGGATCTCTCAGAGTATTTACTAGTGAGTAGATGAACTGCTCACCTAAAACATGAGTTCCTCTTCATGGAGGTGTGGGATCATGCATTGAAATGCTTAAACAGGGTAACACTATGATAGTTTGTCTTTTTATGTTTCCTTGAAGTTGCAAGGATACCTTAATATACTCAACACCAAATATAGGTATATTTTCATTTCATAATACACTATGGTGTGTTACTACAATTGATAAGCGCGACACTTGTTATTTTCATAGTCCATAGTCATACAGACTCTTTGAGATATACTATGCATGAGTTAACATTTTACGTATCTCAGAATCAGCTTATATAAGACATTCCCAGGTACTCCATGTATGTAGAGCTATATCCCATTTTTAATATAGTGAGTCATGCATTTCACCACATCTATTAACATAGTGTCATTGCTTTTGTGAATCTGTGGAACATTATTTCTAGTGGTTAATGAGTCGAGATATCAAGAAAAGCCTGACTGTATATACATGTCATAATATAACAGTACTGAAACATATCTGCTAAGTTCCCGCCAGATGTGATAGAGAGCCAGAGTCAGCATCATTTGTTATTGTGGACAAAAAGGGGTCCTGATGAGGTAGTACCGTGAATTTGACAAACGTTCAAAGGATAGCTAACAGATGTACCCTGAATAGTGCATTAAATATTATAAATGAATTCCTAGTGAATGATGCAATTATTTTGTTGCTGTTTGATTTTTTTTGTACTCCATACAGTCGCTTATGTTTCCTTTTAGTGATTTGTCAAAACAGAGTTTGGTTGATAGCACCTCTAGGAAATGTAGCAGATCATAGCTATCATAGGGATAATTGCATACCAGTCAATAACCTCAGTCTAAGGCAGATTTGTAAGGGTCACGCAGGCTGAAAAGATATTTAATACAGGTTTCAGGATACCTGAGTCTGCCAAACTGTCAAATAGGGAGCAACTATCTAAAGTAAGTTTGTCATTTTTTATTATTTCTCCCTTCCAGTAGAAGTTTCACATGAACTACTGAGTAAAAATGAGTAAAGCTCTGGATTGGTCGTTACACAATTATGTAAGATTTGCCAATATACTACCTCCTTGTGTCCATATTAATTATGATTATTATTTGTGTCTTTATTATTAATGATTATTATTTGTAACTAACTTGCTCTGTTCTTGTAGCACATGGCAAAATTATTTTTGCAGATCTCTGATTTCCTTTTAAAATTACAATGACTGTGAGACTATGATACAGTATTGAAAAGTGCTTTCGGGTGTGCCTAGGGCACTGACTCTGGGGGGAGGGGGGGGGGGCGGCACCATCTGCTTTGAGGGATACATGTATCATGCTGCTGGCAGCCCCATTTTTTTTTTATATCTTTAAATGGCTCATCCAGCCCTCTATGCGCCCCGACACGCACGAAGGCTTCCGTTCACTTGTGGGGAAGTCAGACCGTCCGTGACCTCGTGGTGCTCTGACTACAGGTTTTAGCGTGGTACACAGCATTGTGGGAGCTAGGCAGAGCCTGCTGAACTCTGCATCTGGATGCTGGGGCAAGTAAAATGTAATTGATTTGAGTGGCAGAGTGTGTGTGTAAGTGGCAAGGTGTATGTGTGTGATCGTGATTGGCAGTTTGTTTGTGTGTGATTGGCAGAGTGTGTGTGTGTGATTGTGTTAGTGGCAGAGTGTGTGTGAGTGTAATAAATGGGTGTATCACAGTGCTCTAATGATATTGTACACCTGTTACTACAACTAGGTATGTGCAAATATGTGTTAGTCTGTATATGTGTTACTGTGCGTGTGAGATACTGTGTATGTGTGGCTGCAGGTGCATGAGTGACTCTGTGTGTGTACATGTGCCTTTGTGTGTACATGTGCCTCTGAATGTGTGACTGTGTGTATTTGATGCTAAGGCAAGGGGCGGCAAAATATATGTTTGCCTAGGGCGGCAAAAAGTCTTGCACCGGCCCTGGGTCCATCCTGTCTATTAAGACATTTGTACTGTAGATTGTAGAAGATAAATTAAAAAGGAAGTGCTTCACTTTAAAGGGACACTACCACTTACATAAAATATAACTATATAACCTGGTCATTTAAAACAAACAAATAAATAAATCATATGCCACTTTTTTTTAATATGATTGAATTAATTGCATATAAAAGAAAAAATAATATTAGGTGTTTATGTCATGGCTCGATTTTGTGAATATTTCCCATGATTCAACACTGACCAAAATCGTCCAGCCAGTCTCACTTTACAACTGTGGCCAAAGCCTGCATGATGATGTCATAAGATCTCTTACTAGCACCTGTGTATCATAGTGGGAAGGACTATGTGGCTGTGCACAACTTTTTTTTAATATGCCTTCCAACACAAAGAGGGGAGATTAACCAGCACCAAAGTGAGAAATCTGTGCTGTAAAGGTACTAGCAGGTGGCACTAAAAAACACTATATTTCACAAAATGGCTGCGCCCAGTCACACTTGTTTAGTTACATATTTTATCAAATACAGTCACATTACAAAAACAAAATACATATCCGAAATTAAAATAAATAAATAAATAAAACCGTTTCATTTTTTGGTGGTAGTGTCCCTTTAAGTAGATTTATGTTTTACATATATGCTCGGGGACCATTGTGTATATTTATGCCTGTATAGAAGTAAAGGGAGATGAATATCACTCCGTTTGGAACACAATTAACTGCTTTCATTATATGTGAATTGGTGAAAAAAATACTTTCTTGATCACACAGTCCACAAAATATGGCAGGAGGAAAAAAATGTAAAACAAGAAGCACTCTACTTGTTTCAGGCATCAAGATCACTTACTCATAGGTTGAAGTGATTTCCCTGAGGTACCAATCAACAAGTCGTGCCCTGTTCAACCAGACTGATTGATTTGCCTCAAATTTTAGCCATCTTATCCAGAAGAAAAGACCCACAAGATGAGGTCAGGTGTATCCTATTTTATATGATATACTGTTAAACAGAGAAGCATAATGCCTTCAAGGCACATGATTGTATAAATGGGAGCACTGAACCTTTTTAAATGTTTGTTGGTACAACATTCAGCCACTTTATTATGCTCTAGTAATTAAAGATGCCTTAGGTAACATGTCCACTTAAACTGAGTGCTTTTAAGAAAGCCATTTATTTGTGTTAGAGGGTGTTTATATTCGGTAGTATGGGCTGTTCAGGTCCTATAAGCAAATATTATTACATATTGAATTATACTCTTTTAATCCAGAATGCTTTTTACTTCACTATTTGTATCATTTTGTTTATCACCCAGAAGATTCCAGCGACAGGAATACTCACATTCTTACAGGAAGATGAGGAACATGATCCTTTCCCTAATAAGCAACAACTTTCTTGAGATGTTTTCATAAGGAACATCTTCAATCACAGACTCATAATTAGAAATGTCGGAAATATCAGTTTTTTTTATTTTTTTTATCAAATAAAGATTAGCATATTTTACCTTTGTTCTAATGACTTCTGACAGAAAACAGAAGAAATTAAATCCTAAATCTAATTAAGCTTTTAACATTGCAACTATGATGTTGTACTTCTCATATGACTGTGAACACATGGCGGACACTACATCATCATTTGTTATTATTATTATTATGCTAATAAATAGTTAGCCTGTTCATTTATTTAGACACTTTAACCATACTGTTCAATACATGAAATCTACATGGAGTATGTAAGTCAGTGTAGCTTGCTTAGCTAGTTTAGAGAGGTGTAGTTGTAGGAAAAAGAATATCTCTATGGAAATTTTACTTAAAAGGGCAACAAGTGTGATAATTCCATAAAGATCTCATTATGTACCTTCCATTGATAAGATGAAATGAAGATCAAATAAATAAATATATTTTATATTTTTTGGAGATTAGTTAGTGGAGCTATTTTTCTCTTGATCCTCGAGATCAAAGTGTTATCTTCTTCCCCACGTGTCACCATGGGATGGTGTAAGAACTGGAAAGGACAGTCTTTGTTTAGCTGAACCAGAAGATTTTCTTTAGCAGAGGTAGCATGTCTTCTTTCGTTAAATTTTATTTAAAGTTTTAATATCTTTATGACACATCAAGAAATGGACAGTGGAGAAGAAAACCCTCCACTCAGTTTGCAGATAAACATAATGAGAACTTGAACTATACACATTTACATCCATTGTTATAAATGTCACGAAGTTATTTTATATGGGAATAAACTTGTTTTATTACTATAGTTCTACTATTTGGAATTACCGCACTTGTTGCCCTTTTCAAGTAAAAGTGCACAGAGATTTCTCAAACATCCCATATTCATTTTTCCTACAACTATACCTATCTAAGCTAGCTAAGCATGCTACCCTCACTTAAGTACTCCAAGGAGATTTCATGTACTGAACAGTATGGTTAAAGGGTATTAAATAAGTGTATGTGTGCAAGAGATGTAACCATACAGAATCTTAATAAATGAACAGACTAACTATTTATTAGCATAATAACTGATAATAACGGAAAATGCTGTAGTGTCAGTCATGTGTTCACAGTCATAAAAGAAGTACATCATCATAGTTGCCATTTTAAAAGGTTAATTACATTCGCAATTTAATTGCTTCTTTTTTGTTTTGTGTCATAAGTCATTAGAACAGTGGCAAAATATGCTAATCTTTACATGATAAAAAAAAAACTGGGAAATTTCTGACATTTCAGAATATAACAAAGCCAGTGATTGAAAATGTTCCTAATGAAAGAATCTCAAAAAAGTTGTTGATTATTAGGGAAAGGATCATGCCTATCATCTGCTTGTGAGAAAGTAAGTATTCCAGTCGCCGGAATATTCTGGGCGTGATAAATATTAAGTGATGCAGCTGAAATGACTAACTAACTTTAGTAATTTCAGCCGGCTCACTTAATATTTATGATTATGTATCCTGGTTTAGGGGTTTTATTTTGCCTCATATTTATTGCTTATGCAAAGAAGGGGAACACATGCTAGGCAAGCCAAGTAAAAAAAAAACACCTTATGCAATTCAAGATGTTATCAGCTCTTAAATATATTCATAGGTGGGGTAGGGTTAAAGGTACACTACCACTTGCACAAGATGTAACTACCGTATTTGCCTGAATATGAGACAAGGTGTTTTTTGTTTTTTTCAGAAAAAATACCCCTTGTCTTACATTTGAGCTTCATCTTATAATCAGACCTCAAATAGAGGTCTCACTATAAGACTGGGATCCAGGACCCCTCAGATCTACATGCCCTCCAATCTTTTTGAAATATCTATATATGGTATAAAGATTTTATAAACTATTTTATGTATCACTCATTATTAAGAAAGTTACCACTGTTAATTGCTAGTTTTGTGATATCTTGTGTAAAGGTGACAGGACCTATTCTACATGAAAAATCCAAAATTGGAAACTGATTAACATGTTGTATTTTACAATAATCAACACTGATTTTCAACAATACATTCACCCATATCTTAAATGTCTAATCTCATTGTAATGGAAGTGGAAGTCTGGTCTTCAACAATGATTTCATCATTGTGGTAGGAGACAAACTACCAATTCTGACAAACATCTATTCCTGATTTTTCATCATGAGTGATCGATGTTAAATATAGTGTGAGGGGCAGCTCTGTTTTTTTTTCTGGAGGAGCCTGGTTATGCAATTATCCATCAATGGGTTTTATGGAATGATATAGTAGGGCCCAAATAAATGATGGCAGGAATCCAACCAATCTCAGTAATGATCTGTGGTTGATGAAATATGTGAGGTCTGTCTGTTGTTGGAAGTAGTTCCCTTGGTTGTTGTCAGAAGTAAAAAAAAACATACTTGTGATTAATGTAATGTTCAGCTTTGTAATGTAAGGGGGGACTGGCGACATACAACTGCTTTGGGCAATAGGCGCTGTCAGCAAATGACAAAGACAGATTAGTCAAAAGTTGTGCAGAAAATAAATGAAGAGCTCAAACAGAACTTTGCTTTTACTGGGCCAATGGAAATTATATATTCTCTATATAATACTTCTGTAATAAGAAAATGATGCCAATAAATAAGCACCATTTGATTGTCCAAAGCATTTACTAAATCCTCTTTGATTCTGGGAATGCCAGCATGCAGTGGGAAATATTATTTCTGATTTATTACTCGCACTCCGACACACTCAGACATAGGCGTAAAAAGCAATAGGAGTGCGCAGGATTTTTTACAGTAGGGAGGAAAATATCCTACCTACCTTTATCGTCTTCAATCCAATACCTCTTTACCTACAGCTCACTGCCTATGTTTGTTGGCTCAGTAGAGGGGTTTGCTGGTGGGAAGCAAATGTTAGTTATCCATTAATAGGAAAAATTGTATGACTGTGGTAGTAGTAGCTAACAGACCAGAAGAAGAGATAAGTCACCAACTACTTCAGTCTATAACTACAGTTCCTAAAGCCATTGGTGTTTGTATGGTAGACTTACTGTAGTCCCCTTCCCCCACCAACAGTACTATTCAAATATTAATCAGCTGGCAATGTTGTATGCTCAACATCATGTGAGTTGCAAAAGTTAATGTTAAGAAGGTAGTTAGATGGTACTAAAACAAAGCACATAAAGGTTTGTATGCAAAATAGGACACTTGGTAGTTATGCAGCAACAGTGGCTAACCTTTGGCACTCTAGGTGCTGTTATAACATATCTGTGGTGTTCAGCCAACCAAATGGATGGCTGAAAATCAGGAGATGTGCATTCCACAGCAGCTGCAGTCCTGATCCATAATGATATATACATACAATATACATACAAGACTTGATGAGAATCATGGGAAATGAGTATTAAAGGAACACTAAATGTTATAGTTCACTTGTGCTTCTAATATAGAAGCACAAGTGAAAAGTTAGTTGTCCCTAGTATGAGGATGAACTGGCGTGTACTTTTGATAGTACATGCCAGTTTATCCTCTGACCGACAGCTGCCATGCTTCCATAGAAAGCTAGGGCTAGTGCAGAGAGAGACCCTAGTTTTTGCATGGGATCAGCAGGAGGACCTTAAATAGGAGACCAGGGTCCAGAGAGAGGAAGAGGAATAGAGCAGACAAAACTATTCTGACATAGCAAGGGGTGTATATATAATTAAATAAAACACTTTTTTTTTTTGCTGCTTTCATCTGCCTGCCAGGTGTAGTTCTGCTCTCTATGTCTAATTAACTTCTCCCAACAACTATACTGCCCAAATCAGTTTTTTGTAGGGAGGGCTCTAAAGAGTTTAAATGCTGGATTGCATAGATCCCTGCAACAATGCCTTTCAATGTATTTATTGCCTTTGGCACTCAAACAGTTAAACTTTAGGAGGTAAAATCTATTTGGCTGAGGTGAGGATAAAGTACAGAACTGCAGAATAATGAATCATAGTTTACTGGATAACACTGACATGAGGACAGGATTTGTGTTGACTAGTGATATAGTGCATTGGTATTGTGCTATGACTGTGCGTGATGAAACTGTGATAAATAAGAATAATATGAGGGGAAAAAACACAATATGATTGGTTGCCGATTCATGGATGTTTTTATATCTTTTGTTGCCTCGAGGTTCTTGTGGCATCTAGCTGTGAATTGAAAGAAAACCTCTCATTTTCATTTTTAAAGAACATCACTGTGTATGATGGAAAGTACGTGGAATTTGTTTTAAGAAAGTTACATATTATTGTATGTTGTAGCATAATGTGTGAAGTTGTTAGTCTCGTTTAGGATGCAATTTAACTTAGAAATTTGTTAAATGTTATATGCCCAGTCCGTCTATGTAGCAGCTGTACAGTCAATCCATTATGCATATTTTGTATATGCTATTTCCTTAACTCCTTCATGATAATGCAAAGCATTGGTGACAATGCCTGTACATGTACGGGCTGCCTTTAAAACGGTACAATCGCTGCATTTTCACTGTGATTTGCACTATTTTAACCTAACCGGGAAGCTGCAAGAGCAGGCAGTCTTAAAGTGACAGGCCAATGACAATCAGAACAGTAGCAAAATATGTCACTGACCTGTCAATCACGCCCCCTCACCCTTTGTAAATCAGACGAGGGGTGTTTTAGGCTGTCTCCGATGGATGCAAGTATGAAAAACCCAGAAAACAGTCTGTCTTAGCCTGCAATAGCTAAGACAGGCTGTCTCTGCAGTGACGATTGTGATATGTCTAGAGACATATCACAATCCATTGCCATCCTTCCCCAAATTTAGGAGGGGTGGGGTGGATGGTGTGAGTTGGTCTTGGTTTCCTTAACAGTTAGGCAAACTAGGATCAACCATTATTTTTTGCATTTATTGATGTGATCTGTACGAAAATGTATTTGATCACATGAAAAAAATGCACTAAATGACAATCAGTGTTGTGGGAATGCTGATTGTCAAAATCCTTCCTCTCTCTCACTGAAACACTTTGATTTTGTGTCAGAGAGAGATCAAATATATATACCGCGTCCCAGAAAAAAATAAAGACAGATACCACTTTTTTTTTGCTATTTTTACACTCTTTATTAAAATTTATAATAAACAAAGTGTTAAGTCTCAAAACAAAATGGCCTCAAATAAAGCCGCATCTGTCCTTAAAAACATTGTAAATATGTGGGGATTCATTTAAGATGCAAGCTTGCACTTTTATTTAAATGCACATCAAAACAAAGAAAAAGCATTGGTTACTCTGTGATCACAGAGAATAAAAAACGATGAAAAAAATGATCTATGCTTATGATAACAGAATTCCAAACAAATGCTTAAATTGAGATAAAAATATGTATAATCTTTGTGACTTGCTGACCTGCTAACTCAGAAAATGGATATCTTCTATACTCTACAGTCACAATTTAACTTCAATGCACATCCTTTGTCTAACTGAGAGTCGCTTTCTGTGCTGAGACGGGGTTGCTGTAATGCCTCGATGTGGAGCCATCAAGCAACTCCGAAATCAAGGCTCTGGCGCATATTCAAGGACTCCCTGGATAGATCATATGCATCATATGGAAAGGCAGCATTCCTCTTCAATATGGAGATACCCTGTTGTGGTCATGAGCTTTGGAAGTGATCATTTCCTCTTTTGGTATAGCTAACCTACCTTAGCTCAAGGGTTAGTTAGGTTTAGGGTCAAAAGGTCCCTATAGGAGAAAATTGGTGGGAAAAAACCCAACAGAAAAACATGTCAACATTGGCTTTTTTAAACTCAAGATAAATATTAAAATCTATTTAGCATTTCTTTTATTAATGTAATTAAAGATCGTTCAATAAAAGTTAGAAAAAGTTTTTTTAATTTTTTCATCATATTTTATAATTATATTTATAGTAAATTATATATGATATGATTAAAATAACAGTATCATAAGAAAGTCCTTCCTATGAAGATTAAAACAAAATATAATATGTGTGGGTACATTAAATAAGAAAGAAGAAAATTAGAAATACACTCAAACACCGCAGAAGTGTAAAAACAGCTTTGGTCCTTTAAGGAATAAATAATGTTTAGGTGACAGAGTATATGTATAAGAGCTTAAGATAAATGGGGGGTGGGAAATGATTAAAGAGTCTCTGTTTAAAACAAGAGTCTTTACTTTATAAAGCTCCTAAAATCAACCTTTTACAACTGCATAATGCAGAATGCTAGTTGAGCCCGTTTAGATCTCATGTTGCTTCCAAGTTATCTATTCAACATTGTTATGGAGAACACATGTGTATAATCATCAACATGAATTAATTTAATTATTTCTGCTGGAGTAGCATAATGGTAATAATAACAAAAGCATTTAATCATGAAGGGTACATCTCATTTTTAACCTCTTGTGTACATGAATTAAATTAGAGGGGCAACGATTTAAAAGTAATATCAGGAAGTCTTAAATTAGAGGGGCAACGATTTAAAAGTAATATCAGGAAGTATTACTTTACTGAGAGGGTAGTGGATGTATGGAATAGCCTGCCAGCAGTGGTGGTAGAGGTAAACACAGTCAAGGATTTTAAGCATGCGTGGGATAGACACAAGGCTATCCTAGCTATAAGACCGGGAACGGGGGACTAATAAAAGTACTCAAAAAAAAAAAAAAAAAAATTGGGCAGACTAGATGGACCGAATGGTTCTTATCTGCCGACACATTCTATGTTTCTATGTTTCTATGAATGTTTTTGAAACGTTGTAGAATTTAAGAAACAGGCTGTTTTTACACTTCTGCTGTATTTGTGTTTAGCTGTAATTTCCCTCTTTCTCATTTCCTGTATCCACACATATAATATACTGTTTTTAACTCCATAAAAAGAGCTTGCCTTAGAAACAGTTATTTTTATCATATCACATCATTTACAATAAACAAATTATGATTAAAACATTCAAAAAAATATTTTTCTCACTTCTAAATAAAAAACATTTTACACATTTGCACCCATTGTTTACATGGTTTTCCTGTTATTTTTGCAAGTTATAGGGCAATAACTCAAAGTAGTGTTCGTTTGTTTTTTACCCCAACACTAATCACCCCAACACTAGCACTAACACTAATCTAAATCTAACCCTAGATGCTAACTCTAATCCTGGATGCTAGCCCTAACCCTAAATTATAACCCTAATCCTGATGCTAGCCCTGGCATCCACCCCCCCCCCCCCCCCCCCACGCACACACAGTTTAAAATTGCTGACTGTCTCTAGAGGCAGTCTAGCAACAGTAACGAGCGACAGAAGTGATAATGATAATTTTTGTCACTCTTTCCGGCACCAGGGCAGCCCCATGTGGGAGGGACATAGTGCCTTCCGATTTGGCTCCTGCTATTGATCTGTGGAGCAGTTGTGGTGCCCCAGAGGGCCAAATTTGGGTGTTACTTAATGCCTCAACAACATTGAGTCATTATATGAACGCCCCTTGAGCTGTGGATGCGATAATCGATTGCATCCACTGCTCATATTAACAGGTGACAAAAATTGCATGACGGAATCCAACACATTCCTGTCCCCAACAGGTTATCTACATTCTGGTGAAGTTACTCCTACCCAACATCAAGGGAATTTTAGGATACATTTAATGGATCAACTTAATTACATGTTCTTATAACGCCATCTGCCACATTCTTGTAACCTCATCCACATCATCTGTCATTAGTATGTATTAAAGTGTGTATACCACGTGATGTGGTATTTTTTGCTATTTTCTTGGATGTTTTGCACTACTATAGGAGCAGTGGTGTTTTGGACCAAGAGCTGCATAGAACTTACTCTTTTTTTGTTATTTGCTACTATTAAGTACATACTCTATGCATTTATTTTTCTTATAACCCTACATAATGTTATAAGAGGGTTTCAGAATGTTTCACCAATAATCATTTTCTCTATATTTCATATCATTAAACACAGACTTTGAATAGCATGGACGTATTGTAAATGAAAGGTTTTA